>OZ012553.1:13516767-14860100 GCA_963935595.1 Schoenobius gigantellus
ATTTATTGCATATCGTTCTAGAGGAATTCATCAAGGCAATCAAAGAATAGAAATAAACTAAATTACTCGAATAGAGAAAATGGTCAATACACGCATTGTTGTAGTTTTGCGTTAAAAAATGCTACGAAAACAAACTTATTTTAGACTTAACGCGTATACCTAATACCAAACTACGAGCATTTTCTGGCGTGCCGCTTAATTTGTTAAGCTTGAAGTCCGGAAACATAATTGGACGTTCATAATTTCCCGATTCATCGCATAGATTAATCAAAATGTTACTTCTAACAACACTATTTGGTCAAAGCTTGAAGGTCGGTCGAAAAGAGTCCGGCCGTTTTTGATATTGCTTGTGAAAATAGAATCTTATTCGCTTGCGTTAGTGTCGAAAACTGTGTTTGCGGTCTCAGAGGCGACTGGTTACTACTTCCCGAAAACAAGGCCCGATCCCTCGGGTGGTATTGATAATTTACTCGTTGCGAGGGTTATCATTAAACTCGCTCGAAAAAGAATGATTGCCGGTTTCGTCTGCGTCTGTAAAACATTCCGGGGACCGCGGAGCAGAAACAAACACTGTTTCGGCTCGTTAGCAGCAAAAATTATACGGCAATGGCTATCATCATGTTCCGGATGGACCGTCCGGTGGACCGTGACACGAAGAGGTGGCCAGTTAAGACTCCGATCGAGTTTTGAGCAATTTTCTTCGGTCAATTAAAAAATAAAGCTTTTTCTGTAAAACTGCTACGATTCGAAGTTTATTTTTATGTTGATTATGAAATTCTTACTACTTATATTATTTGATTTGTCACAAGTCATGCTAAATGCAGCAGACACCGGATATATCGTTAAGTTAAGTAAGAAGCTTTGCTTACTTTTTTAATTATAATTAATCATTATTTTACTCAGAGGATGTTGTCAGTGACTACAAAATCAGACTGCTTTTGATGTATTTTTTTTTTGTTATCGGACAATTGTGCCTTATAAACTGACATACATATATATATAATACAATTTTGTTAGAAAATAATATATAATAATAGACTATATAGGCAGTGTTAGTATAATCATGTAGGCGTGTTCTGCGCCATTACCTACAAGCTGTCCACGTGTGCCAACAATGCATTTGCCAACATTATATAAAATTTTGTCATCGGAAACAGCGCACTGCGTAACAATGACTTCCCTAAAAGTGCAACAAAATAATGCACGTCCCTAGCATCTTTTATTGAGCTTATCATCCTCAGTGTTCCGATAGTCGATTGTCATTTGTCATTTTGTGGTTAGCACGCAATTTTTTTCTCTTCCGCACCCAAAAATACAGCCACAGCTTCACCACAGTGCTATAGATTTAGAGTTAGTTTTCATGTGGCACGCGTGCAGTTCAAGATATACGATTCGCATTTATCGTTTGATACAATTGTAGCAACCGGCGGTTTCCTGTAACGCAATACCGCGACCCTGTGGGTGGCTCAAAATATCGTGTTGCTCAATGAGGGGCTGTCACTTCACAGCTGAAATACACTCGCCGCGAGTGTTAGAGTTCGCTTTAAACACAAGCGCTGTATGTTTTGAATTAGCTTTATGTTTCAACGTGAGTTCTGCGACTGATGCGAAAACTCAAATACACTTCTTTGACAATCCTGTTTTGTTTTGAATCGAGGTTCATTAATTAACAAAAATGTTTGAAGCTCATAATCCATACTAATATTATAAATGCGAAAGTAACTCTGTCTGTCTGTCTGTCGCGCTTTCACGCCAAAATTACTGAACCGATTTACATGAAAGGATGATGCCCACTTTTGTGTGGAAACTTGCCCCACTTACAAATTTCCATGAACAGAAACAACTTTAGGCTTATTTTAAACGTTTTTCGTTATTGAGTAGAAGAAAAGTATTGTTTTTTTAATTAAAGCTACCGTTTCGTAGATATTCATAAAAAATGCTCCTAATCTAACCTAAGCGACTCATATAGCTGCAAGACGTTAAACTAGTTATGCTGAACTTTCGATCATTAAAAGTCAGTTACAATAATACTATCAATATACTTACCTATTGATATCCAGTATTATCAACAATAAGGAATCAAATGTGTTACAAAAATCGCAAAGAATGCAACGTTACAAGCAACAAACGGAACTGCGAATTATTTTAGGCGCGTTCCACCTAAGTACAGATTTGCAGCATATTCAACATCATCGCGATTCATTAGTTTGTTATAGGGTAAAAAGCTCTAAGGTTTTCGACCATCGTCAGAGCTTGCTTGCTTATGTGGAAAACGGGATTTTATATTCTATGCGATCTGTCAACCTTTTGTCATTGCAAAAAAAATGCTTTTTAATTGAAATGATGAAATGTAATCACAATGTAATATATTTTATAATTTATTAGAAATAAACATTTTAAAATGTAATGAAAGAAATAATGCATTACATTGAAAAAGGTGTTATTGTAGCTACAACGAAAAAATGAATTAATATGTAGTTGCCATTTTGTAACAGGAATTGCATGTAAGTCTTTAATTTTTTGCCGAAAAAAACCGTAGCTTCTATCTGTTTTATATTACTCTGAAAAATCATGTTTTGATAAAATATATTTAATTAGAAATACCGCTTTATTGGTCATCAACCTTGATAGTGGGGCAAAATCGGGCATCCTCCTTTGGTGTAGACATAGTTTGAGTTCCAGGAAAGGACATAGGATAGCTTTCATCGCAGAAATGACCCCTTAAGGGAGAGAACAGGAGGGTGGAAGTTTGTATGGGGAATCAATAACTAACCGTTCAACTGATTTAGATGAAATTTAATATGGTGATAGTTTGAGTTGTCGAGAAGGATAAAAAATAGTTTTATCCCTAAAATCATTCCTTAAGGGCGTAAGGGGGGGGGGGTTTGTAAAGAGAATCAAATAGAAGGTAATAAAATAGACTTCCTGTAACCGGTACTAAGTAACCGGTACGCAACAAAAATCAATTCCGGACAGGATACGAAACTGCGCCGCCTACGGTGTGTATTATATATTGACCACTAGCCACCAACAATTTACTTTTGAATTGAATGAAATTTCGTTTGTAATTAATAGATTCAGGAGCTATTATTCGGAAGTTCATTACTAATTGTCACTCATAAGATATACTTAAACAATGCAACGACTGTATCGTTAGGGCGCAGCGAAGGCGCATTGTGTTTAAGTTTCTGGATCAATGTTTTAAGACTCGTGGACATCAACAAATTTTTCATTTTTTAGTTCACTTTTATGACAACCTATATCGTAGTTTTGCTTTATAATCGATGGGTCAATATTTTAATTAAACCTCTTACATTTTTATGCTGATATTGTAATCTGCTAAATAGGTTAGAACTCATTACACTATTAGGAGTATGTCTAAGAACGCAATGTAACCCTATTTATATCAAATAAATGAATTGATTTGATTTGCAGCCTGAAAAATGTGGTATATTGAAGATACCATAAATAAATAGAACTATATCCTCACCTTATTTACTATACCAACCCTTGGGAATAAAAAACCTCCTGTATGTATTCTGTAATTCCCGTTCAAATCTAGTGTTGTCGGTGATGCATCCATCACACTTGATGAGTTAATAACTAAATCACACTCGTCCTGAGGCGGGGCGATCTAGTTACAAAAACCAAAACAGACTTTGTTGAAAAACATGTTAGCTACAATTATTTAATTATGATCCTTAGAAATATAAATGAGACTGTAATAATGGGACCGATATATATTTCATTTGACTGCTTTGTTATAAATAGCTATTTATTATTATTTTTTCTTTTTATTAGTCTTTTTTATTTAACAACAAACACTTCCTACATTTGTCCTGACGACCAGAATTCAGCATACCTCTTTTTAGCCCAATGTTTGTATTTAAGGCGAGGTTTCTCAAGAAATCTACTCGTGCACGACAACTGCTTCATTGCAAGGTAATATAGTTGATTGCATAGCTTCTAATGTCGCTTATGCGCTGTGACCGAGCTAATAACGTTACTTTTTTAACGTTTTACTCGATTTTGGAACACTTTGATTTTTTCACAGCCTCACTCAAGGAATTGTAGACCTGAGTATATGGTTTTAATTTCAACTCGATACCTCCACGCATTCCCGAGACAGACAGACGGACGGACGGACGAACATCAAAGTGACCTTGTAAAGGCTTCGTTTTTTTCTATTGAGGTACGGAACCCTTAAAATTAAACTCGAAAGGAATCGGTCTTTCCTTCGATTTTTATTTTAAACTAGTGGGCTCGACAGACGCTGTCCTGCCTTCCCAATTACAGCGCCACCTACCGGATCCAACTGTACGTATAAACCATCCTTGGACCTATTCAAAATTTCAAACATACACAGAAAATTTCTTAAGAATTGGTCTCGCCGTTTTTGGGTTTTTGCGAGACCACACAGCTTTTCATTTTTATTTAAAAGAAGACTAGCTGTGCTCGCGAACTAGACTTCATCATAATAACTATCCAAAAAAACCCTTATCACCTAGGGGTATAAAAATAGTCTAGTCTCAGACCTAACTCAGACGTCAGACACAAAAAAAAATCATAAAAATCGGTCAAACCGTTTCGGGGGAGTTCGGTTACAAACACTGTGGCACGAAAATCTTATATCTATACTTCTATACTTACTTACTTACTAATATTATAAAGAGGAAAGATTTGATTGTTTGTTTATTTGTATTGTATAGGCTTCGAAACTACTCAACCGATTTTGACGAAAGTTGGTATAGGGATAGTTCGAGACCAGGGGAAGGACATAAGGACATTAGAATTTTCCTACGGGAAAATATAAAATATCCACGGGAAAAAAAAAATAACGCGGACAAAGTCGCGAGCGGAAAGCTAGTATTAGATAATATTCCAGTTCTCTGCGTCCTCAATATCACATCCTAACTTATAAATGCGAAAGTGAGTTTGTTTTATGGTTTATAACGCTTTAACCACTAAACTGATTTAAAAATTCATTCACATATCAGCGAGTAGCATAGGCTGTATTTTTTAAAATTACAGATCCTTATATCAACGCCCGCGAAGCCGCGGGTAAAAGCTAGTATTCTGTAAAAGATAAAAACGACATTTATCGATTTGCTTTCTCTCGGTGATATAATAGGATGTTTTGTGATTTTTTAAAAGAATTCCAAATTAAAAAAAGAAAGATTTACAAATTAAACAATCATTCTAACCACAATATTTCATTGGCGTTTAGCAATGGCACAAAATAGTCTTATAAAAATTTATACGTTTTAATTTTATAGCATGAGTAATTATAGCATGAGTAATTCATTTGCTATAACAAAACATTTGCATCACAGAAGTTGTCTGTCGTGGACAAAGGAACATAGCTGAGCAATTCAGTATTATTTTGCATCGGAGCAATTGTCAATCGCAACTTGGTCTGTTATTGTCCTCAAGCATTGTTCGATTTCAACACTGCGTATTGCTTGCTATAGACAAATTTCTACGTGTCCAAGTTTCTAAGCGGTTAGATTCAGCGCCTTAACACGTCATGACAGAGTCCGAATTCCCAACTGGTGTAAGAGTTGCACTGACTAACTCTTGCTTCGGTCGGAAGAGGTCATTAAATTATGTATTCTGCACAGCTGGCCCTGCGATAAGTCCTTTCATTTGCTTTGTGAAATCGCATTTTTCTTGATACCTATTCGATCATTCCAGTGTCAAATTACTCTATTATATACCCAAGAATTTAGTGAAAACCTTATACATGGTGTTTCATAATAACCAATAAATAATCAATTCCTTATGGAAAACTCACTAATAAAATGTGTTTACACGTAATGTCATTCAACCTATATTTGCATGTAAATCATAGTATCATCATCATGTCTATGATTTACATGAAAATTTTGGGTTGAATGACATTACGTGTACACACATATTAATAATGAGTTTTCGATAAAGAATTGATTATTTATTAGTTATTTTGAAACACCGTGTATATCAACTTGTAAATGCGCTGAAAATATTGTCCAACATTATTCAAAGCGTTCCACAAACCTTTGCAAAGTGAAACGAATTCTAGGAATTCCTGTTAAACGTTTTATCTATGCATTTGAATAATATTTACATTAATACATATAATTATTATGTTGCAGTTTTTTCATACTGCATTATCGTTTTTTATCGGTGTAAAATTGAAATAATATAAAGTTCATAACTATATTATAATTTACTTTTAACAATTTCTTTAACATACCATAGATTTGGGCAAAATATTTACCATTTTTTCAATTATAAAAATGAACAATAATGACTGAATAGCGGGCCGGCCAGAAAAAAAAAACAAAATAAGCGGGAAAGCGGCAATCCGATCTTCATTTGCTTTTTCGAGTTGTAGAGTTTTGTTTATACTTTCGTATAGCAAAGATTTATAATAATAATAACACAATGAGTTCACCGATTCAGATGTGGATTTAACGCCTGATTTTATAAGAGAAGAGGCTAAAGTAGAAGTTGTTGATTTATCTTAATCTACTCATCTAATATATAAAATTCTCGTGTCACAGTGTTTGTTGCCAAACTCCTCCGATCTTTATGAATTTTTTTGTGTATATTCGGTAGGTCTGAGAATAGGTCGTAAGCTATTTTTATTATAGCGAAACGTAGTTCGCGGATGCAGCTAGTGTAAAATAAAATTCACTCATTTTTTCTCTAGCTCATTGATGTTTTTTTTTACTTTCCTTGTATTCGTAATAAAAAGCAGAGTGTTTACCTCGAGTTAGACTTATTTAGTCCCTCGAACTATTCAAACTCCGTCTCGGGTCTAAATAACTTACTTTCACTCCTGGGGTAACAATGTTACTTACTATTTTATTAAAAAATACCTTAAATATTTTTAAATGAGAATAGTATACATTTATTTGTTCGTTTTCTTATTATGCTTAGAACAAAAATATCTTGTACAAAAAAAATAACGATGCTCTCCAGTCCATGTCCAATCTGTCCAGATTGCAGCGTCGCGCTATTCGAATAATTGGCGATGTAGAGGCAACTTACACCCTCGAGCCTCAACAACTTCGTCGTGACATCGCCTCTTTTAGCGCCTTTTACCGAATGTTCCATGGGGAATGCTCTGAGGAGCTCTTTAACCTTATCCTTCCCTCTCCATTCCTTAACGGAAACACGCGTATAAGGGCCTTCGGAGTCATCCTTACACTGTATCTTCCTCTTCACACCGTACCAAGAAATTCCAAGATTCCTTCTTCTGTCGTTCATCCCACACTTGGAGTTCTCTACCTGCGCACGTGTTTCCTCCATCCTACAACATGGGTTCCTTCAAAAGAGGTGTGAAAAAGCATCTTTAAGGCCGGCAAGGGGCGGGCAGGTAGGATAGTGAATGTCGTCCCTCCTCTATCTGTCAACTCATTTGGGCCTCTTTCACCGCTTAACATCAGGCGGGAGGAGGTCATTTGCCGGGCCCTCCATAAATAAATAAATGTACTTACCTACATGATACATAATATTAGGTAGGTTAGGTATGTATACATGTAGAAGGAAAACTATGCATTATATTACCTAGAATGAACTTTTCCTTCCACGTATCAGTATACACTAGGCAAATTGAAGTTTTATTCTGGACCCCCCCTCCCCCCCATCGAAAAGTTATACCTACGCCTATGCCGAAGTCAGAATGACAACAATTTTTATACCCAATGAACGCAATCGTCTCATTTAAACCATGTTTACTATTATTATGACTTGCACACGGTCATTCGTATCACAAAAGTATGTCCACATACACGCAGATTATGTGAAAGGCACAACAATGCATCTCGTTATGGAGCTTTATCGGTATTTCCTTTGGGTTTGGTAATCATTGTGACGCGTGTAATCGCATGAGATGCGTCGTAGAGCACACTGCGTTGTATAGAGCTGTTATTACCTCTCTGTGTTTGACGAATTTTGGTTACGAAATAGGATTAGAATGTTTAAGACCGTATTCATGGGAAATGGGCGGTTAATTGTATTATTTTGAAGGATTTATAGCAAAATCAAAATAATCTTTTTTTTTTCAAATAATACCTGATATAAAGCTCGTTTGTATCGTTCAACATTTTTACTGACCACCCATTCAGAACGGCCTTTAGCTAATAAGAATATGCTCAAGAAACTTTCAGCGTGATTAGAACTACCAATATTTAATTATGTCATCAAATGCCATTACTTTACATTAAACAAAAAAAAAACAAATTTTGGTTAGCTTTTAGTTTTTAATTTTGTTACTTTTTAGTATTTACTTTGTTTAGGTTTAGTTTTTATTTAATTTATAAGGTTTATTTATATTTACCTATAGTAGTAATTAGTTTTAATTTGTTTTTGTTTAATTACTAAAAGACGTTTTAGGAAATAAATATATTATTGTTAAATTAAACAAATTAATGGCTTTAGTTTACATTGTAATTAATTTAAGTCATACATTGTTGTCATTTTAATAATAATAATTTAATGTAAAAAAGTCTTTTTAACATGTTCTTTATACTTATGAAAAGGCAAGTCAACAATACATTATGGATTTTTTTTGTTGAAAGCTATAATCCACTTTTTTCATTAAAGATCTTTTAGTTATTTGAATCCTGAACGATGGAATGGCAAGTTTATTTTTATTTCTTGATACGCAAGACTATTTCCTACGCTCCTGTAAACCACAATTATGCCACAGTTATATATTATATACCGCAATATAACCACAATTATACCTCTCCAAAGACCAAAAGCCGAAAAAACCATACCTCAAATTTCTGGCTAGTGTTGTAGAAGGTGAAATGCTTCTCGTCTAGGGTGAGATCCCATAAAATGTATTTGGCTATTTGCGTCCCACTATGTAAAGGCATGATGATATAAAGGCTATAGGGTGAAAAAATAAAGGCATGCTGATTATATGCTTGCTCCCAACCGCTTTTCCTATATTGTTATATAGGAAAAGCGGTTCCTTATAATGTGAATAGTTTAGGTGACTCGAGCTCTTATTCAGTCGTTTTACTGATTTTATTGACTTTTATTTTGTTTATTAGCTATACCTATTATATTATCCCTATATAGCTATCCCCCACTGTAGCCGAATCTATTCTAAAAGATCATGTTAAAACTTGTGATGATAAATTTAAATTTGCCCATATTTGTGCAAATGATTTAATAAAGTCATTTAAAATGCTGAATAAAAAGAAAACCGTGGATCTGTGGGGCAACTCTGTAGATGTTTCCCAATCTGTAATAGAAACAATAGCTCCAATACTTACTAGTATTTTTAATGATTGCATTGACTGTGGTGTTTCCTGATCTAATGAAACTGAGTAAAATTATTCCATTACACAAATCTGGTAGCACATCAGACCCCAATAATTTTAGACCTATCTCTGTGCTAGTTACTTTTAGCAAAATCTTTGAAAAAATAATATTGGAACAAATGCAAAGCTTTTTGAGCGATCAGAATTTTTAAAGCACAAGAAAAATCCAAAGAAATTATGGAATCTCATAAAAAAACTACAAATTTACAGCAAAAAACATCTCCTTCTGCTGTTGATGCGGTTAACGAATTTTTGGCTGGTGTCGGGAAAGATTTGGCCTCTAATATATCTAATGATCCTTCCAATCAGTTACTCTTCGATTACATCAATAATTCTGTTTTCCCTTCACCTGATTCCATGGCACTGCTAGACACTGACGCTAAAGAAATTGAGGACATTATTATGGGTCTCAAGCAAAGTTGCGCGACGGGCTGTGATGGTATTCCAACTTCCTTAATCAAAGAGTCGAGGCATGTTCTTGTACCAGTCCTAAATCATGTATTTATTCTCTGTTTATCTACGGGCGTATTTCCGACTGTATTTAAAAAAGCTTTGGTTCATCCAATCTATAAGTGTGGAGACAGGTGCAGTGTTAATAACTACAGGCCAATATCAGTCCTGCCTGTTTTATCTAAAATTTTAGAAAAAGTTTTGAACAATAAACTAATAAATTACTTAGATTCTAAAAATTTTATCGCTCCTAATCAATTCGGCTTCAGATCTGGAAAATCAACAGAAGACGCAGTTTTAAATTTAACGAGTACTATTGTCAATAACCTTAATTGTAAATTAAATACACTGTGTATATTCCTTGACCTTTCAAAGGCTTTTGACACTGTATCTGTTTCCATTCTTCTTTCGAAACTTGAGAATATTGATATTAGGGGTGTTGTGCTGGAATTGTTCAAGAGTTACCCATCAAATCGAGTGCAATATGTTACGATTGGAAATCACACAAGTCGGGGTGAGGCAATTACATATGGTGTCCCACAGAGCAGTGTCCTAGGTCCAACTCTGTTCCTTATATATATTAATGATCTGTGTCAAATAAATCTACCAAATTGTAAAATTGTCACTTACGCTGACGACACGGCAATCATTGTTCATGGACAGAGTTGGGAGGAAGCGCGCTTAAATGCTGAGTCTGTCTTGCATCGGGTCATGATATGGCTGTCCCAAAATTTGCTTACCTTAAATTTACCCAAGACGAAATTTGTCACATTTGCACCAAGGCTTTCGTCACAGCCGGACTCATCGTACCGAATACGTGCACATAAGTGTAATGAATCCGCTTCTTTCACTCCTTGTTCTTGTGCTTTAATATCACGTACACACAGTATCAAATATTTAGGTGTTGTGGTCGATAGTGTTCTGTCATGGAGCGAGCACATTGCATGTGTGACTGCACGTATAAGAAAACTTATATTTGTCTTTAACAGGCTACGAGCAGGTGCTGACGTGATTACCCTAAGGACCGCTTATTTTGCCAGCCGGAAAGACTAAAATCTTACAGCTCGAAAGGGCGCAAAGAGCAGTATTGAAGGTTATGGCCTTCAAGCCAATAAGGTATCCAACCAACCTTATATTCGCTTTTTGGGAAGTACTTTCCGTTCGTAAGCTCTTTGTCTTGAATACTATTCTTCGAAAGCACAAGTCCCTTGCATACGACTCACATATGTTACTCAATAAAAGAAGAAAATACATAGTTTGCTCAACGATAGGATGTAGGTTTGTTTTAGCAAAGCACCATTATGATTTCATTTCTCCTCGGCTATACAATAAGGTAAATAAAAATTGTAAAATTTATCCCTTACCTTTATATAAAACCAAAACCGTGTTGAGTGAGTGGTTACTCAGTCTTAATTACGATGAAGTAGAAGCTCTAATTAAATAAAAATTTCCTTCCACACACACACACACACACACACACGCACGCGCACACACACACGCACACACACGCGCACACACACACACACACACACACACACGCACGCGCGCGCGCATGTACACTAATGTGCGCGCACGCACACGCACACACAGACAGATTCAGAACACTTCTGATTTTTAATTATATCTGATTTTAAATATATATGAGCATTATTACTACTACTAGATACCTTATTGGCAACTATTTCTGTTTGTGTATTGTATAAACATTGCATTACTATTATCTATTATGTTTATAAAATAGTCTGAAACGCCTGTCTATGTAAGAGGTGGGCGCTAACAACTGCGACACAGTCCTTGACTAATGCAGATGTTAACGCTAACATGTTCGTGTTAAATATGTTTTGGTGTCAATAAAGATTTTTATTATTATTATTATTATTTTTAACAGAAATAATCTTCTACACTGTAAACAATTTAGTTTTAGAAAGGGTCGCTCAACAACTGATGCTGGTGTTGAGTTAATACAAAATATATATGAGGCCTGGGAGGACTCACATGATGCGCTGGGCGTTTTTTGTGACTTGTCCAAGGCGTTTGATTGCGTTCATCATGAAACCCTGATTAGGAAATTACACTACTATGGATTTCGCGACGCTGTTCTGGATCTACTCGTCTCCTATTTGACTAAGAGGATTCAGAAATTCAGAAAGTAGACGTCAACGGGGAGAGGTCCCAGGGCGCCTCGGTTAAAATGGGAGTTCCACAGGGTTCAATTCTTGGTCCTTTTCTATTTTTAATATATATAAATGAGTTGCCTGCTTTTGTACAAGACAGGCATGAGATTGTATTATTTGCAGATGATACTTCACTTATGTTTAAAATTTAAAGACGATTGCAAATTTATGACGATGTAAATAATTCTATCTCAAGAATAGTTTACTGGTTTAATGCGAATAACTTGTGCCTCAATGAAGGAAAAACTATATGTATAAAATTTGTTTTACCCAATGTTAAAGAGGTTCACACCACTGTTAACATAAAGCATAAAAATTTGGACCTTGTGGATACCGTAGTATTTATTGGTATTACTATAGATTCAAAGCTTCAGTGGGGCCCACATATTGATAAATTGTCGAAGAGACTTAGTTCTGGAGCCTACGGTGTATGGAAAATACGTCAGCTGACTGATGTTGATACAGCAAGACTTGTATACTTTGTCTATTTTCATAGTGTGATGTGGTATGGCATTTTGCTGTGGGGAAATGCTGCCGACATTCAGACTGTTTTTGTGCTGCAAAAAAGGGCTATTCGTGCTATTTATAACCTTAAAATAAGAGACTCTTTGAGAAAAAAAATTAAAGAAATTGGTATTATGACCGTCGCGTCGCAATATATTTACGAGAATATAGTATATGTTCATAAAAATATACATTCGTTTTGCAAAAACAGTGATATTCATTCAGTAAATACTAGGCAAAAGAATATGTTAGCGTTACCAAATACTAGGCTTAAAAAAAAATATAATTCTTTCAAAGGCCTTTGTGTACGTTTCTACAATAAAATCCCAAATAATATTAAAGCACTTAACTTGAATAAATTTAAAATCACTATCAAGGGCGCACTTATGAAAAAAGCATATTATAAAGTGTCTGATTATATGATAGATAAAACTGCTTGGGATTGACAAAAACTGTGATAATTGACGTTCAAAGGGTGTTAACACTTTGTGATAATGGGATAAATTTCATTCGAGTAACTGTTCCACTCACACCGACAGGCATTTCTCTATATTATTAAAAAAAATGTTTGTGAAATATAATATTGTAATGTTGGCATTTTAAAAGAGGAGACAAAAAAATACAAGACCTTCCGAATTTCTTGCCTGTTCTTCTCGAGAAGGTTCTCCCAATTTCCGAACAGGTGTAGAGTCAATTTTTTTTTTCATTTGACTTGTATTTACACACATCTTAATAATGGTTGGGGTGTGTGTACATACAAGGATTAAGTAATTTAGTTAATTAGATTCTTGGTTGAAGATTTTTCTGTTTTTTTTGACGTCAATAAGTGCCTGTAAAGGTCTATATTGAATAAAGATTTTTGAGTTTTGAGTTTGAGTTTGAATTATTCCCAATTTACCCTTGAAATGTACATAACGAATTTATATAAAATATTTTGTATAACTATCAAACAATTTCACTACCTACGTAGATGAAATGGATAAACATTTTAACTTTTCAAATAGAAAAATTAAACAGTGGTTAGTCTTCAAAACATCAAAACTGCTACACATTCGACCAGATTGTAAAATTTTTGAGGCAGAAACACGCGGTAATAACGAAATATAATAATATTGAAATTGCAAAGTTTTGTTTCCGTGTACGCTTGAAATGATACAACCAATTTTCGCATCATCAAAAACTGATTGAACTATTTCACCAACATTCACCAATTACTGGAAAATTGGGCGCACTAATTAAACGGTATGATAGTTTTGACTGTGACATGGGTTATTGCGTTGGCATATAATTTATGGTTATATCGAAAATGGTAACTATTCCGCAGTATGCTACATATTTCGATATTACGTGCTTACGACGATGAATTTTTTTTGTTTAATATAAACAAGCTGTCTCTCGGAGTTTCTCTACGCGATTACATCAGCAATGATGAGACCGTGGAATAACAAGAGTCATGGCCGACTTAGCCCAAAGAACCGCAAACCATAAGTGGCAGTGGACAGAAGACAAAGCCCGCAGGACAAAGGGTCATCGGGGCGGAAAGTTACTCGAGTGGCAGCCGCGTACCGCAGCATGACAGGCCGAAAAGGTGGACCGAAGATCTGGTGAAGGTCGCGGGAAGCCGCTGAATGCGGGAGGCGCAGAACTGATCGGTTTAGAGATCCTTGGAGACCTTTGTCTAAGAGTGCTGAGCGTCTCTTAGCTCAAATGATGAAACAAGCTATCACCCACAACTTCATCTGCATGTAATCCAGGATAAGATTAGACAGTATCATCTCGCAGTTCTTCGCTTACATCATTATCATCATACAGCTCATATACGTCCTCACAGAGGGGCTCAAGCCTATTTTATGTTAGAGTGACTAGGCCTTAGTCACCCACGCTGGCCCAGTGCGGATTGGACGACTTCACATACACCTTTGAATTTCTTCGCAGATGTATGCAGGTTGCCTCACGATGTTTCCTACCGTAGAAGCGTCTCTTACATAGCCTATCCGTAATCAAGACTACGGATCGTACTAATAAATGAGTTCATTTAAGTCCTTAGGTAACACATTAATATCGGAATAAATAATAGACTATGTAGTTCCTAGCATAGCTTCCTAGCGTAGCATCCGCAGGGCTCAAGCTGTCTCTTTACTAAATTTGACTAAAATTGGTTCAGCATTAACAGTACATTTGCGTTAGTGATATTAGTAAAGTAGGGATTTGACAAATAAATTAATAGTGAAAATCATTTTTAGGATTGCGTACCGCAAAAAAAACAGAAACCCTAGATGACTTCGTTGTCCGTCTGTCTGTCAATACACTTTTCCTCAGGAACGCGTAGAGATGTTAAACTCAGATTTATATCAAACATTCGGATTTTTACTTTCAGCTTTTTACTGGTTGACTGGTAGAAATGCCTCAGGCATTAAGCCTGCCTTTTGTAGGTAAGGTCAGTCGGGGCAAGTGCGCCTTATTTTTTTCATAGATGATTTCGATACAACATAAAATATTTAAATGATGACTTATGAATGAACATTTAGCATGTTGACAATATTTGGTATTTTGAAACTGTAACAAATGTTGATTCAATCAAATCTATCAATATTTTTAAGATATTTTATTAAAAATTGAAAAACATTGATATAGGCGCACTTACTCCTGAAAACGGGGCAAGTGCGCCTGTATGAAAAAAAGGGGTGCGCATTTTCTTACATAACTTTTCAATTTCTATCATTGGAGGTTCGAAAATATTTTTCATACCATTTTATTTTTATTTATTTATTTATTTTTATTAGGGACAAAAAACAGTTTACATAATACATATTAAGTTCACGATCTTACAATACTACACAAGTTTATGATCATTATGAAACCCACAACGTTATCCACATGTTTTTTTACGGTTGTGTAACTCGATACATTTCATACAATTAAATTATAATTAAAGTGCGTTTGATAGTGCACAAGAAAAAATAACTACTTTAAGTTAAATACATAGTTTGTATTATCACGAATAAAATAAATTTAAAACCATAATGATCATTCTTGACTTTAACTTGACTTGACAGAAATGACTTTATGTGTATTCTCGACTTTATGCATTGCTCGTGGAAACGTTCTTAGTTACAACATTAATAATTAAGGCAATATAATCATTGAATGTTATGAAGAATAAAATCTGAAAAAAAATATATAAATGTATTTAAAATGGTTCTTGGTAGTAACAGTATTAATAAAAAAATTATGATCACTAACTGTTATGATCTCCGTTGGTAGTAATAAAAATGCATGAATAAAAAAAGTGTGAAAAATAAAATTATGAAGAGTGATTATTATGATCACAAATCGGTAGTAAGACAAAGAATAGGATTTAGAATATTATGTGAGCCAATATGGACCCAAAACAAGCGCTAATGAGTTAGGTTACAAGAAAAAGAATTAGTGTACTCTATAGAATATTGCCAACTAAACGCATTAATCTTGTTTTCTTTTTCAATAATCTAGTCCTATAGGCAACACGGCTTGCTTAATAAATTTGGGGCAAGTGCGCCATAGATTTGTCATTAGGGGCGCTAAACATTTTAAAACTATTTTTCTTATTATATTAATTAAAATGGTCCATTTAAATAAAAGTGTTCCTTTGAGATTCGCAGCAAAACTGCAACCCCCACAAGAAACACAGTGTACGCTGCCAACTTGTGACTAATGATGTAAAGGCACGGTACCCAGTAATTTCACTGCCATATCTTACCCTTCAAACCGGAACACAGCAATGCAAGCACTGCTGCTTTGCAGCAGAAATACATAAGACGGTACCCAAGCAGACGACTCTGGTACAGAGTCTCACTCCGGTGATTTCACTACGGTGGTTGCGATTTCACAGATTTCACAAGACAATCTAAGCCTATTGGGTACATCCCGTTAACCTGGAATCATGACTTGGCTACAAGCTATGTTTTACAACGCAAATTAAAGAAAAAATCTTTAAACACTTAATATGTAAGTAGTTAGGAACTTACAAGTATTTTTTTTTTCACGATTGAGACCGTAAATACGAAATCGAAACCCGTAAAAATGTACTAAGGAACTTGTATACTTTGATAAGCTTATGGGGAACCGTATGTGCGCGAGTCCAACCTAACACTGTTCGGATTTTCAAGATAATATAAAAACTTGTCGCGTGATTTACTGATTTTATAACAAACATATGACTTTCTTCCTATATCAAAATCAAGTTAAATCGTATTGTATTTTTTTGTTTATTTACACAGCCATACATGTAAGTCTGGCCAGAAGCTTTCATTATTATTAAAAAATAAATATCCGTTTCAGTTTTATATCATCTCTAGATAATTATTACAAAACGAAATGTGTCGAAAACGGTATTGTTAAATACAATAGTGGCGGGACAATATTTTCGGATCTCATAGGTAGTTAGAAATTGCTCACGATGTAACGTATTGTCGATCTGTTCAATGACTAGCGAGATCGCGAACAAAAGGCAAGTAAAAAACCGGAAGTAGATATTTTGCGACTCCATATTGTTACCACGTATGATCTTTGTTACTGTTGTGACAGTTCCGTATCGGCATTTTATTTTATTTTATTTTAATATTTTAGGGAAACTTACAGCTAGTTACACATTCTAGGTAGGGCAACTAAATCACTGATGGCCAATTATCAGTTTCCACTTGTAGTTACAAAGATAAGTAAAATATGTAAAACAAAACATAAAACAGTAAAACAAACATAAAGTACGGCTACTTATAAATGAAAATATTTAAAGACAAAAATCACACTACTTGATAACATAAAGCAAAACATAGCTGTTACCGTGGATGACAATGTTACTTATTTAAAAAGAAGTCGTTGCTGATTTGACGTTTTAAAATATTGGGAGAAGTATTGAACAGATCTAGGTCGTATTGCTTGGATAGTTTGTTGAATGCTTTGCTTGCTCTGCCAAAAAATGTGTTATGCATATAGTTTGTTTTGGTAAAAGGGATGTAAATTGGGTCATTATAACGGAGTTTTGCAACAGGAACTCTTAAATTAATTTTACCTAAAAGGTCACCGCAGTCGACCAAACCGTTTGCTATATTAAGTAGAAATTTACTTACTACTTTACGAATATTCAAGTATGGAGTTACTATTTCCGATCAAACTTCTTGGGTAGAATAAACGCAATTGCAATTTGAGTTGGAATAGACGGCCAAAGAAATAAGTCCTACTATCATAAAATAATTTAATTTAACTCTACTGGTAAGTAAATGGAGGTTTATTGTCCTCTTAAATGATACTGTAATAGTTTACAACCACAAATCATTAGTTATCCGAGAGCTTCTCTTAAAATTTTACTATAATGATCACCAATTTTTGACCATATAATGAGGTAGCAGGCCCCCTAGACAAGATGTCTTTCGATAATCGTTATCGCAATCGCTAAATGGACAATGTATGAGAGCTGACAATTGCGCTCGGAAGTTAAGCGAGAGCTTATGTCAAATCGCATACATTTTCCTTCTAGCGATTGCGATAGCGATTATCGAAATGCGTCTTGTCTAGGGGGGCTGTATGTTTAGCTGCTCATATCGTTAAACGTTGATTATTCATTGATCCAGACAAACCGCGCCATGATGTTGCCAGACGAGTATTGGCCATTGCTCGAAAATCGAAATACAACCATTTTATGAATCGGTCGGCCACATCATGCAATGGTTAACTTTTCGATCTGACCATGACATACAATAAATATCTTAGCATTCAAGTTATTTTAATAGCGCTAATATTATTTTGCTGATTTTCTTTGTATAACGCAATAAGAAAATATCAGTAGGTAACTAACTCTTGCCCCGCCCAAAATGCAGAATAACTTGTATAATAAAAAAATGCTTGTATATTCGCGTTCGGTCTTAATATAATATTACAGCTGTGCACGCGAACTACGTTTCGCTTAAATAAAGCTGAACACTCAAAAATTTCTGAAGAGGGCTACCCTTATCACCTAGAGGTATCAAAATAGCCTTAGACCTATTCTCAGACTTACCAAATATACTCAAAAAAATTCATAAAAATCGATGAAGCCGTTTCGGAGGAGCTCGATAACAAACACTGTGACGTGTTAGATATGTATTAGATAAGCATTTTTTATTTTAATTTGATATTATTAGGTATGCATCGATTAAAAAAACATTTTGGAGCTTACAATGTATTTTTAATTCGTATTTTTTGTTATTGTTATAACTGTATTTTGAAAGGCAAAGGCAGTTGAAAATATAGTACTTAATGCATTTTTAATAATAAACGTTAGAAAACATATCGCTTATGAGTATAATAGAAGCATGGTTTCATATTATTTCAATATACTCAACTGGTTTCAGAAACGATGTGAGCTGCGCTGAAAGAATTTTGTTATCAACAAAAGAAACATTCGCGAAGCTCGACGGTGCTATCTTTTTATGTCTAAAGAGCTATATATTGTATTTAATAGTCTCTAAGTGGAAATAAATGTTTTATGACGCCATAATATTATTTTATTGCTTCTATCTACTTGACTTCCTATCCTTACTATTAGCTTACTTAACTATTCACGTCATCACTGAATGAATATACATCATTCAATGCATTAATCACATATGATAAATATAAATCGGTGACATATATGGGGAACTATTTATGAGGAAGTTATTTTACCAGTCAAATAGCTGCTGAGTTTTTTCAAATAATACGGCTACTAAGAATTGTGAAAAAATTAAGTAATTAATAAGTCGCTGACAAACTAACCAATAAAAAAATAGTTACATACAGCCTATGAGAGCTTGCAATAAACAAACAAACTTGTAATGATGCTTTTAGTAGCATCACTCGCCGACCTTGTAATTACCTCTTTACACCTTTTTGAAAAGCTTAATGTAATCCTTTTGTAAATCCTCGAAAGTGATTTCCTTGCACAACAAGAGTACATGGTGTACATTGTCTCGAAATACGCACATTGGGCCCATGTGACTAGTTTTGTTCCAAGTTATGACCATGAACTCCCGAGTGGTGCGATGGTAAAAAGTAGACACACTCACTGTACAGAGTGTAAAGTACAAGTACAAGGACACAAGGAGGCAGTCTCCCCTCAGACTCAACAGTTCGATGCCGATTGAAGCACTGAATTTCTGACAATACGTGCTGAACGTCTCTGGACCGCGTCAAATGTCCAAGCTGGTACTTTTTTGCTCCCACTCACAGATTACAGCAACACTGTTTACTGCAGCTGAATCAAATTATAGATAATAAGTCTTTGCGCCTGTGAAAAAGTACCGCCTTGTATATGCAACAAGTCAATTGAGCATGCTCACCAGTTGGACATGTTGGATTAAGTCTGTCGCTATAAGATGACACCATATTTGTGCTTTGCAATCAGACGTAATATTAAGAGAAATTGTCAATTACGAGCTATCAATTGAGGCCTAGGCTTGCCTGGGCTTATCCCTTGGTTTCAGAAGATATGAAAGCTATTCTAAGATAAGCTTTGTATAATAAGACCTCTCAATATTAAATTAAAGAAAAACACATCGTCATGAAAAACAAGCTAGTACTATAAGTACTACACTTACATATAATGAAATCGACCAACCTAATATATGTTTCGATTCGGAAACAAGATTAGACAAACAAAAACTGGAAATACGAATTGAAAGTATATTTCATAAGATTTATTTTAACATACTGTAAAAAATAGACTCATTTCTTCGGAAAACCCTGTTTTTCATGTTAACGTTATACGCCATCACTGTGACTGTGCAGAGTGTTAAAAGTTAATTAAATCAATGTTTATTCAAAAATTGATTATTGACCCTTTAATTGAGCTAATTTTCCTATTTTTTTAGCTATTTTAACAATTTTGGTCTTCATTTTGTAAAATCAATAAACATAAATCTCTCATCGTAAAAACTGGTCTAATGTAAGCTCAGATGTTTGATTGACAAACAGGATTAAAAGATGTCATATATTGGTGGTTGAATTTGATTTGTCGAGCTCTGAACCAAAGCGTACAGGTAGGTCGATGTCATTGCACGTAAGTGTAGTATCATCATCATGTGGATTGGTCGACTTCACAATTACAACACACGTAAGACAAATGTACATATGAAATTCGAAGACGAAAAACACATTGGTACATGGTGGTCTCGAACCCCGGTCCTCCCGATTGGATGGTAAGTGCCGTGTCCACAGCGCTACCGACGCTATTATAAGTGTAGTATATTAGTTTATTTTTTTACAAATCAAGCAATCTATCGCAAATCCTATAGGTAAAAATGAATTGAGGAAATGAATAAAACAATCTGACCAGCAAAGAACCTCCTCCTTTCGTAAAGTCGGTTAAAATCAAGGACACGCGTCAACCGTCGTATCCAGAGTAAAAATATTACAAAAACGTCTCCTAGCAATCAATCAGCATTTCAACTAGCCATCTAGTTTCTGTCGAAGCAGCCCCGGTGCTCCCAATTTGACACACCTATCGCCCGTACCATCTCCGGATAGCTGGCAAGCTTAAGTTACGTGTCGACACCCAAGTTTGCACTCTATTTCTAAAGCGTGAAATGTTTTTAGACTGTACTGTCAAAGTTGTAGGTAGTCTCATATACGGGCGTTCATTCAGGAGATTCGGCCAGAGATTGTGGTCCATCCATCAAGCTGATGTCAAAACTAATACGAGCGCGGTCCCGTGAGATATTTCCAATCGTAATTATGCGTTTTGATGCAGCGAACGTCATCCGATTAAAATTGGCAGCCCGTAGGGGATTCGGCGCATTCGGGAGCAAAAGTTAATAGTAAAGATCTAATCAGTCAGATTGGATCTGGTGTCTTTTGTCTTATATGATCATATATGAATCGTTAAATTTCAAACATGGCCATCTCCACCTCACTATCGATTTTGAGATCTAATGACATTATATCTATTAGTCCTAGAAGTTCAATTAGTTGCCTATAACTTCAATTACAGTTGCAACTTTCAAAACAATTCGAGACATAACAATTTCATAATATTGAATGGGGTATGGGTAACTTTGTATGGACAAGTGTCGCCATTTTTGTTTTTAGCGGCCATCGTTAATTTTTATACTAATTTGTAGCCCTATTTTAAGTGAACATATTTAACAAAGAAGTTTTGCCATAAGTAACATCGGAGCTTAGTTATGGGCACTTCAGTAGCAATACTGTAAAAGTGAATATACGTAATTCTGACAGGTATAATGAGACAGAAGCCCACATTTTAATTCAAAACACAATTATTGAGATAACTGAATATCCATACTTATATTATAAATGGGAAAATGTGTTTGTGTGTTTGTTTGTCCGTCTTTCACAGCAAAACGGAGTGACGAATTGAAGTGATTTTTTAAGTGGAGATAGTTGAACGGATGGATAGTGATATAGGCTACTTTTTGTCTCTTTCTAACCCCCCACTTCCCTAAAATGGGGGGTGGAAGTTTGTATGGAGCATTCCGCAATTTTCAAGGTAGAAAGGTAAAAATTGGTATGCGAACTATTTTAGACTAACAAAAAAATCGTGCATCATTTTTCTTTTGGAAATCTGCCCCCAACCCCTTAAAAGAGGGGGTGAAATTTTATATGGGACTTTTTGCAGTTTTCAAGGTAGGAAGCTAAAAATCGGTACACAGACTCTTTGTTACCAACTAAAAATACCTGCCTTCTTTTTTTTTTAAATATTCGGTGTTACCCCGAATTTAACGCGAGCGAAGCCGCGGGCAAAAGCTAGTGTATTTATAAAATGGTTTGGTTTTTATACATTTTAGTGAGAGAGCATCCTAACTGTGCACTGTGATTGGTTGAAGCTAAAATATCCCACTTGGGTCGCTTCATGGCAAACAATGTCGCGTGGTATTTATCTTGACTATTATTGAAAATAACCTAATTAGTAGCAGTTTTCATTCATTTCCATAATAATTATTGGTTTTTACGAAGAAACTTCAAGGTGTGATATCTTGGCTCCGATATTATTTAGCTTTATGTACCCCATAATAAAAATTATTTCTTTTGAATTGTTCTTCCAAAATTTACAACTTTCATGAATAGCCGGCGCCAAAATTGAAAAAGACGCCAACTCTACCCATATCCCTTTCATAACAATCTATATCAATTACCCAATAAATAATATTCAGCCGCATCATCGTCATCACAGCTCATATACGTTCCCACCGAGGGCCTCGAGCCTTTTTTTAACGGGGTGGAATGCTGTTGCGCACCGTACCTGCCGATAGTTAGTCGACAGGCGTGTGTGGGACTCGCCCATCTGATTGCGGGGCATACCCACTAAACCAACCTCGATGTCCATTTTGTCCATAGTCAGGGTGATCCGGGGTCTGGGTTACCCCAATTCTCTCAACCACCCCTGGACAGCCCGGCCAGCTACGGGACGGGTCTAAACGCCCGTGGGGTTATTACCCTGCACATGGGGTACTACCATAAGAATAAACAAGTATAGAAGCGAAACTTCCGGCCGTCGAGCGCTCAAGGCCACGTTATTCACCTACCGTTTGATTTCCGTTGAACGGAATCGCCAGTCAAGGCGCGCACCGCATCCCGCATGTGACTCCTTCCCGCGCGCCGCTATCTACCTAGTCGCCGCGATGCCGACTTATTGTTGCGTTTATGGGTGCAAAAATAATGCCATAATAACCCCAAATTTAAAGTTTTACAATTTGCCCGAAGATAAAGAAAGGTAAGTACAAAGGTATATCTACTTGTTTTATTCAATCCTCTCTAAGCAACTGCGAAGATGACTTGGATATATTTCTTTTGAGCAAAGACGACGGCACAGAACCTTTTTTTGCAAACCATATGACATCGGAGATTTCGCCGCTTGCTGTTCCGACATGCGATTACAGGTCTGAGGGCCTATTACCGATCTCATGGTTTTGCAAATGATATCATATGATATCATAGTGCAAGACGAAAAATACGATTTCCGGTCAGATTTTTAATCATTTGTTTATTATTTAATGATGACATCATTGAAATTATGCCATAGTGATGATATCATTGGAGATCAGTAATACGAAATGCAGTATTTCATGACTTCTTTTTCTCAAATTTATACCATGTCATACGATGAAAGATCCATAATTGGCCCTCAGATTTGCCTACACAAAACGCACTTTCCTACGTTTGTGGGTATCTACTCAAAAAATGCTCGCTTAAACATGAATGCCCAGCTTTCAATAAATACAGAGATTACAAGGGAGAAAATACAGAAAATTCTCAACTATTTATTCATTTTAAAGCATTCAATCGGACAAAAATTTTCGGAAGTTTAACTGTTCCTCCGGCACATTTTGTAAACTATATTGAGAAACTCGAGAATATATTCGTAAATAGCTTCAAAAATTTTATTTTTACCGATGGTGCTGGTGCGATCTTGCTAGATACAATGAAAAAAATTGTGTTTCAGGTACCTTGTGAATATTTTCCTATTGATTACCTGATTAAGCTTTTTATAAGAATGCGTATTTACTACGCGCTGAAGTTTAATAACCGTAACTTCAAATCATCTACAAAAACGCCATCTTTTATAAATATCAGACATTTGTAAATATTTCTGTTGAATTGAAACCTTTTAAATAAAAATGATTGAATATTTTAAAATTATTTTTATTATACCTACCCTAGATACAGATACAGTTTTATTCGTAATATTCATTACATGTCAAAGCTAATACAATATAATGTATCGAGTTTCTAAAGCTGTCATTGTAGTGCAATTTTGAAACTCTGTAAGTATGGGATTTTTTTTTGTCAAGTCGGGAATAATTTGAATTATGAGAAACTTTGGTACTGCTATATAGGTATATTTTTATCGACCTTTGTTACTGTTCCATATAAAATTTAAATACAATCAATACTTGATTAAAATTATGAAACAACAGATTTTTTTTCAAGTGAAAATGTTGGTCTGATAGTAAAAAGTGAGCTTAGGTTTTATCCATTAGTACATTCATAACTTCAGCTCTTGGACTATAAACGTAGGTACGATACCTAAATTACAAACCATTTTTGTACATCGAAATTCGAAACATTTTAATGATTTTGTTCTCTAAGTTGTAGGGATTAAGCTCAATTAATCAAAAATAGGCAGGTTCTTATAACTACGGAATCAAAAAAACTAAAAATGTGGGTACTATTGCTAAAGATAGTCGCTCGCTCGCTACACTTGAAGTACAAAATCAATAAGACTCGGTGTATACTCAGTTTCTCATTTAATGTAAAATGTGGAGGTACCTATATAAAAAATATTGTAGTGGTCACCATACGTCCATGTGGTGACCCTAGCGGCGCCCGCAGACTACTGCGGGGCGTTACAGGAGGAAGGGCGCTGTAGGTATGCAAATAGCGGCATTTGGTGCACCCACAAAGGAGATTCGCTTCTATACTTGTTTATTCTTATGGTACTACCCAGATTGGGACCTTTAATCGTGCGCATCAGGAACTAACCTAGCGCGCAGGCTACACCTAGGGCGGTCATGGAAGTTGGGCTACAAAAGCCCGCTTTCTACCGCCCAACCATCTGCGTAGGAGAAGAGCGGCATTTGGGTCATTTTCTCGCCCCCCTTTCCGCTGCATCCTTTTGCGTGATAACACAAGGAGGCGACAGCCTCCCATTCCCTCTCACTAGCCTATTTTTCTAATAGGACGGGCAGTCTCCGTTTAAACAAGATGAGCGTCTCCGCACTTTTATTACTAGTTGGCAACATAATCAATTGTCATATTCACTGATAATTAGCGTTGTACAAAGGCAATTCAAATGGATAACATACCCAGTGAACGTAGGTTCACTGGGTATGTTATCCATCTGAATTGCCTTCTTCTAGTGCCTTCCCTATTTAATCTTTCCTATGAAGTTTCGCATTCAAAAAGATGCTTCGTATAACCACTTAGCAAACCCCTAAGGTACAAACATGAAACCGTTAGTATGCCTAGAGTTTGAAAGATTACCATGGTGTGATCTTTTAATTTTCCCGATTGCCCTTTTTTGAATTTTAAAAGCTATGGCCCCGCTATTTAATTTAGTTTCACCAATGTAAGTTTATCATGAAGAGCTTATTTTCTGTTTAATAGGATCAATAATCTCACGTTCCCAGTTCAAAAATGATTCCTTGACTTGATGAGAAGAAGTAAATAGTCGAAAGCATTTCAAAATAAGGACAGATCAAAATTAAAAAAAAAAGAAAGGCACAGACCATGAGTATATAGTGTATGAAAATTAATCACAAAAAATCCTCTTAAGGTAAGATTTATCATATACCATATACAATACCAAACGTTCTGCACATACTTTCTTATGACATTTAAAAATTCCAAAAAAAGAACAATAAAACAGTTTGCTGCTGATAATGTTGGTAATTGTCAACCACTTTCTGCTTATTTTCTATTTTTTTTTTACATTTTCACCATGTAGCCCATACATCTTCTAAAGATGGCTCACTAGGGTGACATTTAATTGACAAATGTTCTGATTAGAAAATGAATGTCCAGCAAGATTTATTGTTCCCGAAAATTCCTATAGGAATGATTAACTGGAAATTTCATTTGGTGTGTGTATTTCATGGTAAAGTTATTTTCGGATAGATAACTTTTTGAAAATAACTTGACAGTACATTGCCATTTGGAAGTAATCGGCTTAAGTATTTGCTTATGTTTATCACACAATCACTCACAAACTAATAAGGGCATCTAAATAGACTGTTTAAATAAGATCATCAATAAGACAGATAAGAAGAAATTAGATTTAGCTAAACGTATCTAACTTAATCTTATCTTTATGATTTGCATCTTTCACCTCGTTATTACACTTAACTGATTCTGTAGTTCTAAATTTAGAATCGTGAAAATTATCTATATTTCTACAGATATAGATAGATTTATGATAAAATTAATGAATTCATCTTTAAACCTTGTTAAGATTCCTTCTGTTTTAATGTATTATATTATACACAATTTGTTGTAACAAATTAGCATAATTTAACAAATTAAATGATTTGATTAAAGAGTCGAACTTAGCTTTGATAGAGATTTTTTCCAGTCAATTTGTCATTCATAGAAGATGATGACTATGTCCAGTTAGTGAAAAAATTTAAATCACACTAAAAATATTATTATATTGAGCATAATACATAAACTGCTGAGCTATAATAACAACACATACATGTATCTAATGAAAAATGTTAAATTCTGAACAATTAGGTAGCGTCGTCAGATTGAGATAGAAATGTTGCTTCAATTTTCCTTTGAAGGGCTCTACTGAAGAGCATTGCTGAATAGCATCCGGCAACATATAACTAATAGTTGCATTATATTAATATCTCCCTACATCTCTTTATTATTGAACTGCATCATTAACAACAAAGAATACTAAACTATGATTAACACTTAGGATAATATTATTACAATCGTGCGTAAATATTATATTACGACAGTCGATGTTTGCTTTGGCATAATTCTGTTTTGATAGTTCATTGTGACTGTAATGGCGTCAAAATAATCGATCAGCCCCCCTAGACAAGATGCCTTTCGATAATCGCAAACGCAATCGCTAAATGGATAATGTATGAGATTTGACAATTGCGCTCGAAAGCTAAACGAGGGCTTATGTCAAATCGCATACATTTTCCTTCTAGCGATTGCGTTAGCGATTATCGAAAGGCATCTTGTCTAGGGGGTCAGACTATTGAACTTGTTGAGTACGGCCATATAAACTCCATAGAAATTGCCGTTTTGCTAGAAAGGGATGGAGAAAAATCTTTAATACATTATATCTTGGTTGTTTTTATAGTTGTTCCAAAACCGATTTTTCTTTTTGTTAATTATATGTATGAGCTTCTATTAAAGTAGGTAATTATTTCTTTTCATTCATCTAGCCTATTGTAGCAAGAGCAATATCAAGACTGACCCATGCAAGATTTGAGCAAGAGTCTTGCTAATATCTTGCACGGGTCAAGTCTTGGTGTTGGTCTTGCATTGATCTCGTTGATCTCGGTCTTGCAGCAAGAGTCTCGCAAGACTGCAAGACCAAAACCGATTTTGGAGAACACTATAATTTATGGGGCTATCTTGAAAGTATAAGGGACATGCCTTTCACGAAAATGATTCATGGGTTGGTAGGAAGCGCCAGAGTCTTTGCAGCGTTGTTCAATGTTTATAAAAAATATACATGAAAATGTTGATACTTCTGATTGCAATAATAACAAATTTTATACAAACCTCCAACTCCCATTGAGAATGTAAGTACCTATACTAAAACTAATTAATTTTTTTCTAAGTATCTAATCAATAGTATGTCATATGAATTACTCGTACTTCAAAAAAGATGACAACCCTTAACAAACCATCATTTCTTTACTTTCAATCAAATTTTAAGCCTTTTAGAAGGGCAGTTTCAGTTTTCAGGAATTGAATCATTTCTTAGTTGACATCTCCTTTAAAATTCTACCTCTCTAAAAATAAATTTATCATAGGTAAACATAAATGTTCGAAGGTAAACAAAGTTTTTGAGTGAGTGTAAAAAATGTATAAAAAGGAGATTTTTGTATATCTATAATATAGACTACCCAAATACAACTACTTCCTACATCATTTAAGCCAAAATACATCAAGTTTCTAACATAGGCCTCCCTCCAGGATCTCAAAAACCGATCAGTCCAGCGTTTCTCGAATCCAGCGGCTTCCTGCGACCTTCACTAAATCATCGGTCCACCTCGTAGGGCGCCTACTAACAGTAACGTATCCTGATACGCCAATAGCCTACAAAAATGTAATGCGAATACTTCTTAAACGTGAATGATATGCCGGATTATGTTGTTTTACAATTATGAGATAAATAAACCGAAATCAATCAATCAATTATTATACCAATATTTGATTAATCTATGACACTATTCTGAAAAACCAACATAATTATGTCGTTAAGTATGTGAACACAGGATTAGTGGTAGTTTGGGAGAACTATAAAAGCTTTTTAACTAACTTATCATCAAATTTATTCCAGACACTAATTGAGAAAACACAAGATGTAGGCTGCTCGCGAGAGTAAATTGAAAACTGGCGTAGGCATTTAAATTCTAAGCTGTAATTTCCCACTACAGAAGCTTTCCTAACCACAAAGCCCCGACACTTAAATCGGCTCAATTCTACTTTAACAATAAACCTGTTATTTTTATGATCCCTGGGAACATTATGTGAACGTAAATGTTCCTTTACGTTGCTTTGAATTTGTTTAAGGGCCATAAACTGGTTGTTGTAACAAGCTTCGTGGCTTAAATAGAAGGATTACTATTCAATATGTCATAAACATTGCAGATTAGATAATTTGCTATAATTTAGTTAGTTTTATACATTTAGTCACATATATTATAATAATGCACAGAATAACCCAATTATATTGAACTTTTATTAGATGATCGGATTAGCTTTGCAAAAATATAATTGTTCAAATGCAAAGATATCTCGAGATTAAAAATTTTAGACGCATGCGGTCTTATTAATTAAAATCTTACTTCTTGAATCATCCGCGGATTATTTACTCCGTGTTATGTCCTGTTTTGACATATGACAGCCAACATGTGCGGAAACAAGACAAAACACGGAGTAACTAATCCGAGGATGATCCAAGGAGTAAAATTTTTATTAATAAGGCCGATGGGGTAAAGAGTACATTACCTTTATTTGTAATTTAATAAATGTATCTACAAAATTAATAAGATCAAGGTATGCTTACATATCTATTTTATGTGATGTTAATCCTCAGACAAATCATTTCAATCTAAAAGTAAAAGATAGGATTATTAAATCAGACCGAGTAAATGTTTCGGTTCTTAAAAAATATTTTTAAAAGGTTCCACTTGTTTCAACCTGATATATTTTAAACTGTTTTTGTAGGCTTGTTCTTGATCTCAATCCAGCCTTGATGCAAGAATGAGATCTACGGTGGGATGAGTTTGTCTAGATGATGCTTATTCACTCTTGCCTTAAATGTGTTCGGGTAACATGTACTCGGGAATATAGACGTCGTTAGAGAATTCCACGTTTTAACACATTTAAAAGACTATTCATCTTTTCAGAATAACTAAAAATGCTGATTTATAGAGTGTAAGCCGATATAAAATAAGTTATCACTTCATTACCCATTGGTATAGATAACTAAGAACACACAATGACTTTTCTGATTCGCACGGCTACGGGAAAGCGTATTTAGAGATATTCGTCCAATCTTCGATTTTTGAAGCATTTTGCAATTTGTATAATGGTGTATGTATTTTCTTTGCCAGTGTATAAGTCTGCATTTCTGAATGTATTGGAATGAGAAAAACCAATTAAATGAATGCAGAATGTCACTTTAACGCAAAGTATTAATGAAATTTGAACATACACGAACGGAATCTCGAATGTAAGAATCATTAAATAAATCGAACAAAATAATTGCGCTTCTTCTCGTGGCTGTATTCTCTATGAAAATATAAGTTCAGGGTTGCGGATTGGCTCGCCTTATCTAGATATCTTTATTGACATAACAATCAGCCAATTAGAGTTCGACACAAGAGTGCTATTGTGGAGTCGTAACAAGGATAAATATGCGCACAATACTTTACATTACACAAACTTTGTAATGTTGTAAGAAATAAACATTCTAAATAATTTCAACTTTCTATGATACTTCACTGTCTACAATAGAAATATAAACTTATAATAATTATCAGTTAGTGTCAATTAAATATATCACATTATTTAAAAAAAGAAACTTTTTTTTTCAATTTCAATTTTCGAAAGGTTGCTTGTTTAATTTTTGCAGACTTAGTTTAATGGAAACCTGTTATTGGATAAACTCTCAAACATAATAATATATTGAATGTTATCTTATTTATGTATACTCTGTTAGTTTTTTTTTGAGAAATAAATAAACCACTGTCGTGATTTTTTTCACGTAAGCTCTGACGCGGTAGCCTAAAAGGCCTAAGCCTTACATGGCCAATTCTTCTATCACGAGGCTTCACAAGTTTATATAATTAACTTATCATCTTGAGTAGATATACATATTTCAGTAAATGGCACTGCAAATGATAACTACAGGCCACCAATATGGACTAATTACATTGATTCCAGAAGTTTTTCTAAAACAAATTTATGTATTTATACTGTCACATTGTGTATGATTTCCATTGAGATTCAGAATATATAAGCGTGGTAAACGATGCTGGTGGAAAAGATAATAATGTTATTTTCAACACACTTGCTCGTAAAGTGGGTCTTATTACCTTGCATTTAGACCCGTTATTCAGTATATTAAACACGAGTGCTTTTCACTTCACATAATCGCACAAGTGCGGTAATCTTATCACGACAAATTCTAATTTGTTCAAGATTGCAAAGTAAATGTATGTCCAGTACGCATTCTTAAATTTGTCGCTTAATGCAAAGTGCATTTTTTAACACGACTTTTTTTTCTTCTTTTGACTTGCACGGCTTGCGCATCAGCCACAGACGATGGTTTAAGGTGGTTAAAAGGTAGAGAAACGGAGTAGGAAATTAAATCGGATCGATCGGTTTATGGGATTCAAGGATCAAGGACAGTAGGTATGTAATTTGTTTTATAATTTAATATTATTAGTATAAAGATAAGTAGATATAATATTATAAATATTTGGCTTATTAATTGAAAGTAAGACTGGGATAGACGAAGGAAGAGGAATTTGCAGTGAAATCAAACTAGAAATAAATGTCAAGGAATAATTAAAGGGATAACACGACTTTATGCGGCTGCCATGAACAGCCGACTACTGGTTACTTAAATATTAAATTAACAACGAAATTTAAAAAAAAAACAATAATTAATAACTATAACTAAAATAAATTAATAAAAATTCACACATACTTGTTTTTTAAAAACTAAAATATTCGGTTTATTTAGTTTTTAATTTTGGCTGTTTGGCCCTCTTTTAAATGTTGGCTGAATGAAGAGTTAGCAATGCCCGGGCAGCGCGCGAAAAAGAAAGGCGCGCGGCATTTTCCCGGTATTAAATTTGTTTGCCTTTTTGTTGTAATTGATAATTGATTATTTACAAATATGTCGAGTCCAAGTGAATGAATCCATATTATTAAGAAGAATCCATATTATTAACTCCGCCGGAAATAATTATGGAGGCGCAAAGCGCGAGTAATAGTTTGTTGCCGCCAAAGTCAAAGGATAAATAATTGGCGGCATTCGATACTTTCATGCGGTGGAAAATTGATAAAAAAGCGCAGTCATTTTCAGAAAAATATTAATACCACAAGATCTTTTATTTCCTCATACGTGTTTTGAAAAACGTCGTATGATACACGCGCGCATTGGTCATTACGTCATAGCGCGCTCGTATCATAATGTATTAAAAAGTTACTAGTAAGTATATAAGTTATTTCTACTTTGTCTACTGTTTGTTTACCCAAATAAAGTAAAAAAAATGTTACATCGCATCTTCTGCTTCAGACCCTCTATAGTCCTTACAATGTATGTAAAAACATACAGCTTTTAAATAAAATTCACTATCATTAGACTTAGACATTATATATATAGGTATAGGCATATCATATTAGAAACATATGGTAAGTACTCGTTTTTGGATGTCGTTTTCTTTCAAATGATGCTCAGGGCTTCTATTTTAATTATTCACTTATTTTTTAAAAAGAAAAAATATGAGACATCAATATTTCACATTCAAAAATGTACGTAGACGTTAGGTCAGAGAGGCCCTCAAAAAATATTAAATCGAATCTATGAGAAATTGTGTGCATGTGCTGACAAATTCTTAAGCTCTAAATGCTATCAATGAGGGAGAGTGGAATCACTTGGCATTATTACTTTTGCTACGCCTGAGCTACATCAGCAGTTAAAGGTTAATATCAATATTTTCTTCCAGCTTTTGAAATAAATTGGTAAATGAAAACTGAAACTAGTTAAGTGTGACTTAGTTACTATATACAAGTAAACGCAGGCCTATTGAACAATAAAAAAAATGCATGTACTTTCACTTATGGCTGAAAAAAAAACTTATTATTGCTTATTAAATAACGCCCTATGACTTAGTGTCAAACCAATTTTTGACAAGTAATAAAAAAGCAATAAATTTGGCGTCGATACAAAAAAGCGGCAAAAAAATGTTGTTTGCCTCTATTTTGGCCACCTGTTATTTTACAACTTTAGATAAAAAATTAAATTTACTTTCCAAAATATTCTTGGGAAATGGCAGGAGAAGAGAAGTTTTTCCTAAATATTTTAAAGACACAAACAGACTAAGGAAGATCTTCTGCATTTGTTGATTGAATGCAAAATTAACGAGATACTTAGAGATAAGTTATTAATAGATACACGATATCCTAAGCAAGATATTCTGTTTTTGTTTCAGAAATAGAACTTGAACTAAACGTTAGTTTAGTTCAAGTTCTATTTCTGAAAATAGTAAATGTATAATAAGGTTTTATATAAAATCTCTAGAGTTAAGAAAACAAGTGATGTCTGTCCAAGTTTAATTGTAAATATATTAAGAATAAGCTGGCTTAACCATTAGGTGTATAGCTTGATAATAAAAGATTTAAAAAAAAAGCAATTTCATTCGTACGACTCTAACATGTCTTACTCAGGTAGGATAGATTCTAATTCCAAGCAGTATTTTATTCAATATACACATGTATTATGATTCTCTTAAACAGACAAACCTATTGAAATCTTATAAGCCTCTCTGATTAATAAAGTATTCAGCGAATTTGTCAAAAACAAAATTTATCTGTTTTTTATATCATTTAAAATATGAAGGTTTTTTAATATTGAAAAAACTTAGTATTATGAACAAAGTGAATATAAAAACATTACGGTATCCAAACAGGAAAAGGGATCCAACTCTACAATCTTATTAAACATTTAACGTGTTTTCTCGAGGAATGTTTTATACTCCTCTCTGGATGGACAGAATAGACATGCTTACATAATATTTATACTGCAATTTCTTTGAAAGCCAGAAATACGAGACTTTTTGGTGCTGTCTAAAATATTAAACGATTAGTGTAAGGAGAATTAAAACGGTACCAGAAATAAAATGCCTTTTTAAGTATCAAAACGTCAGTATAATTTTATTACGGCCTCAAGATACCTTTGTACATTTTATACAAAACAATAATATTTCGTTAGGACTAATAATTACAATCCAAAAATTACATTTATTTTCAAGTTTATAATTATTAAATCTAATATCACGATTTAGCTTAATTAATATTCAAAATAGGTAATGAAGCGTTACATCTAAGCCAGAAAACAATAACATTGCAAACATTTATTAAAGTATTTCCTATTATTATATACATGTTAAATGGAGTAAGCATATAAATAACGAAGTTTAAACATATATCTAGACAAAAAGCAGACATAAATTATACTTTCACAATTTTAAATTATATTTTTCTTTAACAAAATTAATCACTTGTGATCTAAATATTACTTGCCAATACTGATTTTATGAAACCACATTCTCTAGTAACGTAATATGAGATTAAGGGCCGATTTTTCAATAGTCAGATAATTTTTATCTGCGGAATAAATATGACAGTTTGACAGCTTTTATATAGAAAATCTGTCAAACCGCCATATTAATTCTACAGTTAAAGGTTATCTGACGATTGAAAAATCGGCCCTAAATGAAATCATTGCCTTTACACTAAATCTATTTGGTGTTGCATTACAGTGAACTTCATTTCAAAAATTTCATATTAATAATAACGAATCTTTACAATAAGTACAAAAATTTACATTGTCATTTTTAAATATTTAGTGAAATTTTCTGTATTCAGACTCAACATTTTCACAAGACCTTTATACAAAATATTTTTGTGTTAAAAATATTCATTGATCTTACATACGATTTGACTCTCCTTACTTTTTACGTATGTGAAGAATTGACTATAATATTAAATTATTTACAATTATTAATTCGAATTCCAAAACTATTAACTCGTGTTCGAAAAATTAGGTGAAAATGCACAGTGCTTATAAAATGTTATGAAATATATATTATTTTTTATGTCTTATACGAAGTAGGTTCGCCCTTTTGCTGACGTACTGCCCGTCATGGAACGTGGAACTGTCGGGGAAATATCCTCAACCCTAGAATAAACGTGACCGCTGTTTGGGGAAAGCCTGAGGTCATAATTAAACCGAGGACATGTCCTATTGTCGATAGACATGTAGCTATTGTTAGAATTATTACCTTCCCCGTATGTGTTGTTATCAGAGGAAGGAGAACTTTCATTTTGGGAGGATTCCCCGTCGTTCCTCCTACAATATTGCAAGGAGTTTGTAAAAGTCTGTTTTGAGCAACTATCGTTTGTCACAGGCATTGTTGTATATCTCAACGTTGGTGTCTGCCGTAATGACTTTTTAAATACACTTTTCTCAGATCCTTTCACTGTGATAATGGTATCAGTTGAATTCAATAGCGCGATAAATCTATCCCAGAATCGAGCATCGTTCCATGAAATATTTTTAAACTTATCTAAAACGAAACATAGCTCCTCATTGATATGATTGTTCTCCACTAATTTGATAAATATTACTTTGTTGATGTCACTCCGATTTAAAGACTTTAAATAACTATAAAACATGTTTTTAAAATGAATATCACAGAGATCGTTGCAAATAAAACTTGTTGTCAAAACAACTAGGAGGCGTTTCGATAGCTTAGATGACTTTGAGAAACTATCTAAAGTGAGAATATTTAAAGATGGATCGTTTAAAGAAAACTTTTTTGATGCCATTTTCCTTAATTCTATTTCCGTCAATATATTATGATAGACAAAATTTGCATCTTTGGTATTGCATATCACGTAGTAATCATACATATGATTTTGATTTCCTTCTAGAACATGATCGACATTAGGGCATGATTGTTCTTTGAACAATGGAATTCCATATTTAGTGTAAAACCAATCGCTTACTTCATATCGAAAAGCATAAAATACAGCGCCTATCAAACAAATGATTACGATAATTATTATTATGCCAAATATAACAGCAAAGTAATTGTCTGGAAGAAATATTGATTTAGATATAATTTCATCCTTAGATACTGTTGGGTCATCACTTGAGCCCATGTACTCTTTACAGTGACTTAGTACAGACGCAATAGTAATTGTTGTTGGGTTACCCTCCGGGTCTGTACACAACATTTTTTCTGGATCGCCTGGGTCTCTTCTTAGCCAAGAATCTAATTCAGCTATACTTTTACAATCACATGAGTATTGATTGCCTTCAATAGATACATGAGCTAAACTTTTCGATGAAGAGGCTAATAGTTTCCAAGGAAAAAAGTTTACGAGCTTATTTTCGTCAATTCTGAGAACTGAAAGAGATTTCAAAGAAGAAAATGTATTATTGCCTACGTGCACAATGCCGTTGTGGTCCAGATATAATTCATTCAAATTGTTTAAATGTGAAAATTCATCCCCTTTCAGTTCGACTAACTTATTATTTTCTAGATGCAAAACTCTTAAGGAATCTACACCCTTGAATGTTTGGTTATTGACTTCCTGTAACTTCGTATTGTTTAAGTATAGCACTTGTAATTTCTTTTTACCAATAAATACATGATTTCCTAAATAATTAATATTATTACCGTCTAAATATATTTCGGTAGCATCCATTGGTATGCGCTCGGGTACCTCTGTGTAGCCGGCGTTAGAACAATCTACTACGTTTGCATTCCAAGTTATATCATGATAGCATCTACAGTTATTCGGACAAATCATTTCACAGTCGCAGGCAACAAAGTCACAACAATGACATAGGGCAAAACAATGACTTTCATATGGGCAGAGAAAGTCAGAAGGTGACATATCAATTATCATCTTTTTACCCTTTGCACGTGAATGAACTAGTGAACACAATGCTTTATCTAGATCTAACACACGCGGGTATTGTCGGCTGTGGCTCAAATAATTAATGCGTTGAATCCATTCCATTGAACAGTCACAAACAAATGGGTTTCCGCTTATAAAGAATTCGGGTAAGTCGCTATCTTCATCTATTTGATCCAAGCGAAAGGCATTCATGTCCAGTTGTACTAGATGGTTGTTATTTAACGTTACGGTTGATAATCTACGTAGCTTTGAAAAGGTTCCAACCTGGATGAACTGTATATTGTTATCATTCAAATACAACTTTTCTATCGACTGAGGTATTGAAGTTACAGTTAGTTGACTTATATTATTGAAACTTAAATCTAGTAATTTAATATTGATATCAGGATTCATGTCGTCATTGACAAAACTATTTATATAGTTTTTATGTAAATCTAACCATTCTAAGCTTTTAGGAAAGCTACGGAAGTCAAAATGAACAATTTTATTCGAAGATATATTTAACCACACTAAACTATTCAAAACATCAAAAATTCCATCGAATTGTGTTATTTCATTTCCATCCATACGTAACAATTTTAAATTTACATTTTTATGAAAACAGCCAGGCGCAACGTGTTTTATTTTGTTTGATGCCAAATTGAGTACCTGCAACTGAGGTAGGTGTTCAAAGGTGTCTTCATTGATATAGGCCACTTTATTGTCAACCAAACGTAATCCAAAAAGTTCAGATAAGCCATGAAAGTTTTCTCTGCTTAAGTGGCTTATATTATTATTTCCTATGTCTAATGATTTCAATGACCGTAATTTACGAATTGATAATGGTATTGATGATAAAAAATTATCATTTAAACCTAAATCTTCAATCGTTGTCATGTTATCAAACGCATTATCATCTATGTGTTTTATTTTATTATTATCAATGAATAGTTCGTGCAAAACATGCAAGTCGGTAAACAAATGGGTATGTATGTGTAAAAGTTTATTGTATGACAGAGTAAGCGAATGTAAATTTCTAAGTTCTTCAAATGAATGTTCATCAATAGAGGAAATATCATTGTGTTCTAAATTTAATTTTTGCAAACTATACAAATCTTGAAAAGTGTACCTGTCAATTTTCGATAGTTTATTGAATGAAATATTTAATATTACCATACGCAGCAATCCCACAAAAATGCCTTTATTTATCCACTGACTAGTGAGATCATTATTTGAAATGTCTAAAACCTGAAGTTGATCTAATCCTCCAAAAACTCCCGGTGGCAAAACATTAATTGTGTTATTACTTAAATTAATCTCTTTTAGTGATTTAGTGTCACTGAACACGTCCAGGGGTAAAGTATTCATAAAGTTACTTGACAAGTTTAAAACCTGTAAATTGAGGAGTCCTCCAAAGGCACCGTCTTCAAGTGTCGAAATGGCATTGTTCTGCAAAAGCAACTTTGTCAAAGAGCGCAACTTTGACAAACTGTTATCTGTTACCACAATCAAATCATTGTACGATATATCAAGTACCTCTATAACTAAATTACAACTTCTCACACTTAAATTTTGTTCTCGTAACGAGTCCGCAAATCCTATAGTCTTAATGTTCTGTAAGTGATTTCTGGTTAAATTCAAAATCTTTAAACTGTACAATAAACAGAAAGTTTCGGTTTTGGTGCTCCAAATGTTGTTGTCACTGAGATCGAGTTCAATTAATTCGTTCAAACCAGTAAAAGCCTGTTCGTGCAACTCCATTGTCATTGCAGACCATTCACTATTGTGGGTCGTCACGTGGAGCCGCTTAAGGTCTTTAAAGTTTTCAAAGGCGCGAGCCGGTATTTGTCGGATTTTACACTTGTCAACAATGAGATCTCTCAGCTTAGCGAGATTCATATGCTTTCCCGGCGTTTGCTCGGAATGAGCGATCAGCGTACTCTCAAAGAACAAAATCTCACTACACTGGACATGTAAAGACAGCACATCGTCGAAATGCGTCCGGCTTATATTTTGTAACAGGTGGTCCAAGCTGCTTATGGTTCTGATTTTGCAAAAGAGCACCGCGTTCTCCGACGTTTCCGTCTCGGGACTGCGGTAGGCGCACTCGTGCGGCATTTCCGCCGCGAAGTTTTTCTCGACGGCATGGCAATAGAACAACACGTACACTATGAATCTGTTGAAAGTTCGGCGTTCTAGTCTTTTCACGAGTGTTTGTTTTATTGGCATTTTACGTTGATGTACAAAGTGCGGTGAGGCATTGATGTCGGCAGTGCCATTTATGAGGCGAATAGGTCGATCGCGTCATAAATATTCACGCGTGAGGAACAACATCGTAACTCGCGTGGCATGGAGGGTCGCGTTCGCGGTAGCCGTCTAATGCGTGCGGCGGCTGCCCACCGACTGAGCGGCCGTCGGTAACTCCGCCCAGCGCCGCCCCGCACCGCTGCGCCGCCCCGGCGTCTAAAGAAACTTCATCTCATATTATCAAGGGTGCATAAGCCGTTGAATTATTCCCGTGCGGGTGTATCGGGCATTAATTATAAACAAAGTGAGATCGAGTTTCCCAGAACTTGCTGTTTTATGATGACCAATTTATTGGAATACTACTCGTGTTGTCATATTTATATTGCGAGTGCTTCTAGAGCGACAGTAAAATTAAAATATAATGAATGATATATCCACAGCCAGAGAAACTTTTATATAATAATATGTGACGATATTAATCGAATGTAGATGCAATATTCCTTTGGATTCTTGAACAACAAAATCCAATTAAATCAAATTACTAATTTAATTAATTTTAATAATAAAGTCATTACTAATTTAATAAACCAAAACTAATTTAATTAATTTTAATAATTTTAAAGATCAATCAGTTGACATGTATTTAAATGGACAAATTCTGCGGAATGCAACAAATGCAAAATTTTTAGGCTTAATAGTTGACCCCAAATTTTGTTGGAAATACCAGATAGCAAAGCTATGTAATAAATTAAACAGCTTTTCTTTCGCATTATTTATACTAGCTAGAGTTTCCAGTCAAAGCACAGCAGTTACAGCCTATTTTGCATATGTCGAATCAATACTCAGATATGGCTTATTGATTTGGGGCAATGGTGTCGACATAAACAGGTTGTTTATAGCGCAAAAACGATGTATCAGATCTATTTGCAGTCTGAAATCTGACATATCATGCAAACCCTATTTCACATCCCTCAAAATATTAACTCTGCCTTGCCTTTTTATATTAGAAGTTGGAATCTTTGTCAAGCTAAATTATAGATTATTTTCTCAGGCTGGCAATTTGTGTCAAAGAAATGTACGAAAACCGAATAGACTGGTACTTGAGACTGTTCCGAGGACAGTACGATTTAACAGAAATTGTTATGCTATGTGTATCAAAATTTTCAATAAAATTCCTGATCACTTCAAGGATATTCCGATAAAACGTTTCAAATTCCTTCTGCGTAAATGGTTACTGGAAAAGGCGTTTTACTCCATAAATGAATTTTTAGAATATTAAGTTACATATCATTGTTGTCTAATTTATTTGAAAATTGATGATATATTTTAATTTGGATTATTAACCTACATGTCTTTATTTATTTGAAATTTATTATTTGTAGTTCATTATTGTATTCTTTGACATTTATAAGTTTTCTTTTTAGTTTTGACATAATAAATAATCATAATTAATTTTATCGTAATCGTAATTAATTTTATTATGACACAATATTTTGAGATGCCGAATTGTATTCATTATAAAAAAAATATCCTAATTGCATGCTATAATAAATGGCTAAATAGGCTAAGTGCACATTTTAAATTTAAGAATACCAAAATTGTTAACCCTATTTATGGCAAATAAAGTTATTTGTATTTGTATTAGGCATTTTCACAGCACAACCTCGGGCAGAATTCGAGCCTGCATCGTCAGCATGAACGTCGGACATATTCTCTCTAGGCGAAATTTTAACTACCTACATCGATTTTTTTTAAATTGTTAATCCTAAGACATTAATCACTGTTAATAATAACGCTAATGTAACATAGGTACAGTAAGCTCCCATTCAAGCTATACATTTACACTACGAAAACCGCCACTATTACGAGCGACATAAGAACGGTCCAAAGGTCAAACAGAATTTGAATTAAAATCGTAAATTGAATTCTTATAGTAAGAGAATGGATTATTTCGGGGTACAAACACTTTTCAAAATTATTCACTCATACATAAATTCTCCCACATTACTCTCACTCATCAAATTCAATTCAAATTCTCTCTCACACATGTCACAGAACTCGAAAACCACAGTTATTCTATTTACAAGTGTTTCGTAACAATACGTCTTTTTTTAACCCTATGGTTCGTATGTGTCGCTTATACAATGAAATATCATAAAACAATGACGATTTGGATATTTTTACACAAAAACTAGTATCATTTAAAAATAATATTCCGTCGCTCAGCAATAAAGATAAAAATTCAAATACATTAATTATAAACATGTCAAGTTAAAAATGTAAAATAATAAACTTAAAACTATGTACAAGTCGTGTGTTTGTTACTAATTGTGCTGTATACTTTTGTATGATGCATGTTGTAGGTTTTGGTTAGTTTTCCATGAATAAGATTTTATAAATGTTTCTTTATAACTGAAACCTGTATGTATCTTGAATAAATAAATGCAAACGACACACTTAAAGAGATGATATACTTAAGTCACATGTATGGGAATGATGTAATGTTATTGCCATACTTACCCTATGCATTTTGTTGTTAGGTTTTTCGATAATCGCTATCGCCATCGCTAAATGGACAATGTATGAGATTTGAAAATTGCGCTCGAAAGCTAAGAGAGGGCTTATGTTAAATCGCATACATTTTCTTTCTAGCGATTGCAATAGCGATTATCGAAATGTATCTTGTCTAAGGGGGCTGCTATGCATTCGCTAATACAAACGAATAGAGCAGGAATAACATTAGCAGGCTTATATCTTTTCCTGACGTAAGCAAATGCAAATCGTTACTTTTGGCTTAACACCCGGTGATTTTATTTTTTAATTCAATATTTAGACGGAAATTTTATAAAATAGAATAATAGGTGAAAACGAAAAAAATAAAGTATCTTTTTTTTTTGTTTTTTCGTAACCAACAACATGCGAAGATACATGATGTCATACGCAAGTAAATTTTCTACTTACTCGTACTTGTGACATAGTGAGCCCCGGTCCATAGCTTTAAATCGCTTTATTTCAGTAGTTTTTTGGTACTACAACAGAGCAAAAAATTGTTCTCTAATATTTTTATAATCCAACTGACAAACTAACAAGATAACGATTTTTTTAGTTATGCACTACTATATAATCACCAATTTTAATAATAGTCAATAAGAAAGTAATTAATATAAGGTTTAAGTATCTAACAAAAAGATGTGTCACATTTGAATAAGTTGTTCAGATAATAAGAATAATTTATTTTACCAAAAAATATACTACAAAGTAAATTTACTATGATCATCACACTAGGTTAAACCTGTTACGCGAAGATCATCAAAGTGAACCACTTTCATTACGGGAGCAACTCTAAAATTGCAAAAAAAAAACAATCAGCTGCTCCAAAATCATGATTTTAGTGCTAGTTGGAGCTATCTATTTAAATAATATTTTTAGTAATAATTCCATTCTCACACTTTTTTAAATTAATTTAAATATGGCAACTTCAATCTGCACGTTCAATAACTCCATCGAAGTTAATGGAGCAGCTGATTGTTTTTTTTTGCAATTTTAGAGTTGCTCCCGTAATGAAAGTGGTTCACTTTGATGATCTTCGCGTAACAGGTTTAACCTAGTGTGATGATCATAGTAAATTTACTTTGTAGTATATTTTTTGGTAAAATAAATTATTCTTATTATCTGAACAACTTATTCAAATGTGACACATCTTTTTGTTAGATACTTAAACCTACAGCTGCAGCTATAGGGCTTGCCATACGCTGACAAAATAGTCATTTCTTTTTGAGAGAGTATTATAGTATTTTTTTCTGCGGGTGCTGACTGAAATATAGACTTCTAAGCATAATGAACCACAGAAAAAAATACTCTTGTGTGAAATATACAAATTTTCACCTAGCAAAAAATAATCATTTTAAATTTAAATTCAAAATCTTTATTCAACAATGGCCTTCACAGTACTTATTGAGGTTAAAAACGAAACAAAAACTTTGTATGTGCAATTGTGCATACAACCAAAGATAAATCAATCGATGTCTTCAAATACAAGTAAAAAAATAAAAAAGGTAGGTAAGATAGCCATTTATAAATTAGTTAAGCATTTAGTTTGGCGACAAATGGTGATAAAGTTCGCAGCGAAAATCGCTTTTATTGCAAGAGACACTTTTCTTAGCACCATACATTTTCTTTCATATTTTATTTAATCTAGAACGCATATATAGAGACCGAAGAATGTATGCACAAAATAATTGATAAAAAAAAATATTATTTCCGGATAGTGCATGATTCAAAAATTCGCAAATCAAAAAATATCTCCTTTCTTGTAACATAACAAAAATTTGTAAGCACTTTCAGATGCGGAAAAAAAACCAAGTATTTGGGGTTGATATTTGAATATCTAGAGAACTCTGCGAGTCGATATTGTTACATCTCGAACACCTGTTGTGTTTTAAGCAACTTCCTCCAACTTTTTACTCAGGGAGCCCGCGAAAATGAGATAAAAGCCTTGCAAAATAGTTTTCTGGGACAACACATGCTTCCAAAGTTAACGTGTCCACTTATTTTCGACCACAAGTGAAACGCCGCAGAACTTCTTGCGGGAATTTTACGAGGGCATTTTTGACTGTTGGCTGATGTATGGCACTAAAATAGAACGAGCTCTTTAAGGAGCTTACTTTCTTTTAGTTTCTATTTGCCTCGTTTATCCCGCCATAGCTACAAAGTATCTTAGCGCAATATTTAAGTCATACCTACCTACTACTCGTAGAAAATTTTCTTGTGATCACCAACTTTTTCCACGGCAGATGCGAACCTGATGGTAAAAGACGATAAGAATAAAAACAGCCGGGCAAGTGCGAGTTGGACAACGAAGTAATCCTAGAAGGGTTCTGTTCCTTCCTTTTGAAGTAAGGAACTCGAAAATGGAATTGAAACCGAAACTTCACCTAGATTAGGAACTCATAGAAAACACAATATCATTCTCACATCCAACTGTAGAAACACAGGTATGTCACGTCGACTATCCAGCCAGCTGGTTTCGTAGCCCTTCTAACATTAATTAACCTAACACTGGATATAAAAAAAATATTAAAATCGGTTGATTGAAGTCAACCGATCAACCGCTAGACCACAAGCCCATTTTGTTTTGCTTAATTTTCGGTAATAGCTTTGCAGTTAAAGAATTGAATGTTGAGTATCGTACTCGCATAGGAAAGATCGACCCCATATAGGACACGTTGTACGAACATAGTTATTTATATATTTAAGTCATACCTATTACAATATTTAAGTCATACCTACCTACTACTCGTAGAAAATTTTCTTGTGATCACCAACTTTTTCCACGGCAGATGCGAACCTGATGGTAAAAGACGATAAGAATAAAAACAGCCGGGCAAGTGCGAGTTGGACAACGAAGTGATCCTAGAAGGGTTCTGTTCCTTCCTTTTGAAGTAAGGAACTCGAAAATGGAATTGAAACCGAAACTTCACCTAGATTAGGAACTCATAGAAAACACAATATCATTCTCACATCCAACTGTAGAAACACAGGTATGTCACGTCGACTATCCAGCCAGCTGGTTTCGTAGCCCTTCTAACATTAATTAACCTAACACTGGATATAAAAAAAATATTAAAATCGGTTGATTGAAGTCAACCGATCAACCGCTAGACCACAAGCCCATTTTGTTTTGCTTAATTTTCGGTAATAGCTTTGCAGTTAAAGAATTGAATGTTGAGTATCGTACTCGCATAGGAAAGATCGACCCCATATAGGACACGTTGTACGAACATAGTTATTTAAACTTATATTTTTACAGCATAAATGTTCGTTTTCCAAAACCTTACCTTTTTGATGACTTATGTAATGTTTTCGTGATTGATTTCTGTTCGTTTGTATACATACCTACTTGTAATCTTTTTTTATTGTTACAAGTTGGCAAACAAGCAAACTGCCCACCTGATGGTAAGTGGTAACAGTCACCCATAATACACGTGGCTCTTGTGAGATTCGCAGTAAATCTGCAACCCTCACAAGAACCACATTGTATGTACGTTACCAAATTGTGACATCAGATGTAAAGTCACGGTACCCAGTAATTTCACTGCCATATCTTACCCTTCAAACCGGAACACAGCAATGTAAGCGCTGCTGCTTTGCGGCAGAAATAGGTAAGACGTAGGGAACCCATGCAGACGACCCCGATATAGAGTCTACCTCCGATGATATATAAATTGTAAGTCATAATAGAGTGTACGCAAATCTATCTCACATAGGTCTCGTAATTATCAATTCATATTTTTTTTATTGTAACTTGCCGAGTGAAATTTGAATTCGAAACTTTTCATTTGAAACAAAAACATGCTTCTTAGCCTTAATCCGATGATATGATCACAGTTACATATTTCAATGATCACTCACAACAATTGTTTTATTTGGAATCTAAATCTTCGCTCTGAGAAAATCTAACATAAATCAAAATTCTCACGCCGCACAATAGCATTAGTGCCCGCCTACATATTTTTATAACATTATATTGGCCACATCAAATAGACTCAGTTTTATATCGTCCATCTAAAAATGGGATAACAACCTGCTTAGACCGAAACCGGATACAAATCATTATTTCCATGATCACGATCAAACTCTGGATAATTCTACGATATAAAAAGCAAATAGGTAATTACGCCATCGGATTCTTTGGGCATACCAACTAGCCTGTTAGCCTATGGGAAGAGTTTACGTAATAATTGGCCAGTATAATTGAGCTATGTGGGGTAATGTAGGTACACAGCAATTTGTTGTTCGTTATAGCTTATAGCGTCAGATCGGGACCACCCACTGCTGACAGGCAAATAAGGACAAGTTCACAATTGAGACGCATGTCGTTGATATATTTTACAAACATACAAAATTGCAAACTGACAAAATTTGTTGTTTCATTGTAATTATGAAATCATACCGACTTCGGTTAGCGACACTTATGATGAAGTCGAAAATCTTTTAACTAGAATTGCCTAAAATACACACACGAATAGACATACAGAAACACACACACACACACACACATTTATAACACCTCATAGCTACATTCTTCTACCATCACCAAACATGAATAACTTTTAAATTGTACATTAAAATGTATTCCTATAGTTATTAGTTACATGCAATATATTTTGTAATCTATATCTTAATTTATGTTGTGATATTGTTGTTATTATGTAGTAATCTAATGTTATCCACAAGCGAAGTAGCGGGTCATTCCCAACACAAGTATCTTTTGATTACTTACTGGGAAGTCCCAGCAATGTGTTGTGTTTAAGATTACTGAAATAAACGCGTTTTAATTTTTTTTATAAATTGAAAAATGAATAAAGATGAAAATTCGTCTCGGGCGGGATTTGACTTTTTCTATAAAAAAAAACAATATTTAAGAAAATATACATATATTATCAGTAATCAGAGCGTAGCCCAGTCGCTACAATAATCGAGGTGTGTTGAAAGTTTTGAAAAACCTGCCAAGTGCGAGTTTGAGCGCGTGTCCCGTACCGAGAGTTCCATACAAACTTCCATAAGTCCCTTACTATATACATATTTTCAGTTTTCTGATTTTTCCCTTAAGATGTGCTATAAGGCCTTGCTTCTTGCCAAATTTCGTGACTCTAGGTCAACTGGAAGTACCCTATAAGTTTTGATTGTCTTGTGAAATCGCTAAATTTAGTAAAATATGCGACATGAACAGTTATGTCTACTGATCTCGTTGACTTACAAGTGTTATTTTTTCACAACTGAAAGGGACCTTAGATCCAAGTATTTGGTATAAATTTCAAATTGATATCTCTACGTGCTTCCTAAAAATGGGTCTGGCCAGACAGACGGACAATCGAGTGACCCTATGAGGGTTACGTTTATTCCTTTTGAGTTACGGAACCCTAGAAATGTCCTTATACGCGGCCAATAAACAATATCTTAATAAAATAGTCCAAAATTTTCAAAATGACGGTGGTGGATGGTGCTGAACCAATTACGTATTTCCCGATAATAAAATTGATAGTTACACCCATCTAACTAACGAGAATCTCTAAAATATTCATAAAAAAAAACAATGTTATTTTTTACAAAAGTGCTGTATGATATTTTTTTTTTTATAACAACCGTTTGAAATATTATGTATTAACTCTAGACCATTGACCTACAAACAAAATTAGACGTCGGGTCTAATACAAATTTCAAGAAAAATGTGTTCGAAAAATTCTAAATCGTCAATGCATGTATCAACAATTCAATGTCGTATTGACATTATTGTGTGTTTCAATTTCGCTTGCACCAATTCTTTACCATATGTCGAGCGATTGGATCTGAATCATACAATTTGAATTTTGGCTCTCATTTTTTGGGTCATTTTTAGAGCTCGGACGCGAAGTCCATTTGTTTGTTGGTTAATACTTTAGGCGCTACAATTAAAACACATTTAATATGTATATTTTTAACACTTATGAAAAATAAGAATATTCTAAATTTCACAGAAGTCATCTTCTCTCTTACATTTCTGTAATATATTTTCATTGTTTTCTACTGAATCTAAAGTAACTTCCCTTTTTAACAAAACACAAACATCGGGACTCCAGCGACAGAAAACAGGCGTAAATTAAAGACAAAGGAAATTTGTGCGACCGCGTTTCACGTGTGACTTCATCTTTACAACCTCAGCTCAAGACTTTACATTTAAATGGGTTTCCGCGGAACACAACATTTCCATTTTATGTCACAGCATTTATTTGTTATTTTCTTTTAAAGTGATTTAAATGTTCCGTCTAGATTGTATGTCATCTAATTTGTCTACTATTTAAACGTACATAAATAGGCTAGAAGGCGAAACCCAAATAAATTCGCAGAATTAGTATCTTTTTATAATAATTTAATGAAATATGGTTTCAAGCGTCGATTTTTTAAATTGACTGCATAATATAGGCTTAACTATATAATGCTGTACCAATTACAACATTACTAATATTGTTTTTCTTCAAAGACACACAAACAAACATAAATAAAAGTTACCACAATATAAAAAGATAATTCAAATAAACAAAACTTTATAGGTTAGAAAAGCGTTACTACGAGTATTATTATGCCACTGAAAATATTTAACGAAACCTAAATAAACTCATTCAGATTTACTTGGAATCACATTATAAGTTGACAACGTTATCTGAATCATTATATTAACAACGTTAGGTTCAATCTAAGATACAATAATTACAAGAAGTAACTCGTACTTACGACGAGTACTTAATACTTTAATAAACTTCATAAAAAGAAACAATATTAATGTAGATTCAAACAATGTGGATCAGAAGTGTGTGTTAATATTGTGAGTATTTAGTTATAGTGAGTTTTTGATTTATTTTCCCATGCGTTAGTTTTGTGGTAATTATATTTGGTTGGTAGGTTGTAAAGAGTGATTATCGAGTGGGTTTGTCCCGCCCCCGGCAATAATCACCTTGTTAACGCTTAGTGATGTGATACCGCTAGATATTTTGGATATCGATAATATGAAATAGCAAGGTTTACAAATTGAAATATTTAACTTCTTTATGATTGAAATAAAATCAACAATGATAGTCAAGATGAAATGTTTAAAAATTTTATAAAGCATTTCATGTTATCCGTTTCGGCGCTAAAGCACTTGTAGAGAAACAATTCACTAAACTCATCATAGAGCCACCATTTTTGAGCGAGGTGCAATGCTTTTGCAAACCACACCTGTCATTGGCTAGTCGGCAGGAGTGTGCAGGACTCCCCCTGCTGAGTGCGGGGCATACCCACTAAACCAACCTCGATGTTGACTTTTCTTTTAGACCACTTAAGTCGGTTATACGTGCGATGACGGATATAAATACATGTGTCATCACTTCTATTCTTCCAGTCAATGTCGTAAGAGCCGAGTAAGGAAAATTTACCGCAATTGCACCGCGATGACATGGAAAACTTGATACAAAACACAATGCCTGCCCAGAGTAATATAAGAGGTTCAAACCTCCAGGTCTAAGGGGAGACTCGTGGTCATTAGTGGGATGTTTATGTACTGAAGAAAAAAACATTAACACTATGATCAAATACTTTTTAATCATAACGTCATCGATTAGCAGACATCCACGCTTCTTTGCGCCCCTTCGATATTCGAATACCTAACACATCTTTAAAGTCAATAACAAATAAAAAAATGTCATTCAAAAAAGGAATCATCATAATTGTGAAGTTGAAATAAAGTCTTTTTTGACTGCGTTATTAGGTAAACTACATAATTAGTCGCGCTCACAATAAGAATTCATATTGTTACAATAATAAATATCATACTATCAATGACGAAGGCGTTTAAAATACTACGCTCAACTGCGGAAATATGCTAACAATTTTAACACAGAAAAAAATGTTGACAAAATCGTTGAAAAAAAAACAATCGATAGGTTCCCAACATTAGTGATGTAGCGGCATACATTTTATATGATTCGCGTGCTAAAAGTATGTTTTTGTTGGCCACGGTGTACCCGCTGTATTATTAACTGGCGCCAGCCCAACTTTGATGCTGTGCTTCGTTATGTCACACCCTACTCAAGACACTCGAGTTTGTATACATTTTTAAATACGACATCAAAGTTACAAAAAAATAAGGCGGCATTTTAAAGTGCTTTTATACGGTATCAAAGGCTGATAAATTTAATATAGATAAGGAGTCTTGATGAATTTTTTGTTAATATTTTTTTTACATTATATAGGTAGATACAACAGTAAAGCATCTCGTGTGATGGTATGTGACGATAACGCCAAAATGGAAGCGAGCAACTGGATTAACTGATGAACTGGTAATGTTAACTCTTTTTGTTGGAGCACAACACTGTATGTATGAGTTGTTAGTATGGTGACGAATTTATGGGATAAGATAGGAGTTAGCCGGGTACTCAGAAGATCTACAACCTAGCAACCAACCAAGTCATTCAAGAAACCTTTTGTCCCATAGGTATAGACAGACTCATCAAATCCGAACTCCAGTTTTGAGCCTATGAATGCACAAGATCAGGCTTAAACATGCTTTTTTTAAATTGAAAAATCACTTAATCACGTGTTTATTGAGAAAAGTACAATGTACCTACACATTTTCAGATAATAAATTATTAGATCAAGACAGGAAGTAGCTAACCCAAATTATTGTGCTTCAAAGTGTAGCTAAGAGCGTCGGTGGCGCAGTGGACTCGGCACTTGCCTTCCAATCGGGGGGTCGGGGTTCGAGACCCGCCATGTACCAATGTGTTTTTCGTTTCGAATTTCATATGTACATTTGTCTGACGCTCCTACGGTGAAGGAAAACATCGTGAGGCAACCTGCATACATCTGCGAAGAAATTCAATGATGTATGTGAAGTCGACCAATCCGCACTGGGCCAGCGTGGTTGACTAAGGCCTAATCACCCTAATATAGGGTAGGCTCGAGCCCCTCGGTGGGGACGTATATGGGCTGTGATGATGAAAGTGTAGCTATTGCAACGTTGGAAAGCAGAATAAAAAAAACAATAGACAATTATTTGAACATGGTAGTACCAAGTAGAACAAAGACTTATATAAATAGGTTCCAAATTAGTGAGGCTCAAAATGACTTAGATTTTTTAAACACATTCAGAAGTAGCCAGCAAAAGTGTTGTTGAAATGTTTTTCACACGTCTAGACTTGTTTTGGCTCTAAACGAAAATTCGCAACGGCTAGAGAAAGTTTGTAATGCATGAACTTGTCGATTTACTTTTTATTTAAATCCTCTTAAAGGCTAGCGCTTTAAAAAATGTTTATCTACACTCATGTTCTAATTCTAATATTAAGAACTCAACACTAATATTTTAAAGGCATAACTTAAAGCCCTTGGCCTTTTACAAATTACATTATAATACAGGTTCGCCATACAAAACCAGTACTTTAATGTAACTCGAATTCCAATAAAATACAGTTCGATTGACGAAGCCCGACCAAGGAGGTTTTGTCACAATTTTCTTTTGTGCCAGTACATTGTCTATGGCGGCGCGTGCAACAGCGCATGAGCGGTAGAATGTTGGTGTTGGCGCCATTTCTCTGAATTTTTAATTCATTATTTTGCTGTTATTGGTTAAAATAATAAATAATATAAATGTATGTAGTTTTAGATTTCTGTATTAGTTTCACAATTGCACTGTTCAAAATGCAAATAATAATTAGAATAAATGAGTTTGATTTTGTTTTAATTTTGTGTCTTTTATTTAATTTAGGTAACCACTGATTGCATGAGTGTAGATAAAGTAGTGTATGAAATTGCACATAATTAGGTCTTAAAACACTCGTGTGGTACTATTAAAATTCTCGGCAAGCCTCGAATTTTAAACACACACTACACTTCATAAACTACTATTAAAGGTTACACTGGTATTAACTGACATTATAGAAAAAATCGTACGTATATAATGACATTAAAAAAAACGGTTTTTTAAATAAGACTGATAAATTTGGAAAATAAGATAATCATCTAAATTTATGGTAGTTTTATTCATTCATAACAGTAACGATAAGTTACGATAAACCAGACCAGAAAAATAAATGAGCACTACTAGATTACTCGACAAAAAAAAACAGTCCTCCGAACCAATTTTCGATAGAATATCAAGTGCACAAATATCTGCGCAGACGCAAGTGCACTCTGTGATTTTCCCGGATCGAGATCAAACACAAAACCCACTATGTAACGTAGCACGGAGGAGTGCTAGATTTTTTGGCCACTCGTGTCTTCTCAACACCACAAAGATACTACCTCACCTCTAATTTTCCGAACACAATAATGATACTGCAAATTTTTTATTGTGGCCAAGGAGCTCTAGCTCCTGCAAACCACCGACAAATATACATGTTTTAATTTTTCCACAGTCATGTAAAGACAGTGGCCTTAAATGAATGAATCGGACGTGAACAAAACAATCTCGAAACGGAAACTTTACACCCCTCCATCCTCTGTTTACACAATTCACGCGGCAAATGAAAAATTGTGTCGTGCGTCAAAAATGTTACAAAGATGACAGTATATAGGGTGTTGTGAGATCGTCTCGGGGCGACGTGGAAATTTATCGACCAACTTAAATATGCGCTCGGCAATAAAAAGTTAAACAGTAAAATCGTGTAAGCTTCACGGTTGGAACCGAACGAGTAACTTTGTGGAATCGTAAAATAAACAGAGTGTAAATTAGTGCTGCGAGCGCTTGGTTCAATTAACATGTAGAGATGCTGGGCGGGGAATCCGACGTGTCATTAGTCATGTTCAGACGATAATCTTTGAAAACGCCGTTTGTCATTCGAACATACGTTGTTCAGCTGTCTTGGAGGCGTTACAGCTGAACAGAGAATTAACTATATTTATTAATTTATTTTGACAAATAACTTTAACAAGCAACGTATAAAATATGGCGTGGATCTATGAATGTATACTAATGCTGCAAAGATAGTAAAATTTCACTAGAACAACTGTTAGAATTTATTTTATTTGTTATATTCTACCATGGTCAAAATTAGAACACATTATGGTAGTATACTTTTCAAGGGTATTTCTTGAATACAAATAGTAAGAGACATTTAACATTTCAATTTAGAAGTAAAAGAATATACGAGAATATGGACGCAAGTAAGGGAAGAAAAAACCCAAAAAAGAATAGATTACGAGAAGAAATTTAATATGCATGCAAATAATGTAAGTTCAAAAGTAACAATACTCGTATATGAAGAGACAAATGGATTAAAAAACGTAGTGCGTTGAACCAACAGATGAGCGGGAAAGGGCAGGATGATTATGCTAATGTTGATGATGATTCTATATTAATAATGAAATGTAAGCAATGCATTACAAGAAATCAGATTCAGTAAATAAAACTATGTAATCCCATTTCACAATACAAAATCAGAATGAACGAACAATGGTTTAAATTTAATAAAATTACGCTCGTTCGAGTACATCGGTTGTTTTGCTGAACACAGCGATAAACTCAGATTACAGCTTTTATCTCTGTACTATCGACAGCCGGATACTGTGAATATTAAAGCGAATTGTGACATATTGTAATGTTAACAGTAGGAAACAGATTATTTAATTTACACAAAGTGGTATCTGGTACATATATGTAATGAGTAGAAGGGTTTGAAAATTTAATCCCAGACCCTACAGTCCGCTAGCTTGATTTTTTGGTCTGGATTAGTATACCTAATACAACGAAGAAGTAAATACAACAGTTAGTTCAAGTTACCTAATTCTAAATGAATGAATGAGTGAATTAGTACTTTATTGTTATAAAAAATATACAAAAAGATAAATGACAATGCCAGATTCTGACCCACCATTTACAGTAGGTAATATGAAATATATGAAAAAATCTATATGATTTTGTATCTCGTACTGATTTCATTATTACTTTTTAAAACTTGCGGATATTGAATCAATATTAAAATAATATGTACCTACTATTTCCGTTGTGAGAAGAACGAAGAAATGACAAATGCGTTTTGTTGTACGACGTACAAACAGAATAAAATATCAATCAAGTTTTCGAAAAATATCGTTCTCTTTTTTAACATTATTGATCTAATGCGCATATCGGTTGTAAGTTGTTAATGTTTATAAATAAATTTTTAGCAATTCTAGTTCCTTTAATTTTTTATGTGCATACGCATACTATGTGAATCTAAATGCCAATTCTGGATTGATATTGTTTGACATTTACTTTTTCTTATGACTCTGTGGTGTAGTGAACTTATGACAAATGAATGAAACAAAGACGGTTATCAATATTGCTTATTTAAAAGATGTAGCAAATAGGGAATATTTATATGATATACCTATTCGTTAGTAACGAATGATAGATATTTTTGTTAATCGGTATTGCAATTTTTTATTTAAGTACATTTACATTATATGAAGAGGAACGATTGGTAAGTTTGTTTGTAATGAATAAATTCAGAAACTGCTTAACCGATTATACAAATATTTTACCATTCGAAATGAAGTGTATTATATTAGGTATATCTCTGATATCCCACAAGATCGGAACCTATGTGGGAATAGGTAATCTATTGTAATAGGCTTAATAATTTATCGACAATATCGATTGATTTAACTCAACAATTAATAATGGGCTATTAGATTAATATATTTACCTACTTTAATTATCGTAAAACGGACGAATAGGTACCTAACCACTATTTATTTACTAGAATTATGAAAGCGCCTAACTATTAATTTATTGCAATTACAGTTTTCTGCGCAAATGCAGTTCGAGAAACGTAAGATAATTGTTCTCGTTTTACTATATTATAAAAAAACCGCAACATCTAGAGAATTTATAACTTTTATGTTTTAACGATCAATATTACAGCTATCAAATGTCGTTTATCGCATTCGTGTAAATCAATTTTATGGGGTGGGGCAAACTTCTATAGACCTTCGGGCATTGTCCTTTCATTGGAGAAACAAACGTTGGCCTTATTGCCAATGCAGGAATCTCTACCAGGCAACCGATGGGCAAAGGAAAGTTTAAATTTTAGACAATGTTGACCGGTAAAGTATTACGGAAACCTATTTTACGTATTTAAATATTTAACCTAAACACATATTTTGATAATAAAATACATAAACTACACATATTACACTCTATCTGTCACTATATCACTATTTCTGTGTAGTACCTACTATTAGTTGGAAAAACGCATGAATTTCAATTTGTAGCACTTCTGAACATATTGGTAGGTTTTTTTACGACTATGTGTTCGCAAGCAAGAACACTGTCCACCTACCCCCCATATTGCGTTACTTTAGTAGCCAACACCAAGCTGTTCATTTGAATGGGTCTCCTCATGCTCTACATGGGTGCTCCACCTAGTTGGAGTACATGTAGAGCATGAGGGATTGTATATCTTCGTGCTCCAACTGATACATACACCTTATATCTATTGCTGCATCAATGAATGCCTGCTGTAGCATTTGCAACATTGCCCTGTACCATCAATAGTACAAAATGAAACTACTGTGTCTCGGTTGTACCATTCATAATAATACAACTATGTCACCCATCTTTACTCGTTTAATTGAGTGTGATGAGTCTTCGTGCTTTACCGCTTAATATTGACGAGTGTATATAATCAGTTGGAGTAAGGAGACATACAATTTTTTTTTGCTCCACCCAGGTAGAGCACCCAGGTAAAGCAATCAGGTGGTGCACGAGGAAACCCATTAAAATGGATAACTTGAAGTTGGCAACCGAAGTTACTGAATAGGGGGCAGGTAGATAGTCGGTTTGTTTGCGAACATAGCCATAAAACACTTAAGTAACGATATGTTCAGTAGCACTACCAATTGAAATGTGTGATCGTTTTCCCAACTAATAGTACTAGTAACACATAATCAGGTGACTACTATTACTAGTTGTCCTTCTTGTTAGTACTGGTAATCGGATTTTTATCAATGAAAGCCTTCATAAATCGATAATTTACTTACATCAAAATTTAACAAAAAAACTATTGACATAATCTCGTAGTCTCATTTTCCCGTGTCATGCGCTATAAAAGTTACCTAGTTTTGGCATCAGATAGTTGAAAGATAATGACTCCCGCATAAATTTAAATATCCCGTGAAGCACAGATAGGTACTTTGATTAATAACTATTAGAAGTGTGATGAGTCTTAGTACTTTACCGCTTAATATTGACGAGTGTACAATAATATAATCAGTTGCAGTAAGGAGACATACAATGTTTTTGCTCCACCCAGGTGGAGCATCCAGGTAAAGTAATCAGGTGGAGCACGAGGAAACCCATCAAAATGGACAACTTGTAGTTGCCAACCGAAGTTACTCAATAAGGGGCAGGTAGATAGTCTGCTTGTTTGCGAACATAGTCATAAAACACTTAAGTACCGATATGTTCAGTAGTACTACCAATTGAAATGTGTGGTCGTTTTCCTAACTAATAGTACTAGTAACACATCATCAGGTGACTACTATTACTAGTTGTCCTTCTTGTTAGTACTGGTAATCGGATTTTTATCAATGAAAGCCTTCATAAATCGATAATTTACTTACATCAAAATTTAACAAAAAAATTATTGACATAATCTCGTAGTCCCATTTTTCCATGTCATGCGCTATAAAAGTTACCTAGTTTTGGCATCAGATAGTTGACAGATAATAACTCCCGCATAAATTCAAATTTTCCGTGAAACACAGATAGGTACTTTGATTAATAACTATTAGACATTTATGGGAGTATTGTATTTCGTCCACAGTTTTATAATTCAATAAAAAGCCGTTAATTATACTGGCACCATTAAACTGTTCGTTATATTGCAGTTCGACACTATCTCTTATCATCACATACTTAATTTTATGTTTATTGTTGCCATTAAAAAAGGAGAATTCCAAAAACCAACATGCAATAAAGAAGTTTACTCCGCAGCAATAAACATAATCGGATTTCCATACTGTTACATGGCAGCTAACATTGTGCGGTGTCGTTCACCCCTTTATAACTATGATTCTAAGATAATACTGGCAAGATTTCGATGATGATGATGAAAAAACACTGTGCAAATAATGTGTTCCATTTTTTGCACCGCAAATCACAATCACCTATCGACGTTCAATAATTTTTTGCTACGCCGAATTCGTAACTCGAATATGGTTTCAAACGATACTACTTAAGAGCAATGGAATTAGGTTTATTGTGTATAGTGATTTTATTTGCTTGTTTTTCTGATTTTTTAATATGCAGCTTCACAAAAAAAATCTGCTAATTAATTAAGCTATTTTATGAGACTTACTGAAATAAGTTACAAAAATCCAATGAAATGTCCAAGGTTGAAACTTTAATGCCATATTTTGTGCAAGATTCAAAAACTATACATAATTGCAATACTAAACATACTAAAAGAGTGCATTAAATCCAAATATATTATTTACAATTATTTCAGTCTCAATGTGTATTCGTAAGTAATACTAAAACTAGGTGATTCCTGCGTACATAAATGGAATAGTACCTACTCCCTGCGTGTATAAGTTGGGATAGTATCACAATGAAATCGTTACTATGGAAGAACCTTAATTTAAGGACATTAAAACAAGCTACTCTCATTGTAGATAAGACTTTTGCAGGGGTGAGTAAATTGAACGATGTTATGCAAAATGCTCAAATTACAACCTTGCATTAAATAACACTACAACAGCTAAATTCATCAAAGGTGTTTCCATTGTTTTAAAACAATATATTAAGTTTTCACTGTCTATTTTCATCATACTAGCGGTCATAAAGTGAAGATTGGTGAAAAGTATTTTGTCTGTAAGTTGTTATCACGAATCCTCTCTACTCCACTGCGTTCAGACAGAGTTTGATCGTTATAAAATACTAAAAAGCTCAATAACAGACAAACCTAAATGATAATTAACAAAATCATTAGTGTTTACAGTTCACACTTATTTCATTGTTAATTATAATTTGTTGTTATTTTTATCACACTGTTAGAAGTTTTATTTTGATAAATTTCGCAATACTTTTCTAATATATAAATTCCATAATGCTTATAAATTTAAAGTAGAAAAGCTTATACACTTTAAATTTATCTCTAACTGTATTTGTAAGAATCTGTCCTTAGTTATTTTAATACATTCTTTAATATGTTGAAATAAAGAACACTACAATAACGGTATTTAATTACAAATTACCTGCAGCATAAGTTGTTCTGTTTCGAATAGCGCGGTTCACGTTGTTGGTGTATGATATTCTTAAAGTCTCTTGCAAAATTGGCCCCTAACTCCAGTCACGTTCAGGCTATTAGTCCGGGGTACTTATATTAAAGTTTCATCGGGCCACGATCAATGAACCACTCTGCCGTTTCGCGGGGAAAATATTTTATGGTCAGAAGAAGTAGACCGTGACTCCAGGCTTGTCCAGACAGATACCGTTATGCTCTTGTCTTGTCTATTCAATCCTATCTATTAAATCCGATAAATATTTGCTGTGGATAACTTAGTTGATTTGAGTATGCATATTTTAAATTCTCATTAGTAGACATTTAGTATCACATGCTTTCATCGAAAATTTAATAATTTCAGTTTTGGTAATTTAATACATAATTGAGCATCGCAATAGAATTTAAACAGTTTTTTGTGTTAAGAAAGATGGAAAGAATGAAATGAAAAAAAGGCAATGTAAAATGTCTTAAACATGCATCTTATCAATTGTCGGAATTCGATGAAACCGTTACAGATTTTTATTATGACATTCTCAAATGATTGAATTTATGATGATATAACACCCATTTGAAAAACAGAATTTTCGTCATCCACTTTGTCCGTGCGGGATGTGGATGTTATAGGAGCGGTTTCGGAAACGACCAGTTTCAACATCCTACGAGTATATATCTCTGGATTTGTTTGGAGATAGAGTTTTGACGTTTTTTGTATGGATCTAATGCAGGCCTCCGTCACTAAGTACCCACCGTTCCGCGCACACTGAGAGTGTAAAAAAGCAGAGTTCCGCTCCTCGGATTATATTGTTCTGTATGCTGGTTTTGGCACAGGTGTATAGCAACGTTTCGTGCGCGTACTTGATCATTTACCATCAACAACAGTTGACTGTATTGTTTTATGACGAAAACTGAATTTCACCCTTAAGGTGGTAAACCACTTTATTGGTCGACTATACCTAATGCAAATGTAAAGCTTGACGTATTGCTGACTGAACTCGGACCCATCCTTGAAGCTCTACTGTTGATAGTCGTAATATACCTCTGAGAAAAGACGGAAATCTCGAAGTCTGTCAGCTGCAAAGCCGATTCCTTGCTTGTCTAAGATGAGACTTATATTTAACAGTGGGGATCAGGTATAATATGGGTTGCAGTGATACACTTATTTGAAGAAATTTTATCTGATCAGTGCAAACTAAAGTTAAGTAATAAATAAAGCACGCCTTATTTGACGTCCTCGCAATTGGTGGTTATCTCATAAGAGGAGCATAGTGTATAAGCGGCCAGTGTAGCTTGTGTAGAATCTACCAAATTGTCAGATATTATTATCGATTTTCTTAAATTATGTCAGTCTATTTGATTTATAAAATTACAAAGAGATTGCCTTAGAAAATGACTTAGTACATACCACAATTTATAAAATCACTAGCTTTGCGCCTGTGAATTCGCTCGGATGGATAGCTCAATTTTGTCTGTTTTGTTTTTGATATTTTCTTTGGTATTTACCCAACTTTCTTAAAAAATTATCAAACAATGGGTTGGTTACATTTTCATACTTTTAGATCAAGAACTAACAGATTTCCGAAATAAATGATCATCCCGGTCCTACCCCCATTTTACCTTCTTCGAGCCATGGTCCCATAAATACTTTTACTTTATTTTATCTTTCTGAGTTATCAAATGCCTAATTACCAACTCCCATATTAACAAATTCAATAATGATGATTTGCTTGTATAATCCGATCGCCTTTATCACCATAAATAAACATTTAATTTGCAAAAAAAATATTAAAAATAAGCTCAAAAATGGAGATAAAACTATCCTATCTTTTAGGTTTGACCAAATTGCATACAGTAACCCAATTTTTATCATAATCGGTTAAGTAGTTTTTTCAGGGTTTATCCCAGACAACCACAGTGATTAATTGAACTAAAAATAACTGATGCTTATACTAAGCATCAGTTACTAATGACGTTTTTTAAGTTTGTTTGAAATAATTTCAGTTATTTTGTTGCCAATGTGAGCTAAAATTGGAAGATTTGGGTGAAGGGAAGGGGCTTGTTTAAGAGATAAGTCTATATTTACTAATAAATAATAACCACCTAATAAATAATATGATCATTTCCTATTGACTCAAAGGCTTGTCAATGTTAAGGTGAGAATAGTTATTTGATCTTTTCTGGCACCATATATTTTAACAGCTAAAAATTACTCTTACATGGAAATGAATTTAAGTCACTATTTCTATATCAACTATGGCACTTATCAAAGTTCATTATACGGAACTATCATCCCCAATCAAGCTTGCCCCGAACTGAGCAACTTCCGTATCGAGAACACGCCTCAAGCCTTTTTGGTGTTAATATGTTAAACAGTAATATATCGATTCTATGTATAATAATAATCTTTGGTATCTGGTAAAAGGGGATAAAGATCTTAGGCATTTTTTCCTCGTTAAAATGCGATTAACATTCAGCAATCTTTTTATAATTTTGTTGCAGAATTTAATATGTATGATGTGTTAAGACTCGTAATAACGTTTGTGCTTCAATTTATAGATGTTATGAAATTAAAAAAAATCAAATCAAAAAAAAGTGTCTTGGGGTTAATAGTAGTTGTGATCTATTTTGCTTGAGATCACCCTGTATTGACCTGGGCGTCTGGGGTTCGATTCCCCGTGCTGGAAAGATTTTCTGCTTGGCTTGTTTGATGGTAGGGCTCTCGAGCAGGCCTGGCTAGGTACCACCATGTTTATTTGTCGCCATAATAACTATGTTATTGTTGAGTTTCGACAATTAGAGCTACTATAGCCAGCACCTCAGTTGTAGAGGAATCCAAGTAAGTTCACTTCTGTCTTCAGCTTTACCATGAGTTGGGATCAGGCTTTCCTATTGTGTGTAAAAAAAATCATTTTAATAAATATTACACACTAACAATTGTGTAGCGATGAGCTCTTCTTAACATTAAAAAAGCTAAGCGAGATATTATATTTCCCTCTGAGCTTATTCTCCAAAATAAGCGTAGACTTTACCTTATTTTCAGAAGTCTTAAATGTGTTTGGAAATACAAACCATGACAGCGACTATCTATACCTATAAAATTCTTTGTCCTGAATGACTGACTGACTGACTGACTGACGGATCAACGCACAGCCTAAACCGCTGATTGTAGAGACTTGAAACTTGGAGGGTGTGTTCTTTGTATGACGTAGGCGTCCGTTAAGAAAGGATTTTCCGAAATTCTATCCCTAAAGGGGCGAAAAAGGGGGGCAAAGTTTGTATGGGACATTGTGATTCCGTTTTCGAATCTACTTCAAATTTTGCATAAACTTTCTTTAACAGAATTAATGGAAGACGTGTTTCGTATTTTATTGAAATTCATCCCCAAACGGGGTGAGCTGGGGTGATAAACTGATAAAATGTCAAAATCGACATTGATGCCGGTTTTAGGGATTTTCGGGTCGTAGATTACGAAAATAACATCGATTTCAACACCACATACCATCATCCCTGGATGGGGTGTAATGGGGTTGAAGTAGTTCATATTAAATAAATAGTTTCAATCAAACAGAGATGCGATTCTATATTAATTTTATTACCATAATCAAATTCGATTAGAAAGGATTTTTCGAAATTTTACCTCTAAGGGGGTGACAAAGGGGGGCAAAGTTTGTATGGGACTACTAGATTCCTTGGTCCAATCTTCTTTAAATTTTGCATAAACATTCGTTAATAGAATCGATGGATAACATGTTTCGTATTTTATTGAAATTCATCCCCTAATAGGGTGAAATGGGGTGGTAAAATGTGATATCGACATTATTGTCGTTTTCATGGTTTTTTGGGTCGTAGATTACGAAAATAACATCGATATCAAAATCCAACATGGCGGACGCAAAATACCATCATCCCTCGATGGGGTGCAATGGAGTTGAAGAGATACGATTCTGTATTAATTATCTTAATCATATTTAAAATTGAATTTATAAGAAATGATTTTCCAATCTAATTTAAGTTTTGCATAAACATTCTTTAACAGAATTTATGGAAGACGTGTGTCGTATTTTATTAACATTCACCCCCTAACGGGATAAAAATGCGTAGAGAGCGTAGATCTCCAACGTTTACTCAACAAAAAAGTTTGTTAATTTTCCATTAATATTAACCAACTCTGCAGACGCAAAATCATCCCTTGATGGGGTGCAATGGGGATGAAATATTTCATATTATATAAATAGTTTCAATCGAACAGAGATGCGATTCTGTATTAATTATATTAATCGTATTTAGAATTGAACTCATAAGAAATGATTTTCCAATCTAATTTTGAATAAAAATTCTTTAACAAAATTTATGGAAGACGTGTTTTGTATTTTATTAACACTTAACAGGATAAAAATGCGTAGAAAGTTATTTTGGAGATTATTTACTTCGAAGTTAATATCAATACTTACTCCTTAGTGCTGTTGATATAATTGACAATTTATTTTGACACATAGCTTCAAAACTCAATCCGATGCTATCCAACATTTTCTTACATTTATAAGTAAATTTCCAACATTTTCTTACATTAATAACTTAGAGCAGATTTATAAGTAAATTTGTGTTTGTCTGTTTTTAAAAATGGGAGCAGAGTTGGTTAATTTTAATGGAAAATTAACAAACTTTTTAATCGTGCCTTTTCCGTTCACTATCATATTTGTTGTACGGCACACAAGAACATTCAATGGATATTCGTCAAGAAATTGTGCGTCATGTCGCGAACAATTGGGATGAATTTTCTATTATGCTCCATGACCGTCATGGCAACAATCATGGGACAAAGGAAGAGTATACATTAGATATGTTACAACACTCTACATATGGCGGTTTCTGCGAGTTAGTTGCAGCCGGTCAAATATACCCGTTTATATTTGCAGTATATCGAAATGGCAATCTGTATGCCAAATTTGGTACTGAAGACCAACCAATAAGTTCCGATTTGCTGAGAGAGCGAGATGCATTAAGCGACTACCCGCTCGCGACCGTCCGCCCTGACCGGCCGGGCCCGCGTCCGCCGTCACCACGGTCGCTAACCGGGGCTCATAGAGCTTGGCGAATAAATCCTCTATACGAGGTAGAGGGTAACTGTTCGAGTATAGTACCTTATTCAGAATAACCGAATAGTCGCCGCATAAACGAATATCACCATCAGGACGCAAAACCGGAACAATCGGGGTTGCAATATCGGAATACTCCACTTTTTCTAATATGCCTAATTTTAATAATTGATGAATTTCATTTTCTACCTTAGCTTTTAATGCTAATCGGCACAGTACGAGGTTTGAAAAATTTTAATTGTAAGCCAGGTTTAACTTTTAACGTGATTTTGCACTTATTAAATTTACCCAAACTGTCACAGAAAAGCTGATTTTTTTCTTTTAATTGGCAGTAAATATGAGAAGTTATTAAAATATATGGGTTCAAGATTAAATGATGAGATAAAATTCCTATCTAATAAATTTGGCTTTGATATATCGGTATCGATAATATATAACGATATTACCTTAACATTATTTTCAAAAAGTACTGGCAAATCTACACAACCTAAGGGCAAAATTTTTACTACTACTATAACAGTTTACACAATTCTAAATCAAAATTATGTTGGTAATATTTACGGTATAATTTTGCCGGTAAAACGGAAACAGCCCTACCGCTGTCCACCTCGCATCCTTCCTTACATATTATAAAACAGTCACCCGTCGCGTCTGTCTTTCTGTCTGTTCGCGATAAACTCAAAAACTACTGCACCGATTTTCAAGCGGTTTTCACCACTCGATAGCGTGATTCTCGAGAAGGGTTTTAGTATTTAATTTGTTAAGTTTTTGTATTTATTTCTGTGTACATTAACGATATTTGTTGAAGATGTCGGGAAAAAATAAATTAAGGCGAAACGTAGTTCGCGGGCACAACTAGTCAATTATAAAACAAATAAGCTACGTGCGTACAAACGGTTTAAGAAACATTAATGACTACTTAGTATGAATGAAGCTAAAATATAACTAAGTGTAATTGAAAAAATATTCAACTTAACCAACAAGTGACCAAACGCAACGCCACACTGTCAGTCAAAAAGTAATTGATAGTTATAATCATATGTAAAAATGCTTACATTATGCATCGTAAGTATTCAATATCACAACCACCACCCGGTTTAATGGAAGCCTTTAGAAGTGTAATCATCTTCATTTCATATAAGAGCATTCGTCTGATGCAATTTGCTGGGAAAATGAACAAAAAATAAAAAATAAGGGGTGGCATTGCTTAAGGCGACTTAGGGGTTCCGTTTGTGTCGCGCGCTGCCCCAATACGCAGATAACTTTATGTGAATATGGCCTAATACACATTCATAAAGGGAGCAATCTTGGGGTTAATTTTTGCTGCGAGCGTTTATTGTGCATGATAGTGATGTCAAGTTGTTCATCGATATTAAGAATACGATTGATGATTACTAACACAAAAATCAAATACGGACAAAATCGACTGTTAAGTTAAACTATTCAAAATAATATAATAAAATGTAAGCCTGAATGATTATACAATTTGAGAATATAAAATTTTTGTGTTCTGTTTTTGAAGAAGACTTAAAAAGCATTCCATAATTTGGTCTCGATGCTGTCTATTATTAAAATCAAGTTGTTTCCTGCAACCAATGAATTAGTGAGTAAAAATAAAAGAAAGATTATTTAAAAAATCTTAATATTTAATCCTTATTTTCACTCACTAATTGATGCAACAGGATTTTCGTAATATGATCATTTTTTGAACGGCACCGAAGCAGAAATCGTGGCAAATTTTACATAATAATATTTTTTATGTTGAATAATTAATGAAAACAATGAAAACTTTCTCAATAGTTTGAAATGAGGGACTTAGAGTACTCGTTGCACATAGTTGTTTCCTAGCATGCAAGCAAGCATACAAGTAGACATGAATGCAGGAATACAAGCGAGCATGCGAACAAACATGCAAGCAAGCATGCAAACAAACATGCAAGCAAGCATGCGAACAAACATGCAAGCAAGCATGCAAACAAACATGCAAGCAAGCATGCAAACAAACATGCGAGCAAGCATGCAAGAAGGTATTCAAGCAAGCAGGCATGCATGACGTCTGTCATGGCTCTGGTGCTGCGGGGCTCCGGTGGTTCACGTGTCCTTATCGTCGCAGATGGTTTAAGGCTCACCACCGCAGCTGCGGAGGCTGCCGCCTAGCCTCAGCCTTAAGATCATCTGCTCTTCGTCACGCGGGCCACCTTGCCCTTACGCGTCTTCGCGATAGTAAATTGTACTCTTGTGTACTAAACGAAAAGGATAACACACTTCAGATTTTTAGCCCAAAATTTTAAGTGGTGTAACCACACAAAATTATAGTACCAAAACACCACTATTCGAGGTGGGGCTCGCTAACATCCGCGGGCTCCAACCTCTTGGCTGTCCACCACCATCTCGAGACAGCCCGTCCAGCAATGCTGTTTTTGACAGAGACGCAAATTATCTGCCCGGCCGATACAAGCTACCTTAATTACCCCGGCTACGCTCTTGAGGAGTCCTTCAAGGCAAAGGCAGGTGTTTGCTTGTTCGTCCGGGCGGACGTTTGTTGTCGTCGCCTGCGCTGTTTGGAGGAACCTTCCTTTTCCCTCCTTGTAGTACACGTCGATTTTGGCACTCATTGCAGTGTCTACGTCTGCGTCTATCGTTCCCACCGTGGTGACTTGGAGACAACTCGACTTTTTGAACACCTAAGTCGGGTGGCAGATGACGCGCAGGAGCAATTTCCTTCCACCGAGCTGGTATTTTAAGGGGACTTCAATGCTCACCACGAGTTGTGGTTAAGTTCCTCTAAAACTGACCATGCGGGTAGGACTGCCCACGCATTCGCTCTCACGCACGACCTGACACAATTGGTTATCCAGCACACCAGGGTACCAGATATTATCGGTCAAGCGCCCTCTTTGTTGGACCTTCTGCTGACAAATCGCCCCGACGGATATCAGGTGGTGATTCGAGCTCCACTAGGATCTTCAGATCACTGCCTGGTATCCGTCTCAGTGCCTCAGGCGTCGCGACCGTCGCCTGTGGTTGCAGCACGCCGTCTGTGGCACTATGCGTCAGCAGATTGGGACGGTATGCGGGATTATTACGCGTCTGTCCCTTGGTGGCAGCGCTGTTTCAGTGGGATGGATCCTAACTCCTGCGCTACCACTGTTGCTGGCGAGATCAGACTAGGAATGGAATATTATATTCCACATTCCAATCTCGTCAGTAGAGGGAGACGTAACCTCTGGTTCAATCGCGAGTGCGCCTCTGCTTTTGAAAACAAACAGCTAGCTTACCGAGCTTGGATCAGAGGTCGAGCTTCTAGGGATCCCAATACTCTTAAGTACCTCGGCCTGGTTTTGGATCCCCGATGGAGCTTTGAGGAGCACTTCAAGCTCCTCACTCCACGGCTATGTGCCGCCGCAGCCGCACTCGGACGGGTCCTCCCTAATGTAGGAGGGCCAGGATCGGCGTGCCGTCGACTGTATCACGGGGTGATACGGTCGATGGCACTCTACGGAGCCCCGGTATGGGCGGAGTGCCTCTCCCCCCGAACGATGGCCCTCTTGCGACGGCTGCAGAGGGTCATAGCAACCCGGGCCGTGCGAGCTTATCGCACGGTCAGCCACGGCGCAGCCTGCGTTCTTGCGGGCCAAACGCCATGGGATGTCGATGCACGCGTACATGCAGAGGTGTATCGACATCGGGTTGCCGTTAGTGAACGGGGGGGATGATCCGCTCTTGAGGAAGTGGAGCGGATTCGTACCCAGGCGCAGAGGGAGGCTCTGCGTCGATGGGGTGAGGCACTCGCCTCCCCAGCTGCCGGCCACCGGACGATCGACGCGATTCGTCCGGTGTTGGAGGAGTGGGTTGGGCGCCGGCAAGGCAGCCTCACGTTCCGCATGGTGCAGGTACTGACCGGGCATGGCTGCTTCGGTCATTACCTGCATCGAGTCGCGCGTCGGGAGGAAACGCCGCGGTGTCACCACTGCGACGCTCCCGACGACACTGCCGAGCACACCCTATTGATGTGCCCGGCCTGGCGACTCCAGCGTAGCGAGCTTAACGCTGCGCTGGGAGGCGGAGACCTCTCGCTGCCGAGCATGGTTGTGGCCATGCTCCGCGGCGAGGCGGAATGGGGGGCTGTCGCCTCCTTCTGCGAGGACGTCATCTCGCAGAAGGAGGCCGCGGAGAGGGAGCGGGAGAATGATCCTCAAGCCGCTCCCATCCGCCGCAGACGGACAGGCGGGCGAAGGCGGGCATTCGCGCAAGCAATGCCCGTCTAATGACCCTGCCGTGGGGGCCTGCGTGCACGGTTGGTCCCGTGTACGCCGCCGTAAGGCTCTCCGTCTGGGGATTGCCCTGGTGTTCTCGGGCAATCCCCCTTTGGCGATAGCTCGACCAGCTAGGTCGGACTAGCCCGGGCGCGTTGGCAGTGGTAGTCGCAGTGTGGACCCTACCACGCGCGTCCAAAAGGGCAGGAAGAACACCGAGGGGTTTAGTGTGTAGGCCTGGCACTCTGCCGGGAGAGCCCCACACACGCTCGTCGTCTAGCCAACGGCGAGTACGGTGCGGTCACGCAATCCCCTCGAAAAAAAAAAGGGATCCCAATACTTACCTACTGAAAATAGCCTATAATAATGCCACCAAGTTTTGTAAGAGGGCTTACATTAGAGCGAATGCTCAGCGCATTGCACAAGTGGGTCAGGAACTGCTAGCGCACCCTACGGGTAGCCGTTCTTTCTGGCGCCTGGCCAAAGATGTGCAATCAAACTTCTGCCAACCCTCGCTGCTACCGCTGAGACATGCCGATGGCTCACTTGCTCATCAGCCGCAGGAGAAAGCCGACCTCCTGGCAAAACTCTTCGCGGCCCATTCCCGTATCGATGACTGTGGTGCACAACCTCCGACACTGTCCCATTGTGGCAGCACTATGCCCGATATCCGCATCAGACAGCGAGATGTGCGGGCGGAGCTACAGTCGATTGATATTCGAAAATCAAGTGGACCAGACGGCATTCCTGCGATGGTACTTAAGAAGTGTGCAGCGGAGTTGACTCCGGTCCTGACACGTCTATACCGTCTGTCGTTCTCTGGTGGTTGTGTGCCGAAATCTTGGAAAGAGGCCAATGTCCAGCCGGTTCCCAAAAAGGGAGATCGTTCTGATCCGGCTAACTATCGCCCTACAGCCGTCACTTCCATTTTGTGTAAAATCATGGAGAGGATCCTTAACACCCAGCTGATCCGTTACCTGGAAGGTCACTCGTTGCTTAATGACCGTCAGTATGGGTTTCGTCCTAAACGGTCAACAGGTGACCTTCTAGCGTTCCTTTTGCACAAATGGGGTGAATCTATCGATAAGCGCGGCGAGTCTGTGGCTATTAGTCTCGACATCGCCAAAGCTTTTGATAGAGTCTGGCACAAGGCTCTCCTTTCCAAGCTTCCGGCATACGGATTGCCCGCTCAGTTCTGTACGTGGATTGTCTGCTTCCTCCACGAGCGTAGAATTCGCGTTGTCGTTGACGGCTGCGCTTCGCGGTTCGTGGCAGTGAATGCTGGTGTTCCACAAGGCTCCGTTCTATCCCCAACATTGTTTCTTCTGCATATCAATGACATGCTTTCCTTGGGAAGTATACATTGCTATGCAGACGACAGTACAGTGCATGGGGGATATCACGGAAGCTCAGGGGCTGCTCGTGGTAATATTGATAGGGAGAAACAGAATCTTATCATTGAGCTCAACAAGACGCTGGACCTCATCTCCGAATGGGGTTCCAACAATCTTGTCGAGTTCAATGCTAAGAAAATACAGGTGTGCGCGTTCTCGGCGAAAAGGTCACCTTTCCTCCCCCCTCCTTCTCTTCAGGGCACAACCCTTCACACACAGAGTAACATCACCTTGCTCGAAATGAACATTCGCTGCGATCTGAACCCCAGAGACTACATCGAATCCGTCATAACTGCTGCCTCACGGAAACTCGGTGTCCTAAACAAGGTGCGTAGGTATTTTGCGCCGGACCAACTATGCCTGTTGTATAAAACTCAGGTTAGGTCTTGCGTGGAATATTGCTCGCACCTTTGGGACGGCTCCGCTCAGTACCTCCTCGATGCTCTGGACAGATTGCAGTGTCGCGCTATTCGAATAATTGGCGATGTAGAGGCAACTAACACCCTCGAGCCTCTACAACTTCGTCGTGACATCGCCTCTCTTAGCGCCTTTTACCGAATGTTCCATGTGGAATGCTCTGAGGAGCTCTTTAACCTTATCCCTCCCTCTCCATTCCTTAACAGAAACACGCGTAAGGGCCTTCGAAGTCATCCTTACACTGTATCTTCCTTTTCACACCGTACCAAGAAATTCCAAGATTCCTTCTTCTGTCGTTCATCCCACACTTGGAATTCTCTACCTGCGCACGTGTTTCCTCCATCCTACAACATGGGTTCCTTCAAAAGAGGTGTGAAAAAGCATCTTTTAGGCCGGCAAGGGGCGGGCAGGTAGGATAGTGGATGTCGTCCCTACTCTATCTGTCAACTCATTTGGGCCTCTTTCACCGCTTAACATCAGGCGGGAGGAGGTCATTTGCCGGGCCTTACATAAAAAAAATAAAAATAAAAAAAAATAGTAAAGCATTTTATGCTTAATAATATTATGCCTTTGGATAACTATTCTTCAAAATATTATGCGAAGTAAAAATTATCAGACGTTAATGTTATGCCTAGTGATCTATGCCAAACGTCTTTATGACAATATTATGCGAAAAGAAAGGTCCACCATACACATCAATTTATCGATGCAGTGTCCAGCTCAAGTGACGTCACTACTGAATATTTCATAGAGCATTTAGATTATTGGCGTGTTTTTGTCATTCTGTCACAGACAGCAGCGCTGTTTGTCTATGTAGATTTATGCAGTCTCAAGCTTATCACATGGTCGGTTTGCTCAGTTCGGATACGCTCCATATCTTCGTGCTTGTCAATGGCATCGCTCTTGATGCAATGGCGTTTGGACGCATCGGCTGTAGTTAATAGGGTACGAAGAATGTCATGGCGGACAATGAACGCATTTGCGTAAAAAGTCATGTTCTCTCCAATATCTGATTATACGCAATTGGTCTATATTCAAGTTGCTATATAAGGTATGGGGTAGTTAAGTTATTTCTTTCTTATATGATTTTGAATCTGTTTTCTGCAACTCGTGTTAGGTAACATCGATTGGTTTTTGAGTAAGTGATTCTTGAATAAAATAATGCTTACTTATTAACATATAATAAACAGTTAAGTGCAAATTAATTGCGGAATAAATAAAATAAATGACAGCACGTTAATTGTCACATTTCGCTTTCTGTAAGTAACATGCAATAAATAAGTTTATTATTAATAACCGGGACAAAATTCGAGATTATGTGCCTACTGCTATAGTGAATTTTCTGACATGATAAGAAGAGAGCTCTACCTAAAAATTTTATCCTGCTTGCGATCAGCATAAGACGAACAACGAAACTTGACAGTTATAGTAAACTTTTTATTAAACATTGATTCAATGTCCGGCATATAGATAATTTAAAAAATTTTGGACACGTACGTGTTTTTCATTTTTTTTTACGTCATCAAAAACATACTACGATACATTTTGGGTGACGTTACGCCTGTGAATTTTTGTAGCACGTTACAGCGAGCCCCCACCCCTTAACTTTGAATCGCTTCATCTCTGTAGTTTTTCTGTTATTTCAACAAAGCAAAAAATATCTACATGTCTGTTATTTTTTATTATCTAACTAATTAGCGGAACTAATTAGTTTGTCAATTTTCATACTCTGTCATCACCCCGATTCCATAAAATTGGATCTACTCGGAGTGAATATCTCACTTGATCCAGACGATGATGTGGGATAAATTCAGTCATTCAGAATTCATATTTCATATAATTAGCGCACTAACACGCCATGAATGCAGATAAGCAGGCATTATCCATTCAGCAATCAGCAAACAAAGGGCCGCGTGTACACAATTAAATTGTCTCCCAGGGGGTATCACTCTTTGAAAGTTCGTTAATTTATCTAAACCAATTACACGAGTGCGCCGTTTCACCGTCGGGCGATTCTATTATTTCACGCGCTAACTGAAAAGTTAGCGTCTGCAATAGGTTACCGATAAAGAGCAATTTTGAATTAAATTTATTATTGTGATGAAAATAATCCTTAAGGCGTATAGTGGTCCCAATGACCTTGCGTCGATCGTCCCGCACTGATTACATAGGAGTGAGTGAGTGAGAGTGAAGGTAATATTTAAGCAAACCTTTACGCGTAAGATGAATTATTTCAATTAAAAATTAATAAAGGCGAATAAGAAAAATCTAAAAAGTCCATCCGCTAGAATATTGTTAACTTTATTTATTGAAATTAAAATCATATGATTTAACCTAATATTTACGATCCGATTAGGTTTAAAGTTTTAAAATCGAGGCATGTTTGGGTCACATTTTAACCAAGTTTTTATTAATTTATCAAAAAATTAAAAAGACCATCCTCTAAAAAATGCGTTGAATAATAACATATCTCTTTTAAAGATTTTTTTATTCAATATTTATGAAGAGAACCGGTTTTTTCTGCAGTGATTTTTTTATGATCGTCCCTACTATGCGCCTTAAAAGAAAATCTCCGTATCGGCTGCATCGCGCTACGACATGCTTCGATATTGGCCACCTCACCGTTGTCGTCACCACTGCTCTGCCAGTCGCTGTAATCCAGTTTGTTTTTGCCAGCCTTCGAACTTTTCTATGTACAGCCTCAGATTATGAATGTTGAACAAACTTAAGCATGGACTTGATGCGGAACGGGCTGGAGAATGGTTTGTCAGTTTGAATATGGATCGTATATATTATATATTATTTGTTGTAGTGTACACTACATCAGCATGTTAAATGGCGTTTACAATACGTTTACAGAACGTAAGCTCTATGTACAGCCTCAGATTATGAATGTTGAACAAACTAAAGCATGGACTTGATGACGAACGGGCTGGAGAATGGTTTGTCAGTTCGAATATGGATCGTATATATTATATATTATTTGTTGTAGTGTACACTACATCACCATGTAAAATGGCGTTTACAATACGTTTACAGAACGTAAGCTACAGTTTTCATAGAGTTTCAGAACAAAGTAGAGACAGTAACGTCAACGTAGACCATTCTACAATTGATGTCCATTATGTGTGCTGGATCTAAATCGTTGCATAAACCTAAAATACAAACTAGCATAATACAGAATTAACAAATTAAAGTTGCTTTCAGTGATTACGTTAAAGCGACGGGATCACATTAAACGCACAAATTAAAGAATCCCAACTCATTATCCGAAGCTCTAGGTTATCAGATAAACAAAACAACAACACGACATTATTCCAAGCATCGAATTGCCACAGGTCATAAAGCATTTTCATTATAACCTACACGAGTACAATCTATACGAGCGAAACTAATTTGTGAGCGTCCGGAAACACGAAATCGGACGGCGGGTGGGTACGTCGTTTGGGAATTTTCTAATTACGTTTTCAAAGACACCTCGTTTGTTGAACATGTGACAAGCCAGTGAAAAAGGTCACGTGTGGAATTGGGAGTCGTCTGAGCGGTCACCGGAATTTGCCTCCCTTTAACGAATCTCTTTCCTCGTTTGCGCGATCGTCGCCAGCGATGGAATCTTCTAGTAATGTAACAATTTGTTCATATCAAATTTTAAAGACGATATTTAGCAGATGAGAAAAATAATTTGAAGTAGTCCTCTGGTTTTGTCATCTCTCTACCTACATACAACGTGTAACTGACAAAACAAATTGAAATTCAATGCAAAAACAAAACAAATCAAACATTTGAAAAAAAAATTAAGTGGCACTCGGGGACTGCCGCGGTAAAGCTATTGCATAGCATTTTTTATCAACTTATGCAATTATATAATTATTTATTTATTTTATTTATGCAGTATTTTTTTCTTTGATATTAATTCAAGTTACACTTTTTGAGCGTGGTGACCGATAAGAAAACAATTTTTTTTCTTTTATTGAATAAATGTGAAGTTAATATTGTTTAAAATATTTTTATTATCTTACAATACATGTAGGTTATTCAGGAATTTTTATCATTGAAACTATAGGTTTATGGTATGAAATAAGAAACATAAGTTTGAGACTTGATATCCTCTAAATATCTGGAAAATACCGCGTCAAAACACCGTGCCGAAGTCTGCCGAACTAAAACGACGTTAGACGATGCACGGCTTTCATTCAACGCCGCACCGCTGTGCCGCAGGCCTATTCTCTAACTTCGGTTGCTAACTATAGTACTGTCATTTTCGAAAGGAACTTATCATCCATTACTGCTATCATGAACGCTGCCGTAAGATATAAGCTCACTTAGCTAGTAATGGATATAAAATGTCTTTCAAAAATGACAGTTCTAGTTACCAACCGTAGTTAGCGAATAGGCCTGCCGGTCGGAGTGGGAGGTGTTAGGTTTTTTTCGTTACGGCATTTCTTGATTCGGTCGCCGCGCTCAAAGTCCGCGATAAAAGCTATGCAATAGCTTAAAAAAAAATTTAATTATTGAAATATTATAATCACAGTCATCCGTTCGCTCAACACAAAGAAATATGAATATATAATATAAGTCATATATTATTATATTCATATAAGTTACTTATACATAATATAAGTTAATAATAATGAATTTTAAAAGTAGAGTTTCGCAGATTGCATTGTCGCTACAAGCTGTTGAGGTCACTCACACGTCACGGTCTACTCAGCTTCATGCCCATGCTTTGTAATGAACATAGTTTTTGAAATATCTCTGTTAATACTAATTTGAAGAAAATATGTAAATGTAAATAAAATGTCTGAAATTAATTCTTTCGCTTATTAGTAAGAAACTACTTTCACTACTACATTACTACTACATTTCGCAAACACAACATGAAAATATCTAGAGACTGAGCTCAAATATTATGTATATGTATATTATGTATTATATTTTTTTTTCTATTAAAAATATTTTACTTACAAGTACTCATTAACCACAGACGTTAGTTAGTCACATACACAATTTGTCTTCTTCTCTGAGTATCGAGTGGAGATTTTACTATAAGTTAGTCACATACACAATTTGTCTTCTTCTCTGAGTATCGAGTGGAGATTTTACTATAAGTTAGTCACATACACAATTTGTCTTCTTCTCTTAGTATCGAGTGGAGATTTTACTAAAGGTTAAGAGGGTAGGAAGGGGGGCGCGTTTCCATAGCGTTTTCAACTCTGTGGAAATTCGTCCACGCGCAGCTGCCACCAATAGAACGTCATATGGTGGTGTATTAATGTATTAGTACAGTGTATGAGTTAGATCGAGCGTCGGTGGCGCTGTGGCCTCAGCACTGGACTGTGCTCCGACTAGAATCGGGAGGCCCGCGATCGATCCTGCCATGTACCAATGTGTTTTTGATTTCATATGTACCTACATTTAGCTGACGCTCCTAAGATGAAGCAAAACATCGTGAACAAACCTGCATACACCTGCGAAGTAATTCAAAGGTGTATGTAAAGTCAACCAATCCGCACTGGGCCAGCGTGGTTTGACTAAGGCCTAATCGCCCTACTATAACTGGTTAGGGTAGGCTCGTGCCCCTCGGTGGGGACGTATATGAGTTGTGATGATGATGATGATGATGATGATGATAAGTTAGAAATTAAGTGATACTAATCTTCTACAAAAAATAGGTACAATTATATTTTTGTTACTTAGTTCCTTTCTAAGAATACTTCACAGTATGTTCTCTTAAGTCATTTTATTTATTAATACATACAGATTTAATCCTATTCTTAATTAAGTCAAGCTAATTTCAAACTTTTTTCCCTAATAAAAGCCATTTCACATTCACCGAACAAAAACTTTTGTTGATTTCATTCGAACATGTTACAAAATAAAAACGCCCCTGTATCATTCCGACGCAAACAAAATAACGACTGGCAAAGTTTTATGGAGTCATCCTCTCAGCTTCAAACGACTTTGTAGAAAGAACAAATGAAAAGCGATCTCGCAAGAGCAAAATTAATTGTCTCAATTCCCATCGATATTTTATTCACATGACGTGGCAATTTAATTATGAATTCCCGAACAAAGTTTCTCCCTTGGAATTTTCTTAGTACTAATTTGGAAGCTGCGACATCTGCGCAACCCTATTGCGATATAATTATCTTTAAGTAAATTATGCACCCTTTAAAACTGCATCGAATTTAGGTAGATAAAGTTGGGCTAAAATATTAAAGAAGGGCAGTAACACATGGCGGTTGTTTTCAGAGAAATTTCTTTAGATAAAAAGGGGAGGAAGACTGTCTTTTTATGGGTTGTAGTTAAACACAATGTAATGAATGACTGAATTACTGATTTGACTATGTAACATTAAAATGTGATATCATCTGGAAGGTATATTGGGTTTTTTTCTGGAATAGAAGCCGAGTCATGGTTGACATAGTGTAGGACGCCCATCAGAAGATAAAGCAATGAAATAGAGTTAGGTGGAACACCTTGAAGGAGGCCTGTGTCTTTCACAACAATGGACGAATTACGCGCTTATGATAATGATCATTTGAAAATTTCAATGAACTATTAAATCATGTGTTTAATATATGTTACAGTCGAACAAACTTAGTAATTTTGCAACGCCACCACTAAGTCATTTACTCAGTGCTCCGCAAAACTTTTACCCATTTTCCAATAACTATTAAACAACGCTGAAATAACGAACGTTTAACATAACATCGGTTCAAGCCTAATCAATCATATTGACTAAAACAAGGTGGTACACTCGGCTACATCACAATAATATTTTTCAACCCTCACGTCAAACCTCCGAGTTCGCACAGATTAAAAAGCATCAGCAACGATATGAATTCGACTTGCCAAAACAAATGAGTCGTGCCGCCAACGGCAAATAATAACCCACGATTGCAGCCGCGGTCTTTTGGGCCCGTCAACGAAAACACTCGGAGAGGCACGCGTCTATTGTCCGTCCCACAATTATCCCGCGGAAGCGGGCGAGCCCGCGGCTGGGAAAAAAAGAAATATTTATTCACTAGACGCAATCATGGCGAATAAAACGATTATCCGATTCTGTTCGAACAACGCCTGCTCCACAATAGACACTTTATATGTGAGCGGAGCATTTGAATTTTAGAACTGAAACTATCGATTGCATTGTTCATGATGACGAACATTGTACATAAAATTGAAGCCATATAAAATTCAAGTAACTCAAAGTGTGATGATATATACCTAACTCTTATTTGGTAACAGAAAAAACCTAAACTCTACTCGTATCTCAAAATGTAAATATTATGCGAACTAAATGTACATTAAGGTCTTATGAAATATATAGTTTTCCGCTTGCGACTTCGCCCGCGCTATTTTTGTTTTCTCGTGGGAATTTTATTTTCCGTAGGAAAATTAGGTACCCTATGTCCTTCCCCTGGTCTCGAACTATCCCTATACCAACTTTTATTAAAATGGGTTCAGTAGTTTCGAAGCCTATTCAATACAAACAAACAAACAAACAATCAAATCTATTAGTATAGAAAATATACTTTATACGACCGACGACGAAAACAATGACGTATTAGAAGCTATAAGTAAGTATGCGTATTACGAGACATTTAATTGCATGTATCAATAAAAGTCCCATGATTGCGGATTTTTTTCGATATAATTCTTACTTAATAGGTTACTCACACGAAAAATGATCCAAACAGCCTTTATCTAATATTCTCGTAAATTAAATGTAAATAATAATTGTTGACTGTTTATGTGTTTATCATTGAGGACTTTTGTATCGTAACTCATTTGAAAAGGATAGATGTAGAGGCTACGTGTAAGAACACTACGGAATTTACTATTGCGAAGGAAGATTAAACTTATCACAAGTTATTATTAGTATTGCTGTAATATATCGCAGTTTATGGGACCAGACTTGAACAATAAACGAAACACTCCAGGCATAACCGAGGGGAGAAAGCTAGTGAGGGAAGATTGGATTCCGTTCAAAATTCCGCATCCTTAAAGAATCTCCACAATATCCAATTCCCTCACGCTTTACACGCGCAAGCTACATTCTGTACGTGCAATTACTTTCCTTTTAGGCAAATTAACAAGCTGCTGCTTACTGATTAAATTAATTCCAGCCAAATATGTATGTAAATGCATTGAAATCACATTGATTGTATTCTGCATTTTCCGTAGGGAACAATACATTTACGATGTTTTTGTTTTGGGTCTATTCACAGTTATGATCATTTTCAAATAATTATGATTAATTTTAAAACGCCTGCCTTATAATTAAAGGTTATGTACGTCTCACTACTGGTCTAGTTACTCCTCAGACGAGGACGATTGACCTATACTACATTACGCTGATGTGTGCTTTGTTTCAAGTCGAGGAATTACTCTTTGCATAGGTGGAATTGCATTTAACTTCCTTGGTAGGAATTTTTATGAAAATTTATTTTTAACAACACTGTTTCTTTTTTGTATTTTATTTTTTATTTTATTTTATTTTTGTAAGACACATAACAGAATATAGTTACAAAAGCACAAACAGATGAATATAAATAGTTTTGTTCTAAACTATACTCCAAAACCTGCATCCTAGATTACAATTAAATTTCCTTTGAGTGTATTTTACCAGTAATTTAAACGGAAATAACATCCCCGAGCACTTTTCCGCATGTCCTTGAGCAGGTACACAGAAAAACGCCCGAAAATGTCAATCCCTCTTAACATGAGTAAGTTTATATATATTTTTTTTAACATTATCACATTTACCTATACATAGCTACATTCATTTATGTCTCGTAACCAACAAAATTATTTTTTGTATTAATTTAGGTATACAGAAATATTAAGAAAAACAAAATCATTTGAGTATTTTATGAATACACCTCTTGAAGGCACTTGGATTAGAGTTAGCGACATCAATGTCTGGATGTTCTTGAGACAAATCATTGTAGAGGCGGCACATCCTCACCACTGGGTTGTAGTACGATGTATTATTACGGTATACTTGGAGTGAAAATAATTTAGGATTACAGTCTCGAGCCCTGTATCTGGTTGTTATATTAATTGAAGCTAGGAGAGATGGGGAGTCAATTTTAGAGTGGAGAATTTTGTGAAGATAAAGAAGCTCAGAGCGTTTACGTCTGATTTCGAGAGTAGTCATATGAAATTTATTTAACCTGTCCTTATAAGCAGTCAATTTACGGTGCAAGCCCTGACGAAACGAGAGGCTTCTCAAGAATTTGCGTTGAATACTTTCTATGTGGTTGGTATGAACAGCATAGAAAGGGGACCAAACTACAGCGCCATATTCCAATACACTACGTACAAGAGAATTATATAGGTATATAAGACTGTAAGCTTTTTTTAAATGTTTGGTGTTTTGGAGGATGAATCCCAACATTTTAGAACCTTAATTATGAATATGAGTGTAATGTTCACGAAAAGTTAATTTTTTATCAAATAAGACCCCCAAATCCTTAGCATGATCATGACGATTAAGCTTTTGTCCATTAAGTATATAGTCATATTATTATTTATTGTTTTATTTAATAGCCTCGCGAAAGACAACTACAAATATCTACTTTAAAATAACACTGTTATGATCACATTATACTTTGTCTAGTCTATACCTGAAAAAAAAACCTTTCTAATTGATAATTATTCCAATAGCTTACTTTAGATGACAAGTTTGACATTTGCATTTTCAACGACACTGTTTCTAGCGTTCAATGCACGGTAAAATATATTATGTATTATTAACTTATGTTATAGTATTATTAACTTACGTAAATAACATGTAACATAGTTATAATAACTATTAAATAGAAACAATGTTACAGCACGTTGAGCTGCAATTTAAATATATGAATGCAAAGCAATCCTGTAATCGCTGCCCAGTGCGACAAAATTGGTGGAGTGTCACACTCAAAATAAATTACAATCCCTTGCGCCATTTCACACTCCCTCGCTCGTCCACTAATTGAACCAAAATACACTTAAATTTTCTTTGTGTCTAGTGTAATTTTAGCCTCAGATGGGGCCAGCCAGACCACCCCATAGCAATTTAACGGGTTGAAGATTCTCCTCTGGGTGTCAATTTGAAGTTGCTTAATTATAATGAACTGGATGGTTGACATAGCTCTGGTCAAATAGCCAAGCAAGGGTTGATGTGACTAGTGGCGGTAAACTTTCAAAGTTATGAAACGTTTAGTGATTGGATTTCTTCTTCGTGAATTTTATCAATTTTGATGATATAATCTTTAAAAGTGAAGACCTACAGTATAAAGACTACATAAAACGATTTTACTTAATAACATAATATTATATTATGATAAACATTATTCTGAAATTATACTTAAGTTTATACAAAACGATATAATCAAACTTACGCAAAAAATACTTACACACCAACACTGCTAATAACAAAATTAAAACCACACTTTTTTGATTTTCATAAATGTACAGCTATTTTCCGATTTCATCCAGCATTTCCACAAACAATGCGGATGTTAAGAGCGTTTAGTAGATGAGCCGTTCGTGTAAGCATGCTATCATGTTTCTTTATGTATTTAATTCCAACGGCCACGTACACACGCATAATGGCGGCAGCATGTCGCAGCGGTTTGGCGTATGTTCCCTCTCGAACACAACTGGGCACGTAGATGTAAAGTTATTGGCGTCTGTTGCCCTTGTACTCTGCAACTATTTACACTATAATATGTTGAATACCAATATATTTGAATTTCATTAATTGTGTATCTGTAAAGATATGAAAGATACACGTGAGGCTCAGAAGCTATTTGTAGGTTCACACTTTAAAGTTGCTGTTGTAGCTCCGTGATACCTAAAATGAAAAGGAATTATTAAAAAGTATGTTGACTTCGAATTTTTATGACCACCTACTAACGCGTCTTCAGAAATATGTTCTATGCTATTATTAATATCCTGGTGGGTCAAATAAGGGGTTACGTTTTTTTGTTTACTTTTTTAATAACGATATACTGCAATCGTAGAGATTGCAGCTCTATCAGTAATCTCGTTTTTGGAACAGTTATTAATAATGTTTATATTCTTCTTCTAATAAAGTGTTTACATTCAATTGATAAATTAATCTCTTCTTACCCATTGCTCAACTAGATTACTCGAGTAGATGAGCAGTAAGACATAGCTTAGACAAGTCTCGTACAATTCGAAACAGAGCAAAAGAATTGTGATCAGTTCAACTAATCATTTCTCATTTTTAGTCTAAGTTCAATGTTTCATGCTAGCTTTAAATAACTGGATACATTAATTATAGTCTTGATTTTACCCCCTCAGGAAAAAAATAAAAATCCCATATTATAGGATGTAGCATGAAAGGATCTTGCTGGTAACATTTAATTAAGCGATAATGGGTAGATCAGTTACCAGATAGAATTGCACTTTCCTCTCTTTCAATTTCATTCTTTTATAGTTTTTTAATTGTGCAATACATATCATGAAACAAATTCACCCCAAGCCGGTAAATACCCACAGTAAAGAGAATCGAAATTGATGTTCACAAAGATTAAAGTTTACACGTTTGACTGCAAATATGAATTTAATTAAAACCCCAGCGCGGGCGAAACAAATTAAACAGTCTTTTGATTGTACTTTTTGGTAGCTATCAACACAACCAAGTTACGTTTGCAGTTGCAATACCTTTATTAAATAGCGACTCAAAGTTCATATTGCAATGACACTTCATCTGTACTATCAATTGTTCGGAATGAACATTTAGCTATGAACAAATTGCATTGATCAATCTGTTTAATTGATTCAATTAAGGGTTTCCTTTTCACGTTTAGTTTTAATAAGGCTGTTTATTATCGCATATTTCATAATGATGGTTATGGAGTGTTACTAATAGATGTGGTTATGACAATATTTTCAAATAAAATGTACCTATGTCTTCCGTTTCATTACCAATAATTCGCAAAATTTATTACCAATAATTCGCAATCCAGAACGCTTAACTAAACTCATTAGCATAGATCGGCGAATCGTGTTTTCAAAGGATCGGTTTATTTAGGGTAGTTGTTTCAGTTTAATATGTGTATGAAATAGGCGTCTCACAACTAAATTATTATAATATTTAAAACAACAAGTTATAAACTATTTAGAAGCCAATCAAAAAATAGACCTACTTGTTCTCATAATGTTACTCTTTGGTGTGTCTATGGTATTTCAATTATTGGCTATTTTTTAATAATTCTTATTTATTACAATATGTTAAACTTTAAACAGCACTTCATAAACTTCTTTGGATTCTACCGAACCCTGAGATTCACCATTGTTTGTATCACCTATAACTTCAAGCATCACTTAATGTTTAAATAGGTACCGTACTAGAATACAAAAATATCAACATCATTAACAGACTCGGTAACAATTATGAAACAACTACAATTTTGCTACTTCTACCTTCTATATGCCCAATTGCCCATACAACGAGTCATATTTTGAAATTAATTTGCACTGTTTCTGTAAAAGCGTATATATTTTAAACCATAACAGATAGCTCAACCAGAAAGCCAAATGACGCAAACAAACGTAAGCATTCCACGTATAGTCATAAAGGCTATTTTTATTGCGAATAGTCCACATAAACCTTATCCGGTTCATCCCCTTACGTCTCCTAATGCAATCCTAACGCAGTAGAGGCTAGAATTATAAGATCATTTAGTTTCAACGATGCACTCGAGTTATTTTCAAGCGTAGCTGTATAAGGGTTGAAAGCCATTTTATTTTAGTATTGCATATGTATGTTAGCAGATACAAGTATTTTTACGCTTTCTACATGGATTTGAACACTCCAGAAATAATAGGGTAACCGATAAAAATGTGATTTTTTGATCGCGCGTAGAAAGACTTTTACTATATTTTAAACCTAATAACGATGCGGCAAATAAAATATTCGTATTGGTTTGTGTTAGTGTCCGCCAAAATAAACCTTACTCGAGACTTTAGCATCATAAAAACGATGCAGTAAAGACTATATATCTCGACAGATTTTTAATTCATCTACAAAATACAGTCCACTACATTATATTTTAGGTATACAATTACTTGTTTCAGTCTAGCTGAGAAATAAAAACGAGGTTTCTTCTGCCTTCTATTTTACAGTCACTTATCATCAGGTTTCATCTTTTCCTGATATGAAAGTAAAAAGCTAAAAAAACAAGTTATTTTAATAGATAATATAGAATAAACAAAGGTTTTTATTCGACTCCTCAAATATTCGACTATATCTACTAACGAGGGCTAAAATCCACTTACAGACCTAACTACAGCTGTGTTAGGTCCTTATGTGGACTTTTCTAATAATGGAGAGTCTACAGGACAAATGGTTAATCCATGTTATATTCATATCCATTAAGGCTGAAGCCATGCGAACCTTTGATGCTTAATAATGAAAATTCAAATGTGCTCTATAAATATAAATCCACTAATTTTGCTCTCGTAGATGTATGTTATATGCTATTGTATTTTGTAAAAAGAAACAGAACCAAATTTTACGTTTACGACTTCGTAAAAGTGACAGTAAAAGTCAATATAAATACATAAGAATTGCCATAATGTCTCACCTTTAGTTTCAATTATTGTAGTTTTATTTTATTCTTTACATTCAAAAAGGTTACATGTACGGCGCGAATCATACACCTAATAGTGAAACGACCCATTTTTAACCGACTTCAAAAAAGGAGGAGGTTCTCAATTCGATGCGTATGTTTTTTTTGTGTGTATGTTACGCGATTACGCCGCCAGTTGTGGACTGATTTTCAAAATTATTTTTGTGTTCGATAGAGTATACTCCAAGGGTGGTTTCATGGTCACCAAAGTCAGGATCTGATGATGGGATCCCATGAAAATCGAGGAAAATCCTTAAATTTTAAGGTGTCTCCAACGTGTTTTGTGTGTATGTTACGCGATTACTCCGCCAATTGTGGACCGATTTTCAAAATTCTTCTTGTATTCGATAGAGTATACTCCTAGGGTGGTCCCAAGGTTACCAAAGTCAGGATCTAATGATGGGATCCCATGAAAATCGAGGGAAACGCTAATTTCTAAAGGCTAATTTCTAAGGGTTTCTTCAAAGACATTATAAGAGTAGACCAACAATGCAAACGAAATGTATGAAGTCCCCTTCAACCAATTTTGATATGATAATAGCTAAATAAATAAGCATAATTAAGTCTCATCGGTAATAAATAATGTTACAATGTGATTTAGTTTTTATTACTGTTCGTTTTTTACACTACAAAACGAAGTTATTTGGGCATGTTTAAGTATTTTTATAACTTGACGCGCGCTCGACAGTCGAATGCAGTACAAATACAGTATGAGTAGCGGCCGCCTGACCGCTGTTGTGGTTGAAGGGGGTTTCTTAGAGGCCGCGCGTATTGTCGGTCTATCTCTTATAATGTCTTTGGGTTTCTTTCACTAAAAAGTTAAAAATTAGAAATATTTTACAAAAAATAAAAACCGACTTCAAAAACACTGAAAAGTTAAAAATAATATAAGAATAGGTACAGACATCACACTTCTATATTGAAGTCGGTGCCAAATTTTAAGACTTTCTAGGAGATCAACGTTTGGCACCGACTTCAATATAGAAGTGTGATGTCTGTACCTATTCTTATATATTATTTTTAACTTTTCAGAGTTTTTGAAGTCGGTTTTTAATTTTTATGTAATAAGTTGTTACTTTTTACGAAATCGTAAAACGAAAAAAGTTGTTTCACTATTAAATACCATTTACGCTTGCTTATTATATACGTCATAATTACATTTTACCTGACGCTTAGATTATGCTGACATTTCAAACATGAAGGTTAAAGCCGCCCGATTCAAGGTTGGACCTTAGATTATTTTAATTAGTTTTAGTTTTTAGTTAGGCTTTTTAGGATTAATTCATGCTATTTTTAGATTTAAGGAGTTCTTTCTATATTTTTTTAGTATTGACTTGGTATTTTAGTTTATATTAGTTTTGTATAGGTATATTATAGTTAAGTTTAGAATAGCTTTTTTAATTGTAATTCAATAATTAAATTTTCTAAACACTATAATAATATAGTTCGAGTTATTAAGGTTGAAAAAATAAAGTAAAACTGAAATCATAAGAAACGTGACATTTGAATTTGAAAGAATTTTGGTGTAACCGGCTGATTCTTGTGATTTACTGTGAATAATCTGTTTTTTATTATTAATTCGGTTCACTATGTTTGGACAACGTAAGGGTCCTAACCACTATCCAGAGTGTCGGTGGCTCTATGGACTCGACAGTGGCCTTCTAATCGGTAGGTACGGGGTTCGATCCTGCCATGTACCAATGTGTTTTCCGTTTGTCGAATTTCATATGTACATTTGTCCGACGCTCCTACGGCGAAGAAGAACATCTTGAGGCAATCTGCATACATCTGGGAAGAAATTCAAAGGTGTATGTGAAGTCAACCAATCCGCACTGGGTCTGCGTGGTTGACTAAGACCTAAACACCCTAACATAGGGTAGGCTCGAGCCCCTCGGTGGGGACCAATATGAGCTGTGATGATGACTATCTTTAGCATATGGTAAATTAAATTATTTTGGATAAATCACAATGTATCCATTCTGAGTCCTTTTATCTGCCGTTCAAAAATTGTCTCATTCATCATCTCATCAGCATCATTTCTCATCAGCGCTCCTGTTGCAACATGCAACAGCAGTTTTAAGCTGAGATGGGATCATTTGGCCAACCATTCCTAATTGTTCAATACCTTTGCACATACCTATTGGCCAATTAAAAGTTTCTTTCTTTCTTTCTTTCATTTCCACAACGTTTTATTTGCACATACGCTACCAGTTGATGGTGGTATTGCTAACGACTTGCAATCGCACCACTACTTATGTTACTTATTCGTCTTCTTATACAGGATGAAACCGATAAGTGATCTCACTTGCTTATTTTTAACGTATATAAGATATCAGAAAACTGATGATTATTGACCCTGAAAGTGCTTTACGAGCTCTATCAAATTATATAAATAACGGTTTATAAAATAAACTGCATCTGGAGCTTATTTTTTAACCGGTGTTTATTTAAAAAACCCTTAACGATACTATTTGATAGAGCTCGTAAAGCACTTTCAGGATCAGTAACCAGTTTTCCCGTCTACATTATATTATTTTTATGTATGTATGACAATGTCACGAATAAACTCAAAAACTACTGAACCGATTTCAAACCATTAGAATGCTACATTATCCCTGATTAACAAAGGCTACAAAATCACGAGAAAACAAACACAAATCGGGCAAAGCTGCCTAAAGTAAAGCTAGTATCTTATATAATGTATAAAAAATCAAGTGAGATCACTTATCATATCCACGCTGTATTTGAATAAGGTCGTGAAAAGTGGCTTATCACACTAGATTCTATTCTTACGATGGTTCTCTCTTTAGACGTATTAAGGTAAGTACGTGAAGTTTGCTCCAATTACGCTTTTTGCTTATAGTTTTCTGTATTTAGGTATTGTTTCTTGCGATATTCGTTTGTTTTGTTTACGAGCATTGGACAACAACTGGCGATGTTATGTTATGGAGTAAGAGATGATGGTTTTGATTTTTTATTAATTAAATATTGGGTATATCTTAATTAAAGTTTATTAAAAACGGACTCTCTATAATGACACTGTATTAAGCGTTCGTTTATTCGAAAAGCTTAATAAAGCTAAAAACTTAACTAAAAACTAGGAGTGTTCAAACGAAAGCGGGTTGAAATTATTATCCTCAAATGGATACTTTATATGCCGATAGCGTTGCTTTTCCCATCTATGCTCACTTATTCGATATTGGAGCCCCACTAATTTTGTTTACTTATTCATTAAAATGGAGAGCGATGGCGAAACGGCAACCAAATGCGTCCTCCATTAGATTTTATAGAAAACTGAAAACGATTGAGCGCGTTCTAACGTTCTTTTTTGGTGTGGCAATGTTGTTCGGTATTGCCATAAGTATGCCAAGTAGCATTTACCAAGTAGCATTTAAATACTGTTTTGAAATCCTCCTTTTTAGGGTTTCGTACCTCAAAAGGAAAAAGCGAAGCCCATGTAAAAACACTTCCTTGGCCGAATGTCAGCCTATCCGTCTGTCTGTCAAGAACCTTTTTCTCGAGAACGCGTAAAGATATCAAACTGAAATTTATATCAAACACTCGGGTCTACGGTCTTTTAAGCTCTGAAAAAAATAATACTTTTAAGCCAACGCGATCGAAAGAATGACCGTTCATGTCGCAGATTTTACGCAAGCAAGGTCTTATAGCACATCATCATCATCATCATTATCACAGCTCATATACGTCCCCACCGAGGGGCACGAGCCTACCCTAACTACGAGTAGTTAGGGCGATTAGGCCTTAGTCAAACTACGCTGGCCCATTGCGGAATGGTTGTCTTCACATATACCATTGAATTACTTATAGCACATGCTAAGGACAAAATATGTACCTACATAGAAAACTGAAATTGAAAACCTTAAATATGTATATTTGGAAACTTATGTACTTATATAGGTTTTTACGGAACCCTCGATGCGCGAGTCCATCTCTCATTTGGCCGGTTTTTCTCTAATATTAAGCTGAATTAAAAATGTGTAATTTAATTGAAGGTATATTTATTTATTTTGTATATGTAACAACGTTTATATATAAAACCAATGTCTGGCCGACTTAACCATGAGGTGTATGGCCATTAAATAAAGAATTTAAAAAAATTAGTAATTTACGTACCTATGCTTAAAAAGTCCACTTTTTGCTGTCATGGAAATTAAAATAATAAAGTTAGACCTAATGCTGTCTGAGGAACAACATCTATGATTTTTCTAATTTAGATGATTTATAGGCTAGGATACAACGTTCAGGAGAGGTTCGGTAGAATCTTTCTGTTCTCGAACCCCTACGAAACGTTCCGAATTGAAGATAGGTTTAGTCGGGTATACGAGAAATCAGTGGGGTCGGGTATGCCGTAGGACTTCCTTGCACCAGATTAGTCATGGTGCGAGAAAATTCCACTTTATATCCAAGCATGCGGTTTGGTCAACTTCTTTAACCTCTCAACATCCATGTCGTAGTCTGGTAGCCGCTTAACATTAGGTTATCAGACAAAATAACTGACCGCTGGCAAATATATTCACACATGTTATCATTTGTTTATTGAACTTGATTTACTTATTACTTCTGTAATTATGAGTTGCCTGCAAGATCATATTTATTGGAAATCGAGAGAGTGGAGAAATATCCAAATGCGTTTCCGTAATAATGTAAACATTTATCAATATCACTACTAAACAGTGACAAAATCGGGACTGCGCAAAAATAGTTTAAAATGCACACGTATAACAATAAAAGAATAAGTTGCGTTTGCGTTACACAGAGCGAATATAAAACAGCGTCTGCGAATAACAAATAAAAATGCAACTAACCAAAGTGCTGTTAATATTTCACCAAAAAGAGAGGCGATTCAAGAAGCAAGCGAGCGAATAAAGCGAGCCAACATGAAAAATACCGCTCATAAACATCGAATACGGATCGTTTGAACAACGCACACGTTACGAGAGGGACAATCCACCAATGAACCACAATCGCACCGAAACTCGACTTGCATTCGACCAATCACAACGCTCAGCTATCACGCCATATGACATTGGAAAAACAATCTATGCAGTCTCATTGGTGGAAAGCAATGATTCGGTTTCGGTTAAACTGTGGTTTTATTTGTGGAATTGTCCCTTAGATACAACTGTAGATTTACGTACAAAATGCACCAAATCCGAGTCAGATTTGACGAACTGCCGAATTCGGCGCTGAATTATTCATATCACCCCCGAAACTTGGACACTGAATGTTGTTTCGTATGTTTAAAATCAAGTTTCCCATTTCGATATTGAATAAGTTTCGACTTAGCTTTCGAAGGTTTGCAACCAATTGTTTATCTCTTTGTGCCGAGAAGTAAGCGGTTGAATCAATTTCTTGTAGTTATTGGTATTCATTCTTTTGAGTCCAACTTTGGTATATATCACAAACTTCTTGTTACTCCAGTTCTGCAGATCTTATGGATATTGGATAAGAGTTTTGTCTTATGCCAGAATCACCGAATGTCCAGCCGGCCAATTATGGATCTTTCAACATATGACATGGTATAATTTTGAGAAAAAGAAATCATGAAATTCTGCATTTCGTATTACCGATCTCCAATGATATCATCACTATGGCATAATTTTAATAATGCCATCATTAAATAATTAACAAATGATCAAAAATCTGACCGGAAATCGTATTTTTCGTTTCGCACTTTTATATCATATGATATCATTTGCAAAACCATGAGATCGGTAATAGGACCTCAGGTTTAGTCATATTAAAGTAATAAATACTTAATTTTCTACATTGTCGTATAATACAAAAAATAGTCCATTTATATGTTTGTGACTAGTCAATATTAAAACACGCTGTTTTAATTATTTAACTATCAACTCACAACTGCATTCCACTACCTACACTCGATACTCTAATAGCTCCTAGTAAGAGTTATGTGCACCACTAATAGACACCAATAAGTCGTGCGCCAATAAGTCAGGCTGGACACGTGCCTCCATAGTATCCGTTGTTCGCCGACGCACAAATCGGTTCGTTTGCGAAGACAAATGACCAACGTCTGCCTGCCAGAGTATACAGATTCCATTTCCGAAAATTACTTGAAAAAGAGTCGAAAATTCAATATCGGCTGCAAGTGCAAACTCGGCTGGCATGCCGCTTTATTTTTTCACTGCGCCCCAACTGAATTCAAGCTCTAGCTGTCCGTCATAAAGTGTATTTCAACTAAGCACGCCGAAGGAATTCATGTTTATCGGCTTTATGATGAAGAGTGATGCGTCTACGTCGATATTCGGAATCGCATTGTTGCGACGCTTCAACCGTGTCGCCCTAAGCCTATGTCGAAGACGTTTTTGTCACAAACAATGGCATTTCGAGAGCATTCGGTGATAAGTATGCTCCTACTGTTTGATTTAGCCGCCGGTTGTGTTTTAGAAGAATTCAGTTCGTAATATTTAACGCCGACGGTGGCTCGCAAGGCGCTTCGGCGGTGCTCTGTTTTGAATCTAAATTGCAATATTAACTCGGTAATTAAGATTAATCAATGATGATAAGAGTCTCGAACTACGTGGTAGGTAGCACCCCATCAAAAACGATCTGCGAACAAAAACAAGAAGCTGCTACGTTCAGGGACAACGGCTGAATAAATTAATATAAGCTTATACTGCAGAATGTCTATTCCTTTTGAGATTGCTATCGGAAATGGATTCCTTTGAAGTCGAAATTATTGCTGTAATAGTTCTTTTACCAATAAAGGGATAAAAGAGACGACAATCCCAATTAAATTATTAACAAGTCAAAGTATTACGCATTATTTAACTAAGCAGATTAAAGGAACCGAGTAAAAGTAAGGAATAAAAAATCTAAAACGAGACGAAACAGAGATATTATTTTTTAAAAAACTATGAATGAGTATTGTTATTGTGTATAATTGTACGACCGTCGAATAACCTTAGATTATTAAAGTTATAGCAGTTTATACTAGACTACCTGTGCCCGCGACTTCGTTCGCGTGGATATCGGAAAATAACAACATGTCGTACATTTTTTCCCGTTTTATGGCGAAACGTAGGCACAGGTAGTGAATATTAAATATACTCATAACAACATTCTGGTTCACCGCCACAAATTATCACTTGAGTGTATTTGCACAAGTGATAATATTCACCAACAAAAAGACACGGAAGCGCGATTTGGAAGACAGCATTCAGCAAAGGCGAGACCGTTTGCAATAAAACACGGGACACCTAACATAACAAACAAGGCGGAGCGTGCCGTAAGAGAAAAAGACCGTCAGAGCAGCGACATGACGACTTTGACGCCGTAATGAATTCGTACAGTGATAAACAGCTTCAATGAAGCCGTAAGAATAGAATCCAAATGGAGCTTCCCGGCCGCCGTCCCAATAAGCGGCTTGGCTCTCAACGCAGCTCGTAAACTTCATGCCAATTGTCTTTTTCACGCAAAACATTGCCAGCACGCTATATTTTACTACGCTGTGATTTATGTGGATATACCTGCAGGCGTAGCACGGGCTGCCAAGACGAGACTTGAGTCACGCATTATCTCACAATTTCAGTGACATAATCTCTGTCTTAAAGAGTAGCACGGCGGCACGTATTCGCATAAAGTGATTTCACTCCAGAGCATTAGCTCTGGAGTGAAATCACTTTATGAAAAATAGAAAAATAGTGGAGTGGTATACAAACTTTTAACCCGCGTATCTGACCCTCTTCGGGGTCGAGTTCCAAAAATTCATTTTTAGCATTTTAAAAGGAACCTGCTTATTAAATTTTCATGTTCAGTGTTAGTTAAAGGCGATGACTAATCAGCGTAGGAGAAGAGGTGCCTTCGAAGGCAATTACAAAGTTATTGAAATGGTACGTTTAAAGGTTTTGATGACCGACCAACTTACTATTTTGTTAAATACGGGTCGGATGAGGAAATCCTTACGCTAAAAATGGTTAATTTTTTTCTTTTTCCGATGTCATAAATATGTAACTAATTCTCTTTCCGCGAAAAGTATGTAATTGAGGATTTTATAACAACCTGTATACAATTGGGATGATGACTGAATTCTAATTTTTACGTCTTGTCATTAAATATTAAAATACCATGGAAAAAGATGCAGTCCTGTGAAATCAGAATTAAAATCGGCTTAGAAACACATTAGATACAAGCATTTTAAGTTGTTAATTTGAAGGCGATTAGACAGAGAGATCCGACATCAACCGCGACGTCATTGTTGAGTACAGCCATATAAACTCCTTGTAAATTGCCGTTTTGCTAGAAAGAGATGGAGAAAAATCTTTAATATCTTATATCTTGGTTGTTTTTATACTTATTCGAAAACCGATTTTTTCTTTCTGTTTATTATATGAATGAGCTTCTATTAAAGCAAAAAAAAATTTTTAGTCATCTAGCCTATTGTTAAATGAAAGTGGGTTCTTTTATTTTTGCTTATTTTTAAGTAGCAATTAAAACATATCAAAAAGCAGCCGCTTTTGTCAAAAACATGTCTCTCGCCTAAAAATACGCCCTTTTCTAAACAGTGTTTAAAGCTGAAGCAAGACCACGTTTAATAATAAAGTTTAATGCAAATAACAAATAAAATCGACAGTCGTATCCATATGCTCCTAACTGAACGTATTTCTCAGTGTCGGATGCAGTCCGTAAATCTTAACTTTTGTCGGCAATCTCAGTATAAAATTGTTTTAGTGTTGAAACACACACACCATAGCTATTGATATGTCTTCAGATATCTGCCGAAGTGATTTGCTAAACGGACCGCACAGATTTATACGTCTACGAGGCAGTGAAACTTTGGGATTGCAAAGAATACCCCGGTATTCTAATAAAAAGCACTAGCATTGTTCTAAAACGTGAAATCTGATCAGTATGTGGTTGGATTTGGCAAAGAATATAAATATTAAGAAAAACTATTTGTATTGCAAATATGTTTTTAAAACTCAATTTTTTTTGTTTATAAAATACCATACACCAGTACACCATAGCCGAACCTTATTTATTAAATATCGTTTCAGTTAATTATTCTTATATATTTTTATGTACTGATATTAAGATTATTTTATTCTTAAATTGGCTAGATGACAAAATTTTTTTTTGCTTTATAAGAAGCTCATTCATATAATAAACAGAAAGAAAAAAATCGGCTTTCGAATAACTATAAAAACAACCAAGATATAAGGTAGTAAAGATTTTTCTCCATCTCTTTCTAGCAAAATGGCAATTTACAAGGAGTTTATATGGCCGTACTCAACTATGACGTCACGGTTGATGTCGGATCTCTCTGTCTAATCGCCTTCAAATTAACAACTTAAAATGCTTGTATCTAATGTATTTCTTAACCGATTTTAATTCTAATTTCACATGACTGCATCTTTTCCCACGGTATTTTAATATTTAAGGACGAGACATAAAAATTTGAATTCAGTCATCATCCCAATTGCACATGATTTAGTGCATTTTATACATTTTACATACCTTTTATGCACTATTATATATATTTGCTATTGCTATTTCAGAAAATTTAGAAAATAATATATAAATAATAGGTAGAGCTTAAAATACAAATAATAACTGGATACTACATATTATTTTTTATATGCAAGTTGTACCCACGTGATTTGTTACTTTTAAGTGATATTATGTTTAATAGACATGAGAGATTCTTTAATATTTAAAGCAATAATGATTAAACGTTGTAGATATTCTCAAATAGTATCTTAAATTTAGGAAAGTTTTTGTTTTATGTATTGAAGTGACATAATCTACATTCAACATAAATTGAGACTGGCACATATTAGGTCGATTGTAATATTTAGGCGTATTAAATCACATATCATATTATCCTCGTTTGAATATTCAATAAACCGATACTCGGTTATGCGGGCTGATGTTATTGTCTGTCAATATCTATTTAAATAACTATTAAACCCGTTTGTGTGAACATTAAATCCTAGTTAATACGATTCTTTTATATTGAAATGAAATGCTACACGCATTTCATTTAAACTGTTTAACGCTCGCTCATTAAAATCGTAGTCAAGTTCTTTAAACGTGATAGAGATATTTTTTATTGTTAAGAAAAATAGTGAACTATAGTAAATAAACCTAACTACCTAATTTATATATTATTATGGGTAATGTATACACCAATTTTAATAAATAAATATAAAATTGTATAAATACTAAAAATAAGTATAAAATACATAGGTAAAATACAGGCACTACTAATCTAGGACTAAGTGAAGAGTAGTCATAAGTAATAAATGTACGAAATAATCTAAATAAAAAAATGTAATAAATAAACTTCAAAGTCAAAAAGTAAAAAGAATGAGGTATAGCCAGTTGATAAGGTGTTGAGGAGTTCAGAGGGCATTATACCACTTACAATCAAGCGAAGGGCAAAAACTTCCCTATTCTGAGAAAAAAAAACACTTTTAGTGTCACTTAACATCAGATGACAATACCCACTGAAAGCTCTTTGTTACAGTATCACTATGACGGTGCAGAAGCCAAATGCTGATTGGATACTCAAGAGCAAACCACTTGCACGACTTTTGGAGCAACCTGGCAAGCTACCAAGTATTATCGTGGAGCGACACCTCATCTTGTTGAGATCTGATAGGTCTTAGGAGAAAATGTGTTTCAATATGATATCATTATATTTTGTTTGATTCAATACTGCTCTAGCAAACTTTGTTTTGTTCCATTGACAGTTTTATTTTCAACCCTTATACGCCACACATACTATATACATAATAATATGGAATACCTACTTGAATGCTGATGATGTGATGATGCCAACGGCCACATTCAACTATTGCGTTGCTATCATGGGAAGTAGGTCCATCAAACCTTAGAATCAAAATGGTCAAAGTTTTCCGGACCATTTCTTCCGCGTACGTTCAGGTTATGGGTTAATATAAAATACCCTACGAGTTTATACTTAAGTAAAAATTATTATATAAAATAGATAGGTAAATTTTTTGAATGATAAGGCAGCATGGCGGTAAAAGAAATGAATTGCTCCTTCTGTGAATAGTTTTGTAATATTCACAATTTGTAAGACATTTGGCGATTTTAAAAGAGTTTTGGCACATGAGTTTCTTGCCCGATTCTTCTCATGTTAGCCCCTACATTCGGAATCGGGTCGCTCGTGGCGATAACATGCGCGGCATCAACTCTTGCGGATATACTTGCCACTAGCGCACGGGTTATATTGATTTTAGTAGAATATTTTAAATGTTTTATTAATTTTGTAAAATTGACGATTTTTAGTGCCCGCAAGGGCCCTTTGAAATAAAGTACTTTTGATTATGATTTTGATTAAGCTCCCTTCTCAAGTTTTCTATGTTAACTGTAGCATGGGGTACTGGGGATCTACAAAAAAGCACGAAGAGGTACTTATTTTCACTCAGTCTTCATGGTCCCACCGGCTAGTCCCACTGGTGAGTCTTCAAAAACATGACGGTTAACTCGCGAGTGATGCCACTGATGTTGCAAACCTCCGTATGCTGTGGTGATCGCTTACCATCAGGCGACCCATACGCTTGTTTGCCATCTTCGTTTTATAAAAAAACATATGAATTCTAAATCCGTGTTTTCCTGTGTATGTCTTAAGAACCGACTAAGGAAGTTTACCCTAATGTACGTCTGCATAGCTATAGTAAACTCGAAGCAAACCAAACCTTCTGTTCAGCGTGATATAGTAGGTCGATTCTTCCACATCTAAGTAGCCTGCCCCCGCAGTGGTTTGCATATGGGTTGAAGTGAGTGAAGTTGAGAATTGTCATGATCGAAGCTCTGAGCTTGTATGTAAGTACATGCTGCAAGCACTGTCTTAAATGAAATCCGTCACGGACGCCGCCATTGGCTTAAACATTCAGCCCCTGTCTGATTCACACTTCAAGCTAGTAAAGTGGTAATGTGAAATATCGATACTTTTTTATTTATTTATTCATAACTGGGAACTCCTTGACATTAATCTCGCCAGAGGGTAAATATTAAGGTCGAAGATGATCCAGTTCACTGAGTTTTCCAAATCATAGAAGAACTAAGTATTTTTAATACTATATATAATAATATATAATATAATAAATAATAATATGTATAAATAAAAAAATCAAATTCAACATTAATTAAATTAAACTAAAACAACAGGCCTTTTATTGTCTTTTATACAACAATATAAAACGAAGTGTTTTGGTATATTATTAAGTTATCTTAATATTTAGCCAGGACATAATCATTTAGCCTTACTGTGTTGCGTCTTATCCCTTATTCGTCTACGCCATATTCGCCAAAACAATCATTATTCGTATTTAATATCGTTTTTTAAAGTGAAACTTTTTTACATCGCCTTAAATGTTCGTTCATCTGTTGCATGTCGCATTACACAAACACATGAGATCTTTAATTTCACAACTTCACGTAGGTCAGGATTGGTCTATACGGTAGATCTTAAGTGTGAGTGTATGTAACTTTAAATGTGAGTGGTAGTGGTTCGATTCTAGTGTAGAGATGTTTTTTGTTGTTTTTTATTGCATTTTTGTTCATTTTTTTAATTACGTTTTTGTTATGTTAATTAGTTCTTTTCTTAATAATTTTCTATTCAGAAGAAAAGATTTAATATTAAATATGTCTTTAACTCGAGGTAAACACTGTGCTTTTCATTACGAATACAAGGAAAGTAAAAATAAAACAATGAATTAGCTAAAGAAAAAACGTGTAAATTTTATTTTACATAAATCAACAATTTCTGCTTTCGCCCACTTTCTCTTATAAAATCAGGCGTTAACTCCATATCTGAATCGGATGAACTCATGTTAATTATTAACACAATGTTATAGAAATACATATAATTAACAGTTAATACAAATCTCTGCTATACGGAAGTATTAACAAAACTCTACAAATGGAAAAAACTTATATATTAACTTATACTATTTTGTTTTTTTTTCTGTGGCCGGCCAGCTATTTAGCCATTATTTTTCATTTTCATAATTTAAAAAATGTTAAATATTTTACCCAAATCCATGTTATTTTAAAGAAATAGTTGAAAATAAATTAGAATAAAGTTCTTTAAAAAATATATTATTTAAATACTTAACATTATGTTAAATAATAGTAAATTTTACACCGCGCTGTAATTGAGTGGCTGTGGTATAAAAAGTCGGAAGATGGTTTAATAAAAATGTGAAAAAAGAACTAGTTTCCTTTTTAAAATTTGACAGCAGTTGTCAGTTGAAAGTGATTGTCCCTAGTGCTGAAAGTATAACTTTCAACCCGCTCCTCAGGCAACTTCAGACCTACTTTCAGAGTATGAGTAATGAAAAGCAATTATTTTAATACCCTAAATCAAATAATTGTCCCAATTTTTTCAGTTAAATGCCGATACGATCCGAAAAAAAGTATTTCATTTGCATCATGGTTTCATAAAACCACACAATTATTTTTTATTTTTTCCGAACATCGATAAAAATAGCACTGATGGACGTCTCTACAAATATCGGTGATCCGTTATCATCAAATCCTAGATTTAATTTGATTAGTCGTCGCCGATTGAGCGTGGGTGACGGAAGGGTCAGCGGTCAATTTTAAAATTTTTAATTTACGACACTTAAATTGTTTTAAATTTAATTTAAATCAACGGCGACAGAGTTTTGGACAAGGACTTTTAAGGAATGTTGGCTTTTTATCGCTAGTTCAATCATTTGAATGGATTTATGTTATAACTACACAAGTAACATTTTAGTTTCTAGAATGGTTTTGAAAAGGTTCTAGAACCTATATATGGATATCTGCTACTAAGTCTTAATAGACTCAATAATGTTATATTAACCTTATAATAACCCTCTGAGTGCAAAAAGGGCCCACGTTTTAGAACCTTTCTGAGAGCTACAGCAAAACCTATAGTCTAAATCACAATACCTTCATTTAAGGTTAATATAACGTTCTAAAATGTTGTTGGATGTATCTTTATGATAACTTAAAACCGTTTTTAGGCATGAATAAATGCTTTTCCGAGACTCCCAGGTTTTAAAATGTTTCTATTTAAGATTTTTTACACAGAAACAAGTGAATTTCAAATCTTTATTTATAATGGCGATATAAGTTAAGTGTTGTATTCCTAAAAATAATAAGTAACTTGCTGTTGTCCGGAAAAATTAAAAAATACTGCGAATGGCACTTTATTGTAAAACTTCATGATAATAGAGCTGTATAAGAGGTGGGCCCTTCGTAAGTTAAAATTCTGAAGATATTTTAATAAAATTAAAATTATAAAATACGATGGTTGGTGATTTGACGAGTGTGTCGTAAATCATAAATCGCATTAGAAATGAAACTTCTATCCATATAAAACATACATTTACTATTTATTCGGTAGACGATCACTTAAAAACATGTTAAGAATGGACAAAAAGAATGAAATTTTCCATATTGTTTGGATCAATCACGTTAGTCTCTTTATGCTGAATAGGTATTAAATTGATATATACAAAAAAATCTTTTTATACGTATGTACCTAGAGCGTACGAAATATCTACCATATCTATTTACGCAGCAATAATAAAATCACAACAAATAAAACCGATGAAGACGCGACCACTTAACAAAAACACAATATTTCACCATCGCAAAGCCGTGATACACGAGCACCATACAAACATATTTATGAGGCCTGTCAAACAGGTAATGGCATGAAAACACCACAACTGAAGCCATAACTTCAGATGAGAAAAACACAAATAAAAGTAATAGCGTACGGGGACTCCCCCAAACTACGCCTCTGCATAATATAAGAGCTGTTGCAAACGTGATGCACTTTGTCATAATGCGTTTGATATATTAGATTTAGGGCTCTATGAGTACTGGTTACTTAACACCCGTTCCCGAGTAGTTGATATTATTAAAATTTGATATTGTAAGCTTGCAAAATCGCGTCAACAGCTACCAATATTAAAAGCAAGTAAGAGAAACTAAATCAAATTCTAAGAACAAGTAGGAAATTCTAATACAAAAGTAGCTTTTACCTTCTCTTTTATAAAGTACAGGGGGCATACACATGAAGTGGCAATCGTTTCATAGCGAAACGATATCTAAATTCGTCATCGTCTCTGCTGAGAATGCGAAAACTAATTCCTAGCCAACGTAACAGGGTTGTAGCGATCGCAGTGTCGAATTTCATGTCATTACTTATTAGTATTCTAATACTAGCAGGCGTAGCACGGGCTGCCAAGACTGGACTTGAGTCACGCATTATCTCACAATTTCAGTGACATAATCTCTATGTTTTAAAGAGTAGCACGGTGGTGTGTATTTAGTGTGACTGACGTGATAAATTTTCTTGACGCTCGTTGAGGAACACGTGTGACTGAGTTTTATCATAAATTTCTTGGCGTGCCTGTGCGCCGACTGATGTAGTTGTAGCAAGGGCTTGAAGATGTAGCAGCAGTCGGAGAGAAAAAAATTGTGATAAGACTCGGTCACACGTGTCCCTTGATGAGCGTCAAGAATTTTTTATCACGTCAGTCCCACTTAATACGCGCCACCGTGCTACTCCTTAACACACAGAGATTATGTCACTGATATTGTAAGATAATGCGTGACTCGAGTTCAGTCTTGGCAGCCTGTGCTACGCCTGCTGGAGGGAGACTCTGTATCAGGGTCGTCTGCATGGGTACCTCCGTCTTACCTATTTCTGCCGCAAAGCAGCAGTGCTTGCATTGCTGTGTTCCCGTTTGAAGGGAGTGAAATATGGCAGTGAAATTACTGGGTACCGTGACTACATCTGATGTCACAAGTTGGCAACGTACACTGTGGTTCTTGTAGGGGTTGCAGTTTTGCTGCAAGTCTCACAGGAGCCACATGTATTATAAGGTGACCGTTACCACTTACCACCAGGTGGGCAGTTTGCTTGTTTGCCAACTTATCGCTTAAAAAAAATAATGGTAAAAGAAATTATTAAATTTAATTTAATCATTTATTTCTAATAAAACATGAGTAATTTTGAGTAGTATACCTATGAAAGTAACAAAAAAGATTCGATTCTTTTTCGATTCGTTGCTAATCATTACTTGTCTACCAATTTACATATCGATGACTTTGATCGACTTGCCACGTGACTTAGCGATGGCATATGTCAATCCCATACATTTTGTTCGCTTCTAACATCGTTATCGTTTTTGGGTTATCACTTTTTTAGGCCGCCTGTAAACGCCGCGTCAAACTATGTTGTTAGACCTTTGGACCACTCTTAAGTCACTTGTAATACTTACGGTTTTCGTAGTGTAAACGTAAAGTTTGACACGGAACTCAATGTACTTTCGGAACAAGACCAATGCAGTGAAATATTTTGTTTATAACCGAATATCGTAAATCTTGCGATTGACGCATACTATGGTTGATATAAGATCTAGAGTCTGACACACGAAACATGAACCTGACATTTTTTCAAGTAGCAACACTGATACAATGTCCCCATGTAGTTTAGTTCAACATGGTGATTTTGATACTTTGTAATAAACAATTTCATAATATTTTTTTCTTAATTTCTATCGAAATATTACAGATATCAAGTAATTTTAACAATCATGAAATCCAAATACAGCGATTTCTTATAAAAGGTTCATTGTTGGAAGTTCACTGAAACTAAACATTACCTAATATTTAATTTAAAAAAGTATTAACTCCTTTTTTCCTACTATATTCAGTAGAATATAGTAGAAAAAAAAAGGAAAAAAGGCAATCCTTTCACAAATTAAACATTCTAAATTACTACATAAATAAAAAATATTAGAATATTTCAAGTATCAAAATGTATTTTACCTTCTGTAGACAGTATTACCAGAGCTAGAATTTTTGAATTTGCCGCTTTTTTCCAAGCTCATGTTTCGTGTGTCAGACTCTATGGACAACTTTAAAAAAAATACACTTCACGTGTGCGTTTTGCGAAGATACACCAAAAACATTGCCATTCTGAACGTAACCTATACGTTCTTCATTACTTATCTTCAAACGCATCGATACGCAACATTTATTACGGTTCAAATTCCAACGGTATGTATTGCGGCTTATTAAAATCTGCCCAACCCTTATCACGAACGCTGAAAGAACAAAATGCTTTGTATACAGGCCGTGTTTGATGCGAAGATCGTTTGCGCGAAGATGTTCTATCATGTCAAAACAAGGAGTAGGGGAACAATGTATTGCAGTTGGCAATCTTAATGCCCTTTCCACAATATCTTTAGTGTGACACCCCTCGATATGAATAATGTGTGATGTGATCGCGCCTTTTATCTACTTTGAGGGAAGCTCCGTGGAATCCTAAAGATTCCTTTTACCAATGAAAAGTTTACATGTGTCGATCGTCAAAGCTTAAAGCTTATCCACAAGGGAACAACGACAGTTCCAATACTATGTTTTATTTTATTTATATTCGCATGTTAAAAAAAAACATATTTTAACCACGTGATATTTCGTGTATTTATAATAATCACATTAATAGTTACAAAACATAATTCTCATTGTAGACCGAGCACAGATTGCGCCTGGTCACTGTAACGTTCGCCTGGTCACTGTAACGTTAATTGTGTATCTGACACCAACTATATCTTTCTCCAACTACTAATTGCCACAAATTTAAAAAGAATGAATGCTATACCTATTCGTACACAAAAAGAACACTGAACATCAAACTTAAGCACACCCACACACAACCTCAAACCTAATAAAATGTGTATTTTTTATTTCAGAGCATTTTACATTTGTTAACATTTATTTAGTGTGAGTGTTAATGATGTGCACATATTAAAATGAGGAAGTGTCCTTAATTATAACGACAAAAAAACGTATCAAAAAAATTAAAAAAATTGTTCTCTAAAATGAGGTGCTATCGTTAGGTAGATGGTATTATTTACCTAATAATAATCATATATTACATAGTAAAAAATTATATAAAGAGATTGGTATAACGAGAACTTTTATAATTTGTGTAAAAATCGAAAACGGAAACCAAAAAACATTACTACGTATTACTATTATCTAATCTGTGACATTACATTGTATTTGTGAGTATTCCCTTGTAAGCCAAAATATTAAAATCTGAGGATTCAAATCGGTCTCACTGAATAATATCTGCATCACTAAAAATACATAAAACAAAAGTCGTAAATCAATAAATGAAAATAATCACTAAAACCAATTACTTTATTATCTATTAAGATGAATCTTCTACGAACATCATTTTTTTGTTGCAAACCTACCTATTACTTTACGTCCCTTGGCCATAAACTTGTAAAAAAGAGTTTTCTCCAATACCTCCTCCGGGTAAAAGCGTAAGCCCCTAAGTACAAATACTTGTATTATTATCGGTGGGGGTGAATCTTTAGGGCAGGAAAGCCAATGTTTTGGTTCAATGTATGAACATAAAAAAATGCATGGGTGGAAATGCAATATTTTAATATTAACTGCATTATGGGGTGCGGTGCATTCTCGGGTTAGATACGTTAGAATAGGACGGATAAGACTATCACATAGTGACCGTTCAAAATAAACTATTGAGTAGGTAAACTTTTAAATATAAATATTAATAATGGCGTCTAAAGTCTCCACTGAAGAAATATTAACGAAAACATGACAAATATACCAGTTCTGTCACGGTCGCCACTTATTGAGGATACATTCCTTCCTGGTACAAAACATTTTTTTAATGAAATTCCAAAAACCCGTATATTTAATTTAAAATGCATTGTATTTCCATAAAAAATTTTATATGCTCAGGAACATTTAGAAAGCTGGACAAACTTGTATATTTCATGTACCTTTGATAGTGTAACTGTAAATATGTTCTTACTTTAATATTTAATAATAATTATAATAATAATACTCTTTATTGCATAGAAAAACGGTACAAAACATTAAAACAAACAATAGTGAGCAAAGGTGCCTTATCTCTTAGAGAGATCTCTTCCAGCCAACCTGTGAACGTATTGGAGATATTTATTAAGTGTTCTAGTTTAAATGAGATTTAATGAATAGTGTGTCGAATATAATTGAGTCTGATATAGATAAAACGGTGAAGAAAAACATTATCTTAACGAATCTTCACTTTCTAAATGAAGTCTTTGAAGTAATTGAATAAATATACGAAAATAGCCATCTCATTTTATTTGCACGAAAATCAAATTAATTGAGCATACCGAAGGATTGTTTGCACAAGGAAGCTTTACACAGCTCACAAATTATGCAAATGTCTAAACAATTATGTAAATTTATGTGGATGTAATGCGCCATCTTCTAAAGGTGCTTACACAGAACTGTATACTTAAAACAATTCCAATTTGCTTGGAAAATTTTTATTTTCTTTGGATGCATATCTTAATATTAATTAATATCTTCACCTTTAAGGTAATTTGTTAAGCAAGGTTGAATTGTAATCAGAATCCAAATTTGAAATATTACAATATCCACGGAGACGACTGTTTTCATTATTATTATTTTCAATTGTGATATTTAACGAATAGCATGCATTTAAAAATATTCTTAATATTCAAATTAAATGGATCCAGTTTATTTTTGTGCGTTTTTGTGTCATTTCATTGTAGGTATTGCGTAGATAAGTGTCCAGTCAAATTTTTCATTTTCTTCTGATAAAATGTCAACTTATTTTTAAAATGTCATCTTATTTACTTGCATATTGCATTCTTCATTTATAAAATAATTTTATCTACGAATTCTATTTTTGACGGCGGCGCAACGAAATAAAATAAAAATTTATATTATTTTTACCTCAATATTACGTAAATTAGTTTTATCACTTAATTTAACCCGGCTGAAATTGTAATCACCCTTTATAAAAGAAATGGGAATAACAAGAAGTTTCGTAGCGTATATTTAATAGAGACCATAAAATTAAATAATCAGGCAATACTTAGAATCAACTTCAATTTAGAATTTTGTAGTTTCTATTACTATTTTGACAAAAAAAAAACAAAATAAAATAAATTCACCGGAACTTAAAACCACGTATATAGCTCCTGCAATATTTTGTAGTAATAATACTTATAACATTCATAAAATATGTTATAGTAAAAAAAGTGAATTTTATTAGTCGTTCGCTGATGTTGTTTATTATTAGATCCCATTACAAATGTGATTAATGGTGGAAAATCTGTTGTTTGTTAATAAATTAAGTGTTTATTTGTTTCTTTAACGACAGATCGATTAACTTTTATATTTCGATTTAAAAGCCGACAAAGTCATAGACAAAAATTTGCCAGAGTAAATGTGTATTTTCCATTGTAGAAGTGCCCTAGCACTTTCTTTTTATAGTCAAATAAACCAATTATTTCATCATCATTTCAGCCAACAGACGCTCACCACTGGACATAAACCTCCCAAGAATTTCCAATCGGATCGGCCCTGCGCCTCCCGCATCTAACGGCTTCCCGCGACCTTCACCAGATCGTCTCTCCACATTGTGGGGGTCTACCAACGCTGCATCTCCCGGTACGCCATTAGTGTAGTGTAGTCTTAGTGCTATCTAGATAACCTGAGACCGACTCGCGTCCGCCACTGGAGGATCTTTCCGCCCCAACGGCAGTCCGTCTTGCGAACTATGTGTCCTGTCCATTGCCACTTAAGGTTTGCAATTCTTTAGGCTATATCAATGACTCTAGTTGTCTGCTTAAAATGTCTCTTTAAATATAGTTTTAATAAAAAAAATATTATAAAATGAAAAATAATATATGCATAAGAACACATCCATATAAATCCAATCTGGCCACTGTAATTTCGTGACGTTAAAAAAACGTCTATACACATCGACATTCTTTGGGAGGGCAACATTGGTTTGCACTCCCTGATATTAGTCTAATATTCGACTACCCTCGCTTTATTAAAAAACCAAGGGCCATTTGTATGTATTTATAGTTCCTCAACACAACGGTCCCTGTCAGCGAAGGAACTCCCAGAAGATTAATTTGGCTAACGCGTTTTGCCTATAAATATTTTAGACTTTTAGAACTACACAGGCAATTTTACTATAGACATTGTTTTGCAAATATTAAGTTTACATTTTTCAAAAAGAAGAAAACACAAAAAGTTACGAGAAGTTAAACCTAACCCAACAACTTAGTTAAACCTAACAAATGCAATAAATCTCTGAATTTGTTGGATTTGTGTTTTTTTTTTTAAATTGAATGTGTATGAACTCATCAAATGTTTGTATTTTGTAAAAACGTAATATTGCAAAATTTGATTGAAAAAAGATTTGTCTCCCTCGGGAGTAAATTTATGTTGATGTTTACCTCCATTTTTCCTCCTGCTCCTTGTCAAAAATGACTTCAAGCATAGGAATAAGAAGTTATATCCTGAGTAAACCATTAAAAAACACGAATGACGGAGTTCTGCTGAGAAAAGAAACACATTTATCGTTACAGGAGATAATTTTAAGCCATAAACGTCAGCCAGGGGCGTACTCACATCACCCTGGGATGCAATAACCGATAAAAATGCACGAAAACAGTCGACTGAAATGCGAAATGTCTCATAGCAAGTTTATTGGGTTACGTACCGTCAGTCACCAGTGATTTGGGAAAGGGTTCGCTTCGCATACTTTTATTCGTATGTGTCAAGGAAAGGAATGTCTTTTCATTTGCCGTTGAAATGTCTGTCTAGAATATGAATGGATATAAGTTACATTCAAAGTGGAACTTCAGTTTTTTCGTTTGTCGTGTAAATATTCTGCCCAATGAAAGTTGTCACAAATATTTCTTGATTCCATTTTTTCTCATGTAAAAAAATATATTTATGGTGATATAGATAAACGTATCGTTTTCACAGTTTACAAAATGCTCAATTCCATTAGGAAGATAAAATATTTAATTTCAAAATATTTGTAAACAAAGAAATGTGCATAGATCTTATGCGCATATCAGAATTGGCAAACGGGAAGAACTTTATTTTATTGCTACGGACGGCGCAACTATCAGAGATCTATAAATTATAGATGTTTAAGCAATTTTATGCGCATCCACGTTTGTTTGAGCACGCTTGTTATTGCTTTCGGATGTGCTTTTATTTGCTTATCTGCGTCTCTACGTTTAATATCTGTTTAATTGGTACAGCTCGTAGCTGTACGTAAAGTGGGCTTATAATGGCCCCGCATTATACAGTTTCTAATTATTAACTTTCCTAATTAAATTATTCGGATGTGGAATAGTCGTTAAATATTAGTGTGCAAGAAATTAATCCTACTGAAAGTCTGGTATATTGTATGATAATATGTGTACTTCACCGGAGAGAGACTCTGTACTACTAGGGTCGACTGCTTCCTTCGACCTCCGTCTTACATATTTCTGCCGCAAAGTAGCAGTGCCTGCATTGCTGTGTTCTGGTTTGAAGGATAGGATATGCCAGGGAAATTACTGGGTACCGTGACTATACTGTATACTGCAACCACAACGTATACTGTGCGGGGGTTGCAGTTTTGCTGCGAATCTCACAGGAGCCACATCTATACTAATATTATAAAGCTGAAGAGTTTGTTTGTTTGTTTGGTTGAGCGCGATAATCTCAGGAACTACTGATTCAAATTGAAAAATTCTTTTTGTGTTGGATAGTCTATTTATGGAGGAAGGCTTTAGGCTATATAACATCACGCTATGACTTATAGAAGCTGAGCATCACTGAAAAATGTTGCAAAAACGGGAAAAAATATATGGCGAAACGTAGTTCGCGGGCACAGCTAGTGTATTATAAGATCAGCACCATACCAATATAAATAAAAATATTAAATTTGCCTATAAATTTAAATTTGTAAGTATTTTTTTATTTGTTAACTGCAATATTTTTAAACATTAAGATATAATAAATAGTGAAAGAAGAACCTAGCATCAAAATTTGTTCATTGTTTTCGAAGTCACTGTAATGTAATGTTTGATTATATAATTATAGGAATTTAAAATTGAAATTATCGTTTTAACGTACTGGCCACTTCGAAATAAAATCAATCTTGCGTGGTGTGAGATTCTAGAGTGAATTTTTTGTCACACGATAACTTTGAAATTCTTATCTGTCACACGATAACTTGAAAACTGTACAACATAGAATTGTTCGACTTTTAATTAATATTTCGTTGACTGTTACAGTAAAAGTGAAAACATGGTTTAATGTCAGTAATTTTTGAAAACAAGTTGCAACGTGGAACTAACGCAACAGAAACAGCTGAGGTTGCTGAGTAAGGAAACGGCAAATAGATTGACATTTGCATAATCAAACCATTTAGACAAAAAATTTGTACATCATGATTTGTCTGATTTGCAGATAGAAGCGCGTGTTGAAGCTTGTCTTACCTTGTTGAACTGATACAAAAATGTCAAGCAATAACAGCAGATGTACAGAACAAGACCTCACACTGTGCGAGAAACCTCCTCAGTACTTACCACACTTGATTCAAACCAATTTTTGAAATGGTAAAGAAATTTCTTCCTTCCTAAGAAGCTCTACAAAACGACTTCACACAGATCTGCCGAAAAGTTATTAATGATTTTCCTATAAATAGGAGGAAGGGTATAGACGAGGAAAATAAATACTTGGATCAAAATATAATTAGGTGCTTTGTCTTACAAAAATGTTTGGAATTTTTCTATTCAAAATGGCAATTTCGTGCTCAACCCCTAATATGAAATGCTTTAAGTCTGTAATGTAATTTCCACCCTGAAAATACGAAATGATCCGTCTGAAATCATAACACCATCATTAATAAAAACAGATCGCAGATTCCAGAATAAATAACTTCATTAGTCAAGGGTTTTAATAAAAGTGGCAGAAAAAAAGGCAAGGAGACGAAGGTGGGAAACAATGAAACGCCACTTAGCACCTCGTAGATGTTGACGAATGAGCCAATCCGCGCCCCTCGGAAGGCGTATAACTGGAAGCGAGACCTTATTACGGACGGCATTCGCTTATTGACTTTAATTTTCTACTATGTTGACGTTCTCAATGATATATATCGCCGAGTGGAACGGCAGAATGGCCTCTCGCTTTTTCAAATAACAAGCGTTACCCCATCAATTTCGGCTGTCATTCATTTACACCGTCCGTTTTGGTGACATATTCGAGTTATCTATCGGGTGGGTCGCGCGTCGAAAAACTAGTCGGCCCGCGGAAAAACAATCTTTCATTTTGATTATTTCTTTGTAAATAATAGAGGGAAAGCCACGTGTCGGGCCTGAGGGCTCTCGGTGATTTTTTTTGAGGCTGAACGCCAGATATCAAGTGCCATTATTGGAAAAGTGTTTGTTCTCAATTGGGAATCTGACCGGTCAGTGTTATTGATTGCCGTTCGCAAGACCAGACTATTTTGACGGTTCCTTTTAAAATAAATTTATTTATCTTATATTTCTTTTTTATATGTCAGGTTTTATATGGTCGAGATTATGGCATTCGCCATTTAAATAAGCGCGATGTTTTCGTTAAACTCTATCTAATCATATAATTAGATTGTTCGGATTAATCCTAACATAACCCACTGATTGCCATGTCACAGGGGCTGACCCGCCATCACTTAAATTTGAAGAAGTTTAGCTTATTTTTTTTTAAATTACAGGCGTAAAGTACCTAGAGCATTCGTCTAAAGTTGTTACATTATAATGTAAATTGATATATTGTATTTAGTTTTATTTCTAAGAAAGTAAAGTGGGATTTTAAAATAAAATTAAGAATTTGGATAAAGTTCCGAGATACCTTTCAACAAACCTTAGATTATACACCTAGCTTAGCAAACCCACATTTGCACTCACCACACATAGATAATGAACGGCACGCGTACATCATGGCATTCTTCAACATTAGGTACAATTCCAAAAGTATGCTGACGAAGATCCCCAAGCTTTGAGCATTGATGTGCGCTATATATCGGGTTTTACCCTTTAACTAATGTAATAAGATTACAAAGGCAGCCAGACCGACGCAGAGCCGAACCGGCTTAGCGGGGGCTTGTTAAATTCGACCGTGAAAAGATTAGGGCAATGTTTAAAGCTTTATTGTAGACAGTTATCAATTTATAACATTTAAATTTTAAACTGAGACGTGCCCGCTTACAATAGGTCTCATAAGAAAGCTCACGGTAATGCTTGAGATTTCTCACCGCGATTGCATCAGAAATGGTGAGATTCGTATAAGAACTAGAGTCACCAACAAAGCCCTAAGAAGCCTTAAGCCTTAAGCGGCAATGGGGGGGGGGGACATATCGCTCGCAGGACTGACGGCTGTTGTGGTGGAAAGGTACACCCACCACAAAGTAGACCGACGACCTGGTAAAGGTCGCGGGAAGCCGTTGGATTTTTTTTCATTCCTACTTGTATTTGCAGACATCTTGAGTATATTCAGGATGTATGCACATACAAGGTTAATATCATCATCACAGCCCATATACGTCCCCACCGAGGGGCTCGAGCCTACCCTATATTAGGGTGATTAGGCCTTAGTCAACCACGCTGGCCCAGTGCGGATTGGTCGACTTCACATACATCATTGAATTTCTTCGCAGATGTATGCAGGTTGCCTCACGATGTTTTCCTTCACCGTAGGAGCGTCAGACAAATGTACATATGAAATTCGAAACGAAAAACACATTGGTACATGGCGGGTCTCGAACCCCGACCCCCCGATTGGAAGGCAAGTGCCGAGTCCACTGCGCCACCGACGCTACTATAATATGATTTCTTTAAATTAGATTGTTTTGCTTTATTTTGACGTCAATAAGTATCTGTAATGGCCTATGTTGAATAAAGATTTTTGAATTTGAATTTGATGCGGGAGGCGCAGGACCGATCGGTTTGGAGATTGCGAAGGTCTATGTCCAATAGTGGGCGTCTCTTGGCTGAAGTGATGATGCTCAATTTACACGATAATAGGTAGATTTTATTCGCTTCTGTGGTCTTGTAATGGATTCGATTCTTTTAAGAACAGTCGGCATTAGTTACTTACGTTTGTCTCCATAACAATAATATTTGATTGTTGTTTCCTTACAAGCAAATACGATTTTCCGGGACGGGCCGTGCAGTGGCAACAGCCAATGATTTCATAGTTTGATTAATACATATTCTTTGTCAAGCAAGCAACTGTTTTGAAGTATTTGATGATTTGGATTTGAGGTATCCGTCTCACGCTTAAAAAGTTAATCTTATGGGAGAAAATTAAATCCACGACAGTTTTGATTCTTTTGGTTGTACTTGTATCAATGATCGTGTGTTTTGTGCGTGTTGTCTCTCTCTATTTATACAGCAATTTTGCTATTAAATTTTCGTTTAATTCTAAAAAATAAAAAAGTGTAGTCGAACTTAGTTAAAGACAACTACTAAGGGGAAATTAGCCTATACAAGCTACATCTATCGTATTTTTTTACAAAATGACAGACTCGTTAAATGGCAGATTCTCTTCACCCTTCTCATCTATTCTAGTATAGCTGTAGTGAGTCCGTTGATCAAATCACTGGAACAGAATAAACAATAAGAATTTTCAATATACGGGTTTGCATTATTATCTTATGATACGATCTTCTTAGCTACTCACTTGTTCTTTTACTTACACTTGTCTTATTAAGTGTTTTTCAAGGAGCCTTCCTTTATTCCTTTCCTTTATTTTAATCCGAAGCCAATCCAACAGCTATGTCTAACTAAATGACCCTTACGTTCGAATTATGAATGAAATTTGGGAACCTCAATTTACCGTGAACTTTTTCGCTATTCCATCAAATAAATACAAAAATCAAGAATAACAAAGGCAAGCAAGTTTTTATTTATATCACAAGCTGCCCTGAGTCCACATCTGTCGTCCCGTAACGAATCGCCACCGACGGTTTTGGCGAAGCGTTAACAACCGACCCCTAAAGGGGTAGCGTTATACTATACCCATCACGGACAATCGTTTAGTCGTCTGCAAACAAAATATCAGAGCGATAAAAGCCGATCTGTCACGCCTGGGCCCGGCTTCGCGGTAAATTTCGCCGTGGAATCTGATATGTCAGTGTCGAAGATAAGTTCGTTAGCTGAGGGCTTCGCAGAAGTTCGATCTAGTTATTTCACTATGTAAGTTAAGTCGTTGAATATCATAGTTTGTAAGTTGGGTCTACCCTCGGCTTCGTCTGCACGTAATTAAGGGCAAAATAAATATATATACTCAAACTCACGGTTTTAATTAATGAAAGCAGGCGAAGCTATAACTACACTGACCTTCAAAAGTAAGTACCACAGTTTTAAAATTGAAATAACTTTTAAAGTAAGCAAAATATATTTTCAAAATAAAAAGTATTAAAAAGACTAATGTATAAAAAACTATAACTTCCGAGAAACCTGACGAAATGAGCTGAAAATGTTTTGCGTTTGAATCCTTTATCTTTTGTAGTTTAGGGAAAATTTTAATTTTAAAAGTGTAGTACTTACTTTTGAAGGTCAGTGTAGCTTTTAGCTTATAAAGTGTTTTGTTTCTGATACTCATATGAAAAATGATAAAGATAAAACATATTATAAGAGCGTAATTAGCTATACTACGTTTTTGAATAAGACCATTAAGCCTTGTGTTTAAAACTTTATCCAAATTGGCTTAGAGCTTTGTATCAGTATATGTTATTTGATTGAAGAAATATTTTCAGAAAAAGTGTATTTCCTGCATAGTTGTATGCTAGTTTTTGGCTTAGAGACCATCAGTTTTGTCGAGCGTTGCTCTGCAGGAGCAACGCCGAAGATTCGCGAGCTTCGTCATCATTGTGTCCAGTTCCTCACAGTACACATTGGCAGTAATACTTGTGCCATTGTTGAGAATTTGTGATAAATTAATTACTCCGGCCTTGGACGACCAGGGCCTAACCAACAATTAATGGCCTCTTAAGATTGTCAAAAAGTGCCCAGTTTTCATTGTAAGTGAGAATACGATTCCAAAGCTCTCCTTTCTGTGTCTGTTAAGCCACGCAAGACATTCTTACTTCAACGTATTGAACAACCTCGTGTTGTATTCCTTCAAACAAACTTACAAGGTAGATTGCTCTCCAACCTGCGGGCCTATTATGGATCTTTCATCGTATGATATGGTATGATTTTGAGATCAAGAAATCATGGTAATACCAAATGCTTCATTTGGTATTACCGATCTCCAATGATATCATCACTATGGCATAATTTCAACGATGTCATTATGATGTAAAGAACGAATGATCAAAAATCTGACCGAAAATATAATTTTTCGTTTTGCACTAAGATGTCATAATGATATCATTTGAAAACCATGAGATCGGTAATAGGGCCATTGTCGTTTTGCTGGGGTTTACAAAAAACACTACCAATTTCTATCTTTCTGGTTAATTACACCTAATTACCTTACCCTCAATTACAAATTTTGGATGATAACAGTTTGTCTCTAAAAAAATTGCATCCTCATTTTTAAGCCCTTGGGGATGTTATTCCGAAAAGGAATTACAGCAGCAGCAATGAGAGCTATATAGCAGACAGCTATGATTCGCGAATCATAAAATTCTGGATTGATTTTTGTCTTAATGTAATAATTTTTGAAAAAAAAACTTCTATTTTAATCTTGTAAACTTTGGTTCTGAAATAAAGATTTATTATTATTATTAAAACCCTGCTCCCTAGCATGACCACCAAAACACGATATGATAAAACGATTATATCGATATAAGTTGTTTAAAAAGTTGGATTTCTTATCTTGAAGTTTTGAGTGTGTTTTGGATATTGGTATTGTTGTTTTGAGCATTATTTATATTTTAATGTCGATAATAGGGCTATTATCCATACAAATAAATAAAATTGAAGTGTCTGTTTGCAATATCAAAATAACAAGATTTTACTACATGGGTATGAATGTATATCGGGTACCAATAACAAAAACACAATATAAAAATTTTTTGTCTGACTGTCTGTCTGTTTGTTCCCGCTAATCTCCGGAACGGCTGGACCGATTTTGTCAGGACTTTCACTAATAGATAGCTAATTATATAAGATACAACATAGGCTTTTCATCAAGATCTTAAAAAAATTGCATACAAAAATCAAAATGCTGCCGCTAGTATGTAATATATTTTGAGTTCATATTGAGTTATCGTCTTATCATATCGTGTTTCGGTGTTCATGCTACGGGGGCAGGTGAAGGTGAACCTCGCTTCCGTCTGTGACCATATCATCACGGTAATAGTACTGTAGAATTATATTATCTGTGATAATAGTAATAATTACCGTGAAAATAATCAGCACAGAGTAGTCAAATCGACTGTGATATTTTTTTAAGACACAAAATCTGGTGAAATGAAGATCAAATAGCAATAGACTAAGCATACAGCTAAAAAGCGAGTTAATGTCACATCATTATTTTACTGATGATATCGTAGTCATACCCTGGTAGACCTTGGCGCAATGTACGATGAGTTCTGTAGTGTCCCAAAAAGTGACAAATTCTAAGACTTAAAATGTAAAACAAGAAACATAGAGAAATACGAGTATATTGAAAACATCGCATCCATTGGAAATTGGAAATAATAATAACGTTGTAAGGAAAAGATAATTAGCAAACAAAAACTTTTGTGGGAGTCTTTTGTTTATAATATTATATTCGGAACTTTGAAAAGGGATTAAATATAATGACCACCAAAAAATACTTTGATACCTAAGCTCTTTTACCAAAAATATATACTTAGCACCAAAAACAAAGTCTAAAATTACAATAGTTCTAGCTGTTTTAGTCACGACTGCAATTCAATTGTTATTCAAAGACCAAATGTAGTAAATGATCACCAAATCTTAGCGAGCAAATTAATGCGTTATTTCTAGAGATGGTCGTTATTACGATAGCAGATAATATAATGCATTATATGAACGTAACGAATAACACATTATTGAGCAACGGATTATCCTGCTATCATTATAAACTGCTGTTGATGTTGTAGCGTTGTAGCGCAATGACTGACGTTCCACCCACCGCGCTGTTGCCGATAACGTAATGCGAGAGTGAAGCAAAGAGCGAGAGCGCAATAGGTGTGTACGGGAGATAGCAATATAAACTGCACGAGTCACGACACGATAATCGCAAACCACTAATTTTTGTGCTTTCTCACATTGACGTAAAGTTCACTTTAAAATGTTTGATGATCGCGATGATTTGAAATAACAGGTGAATAATAATTTTTCGTTATACTGCTGTTTTGAATGAGATTGCTGTTTAAAATTTTATTGTTCGTTCAATTCTGTTCTGTTCAGTTCAGCAACAGATCCATTTAGAGAAATTTTGATTTTTTTTTGTTGTGTAAGTGCGTAATTAAAAGTTAGCGTAAGTGTAAATAATAATTGTTTTATAGTTAGTGTTAAGTATTTTTAAATATTAAAAATGCCGAGAATAAGAGCCCCGATCGCTCCTATTTGGAACTGTTTCGATGTTGGTAACAGTGTGAATACACTGTTGTTCATTGTGCAAAACAGCAGTATAACAGGATAACGAACAGCAGTTTACAATAACAGCTATATGGAAATAACACAGCACTGTTATTCGTTATTTGGAAACAGTCGTTACTCTCATCTCTAGTTATTTCAGCCTAGATAAACCACTATGATTGCCATAAAATTATAACAGAAGACTGCTTCTTCTTAAGATTTTTAAAATGTTTATTATTAGTTTAAAGAGGACTGACTTTTTATGTTTGTTTAAAAACGTTATCGTTAATAAAACGATTATTGAAATTGTATGAGTTTTATTTTTAACCTTAGGTATAGGTATATGGTTAAATAAAATCTCAAGAAAACATTTTTTTGGTAGTGCTTAATTAATCAATTTAGAGACATAAAAAGCTCAGACCTTAGTCAACATTATACAATAGTAAAGGGTCAAACTTTAGGAGTTTATTTACTATGTTTGGGTAAATAATTATTTACCTAGTGTAATTTACTTTAATAGGATAACGAAATGTTAATTATTTGCATGTCATTTTTAATTAAAATGTGGTTAATAGTTAGGTGTTCATTAACTATTTTTGGGTTACCTAACAATGATTTGTTTGGAGTCATTTGCTTTAATAGGATAGCAAGATGTAAAAACTTTGGTTATCATTTCCCATTAAAATGCGGTTTTAATTTTAGTGATCATTTACTATTTTTGACTGTTATATTTTACTTTATATCTGGTGATAAGTTAAACATCTTTGAAAATAAATAAAAATTATTACTACGCCATCTACACAGATCTTTCCATACTAAGTATAGCAAAATTGTTACAACGCCGTCTATCCTAAACTATATGAATCTAAAGAGCAAAGCAAAGCGCTCCTGTAAGCAACCACTCGCATTGAGATGGTATTATGATAGTAAAAGCTTCAATCAAGAGATGGCGCTTTGACCCCTTTGCTTATTTGTTGTTATTAAAATACTATTTTTGGCTGTTATATTTTACTATATCTGGTGATAAGTTAAACATAAGCCCTTTGAAAATAAAGAAAAATTGTTACTACGCCATCTACACAGGTCTTTCCATACTAAGCATAGCAAAATTGTTACAACGCCATCTATCCTAAACAATATGAATCTAAAGAGCAAAGCAAAGCGCTTCTGTAAGCAACCACTCGCATTGAGATGGTAATAGTACAAGCTTTAATCAAGAGATGACGCTTTGACTCCTTTGCTTATTTGTTGTTATTAAAAATGTGTAGATGGCGTCAATTAGGGACCAAAAGTACAAATGTTACTTTAGATTGGTGCCTAGTTCTGTATTATTGGTATAGATGGCAGTATTAAACATAAATTTTTATCAAAAGGTCTAAAATGGAAAACTTTTACTGATAACTCATTTTGATTTTTGATGCCGAATATTTTTAAAGATAATTACTCATAATCATCCTAAATGATCTAAGTAATCATCAATTTTTTTTATTGGACCTGCGATGGCTTTTTAAGCAAGATATTGAGTCTTACTTGGCAACTATAAAATAACTAGGTAGGTACCTACCTATTAGATTGAGCATCACAAGAAATTCAAAATGTTGGTGCTATACACACAGGATTAACTTAGAAGTTGCAAGTCCCGGGGGCTCTTTCGTGTTGACTGGAACCGCTGGCCACAAGTAATTAAGAAAGGGGAGAGACCTTTGTGCAGTATGTATATAGCCGGAATGCAAATATCGACGGGAGACGGCGGTGATTAAAAGAGGAGAGTGTAAACGTCGAAAAAAATCAATACCTTTAAAAAATAGAATAAAAATCTAATAATACGGTTTATTTTGACATAATTACCTTAATTAAATCGAGATTGTGAATTTTGATGAAAATCCCTACACATTAAGACATAAAGTAAGAAACAATTATAATAACCCTTTTTTTAAATATTCATTTTAAAATAATCATGAAACGTGTACATTTACGCGGTAGAAGACGCCGACAAACGAAGTCCTAATAAGATAAAATTTTAACAAGTGGTGAGGCAGTGTAGTTATTTTTATGACCACGGTCTTCGTAATAACAATAACAACAAGTCTCAACTAATTAAACGGGAAACGGACTACGAGACGAGGGGAGCTTCCTCACCTAGATAAAAAGTACGGCTAGCAAAAAAGTAGTCTGAATTTATGATTATAATATTTATCTGTTTAAATCTTAATTCCACATAAAAAGAAAAATAATAAGGGATACCTATATAATATAAATTATTATTACAGAATATGGTAGGTATACTCTAGGTATACTCTTTTAATAAGTCCATATCAAGGAATACAGAAAATTATTCTTAAATACCTATAGATTTTTTCCAAACTCAACACACCTAATCTAGGCGTCTGCTAAACTTCTTAGTACACACTCCTAGCACTTAGTTAAGTAGTGTTATCTAATAACACTAGTAGTATGTTGGATAAGTAGCTATGTATTTATTACTTAGTACTTAGCTAGTTGGTTACAGCTTGCAAACCAAATTTCCTATTGTCAAACTAATATTTAGGTACTAATATTAAATATAATACCTGCTATTTAAATGGATATCTGAATATTCCACTTTACGTGGATAAAAGCAAAGATAAACTCATATCTGAGTTGGAGTCGCGTGAATTCAAAATCGGAATAAATCTGGAAAGTCATATTTTATGCTTCTCTATTTTTTTCCACTAAGCTGTAGAAGTATTTTGTTGCCTAATTTAAATAACTTTAAGAAGTGAAATAATATTTACTTTACATTCAATCGCTTATTCTCCTATTATAAACTAAATACGAGTAGTTTATAATAGGAGAATATTTTACTTTTATGCGTCTAGACAAAAGTGAAATAATTACAAAATATACTAACTACCTAATTATTTTGCGCTGACGCTACTGAAAGACGACTTCTAATTAGCAAGTTGAGAGCTAAATATTACATTTATGATATGCAAATTTTCTTGACTGAGGGAGGACGTTGTTATAATCTGAACTTTATTTTGTTGCACTGAAAATATTATTTTGTGGGGCAACTTCACCGGTAAATTTTCTTCAGCACAAGGCGTCTTAAACATAATTAGGCACCATTTGCTTTATTAGATTATAGTGAGTGCTGTGACTACTTTTCCGGAAGTTCTGGTATAGCCAAGCTTCATTGTAAATATTTTGAAGTAAAAAAATTGGGAATTCTGTATAGTATGTGAAACTTATTCTTTCCGTTGCCACGCTAATCTTTGCAAAAAAAACGGGCTCCTAAAGAAATTAATGTGTACCTACCTAAATGTCGATTTCAGTTAATCAAATTAAATTCTATTGTTTGATGTATTCTGTATACTACTTAGACCATTGAATGCTCTAAGGTATACTATATTGTTAAATATCAGGGGCTGAGTTTATTATAAAAAAAACAACATACCGACCGAATTGAGAACCTCCTCCTTTTTGAAGTCGGTTAAAAAGAAACAGGTGGTCACACTGCCCACACAATTATTTAATTACTGATCAAAATAAAGAAGACAAAAATAGTACTACTAATAATTATAACTTTGCGCGATAAATCCGTGATAACCGAATGCTCGCCGCCGTTAAGAGACAAGAAGTGAGCCCACGGTGTCGGTGCGGCTCCTCCAAGGCTCTTGTCCACTGCTTTAGCCATGATAGCATAGTCTCCGAGTCGATAACAGCAGTCTCAGCGTTGGTAACTGCACAGTCGGTAACAGCATAATCTTGAAGTCGGTAACAATATATATGTATTTACCAATCGGGTAAAGTGAAGTAATTTTCGATGTACTCCATGAAACCGATGTACGCGTTGTAACAATATGAAGTGGTCAGCATTAAAGAAGATATATTTTTTGATTTTTTTAAAATAAAAAAAGTTATAAATGTAAAAACCTTAAAACGAGTGTGACCTCCTCTTGCCAAAATCACAGCTTGAATCCTCCTGGGTTGCTTTCCACGATATTTTTTATAACGTTTTAGGCAACGGTTCCCACTCTTCTGCAATTACTCTTTTTACCTTCCTGATGTTTTATGGAGCAGGTTGCACTGATCTTGCCCGTCTTTTTAGAACATCCCAGATATGCTCAATTGGATTGAGGTCAGCAGTTCGAGTTCGACCAATCTCAACGACGGATCCCAGCTTCTTGCATGAACGCTTCCACGTCGCCAGAATGGTGAGGGCGAGCATTGTCGTCCATAAAAAGGGAATTTTCATCAAGAGCAATGCGGGTTGTGCATGTAGAATAAGGACATCCGTTATGTACCGGTGTATATTTAAATGTTCCATTTTCTATGAAAACTGACTCCGTACGGTCCATTAAATTGATTGCTGCCGAAAACATAACGGAGCCTCCGCCGTAGAGAGTGATTTCTTTAAAACACACTTCCCCATAGCGTTCCCGTGGTCTTCGCAGAACTCGCCGGCGTTGATCCTCTCCACACAAAGAGATTCTAGCTTCATCAATAAACAATACCTACTTTGTTCCAGACCTCTAGAGTCCAAGAAGAATATTATACCAAAATCTCACCCAAAAACACTGTCAAAAAGTTATCAGATCTCATGAAATGCCAAACGTCTAACTCTATAAGCCCTTTTTATAGGGGGAAAATGTGTTTACCCATCCCTCGTGATCCAGCCAAACCACGAGGGTATGTGGTACTCCCCAGACCATAACGGCCCAGGCTTACCCACTAAAAAACCCCCCAGCAGCTTCTCCATTCGTCACAAGACAAGAGGAAGGGGACAACAGCGAGGCCTTGTTCCCGCTGACCCCTTGTCCGTGGAAGATCCGTTACCGGACTCGCGGTACGCGCGTGGTTCTGCTGCTTTGTCAGAGGCGCAGGTATTGTGCGCCGCTCTTCACCCCGATATCCCAACATTAAATGGCTTAGGGTTGGGGACTATTTCTTTCTCGGGGTACTTACCCTCCCGCGGAACTCTGCAAGCCCTAACTAAACAAACTCTATACCTTAGTCAAAATGTGTGCCTTGGCACACGTTTTGCTGCCGTCAGATGACCGGAAGGTTAACAATTTATTTACTATTCATTACTTTTCTGTTATACAGTAGTTCTTGTAGTAACGAAACGGCCAAGTCATATATTTTGACGGGATATATGATGAAGGGAGAATATCAGTCCCTTTAACAACACAAACAAAGCACATTTCTTACTTCGGCTCAGTTGTTATACTTACCATCAGGTACAGTCAAAGGCAAGAGAGTCTAAGTTGTACATTGTAATAAAGTAGTCAAATGTAAGATTAGTAGAGTCCGCCTGGCTAAAGACCACTATGTTAACTAAACGTCATAACAATAATATGAATTGAACGAACTTAAAAGTTTTATCAACTTTTCATAGCGATAGTTGGCAATGACCTACGAAATCGTTACGCGAAAGAGAGCCAACTGGGAATGTGCTACAATATCGTTACAGGTCAGAAAGTCAGTTTTGCTAATCTGCTACTAAAATGTTAGTTTTGATTTTGCGCTCATAAAATGTCACGGGTTTGTCAAAGCGCCATCAAATCGTTTATGGTAAGAATGCCACTTGTCAATGTACCACGAAATCGTTACAGGTAAGAAAGCCAGTAGAAAATATGTTACGAAACCTTTACATGTAAGAAGACATAAATTCAATTAAATTATCCCTTCCACTTTGAACGTTATTATTCACTTACGATCGGGTTAGATAAAGACCAAGGTACAAGGTTCCGAAGTCTCAATATCTTACGTACAGTGAACCACACGTTAAACTCTACATTTACACTTCGGTAAAATCGCCACTATTACGAGCGACAAGGGCGGCCCGTGGTCAATTAGTAAAGTCCGACGTGTACACATTACTATTACTAAATAGGCTATTAGTCACCACAGATCTTCCATGGAGGTACTGTAAACTCAAAGATGAGTCAGTAGATACATTCTAAATGTAATCAATTCGAGAAATTTCGGCTACCTTTATTTGTCATTTGGTCCAATTAGTGTTTGTTTAAGTCCTCATTAAGATCAGGGTCAATGAGTCACTGGGTACAGTCGGGGTGTCAACCGGTTGAAAAGGATTTGACTTTATTGATATGAGATAGCGGAGAACTGAAACTGTGACAATAATAATAATTTTAAGCTACAATTTTCATTTTGAATAAAAATTTTACATTTTGTTAAATATACATCAGTCTATATATACTGGCACGTTATATTTTTTAACAATATAATAAACCTAACGGATTCATGTCAATGTTTGCATATTTAACTGGAGAAGTTGACATTAAATTCTCCCTTTTAACTAATATTCGAATCACTAGATTAAAAAACATAAATAAAAACCATAGACCTAAACAAGATTTTTTTTAAATTATGACATGCAGGTAACCTCTTGGCCGTCATCTCACCTGATGGTAAGTGACGATAAGGCCGAAGGTGGAAGCGAGCTTCACCTGGACTCCTCAGCAACTGAGGAACTGGCTATCTGACCTCTTATTGCTGGAACATATCAATACTATAAACATTGTTATTATGGCGACAAACTTAGGTAAGCCGGTAGTAGCTAGCAGTCGGGTTAAGAAGCCTTACCACCAATCAAACCAGACAGAAAATCTTCTGCCCCCATTGGGAATCAAACCCCGGACCTCCTGATCGTAACACGATAGTCGCAACCACTAGACCATGGAGGCGGTTGAAATCGGTCGGTGTAAGCTTTAAGTTAGTTTAAATTGACACCATACTATGTTGCGAGTATCTGAGTTCTATGCGATTTTAAAATTATTAGTACTTACATGTTATTATATTTATGTTTTATTTTACATGTTATTATATTATATTACGGTGGCGCTGTGGACTCGGCACTTGCCTTCCAATCGGGAGGTCGGGGTTCGAGACCCGCCATGTACCAATGTGTTTTTCGTTACGAATTTCATATGTACATTTTTTTGACGCTCCTACGGTGAAGGAAAACATCGTGAGGCAACCTGCATACATCTGCGAAGAAATTCAATGGTGTATGTGAAGTCGACCAATCCGCACTGGGCCAGCGTGGTTGACTAAGGCCTAATCACCCTAACATAGGGTAGGCTCGAACCCCTCGGTGGGGACGTATATGAGCTGTGATGATGATGATGACATGTTATTCCTTAGCCAATATATTACATTTCATACGGTTCAGATAAGATACAAACAAAATAACAATTTACTTTGAAGAACCGCTTCTCGAATCACCCAAGACATAACCTTAGTCGAGTAAAAGAATTTTAACAATATTTCCGTTTCTGATTCCTTGTTTTATGATTTTAATGGCAAAGGTGTCAGATTCACCAGAATACATACCAAAACCTTCACACGTTAACTTCGACGCATTCAAAAAATGCTCATTAAAATGTGGTCCTATTAGAAATATTTGAGGAACGGACTTTTTGTTTGCGACTCACAGCTAGCTAAACGATTACAGATAATATGAGTCAAATTATAAAACTTGGAAAATATATTTTACTATTTATAGCTTAAGACGCATTTTCCTTCGACACCAATAGAAGTTTTATCAATGCAATGTCAACGCTAAACTCGGGGACGGGAAAAAACCTATCTTTGCTAACATCAAATGAGAACAGTTGATGGCATCCGAAACAATTAAGTTTATCAGAAGCAGGGCAGGAGGCGATTCATTAATAACGTTTTTGGACAAAAAATGACTATTTTGTTTACATTTATTAGTGAAGTGAGGAGACACCATCCATCAAGGAATGAAAGATGAATGGGAACAAGAAAGTTCGGCGACGACATTGTATAACTTCGACTGAGTTATTATGCTGTACAAAAAAAAAACTTTTTCTTCGCTTCTTTAATAAAATAGTTGGCAGGACGAAAGTGTATAGAAGAACGTCGAGTGTATTAAGTAGATGAACAATAAACACAAGTGGTACAAGAAAATGATGAATGAATTCTTACGTCGCAAGAAATCGCATAGAGATATGGATTTGCAAACGATTTCATGGTTAACGGGAATGTAATTACTTTTATGTTCATAAAAACAAACTAGTTTTTTCCGTGCCATTGAAGTTACCGCCTGCGTGGTTAATAATTTCAAAAAATGTGTGATGAAAAAACTATGTGAAATAGGTATGAATCCAATAAATTCATTTAACTGAACTGGTTTAAGCTAAACCTATGTACTTCGAAAATGGCTCAATTCAATATAGCAGTTCAATAATTAATATCATTACTTTTATTAAGTATGTTAGTTTTAGTTTTTCAATTGCACCGGATTCGATTGCCGAACTGAGTACAAGTTTTTTTAAAATTTATGTATGCATGCAATTTATGTATTTTTCTTATCACTAAAATCGATGACAGGTTCCTAAGAACAGATCTTTGTAGATAGGTATGTCTTATAGTTACAAACTTGCCCATGTTAACTGATCTAAATGTGCCACTCCGTATACTGATTTATTCATTAACATTATTGTAAAATATCCTAGACTCCATATTCAATTCCTTTTTCAAAGATTGAATTAATTATAAAAGGCAACCTACAATATATAATACATGAACATTCTAAGCCTTGCTGCAAAGTCTAAGTCTGTTATTTAGCCTCAACTAGTTTTTACTTTTTAAATAGAGAAGATTTTAACAAAGGTTCTCATTTTACCTGTGTCTAATTTTTAGCAACATCCGCCGATCCGATTTCGTCTCATAATCTCGCCCCTAGGCAACCAAGAGTCACATTTCTCGCGTACCGCACTAACGTCTAATTAGGAGAGGGCACATGCCTTTTAACGGCTCAAAAAACCGACTTCTTTGTCGAAGAGCAGCGACAAAAAGTGCCAAATTAACTTTTTAAAGGAAGCGATCTGTTTTTGGGAATGCCACGTGTGACATTCACTGCACCGAGTATCACTATTTCGGTACGGCCACATGGTGCCATGTTGATACATACTTTGTCGTCGAATAATCCCTCATCATCGGGGACAGTCGTATTTTTAGCGGCAGATTGATAGCCCCTACGGAGAACCGGGCTTGACTTTAATGTGTCCGTGATATATTGAGGATCGTTTCAAAGTTGACACGTTCAAATGAAATCCCTCTATGAATTATTCCACATACGCCTCCTCTAACGCAAACACTGAGTAATACAAGTATACTCCAATTTAAATACACGCGGCTTTGTTCTCAGAAACGAATTTATTCAATACTCGCAATAGGAAAAGACAAAACAGTGTTTCTTTGACAAAAAGCCCCTGAGATAAGCCATAACATTTTTTTGCGTTCGCCGGCGAATAGAGCAAAACCTCGCGAGTGTACACTCAGATAAAGGGGGAAGGGAGCGCTCTTAACTGGTTCCGACATTATATTCGCATTTGAGTAGATCAAAGAACATGTTGTGACACACAACCAAGAAAAACTTCGGTAGGTAAGGTGAGGTGAGCGTTGCCCGAGGGCCCTCAAGTAACACCATCCTTGAGGGAGCTAGGCTTTGAAACAAAATGCGTTTGCATACATTAAAGTGTAAGAATGTCGGAGATAGGGAGGGCGATGCCGGCGATCCCTTGGGGACTGTGTTTCGGCGATTACGCGGACAGAATTTCTCAGCGGCGACTTGGCCGGGCGAGATAGTTTGGGGTAACACTAGCCGCGCGTTTCGGAGTCAAAGCGGCACTCGAATACTTCTGTGTTCCGAAGTATTTGAAAGGCAAATTAGGAGCACACTGTGCAAGCCACCCTTTGATACCGCGCGGGGTTGAAAATTTGAGTTTGATTAATGAGGTCATTAAATAGATTTTCCGCGTTCGCAGGTTTGTAACAAAGAAAGAGAGGAGCAAATAAAATTAAGGGTACACGAGTATTAATCCAGTTAACAAACAAGCGGGCACGAGATAACAGGTAGGGAGCGGCGTACAATCTCAGAGTAAACACGTAAGGTCCCAGGAGAATTTGTTTGGCTGGCACTATGAACGTGCGCTCAACTTAGGCGCAGGGCGAAACTTTGATTCGATTCGCTCCGAAGTAACAGAGTGCTTCCAATAACATATTACTGCTCGTATAAAACCTTTTAGGATTTTATGAAATGTATTAACCCGTAAAAGTGAAATTCGTAATAAAAATATGACTTTGGTGTGAGAGCAGAGCTCATATTCTAAAGTGCTTTTTGCGTAAACACATCAATTGACCTAATACGTGTACAATACCATTAACATTAGTGTGTCAGTTTAATTTTGATTACATAACATAATAGACGTTTTTAAAAATGAAATTACTGACAAGATAAAGTTATGTCATTAAGGCGATGTGCATACCAATTACCAAAGCAATGTGACACGTGATGTGACCAGCCTTATCCGCCAACTTCAGTTGCCAAATCAGAGCTGTCATTTCCAAGTAAACTTTATAGTTGAAAATGACAGTTCTGATAAAGTAATCGATATTACACTGCAGTGTTTTATTATTATTATTACTTATTGAATAAAGAAACATACAGCTTTTTATAATACAGTTGTTAAATCTTAAATAAATATATCATAAGCCTCAATAGTTTCCAACGATAGTTAGTACATAAATAATGTCCTCCTAACCGATATTCGGTCACGGCGGCTAATCTCAACAGAGACTAGCCATCTGCGCAGGAGATATTATAGTGCACAAGTGACTGCGCAAACGCAAGTGCACTCTCTGTTACTTCATTCGCCTAGTCTGATGGGACGGTTAGCCGACACGACCGGGGCGAGATCGGGCGCGGGACCCACTGTTTAACGTGCCTTCCGAAGCACGGAGGAGCTTGAGATGTTTCGTATTTTGATCACCCATCATAGGACAACCACGCTGGCCAAGTACGGGTTGGTTGACCTTACACACAGCCTGTAAAGAAATTCTTTCTTCACAAATGTCTGCAGGTTTCCTCGCGCTGTTTTCCTTCACCGTAAAAGCGTCGAATCAACGTACAGATGAATTAAAAATTTGAAAACACATTGGTACGTGACGGGGTTCGAACCGCTGCCTCCCGAAAGGCGACAGCCTTACACACTACGCCATCGACGCTTCTATTATTAAAGCATGGGAAACAACATTTAATTTTACGTGAGTAACAAACTTAAACAAATGTAGGAGTTTTAATACTGAAAATAATTACTCAATAATAAGAAAAAAAAGAGTTTATTATTACTGCATATTAGTGCTAAAATTAGTCGCCATAACAAAACTACTGAACTAGTAATATCACAGATAATATAACACTGCAGTGTAAGTATGTGTACCGAAATCAGCGAAAAGACGGGCTGGTGAGGTCATGCATCTTTGTTTAAGTAGACACATCGCGTTAGATTCTGAAAAGCATTCATTTATTTCTTTTTATTAAATAACCATATTCATCAAACAAATCATCCACACAACATCGGGACGTAAAAAAACTACCAACACGCATGTTACATTGTCCGACGAAAAAATGACAGTCGTGCCGTCAGCTAATCATGGATACAGAGTTGTTAACTGCAAGGTTGACAAACAGTTATTAGCCGGGCCCACACAGCCATAAATTATTTCGCTTCTACGATTGCCCATTTCATGTTCAGTGCGCTTATTACCGGGGGTGCGTTTATGTCGCCGATAGCGAGGAGTAACTACTAAAAGTCACAGCGGTTATAAACATGTCCAAGATGCTCACGGGACAAAGAGGTTCGTGCACGGAGTAGTAGAATAGGGCTGTCAATGCTTAAAAATATTGCTTCATTCTGACAATTTTTGTTTGTGTAGGTAATTTTCAACTTGGTATTTGTAAGCTTCAAAAAGTTTTTATCCCCTATACTACATGTGATGTGTCTATGAATGAAATCTGGCATTTTTATCAATCATATTACTATCTAGACAGAATGCTTACCGTATACACACATCCATTGAAACCAATTTATTACAAACTATTGTGCGGTGACTGAAACGTAGTGATCCTTACCTATGTAATCCTGGGATATTCCAAGTTTCCCAGAACAGCAACAAAGAGTATGTGAATCACCACAGCTCATATGTCCCCACCGAGGGGCTCGAGCCTACCCTATGTAAGGGTGTTTAGGCCTTAGTCAACCACGCTGGCCTAGTACGGATTGGTCGACTTCACATACACCTTTTAAGTAGTGTTATTTGTCACACTTTAGTTCATTTTGACAGATTTTTGGAAAATTCACTAACAAAAAATCTTATCAGTTATTGTTTTGGAACAACGAGCAAGCTATCCTTTTTGTAAAAATAATAATATCACTTAGCATTTTTAAAGAATTTTGTACAAAACGCGTTTTGTAGAAAACGTGTTTTAATCCCTTAAAAAATTTCGTGTTATTTGTCACACTTTAGTTCATTTTGACAGATTTTTGGAAAATTCTTTAACAAAAAATCTTATCAGTTATTGTTTTGGAACAACGAGCAAGCTATCCTTTTTGTAAAAAAAATAATATCACTTAAATTACTATACATTTTTAAAGAATTTTGTACAAAACGCGTTTTGTAGAAAACGTGTTTTAATTCCTTAAAAAATTTCGTAATGCAATGCGAAAGTTTAAAAGTGTAAAATAATATTACTATTGTTAAAAATTACGAAATAGTCAGCACAGAGTTTTATTTCTATGGTACTACACAAACCTTAGGTTTAAGTTTGTGATTTTGATGCATTGTGTTTTGATACATTAATTCAAGAAAAAACGTTTAAGAATTTTTACAGCGTTATCAAACCATTTTTCTATATTCTATTAAGATATTGTTATTTTTTGTTTTTTTTTTGGACGGCAGTAATTTATGTACCTAAAGAAGTAGTTTTTCTTTTTATCATATTGTGAATTAGCCTGGTATAAGGCTTACTGTGATTTTTTCTAAAATATTTTGGCGAGAATTTCCAATTAAAATGAATAGCAAATAACACGAATGCAAATAGTAAAATGAAAGAAATATTACTTAAGAAAATGTCAGTGGACTGACAACCCTATCTGTCAATTTAGTACTGTAAATCCATAGGGCCCACTTTACTCCCTCCAAACTCATGCAATATTGCGAATTTTTACAATGCTTATGGGCGTCTCCTAGCTTTTACTACGCAACCGCATTTTTACATCATGAAAAATGAATCCATTGGCAGATTTAACATTTTCAACTTTTATTACACTTATATATGCAGAGTACCTACACGTTGTTTAGATTTCACTGTGCAGATTAATTGATTACAAATACTAGGAGCTCGTTGGGGCCCTGCCTTGTTCGTTCAGTTCGTCGACAGCAAGAGCGCCATCCGTTCAACCCACCGAGTTCAACCGCGCTTTGCAAGCGAGACGAATTGATTGAATGAAGGAAGATCCTGAAATGAAAAAAAGTCTTCACTAAGTTCTAATTACACTGCAGTTTCATGCAGTATTTCGTCACACTCTGCACTCTATGTTCTAATCATGTAGTTAATTACTACAAACGAAATTCCCCACCAACTGATATTTTTATTATGTATGACTTTGTATGATATAATGTATTGTTTACTGGCTACAGCTTTGTTCGAAAATCGACCACTATTTAAGGTGTCTTTCGAAGTGCGGAGGAGCTCGTAATGTTTCTCATTGTTGGTCTGGTCACCCATCATAGGCCTGACCACGGCCAGTGCTCTTTGCGTCAATGCGCCACCGCGCGAGCTCTTCAAAAGGTCTAATAAAATATCAAGTACCTATCTATCCGTAAAAATTACCTCAAATCGATTACAATGGTTTTTTCCTTCTATTTTTTGTATACAAGATGGAACGCATTAGTGAAGGTTAAAACAGTACTGAAACCTTGGGGTGCGATGTCAGACAACCTCCTTGTGGTGCACCCTGGGCAACCCGGCAGATTCTCTGCCGCGGGCTAATAGTCTGACGAGAGTGATGGGGGTGGGATGGCCGGGTTCAACCCGGCGGGCCACTTCGTGTGGCCACCCGCTTCATGCGGGGAAGGGCGAAGTCCCCTCTTCTTATGTTAAGAAGAGGTGCGGCTCTCGCTGCAAGCTGATCCCGGCGGCTACCTCTGGTGGTAGCAGAGTCGAGGCGAGTTTCTCGCCATGGTGCTTCGCACCCGTTAGGGATTTCCGCGCGCTTCGGCTCACCCGCGCGGCGGTGGATCCAGTGGGATATGCCGTCGGGCAACCCGTTATACCCGCACTGAGCGGGCCGGGTGGAAGACAACCACAGTAAAAAACCACTTGCGGGGTGTAGAGTGACATGTCACGAGCAGGGGGTCAGCGGGAATAAGGCGGCCTGGCTGTTTGTCCTTGTGCTTGTCCCCTTCCCTCTGTTTTGTGACGGACGGAGGAGCTGCTGGGGGGTTTTAGTGGGTAGGCCCGGGCCGGATACGGTCTGGGGAGTCCCACATATCCTCGTGGTATGGCTCGACCACGAGGAATGCATAAACGCATTTTCCCCCTTCCCAAAAAAAAATTACTGAAACCGTAGAGCAGTTAGCCTAAATGCTCTTAGATTGAAACAGAGACATTGTCATTGAAGCGTAAGCACTATATCCCTCTCAGCGCTCATAAATACAGGGAGAAAAAAATTGCCCTTGCTGGTTTTCTTGCTGGTTCTTTCAAGTACAAGGTCTCCCGCCGTAGACTTGTGAAGGATTGGTGTAGCTTCTTTGACATGCAAAAGTGATGTAATAATCCAATTTGAATAAATGATATTGAATTTTAATTTTAGTCATTATGATGAGTGGGTAAGAATTTTGTCTCAGTGAGTTGGACATTTCCAATATATCACCTAGACGCCCATCTTGTCCTTAGTCGAAATTATACGGGGTCTAGAAAACCCGATTCTCCAGACCAACAAGGATAGCCCTGCCACCTAGAGGTCTTAACGCCTGTGGAGAGATATTCTTGTTTCATCAATTCCATCTGGTGAAAATTCCTCCAAAACCCTCACAGATAATCATTTCATTTATTCATTTCGTTGAAATCAAAAATGGATACTTAGTGAAAAAAATAATAAATTGCAACACTAAGCTTTGCAGAAAGAGGAATTGTAGCTAACGATTTCCAAAATTACTTATTGCACTCTCGGGAACGCCCCTGGCGATATTTATTTATCTCCTAAAACCATAACAAATTCCCAGATTACGCTCAGGGTGTGCAATGCTAGTGATGTGAGTGTGAACAATACTAGCACTAAACTTGTTTTATAGGTAGTTTTATAAACCACAACGAATTAAATCTTGATTTGCCTTTTATGAAATTCGAAGTGGGTATTCAGTTGGAATTTTTGGCCTCATTATAAAAAAAATGTTATATCACTTGAGGTACTGGATAATGCTACTTACTTTTTTCTTATATACAAACAATGATGTCTATTTAATACAATGATAGCTGGAAGCCTATTACCGATCTCATGATTTTGCAAATGATATTATGATATCATAGTGCAAAACGAAAAAATCGATTTTCGGTCTGATTTTTGATCATTTTTTCATTATATAAAGATGAACATTGGAGATTGGTAATACGAAATGCAGCATTTTATGACTTTTTTTTCTCAAATTTATACCATGTCATATGATGAAAGATCAATAATCGGCCTGTTGGGTAGACTGTCATGAACAAGATTTTACTGGTTCATTTTTAGAATGAATGCACTTTAAATTTATTTCAAGTTAATTTCAATTGTTAATTTAGTGTTTTGGAATTGACCAACCAGCATGCGTTTAGACTTACCAGTAAACTTATTTCTGGAATTGATAGGTTTTCACAGTAGGTAATCTACAAAATTTATGTATACGAAACTTAGTTTCAAAGCTATTTTAGTCAATGTAATACCTTTTTCCATAAAAAAACATTTTTTGTTGTTGGCCGCGCTATTTGTAGAGTTTTTGTTTTTTTTTTTCTAGAAGGATCCATCTGATCATGTTTCATGCTCTTCAGTTTGTTTATTAATATAATATAGTAAATATTAATTTCCAATTAATATTGATCGCTTAAAATATTTTTAATCAATGTATATTTTGGACATTACTCTAGAGAATATACTTCCATTTCTCTTTTTGTTTTCCTGTATTTGACATTTAACGTAAGATATCTTCTATTATTTCATTTACGGTATAAACTACAAGTAACTTATTCGTCTCCTAAGTTCTTGTGTGGCAGCACAATTGCTAAAATTACTTTCATCGTATTTTTTACTAAACTAGTAGTACTTACTTCATTTGCCCCGCACTATGTTCTTCCGTACTAACTCCCCTACCCCAGGCTATGTTATCGGAAATATAATCCCTCTTATGCGCAGAAAGCTCCACAGCTGATTGCTACTTAGATATTCTGAGAATAGATAAGATAGTTAAAGATGTGTTTTATTGAAAAAAATATTTTACAAAAAATAAAAACCGACTTCAAAAACACTGAAAAGTTAAAAATAATATAAGAATAGGTACAGACAACATCACACCTCTATATTGAGGTTGGTGCCAAACGATGATCTCCTAGAAAGTCTTAAAATTTGTCACCGACTTCAATATAGAAGTGAGATTTTGTATGTAGTTATTCTTATATTCGTCTCTTATTATTTTTAACTTTTCAGTGTTTTTGATTTTTATTTTTTGTAAAATATTTTTCTTTATATTTAACTTTTTAAGAGGATTGTGAAGCTGTAAATTTTCATACAAAAAGCGATAACGCTTTTCTTCCACTAAACATAGTCCAATTTTCATAATTTTTGGAAATGTTGTAGATATAATGAAGATCTAGGTTTGTACGTTTTGATTTTGAAGAAATATTGCTCAGAATATAAATTATTAGCATCTAAATATCTATATTTTAGACTTAAAAACTACCTCGAGCATTTTTATCTTTTTTTGACTAAATTTTACTGAATTACAAAAAAAGCAAAACGCACAAACATAGTTTAAGGTATACTGAATCGAATGAGACTAAAAGTGTCTAATTTCGTAAAGGTTTAGGGGGGTAAAACAGTTATCGCCCGAAACAATATTTCAAACAGGAATTGTAGGCAATTTCGACCAGTTCTTGCAACTCTCTCTATCGCACGATACGGGTCGGGGGCAGGAGTATAATGGGGCATAATTTAGTGATGTGACATAATGTTATCGTAGTTATTGTTGCCTAGGGAGGAGAAAGTAATATCTATATATCGATTAATACTGAAAGGTATTTCTCAAGTCAGAACTATTAATCTACACAAATACCTTCTACATGAAAAAGTAAATGTCTTTTCGAATACGTTTATTGATTTTAGTGTTTTATTTTAAGGGTGTTATTTCAATACAAACCTTATTTAAGGGTAAGCAGCCTGTAGCCTGTTAATTAACTGTAAATTTCCAAAATCAAAATAAGAAAATAAATTGTAAGTATGTAGTTGTTTGTTATAATAGATATATGCCACAAAGACACAAACTCAAAAGAAATTCATTTTTTGTTTCTTGTGATAGGTATTTGTTATGCATTGTATGGTCGTTAGCGTATTCTAAGTTGCTCAGAAACTATTTTTCGTATAACCAAGTTGGAGCTGCTAAAAAACGTATAACAAACTATATGCAAGTAGCGTTATTTTCAATATTATTTTATTTGTACTCGCGTTATGGAATCTACGAATGTATAAAAAATACAAACGACAAAGTAAATAATATATGTAGGGTAGGCAGGGTAGGCATATATGTGGAGAAGGCATCCTTCGTACGGTTTTGACTTTTTTTTTTTCATTTTAGCAATATAATTTAAAGCAGCTGATTACATATAATCCTAGTAATAGGTATTTTTTTCATACGACAGGGAAGCTCTTGGCCTTATATCGGAACACAGCAATGCTATTAACATGTTATTATGGCGACAAACTTAGGTAAGACGGTGGTAGCTAGCCAGGTGGGCTTAGAAGCCCTACCACCAACCAAACCGAGCAGAAAAGCTTCTGTCCCTGTGGGGAATCGAACCCCGGACCTCCCGATCAATACCCGGTGGCCTCAACCACTAGACCACGGTGGTGGTAAAAATTTAAATTCTAAAACTATTAGTATAACTAGGTACCCGAGATGGTCTCGCGCCCACTCATAACCAAAAATCTCATAATCAATACGTAAAGGTCCCACTCATAACTGCTGATGTGAGAAGACGAAACTCATAACCAACACAACGACACAATTATGTACAGTCGCTTTAATAATTATTAACAACATTAACAAAAAAGGGTGAATAATATTTTAAATCAAAGTAAAAAGCTTGGTATAAAAGAGGTGAAAAGAGGCATCTTGCAGGTCGGCAAGGTGAGAGTGGATATTGCGGTGTGTAATCTCTCTCCCGCATTAAAATTAGACAGCACAAACAATACAGAAGCCAAAATGTATTTTTTTTTTACAAAAAATTAAACCGACTTCAACAACACCAAAAAGTTATAAATAATATAACAATACAAACAACATCACCGTTTTATATTGAAGTTCGTGCCAAATTTTTACTAGTAGGTACTTAGGTATATTTTTTAAGATTTTCCAGGTGATTATTTATTGCTTGGCACCGACCTTAATATAAAACTGTGATACAACATCACAGTTTTATATTGAGGTCGGTGCCAAGCAATAAATAATCACCTGGAAAATCTTAAAATTATAATGTATTCTTATATTATTTATGACTTTTTGGTGTTTTTAAAGTCGGTTTTATTTTTTGTAAAAAAAAATTCTTTTCAATCTTTTTAGTTAATTTAAAATACCAAAACCTTATCCTAAATATAACAAATACTTTTCTGAAAACCGCATCAAAATCGATTCAGCCAACCGCGAGATAATCGTGGACAAACATACATACAAACATACAGGTCAAACTGAGAACCTCCTTTTTAACCGACTTTGAAAAAGAATGAGGTTCTATGTTCGACTGTATCAATTTTTTTGGAGTGCGTTAAAAAGGATCTGCTGATTTCATAAATGAAATTTCTTCCAGCAGACCTGCGAAAGGAGAAATTGTAATATATTAGAACTTGCGTGTATAGCAGCTTAGAAGGCGATCAAATAGTAAAAAAATATATAAAAATAAAACCATACTATAATCATAATTAGGACTAGGATAGATAGTATTCTCTTATGCGGCGCTTGAAAGATTAGATGAGATGTAGCTATCAGGACAAACTAATTATATCATCAATCACTTCTCAATATTGTTATTTTTGTTGAAGAAAGAGAAAGAAACTATTTATGCCTTCCTTGCACTAGGATTTGTTTAGTGCTTACCCGTAGTACAACGTTGGTACTACTGTTAGTATAGTACTACGGGTATTTTTTGTTGCCCGAACCCGGATTTGATAACAATGAGACTAATCGAGAACTATACAACCCCCCAACCAAAAAAAAAGAATTTTCCAAATCGGTTAATAAATGACAAAGTTATGAGGTAGCAAACGTAAAAAAAGAACATACAATGGAAATGATAAAGTCCCCCTTTTTGTGAAGTCGGTTAAAAAATGAAATTTGCTGTTAAAATAGTTTTATTAAAGCGTTTCTTAATTTCTTCAAAATAATATACAAAATATTAAAACCGATAGTTACCCACATGGTATTCTTTGATTGTCAAAGATAATAAGTAGTACTACAGGCAAAATTAATCACCCGTAGTACTATCGGACACGTGAGTAGTACCACAGGTAAGTACTGGATGTTTTGTGTATTGCGTCTTGAAATGACAGTTACGACTGTATTGCCGTTTGTACTGTAACTAAATATTTATTTTTAGTATAAAATAATACAACAAAAAGTACCTACTTTAAAATTAGTATGCAAGTATATAATAGTAAGCAAGCACTATTGGTCTCAAATGTACTTCAAATTAGTTCACAGTTTAGGTATTTGCTTTTTTTATGTTCGGTTATGAGTTACTCCTCTAAATTAAATATTTTATAAGTTTAAAATATATTTCATAACCATGGTTATGAGTGGGTCCTCAAGTCGGTTATAAGTCGCCACATTTTATTCCAGTTATGAGTTTCTGGTTATGAGTGGGCGCGAGACCCCCGAGATTAGTGTATAAAAATGAGAGGTATTTCATATTTGTTACTGACTTAACTCTCAATTGGAATTCGTACGAATCTACCCCACACATGGGGTACTTTCATACAGTATTATTGCTGTATTTCTGACAGCATAGACTTTTCATCGACTGATTGACTACAAATTCTTTGGTTAATAACTTTGTACAATGTTTCTGAAAAAAGTTATTTACTCAATAAAACGCCCTTGCCCTTACGCTGACGTGTAAGATCCTATGCTGCGTTTTTTAATAGTGGATATGTCAGTCCAGTCTTCTTTTTTAATGTCATCTAGCCACCTTTTTCTTAAGGCGGCCTATACCGCCATGGTAGAAGAAAAGGCTTAGACGATGAATAGTATTTTTTTAAATAATTATATGAATATTTCTTAATTGCTTTAATAATAAGCCAAACGTAGCTACTGTTTTGCTGCTGACTAATTCAAAGATGGATGGAGATGGAGCTAGTTGCAGATGATGTTACGTTTGGCTTATTATTAAAGAAATTGAGGTGAACACCAACAAAAATAATCATATAATTATTAAAAAATATTTGTCATCATCTAAGCCTTTTCTTCTACCATGACGGTATAGGCCTCCTTCAACTTTCTCCATTCCGTTCTATTTTGAGCTACTCTAATCCAGTTCGTGCCCACCATCTTGACGATGTCGTCCTTCTACCGCATCTGTGGTCTCCCGTTGGGTCTTTTACGATTCCATGGCCTCCACTATAAGACAGTTCTGCACCACGAGTTCGGCTTTTTGGCTATTATGTCCAGCCCATTGCCACTTGAGCTTTGCTACGCGGTGTGTAATGTCCGAGACCTGACTCCGTTTTCTGAGCCAACTATTCGTTTTCCTGTCCCGGAGTGTTACTCCTACCAATTTTCTTACCATTGCTCTTTGTGCCACTTCTAGTTTGTGGACGATGGCCTTAGTTGTTACTCATGCCTCGGCTTCATACGTAAGCACTGGTAGGACACACTGGTTGAAGATCCGCGCTTTCTGTTTTATGCTAATACCTACTCATATTAAAAACAAAGCCAAGTTTTGCAAAAGCTGCCCAGCCCAATCAAAAAAAAAATATTATTTATTATTACTTTAAATTTTTGTATCCCTGTTCCTATTTAGTTTGTATGTATAAAAGTATTTTTATATGTTCAGTATTTTTATTTTAGAAAAGATTCACATCTCAAATGCAAATCATTTTAATTCAGTATAAAACTCATCTTAAAAAATTGCATTTTCCTTAGATAGGTAAATGTAGGATACATACTTTCATAACAAATAGTCCTCACCCTCAATCCTATAAGGTATAGGGATAGGTACCAAGTAAGTGCCCTCACAATAAATTTCAATACAGAAATAATTTACGAAATGTAAATAATTTCTGTATTCCGAAACTTATCTACTAAAATATTATGAAAAAAGAAGATTAAGTACGTTTGTATTTTTGTTTGTAATGAATAAACTCAAAAACTACCAGACATTTTAAAAATTCTTTGGCTAATAGAATGCAACATTATCACTGAGTAATATAGGATATAAAATTATTTTTCCTATGTGAAAACATAAAATTCCCACACGAAAAACGAAAGTAACGATGGCGAAGTTGCAAGCGGAAAGGTAGTCAGAAATATATAAGCAACGCAAAACATTACGAACGATAGAATAATAATCACGAGCTCTCGCGCCGGCCGGCGGCCGCCGAGTATCGTGGCCGAGTCGCGCGCTGCTGTGTCGTAGTGTGCGTAAAATTTGCGCATGTTGTATTTGTGGTATAAACGCCAGACCGGAGGCGGAGATAGCACTTTAGAAAATACCTACTCGCGCCGCGCACGATTACTTCACAATCCTCTTAATGAATGAAATCTTTTTTAGTGAAAGAAACTCTAATTAGGGTTTTTCTCGATTTTCATGGGATTCCATCATCAGATCCTGACTTTAGTGATCTTGGGACCACTCCAGGAGTATACTCTATCGAATACAAAAAATTTTTTGAAAATCAATCCACAATTGGCAGAGTAATCTAACATACACACAAAACACGTTGGACACATCTAAAAATTCAAGGGTTTTCCTCGATTTTTATGGGATCCTATCGTCAGATCTCAACTTTGGTGACCATGGGACCACGCTTGGAGTATGCTCTATCGAATACAAAACTCAAAATTTCTGAAAGGTAGGTGCCGACGAATTCCTTTACAAGCATTTAATATTTATAATTAACATTTATATCATTTAATATTTATAATTAACAGAAACCAAACTTTATTCAAATTATTCGTAACACTGAAAACAACAACGTAATTTATTAACGGACAGCGAAGAACGGAAAGTAAATACTCTTTTAAGTCTTCTTTAAAATCCTGTTAATGTACCCCTGTTTTAAAACACCGGGATAGAAATTTCTAATATTAAAGCGTTGCTCCGGCAGCTTGGTCAAGTCAGACTTTTTTACAACTTGAGTAATAATGGATAAGTCTTAATAATTGTAGAAAATTTAGGGCAAGTCATGACTATGTTTTTATTTGGATAACGCCAAAAAGAAATTAAAAAAACCGGCCAAGCGGGAGTTGAACTCGCGCACTGGGGATTCCGTAAAACTTCCTAACTATGTAGGTTTTCCGACTTTTTCCTTAACATGTGAAGGGTACACGAAAAGAAGGGGCTCATCAACAATTAGCATAATTAGAGAAAATCGTAAATAAAAGATTTGAGATTGCAATACCATGCTATTTACCATTTACTTAATTATTTAACTATGTTATAAGATTAACATAAGTCCAGTGTAAGTAACAAAGGAATTTTTTTGTGAATGTTATGTATAGTTATCAGTAGACTCATTTTTTTTTAAAGTAAAACATAAATGAACACGGCAAAAAGGGGTCGATTAGTGTAATGAACCCGTTATTATCCCTTTCATAACCTGTTTGTATGTTAAATAAAAATTCCTGAAATAATTCAATAAATAAAAAAGTGTGATGTTTTAACATTATTCTATTATTTTAATTAATATTTTACTTATGACAAATATTAGTATAATATTATTGAGTCTTAATACAACAAAACTTCTTTAATACTTGTAGATCTTCATATTTTTCTTTCGATATAGGAAGGTCTTCATTATAGGTTGAAGGAGGTAAAAAGAACTCATTCTTACTCAAACTATTTCTTTTCCGCTTCACTCTACCAGTGATACAAGCTTCTTCCTATGCCCCATTATAAAAATCGCGAAAAAATGTTTTTTTTTGCTTTCATTTTCGATTTTCAATTCTTTAATAGGGCGAGATGGGACTGTAGATTTTTTCCTCATTCCCATCTCGCTCAATGACTAGATGACAAGACAATCGGAGTTTTTTTTATACATACGCCATTCGCCTAAGTATAGGATTTTCTCTTCTTAGTTTTTAGATACAAATTATCACTGTCGATTTTTGAGAAGATATTCTTATAATTCCACCGATACAAAACCAAATCCACATAAGCACTTAAAAATTACTTCATGTTTTACGTGACATCGCACCACTGTATGATAAATCATTCAAAATAGAGTCGCAATGGACTTGTTCTAAAAATGTTAATTCATAATGTACCCGTTCTTAGCAAGTCCGAACGAAATGTGCTCCTTCTAACCCTGTTTTGCTCACAATAGGCCCCTTTTAGTAATTTTCGGATATTTGAATGTTCAGATTCAACAGGCAATGATCCCTTTTTTGTTTGTTTTGAATATGTCATCGAAAAGGCCCGTATAAAATACACTTAATGCCAGTATTAGATAAAATTCGTAAAAAATGTTGATGAGCCCCTTCTTTTCCTGTACCCTTCATGTGCTATAATACCTTACTTCTTGCCAAATTTCATGTTCCTATATCAATGGTAAGTACCCTATAGGTTTTGATTCCCTTGTGAAATCGCAAAATTTACGAAGATATGCGACATAAACGGTCATATCTCTTTGATTGCGTTCACTTACAACTTTGATTTTTTCACAGCTGAATTTCGGCTTGATATCTCATAGCGTTCCCGAGAAAAAGGTTTTAACAGACAGACGGACAGGCGACGGTGACGGAGAGACGGAGTCGGTTTTTTATAAATGTCTTATAAAAATCTTAAATAAAATTCATATACCTAAAGTCAACTTGTCATTGCATAGGAGATTGTGCGTTCTATTGGTGGGAGACATTTTTGAATTCAATAGTTAAATATGGACACTTGCAAACATAAAGGTGGTTTAATAGTTATCTATGGACACTTGTATACCATGCGCAGCGTTGAGCTGTGTGAATGACATATCCCACCAGCGGACTTAAAAAGGTCGCATCGCAGAATCATAGTACGAATCATATTATGAATGGAGTGCAATTCATCATAAGCAATTATTCTATTTGACAGCTTTGTATGAATATTCGTAAACTGGTCCACAAATTAGGCATTGCTAAAGTGTCAATTGGGACCATTTTACGAATATTCATATACCTAAAGCAGTCAAATAGAATAATTGCATATGATGAGTTGCACTCAATTCATAATATGATTCATATTATAATCCTGCGATGCGGCCTTTTTAGGTCCGCAGGACACGCGTGTATCAATAATTTATTATACTACATAAAATTATTGAATAAATTGAGCTACATTAATGGGTTAGGTTAGGTTAGACTTGGTTTACTCGCGCTCTGACCGTCGTCCTGAGTGCACGCGCCCACCGAGACGCTCCGCCGGTCACTCGTAATAGCTTACAAGTGTCGGTCTCACCGGTCCTGGTCCCGGTCCCGCCGGTCTCGGCCCTGGTCCCGTTGGTCCCGCCGGTCTCGGCCCTGGTCCCGCTGGTCCCGCCGGTCCCGCCGGTCCTGGTCCCGTTGGTCCCGGCCCCGGTCTTGCCGGTCCTGGTCCCGGACCAGTCGATAAAAGTGTAGTGAGACCCCCGAACACAAATTTAGTGTCGTGGCGAACACGTTAAGTGCCAAGTAAAGTGCTGGAAGTGCTGGTATCGCTGAAGAAAGGAAGAACGGGCAAAGCGTTGGTCCTGGTCCTACCGGTCCTGGCCCCGGTCTTGCCGGTCCTGGTCCCGGTCTCGCTGGTCCTGGTCCCGGTCTCGCCGGTCCTGGTCCCGGTCCCGGTCCCGCCGGTCCTGGTCCCGGTCTCGCCGGTCCTGGTCCCGGTCTCGCCGGTCCTGGTCCCGGTCCCGGTCCCGCTGGTCCTGGCCCTGGTCTTGCCGGTCCTGGTCCCGGTCTCACCGGTCCTGGTCCCGCCGGTCCCGGTCCCGCCGGTCCTGGTTCCTGTCTCCGATTTTTTGTCGGATCGGATCTCCCGGTGCCTAGTGGTGCTGTGCAGTGTGGTGGCGACCCCGGCGCTCTTGCGTCGGGCGAACGCGGTGTTGTGTGGTGCTGTGTCGTGTGGTGCTGTGTCGTGTGCGTATTGCTGTGCAGACAGGACTGCCGTGCGGCCGCATCGTGCGCATCAAGACTCCATATAGACCGTAAGTGTTAGTCTATAAGGTAGTTGTAAGGACAATTTGTGGACCCTAGTGGCGTAGTTCTAAGTTACAAACACTAGTGTGCATAGATTATAAGGTTGTTTAAGTTTTAGTTTTAAGGTGTGCAAAAAAAAAATTGTCTTTGTGTACTTTGTGTGTATGTGACGGGCGAGACCCGTAACGTGGTCCATCATGGACACCTTTAGCGTGTCTGACGCCACAGGGGCGTCAGATAACGAGGTAAGAGATATCATGGGAGAGGCCTACTATGCGGATGAGGAGGACGCTCGTGCGGCTAGCGAGCTTACTTCACTGTGGGTCGATAGGGCCAGCAGGAAGAGGCCAAATCTTGGCAAGTTTTTTAGCGCCAGCTCCGGCACGGATTCGGAGATGGACACTGAAATCGAGACCGGGGGAGCTAGAACCCCCTTGCCGAAGGTGGCCCGTAAAGCCAATAAGGCTCGCAAGGGTGGTAAAGGTGGGGAACCAACCAATCAACCACCTGATGGTAGTGAACTACTCCATTCGGCCGGGCTCTCTGGCGCCCGCAAGGAGCTCGAGGAGGGCCCAGCTGAATTCAAAGTCCCTAAACCACCAAAGGGTAAAGGAAAAGGGAAGACCTTAAAGAAGGACAGGCCCCCCTCACCAGAGGGGCTTACAAATGAAGAACTGCTGAGGAGGGCGGAAGCTAGCGCCGCGGCAATTACCGAGGTTGCCAAGAAGTCTGGTAACCTCAAGGGTACGTGCGTGAGAGACCTCAAAGAGGCCTCCACGTCCATCCTGGGGGTTGCCAGAATTCTGGCTGATAGGAAGACCTCCGAGGAGGTTCGACGGCTACAGGCCGACAACCGCCGGCTGAAAGGGCAGCTTGACGCTATTCAGTCGGAGCTTGTCGCCCTAAGGAGGGACTTCTCGGAGCGGGGAGGGGGGGCGAGCCCACGCCAGAGGGCGAGCCCACCGCCAGTGACGGCACCAGCAGCAACAGCAGCAGTGGCCCCGAAGGGGGACGTCGTGACCCGGGACGAGTTCATGTCATTCATGGACTTGTTCCAATCGGACATGATGTCCCTTTTCGGGAACATGTGTGCGGCCAGGCTGGATGGCCTGGAGGTGGACGGGCGCCTCCTGCCGGCCAAATCGCACCGGCCCCCACTGGCCAGCGACAAGGCCACCAAGAGACAGCCCGCCGAGCAGGCACCCCCCGCCGCTGTTGCGGAAGCACCGCCAGCGCCCGCGACTGGGGGGAAGAAGAAGAAGGGAGTGACCACCCTGGCCCCCGAGGCGAACCTGCCGAAGAAGGCCAGGGAGGTCAAAGCCAAGAAGACTCCGGCGGCTTCGACCGCTGCGCCAGAACCGGTGGCGGGGCCTTCGAGGCCCGACACCTCCAAACCCCCTGAAGCGGAGGGCTGGAGCACGGTAGTAAAGAGGGGGCGCCGCAAGTCAGCCAAGGCGGCGACGACGACGGCAGCGTCCAAGGCCGCGCCCCCTCCACCCCCAGCCACCGCCGCCAAGCCTAAGATGCCTACGGCACCTAAGACCTTGGCGGTGGTCATTACCCTTTCGCCGGAAGCGGTGGCAAATGGCGCCACGTACGGCGCTGCCATTGCGACGGCGAAGGGTAACATCAAGCTGGGGGACTTGGGGATAGTAGGAAGTGCCAAGTTCCGGACGGGGATGACGGGAGCCCGTGTCATCGAGCTCCCGAAAGGCACCTCGCCGGAGCAGGCGGATGCGCTCGCCACGCGCATAGCGGAGGTGCTCGGCGACGCCGCCAGAGTGGCGCGCCCGACCAAGACCGCGGACATCCGAGTCACCGGACTGGATGACTCGGTGACCCCGGAGGAGGTGGGCGAGGCCTTGGCGGCGTTGGCGGAGTGCCCCCGCGTTGCGATCAAAGTGGGCACGGTCCACCCTGGACTCAGGGGCATGGGAGCCGCCAACGTGTCGGCTCCCATCGATGTGGCGAAGCGCCTCGCGAGCGCTGGCAAGGTGACGGTGGGATGGAGCAGCGCCTCCATCCGCCTGCTGGAGCAGCGCCCCATGCGCTGCTTCCGCTGCATGGGGATCGGTCACCCCGTGCAGCGGTGCCCCTCCGCCAAGGACCGCAGCGCGCTCTGCTTCCGCTGCGGTTCGGAGGGGCACGCAGCCGCCACCTGCCAAGGGCAGGTGAAGTGCGCCGTGTGCGCGGACGCCGGCAAGCCTTCCACTCACCGGATGGGGGGCCTCAGTTGCAATCCCCCACCGGTGAGGGGAAGACTAATGCCGAGGGCTGCCACAGCGGCGGCTACCGGGCGGGCAGCACTGTCCGCCAGGGAGGAGATTCCCATGGACACCGCCAATGGCCAGTAGGTCCACAGGGAATCTCCTCCAAGTCAACATCAACCACTGCGCCGCGGCACAGGATCTCCTGTGCCAGTCGATGGCGCAGTGGCAGATAGACCTGGCGGTGGTCTCCGAGCCGTACGCGGTGCCTCAGTCCACGAAGTGGGCTGAGTCCACCGACGGTTTGGCGGCCGTTGTGGTGCCACCCACGAGCTCGGCCCCCCCCATCTCGGTTAGGGAGAGGGGGCCCGGGTACGTGGCCGTCAAGTGGGGAGAAGTGGTGGTAGTATCCACCTACTTCTCCCCGAACCGCAGCCGGGCAGACTTTGAGGCCTACCTGACTGCGGTCGAGGGGGTGGTGAGGAGGGCGGCGCCCCTGCAAGTTTTGGTGGCGGGCGACCTCAACGCGAAATCGCGCGTGTGGGGATCGCCCGCCACGTACATCAGGGGTGGTTTAGTCGAGTCCTGGGCCACGAGCCTGGGCCTCGACGTCCTCAACCGAGGGTCCACCCCGACGTGCGTGCGGTGGCAGGGTTCGTCGATCGTCGACGTGACCCTGGCCACCGCACCCCTTGCCGCGAGGGTGAGGGACTGGAGAGTGGAGGCAGAGGAGGAGACCATGTCGGACCACCGGTACGTCCGATATTCGGTCTCCCCCTCGCACGTCTCCACGTCTCCAGCGGGAACGGGTGCCGCCTTCCGCCGATGGGCGGTGACGCACCTCCAGCCCGACGTGGCGCTGGAGGCGGCGATGGTGCGGGAGTGGTCCGAGCTGCCCCCGCACCTCGCCGGCGACGCTGACGGCATGGCGGCGCACTTCGCGGAGGACCTTAGCGTCGTCTGCGACGCCGCCATGCCGCGAGCGAAACCAGCCGCGCGCAAGCAGCAGGTGTACTGGTGGTCGCAGACCATAGCGGATATGCGCGCCACCAGTTGGAGGGCGCGGCGCGCCTACCTGCGGTGCAGAAGGCGCGCCACCAGGAGGACGCCCGACGAGGAGGAAACTCTGCGTCGGGCGTACAGGGAGGCGAGCAAGGCCCTCAAGACGGAGATCTTGAGGGCCAAAACGGAGTCGTGGAACTCTTTTATAGAGCTCCTCGACTCCGACCCCTGGGGACGGCCGTACCGACTGATGAGGGGGAAGTACGGAAACAGTGCTCCCCCGATACACCAGTTGGACGAGGGGCTCGTGCAGAGGGTTCTAGGGTCGCTCTTCCCCGACCCTGGACCCTTCGAGCCCCCGAGGATGGTCGCCCCCAGCGCCTCCCTCGAAGTGGAGGAAGCGGGCCCTCCCGTGTCGGACCTCGAGTTCGACGCGGTGAGGGAGCGGTTCCGGCGCAAGGGGAAGGGGAAGGCGCCGGGACCGGACGGGGTGCCAGCGAGGGTCCTGTGCCTGGCACTGGGCCCCCTGGAGCAGCGGTTCCGGGCGGTGCTCAATACGAGCATCGCCTCGGGCCGGTTCCCTCAGGGCTGGAAGGTGGGGCGACTCTGCCTTCTGCGGAAGCCGAATCGCCCCGCCGATGCCCCGTCGGGGTACAGGCCGGTGGTGCTGCTCGACGAGGCCGGGAAGTTTTTTGAGAAAATTCTCGCTTCCCGGCTCGTCGAGCATCTGGAGGGCCCGGGACCGGACTTGGCCGAGCGCCAGTACGGTTTCCGCACCGGCCGGTCCACCGTGGACGCGGTGGCCCACCTCAAGAGGTGGACTGAGGGGGCCACGTCGGCGGGGGAGGTTGTCGTTGCGGTGTCGTTAGACATCCGCAACGCATTCAACAGCCTCCCCCACGAATGCATAGAGGAGGCACTGCGTTTCCACGGAGTGCCCCTCTACCTCCGCTCCCTCATCACCGATTACCTCCGCAGGAGGGAAATCGTGTATGAGGGGGCGGACGGTCGCGTCCACAGGTGGCCGATGGCGGCGGGAGTACCCCAGGGTTCCGTGCTGGGCCCTCTGCTCTGGAACCTGGGGTACAACTGGGTTCTGCGGGGCAACCTCCTGCCGAATATGGAGGTTGTCTGCTTCGCCGACGACACCCTTGTCGCGGCGAAGGGGCGCACGTACGAGGAGGCGGTCCACCTGGCGTCGGTCGGCACTACGATGGTCGTCCGGCGCATCCGCCTCCTCGGGCTGGACGTGGCCGTCGAGAAGACGACGGCCATGACGTTCAGGCCGCCGCGTCGACGCAGACCCCAGGTGGGGCTCCGTGTCCGAGTGGAGGGGGTCCAAGTCCAGGTCGAGAGCTCCATGAAGTATCTCGGGCTGGTGCTGGACCCCCGTTGGGATTTCGAGGAGCATTTCAAGCTCCTCGCCCCAAGGCTGTCTGCCGCCGCGGCAGCCCTCGGACGGGTCCTCCCCAACGTGGGGGGACCGGGCGCAGCGTGCCGTCGACTTTATCAGACGGTGATAAAGTCGATGGCGCTGTACGGAGCCCCGATTTGGGTGGAGCGTCTCGCCCCCCGAACGATGGCCCTCCTGCGCAGGCCGCAGAGGGTCATTGCCACTCGGGCCGTGCGGGCCTACCGCACGGTCTCTCACGGGGCGGCCTGCGTTCTAGCGGGCTCGCCTCCGTGGGATGTTGAGGCACGCGTCCTTGCGGCCGTGCACCGACATCGGGTGGCAGCGAGGAGTCGGGGGGAGCGGCCCCTCCCGCAGGAGGTGGCGCGCGCGAGGCACCTGGCGCAGAGGGAGGCTCTCCGCCAGTGGGCCGAGACGCTCGCCCACCCAGCTGCCGGCCACTGGACGATCGAGGCCGTTCGTCCAGTGTTGGAGGAGTGGGTTGGGCGCCGGCGAGGCAGCCTCACCTACCGGATGGTGCAGATGATGACCGGGCACGGGTGCTTCGGACATTATCTGCATCATGTCGCACGGAGGGAGCAGACGCCGCAGTGTCACCATTGCGGCGCTCCCGACGACACGGCCGGGCACACCCTCTCGGAGTGCCCGGCCTGGCGACCCCAGCGCGATGCATTAGCCCTCGCGCTGGGCCTAGGTAGGGGTACGCCCGTCGCGCTGGCCAGCGTCGCACGGGAGATGCTGACCAGCGCGGCGGCGTGGGAGGCTGTCGCCTCCTTCTGCGAGGACGTTATCTCGCAGAAGGAGGCTGCGGAGCGGGCGCGAGAGGATGACCCTCTCGCCGTACCGCTCCGGCGCAGGCGGTTGGGGAGGAGGAGGCGTGCGTTCCTCAACGCGCGCCAGCTCCCCTAGCAAGCTGGCGGTTGAAATGGCTCGGCCGGATGACCACCGGCCGAGAGATACTTTTCACCCCTAGCTTGGCCGTCTGGGGGGGTCGAATTTCTCAAGATACTTGTCGACCCCCTCCGTAGAGGTAAGCCCTGGCACCAGGCAACCCTCCAGGGGGCACAATCGGGGAATGGCCAACGCCGATCCCGATTGTGTCTCCACGGAGGTATAAGTATCTAGAGAGTTTTTAGCCGGTAGTGGGTCTTCTACCCGAGTCCTGCATATCCAAGGGGTGGCCTAGTCAGCTCAATTCCCTTGTCGAATACCATAAAGACTGTATTTTCTCTCTTGTAAAAAAAAAAAAAAAAGGTTAGACTTGGTTTACGTACAGGTTTTGTTTGCTTGCTTGCATGTTCATTAATGGGTTAGGTTAGGTTAGACTTGAAACCACGTACAGTTTTAGTTTGCTTGCTTGCATGTTCGCTTATTTGCATACTTGATTGCTGGCATGCATGCTTGTAAGATGCTCGCCGACAGTCTAGAGGGGCTGCCTCCTGCTCAGGGGGACGGGGGACCTGATGCCCTAGCTACAAAGAGAGGCTACAGGGTTATTGGTGGGCTATGTTGATGGGTTAGGTGATTGGGATAATTGATTACAATTGTGATTTGATTTTTTCACAGCTGAATTTCGGCTTGATATCTCATAGCGTTCCCGAGAAAAAGGTTTTAACAGACAGACGGACAGACGACGGTGACGGAGAGACGGAGTCGGTTTTTTATAATTGTCTTTTAAAAAAAATTGCAGTAGGATAGCACGCAGATGCTATCCGCGTTAGCAACGTAGGCCATTGCTTGGTCTACTCGCAGCTACGTGTGCCTATCTTTCTACAGTAGCATCACATGCGGAGTCAACTACGTGAGTCAGTCCATACCTGTAGGTATTCGCGACATCATCAGACTCCTTATCCACGTAAAGTATGACCTGCGTGGCTACGAATTCAGATAGCAGTGAAAACGTCGATTTACATGGGCTGACATGCGGACATATGCAGCTAAAGTGAACGTGGACATCGTGCACCACGTACGCCGTAGTGAAGCAGCACCTTTATGTTTGCAAGTGTCCATAGATAATTGCCTAACAACAGGTAGGTATGCTTATTATGGCAAAAATAACTGAAAAGTTGTGTGATATAAATGTTCGTAGCTGTAATTTCACACGTGATAGACATATCGTAAGGACTCGGCAACGGCTCCACTAACTAAAAGTTACACTGAACATAAATATTAATCTACAGCTACTCCCAAAAGTCCAGCTAGAAGAATAAAATCCGACGAAATCCCCAAGGGATTAATATTATTTTATCGCCAACAATAAATAACGAGAGAATTCAATAGCCGTGAGGTAAGCGGAATTATAAGTTTTTTGAGCCAGTGGCAGAAAACTTTTCCGATTCAATCTTCTGGGGATTTCCTACAATCATTTCGTATTTAGCGCAAAGCTTCGCTTATTTTTATGTACAGAAAATCATTTAGTCGAAGCGAAATAGGAATAACGCATAGTCACCATTTTAAAACCATTTCTTTGCGTTTACTTTATTTGTAGGATATATTTTGTAAAACTTATATTTCAATGTGTAATATTTGACTGAAGGCAGATTTATTAGCACTAGAAGGCAGATTTAATAGAGTGTATACTCTAATTAAACACTAAAAAGTAATTATATTTCGGTTATGACAAATAAAAGTCAAACTAACTAATAAGTCAAAAATATTTGATCCCAAATCAAGATCTAAGAAAGTCAACTATAGAACTTAACATTAGGCATAAATAGTTTCTAGTTAAGTTAAAGAAGTATGATAAGAACTATGAACATAATCTTATTTATACTTTGAGGAGACACATACATCTAACAAAATGATGATTTACGTCATTAAATTATGAGATCAATCATAATATTAAAAATTATCGTTTGTTTTCTAATCTAAATTAAAGTTATCAATTGCTTGCGGATGACTTAGAGAAAATTAACATAAATCAACTGATGCGCCAAATTATGCAACGCAAATATCATGATCGATTTGGTTTTTAAGAAAACTTTAATCACAATAGTGCAATATTGCATTAGGTAATGCAATATTGCACTGTAAGGGGTTTCTACGCCGACCTTTAAATGATCTAAGACGCCGACAGAACTAAACAGTCGATATCGAAATTTATGGGCTAACGTAGCCGCGTTTGAGTCGGATGAGCGGACTAACTAAATGGCGGGGTAATATAAAATATTGCAGCATCTCATGCAGATAATTGTGCCTCTCCTATATTTTAAGCCGGACTCGCAGATATTTGAAATTATTCAGCAATGGAGTAGGGTTGGTGGTCTGAGATCGATTAATCAAAAAATTTGATTTAAATTATTGAGTCGTCTAGTGAATCGATATTTCACCCTTGAAAATCGAGATTCCATTTCATTTATTTAGACAAAAACTATAAAGTTACAAATTAGGTATTTACAGTGATTTGAACGCGCACCACAAAAACACCTTACCATTCGACTATATTTTTCACGGTTTAGGTAAGGCATATGTAAAAATTGCTCCAAAAAATTTATTAAACATCAAGTACTGGTAATTGTAAGCTATATAGTAATTCCAAAATTGTTTTAATGTAAACAATTTTGTAAGGAACATAGGAAATATATTTTTGTATACTTAATAGCTTAAATAAAACTTAAATCACTTTAAAAATATGAAAAATCGATTATTATAGTGTCCTTTTTGATTTTCATGACTGAATCGACTTCGAGTTTTTGTGAATTGATTAATAAGTTTTCGATTCGAATCGATTCGAGAATCGATCGTTTTCAGAAAAAATCACCAACCCTGCAGTGAGGTGCACCGTCATTTTTTATTCATTTATTGCTTAATTTACATAAAACTTTGTGGAAGTAGAAGTCGTTCGTGTGTATTTATTAGTAAGCAGTTTTGTTTTTCACGTAAATAAGTTTATGTAGAACAAAGATTTTTGGTTTTGACTTTTTAACTCCAAGCTTTTTATTAAATTGGTATAATGATTCTAAATACCAAAAGCATTAACTTATTTTTACTGGGTTTTTCCAAAAAAATATTACAAATTTCAGTACTAACTATAGCTTAGAAAGAGCGTTATTGTATCTTCGAAGTTCTAAGCCTTCGCTAACCAAGTTATACTGTAAATTACTTGTCACATCATCTTCATAACAGCTCATATACGTCCCCACCAACGGGCTCGAGCCTATCCTAAGTTAGGGCGTTTGGGCCTTAGTCAACCACGCTGGCCTATTACGGATTGGTTGATTTTATATCATCATCATCATCACAGCTCATGTACGTCCCCACCGAGGGGCTCGAGCCTACCCTATGTTAGGGTGATTAGGCCTTAGACCACGCTGGCCCAGTGCGGATTAGTCTACTTCATTGAATTTCTTCGCAGATGTATGCAGATTGTCTCACGATGGTTCCCTTCACCGTAGGAGCATCAGACAAATGTACATATGAAATTCGAAAAACGATAAACTCGAACCCCGGACCTTCCGATTGGTGCCGAGTCCACAGCGCCACCGACGCTCCATTATTGTTATTATATAGTAAATATTTCATTTATTCTTATTCGATCTAAATACATTTAATGTAAACATTTAATCGTCGCAAGCACAGGCAAGGAATAATGACGAAGAAAATTGTTTCCGTCGTAGCTATAAGAGTGTCATTTGTATGCGGGCTTATTATGAAAAAGTGGCAATTTTCACGTGTGTCTTCTTTGCGGCAAATAGATTGGACTATACATTTCCATGAGAATCGTTTGTACATATGGTTATGCATACGTCAATGGTTTAAGTAGTGTTGGTGCGCGAATCTATTTCACCATAATTATATCATTTGCCCGCAAGGCAAATATAAATTTTTGAAGTGTTCTTTTAAAACGCCTTAGAAAAAATACATACACATACAAATACATGACAGTGCAAGTAAATGAACTTCAAATCAAACTTTTGCCCGAATGAAGGGAATCCTACTCCTAGAAAAATAAATCCTAATCCTAGAAATATTGATATATAACGTGTACCTAGTTTCATTACAAACACATAAATTTCCAAAATACAATTAGGTACGAGTATGTCTGCAATCCAAAAATACATATAAATAAACAAAGAAATGTCCAATGCACATTGTACATTATATCTGCACTACACATACAATGAAATATACAGCTTACGAATAGTTGAAATGGTAAAACAAATTTATCAGGTTTTTTTTTATTTCGACTGCAATAAACAAGCACACAAAAATCATAAGCATTTCTGTGGGTCAACACAAAATATCCATTTTGTTAGCAGTGTTTGTCCATAATTATCAAAATAACGTAAGCCAACATGGCTACCATAATATTTGTACACCAAACACGTGGTAAATATAAGAGCATAGAGTTCGTTCAACCCTCCAAATATGAAATGCACCCCTACTAAGACAAATTATTTCATTTCCCCACTCATACGACAGGCATACGTGACTGCTTCCATCACTCGGGGACGGGATTAATATGGCAATTTCTGTTACCGTATCATCACAAGGATACAGCTTACCTCGGAGAGACAGTCTAAACCCCAACATTGATTGCTTAAAAAAATGTTCTAGTTACTAGTGTAGATAGTATTTATGGTGAGATAGACTAATAAATATCTCGAGAGAAATGAATCCGGGTCACATAAAGACACTTGAAAAACTCTGAAACTAAGAGTGCCATGCTAAGTAAAATAAATCGTTCAAAATCATCAATTTAGTTTAATTACTTTGATTATGGAGTACTTTATTGTCTACTAGCTGACCGTAAGTTTTCCGTAGGATAACTTTTCCCCTCAGATTTTTCCCGTAGGAAAATTACCCTATGTCCTTTCCCTGGTCTCAAACTATCCCTATACCAACTTTCATCAAAATCGGTTCAGTAGTTTCGAAGCCTGTTCAATACAAACAAACAAACAATCAAATCTTTGCTCTTGATAACATTAGTAATAGATTGAAAAGTGTTTATTTCAATAAGCTAGCACTCTCAGTTTTCGATCAGCCTATAGCAATTAATAAAAACAATTAAACTCTCTGGTGATATTGCCTTCCTTAATGTCTATAGCGCGACGGTTATTTAGGGTTTTTAAAATGGTAACAGAGATATCATTCTCAGCTTACGTTACTGGACGATTAACTCTTAGAACACACTGTATTTCATGTTTACCTCAAAATGTTGCTTACAAGTGTGCTAGAATTATATCACCATCATCTCAATTTTCTTATCTAATGTCGTAATGCAAGATAAGTCTATTAATTTAAGTGTAATGTTATATTTCACAAAAATCTCATTTTGAAAACCTAATACAGGGATTTAAAAAGAGTTCAAATTCAAAAGTAGGACTTCAATACACTAATTGATATTATAATTTAAAAATATCTTTGCCGTAAGGATTTCGATACTAACAATACTAAGATTATACCTTTGAAAGACTATGTCTGAAAATAAAACTATTTAATATTCCCTCCATACATATTCAAAAACACACTCAAATTGCCGAATAGTATCCTATTAGGTAATTTAGGCCTGATAGTATCCGATATAAAAGTAATAAAATGATTATAGGGCTCAGACAAGTCAGGTGAGAATAAGTTTACAGTTCATAGCGACGTCCGCTCCCTATTATTATTTAGTGAAAAAAAGACGATCGATAGAAGGGACTTGTCTTTGGGGAATAGGCAATAGTGGACAGGGGTGGGGAGCAATTCACGGTGGTGAAGAAATTAAAACAATAATCACAAAATTACCTTTTTTGCTGTTCAATGTTTACGAAGGCACAGTGAATTCATTGTCTATTCCATTCGACATTAATATTTTTAACAATCTTTAAACAAACTTCTATCCCCCTTTTCTCTCCCTTATGGGGTGATTTCTGTAATAAAAGCTATCCTATGTAATTTCCTAGGACTCAAACTATGTCTATACCAAATTTCATCTAAATCGGTTTTACCAAGTTTTATCTAAATAGGTTTAGTAATTTAGGCGTGTTTACGTAACACACAGACAGACAGAGTTATCTTCGCATTTATAATATTATAAAGTAAGGATTATATTGAGAATGGCCAGCGTTATAAATTTCTGCATTTCGAATTCAGATTCAGACTCAGACTCAAGACATTTATTTTCACAAACACTACAACATAACATAAAGGTGGAACAAAACAAAAAAAAAAGAATACAATAAAAAGCGTAAAACACAAAGAGATAATTTTGTAGAAAAAAAATATATTACGCTGTAGTGTGATGCGAAAATAGGACGCAGCTCAGCATATGCTGTGGCCTGCAGAGCCACAGCGCTGGTTTTCAGCTGAAACTTATATTTAATAGGCTTCCTAATTCATTTAAAGAACTTCCTTTTAATAGTTTTAAACATAACCTTAGATTATGGCTAATTCAAAAATGTTTTTATTCAGTGGACGAATATTTTAAAATAAGTGACATGAAATCATTACTATCTATTTGACATTTAATATTTAACTTTTATATTGTAATACTTATTTTTTTGCGTAATGAGCATAGGGTTAATAGATATAAGGTGATTAATAAAAGAGTGAAATGTCAAAATATGTGGTTTAATCCGGCAAAGCCGACATAAGGATTTTTTTTTTTCCAAGGGAACACAATATTAGTGGGCGCACTGATTGTGGCCTACGGCTGCCAATCAGTGGTGAGGATTTGTATCACTAATATTTTTAGATAATATGTTACAGGTTCTTTGCACGATTTGATCGATAACGCTCTCTCTTTAGTTAACTCCCTAAATGCCTTTACCTAAGGATAGTAGAATTATGTTTGATAATAATCTTATTTGGAGTGGACTCAGCTGTGAAATTCGGGGAGATCCTGCTCTGGAGACACCACAGGCTCCGGGCCACCGGACACTGGTGGTAGAAGAGAAGTCGGGGCAACCGGGTTCAGTAGTTAAGTCTGACTCCGGGGTATTCAATAACCACGGGGTAGGGAATTCCTCCTGTCGGAGGAAAGTGGGTCTGCCTGGCTGCGCTGGTAGATTGCTGGCTGTCTATTTTAATGACGCTACACCATGTCGTACGTGCCTCAAAATCATATGAACGAACGGGTAAAATGGGTTAGAGGCCCTTATATGAAATTGAGTAAATCCAACTGTGTGGAAGATTAGGTGTTCGCTTATCGATTCTTGAGATTTGTTTTAATAAAATAATTTAGGCTATCTAGCCAACAGACACAAGCGTTCGACCGTCAACGTCAAAACAGCCAATATGGCTGTCTCGGCTCAGCCAGTCCACACTCCACAGACTAACTATTCTGAGATAACATAGACTAATAAACATAGATAAAAAACCAAGTAAACTATCGATATTTATTGAATTAAAAGTTCCTGAACTAAATTTGAAAATAATCAAAGACACGATATACATAATACTATTATAACCCAAGGCGCGTTCAATGTTTTCTGAATTTAGATAAAAAAAGGTAACTAATACATGGAAATGTCACTAGATGGCAGTAGGAACCTGATTAGAAATTTCCTGTAGGGAAATTTATGTTACAATACCCCCTCAACCAGGGAGAATTTTACGATGGAAGTATACTGAAAGAGTAAAATTCCAGCTCGACCCCGAGCTGACACCAAATCATAACACCGAACTCATATCACCTCCACTGTGAAGTCACTGCTAGAACTTGCTGTCCTGCCAGACGAACTATTTGACAAAATAGGTTCTCCTTCCTCTTCGTATTGAAGGTACCTCCTTAAGGGGGGTACGGAACTCAACCACCCTAGGAAGACGTCAAGGTGACCTATGAAATGAAAGTATATCCGGAGCGATATTAAATTCGCGCCAAAAATTAATTCCAAACAACAGTTTTGTAGACACCCCTGGTATAACATAAAACTTAATAATCGACGTCTTGTTCTGTACAGTTACTGGCAGGAACACATAACCGGTAACGGGTGAAGAAGAACCGTTAGCCGTTACCACCTGATCAACATCAAGTGATTTATGAACCGTCGCCAAGTCCGTAAAATATTTACAAGTATCGCTACCAATTATAGAAATCTCCGATCCTGAATCGAGAAGACCGTTGCATCGTAATCCGTAAATGCTTACCGACAAGTATGGTCGTAAATCTCGACCATAAAAAAGACTGACTGGTTTAGTTGTAGAACCTGTGTGAGAGAACTCTCTTATTGTCGACAGCCAGGATTGCCAATCTTTCATATCAGTGTTACCTGTCGTTAATGCCGATTCAGTTTTCTTAAAATAAGCGTTCCTGTTTGACTTAGTAGATTGTCTCTTCAGTGAAGGAATGGGTAAGTTACACTTTGGTAGTTTAGAATTGTAATAAGTTTTAGTTCTATAGCTAGTTATTCTATGCGATGTCTTTGTACTTAAATTCCGATTTTGGGGGGATTTGGATGACAACAGGACATTCCTGTTAGTAGTTGCGTTAGGGTAAGTATTGGGTAAAGGCTTAGTAACACAATTCTGTCGATCAGAGTGTTGTGTCATAGTACCTGGTAATGTAGAAGGCAAATGTTGGTCAGCATTTGGTTCAGGTGAATGCTGGTTAACATTAGTAATGGGTGAATGGTGGGTAACGGTACGTTGGTAAGCGGTGTTAGTAGGGTAAGTAAGGTTAGTAGCGTAAGCGTTAGTAGGGTAAGTAGAGTTAGTAGCGTAAGCGTTAGTAGGGTAAGTAGGGTTAGTAGCGTAAGCATTAGTAGGGTAAGTAGCGTAAGCATTAGTAGGGTAAGTAGGGTTAGTAGCGTAAGCATTAGTAGGGTAAGTAGAGTTAGTAGCGTAAGCAGGGTAAAAAGCGTAAGCGTTAGTAGGGTAAGTAATGTTAGACGAACAATGCCTATTTGGATAGTAAGTATGGTTTTGAGGATAAGTAGGAAAGTTATGGTAAACGGAATAATATGCAGGAAATGTAAATGCGGGTAAAGCATTGTGGGTTCTGTTAGTAGTAGTAGTAGTGGTGGTAGTAGTAGTAGTAGTAGTAGTAGTGGTAGTAGTAGTAGTAGTAGTCACATCCGGTATTGTATGGGTTTTTGAAATCGTATAGCAGGTAGGTAGTAATATAGAAGGAGACTTATCATTTCGAGTAGCACTCGAATCGGCCATACTCCGATCCGAGCAAGTTAGTTTTTTGTAGGATTACACTTAGGGCACGTACGGGCAGTGACGTCCTTCTCGCCGCAACGGTAACAGATAACAATAAATGGAGCTCTGCACGCACTTAGTTTATGACCATATACGCGGCAGCGTACGCAGAAGTCAGAGGTACTATCCGTTTGTACTACTGACACAATTTTTCCTTGGTTACCCTTGAATACCAAGTCTGTGGCTAAAGATTTACTGACATCTTTGCTGGGTTCTATAAACAGTTTAGCGCGTTGGCTGGCAGCCTCCAGCTGTCGACAACAAGACCTTAAATCATCAATACTGTTTATCGTAGTTAAAGCCAGCTGTTTAGAGTAAAATGGCCGTATATTATGTAAAATAATACTAAGCTGCTCTTCTTTCGGTAGGGGTCGTTCTAACCGAGAGAAATAACACAACATGACACTAATGTAAATAACTATGTTTTCGTCTACACCTTGGGTTCTCGATCTAATCTCATTGAGTAGGCGCTCATTATAATCGATAGGTAAAAAATCGCGAATCAGCAAAGCCTGTAGTTCGGCCCATGAATAGACGTCATGACCAATTCCTTCAAACCACAGTAAAGCGTCGCCAGTAAATAGTTCACTGGCAGAACTGAACAGTCTACTCTCAGAGATTTCTCGCGATACCCTGAGTTGTTCGAGTCTTCTTAAAAAAGTTTTTACGCAAGATTTTCCGTCATATTTAAGATTTAATTTAGTAACAGCCTGGTAATTTTCGGCGGAACATTTAATAGAAGTTGTTGATTGAGGGTCAACAACTTGGGTAGTAGTAGAAGTATAAACTGTAGTTAAAGAGCTACGGAATACGACTAGTATGTTGTCGATCTTAACCAAGAGCTTGTTAAGGTCATCGAACAACTCACTGTGCAGTTTGGACTCTGATTCGGATGGAGATATTCGAGTTAGCCTATGGTATAAATGATGGCCGACGGCTTGGACACGGTTCAAAACGTTCAATGCCTTGCGTTTCTCGGTCTTCTGTAGTAACTCCGCTAGGCTAGCAAGCTTGTTTTTAATATCCGCGAGTTCCTTTGTCACGTCTCTGTCGAATGTGGCTATCTCATCAGTTGGTAAGTCCTTGCACAGCTTCCTGATTTGAGCACGTAAGTCCGCTACACTGGAAGCAGGAGTTTCGAACCTAATCCTTACCTCATGCTCGAGCTCGTCCTTTTGTAAAAGGTTAAAGGCGATTGGACGTTCCTCCATTGTAATCAAACGAAAAAAGCAAAAAAAATATCCAACAAGGCTGAACAAACAACAAAGAAGAAAAAAAACAATTGTCAAATTGCAAAGCCAAACTGGTTAAATATGTTTATTAGTAGAGGTAGAAAGTTTTACCCTCGGACGCTAAGTTGCTATATTTTAAAAAAAATGTAAGTAATGTTTGGGTATGGGTTGACTGGAAGAAATTTATTTCGGGGATAAGTCCACCTTGCCAACAATATACTATATTTACTCTCAGTCGCCAAGTCTTCAAACAAAAAAAATGTTTGGGTATAGGTTGACTGGAAGAAATTTATTTCGGTGATAAGTCCACCTTGCCAACAATATACTATATTCACTCTCAGTCGCCAAGTCTTCAAACAAAAAAAATGTTTGGGTATAGGTTGACTGGAAGAAATTTATTTCGGGGATAAGTCCACCTTGCCAACTATATACTATATTTACTCTCAGTCGCCAAGTCTTTAAACAAAAAAAAATTTGGGTATAGGTTGACTGGAAGAAATTTAATTCGGGGATAAGTCCGCTTATGTAAGAATTATCCGTTACTGAGTCTCAAGTATGCAACGTTTTCCTGCCAGAAAGAGTGTAGCGTGATCGATCAATTACAAAAAAATACAATTATAGGTAAAATATTTAAGATTGTATAAGTAGTATAAGTAGTAGTAAAAAAATATAAGTACAGTTGACAAATCTCAAGCACCAAACAATTAAGTTAATATCAGGTAAAAGTATTCAGGTGGCTAGTTGTAGCACTTAGGTATCATTCAATATTGGGTTTAAACTTAAAATAATGTAACAGTATCCGAGTAATAAAAGGTAACACCTAGATATTGTGAATGTTCCATGGGGAATGCTCTGAGGAGCTCTTTAACCTTATCCCTCCCTCTCCATTCCTTAACAGAAACACGCGTAAGGGCCTTCGGAGTCATCCGTACACTGTGTCCTCCTTTTCACACCGTACCAAGAAATTCCAAGATTCCTTCTTCTGTCGTTCATCCCACACTTGGAATTCTCTACCTGCGCACGTGTTTCCTCCATCCTACAACATGGGTTCCTTCAAAAGAGGCGTGAAAAAGCATCTTTTGGGCCGGCAAGGGGCGGGCAGGTAGGAGAGTGGATGTCGTCCCTACTCTATCTGTCAACTCATTTGGGCCTCTTTCACCGCTTAACATCAGGCGGGAGGAGGTCATTTGCCGGGCCATCCATAAATAAAAAAATAAATAAAAATTAAAAAATTCTATGCGTCTTACAAAAAACGTTCTAAGGTAATAACTGATATAAGAAACAGAGTCATGCAATCTCCACTTTACAAAGCACAGAACATTTATACTTATATATATTTATGTAATAAGATCATGTAAAAAAACATCAATAACCTTGCACACTAATTAATAAAACATAGGTTTTACTATTCAAACACTTAAAAATAATTGAGTTAAAGTTTAAAATAAACTGAAAAAATCTTGGCCTATACTATATTATGCAATGAGAATATATTATTATTATACCAGAAGTTATGTTAAAGAAGACTTGTAGTTAAACCAAATAAAACTATCAATCTATTGTTCTGAGAGAGTTATAACATAGTTATTATGCTTAGTTACTGAATACCTAATGTTAATTATGGCATATGATTATCTATTAGTTATATTATTGAGAATTTTTTTTAAAGAAAATTGACAATCTGGTTTGTGAGTAACCTCAGGGATACGATAAACAAAGTATAACACCAACACAACAAGTTTTAAATTTTAAAAGTTCTAACCGAACAGTGTCCAAGAAGAAAAAAAACGTTACCAATCAACACTGTTCCTAAGCATTGTAATGAGCATAGGATCATTCAAATCGTGCAAATCTCCATATGTTCGGGCGCCATGTAATACTTATTTTTTTGCGTAATGAGCATAGGGTTAATAGATATAAGGTGATTAATAAAAGAGTGAAATGTCAAAATATGTGGTTTAATCCGGCAAAGCCGACATAAGGATTTTTTTTTTTTCCAAGGGAACACAATATTAGTGGGCGCACTGATTGTGGCCTACGGCTGCCAATCAGTGGTGAGGATTTGTATCACTAATATTTTTAGATAATATGGTACAGGTTCTTTGCACGATTTGATCGATAGCGCTCTCTCTTTAGTTAACTCCCTAAATGCCTTTACCTAAGGATAGTAGAATTATGTTTGATAATAATCTTATTTGGAGTGGACTCAGCTGTGAAATTCGGGGAGATCCTGCTCTGGAGACACCACAGGCTCCGGGCCACCGGACACTGGTGGTAGAAGAGAAGTCGGGGCAACCGGGTTCAGTAGTTAAGTCTGACTCCGGGGTATTCAATAACCACGGGGTAGGGAATTCCTCCTGTCGGAGGAAAGTGGGTCTGCCTGGCTGCGCTGGTAGATTGCTGGCTGTCTATTTTAATGACGCTACACCATGTCGTACGTGCCTCAAAATCATATGAACGAACGGGTAAAATGGGTTAGAGGCCCTTATATGAAATTGAGTAAATCCAACTGTGTGGAAGATTAGGTGTTCGCTTATCGATGCTTGAGATTTGTTTTAATAAAATAATTTAGGCTATCTAGCCAACAGACACAAGCGTTCGACCGTCAACGTCAAAACAGCCAATATGGCTGTCTCGGCTCAGCCAGTCCACACTCCACAGACTAACTATTCTGAGATAACATGGACTAATAAACATAGATAAAAAACCAAGTAAACTATCGATATTTATTGAATTAAAAGTTCCTGAACTAAATTTGAAAATAATCAAAGACACGATATACATAAAACTATTATAACCCAAGGCGCGTTCAATGTTTTCTGAATTTAGATAAAAAAAGGTAACTAATACATGGAAATGTCACTAGATGGCAGTAGGAACCTGATTAGAAATTTCCTGTAGGGAAATTTATGTTACAATATTTAATCTAATGTATTGTAATTTTATGTAATTTGAATAATGATAAAACATTGTATGATTAATTCTATATACTTAATTGACATATACTTGTACATGACATTATTTAATTTTATATAATTTATAAATCTACGAGTAGGTATGAACCCTCACTGTATTTGCATGCCAATATGGTGGGATATGCTAGGCAACAATAGAATTTTTTTTGGACACCTTTTTGTTACCATATCTGATGCAAATAAATAATTTCATTTCATTTCAAATTTGAAAAGGCGTAGCAGTACAGGGTTCCTTTTTATCACCCTGGATAATTTAAGGGACGCTTCAAGACACGATAGTAGAATGATTGAAACATAAGATAAGATCTTTTTTTTCGTCGTCGGGTGTCAGTTACGAACAGACGTGTCAGTGGTGTATTTTAATTTATTTCATAAATTGTTTTATTTGTGCGGGAGCCCCGGGCTTCGCCTTCCTGACGTCGCGATTCCTCATCTGGCCGCCTTCGAGGTCTTCAGCATTAAAAAAGCCGAAATTGAAATAGTGACGGCATCGTCGGGGATTCGATCTTCGTCCCGCTGAATTGAGTGTTCGGTCGGCGTCCTTGCCGCTGCGCTACGAGCGCTCGACGCGTGAGCGCGAAATAAGTACCTACCTAATTGGTTGCCGGTACACGCCCGTTACCACTGTACTATTGCGTGAAACGATAATATCGCTCATCTGTCGCGACCTACCGTGGTAAGAGTCATCATGCCAGCTACACCGAGGAGCCAAATTTGTGCGGGTTGTCAACAGGACATTAAGGGCGGGCGCATAACTTGCACTGTTACGACCTGCAAAAAAGTTTACGACCTCACATGCACCCAAACAAACGACCTTAACCGAAAAGAAATTGCTCACTGGATTTGCCCGGAATGCCGAGCTACAAGAAGGAAAACTGTTGATGTTGATACGCCAATTCGCGCTGCCTCACCGGTTTCCTCGGAAAACGTCACGCTTCGAAAAAAATCTACCCCTACTACACAAAATCTACAGACATCATCTGATGAACCCGCAGGTTTGCAAGATCTTGCGCGTGAAATAAAGGCTATGCGTGCTGACCTCGAAATCATGAAGACTGATATTTTTTCGCGTCTTGAGGAGGTGAAGGTCGCTTTACATGAAACGGTACATCGATTAGATAGTCTTGAAGCCAAACAAGAGGCACTGGAACGCAAAAATTCTGATCTCGAAATATTGGTGCAAACCCTGGAAAATCGCGTTTCTACCATGGCACAGGATAACTTACGGAACGTAGTTGAGATCTTGGGCGTTCACGAGAATAAAGGTGAAAAGCCCCTAAGCCTGGTTTTAGCCACGGGTATTAAGATTGGCGTAAGTCTCGATGTGTCTGACATTGAGGATGCAGTACGAGTTGGTTCACGTCGAGTTTCCGCAGACTCTAACGACGAGTTGCCTCGTCCACTTGTGGTGCGGTTTGCAACCAAAGCCAAACGTGACATATTTCTTAGGGAAGCTCGGGTTAGAAGCAACCTAACAAACACGGATATATCCGAGGGTGGCCTACCTTTACAGAAAGTATACGTCAACGAAAGGCTGACCGCGGAGAATAGGAAGTTATTTCGTGCAGCGCGGGAACGAGCCAAAAATTGTGAATATAAGTACTGTTGGGTCAAAAACGGCTGCATTTACGTCCGCAAGGGGGAAGGACGTCCAGCGCTGCGTATTCACTCATCGAGGGATCTGCAGTCTGTCATTGTGGCACAGCACGGCGAAACAGCATTTGCTTAAAAAGGCCCTGCCTGTTTGTTCTGTGGCGGTTATTATCTATATTTATTTGTTTAACTGTTTAAGGTATGTCACACACTTTACTAATGGAACTAAGGTGCTTCGATTTTTAAAAATCTCTAAAAACTGCGAGTTTTCTGATGTTTACAATCAAGTATATACTCCTTACATATTCCTCAAGTCGGTAGTTTGTAATCCACGCTCTTCGGTCACGATAAATAATTTTAGTAATATGGCAACTTTAAATACTAATTACTTAACGTACATTATTGGTGTTAAAATATGGCCAACTTAGATTTACTTAATGAAATCGATAATAACTTCACTGTAACGTGCCATACTGTTGATACCGCTGAGGAGTGTGATGTTTTAATTTCCGGTTTTAATTTAAAAATTCTTAATTTAAACATTAGAAGTATACAGCAAAACTTTACAGCTTTTCTAGTCGTCCTACGCAGATTGGCTATTAAATTCGATGCCATTGTTATGACGGAATGCTGGATCTCAGACATATCTACTATTCCACAGATTCCTAGTTATACTTCGTTTAACTCCACTAAATTTATTAACAGGGCAGGTGGTGTAGTAGTGTATGTAAACGATCAGTGGTCCCCTTCTTTCTCGGAGCCACTTCTGGAAGACGCTAATTGTGTACTTGCCGAGATACGGGTGTTTTTTGTCTACTAGGTATCTATAGGTCCCCATCCTTCGCTAATGTTTCGCCTTTCTTAGACTCGCTTGAATTTGTCGTAACAAAAGTGAAACAGGCTTCTCGTTTGGTCATAGCTGGTGACCTTAATATCGACATTCTGGAGCTTGGTCAAAGCAAAGATCAAAATCAAGAGTACTTATGTCTCATGGCTCAGCTAGGATATAGTGCAGCTGTTACCAAACCCACTCGGCTTGACTCATGCCTAGACCACATATTTCTACCAGCTGCTGCCATAGCTTCATCTGCGGTGTGTCGCACAGAGCTCACCGATCATCACCTAGTGATGGCTGGATTTACTATCGGTACTCGAAGTGTTCCTTCAGTTAAAAAAAGATCCCGCACCGTGATTGATTACGAGGGGCTAGCCAGGGACCTCAAGGATGTTGATTGGTTCGATGTCTTACAGTGTAATTGCCCTTCTAAAGCAGCAGACATATTTGACACCGTTATTAAGAATGCTACTTCTAACAATTCAAAATTAGTAAAAATTAGTCACTCTCAATTCACAATTCAACCTTGGATGACCCCTGGGCTGATCAGGTGTTCGAAACATAAGGACAGGTTGCACGCTGATGCCCGTAAAGACCCGAATAACTTAATTACTAAGCGTATTTTTACAAGGTATAGAAATTACTACCACAATATTGTTAGGAAACGAAAAAATGATTATGACTCTAAATTGTTGAATGAAAACGTCAAAAATCCTAGAAAACTTTGGGAATCCATAGGTAACATCACCCACACCCAGCGTATAAAATCAAACTCATGTGAACTCCTTCGACTCCGGGACACACCTTCTGCTTCCTTAAATCACTGCAATGACTATTTTTCATCGGTTAGGAAAACCTTGGCGACAAAGATTTTGCATAACATTAACGAGACCGAGGAGTCACTAGTTGCACAACACAAACAAGCAGATGGTCCACTAGATTCATTCTTTCTAGCCCCAACCGACGCTGAGGAGGTTGCAACCCGGATTCGACAACTGAAAACGAACAGCTCTCCAGGTCTCGACGAGATTACCAACCGAATTTTAAGATACATATGTGGTTCGATAGTGTCTCCCCTTGTACATGTTTTTAACTTGAGTTTCTCAACAGGCAGATTTCCAGATAACTGGAAATCCGCCACAGTCATTCCAATCCACAAAGCTGGCCCTAAAAACGACGCAAAAAATTACAGACCTATCTCATTATTGGGTTCAGTATCAAAAGTATTAGTTTGTTAACACCCGCTTAGTGGCGTTTTTTGATAAACATAATCTTCTATCAGAATCGCAATTTGGCTTCAGAAGAAATAAGTCCACGGAAGATGCTGTATCTTTGTTAGCGGACTCTGTTGTTTCACATCTTGATGATGGGCGGGCTTGCGTTGGTGTCTTCTTGGACTTGGCAAAAGCCTTTGACACTGTTTCAGTCCCGATTCTGTTGAGAAGGCTGGAGTCACTTGGAGTGAGGGGTATAGCACTGCATTGGTTTTCTAGCTACCTTAACGGTAGAACCCAATGTATTAAAGTTGGCACAGACATAAGCAGTCATAAGAATATATCCTACGGTGTCCCTCAGGGGAGTATACTCGGGCCTTCCTTATTCTTAGCATACATCAATGGAATTGCATCTTTGCCATTACCTAAGTCAGCATCCGTTATTTGTTATGCCGATGACACCGCATTGCTTTTTCCAGGAGCCACTTGGCACGAGTGTCGTCAAAATGTGAAAGAGGGTTTAGCAAAAATTTCAGACTGGTTAAATACTAGTCTACTAACTCTAAACGTATCAAAAACTAAACTACTCTGCTTTCATAAAACGAGTGCATCAGCCCCAATTGAGTTTCAGCCTATTAAGCTTCACTCTTGTGCAATGCGTGGGTCATTCTTTCCGACTTCTGTATTTTGCCAATGTGAGGAAGTCAGTAGATCACCAACTACCCGCTATCTGGGGGTTATCCTGGACGAAAGACTTTCCTTTGCGGTACACCTTGAAGTTACTAGTGCCAGAGTACGCAAGTTGATCCACTCTATGAAGTTACTTAGAGATGTCGCTGATAAGTCGCTCTTAAAAACCATCTACTTGGCTTTATGTGAATCAGTGATCACATACTGTATCGTGGTGTGGGGTAAATCGGCGTCCTTGTAACACCGTTTTTTCTTAAAATTTCATAAAACACTAATTTTGCAAAAACATTTTGGTTTCACTGTAGTTTTAACACACATTTCACAACTAAAATCATAATTACAATAACTTTGTCAATTAATTTCACAATATCAATGTCAAGTGTCAACGTCAACGTCGTTTCACGTCACGTAAGTGACATTTGCAATTATCTTTGGTCATTATTCACTTTTCGCATAAACAAAATAAATCTCGCGTTTATCCTGGCCTTATTTACAAAGATAGTTTTTTTTCGCCCAAAATCCCGTGCTTCCATTTAGGTGGGTTGATTTTCTCAAAATTCGGAATTTGACATTTAGACCGTTTGTTTCGATCATTTTTTAGAGACATATCGTAATAAAGTACACTTAAGGCTTACAGATCATATAATTATGGTTTCGTCGAATAGAATTTGGAAAGCATTCACAATTTGTTTATGGTTAATTTTTCATTACGTTTTGTTTTTCAACCAAACTTATAACTTTAGCTGGAAATACTTATTGCATATTGTAGAATTTCGAAAGATCCGTATGTTGACTTGACACATCTTGAAGCAAGTTAAGAGTCTTACGAGTGTTATGAAATGAATTTGGTTTTAGGAGAGGTTCCGTCGCCAATGCGGCGCTTAACATTCAGCAAACGGACCTCGGCTCCGTCGCTTCCACATAAACGCAAATCTGTGCGCAAGTGGAGCGTTGTTTAGAACGCGTCTATCGTCTATGCTATGATCTCGGAACTGGATAACTAGTCTGTGAGACATCGACCGAAGTAATTTGTTATTGATTAGGTACCTATGATTTGCGAACAGCATTTTAAATCTTAATTTCTGCGAATAAAATCCATAGGTATTTCTCCCGTTTTCCGTGTGAATTTAATTTGAAAAGTACAGTAAGACTTCAAAAGTCAAGTCAGTTATTTTTGTTTTCAGCTTGAAGAGTAAAAGCTCAATCATATTTTTAATCGCCGGCGCGCGATTCATTAAATTAATAGAAAGAAATAAATTTTATCAATAGATAATACTCCGCCCACACTAAGGTATCTAATTAACTTATTATATTTCATGATTTAAAACAGATTTTGTTAATTTTATTTTTATTAGTGGGTATATTGATTATTAAATCAAACATATCACATTTCCAAAATTCGCCTTTTTCATCCCCTATTTCATTAAAAAAACCTGATAGTAAGCGGCATTTTAGTGGGATTAATGCATATATTGAGTAACACTTGTGAATTTCATGTTAAATTCTAGATTTTCACTATATTGAGTTTCACATCATACTTTGGCAAATAACTCACAAATTAAGCTGTTTTCTTTTTATTAATAGCAGTAATTATACACAAAATAGGTGCTCTCCCCTCCATATGTCTTTTTTATTAACTAACCAATAAGAAACTTTGACAATTCATTGAAAATTATGTTTGGAATTAATGTGCAATGTTTATTACATGAAATTCAAATGTATTGACTGGGATTCCTTCAGAACTCAGTGTTAGACCCACTGACCCTAAGATCATAGGCATATTTAATTATATTTTTTAACCTAACACTGTTCTATGAATCTCCAGGGCAGTTACCGGAGGCCGTAGGGCTCCGCTGCTTGACCTTACAGCTAGAAACCATAACAAAATAACCTAGTATCAAGGAGGAATTCTGTGGAATTACACAAGTAATATTAGAAACAAAGAATAATCTAAGAAATTGGAATATCATATATCTGACCCGTGATTGCAAGACTTAGCATAGAAGGTACGATCCACTAACAACCGCTCCGGGGAAGGCTACTAATTTCTTTTATAAAAAAAGGAAACCTATAACTATTTGTTGGTGTACTTTATTGCCCCTCATTTTGTAGTTTTGTACCCAATTTGTACCTGATTTTTACCTGCCGAGATTGATCAAACAAACCTGAACCATCCTGCCCTTGGCTTGTATTGATTAAACAATTAGTTAAGTGCTTTGCATTAAGGGAGTTTATTTACTTAAGTACCATATGAATAAGTTAATTATGTACCTACAAGAATAAAGCGTTTCATTTTGTATCGGACTAAAGGAATAAGTTTGTTTTTTTTCTTTCAACTTTACGATCTCCCTATATTTCTACAATTTAGCAAGAAAAAGCACTACATCCTGTCACATGATCAAGCTTGAGAGAGCACAAAGAGCTGTTCTCAAGGTGATGTTTCGAAGGCCTTCTTATTTTTCCACTGACTCATTGTACAAGGAGGCGGAGGTTCTCAACGTTCGTAAACTATATATCCTAAAAGTGGCAATGTATATGCATAAAAGTGTCATCAGCTCCCCGGAATATCAGGAGATACTCGACAAACGAGTCTTCAGGGTACGATCAGTTTTCGTTAAAACCACCTTTGCCCAACGTTTTAAAAAATTTACTTATCCCTTCATCTACAACCGTATTGTGAATTTATGTGACATAAAGAGATCTTCACTGGGAACTGCGAGGCTCAGAATTCGCTCACTTCTATTGACGTGGGGTTTCAAATTCACGGAATCCTTCTTGGAAGTTTTAAAGTAGTTTCGCGAATGTAACGCACCTTATATATTTCACATTTATACAAATGGCACCCGGTTAACTTCTGCATACGTATACTTGACCGCCACAGGACAGGCAGTGCCTAGTGTGGGGTCATAAGAAATCGTAGCCTCATATAAAATTGTGCTTACATTATTTAAAAATTTTAATTGTATCTTTTCTGTTTTAGTTATGTTTGTGAGCATTTAACTAATAAAAATATTTGTATTTGTATTTGTATAAATAAATAGCTCATTTATTTAATTTTATATAAAATTTCTAAAATATCCAAAAAATACTACACTACTTTAGTGCAGTATTTTTTTTAAATAATGAATGTGTCTGAAGCGTCCCTCAAATTATTCGGGGTGATAATAAAGTAACCTGTATAAGCAATGTTCGATGCCAGACTCTTGAAGGGTTACCAAATTAGAAAAATATCCTGAGCCTTTCAGCGCTAGGTCGCGGAATAGCTTAGTGACAATGTCATTGATATAGTTCACTTCATTTTTTTAAAAGGTAATTGATATAGCTACAGTCAGTTGCACAGAAGTTCATTCAATATAATGCTTTCTTAAAGCTGATGCTATCACGTTCATTCACATAAATAACAGTGCAAGACATTAGGCCTAAAAGAGCACTGAAAGCATTGCATAATTATTAAATAATAAATAAATTAAATAATGTCCTTTGTTTGTATGTTATGTTACGACTTTGACCTAATAAATATTTAAAAGCCATACTCTTTCCCTGCTGAGGAAATATTAAATTAAATAAATATTATAAATGCGAAAATAACTCTGTCTGTCGCGCTTTCACGCCAAAACTACTGAACCAATTTAAATTGGTATAGACATAGTTTGAGTCCCAGAAAAGGACAAAGGATAGCTTTTATCGCAAAAATTATCTCTTAAGGGGGAGAAAAGGGGGGGGTGGAAGTTTGTATGGTGAATCAATAACCGCTGAACCGATTTAGATGATGAATTTGGTATGGAGATAGTTTGAGTTGTGGGGAAGGATAAAGAATAGTTTTTATCCCCGAAAGCATTTCTTAAGGGTGTAAAATCGGGGGGGGGGGGGATTTGTAAAGGGGATGATTAAAAAAGGATTTCCAAATCGCGGGCAAAAGCTAGCATTAAATAAGCTGGTGAGGCTGCAGAATGCTTGCATCCGGTATGTCTTTGGCCTGAGAAAATTTGATCACATTTCTGAGTTTCGTACAGAATTGGGATGATGACTGAATTCAAATTTTTACGTCTTGTCATTAAATATTAAAATACCGTGAAAAAAGATGCAGTCCTGTGAAATTATAATTAAAATCGGCTTAGAAATATATTACATACAAGCATTTTAGACAGAGAGATTCGACATCAACCGTGACGTCATTGTTGAGTACGGCCATATAAACTCCTTGTTAATTGCCATTTTGCTAGAAAGAGATGGAGAAAAATCTTTAATACCTTATATCTTGGTTGTTTTTATAGTTATTCGAAAACCGATATTTTTCTTTCTGTTTATTATATGAATGAGCTTCTATTAAAGCAAAAAAAAAAATTTGACATCTAGCCAATTGAACTGGCTCCCTATTCGGCTACGTAGGAATGCTCATATATTAACACTAGCTGTGCCCGCGACTTCGTTCGCGTGGATGTCCGAAAATAACAATATCGTGATGTTGTATAGCCTAAAGCCTTCCTCGATAAATGGACTATCCAACACAAAAAGATTTTTTATATTCGAATCAGTAGTTCCTGAGATGTGCGCGTTCAAACAAACAAACTCTTCAGCTTTATAATATTAGTATAGTAAGTAATGTATAGATTACTGTACAATGTTCTCTTTAACCCTACGTATCCACAATACCTTCGTGAGCGCTTCAAGTTCTGTGCGGGTGTTGATGGTAGATTTCGTTCGAGCAGAAGTATGATCTTGGAAGTGCCCTCTCACTCATCAGACACCTACACAAATTCCTCCTCTTACCTACACAAATCACCTACACAAAATCCTTCTTCACTGTGCAGGCCACTCGCCTGTGGAACTTGCTCCGTGTAGATGTCAGACTCGCGGAGTCTGTGTCGTCCTTCAAGATACGACTTAAAAGGCATTGGGGTTTTGAAGTTGTTGGGTGATGTGACATTGCTACTATTTATATGTATATTATGTATGTATGTGTATACATGTATGTATGTGTAGGTATATATATTTTAGTTTTTATATTATATATATGATAGCGCTATCGCCACACTGTCATCCAGTACACCTTTCAAAGGTTGACTGTAAGAGATCTCTGTATGGGATAAGTCCCGCTCCCTTCTTTACTCTATCCTCACCCATCCTCAGACTATGGAACTCGTTACCAGAAACAATAAGGCGTGCTCCGTCTCTCGACGCATTTTTTTTTAAAACACGCCCTACACTAGGATTTTCTCCTGTGTCGTGGGTGCATTCACATTTCCTGCAGCTGGACATATAGATGTACCATCCATCTCATCTCCTAAATTAGTGTATGTATTTTATGTAGTATATGGAACGCGTTCATTTAATATGTGTAGCTTATGTATTTTATTGTCATTTTATTAAGGTATTTTTTTAACATGATTGTCAAATCCCGTCATTATCTCTAATTTTATATATCAACTTTCCTCTACCTAAAGGTTGCCTGGCAGAGATCGCCGTCTAGGCAATAAGGCCGCATTTTTGTTAATTCTTGTTTTCTTAGCACATAATTACGGATATGCGTTTTTTATTAACAATAAAGAATTTATTCATTCTGTCATTTCCCCTTTTGTATAAACGTTGCATTAAGTGTGTGAATAATATTTTTAATAAGTGTTTTGTTTGTTTGTACAATAATGTTTTCATACAATACAATACTCTGACATTATTCTGGAAAATTCTATAGAACACTGTTTACTCTTAACTAACATTCAACCTGCCAACCTGATTCTAAATGGTGTAATGTAAACAATGAACATTTTGTTACAGAAATAATAAGGGATACGATATTTTGGGGCGAGCAATTATTTAATTATGATTGAAGCCTGAGAGTAAAATTACCTGCAATCATTAAAACAGTTTAATTGAAATTATAGATGATGAAATTCATCCAACAGCAAAGTAAACAACAAACTTTATGGTGGAGGTATAGCTGAAGCTTATTTGGAACATCATCACTTACTATTAGATAAGATGACGATTAAACGTGAACCCAGTCAACTATAAAACATATAGATACACAGTTAATTTTAGATTAGTAATAATTGTTTGTTTTTGTTAATACTTTCAGTACATGAATGTACAGAGGTGGACTTAATGCCGAAGGCATTATCTACCAGTCAACCTTTGGGTGATGCAGAGAAAAAGAAGTAGATGTACAACATTAAAATAAAACCGGTTTTACATTAATTATAAGCAACATTAAAAATATATATATAAATATCAATGATATTTAAAGTAATCTTGTAATAAACAACTAATATACATAAAATACTAATACATACATATTTTAAGTTAAATAAACTAATACATATTTTCCTACTAAATTAACCTACGTTTAGAAGATTATCCGCAGTTAGGTAACAAGATAATTTGCTTGATATAGCTTGCGTAATTTGTTCTTAAAACTTAACTTACTAGTAGATTTTTTAACATGAAGAGGGAGAGCATTCCAAAGAAGGATCGACTGGACAAGGAAAGAGGAATGAACGACATCAGACTTATGAGAAGGGCATTTAAGGAGACCATTATAGGTAGAGCGAAGGGATCTTTCATGGGAGGAACATAAAAATTCAATATTATTTTTAAGGTAACTAAGGGTATTGGGACTGTTTAGCAAGTTATAGAGTGTAGTTAACGTTCTCATGTGCCTGCGCTGCCGTATAGGCAACCATTTCAAACGGAGCCGATTCTCAGATACGTGATCAAACTTTCTTAAATTAAAAACGAATCGAATGCAGTTAATAAGAAGACGGTCCAGTTTATTGAGCAGATCTGCATTCAGGTCGAGATAACACACGTCACCATAGTCGATAATAGGGAATATCAAGGTCTGTACAAGCATTTTCTTCGTATCTGGAGGCAGAAAATTCTTCAGACGATAAAGAGCTCGTAAGATGCCTGTTATTTTTTGACAAATGCTGGCAGTTATATTGTAATTTATGATTATAGGCACTAAAATAACACCCATCAATAAAATTCTTTTAGTAAGGTATTTTAAAAATACGCCTCAGCTATATATTCCTAGATTTTTTTTTAACCGAGGGGATAAAACAGTTAAGGTGTAAACTTGAAACGTGAAGGACTCTATGGTTAACTCCAAAGCGCAGCAAGGGTGTTAACTAATTAAATACTGAGGATAGCGAGGGATTTCAGTTTACCCAAGATTAAGGCTGATTGTTTTCCGAGAAAAATATGTTACTTTTTGCATCACCTAGTCAAGAAAATAAAATAAATACGTAGGAAATATATCCTTACATATTATAAAACAAACTCCCGCGCCGCGTCTGTCTGTTCGCGATAAACTCAAAAACTACTGCACCGATTTTCAAACAATTTTCACCACTCGATAGCGTGATTCTCGAGGAAGGTTTTAGTATATAATTAGTTTAGTTTTTGTATTTATTTCTGTGTACATTAACGATATTTGTTGAAGATATCGGAAAAAAATAAATTAAGGCGAAACGTAGTTCGCGGGCACAGCTAGTAGTATTTATTAAAAATATTTTTTATATTACTTTAAAATTTCACGAAACTTCTGTATTAAGGCAATACTTTCCCGTTTACGAACAATTACAATTTACTGTACCACCGCCACAAAAACAAGGTATTTTTTTTTTACAAAAAATTTTTGTGTTCTTGTTCAGACAAGCAAACTGAACAACTTTCACTATGGGACAAACTATGAAATCGCAAAAAAAAAATCAGCTGTTCTATACATCTAGGTTCAGGGAATGTTCAACATTTGTATGGAACAGCTTTTTTTTTGCTATTTGAAAGTTGGTCCCTTAGTGAAAGTTGTTCAGTTTGCTTGTCTGAACAAGCACACAATTTTTTTTTGGTAATTAAAAAATAAACTTGTGTAAAACACGCAGTTGCAACAACAATATTGGCAACCAATCAGGCTGCCCACCTGTTGGTACTCGTAAGTGACTGCAGTCACTTATAGTACCTGTGGCTGCTGAAAGATTTGCAAATGTATATCCCCACAAGGATTCCAATGTACAGTCGGCTTCAAAAGTAGATAAGCATTTTAGTACCGATATTTACCCATCAGTATATACTTAATGAAAGGAATAGTTGTTGTGACATGGTACTAAAATTATTATCTACTTTGCCGATGCGTTGATACAGTACCCAGTGATTCTACTGCCTGTCTTACTCTTGTCAAACCGAAACACATCTATGTATGCACCGCTGCTTGACGGCAGAAATAGGTAAAATAGAGGTACCCTGCGTAGATAACTCTAGTACTGAATTTCCCTCTGTTGAGGCTGTACAGTGCCCCAAGCACGAACCACTATACTATAGTTATGGTTATCGTAATCGTATTATTTGTATGAAAACTATAGCAGCGCCGCCTTCGCTAGTTGAAGGAACTAAGTGGTGTCGTAATGGTAATGGTATAATTATCTAAAATATGATAATCGTCAGCACAATCTCACTTTTGACAGGTCGTATCGTTTTATTCGACAGCTAGCTATCGTAATCTACCTCTCACCGAGTATTTTACAGTGAGAGAACTATCGTTACGATAGGAGCTCACGATAGTCTTACGATAGTGTTACTAGCTGTCCATTTGATATCTCATAGTAACGACGACGAAATGGTTAGCGCAGAGTTCGAGTGATCGCCTACTGCGCAACGAGTCGCGGGTTCGATTCCCGTACGGGACAAATATTTTGTATGGCCTACAGAAATTTGTTCCGGTCTGGGCGTAGGTATGTGCATGTGATATTCTATGTATGTTACTGCACCCACGACACTGAAGAAAATCCTAGTGTGGGACCACGTTTATTTAAAAAAAAAGTAAGTAAATACGATTACTATACGTAGGTAGTCTAACGAGAGTGGTGCGTGCTAGGGGTACCTACTGGCCTCTAAAATATAGCAATTTTCATTTTCGCAATTAAGTAAAAGCGAGAACATAATGCTCTCTTGAATAACGCAATTCAAGCAATCCATTATTTAACTTAGCCATGTTCCGCAATTCAGAGTATTTAACAACAGACCTAAATTATATTACTTCCAGTTGTCTAATAAAGCGTCGTATACGCGAAATTGTTTCCTTACCGTGCCACTTTGTCACAGTCAACGTGAAACGTCCAGGGAAATTGGCCCTGGGTTCAAGCGAACCATAATTAGGACTGGCTAATGTACCGGAAAAACAATTTCATAAAACATCTCATTTCTTGCGGAGCCGCCGGGACCGCATAAAAAGAAATAAGACACTAAATAAACGTCTACTTACACGCCCCGCTTCACCTTCATTTATATGGCACAATGAAAAATGTTTTGTCAAAGCGCGAACGGCTGCATTCCGATTTGCGTGAAAGGACAATTTGCTTAGTGCGAACGCATATTTAAATTGTTCGGGGGCACCAACGCGCGATATTACGATTCGGAGTCCGCCGCAAATTAACGCAGCGCTAACGTGCCTCTTAACGCAAAGCAATAAACGCCAGAATCAATTAAACCGATGTTTGTATTTAAATTCGTGGACACTTCCGAGTTCCGACGGCGTTCCGGTGAAAATCGTCTTTTGTTTTGTTTACATGGAAACGGGAATTTGTATATTTTACACTTGGATTTCGTTTACGATTCCGATAAAACATTCGACAAATTTTTACGGTAGGTAGATTCAGGGACCGGACCCGGTTACCGTTATAGCCGGTAACCTTAGGGTTTTGATGGGGTATTTTATAATGCTGGGTTTTTAAACCCTTTGCCTGACGGTAAGCTTTCAAACGGCTTACCGGTTTACACATTAATCTCTTCGATTGAATTAATTCGGGTTACCGCTAACCGATATCAAAAACCCCCAAATGGGTTACCGTTCTAAACGCTGATTAATTTGTAAAAAATATTTTAGACCTTAGATATATCGCGTGTAGATTGCTTTTGCACCGCATATTTGCCGAAGGTCGCGACCGAACTCTGGCGTTATTGCGCCCGCAGTGCTATTTCAATCGCTCGGTGTGCGTGAGGGAAAGGGTTACCCTAACCCGAACAGTAAGCGGTTAAGCGCATAAACACTAAAAACCTTTAAGATTAGGTAAGCGGTAAATTATTGTTGTGGGTGGTAACCCCTATTTTACGGGTTACCGTTATTGTTGGGAAACCTGTTGAACGGCTTACCGAGCCCACTGGGTTACCATACGAATGGGTTACCCTTTCGAACGGCTTAAGCAAATGAACGGGTTTTCCGGTCCCTGGGTAGATTCTGTTATCGAAATCCATACTAATATTATAAATGGGAAAGTGTATGTGTGCGTCTGTTTGTTTGTCCGTCTTTCACGGCAAAACGGAGCGACGATTAGACGTGATTTTTTAAGTGGAGATAGTTGAAGGGATGGAGAATGACATAAGCTACTTTTTGTCTCTTTCTAACCCCCCACTTCCCTAAAATAGGTATGGTAGTTTGTATGGAGCATTCCGCAATTCTCAAGTTAGAAAGCTCAAAATTGGTATAACGAGGAAACTACAGTGATTATTGTGCGGTTATAACGTTCCACTGTATTAACTTATGGACAGTATACTGGACACTGTTTGTGAGTAACAAAAAAATCGTGCATAATTTTTTTTGGAAATCTGCCCCCAACCTGTGAGGGGGTGAAATTTTATATGGGACTTTTCGCAGTTTTGAAGGTAGCAAGCTAAAAATCGGTACACAGACTCTTTGTTACCAACGAAAAATACCTGCCTTATTTTTTTGGAAATCTTCCGTGTTACCCCGAATTTAACGCGAGCGAAGCCGAGGGCATAAGCTAGTATATTATATTGTAAGATTTTAAAAGCGTTGGTGGCGCTGTGGACTCTGCACTCGCCTTCTAATCGGGAGGTCCGGACTCCGGGGTTCGAGACCAATGTGTTTTTTCGTTTTCGAATTTCGATGCACCTACGGTGAAGGAAAACATCGTGAGGTAACCTGCATACATCTGCGAAGAATTTCAAAGGTGTATGTGAAATCGACCAATCCGCACTGGGCCAGCGTGGTTGACTAAGGCCTAAACACCCTAAGTTAGGGTAGGCTCGAACCCCTCGGTGGGGACGTATATGAGCTGTGATGATGATGAGATTTTAAAAATAACAGTTAACAAAGAATAAAAATGTGTACTCTGAATGGATAAACAGATGTACATAAAATAATAAATTAATAAAATAAATATAACAATATTTTTTGAACTGCATAATAATTACATTACCATCATTGTTAACAAGTGTAATGTCTACGATAAGTGAGTGTTAGGCGGGCGGCGTGCATCTTACGTCGATATACGTGTATGTTATATAATTATAACATACACGTATATTATTTAATTTCAATAAATATAGATTTTTTGATTTATTAATAATTTTTTATAGGAATTGTTATTGCTTTTACAACTTCCACTTAAAGTTTGTCGGATGATTTCAATTATTACCCAGTACTGTCATTTACCTAATTCGATTAAATAAATAATTTTAGATTTTTTTTCATTATTTTAATGGTAATGTCAATAATACATCAATAGTAATTGACGATGATATTTGTAGCGAAGCCTTTTTAGCTACACAGTGAATTGTTGGCATCCTTAACATCAAAATAAAAAAAACTCTATGATATTTTGCATATACATTGATATCCATATATTTTTTGTTTAATTGCTCTTTTATCTTAAATCTTCTCCTTGGTCAAGTTTTTAAATTTTGTTTTCAGAACTAGGTATATTTTTAATTCCATCTCACATATTATGTACTTACATATGACGTTAAATTTTCAAAGCTCTCATCATCATCATTTCAGCCAAGAGACGCCTACTGTCGGGTATAGGCCTCCCCCAGGGATCTCCAAACTGATCGGTCCTGAGCTGCGCCTCCCGCATCCAGCGGCTTCTCGCGACCTTCACCAAATCGTTGGCCCACCTTGTGGGGGGCCTACCAACGCTGCGTCTCCCGGTACGCGGCCGCTACTGGAAGACCTTTCCGCCCCAGCGGCTATCAGTCCTGCGAGATATGTGTCCTGCCCACTGCCACTTAAGGTTTGCAATTCTTTGGGCTATGTCGGTGACTCTAGTTCTTCTACGGATCTCATCATTTCTGATGCGATGACGTAGAGAAACCCCGAGCATAGCCCTCTCTATTGCCATTCGAGTGACCTTAAGCCTTCTTATAAGACCCATTGTAAGCGGCTACGTCTCAGTTTCGTACGTAATCACTGGCAACACAACACGTACGAATTGAAGTCTTTCGTCTTGAGACACTGCGGTAGATTGGCCGAGAATATGCTGTGTAGCTTCCCAAATGCTGCCCAGTCGAGTTGGATTCGTCGATTTACTTCTTTTTGGATGTTGGATTTACCGAGCTGGACTATTTGCCCTAGGTAAACATAATCATCAACAACTTCCAATGTAGAGCCTCCAACCTTCACAGGAGTGGGTACTACATGGGAATTCACCATGATTTTGGTCTTGTCCATGTTCATTTTAAGACCCACTTGTTGGGAAACTCTACAGAGGTCTTCGAGCATTGTGCCTAGATCTTCCACGGTCTCAGCCACGACTACGATATCATCGGCAAAACGAAGGTGAGTCAAGTACTCACCGGTTATATTGATGCCGATCCTCTCCAGTCCAAAAGCTTAAATACATCCTCCAGGGCATCTGTGAACAGTTTCGGGGATAAAGCCTCACCCCGTCTCACACCTAGCTGAAGTCGTATTGGTTTCGAGTTTTGGTCCTGAAGGCGGACTGACATAGTAGCGTTATCGTACAATGACTTCAACACTTGGATGTACCGATCGTCTTTTTGGCACCTCTGGAGTGACCTAAGCACAGCCCAGGTTTCGACAGATTCAAAGGCTTTCTCATTAGTCCACAAACGCCAAGCATAGTAGCAGATTATACTCCTCGGTCTTCTGTATAACCTGCCGCAGCATATGAATGTGTGCGGGAATCCGGCTTGTTCGGGAGGCTGAAAGTCGTTAAACCTGCGCTTTCAAAGCTATATAAAAACAAAATTACCTCTTGCTTTTACCAGAGGTGTTATTTGTAGCTGAATCGCTCGTGCGAGTACCTCTATCTTACCTATTCCTGCCGCGAATCAATCGTGCTTCCATCGCTGTGCTCCGGTTTGAAGGGTAACGGCGAACACACACGACCGACTTTTTGTAGTCCCGATAATCGGTTCGATTTTTCCGACTGACTCAACGCGTACATTTATCACTTTGTCGGTGGCCGACTTTTTGTAGTTAGTAGTGCATTGCAACGTAGAACTCCATCGGTGTTACTACAAAAAAAAATTAAACACTGTTTAAAGTTAGACACTGTTTAAACATGATGCTGTTTCAGTTTTTCGTAAAGAATAGATAGTGATAGCATCATGTTTAAACAGTGTCTAACTTAAGACAGTGTTTAAAAACTCTTTGTGGTAAGGCCGCATAATTATGTTTCATTTTCCAACGTCAAAAAATCGGACACCGACCACTTATGCAGGCAGCGAATTATTACTATACAATCTCGACAATCTACACATGACCTGCTTAGAGGTTGCAAATTTCTTACAGGGACTACATTAACTATACCGGGTGTAACTGAACACCCCAATAACATTTAAGGGGCATATAAATTAAATACTAAATGGACCTTCACTGCTTGTCTGAGACCTGGAACCCCACTACTTTTAGAGTTATTTGATTATAAACTGAAAGCAAAAACTTTCAAGTGACAACCATAATCAGCTCTTAACACAAAAGAAATTAAAATACAAAATGACACGTGACAGACGTGAGTTTGGTATGCCTCCTACGCTTACGTAGGGCTGTCGGCACTTAATACCTAAAAATAATTTATTTAGTTTGTATGGGAAAAAAAGTAGGTTTGTTAGCCCTAATATATTTCCTACAGAATCTCTACTTCTGATGGATACATACCCTTAAATGTTATTGGGGTGTTCAGTTACACCCTGTATAAAGTGACTAGTCACTTATCACCAGATGACCTTGCTTGTTTGCTAAGTTTGTTATATACTTTTTTTATATAAAAACCTCTCTGAATATTATTAGAAACCACGAGGAGTACAAAACCAAAGTTATTTATCGTCATCATTATATCAACCCATGTCCCAAATACATCCCACTGTTGGGCACGGGTCTCACTTCAGACGAGATGACTTTGAGCTTTTCATCTCTTCACTTGTAGAGTAAGTTTACCGCAAATACATGTGGTAAACTCCGATTACGAGCGTCGGTGGCGCTGTGGCCTCAGCACTGGACTGTGCTCCGAGTAGAATCGGGAGGCCCGCGATCAATCCTGCCAAGTACCAATGTGTTTTTTGTTTCACGAATTCCATATGTACATTTATCTGACACTCCTACGGTGAAGGAAAACATCGTGAGGAAACCTGCATACACCTGGGAAGTAATTCAAAGCTGTATGTGAAGTCAACCAATCCGCACTGGGCCAGCGTGGTTTGACTAAGGCCTAATCGCCCTACCATAACTGGTTAGGGTAGGTTCATGCCTCTCGGTGAGGATATATATGAGCTGTGATAATAATAATAATAATAATAAATTTTTATTTTAGTAACATATAGGTAAGATTTTACAACATTACAGTCAAGACAAGATTAAATATAGGAAACATATATTCATGAGCCTGAACTAGGATTAACCTGTGTTTCAGGCAAACAAACACAGTACGTACTATAAAAAAAAAACGGAAAATCAAATGCAGAATCAATAACATTAACAATAGCTACAAAAGTGTTATTATTATGGACACACACAACACACCAGAAATTAAACAATACAAATTACTTATCTACTACTAATAATTTTTCTGTATCTTCATACGACATATTTTGGAGAGCTTCTTGTTCTTCAATTCTTCGTTTCGTCTCGTCTCTTAGTTTTATAATAGGTACAATTATATATACTCAGTTTAGCGTTTACTCTGTTATATAGAAATGGGCCCAAAAACACGTAAAATCTGTGCAGAAAAGTATGTTTAGTTCCTATATTTTGGCAGCAAACAATATCTTTACGTCTTTTGTTAGTAATTTCAGTGCTAAAAGTAAGTGAAGAGTGCTGTTTGAGAATAGTGCTGATAATAAATAATTGTCTTACAGTTAATACTTCACAGTTCTTATATAAGAGGTGCGTAGGGTAAATAAAGGTGCGAAAAGTAGATACCTTTAGTACTGCTCTTTGTGCCCTCTCAACCGTTATTAAAAGCGTTTTAGCAGTGCCACCCCATGACGTAATGCAATAAGTAATAATAGATTGACATAATGAAAGGTAAACTTGTCTCACTAGCTTAAAATCTGCGATATCACGAAGTTTTTTAAAAACAAATATTAATTTGCGGATTCTATTACATAAAGCATCAATATGATATTTAAATGTGAGGTGTTCATCTATTATAACACCCAGGTATTTTAATTTGTCAGTGATTCTAATATTTGGACATTTACACATATTATGATCCTTACAGTAGTGAGCATAAAGATTTTGATGAGTTAGTGCAGTCTTAGATTTACGAAAAGAAAAATGTATATATTTAGTTTTATCAGCATTCAACGTTAGTAAATGATTCTGAAGCCAATTGTTTACAATATTAAAATCTTGCTGCGCACATTTATAAACATTCTCATCTGTGTTCGCAGAGAAAATTAGAACAGTGTCGTCAGCATATGAAATGATTTTTGTGCAATTAATATTCAGATTACAGAGATCATTAATATAAATCAAAAATAAAGTCGGGCCTAATATACTTCCTTGGGGAACACCAAAAAAGGTATTGTTCATCTCAGCGCTGACGACACTATCGATTTTTACACATTGCGTGCGGTCTTCCAGATAACTCTTAAATAATTTAAGTTGAGTGCCTCTTATACCTAATGACTCAATCTTCTGTAATAAGATGGGAACAGAAACAGTATCAAAAGCTTTGGCTAGGTCGAGAAATATTCCCAACGTCCGGTTTCCTCCATCAAGTTCCTGTACTATATAATCAGTAAGCTGATGCACAGCGTCCGCTGTAGAAAGTTTCGATCTAAATCCAAACTGATTTTTGGAAAGCATGGAATTTTTCTCTAGGTATTGGACAAGACTATTATTAATAATTTTTTCTAATATTTTCGATATTGATGGAAGTATCGAAATGGGCCTGTAATTTGATATTTGCTCGTGATGATGATGATGAAACTCCCTTAGTGCGAGAAGAACAGGAGCAGTGACTCTAAACCCGTCCGTAAGCACAGAATAAATAATAGTAGTAAAGTACCGTAAGTCACATATTTTTCATCAGAATTTATTTTAAGAAACCAAAAATATTTTACCGGTTGACAATTGCTCCGAAGCCCCAAATACAAGAAAATGTCAAACTACCCGTTCGTAACTCGATAATGGAATTAAGTTAACGTAATTACCGCTACATAAACATTCGTTCTGTCGATAATGGAGGCACGTTATCTACGGAAACTTATTAAGATAAACCGTCACGAATAAGGGGTCCTTAGGGCTGGTTCACACGTAGAATCCAGTTTGGGGTCGGATAATATTGCTTTGAAATTTTGAGCTTCCCGATAATTTGTTTAGATAATTGTAGTTTCCTTGTATTCGCAGCTATTCCTTTAGACTAGAGCATAAAAATATAACATTATATAATTTATAATATTATTTATTTTAAATATATAATTAATAATATAATAATATTGAATTAATAATAATTTATGATTCTATTAACGAGCTTCTTACAATATCAAGGATTGCCAAAAGATTATTAAATACTTTAAATAAAGTGCGTATTATTTCTATTACAAATTATAAATAAATACCTCAAATAGGACTTTAATTTATCTTACCTGCGTCTTTATAGTTCCTACATACTTTTATACCTTGTTGGAACTAGGCCAGTCTTGTCCAAACACGAGCAAAAATATTATTTATATTTTTAACCTGTTGTGCCAAAGCAAATTTTATTCACTGTTTGGTGGCGCTGTTGGAGTAGAATCGGGAGGCCAGCGATCGATCATGCCATGTACCAATGTGTTTTTCGTTTCACGAATTTCATATGTATATTTATCTGACGTTGCTACGGTGAAGGAAAACATCGTTAGGAAACCTGCATACACCTGCGAAGTAATTCAAAAGGTATATGTAAAGTCAACCAATCCGCACTGGGCCAGCGTGGTTTGACTAAGGCCTAATCGCCCTAGCATAACTAGTTAGCGTCCCTCGGTGGGGACGTATATGAGCTGTGATGATGATGATGATGAATGTTTAATATTAATATCTAATGTAGACACCTTCACCGATATCATGAAAACTAGTTAAAAAAACAAACTTACAAATCCTATATTTACGTTCTTTGCAAAAAAACAATTATTCAATCGGAAATAATTTTGAAAAAATTAGTTTTCTTAGAAAACTAGTTATTAACGATTAATAATTGCTAAGCTTTTGGTCTAACAAAAAGGAAATATTAAAGATTTTTGTTATACCAAAAGCTAAGCATTACAAATTATTATTAGTCGTTAATTCTTATAATGTTTATCTAGCGTAGTGACGTTACAAACAATTCATATCTTATAAAATATTTCCACGAAAACCCTAACGATATGTAGTTTGAATTAGTTTTGACAAATCCGCTTGTCAACCCTTCTTCAAACTTACCAAATTATACTTGCTTATTTCGTGCATAAAGGCCCTTATAGGGTGGAATAGGCAAAATGGATATATTACCCTTGCTATCGATTAGGTTGATGGACAGCTCTAGATTATTAGTAATCCCATAAAAGGTATTAAATGCTATTTATGTTATCTTTATATTGACGATATTGTTTCGTGGATTTGGGAGGTCCACAGAGAATATCGCTTCGAGCTTGAGGAGTATTTGTTTGAGTCGAGAAATGGATCTCGGGCTGCGATAAAGATAATTTCTCTACAAGACGTAGAGGCGAATTCAATAGTAAGTATTGATATTGGTGATATTTCGCAAAGCCCTCTGTGACATGATTTTTGAAAATATTGATCTCAAGGTGCGATTAAGATTATTTTGCTAAAAAACACAGAGGCGAATGCAATAGATTGATATTGTTGATAGTCTACATAGTTCTTTTTGACCCCATTTTTGATATTTAAAATTTAGATATGAATCAAAAAGTTTAATTTTAAATTTAATAAGTATAAATTATTATATCCATCATTATTATTTTAATCTCTAATATTATTATTATAAATATCTTCATGTCTCTCAAAAAATCATTTAGATCGTGGGTTCGACCTTAAGACTATTATTGGTTCAAATCTCATTTACCTTATTTCTTCTTAATTTATTAAATAAAAATAACCTCAACTGGAGAATTGCGTTTTATTTCTGAGAGTTACACCACAGACTTGAGAGTAAAAATCTATTCTTAGAGATGCCTCGAGAGGCAGTGTTGTGCCATAGAATAAAGAGCGTAAAATTTAATACTACAATAACTATTATCTTTCTAATTTTTGACGTTGAAGTATTTACTACTGTTTAAGTACGTTAATGTAATTGGGATGATGACAATTTTATTTTAATGTCCGCAGTGTAGATTATTAAAAAATATTGTATGTATTGTGCACTTGTTCTTCTTAATCTAATCAAAAACTTGTGACGATACATTGATTTGAATGCCTCACACAGCATTCAAATTAATGTGTCGTCACAAGTTGCATATTTTGTAGCACGTTGTGACGTAGCGCGCTTCAACTCCCTAACTTTGAATCGTTTTATTTCAATAGCAAATTTTGACAAAGCAAAAAATTCGCGATGGACATTTTTTATTATTTAGCTGACAGACTGATTAGATTTTTATTTTTTATATCCTCTTATCGTCTCTGTATTTATGGAAGTGACTGACTGAGGTATTAACGTAAAGCCAAAATTACCAACTAGAGTTAGAAGCATAAAATTCGGTACAGGGCAGGGGTTCGTTGGCTCATGTAAGCTCCACTAAGGAAAGAATTTTCAAAATTCCCACAGGAAGATGAAAAATCCCCATAGCAAAATAAGGAAACTACAGTGTATCTACAGTGCTGAGCTTCATAAAAGCAAGACGTAGTTCCCGGACAACCACTAGTTGAGGAATATATGTACATTTCATATTTTTTGTTTGCCCATTTTTTATTGATATTTATTATAATGTACTTATTTATGTTGCAAAAAAAAAAAGATTACGGTTCGTAGACAGCAGCCTTATATTCTGTTGTTAGTACCTGGTAATACGTGATTAACACGTCACAGTCAAATGTACAACTCCAACAGTGGAGAATCCTTTAGGATGTTGATGTCTACGGCCAGTGTTTTATAATAAGTCGAAAACATCTCAAGCTGTTTCAGAAAATAATGTCATGCCAAATCTGGAATCCTGAAGGTAAAATATTTAGAAACATACTTAAACGTTAGATACTTCGAAGTTATCTCCATAAACTGTTTCTCAAATTCTCAATATCGGTAATTAAGAAATTTTGATCTTTTTAAATTTCAAAAGTACATTTCGTGTCTTTGACGTCAGTACGAGTATAATTGATATTAAATTACAATACATATTAAATGTGATATTTTACTTGCATATTGTGTTAAAAATATTTGGTAACACAAAAAGTGATAGAACAATAACTCTGAAGATGTTCGAGTTACGAGCGTACACATTTTATATATTTTTATGCCCATAACAACGCAATAAACAATAGAGACAAGAAACATAAGAATGATATGTTTCATTCAAGTAAAGTTGATTATATACATTAGGGATGTTACGAATGTCATATTTTCTACATTCGCGAATGCGAATGCGAATGCGAATGTTTGGAGTGCGAATGCGAATGCGAATGTTTACTTTAGATATCAAATCGGGTAATTAAAAAAAACAAATAAATGAATTATTAATAATTTTTATTAGGTAATGAGAAAAAACAGACGGATATACCATTTTAGGTAGTTTTAATTAGCTGTGACAGTGACAGGCACGAATTCAACGCGACCGCGCGATCGACGACACGTCATGCACGACTTCCGCTTACATACGCATTCGCAAAACATTCGCATCATTTGATGCGAATGCGAATGTTGAAGCGAATGTTTAAAATGATGCGAATCATTCGCTTATGCGAATCATTCGCTTATGCGAATCATTCGCTTATGCGAATGCGAATGCGAATATTCGTAACAACCCTAATATACATATCAGATTTATAAAAGGGAATTTTCCTTTATCTGTGTAATATTTCATGAAGAGCCGCACAGACCGTTAGGGCAAGTAAATTAGTACCTACTCGTGTTTGTTTGAATTCTTTATGTGTTGGCTCAAAGGCTTCCAAAAATTATATTGAGCTTGCCAAAAATAAACTTCACAATCCTCAGGGCCTTTCAGTGGGTAACGAACAAAGGTTTTTCTTTAAAATAGCATGAAATTGTTTTATTCTGATATGTTTTTTTTTTCATTATCTTTAAAATGCTGAATTAATTGATAGCAATGGAAAAGTCCTTGGTGGTTAAAAAAGTGTTTTTTTCTTGTATTATTGATATATTTTATTTGTTAATGTTTTTCTTTTTTTTATATTACTTGGGGCGACAATAGAAAAAATGTTCAACTCAACAATGTTGTAGACAAACGTCGAATTTTAACAACAAACATAGTTAGAAGTTTAACTGAAGACTAAAGTCGTTTGCGCGGGTACCTTTATCTTATTCTGTGACTTGACACCTTATGTTACAAGTTAACAAAGTACTCTGTGGCCCTCGAAGAGTTTACAAAATCGAACAGGATCCACAATGTACTTTTATAGTTAACCACAGACATAAAATGTATGTGTAGTTAACTACCATCTACCATCGTGTCCTTCATTGCCAGCTTTAATTGTAAAAAGTGAGAAAAGATGTCATGCAGAATATTACGAATAGAAGATAATCTACTAAATTGTACTGTCTTGAGCTATTGATTTTATATACGAGCCCAAGATACCAGTAAGTTTCATGCAAATGAAAATTAGTACTTTAAGCCCTCAGCTATTGTCAGCAGAGTCTGTGTAAAATGAGATGAGAGACGAGGTTTCCCAGGAAATCGACTCGTGCATGGCGACTGCTTTATTGCTAGAAGATAAAGTTGATAATGCATAGCTTCTAATGTCGCTTACGCGCTGTGGCCGAAATAAAACGACACTTTTACACTATTTAATAAATTTGTGGCGTTGTGGACTCGGCACTTGCCTTTCAATCGGGAGGTCCGGGGTTCGAGACCGCCATATACCAATGTGTTTTACGTTTTACGAATTTCATATGTACATTTATCTGACGTAAACCTGCATACATATGCGAAGAAGGTGTATGTGAAGTCAAACAATCCGCACTGGGCAAGCGTGGTTGACTAAGGCCTAAACAGTGCTTGGCACTGCCTGGCACTGGGCCCCCTGGAGGAGCGATTCCGGGCGGTGCCCAATACGAACATCGCCTCGGGCCGTTTCCCTCAGTGCTGGAAGGTGGGGCGACTCTGCCTTCTGCGGAAGCCGAATCGCCCCGCCGCGCCGATGCCCCGTCGGGGTACAGGCCGGTGGTACTGCTCGACGAGGCCGGGAAGTTTTTTGAGAAAATTCTCCATGCATTATTTTAGAACAAATTTGGTTAGCATAAAAAAGGTTATAGTGAGCTAACCTTAAAAGATAGACATATGCTTTCGCGGACTTTTTTTTAGAACTTTTAAAGGGGAATAATTCTGTCATACATGATTTTTGCGAAACTTTAACCGTTTACGCAGCGCACGCAGCGGAAGCTCTCAATAGGAAAAAAAATCTCCCGATTTTGAAACATTCTTCGTTAGTGCTCCGCTCCTATTGGTCTTAGTGTGATGGATGATATATATCTAACCTCAGCTATTTCTTTGTATTCTCTATTTGGTTTTTTTATACTTTTTTCTGTTATTATTAAATCCTTTCTCTCGAGCTCCTGTCCACTTTTATAATAATAATAAATCTTTATTTCAGAACCAAAGATTCCATACAAGTGGGCGATTTAAATAGCTGAGGTTTTTTTTCCAAAATTGTTCCATTTAGATACAAACTTATGTAATAAATTTAATCCAGAATTTTAAGATTCTCGAATCATAACTGTCCGCTATAGCTTGCATGATGGCATTTATTTCGCTCTCTTACCAAAAACAGGTGTTTGAAAATATTGAACAGAGCGGATTTTTCTTCAATCGAGTGAAATACTATTAATCATGTTTCTGTCTATGAGTGTTTAGATAAAATGTTCAACGATATCATACGAGTATATGAATATTAGCACTGTATGTTTTATATTTGTGGCGGTACAGTAAATCGAAATAGTTCTAAAACTGGAAAGAAGCGATCAAGAACTGAAAGAAAACATGCCTGCTACCTCGGGTCAGGTGCGACAGACGATAGCGTTCTGCGCGGAATAGGAACGTAATAAGCGCCGAATTAGTTTTATTTTAATTACTTGTAAAATATACATTATTTTTGAAAACTGCCAATACAGTCCCTAGGTAATATACATTTATATTATATATATATAAATATTGACGCAGTTATATGCATCACATTAAAAATAAATCGATTTTAGTTGAAAATTAGACGTAACTTCGTTATTTTTTTTCTATCGATGAAATATTATAATTTTATGTTTTCACTCAGACTAATCCCATTCAAATATAGTTAAATATCTATTTTAAAAAATGGGAAAATTCATTATTCAATTTCAAGTGTAGAAATCAAATCTAAATTAGCAATTTAGTTTTATACCCCCTCTTAAGTCTCGAGTAAACGCAGCTAGCTACACTTTTTACTCCATCACCCGGAATCACACGACAACTGACACGATCGGGGGAGCTCAGTCAGACACAGGGCTCACTGCTTGATGTATCTCTTGAACGGTTCCTGAAATTTTGTTATTTTCTTTGGGTCTTGACCACGATGAAAGTTGCTCAACTTATGCAATCGTAGCTCTGAATGTATACTTGTGCTCTTGCGTCACTATCACTGAGCTCTTCACCTGATATCACAGAGGCGTGTCTTATTTCTTGTTGAGTGTGACGTTTTGTTATGGATTGTATTAAAGCAAAACACATTAATAATTTTTTGGTACACAGATTTGGAAGATTGTGTTCGCATGTCAATGTAAGCAGTCATACAAGTCCGCACCTAAGTCTGCCTTTATTGGGGAACATATGATGTCAGTATATTGTGTGCTGGCGAGGAAGGATTGTCGTAACACGCACGCTCCAGTCATAGGTGTCAGTGTTACATATAGTATACCATAAACTTGTTTTGTTTGCCATGTTGCAAAAGAAAAATTAAAACCACCTAATGCGTGCTGCACACCGCACTGCAGCGAGCGAAATATGTTTTAATTCAAACACGTTAGCTCACACTAGTCACAATTAAAACAAATGCCGGTAATTAAAAACGGGCGAACACAGCGTGGCTAACGTTGAAATATGCAAGTGTCACGAAATGCAACCGGGATGTGACGGCGTCCAAATTGCGAGTGACGGTCCGTTTCTACGTTCAGCTAGGGGACGCGCGTTCCGAGTGTTCGTATTATGAAACGGGGGGCCGTAACGATTTGTTTTGGATTCCTCTTTCAATTATATTTGTAATTAACATTGGAATGGATGTGAAATGTCTTTACAGTTTTAAAGCGCAGTCTTCCTATCCAAAACTTACAAGTTGGATAAGTAAATTTCGATGTATAAACATATGGTTGTGATGTTGATACAATAATGGTTCTTATAGGTTAATGGTGAAATTATTATATTATAGAAACCAGAAACAATTGTTGCTAAAGCGACTATGAATCATCGCTGACAAAAGGTTTATTTATTTGTTTAAGATGGCATAATTAATCACAAATCACAATATATATCCGAAAACCTCCACACAGTGGTCTTTGAGCATATCGGCATTAGGCCTAACAAGTAAGCAGTTTCGCTGTGATGTCACGTGAATTCCAATTAATAAGGAAACAGTTAAAGTGAAAGTGAATGATTTTAGTGAAATATTTATCATAGCAGAATAAAACGAAATACTCAAAGTTAATATTACAAACACCAAAGGGAAAACGCTGATGCAAACAGCGCATAATTCTGGTTATTAGCAGTCTACGGAGGAGTCTAATGAGTCAATTTCCATCGTATGCGACAACGAAGACGGTGAAAATGGTAAAAAATGCTGTTTCGACATTTTTAGAGATGTTCCAATTCAAATTATTAAATTGTCAATTTTGCATAACTTTTTTGAAAAAATAGATAAAATACTTCTCTGGAATACGGATACGAATAACAGTGCCTGCTTTACAGTACAGAAATACTCGTAAATTACGCAAACAATTAAATATCGGCAATAATGCGAACAGAGGGCGCGACAATTTGTCTGGACCGGACGGTTGGGGTAAGAGCGCGAGATACAGCATGTTCAAATTTCATTTTATTGCCAGCACCTGTTTAACTGCTACCATACACGGGAATGTAAAAGGGATTGAAAACTGAGAATATTAGAACATACTTTCGATGTTTTTGTTAAGGAATACAAACAACTTTCGTAATGCGACGTAACTCCCAGAGGAATACAGTTTCTTTTTTGTTTGAGTATGTATTAGCTAAGTACACTATACAAATCGATGATTTTCTCCTTCCCGTGTTTATCTCTGACAACGTTAATACATATTGATTTTAATAGATCAGAAATAAAATAACATCTTCACAATTTATCAACCCTGAAACTATTTGGGGTAAGCTCATATTTAGCATTTGGTGTGTTATTGCTGAGGTAATGATTTCGCCACCTGTAGTAGGGACTTGAGTTAAATTAAATTGTGAATAATATTTAGCACTGTTGTTCTAATTTTATATATTTATTTTTGTATTCCAGCATTGTAATCTGCCAATTATATGGCAGACAACAATATTAAAAATATACATTAATAACCTCGACTCTCGATTTTTATTAAATAAAATACTATTGGTACTGTGAAAAAAATGGTCACAATAAAACAAAAAAAAAAATGTAACTACCTGTATATCAGACACAGTACTATGGAACATGCACAGCGTAGTTAATGTAATTATGAGGCTGTAGCGTAAACTGTTCTGACTTGTTGCGATTAGAGGATGTCTCGCCGGGCAGGGATCGTACACATTTTCTATTAGATTGTTTTGCGACTGTGGAGAATATAGTTTTCTATGGAATATGTTTTTTTATTCTAAAATGCTATAAAGTACTCCTAGCCTCACGCCACTAGCATTAGCGTATACAGCTTCTTTCCTACTCAGCTATGGCGATCTTAATCATGTTACACAATATAAATTGTTTTTTGGTTGTGGTCTTTTTAGCCGACTTCATAAAAGGTTCTCAGTTCGACTTTATTTATTCATATTTTTGTTATGTCAGAACTACGTCTAACTTGCTGATTGACTGATTAGGAAAATTCTTTTTTTGGCCAATTTACTAACTGATTTGACGTTTTTCGTTTGAGAGGTTATACTTTCCGATTGGTACCATTGTCACCAAATCAGGATCTGATGATGATCTGATGCGATCCCAGGGAAATCGATCGATAGATTCAAAGGCACGACTAACGTGCTTCATGTTTTTTTTTTCTGAAAGTGTTCAGGTATTTAATAATTATCTTAAGGATTCCTTCACTGATGGTGGAAGGATCTTTGACTTTTATTTTTTTAATAATTTGTTTATTAGATAAACTTGTTACAAATATAAAATTAACAAAAGGCAACCTTGCAACTAGTTCCAACAACTATGTACATTTATTTATTTATTCTCTATGTACATACATTTATGCTACTTGTACAAAGGCGGACTTAATGCCTGAAGCATTTCCTTCCAGTCAACCTTAGGGTGGTGCAGAAAAAGGAAATTCGATAAATGTACAGAGAAATAGAACAGCTGATTAAGAATATCATATTACACACACATAACAAAATTCTAATGGATAAATAAAATAAATTAATAAGTTAATAAGTTACTTCTGTGAGCCGATTCATTAAAAATAAAATTATTTTATAAAAAATATAACCAACTTCAAAATCACTAAAAAGTCGAAAATAATAAACACACAACATTACATACTTATTTTGAAGTCGGTGCCAAATTTTAGCTTGCACATTGGTCAGTTCTTACATTTTTGAAGACTTTCCAGGAGACTATCGGTTTGTACCGATTAAGTTGTGTCATCATCATCATCATCACAACAGCTCATATATGTCCCCACCGAGGGGCTCGAGCCTATCCTAACTGTGCCTAAAGTTAGGGTGTTTAGGCCTTAGTCAACCACGCTGGCCCAGGATTGGTCGATATGTATGCAGGTTGCCTCACGATGATTTCCTTCACCATAAGAGCGTCAGACAAATGTACATATAAAATTCGAAAACGAAAAACACATTGGTACATGGCGGTTTCGAACCCTGGACCCCCGAATGGAAGGCAAGTGCTGAGTCCACAGCGCCACCGACGCTCCGAGTAAGTTGTGTGTATTTTTATATTATTTCCGACATTTTGTAATTTTTAAGATGGTATTTTTGTTATAAAATATTTCTTTTGAGATGCAGGTACCTTTCTAAATCGGGTTGCTCTTTATAATGCCCTACCTCTTATAAACATATTTATAAAATAATAATAATTTAATAATAGATCATAATAACAAATACTGACCAGGTTCAATATAATATATTTGTATGTATTCCAAGTACGTATTTGAAGCGGTTTTTAATTTTTCTCATATCAGCCAAGAGACGCCCAATGTTGGACATAGGCCTCCCCCAAGGATCTCCATACCGATCGGTCCTGCGCCTCCCGCATCCAGAGGCTTCTCGCGACCTTCACCAGATCATCGGTCCACCTTGTGGGGGGCCTACCAACACTGCGTCTCCCGGTACGCGGCCGCCACTCGAGGACCTTTCCACTCCAATGGACGTCAGTCCTACGAGCAATGTGTCCAGCCCACTGCCACTTAAGGTTTGCAATTCTTTGGGCTATGTCGGTAACTCTAGTTCTTCTACGGATCTCATCATTACTGATGTGATCACGTAGAGAAACCCCGAGCATAGCCCTCTCTATTGCCCTTTGAGTGACTTTGAGCCTTCTTATGAGACCCATCGTAAGCGGCCACGTCTCAGTTCCGTATGTCATCACTGGCAACACGCACGAATTGAAGACGCGATAGATGGGCCGAGAATATGCTGCGTAGCTTCCTGAACGCTGCCCAGCCGAGTTGGATTCGTCGATTTACCTCTTTCTAGAAGTTGGACAACTTACCGAGCTGGACTATTTGTCCCAGGTAAACATATTCGTCAACAACTTCCAGAGTAGAGCCTCCAACATTTACAGGAGTGGGTACTACACGGGAATTCGACATTATTTTAGTCTTATCCATGTTCATTTTAAGACCCACTTGTTGGGAAACTCTATAGAGGTCTTCGAGCACTGTGCCTAGATCCTCCACCACGGTCTCAGCCATGACTACGATATCATCAGCAAAACGAAGGTGAGTCATGTATTCGCCGTTTATGTTGATGCCGAGTCCTCACCAGTCCAAAAGCTTAAATACATCCTCCAACGCAGCTGTGAACAGTTTCGGCGATATAACGTCACCTTGTCTCACACCGCCTTGGTCCTGAAGGCAGACTGACATGGTGGCGTTTTCGTACAATTATATTTTAAGCTTCATTAAAAAACGGTATTTTGAATGTGAATTTAACGCATTTGCACTCATTTACGCTGTTAAATGTTACATAGGTATACATAGAGTACATTGTTTTATTAAACACTCTCAAGGCTGAAATTAAACACTCTACTTTTCATTTCGAATATGAGGAAAGTAAATCAAAGCGAATATTCCAAAAACATCTGTGTTTTATGACATTGACTTTCCCGCCTTTTTATCACGCACATATTTAAGCGCTATAATGCCATGACATTTATACATAATTTTTAATATGTATTTGTGACTGGTTAATATTTCCATAAATAAAAAAAAACAAATTACATATAGGCATATTTGATTAGTTCGTGAAGTTTTCACGAAGTTTATTCATTTATTAGTATAGTTGTGTAACTGTATTTTTTTTTGTTATTGCCTGAAATAAAAAGTTTTTCTTTTTGTACACTAAAAAGACTTTTATAGAGTACTAGCTGTACCCGCGAACTACGTTTCGCTTTTATAACATTCAGCATTCAACATTTTCTGTAGAGGGCCACCTTTATTACCTACTTAGGGGTATAAAAATAGCCTATGACCTAGTCTTAGACTTATATTTGATAGGTCCGAGAATACACCAAAAAAATCGATTAAGCCGTTTCGGAGGAGTTTGGTACCAAACACAGTGACAAGAGATTATTATATATATATTAGACTAGCTGTGAACTACATTTCGCCATAATAAAAAATAGTTTACGACCTATTCTCAGACACAAAAAATTTCATAAAGATCGGTCAAGCCGTTTCGGAGGAGTTTGGTAACAAACACTGTGACACAAGAATTGTATATATTAGATTGATATATTCATAAATTTATCTATGGCTGCGTATGACAAAATCTGTCGAAAGGAAATATTCTTTTTTTTTAATTCTCGTCGGCCTCTAGGGTCGCGATGTATAATTTTTTGTCCTATACTTAGGTAAACAATGACCTACTTTCAGAATATGAGAAATGAAAACAATATTTAAATTATTATAACACTAGGGATACACAACATGCCCTCTATCTACCTACAAGTATAAAATTAATGGTTTAATGTCCTAGGCATCATAATATTTTCGTTGAATTACATCTTTGTATACGTTGTTGACGTCAACAAGTGCCTGAAAAGATCTACATTTAATAGAGAAACTTGGCTTGATTAATAAGAACTTTATGGAAAATTAGACTCAATAAATTGTCTATTTTAGACATCAGGTAAACAGCGTAGGCGAGATACTTCAAAGAACATTTATGTTTTGAATCGTGGTCTTAGCTTTGACAAGTGATCCCTTAATAAAATGTTCTACAGAAGCAAATGTTTGGAAAAAAATACAGATTTAAAAATTTGATATGAACTAATCATGTTAATAAGGAAGAAATTTAGCAAAACACTATATTTTCGGCTGTTTAATAGGGAATATGCGTGATAATTTTTTTATTTCTTAAATTAATCATTTATAACATAGAAAAAATATAAATAGGCTTGAAAATAGTCAAATTATTTTTCAAAGTGACATTTAAAACATTTAGTAAATTTGAGCCCTCCATTTAGCGCGTGCTTTTAATGACGTCATTGGTTGTGTCCCGTGTTTGTTTACTATAGCGTTTCAGTTACTTCATACTTATGATCAGTTTTAATTGCTATACAAATTACGGAAGAAGTTAAAAAACCTTTTTACAAGTATTGAAGGCTACCGAAGTGCCAGTGCACTATTATTAGTATAGTACATCCGATAAAGTCTTTTTTCGTATTCCACGCGATGCGAAAACACAAAAAAAGGTGTAAGATAATGGGAAGGGATAATATATCTCCATTATTGATTGTACTTTGTTATGAAGATATTTTAACGTAAGTATGTTATATTTATGTACAGCTTAGTGTAAATTAGCTATTAAGCAATAGAATATTCCGTCTAAAACTAACCTAAACTAGTTTACATAAGTTCATTAAAAATTTATCTAAAGAGATTGCTTATTCCTATTGTGGTTTTACAAAATTTTTATTATTGATCATTTATTTTAGGTTAAGAAAGATACAGTTAATATATTGAATGTAACATAATAAAACAGAAAGGTAATGTAATCTAAGGTTAAAGAAAGGAGTTGTTCCTCATATATAAGGAACAATTTTAATGACAAATGGTTATGTATAGGACTGTTTTGTTAGTATTATTACAACATTAATGACTAAAATATACCATGTAACATAATAATTACCTTGCAGCTTTCACTCCTTTGATCTCTGCGCTAGTAAAATCGAGATTTGATACAAAATATGCTGACATCATAAATTCATCTATTTTTGGTGGATTATCTGATTGTGCTTTGACAAAACCAGTTTCTGTCATCGTCCTAGATTGACTACAAATATACATTCACAAGTAATACATTTATAAACAAATTTTCTCACAAACACTACTAACACAGTTTGAATATCAACGCCGATTAATTCCATGACGTGACCATTGACGTCACAATCCGTTTCGACCAGTGGTGACGCGTTTTGTAAGTTTGAATTTCCCGGCATTATTTTTCACTTTTTATATAATATTTTCTGCGTTTAAATAATAACTAATCAAAGAAATACCTTTTAAGTATAATGTAAAGAATCTAGAAAAAAATATTTGAGACAATTTTAAATTTTATGCATATTCCCTATTATAAAATTGTGTGGCGATAATATATTACACAACATCTCTAAAATCAGTTTATATATTTAGTACATAATTATAATTTTAAATAAAAAATGTTGAGCATCTATGTATCAAATTGGAGGCAAATGCCTGTATTCATTGGAAAAGTTAATGAAAGTCGCCCCTAGTAAATTATTTCGCCCCCGCTTTAACGAGTGCGATTCACTTGCGTATATACGTATACGTTCTATATAGTTGTATGGAATTTTTATACAAACAAATTAGAAAAATTAATAATAAAATGTTGAGCATCTATGTATCAAATTGGAGGCAAATGCCTGTATTCATTGGAAAAGTTAATGAAAGTCGCCCCTAGTAAATTATATCGCCCCCGCTTTAACGAGTGCGATTCACTTGCGTATATACTTTCCATATAGTTGTATGGAATTTTTTTATAAACAAATTAGAAAAATTTACTTTATTTTAGAGTATGAAAGGAGACGGTTCATCGTGGGCCAAAATATAACAACATGAAATATTCCTTATTTTAACTCTTATTGCATAGACTAGTATTATGTTATCTGTGGCATAGTAGTTATATGTTAGAAAAATCAGCCTTATCCGCAATCTGAGAAAAGAGAAAATCAGGCTTAAAGTTATTGCTAACGAATGAATCGAATAACATGCTGTAATCGATTACATTTTATTTCCCGTGATAATAGTTTTACGTCAGGTGACTATAAATAATATTTTTGCCATACTCTCACGCACATTAAACATCAATAATAATAATCTATCTTGTCCTAAACAATGAAGAAGAGTTCCATAAAATGAATATCTATCTGTGATCGATTATTCATTTTTTTTCCTAAATACTTTGAAGTCAGCGCTGTGAAAAAAAAGAAAATGTCAGATGTCACTCGACTCGTTTGCTTCGTTTCGTTCGCTAAGTTTTGAGTGTGCTCTTATTGTTATTCGATTTTTCTACGACCTTTGCTATTCAATACGGACTTCAGTGATCTTATTTTTCTTGTATGAACTTTGCTTTCACACCGGACACCGAAAACCCGCTTACACACGATTGACTTTGGCAATCTTGTTCCTGGACTTCCCGCTCGGCCTTTCGATTGGACACCACACCATGAATCGTTGTATAAATTGCAATATAGCGTTAGATCGCTGTAACGCAATAGGCAACAGAGTTTTAGATAATGATGCCATATTGACTGTGTTTCGTCATTGGCGTGCACCTCAACCTGTAAAGTTCAGTCTTCTAAACTATTTGACTAATCTTTAGTAACATAAAAATGCTTTAATATGATAAAAATATATGACTTAATAATGTTATTCCCTGAAAAAGCGCTCTGTTTCGACATCTGATTTTCATAACCCTACTTTTTATAATCTTTAATTTCTCAGATCTCAGATTGCCAATTTTGGCCAAATTTTCAGAAACCGTTTAATGTCCTACTATCTTTCAAATAATACTACTTTCATTGTGTTACACCCTAGGCCCAAGGTTCTATGGAGGTAGATCCGTCTCCTTTGAGCTTTACCTGTTGTCATTTTTTACCGCAGTAATAGCGATGCTTTTAGCATGGTGGTTTTATTTCTTACATTTTTACAATAATAAACATGTCATACATTGATATCATATTATTCAGTGTCTTCATGTTTTATGTCATTAAAAACATTACTAAGTGATAGTTAAAAGAGGATCAGGTAGCCTTATATAGTTATACAGGATCAACAATGAATTGTTAGGAAATCCTTAAGAGCAACTTTTTGAGATATTTAAAAGAAAAATTTTGAGGTATGAGGTTTCACATTTTATAAAAGCAAAGATATTAAGGGCCAATTCCACCAACTTTGACTTAGCTTAGGACAATCCAGAAGCAATGGAATGCTGTTACTTCTTGTCCGCATTGTAAAGAGTTGCCACTTAAGATTGGGCCAAGCTTTGACAATGTTGGTGCAATTAGCTAGAAGTATTTAAGTCTAGTCTAGTCTAGTCAAGTAGTATAAAAGTAACAATTTGACAATTTCAATGTTTCCTAGTTATTACAAGGAATTTCAGTCGTAAACGTTCAAATTTTAAGGTTCAAGAATAGTGGTTGACGAACGCAGAATCCTATTACAATTGTATGTAGGTATTGTGTTAATACTGTATGTAGTCAATTTATGCCGGTCCTTGGTGCATTTGGCCGCTACGCCGTACCAGTTGGTTTGTAGGCAATAACTTACAATGGTACACCAATTAATATAGTGGGACCGCCTTGTAGAAACCACCGCCATTAAATATGATACATTCGCCGAATTATAACTGAGTTTATATGAAGAAGTATGGAATTTTATGTTTGTAGACCATAGCAAATAGGTAGGTATTCTGTGAAGAAGCATTTATTAAATAGATTGATATTCTACAATAAATAAAACTCTAAAAACAAAAATAGAAATCACTTAAAATTTTGCGGTGTGTTAATTTGATACGCAGTATTGTAATCGTCCTAAATTCATATGAGAGAATTTCATACTAATACTGCAGTAGGTACTTCAAACACAAAACGCTAAAGAATTCACACTCAATATGAATGTACCTACCTAAATTCTCAATTGTTTATTTGCAGTTCAATAAGTCTTATGTGCACTCTACGCTTTATAGGACTACACGCGACACCCGTCATCCACACGCCCGCCTTAGGTTATGTCGCCGTCCGAAACATGTGAAACCATAGACCTAATAATCGTTTGCATATGACATATTATGCATGTTACAAGCAACAGAGGCGAATTGGTTATTCGCAAATCGCAACAAAGATAATTTATGGAAAAGTCTCAAATGAGAGTTCAACCTGCAGTGTTTTATGTATTTATACATTACATACATTTACATCATAAAGGTGTCAGTTAGAAGAGGAAAATCGAATTAACGCACAACCAAAATATCTTAAATTTTGACATTTTACAAATTCATTATATTGTGTAACTAGCTTTTCGCTCGCGGCTTCGATTGCGTTATTATTGTTTTCCCGTGGGAATTTTATATTTTCCCGTAGGAAAAATAGTTTTGTAGCCTATTATATAGATGACTGTTATTTATATTTAGGAGCTCGGATAATAAATTTCATCGAAATTGAAGCAGTTTTGAAATATTTTCCATAGAAACTTTTAACCCCTATTTTGCACACTAAGGGGGTGAATTCACAACAAAGACTTTCACATTCACTTCACACAAACACGTGTTCAATGAAATGTTTTAAAGAGCATGAATCTCAAGTTTTATCAAAATCGTTGCTAAATTAAAGTTTTTTTTCATACAAACTTGCAACCCCTATTTCATCCCTTTAGGGTAAATTTTTTTAAAAATCCCTTCTTAGTGTGCGTCCACATTTTGAATTAAAACAACTGTCCAAATTTCACTTTTCTACCATTAGCGGTTACGGCAGTGCGTGCGTCTGTAGATGGGAACTTCTCCTTAGATAAAATAAGGCGGAAAGTTTGAAAAGTAATTATTTGCTGGGGGAACGAATGAAACTTTAATCTAATAATAATTAGAAATGAGTAAACACGCGTTTCGCCGTATTAGAATATTCCACAGTAAACGTGGAAATGTTTAAGTCTGTGGAAGAATAATCGAATTGATGTCTCCAGTTCTAGTATTAGCACCGTCGCAAATTTGCCTCGGGCGAGCACGTGTCGTTGAAACGAATCGCGTGTACCTCCCTCTCTTTATTGCGTATGTTTGGCGTTGAAAGTATTTTTGAATCGAATACAACGAATCGAAAAAAATCATCACGTTTGATCACAGTTATTGTTGTTTGTGACCCTTTTGTATAAAAAGTACTCACTTAAACAATAACATTTTTGATTAGTAGGTAGGTAATGTTATGTACAGTCGAATCAGAATGTGCTATTTCTTTAAATTTCTCATTCCTTACTTTTTGATCCAATACATTGAAAGCGAATACATTTTTTTAATGTTTTATAGGACGACAGAAGGGCATCTGTTCTTCAGCTCACCAGTGCTTGATTTCATTACAAAAATGTAATGCCAAGTTGGGGTTGGTTATGTATTTAAAGTTATTTTGTTGATGGTCTGGTTCTGGTTTGTTATGTCATAAGACATACAAATGGTATAGAGCAATAACAACTTTGAAGGAATGCTTAACAACGAGGATAAAACTAAGTATGGATATTTCTAACATAGTTATGTTTTTTATGGTGGGCCCGGCAAAGGACCTCCTGATGTTAAGCGGGCCCAAATGAGTTGACAGATAGAGTTGGGACGACATTCACTATCCTACATGTCCGCCCCTTGCCGGCCCAAGTTATCATAGTATTTAATTTTAAGTGATTTTCTTCTGCTCTTTATTAACTCAGTTAGTATTAAGTCAGAACTATGATCAAGTAACAAAAAAATTGGCCATAAAATTTTATAAACAATTGTTATTATACCAATCACTTACAAAACATGTAACTTTTGAATGGACATGGAGTGAACAATGTCAGAGAAGAGTCCTACTTGCCCTCTAACTCTTGTATCAGCCAACACAATAATAACACCAAAATGAGATGCGTAGACGCCGCTCAAGCAACTGTCACATTCCAGAGACGGATGAGAATTTTATGCAATTCCGATCTTAGATAAAGCTCTCGGAGGGTGCTAAAGGCTGGATGCTCGTTTTATTTTAATGCAAACCGACAACAAATAACGAATAAATATTCCCTTTTTTATTGTTGAGCTGTGACGCGATGCTTTGATTTAGGGGAGATGAGGGGTCGGCGACGAATTGTGGTCGACATTATTTGAGATAGGGCTTTGTTACGCTGTCAGAAACGGAATGATATCGGACTATGTCGATATAGCGGGGGTGATGACCTATGGAATTGGAAAGATTTGCAACTGTTTCCAATTCGAGCGCTCCGCTGATTAGATGAGTGTATGCGTTAATGAAGCAGCTGCAAAATGACAATTCGTATTGCTATTATTAGGAATTAATAATATACTTGGCACGTAAATAACATTTTGACAAGCTCTATGGTGGGCCTTCTCAACATATGTCAAGTGATAACAAGATTTTGTTGAAGCAATTTCCGTCCGAAATATTTTTTATTATTGCACAACTGTATTATTTATAAGTTCATACCTACTCGTATGCTCATACCGATTAACGATACTGGTTGGAAAATATGAACACTTATTATGATTTTAATTTATATTTATATTAGATTTTATATTATCATTGATGTTGAACTATTCTGTTATGTTGGCTTAATCTTATCTTGTTTATTGTAGGTTTGAACTACTTTGTAGAATTTAACTTTTATCAATGGAAAAGCTTATAATATAATATCAAGACAGGCTTAAAATATCATCCACGTTAACTTAAACAAAAAATAAATATATTCAACATATTTTGCCAGCTTGAAGAAAATAATTTTAGGTCTTAAAATTGTGACTTGCCTGATACTAACTATGGTGAATGTACCACCAGGTCTTGAAATATTATTATTGAATAATATTTTTCTATGACGACAATGATGCCGCCGATTTCATAGGATGGGCTTATAGATCACATGTCAGTTGGGGGAAGTCATCTTGAAGAGCACAATAAAACTGCACAAGTTAAAAGACCAACAGGCATTCGGTACACGTGTTCCAGATAGATTTGAACTTTGGTCCGAGAGGTGCCCATAAAAACAATCAGCTCCAATCCTTGCTACAACCGTGAAATAAGAAACAGACCCTTGTGTGTATGATGCTCAAATTGGTAGAAAATTATGCGCTATGTTGTAAGTAAAGAGCTTTGATTATGCATTTGCCTTGAAAAAGTGTTTAATTTTATGTTGATAATTATAACTAGAAATATTATAAGACGTGTAGGGAACCGCTATAAATTTATTAGTTACCTAATAGACTTTTTCACTCGCTAGCGCCGGCAACAGCATACCATTCATATACTTTTGTTAGTGTCGAAACCAGCAGCCGTTCCGGATGACTGCTATATGACGGAGGAGCGTTCGTCTCACCTGATGGTAAGTGACGATAAGGCCGAAGGTGGAAGCAAACTTCACCCGGACTCCTTAACTGAGGAACTAGAAATCTTACCTCGGCTAGGAACGCAACAACGATATGACATTGTTATTATGGCGATAAATTTAGATAAGATGATGCTAGCTAGCTAGGCAGACTCAAGCCCTACTACCATATGAATTGAGCAGAAAAACATTTGCCCCCATGTGGAATCAAACCCGGAGCTTCCAATCAACAGCCGATGGTCTCAACCACAATACCACGGAGGTGGTGGTCGACGTACTAGTTTTAGTGCCTCGAAAACAAAGCTTACATCTAATCTAACGGTGAACTACTATACCCGTTCATATCACATGTTTTCGCAAATTTTGCGATTTAAGAAGAGAATCAAAACCTATAGGATACTTTTGTATCCCTATGTTATCTAATACATTCGAGTTAAAACCGCTGATTTACTGTTAGTTTAAGCTCGCTGTCTAGTTACGGTTTTTAACAATTGAAAACACGCCAAGAAATACTGAATATCAGTAGCGTAGACGACCTACGTATGTACATAGAATAGTACATTACTGCAGAGGCCGGGAAGTTAGGGATTGCCGGACTAGTAATGCTTTCAAGGCCGAGCGTGAGCGAGGCCTTGACAATAATTATGAGTTCGGCAATCCCATTCCCGCCGAGGTATGTATAGTGCTTTTCTCAATAATTGCGAGGAAATAATGAGAGACGTAATACTGGAATTAATTATGAAATTCAGTGTAATAATAATACCATATAAATAAAAACCTTTCATATTAAAATATTGTTTAATGTTGTCTATTTATTTATTCGAATATTTATAATTTTTAGTTTTATGATCTGTAAATAAGACAATAGTAGGTACCTAATAATAATAAGCTTCCTCTCTCTTGTTCAACGATTGCATGCCCAACGGGTCCATAATGATGTTATTTTTTGTGAACCACCTATTTTACACATTATGGTATGCATAAAAGATTTTGAATTGAATTGAATTGGAAACAAATGAGTATAATATGAATAAAAAAACAAATCAAGCAATTAATTAAATATAGTAGCCTAGCATTTACTAATACTTTTTAATTTTCAATTAGTGCAAAGGAAACAAAGCCCATACAGCCCAATCATATTTTACGCAAAAAATGTAATACTGCAGATTATGACTTTTTTCTCTCGCAACGAAAATTAAGCATATTTTCGTGTGAATTCATACCAACATTTTAATAAAATTGTTGTCATATTCATATACTTACAACGTGTCTCATAATAACTCCCCATAAAAATTATAATATTCATTTAACCGAAAAGAATGTGTCAACTTTAATAACTTGTCATATCAATCGAATTTAATTGTCAAATTTATGAAAATTCAGTTTTAGAACAGTTTTAGGTTGAAACTTTTGATAGTTTAAATAAAATTAAATATTATAATTTTTATGAGGAGATATGAGACACGTTGTATATATGCTCGAAGAATGCATTTTTTATAATGTGGTAGCAATTGGCTGTATGACAAGTTACATAATTCAAGTTATAGATAAATTAAAAACCATTGGAGCAGCGGCCAAAAATGAATTTTCATACTTACTTTCCTGGCCTAGGCCGATAAAGTAATGCATGAGCCAAGAATTACAAACTTTGTGTCTTCTTTATACTACAATAATGCCTACATTTCCGAGCATGTTTGAGAAAAAGTATTTTCATTAATCAGATATTGTTTAATATTTCAATGCACTGTCAAAAATAGATTTCTCGGATAATAAACTTATCTCATTATTAAAAATGTGGAAAACCTTTCTAGTAATACTTAGAATAATGTAGAAAAATAAGGCCAGGGACATTTTGCAATATTTTCTGGATATTTCGAAATGCATGTTATTCGTAAAATAACCAGGAATATTATGACATTTGAAATACTTATAATATCTATTTCCATGTTTTATGGAAATAGATATTATACGTATTTCAAAGTTGGCTCCTTATTCAAAACAGACGTTTTCTTGTGGTCCTACTAATTTGAACCGAGCAACAATTTTATTATTAGGGTGATAAACCCGCGTTGCTCAGTACAAAGTAAATATTTAACTGGAAAATATTCTACCGATGCATGTATCCGTGCGCTCGTACTCTATAAAGGATCTAAAGTTCACTTTTTATAGGGGAGCAGAAATTATGTTTCGGTGATATATGGCGACACTTCTGCTCGCAGAATTTAAACGTACCGTTTTCCTAACAGTTACTTACAGTGGCGAGGCAGGGCGAGCGTGTGACCCTTAATAAATTCAACATGAAGGAGAGGATTGTCGGAAAATTATTTTACCCTCTCGGTTTGAATTTTTTTTTTATGGTGACTCCTAATTTAGTAACCTCTTGCGATTCTGTTACGTTGGGAGAATTAATAATTTGCCGGATTTCATGAAGATTCGTAAACCATTTGTTGTTGTACATTCGCTTGCACATTTTCAAAGGTTTTCAATCACCAATCAAGTATGACTATGAAAGTTTATGATTTTATTGCCTGTATTAAGTGTTATGGGATAATAGCGTTTAATCATTAGCAGCGTTTTATCATTGCCGATATGTACTGCATATAAAAATAATAAATAAACACACATTAGCTTGTATTTACTTGACATTCCCACGACTACTTACTGTGAGTAAAATTTATTGTGCATTTCCAAAATATCGCTACAATTCAGCTTGCTATTTGGATAGATCGACATTGGGATTATAATTTTTCGAACGCTTTAGTAGCAACACTAGCCCCAAATTGGTTCCTTGTCTTGATAAAATTATGTAATATTGAGTTTGATTCAGTCGAAATCCGCACAATACGCGTCTAATTTGGCGCCAATGTGGAAACTCAAGCGTACGAAAAATCACAATCTCAATGTCGATTGATCGGATTTGGTTCAAGAATAAGTCTACCGATCAGTTCCTCTACTATCAAAGTATATCTTACAATAAAATATTTCCTAGTTTATCGAAACAAAAGGCTGGGTTCATCTAGATCATAAGCGGAGTAGTACAGATGAGACGATAACACGGCACGACTGATCGAACGATAGTTCTGACCCCGGCCTTAATAGAGCCACCCATACGAGTATGTAGAGCATGAGAAACTTATTTAACCGAAACAGACGACACATGTTTTGGGATAATGAGATCAAAATGGTTACGGTCATTGTTTTCTGTGTGCGACCTCCTTTGGTGTCATTCTATCATGTCAATGGATAAACTATTAATATCTATGGACCTACTTCGGCTGTATTGTTTGAATTGTACCTAAAATATCATAATAATGAACTATATGAGCTTGTCATTACAATCTTTAGTACAGTATAGATATTGAAACATTCAAAGTAAGATACTGTAATGTATTCCTAGTACTAACATAACATTATGCCAATACAACTCATTTTCTTTTACACAACAGAAAAGCTCTTGCCTTTATTACACCTTCGATTTATGTCTATAAATATTAAAACACATTTTATACCAATTTCACCATTTAAATACAAGAAAGGAAAATAAGCTTGCCGTTTCAACGTACACAGGCTTCAAAAAACTTAAAGCTGGTTTATGGGTAAATGTATAATTTTTTACAATAAAGTTCCAGAAAGTGCTATTAGATAGATAGATAGATAGATAGATAGATATAATCTTTATTGCACACATGGACATTACAAATCAAACATTATAGACAAAAAACCAACATGAGTACAAAAGGCGGTCTTATCGCTAAGAGCGATCTCTTCCAGACAACCTTAGGGTGGACATGGATGACAATGAAATAAGAGTAGATTATGTGCACAGCATCAATGAATATATAAATAAATATTAGATACATAAAACTATGAATATACATAATATAATAAAATTATAATATAAATATATAAAATTATAATAAAATATATAAGCTACAAATATAAATAATGGTGGAAATACTAATTGCATGATTGCGACAGATAGTACTCCTTAACAAGCGTTTTGAATTTATTCAATGTCTTGGCTTGTCTAATATACACTGGTAGCGAATTCCACAGTCGTGCAGCTTGCACTGAAAAGGAACCGTCGTAAAATTTTGTATGATGTTCTGGGATCCTAAGTATTAAGTTTTGTGCTGACCGCAATGTTCTTCCAGTCGACTCATTCAAGAAACAGAAACGTTTTTTGAGATAATGAGGATACTGAGGATTAAACAAAATATTATATAATAAACACAAAATATGTGTATTCCGGCGAAGTCGAATTGGTAACCATTTTAATTGAGCACGAAAATCGGAGACATGATCATATTTGCGTAAACCAAATATAAATCTGATACAGAAATTTTGGAGACGCTCCATTTTATTAAGTTGTTCCTGAGTAAGATCAAGATAGCTGACATCTCCATAGTCAAGGACGGGGAGCAAGAGAGACTGTGCAAGAGCAACTTTAGTAGCAGTTGGGAGAAAGTTTCTCAATCGTCTCAAGGATCCGGCAGAAGCAAAGAGCTTGCGATTCGTAGCTTGTATCTGTGGTCCCCATGTAAGGCTATGATCCATGAAAAGTCCCAAATTTTTGACACAGTTGCTAGTTGGTATTTTAACACCGTTAAATAAAACATCCGGAAGTTGTTGCAGATCAATTTTGGACACAGTTCTTGGGCTGCCTACAATGATGAGCTGGGTCTTTTTTGGGTTAACTTGTAATCCATGCGCCTTACTCCAATCACAAATTTTATTTAGGTCTTAATTGACGGTATTTAACGTCTGCGCTAAATCTTCGACTGCAGCCTGGCAATAAATTTGCAAATCATCTGCGTACAGATGGTAGAGAGACGAGAGGTTATAAGAAATTGAATTAATAAAAATTGAGAAGAGTAGAGGAGATAAAACGCCGCCCTGTGGAACACCAGCAGTCACACAACACCAAGACGAGTAGACGTCATCGATGCGTATACGCTGCCGCCGTCCACACAGGTAACTACGAAACCAGTCAACCACCGTTGGAGATATGTTAACAGAGCGTAATATAGCAAGCAATACGTCAGAATCTACTGTATTGAAGGCATTGCTAAAGTCAAGTAAGGTGAGAATGGTTACCTTGTTATTCTCCATACCCCATCGAATTTCATCTGAAATATGTACTAGAGCAGTGGTAGTGCTGTGACCAGGGCGGAATCCTGATTGCAATGGGTTAAGAATATTATTTGAGGTCAAATATTTATGCAATTGTTTATGAATAAGGCGCTCGAGGACTTTGGAGAGATAAGGAAGTATGGAGATTGGACGGTAATCGGAGAAAGAGGTAGGTTTACTTTTTTTAGGTAATGGGATTATTTGGGCATCTTTCCAAGCATTAGGAAAGACGCCGTTGGAGATGGAGTAGTTCAGGATATGTGTAAGGATTGGAAGGAGCTCGTCGAGGATAGGTAATATCATTTTCCGGCTTATGCAATCCACACCTACCGCATTAGACGTAATGGCTAACATGCTCTTCTTAACATCACAATCGGTGAGTTGATCAAAGAAAAAGGGACTGTAATCGGGAGTGGGAATACTAGAAAGAGATTTCAAAGTTTTCGATTTAAGTGCCTCCGCATAACGGGAAGATGCACAGAATTCATTATTGAGAGAGTTAATATCTAAATTTTGAAACTTTACAGATTCGTGTGATTTCCCAACTCCCATAGATTTTAGAAATTTCCAGATTTTAGCTGAGTCATTATTCTCAACTGAGCTATGAATATAACGGCGTTGTGCGTTTCTACACAACCTGTTGCAGCGATTCCGAATGGCAACATATTTTTCGTGTTTCAAAGGTGTGGGGTTCAGTTTGTATTTTGACTTTGCAACATTTTTTTGGTGTACCTATTAATGTACCTTTTCATGATTTTAAAGCGAATGTAAAAAAGACTCTTATAAGTAAAGGTTGCTATAAAATCAACAATTATTTGAATGATGTTAATGGTGTTACGCGATATAATGTAAAGAAATGTTGTTGTGTAAAACTATTTATGTAGACAAATAATGCTGTGTATGGTAGGGACATATTTTTTTTCTAAACGTCGGAACTTCTGGTAAAGCTGGTAAGTTTCTTGCGCACATTCTTCTTTTCAGCTAAAATGTGTCAATGGGTGGAAGGTAAAAAAATGGAGGATTTAATAGAGCTATCTATCAAGTTATATTTGAATAATGAAAATTTGGTTTTGGTAAGTGACTTTAAAACCGAAGATGTAAGCAAGCTTCACCTAGACTCCTAAGCAAATGAGGATCTGGCTATCTCACCTCTCATTGTCGGAACACAACAATGTTATACACGTCATTGTGTTATGGTGACAAACTTAGATAAGGTTAGATCCAGGCGGGTTTAGAATGATTCCAATCAAGCCACACTAGGCCAGAATAGTGGGAAATAGCCTAAACCTTAACCTAAACTCTTCGGGAAGTGCTACCGCTACGACTGATATATTTTTGTTGATAATACGTTCCACTAGGCTCGTAGTTTTTTTTTTATGGGATAGGTGGCAAGCGAGCAGACGTATCACCTGATGGTAAGTAATTACCATCGCCCATGGACACCCGCAACCCCAGAGGAGTTACAAGTGCGTTGCCGGCCTTTGAGGTGGGAATACGTTCTTTTTTTGAAAGTTTGAAGGTCGTATCGGTCCGGAAATACCGCAGGCGACAATTCGTTCCAAAGTTTGACTGTGCGAGGCAGGAAACTTCGAGAGAAACTCACAGTTGTGGACTGCCAACCGTCTAAGTGATGGGCATGGATTTTTTGCCGCGTGGAACGATGGCGGAAAAAGGCGGCAGGTATAAGTCCGAACAATTCCTCGGAGCATTCCCCGTAATAAATACGATAGAAGATGCATAGCGAAGCGACATCTCTACGCAGCGCCAAGGTAGGTATCAAGCCGATTTGAAATTTCCTGGCAGTCGACGATTCGAGTCGCTCTCCGTTGAATGCGGTCCAGTGGGAGAAGTTGGTATTGGGGTGCCCCAGCCCAAAGATGAAAACAGTATTCCATATAAAGCCGAACCTGCGCCTTGTAAAGCTGAAGGCGGAGCGCCGGAGTGAAATACTGTCTCGATCTATTGAGCACACCAAGCTTCTAAGAAGAAGCTAATTTAGTTTTACCCTCTAAGTGGCTACGGAACTGGACTTCGCTCGATATGTCGACACCAAGGATCCCAATATTGGCTGAGGCAGTTAGGGGAATGCCCTGAAAGCAAGGAGATACGACAAATGGCATTTTCTTTGCGGTGAACGCGCAAACCTGTGTCTTTGAGGGGTTGAAATGGACTGAATTAAGTTGACCCCAGTTAGAGACTTTCTCTAATGAAGTTTCAATTTCAGACACAAGTTTGACCCTTAATTCATAGATTATCATTTTCAGGATTCCGTACCTCAAAAAGAACAAATAAATGGAACCCTTCTATGATCACTCTGTTTTCCATTTGTCTGTCGAGACTCGTTATCTCGGGAACGCGTAGAGATATCAAACTGTAATTTATATCAAATACTCTACAGTCTACGGTTTCTTTCAGGTGGGAAAAAGTCATAACGACCTGTTCCAATATCTTATATACTATCTATCTCTGGATTTTGATTACTGGAGATAGAATTTTGACGTGTTCTGTATGGAGGTAATGTCAAATACCTATCGCTAGTAACCAAATTCACGGATACATGACCGTTTATATCGCATATGTTCGCAAATTTTGCGATTTCACAAGGGAATATAAACCTATAGGGTACTTCCTGTTGACCCATTATCTTCCAAGAGACGCCCACTGATAGACGTAGGTCTCCCCTAAGGATCTCTATACCGATCGGTCCCGCGCCTCCCGCATCCAGCGGCTTCCCGCGACCTTCACCAGATCGACGGTCCACCTTGTGGGGGGCCTACCAACGCTGCGTCTCGCGGTACGCGGCTGACCCAGAAATATGAAATTTGGCAAGAAGTAAGGGAAAATATCCGAAAACCGAAATATGTACATGGTTATGAACTTATGAATAAATATTATAGTACTCAGATAAGTTCAGCGTCGGTGGTGCTGAGGCTGGTTAATCGGGAGGTCCGGGGTTAGTTTCTGCCATACATTATTTGTCCGACGCTCCTACGTTGAAGGAAAACATCGTGAGGCAACCTGCATACAGTCATCTGTGAAGAAGTTGAAAGGTGTATGTAAAGTCCACCAATCCGCACTGGGTTGACTAAGGCCTAGACTCCCTAACTTAGGCTTGATCCCTCGATGAGAACATATACATGAGCTGTGGTGATGATCATGATATAGATAAGTCGCGAGAGTCCAACTCGCATTTGGCCGGTTTTTTTCCACTGTTTTTTATACCAATGAAATGATAATTTTCGTCGTTGATGTTAAGGCGCATAGTGGTCCCAATGACCTTGCGTCGATCGTCCCGCACTGATTACATAGGAGTGAGTGAGTGAGGGTGAGGGGAATATTTAAGCAAACCTTTACGCGTAAGATGAATTATTTCAATAAAAAATTAATTAAGGCGAGTAAGAAAAATCTAAAAAGACCATCCCCTAGAATATTGTTCACTTTATTTATTGAAATCGAAAGTATACGATTTAACCTAATATTTACGACGCCATTAGGTTTAAAGTTTTAAAATCGAGGCATGTTTGGGTCACATTTTAACAAAGTTTTAATTAATTTATCATAAAATTAAAAAGACCATCCTCTAAAGAATGCGTTGAATAATAACATACCTTTTTTAAAGATTTTTTTATTAAATATTTATGAAGAGAACCGGTTTTTTCTGCAGTGACTTTTTTATGTTTGACCTTACTATGCGCCTTAACTTCATTATCTTAACATAAAGGAGGATCGTTCGAATACTCTCGTACAAGTTTCGTGTCTGTTTATTTCCGAGTCGATAAACACTCGATTCTCGACGCTAGCGGCGTGGCAGTGGCATGCGCTCGAGGCATTTCGAATTTGCAAGTGCAAAAAGAACCGCCATTTCGACTGTCGTGTGCATGCAAGTTTTCGCATTTAACCCGCGACGTCAAATAACAGCAGCATTTACACGACTCGTCGGAAGAATTTCATAACGAGAAGTTTATAATTCGAATTTATTTTTTATTTATTTATGCTTCATGTACATTGTGTACAAAGGCGGACTTGATGCCTAGAGCATTTCCTACCAGTCGACCTACGGGCAATGCAGAGAGCAAATGTGGTAAATGTACCCAAAAACCAAATTAAAAATCACATCGAAATCATGTACAGTTTTTAAAACCTTATACATATACACGGTGTTTCGTAATCTATACCTATAAAATGCTTTGTCCTGAATGACTGACTGACTGACGGATCAACGCACAGCCTAAGCCGCTGATCGTAGAGCCTTAAAACTTGTTCTTTGTATGATGTAGGCGTCCGTTAAGAACGGATTTTCCGAAATTCTATCCCTAAGGGGGTGAAAATGGGGGGAAAGCTTATGGGACATCGTGATTCCGTTCTCAAACCTACTTCAAATTTTGCATAAACTTTCTTTAACAGAATTAATGGAAGACGTGTTTCGTATTTTATTGAAATTCATCCCCAAACGGGGTAAAATGGGGTGATAAACTGATAAAATGTCAAAATCGACATTGATGCCGTTTTCATGGTTTTTCGGGTCGTAGATTACGAAAATAACATCGATTTCAACACCACATACCATCATCCCTGGATGGGGTGCAATGGGGTTGAAATAGTTCATTTTAAATAAATAGTTTGAAAAATACCATATAACATTTTCGAACAATGCTTAATACGTAGTATCTCTATATAGTTTGTGCTTAATATGTAGAAAATCAACATGGCACACGTGAAATTATTTTGACAAGTCTGTCACATAGTGCAAAGAAAAATTTTATATTTTCTGTTAATGGCTGTGCCCATCTGGATTTCGCCAACTAAGAAGTTTAGAAGTTTAAATTGTCTTTTTCTTATGTCGTACCGTGGTGGTAAGGCAAAAGGATCAAGCCATACAAGCAATGTATAGAGCATTTTTTATGACAATATCACGTCACAATAAAATTTGTAGGTTGGTTTAATTCTTGACTAATTTTCACAAAATAGGTATACAATTTTTTAAATATTTGAAATGTTGAAATATGAAGATATCCTTTTCAAGGGTAAAGGGGTTTGAAAGGTGTTCTATGTTTTTACATTATAACTAAGGAATCAAACTCTTTCATCCATTTAAAACTATTAAAAGTAATAGATGAATATTGATAATAAAAAAAATAGCTAGCAACATTGACATAAATTCAACATAGCTGTTGCTCAAAAAAGGTGGATAAAAATTCGTTTCCAAACCTAGCAATATGGGTATCAACTAAAAGGTCTCAAAGAGTAGAGCATTATGAACTTAGGAAAATTACCCTAAATTAAACATGGCCACCGCTCAAAAAAATGGATAAAAGTTTGTTTTCAAACCCAGCAATATGGGTATCAAATGAAAGGCCTTGAAGAGTAGAGCATTAGGTACCTAGAAAATTGACCTAAATACAACATGGCCGCCGCTCAAAAAAAAAGGATAAGAGTTCGTTTTCAAACCCAGCAATATGGATATCAAATGAAAGGCCTTGATGAGTAGAGCACTATGAACCTAGCAACATTGACATAAATTCAACATAGCCGCTGCTCAAAAAAGGTGGATAAAAATTCGTTTCCAAACCTAGCATTAAGGGTATCAACTGAAAGGCCTCAAAGAGTAGAGCATTACGAACCTAGAAAAATCAACCTAAATTCAACATGTCCGCCGCTCAAAAAAAAGGATAAAAGTTTGTTTTCAAACCCAGCAATATGGGTATCAAATGAACGGCCTTGATGAGTAGAGAAGAGTACTATGGACCTAGCAATATTGATGTAAATTCGACATGGCCACCGCTCAAAAAAGGTGGATTAAAGTTCGTTTCCAAACCTAGCAATACCTATAGGTATTAAATGAAAGGCCTTGAAGAGTAGAGCACTATGAACCTAGAAAAATCGCATAAAATTCAATATGGCCGCCGCTCAAAAAAACGGATAAAAGTTCGTTTCCAAACCCAGCAATCAAGTATCAAATGAAAGGCCTTGATCAGTAGAGCACTATGAACGTAGCAACATTAACGTAAATTCAACATGGCCGCCGCTCAAAAAAGGCGGATAAAAGTTTCTCTTCAAACCCAGCAATATGGGTATTAAATTAAAGTAGGCCCTGAAGAGTACCTAGAGCATTACGAACCTATGAAAATTGTCCTAATTTCGAAATGGCTGCTGCTCAAGAAAGGCAGAATAAAGTTGAATCATTATGGAATAAAATGGAGGAAGAACTAAACACTGTGTTAAGCATTTTGATGGCGAAACGTAGTTCGCGGGCACAGCTAGTAACCAATAAATAATCAATTCTTTATCAAAAACGAATTATTAAATTGTGTTTACCCGTAATGTCATTTAACCCAAAATTTTCAATGATACTATGATATAATGAAAATTTTGGGTTGAATGACATTACGAGTAAACATATTTTAATAATTAGTTTTAGATAAGGAATTTATTTATTTATTGGTTATTATAAAACGCCGTGTATATGACAAAATAATACATAAAATATTATCATGCACCAACAATAACAAGTTGCAAGAGTAATACAGCCAACAATGTCTTGTGATTATTTGGTTTGACATAATATAATGTCAATAATACATTGTTTTATTTTTCTTACGTAATATTCTTTACAATGTATAGCAATATAAAAGTCTATAAAGTTACTCATGATGTCAGGAGAAATGTTTTGTGAAAACCTAAAGGGAAAGTAACAATAAAACACATTATTATACTTGGATAACGTCCACCTCTGTACACAAATGTATTGGAAGTTTTAATAAATAATGGTAAATTTAAAATCTTTATTTAGTACAGACTTTTCAGGCACTTGATGTCAAACACAGTTGAAATAAGCCTTTGTTCTTATCAGTTGACTCTCTCTACCATCTGTTCGGAAATTGGGCTGCCAACTATAATGCAAAACATAATACCTATTCGTAGCCTTAACTTTTAATGTAAATTGACTCAAGATCAAGATCAAGACTCAAGATCTAAAATGTAAATTGACTCAAGTCACATTATACAAACTTCAGTGGTTTCAGAATGTGTCTTATTCAGATGATTTAAATGTATGTTTTATTAGATGGTAAATAAAAAAAATTGTCTGTTTCGTCTCAGTTCAGCATTGTTTTTTTTGTTTATTACCTATATATTAATTTATTCTCCCTTAGACTTATCTTTTTCCATCCAATTCCATTATTTTCTTTTATTTATTCTCATCTTGATTAACATCAAGAAATTTGGTTTACCTTTTGTACAAATTCTTCTTCCAAATCAAATGTGCCTTGATCTCTTGAAAGCAAGCTCTTTTGAATCGTCAAAATTTTTTACCTACCTTTTACCTTTTAAAAGGTATGATAATCAATAATACATGCCAACAGTTTCTCTGTAATAATTTTGACGAACTACTTCGATTTCATTAAAATTATGTAAGTTATTCCAGGGGCGTATCTCAGCTAATTTGCATTTTTGAAACTGGTGGTTCAGAAGAGAAAATGATAGTCTAATTACAATTTTTAGGGTTCCGTACCCAAAGGGTAAAAACGGAACCCTATTAATAAGACTTCGCTGTCTGTCCGTCCGTCTGTCTGTCACCAGGCTGTATCTCATGAACCGTGATAGCTAGACATTTGAAATTTTCACAGATGATGTGTTTCTGTTGCCGCTATAACAACAAATACTAAAAACAGAATAAAATAAATATTTAATGGGGGTTCCCATATAACAAACGTGATTTTTTTGCCGTTGTTTGCTCGATATTAATAACGGCAAAAGATAGACGCTTGAAATATTCACAGAATATTTAGATTTATATTATCTTTAAAAATAAATACTTACTTAATTCAAATAAAAATCTAATGTTGTATAGATAATGGTACGGAACCCTTCGTATGCGAATCCGACTCGCCCTTGGCCGGTTTTTTTACATACGCACTTGGGCTTAATCTCACCTAATGATAAGTGACGATGAGGCCAAAGGTGGATGCGAGATTCACCTGAACTCCTCGACAACTGAGTAACTGGCTGTCCTAACTCTAATTGTCAGAACACAACAATGCTATTACCGCGACAAACGTAGGTAAGTTGGTGGTAGCTAGCCAGGCGGCTCAGAAGCCCTACCATCGATTAAACCAAGCAGAAAAACGTCTGTCCTCACGGGGAATTAAACCCCTAATTTCCCAATCAACACCTGCAGGCCTATGGATCTTTCATTGTATGACATGGTATAAATTTTGAGATAAAAAAGGCATTTCATGTCTTATAACCGATCTCCAATGATATCATCACTATGGCATAATTTCAATGATGTCATCATGATATAATGAACGAATGATCTAAAATGTGACCGAAAATCTTATTTTTCGTTTTGCAATATGATGTCATATGATATCATTTGAAAACCATGAGATCGGTAATAGGCCTACTGGTCGTCTAAGCCACTTGACCACATAGGCGATCGAAAGTAGTAAAATATCGTGGCGGTCAAAAGTAGCAAATGCATACGTGATTAAAACCAACCTAGTACCTAGCTCTGCAACCTAAGTAAAATTTAAATAATTCACATGACGCTCGGCTAATTCTAAAATTGCCCATTTACAACTTGTAGCCGCACGATAAATTCTGTTATCACATCCATCTGTCAATGTTGCCGAAAATCTAAGTGCAATTTAAGACCATCTTCCATAAACTGTGCACGTACCAATCGATCCCCACGAAGCCCCGCCTCAAGCGTTAAAGCACCATTACCAGATAAATATAAGCAATTTATTACATTTACCAATTTACATACACTTAGGGGAGCACAACATGTCTTCAGACTTAAACGTTGGGGTGCTAAAAGCTGGGCAAGCTTAATAATAGAAACTTCGCGTCTGTTTTGGGAAAGCTAATTATCAAGACCTCTGTAGATAATGCCAGGGGTCGAATTCTTTCTTGAGAGTCGTAAGAGTTCTATTAATTTAATCTTTGCTTCTAGTCTTTATCATCAATAAAGGTATTTATAAATTCATTATCCTTTTCTAGTCTTTATCATCAATAAAGGTATTTATAAATTCATTATCCTTTTCTAGTCTTTATCATCAATAAAGGTATTTATAAATTCATTATCCTTAAATGTTTACTTCTGAATTTATTTTACGTTTCGCATTGATTAAGATATTTTTTTGTGTCATACGTGCTATACCTACCTACCGACAAAGAAACTATAATATTGCAAGTTGCGTTGCGTCTTGAAAACACTTTTAATATCCCTTGGTTTTTTCTGTTCTATCATCCATATGTTATCTTACAAAGAAGAGACTTACAGCTACAGTAAACAATCATTATGGAGAAAAAATGTGTGATAGCGCTTCTAAAAATCACAACAACTAAGGAACTAATAAATAATGTGAGTTAAGAATCACTGAGTGCAGGTATTATGTATCGACTTACATTTGAAACTCAGAACCTACCTTGAATTCTGTGCAGGTTTTTAATAAGTGATAAACTACAAGTGATAATAAGTGAAAACAAATTAAATAGTTATATCATTATCTTATGTCATGTAGGGCACAGTTATACGTGCGATGTGGATTGTTTGAAATCGGCCAAAATTAATGCATGCGGGTGCTCTGAAACCTATCTGCGTTCGTAATCAAACATTCAGTGGGGAGGGTATTGATGATTTTGGTAAGTAAACTGATGGCAATGGACAGTAATTGCCTATTGCTATGAAATCCGATCAGTGTAGAACGCAACGTTTATAATAGGAACTGTCACTATCATAGATAAGTGATTCCGGACTAAGCATTAAAATAATATGATCGAAGATCAGTCATCAAATATTCGTAGACAGGCGTTAAGCTCTGTATTTAATAGATAGAGTAGTAATGATACTTTAAATAAAAACAAAGTAATACACACCAGCTTAGGATAATTGAACGAAGAAATGATCATGCTCTGCAAAATATATGAATGAGTTTGAAGCACAAGACAGGAGATTATAATTAAGATGTATTGGGAACCAAAACTCATTTTATAAAAAAATTAATTCTTGTGTATCTGCAGCATCAAATACCCTTACCTTGGTTTTATGAACCATGAAGTTGTAACCAAAGCAAGACTCCATCGAACCAATAGAGTTTATAAAAGTGATTCATCTGTTTTCTCATGCGATTTTAGGTTAAATACAACGAACCGATATTTGTATGAAGCAGTTTTATAAAAATCATGTAAACAACAATCGCTATTGCCATAATCGAACATAATTCACGACACAGTCCCGCTGTACAGTTGTTATCTCAAGTCCATACATTTTGCAATATGGGCTATTATGGGCTCTCCCGAATCGGACTGAGGTTGACACAGCTTGCGGGGAGCCAGACGGGTGGTACTTATATCATTAGCAGTTCGTAGGTGGGGGTGTGAAATTACAGTTACAACCACAGTGTTGAGAGCATTACTGTTAAAATGCCATAAAAGAATAATGAGCTAAATTAATAGTTACCGATATATTCAAGGTTAAAGTGACAATGATTTTTAAATAACATTAAACGTAATTTTTCAAGTTATTTTCTAAAAAATGTGTTCTGGACACAGCGATAGACATAAACCTAGTTGTCAATTTTACACTATCTGCTGCCCGCGACTTTATCTGCGTCTCCAGGAAACTCATTAATATTCGGAATAAAAATTAGCCTATGTTCTTCCCAAGGATTTAAGCTATCTCTATACCAAACATCATTAAAATTAGTCAGTACTATAGGAATAAAAGCGTAACAAACAAACCCACTTTCGCATTTATAATAGAATTGCAATACTTCATTTACAAACGCCGTGAAACAAGAAGATAGCTTGTGTTTATCTATTTGACGCAAATATAGGCTAACATACGAGTAATCAAACTGCCTTGACACGGACTAAAGACAAAACGCGACTGACATTTTCGAGACTTCATTAGACTTGAGCTTATGGCATATCTGCCGCGTTTTAAAGTATAGTATCATTAGCAAAAGCATTGTAATGTTACATTTTAGAGCATCAATATTTGCCAGACATACCCCCAGTTTCTGAAAGGCTGATCAAATTATTGTTCAACTAACATCCATGTCACCTTAACAGCAGTGTCAAATCAATTTGAGTTTCCGAAACGTTGGTTAGCCAAATAGCCAATTTACTTATCTTTAATAATTTGATTTCTCGTGAGAAATATTTTTAGACACGGTCACATTGCTGAAATCATATATTTTGTTTTATTCATATGTATTTTGGAAACCCAAAATGAGTCTTGCCTTAATAATTTTGAAATAAATTTGACAGCTATGTTAACTAACACAGGTATAAGTTGATTTAGCTTCTAGCAACTCGATTCATAGTTAGCATTAGATTTGACAGCTTGTTAGTTAATTTTATCGCTGATCAGCCTTTCAGAAACTGGATGAAAGCCTGCGGTGTCGCAAGTACCTCGATTCAATAAAAATCAAATCATTCACCTGACTCAAAATATTGAATCGTAGCGTGCACCAAAACACACCTAATATGTCAAATAAAAGCACTCCCCTAGAAAGGCACCAATTTAGTTTGCGACACGTCAATGGTATTAAAGGGGGCTTCGAATCGTGATCTTTGTCTCCCCCGTGGAACTGTCTATCGTAAGTTCGGTTTAACATAATGTTTCCAGATGAGGCGTCGAAGAAGACGAAAAATATTCGTGGCTAGATCAAATATAACGCCGGTAAAATTTATTATCATATTCTAGGCAAAATAAGTACTAGACAAAATAGTCGATAAACATAATTTTTATCGATCCTTTAATTAATATTATTAATGTTAGTTGTTCCATAAAACAATAATACTTCCATAAAATATATTATACAAGAAGCAATGATAAAAAACCAATCAATTAAATAATAATTAATAAATAATACTAATCAATTAATAATGGTTGCAGACACTACCATTAGGAAGAACTAGTTGAGATGTGTCATGGGGTGCGATGTCAGACAACCTCCTTGTGGTGCACCCTGGGCAACCCGGCAGATTCTCTGCCGCGGGCTAATAGTCTGCCGAGAGAACCCCTATAGAGGGGGGGGGGGGGGGGGACCGGGTTTAACCTGGCGGGCCATTTCGTGTGGCCACCCGCTTCATGCGGGGAAGGGCGAAGTCCTCTCTGGGGATTTCCCCGAGCTTCGGCTCGCCCGCGCGGCGGTGAATCCAGTGGGATCTGCCGTCGGGCAACCCGTTACCCGCACTGAGCGAGCCAGGGGCCCGACGCACTGGGCGTCGGGCCGCGTGGAAGACGACCACAATAAAAAACCAATTACAAAGTAGCAGAGCCAGGAGGGTAGTCCGGCAACGGACATGTCACAGGCAGGGGGTCAGCGGGAATAAGGCCTGGCTGTTGTCCCCTTCCCCTTGTCTTGTGACCGACGGAGGAGCTGCAGGGGGGTTTTTAGTGGGTAGGCCCGGACGTGTAAGGTCTGGAGAGACCCACATATCTTCGTGGTTTGGCTCGACCACGAGGAATGCGTAAATGCGTTTTCCTCTCATTTACGCATTCCTCGTAAATATCAAACTGTGCCAGTACTTCATTCTAAGTTGCGCAAATATGTAAATTATCACAAAGTGAAAATGAAAATGAAAATGAAAAATATATTTATTGCAACATAACCAATATACAAAAAATTAATGCTACCCTGGCATATGAAATAAGTATAACTTGTGTGTCAGAAGCCAGTTCCTTCCTGTTGGTACATTTTTTTATTGGTCACGGTGTGTAGGTAATTTACAAAAATATGAAATTTTACAAAACATCAGCGTGTGTGTGTTTGTGTGTGTGTGTGTGCGTGAGTGTGCGTGTAACGTATGATTAACAGGCAAAGTCTAATAGAAGTCATTAAGATCTTTTCGGTACCTTCATAGTCATTAGTTTGCAGCCATTCCTTAATATTTCTTTTAATTTGATGTTGGGTAAGTTTGTTACATGGGCATATCATATTAAATTTATTATAGATAAAGGGAGCCAGGTAATAAAACTAACACACTTTAACAGTATAACTGTAAAAGAACACATATTGTTTAATGTTTCCTAACATTAACCACAATAATATTGAATTGCTTACTTAACCATCGGTGATTGCTGAATGACAAAGCATGTAACAGGATATCAGTCGATGAACTACAAATCACCCCACACGTCTTAATATATAGGAGACAAAAGCCTACAATTCTTTAGCCAATTCTGTCTCTGTGCAGAAAATCACAAATTAAAGGGGGCACGACGATAAAACAGCTTTTATTAAGCCATCAGTCGTATAAAGGACGCGCGGAAGCCGCCCGGCACGCTCCTATTGAAGTCGTGGACAGTAATAATAATGATCTCCCTTCCTTACCACGCTGCAAATGTTCGTACAGGAAACATTTCGACCATTGATTTTTCCGCATAATACTTTGGGGTGTGAGGAGCATTGCCAATATATCAAGGTATTTTTGATTGATTTCGATTTCCGATCCTTATCAATTACCGTAATATAACATGTGCAGTCTAAGGTCACTTAAAATTATCGAGTGATGAGTTATTAAATAATATAACGTTATTGTTACTTTCAGATACTTGTGTTATTAATTTGCAAACTTGTCAAAAATAACATTCTTAAATACGAAAGCAATGGGACTGTCCCAGCTGTACCACGAACAAAACAGGGCATGTCATAATAAACAGCGTACACAACAGCAACTATGTGAATATTCTTTTCTACTTTTCATCGCGTGTCTATTATCCATTTAATTGTGGTTCAGATAAAAAGTGCAGCTACGAAAGAACATCGCTCTGCGTCCATACATTATTCGCCCCAATCATCATCATCATCAACAGCTCATATATGTCCCATGAGCTGGAGCGCTCGAGCCCCACTGAGGGGCCCGTACCTACCCTTTTTTTTTTTGGAAGGGGGGAAAATGCATTTACGCATTCCTCGTGGTCGAGCCAAACCACGAGGATATGTGGGACTCCCCAGACCGTACCCGGCCCGGGCCTACCCACTAAAAACCCCCCCCAGCAGCTCCTCTGTCCGTCACAAGACAGAGGGAAGGGGACAACAGCCAGGCCTTCTTCCCGCTGACCCCCTGCCCGTGACATGTCCGTTGCCAGACTCTCCGCCTGGCTCTGCTGCTTTGTGGAGCGGCGCAGAATTGCGCCGCTCTACACCCCGCAACTGGTTTTTTACTGTGGTTGTCTTCCACGCGGCCCGACGCTCAGTGCGCCGGGCCCCCGGTCCGCTCAGTGCGGGTAACGGGTTGCCCGACGGTAGATCCCACTGGATCCACCGCCGCGCGGGTGAGCCGAAGCTCGGGGAAATCCCCAACGGGCGCGAAGCGCCATGGCGAGAAACTCGCCTCGTCCCTACTACCACCAGAGGTAGCCGCCGGGATCGGCTTCCAGCGAGAGCCACACCTCTTCTTATCATAAGTAGAGGGGACTTCGCCCTTCCCCGCATGAAGCGGGTGGCCACACGAAGTGGCCCGCCGGGTTGAACCCGGCCATCCCACGCCCAATATGGGGGTCCTCTCGTCAGACTATTAGCCCGCGGCAGAGAATCTGCCGGGTTGCCCAGGGTGCACCACAAGGAGGTTGTCTGGCATCGCACCCCGCCCGTACCTACCCTAAGCTAAGGCGATCAGGCCTTAGTCAACCACGCTGGTCAAGTGCTACGGGTTGGTCGACTTCACACACAACCTGTAAAGAAATTCTTTCTTCACGGGTGTGTGCAGGTTTCCTCATGATGTTTTCCCTCACACGGTAAAAGCGTCGAATAAACGTACGTATCATTTCAAAATTTGAAAACACATTGGTACGTGGTGGGGTTCGAGCCGCTACCTCCCGATTGGAAGGCGACGACGGCCTTACGCACTACGCCATCGACCCCAATACCAACCAACCATAAAATCAAAATCAAAAATCAAAATCAAAAGTACTTTATTTCATAGGCCCTTGCAGGCACTTAAAATCGTCAATTTTACACATTTTACAAAATTATTAAAACATAAAAAATATTCGACTAAAATCAAGCTAACCCGTGCGCTAGTGGCAAGTACATCCGCGGAGTTGTTGCCGCGCATGTAATCGCCAAGAGCGACCCGATTCCGAATGTAGGGGCTAACATGAGAAGAATCGGGCAAGAAACTCATGTGCCAAAACTCTTTTAAAATCGCCAAATGTCTTACAAATTGTGAATATTACAAAACTATTCAGAGAACGAGCAATTCATTTCTTTTACCGCCACGCTGCCTTATCATTCAAAAAATCTTTAACACTGTAATAAGCCTTTTTGCTTAACTGAGCTTTAATTAAAATTTTAAATTTATTTACTGACAAGTCATGCATGTTACATGGCAGCGTGTTGTACATTCGTATACAGTGACCTGCAAAAGAGTTGCTTATTTTATGGAGCCTATATGTGGGCATTGCTAGCTTGTCTTTATTTCTTAAATTTAAATTATGATAGTCACTATTTTTACTGAATTTGATATCTTTATTCTTGTGTGCATACAGTAAGTTTTCATAAATATATTGTGAATGTACAGTCATAATATCAATTTCTTTGAATTTTTCTCTTAAAGACACTCGGGAGCCCATCCCATAGATAGCCCGAACAGCCCTCTTCTGCAGTACAAAAATGCAGCCAATATCGGCGGCATTTCCCCACAGTAGTATCCCGTATGACATAATACTGTGGAAGTAGCTAAAATAGACTAACCGCACAGTTTTCACATCTGTTATTTGACGAATCATTTTTACGGCGTATGCTGCAGAACTTAGTCTGTTCGATAGGCATTCAATATGAGGACCCCATTGTAACTTAGAATCTAAAGTTATACCCAGAAATACAGTTTGATTGGCCAGCTCTATTTCCTCATCCCTAACCTTGACTTTGGCTTTAACTAATCGAACATTTGGCATAGTGAGTCTAATGCATTTTGTTTTACTTTCATTTAACAACAAATTATTGGCGCCGAACCAGTGAACGACCTTGGAGAGTGCAATGTTTACTTCGTCAATATTAATTTGTCCACGTTTAACTTTAAATACTAAAGACGTGTCATCTGCAAACAAGACTATCTCATGGTCGTGTCTTACAAGGTGAGGGAGGTCATTAATATATACCAGAAATAGAAATGGACCTAATATTGAGCCCTGCGGCACCCCCATTTTTACAAATGATCCAGGTGACTGCTCTCCATTGATGACCACCTTTTGAATCCTGTCACTTAGGTAAGAAGTGAGAAAATCCAAAGCGGTACCACGGATACCGTAATAGTGTAATTTCCTGATTAACGTCTGATGTTGGACACAGTCAAAAGCCTTCGATAAGTCACAAAAAACACCATAGGCATCCTGCGACTCCTCCCAGGCCTCATAAATGCACTCTAACAATTTTATTCCAGCATCAGTCGTGGACCGTCCGCGGGTAAAACCAAATTGTTTGATATGCAGTAAGTTATTATTACTAAAATGTTTCTGTAATTGCTTAAGCGCGGTTTTTTCAAAAATTTTACTGAATGTTGATAGTACGGATATTGGACGAAAGTTAGAAGGATCTGAAGTACTACCGGATTTAAACAATGGAGTTATTTTGCTAAGTTTCATCAAATCAGGAAACACACCACTATCAATACAGTTGTTGAAAATTAAAGCTAAATGTGTAGCAACTATTTCAATAACATTCTTTACCATATATACAGATATTCCCCAGAGATCGGCAGTTTTTTTAATGTTCAACGATTTGAAAGTGTCTATGATGTCACGTTTACTAATATGGTTAAATTTAAATACAGTATTACAATAAGGAACATTTTCTTTCAACAAGGATTCTGCAATGGGGGTGGAGAGCCTAAAGTGCTTGTCAAATCTACAGGAATTCGAGTAAAAAATTTCTCAAATTCATTAGCAACATCCGAGTCTGAGCTAATAAATTTACCATCAATTTTAAGTTTATAATTATTGGCTGAAGCTTTTGTTTGGCCAGTCTCTGCATTGATAATTTTCCAAGTAGAATTAAAAAACCAACAGTCAAATATCCTGAGATTCCTTCAGCCTTTAACGCGTTAATATCTTGCGTCTGATCTCTGTCTCTCTTTCGTCGTAGAAGGGGAGACTGCCGAAGGGCAGAGGAGGCCAGACGGCCGAGTGTCAGGACAACGAAGAGAGACAATCGATGGACAATCTTGGTAACACTTCCCGCTGCAACCTCGGAATCAATGATCTGTCACGCAGTCCCAATCTCTTCAGGTGATCGAGAAGAGAAGTTGCACAAGTGCGAGGCCGTTGGTTGACACTACGACTGGTATGATCTCATCTCAGTGGACGACACTTCCCACATGTCAGTCACCTCATGTGCCAGGTTCAGATACTTAATTTTTATCTGACTCGGCCTTCACGAGGTTCTCGTCAAAAGGGATAGCGACGTTCACAAAGGGAACTTATTTCGTGAAATAACATTATAATTCAAAAATAATCTTATTATGTCTTTCTCTAATTGTACCGGTGTATATATTTTATGACTCACGAATCAAGGCTCTAGGCAAGATTTTATTATTTGAGTATTGATTATTTGGGTATCAAGTTTAATGTTGGGGTGAAGCTATGCTGTGTTAATGTGCCATGACTTTTACTGTTTAATATGCCTACCTATATATTAAGACATACGAGTAGTCTTAAAGTAATACCTTTGTGTACAATTAATTACTGGAATATTCGACCTAAATGATTATTTGAGATGTATCAAGACTTCCTTTTATCATATAGTTTTGGTGACAGCACGCTTCAAAAATAGGAACAGAGTCCACTCGAAATTTCATCAATTTAATGCGACATGTCACCAAATTGCTGTCTATCAATTCGCTCTCCCCAAATATGGCGTGGTTTTTACTCAGTTAGTCTCGCTCAAACGCATTCCCCACTGGTTTCCTGCACGCCATTCGACACGTGACCATAGATATAAAAGTCTTCACGCCTGATTGGCCAAGCATTGTAGATGTGAATAGAATTGCCCGTATTGTGTAATATAGATAGGGACCCGAGTCAGGATGTGGATGGAGTTTGCCATCAAGTAAATTGATACAATAAAATTCATCAAACGTTTAAATCATAAAACTTTTTGAGCCCAAATGACTATAATGACATAAAACTATATTGAGTAGTTTGCTTACGAAGCAAAAAAAATCAATTTTTAAATGTCTGCGAAACATGTTTTCTATGATAAACATTATACAACCTACTGTTACATAATATATTTTTGTACTTCTATAATGACATAAAACTATATTGAGTAGTTTGCTTACGAAGCAAAAAAAAACAATTTTTAAATGTCTGCGAAACATGTTTTCTATGATAAACATTATACAACCTACTGTTACATAATATATTTTTGTACTTGAATATGTTAAATAGAAAAAAACTTATCCTCAAATTGACAAATGATCTTTTCTATACCATCGCAATAAAGATATCAACTAAATTCCAATTTCTACAAACTTCATAAGGATTTTCGACACGCTTCTCTGATACTGTTCTCTTAGTTTCCATCATTCTACCCAGTACTCACAGTATGTACTATTCAGCTCTGGAATAGTCTGTCCCTCGCAATCAAACACGCTCAGATCCTAGACCTCCTAAAAGTCGATTTCAAGTGAAATCTTTATTTCCTGAGAATATACTATAATTATTCTACTTTTATCAGTCCGTTGTGTTAGGGTTAGTACGTAGATACGTAAAATAATGATCTTTAAATTATATAAGTATGTGAGCCTATATTTTACCACATATTTTGGTATGTTACCTTCCATTTTAACAAAATTATTTAACTCCTACCCAAAGGTTGTAGAGTTCGTCCACAGCGTTAAGACATTTGTTTGTATGTGTTGTATATTATTTTTTAAGTAATTATGAATGTACTATATAAATTCAATCCAATACTATACTCGTATTTAATAAGAAAGAGCGGATAATCAAACTCCGTTAAAGAAAACGACAACCTGAGGCGACACCGAAAGCAAAATTTTAAGTTGTAATTCAAAAGGAAATCAACCAGGTCGTTCGGATTTTCGAGGGTGGAAATTTTATTGAGTACAAAGTGTAAATATTAAATCTGATCAAATCTGCATACTAAAAAAGAATCTATCCGCAGTAGTCGTAATCAACTTTGACGTTTCATGCAAATCTGTTTCGGCCCTTTTTTGTGGAGCTCTTTCATTGTCCGTAATGTGATTAGGAGCTTCGATCCTAGTACCCTCTTTACGCAGGGCGCTAAATAAGATGCGACGTTTTCCGCCTCAGGCACCTTTGATACTACTTTTAAAGCTACAGTCCTCGAACTCGGAACATAACCTTCATTGGTCGCCATTATGATAATTGCATTAAGGAAGGGCCGATTTCGATACTCTGTCTTTTGAATTTGTTCAGTTAGTGAAGTCGGGGAAGGTTCCCAGGTCTATGCACCCTGAATATTGAATAGTTCATTTGCTAAAATCGCACCTAACGGCTACGTGATGTTTCTCTCGGGCGCCAAAGGTTCTTTTGTGATCGTATTTAGAGTGATTAAATGAAATACCCGAACCAATTTGTCGTCGAATTTGCATTTCAAATTATTTTCAGCGATGAAGTTATTTTAGAGCAGAAAGGACTAATAAAACTAATAACCGTCTGAATTACGATTCCAACTGCGTAGTGCAAAATGCCTTCAACGAAATTTTGTGTAATAAAATCTTGTAATCATATTTTGAGTCCTAATTCTCATACTATTTTTTTTAGTATAACACTAATTCAAGGTTGCAGGTGGATCCCACCACATATTGAATCGTTGGCAAATAGACTTAGATCTGCGGCATATGCAGTAACAAATAAAACGGGTTCGGCTGCTAGTATAGAAAGAACCTTAGTACCCTTCAAAAAAGATCTGTTCGCGCCATTTATAATTTACAAGCTAGAGATTATCTAAGGGATTTATTTAGAGCGATTAATATATTGACTTTAGCTAGACAGTACATTTAAGACAATTTGATTTATGTCTATAAACATTATCATACATTTGAAACCAATTTCCAAATTCTCAATTTCAACACGTGAAACAATAATAAATTGCTGTTCCAACGGCTTCAAAAAACTAAAGGCTCGTTTATGAGGGAATGTACTTATAACGTTTCTCAACAAGGTTCCACAAAGTGTTACTGATTTGCCGTTTAATAAGTTTAAAGCGCATTTAAAAGACTCTTATGAGTCAAGGCTAAGAATTATAATGGTGTGTTGAAAATATTGCTGTGTACGGTAACAGCATAATTTATTATAAATGTTGTTACTTCTGATAAAGCTGATAAGTTTCTTGCGCCCATTCTTCTTATCAGATACTTACTAGCTTTCTGCTCGCGACTTCGCCCGCGTTATTTTTGTTTTCCCGTGGGATTTTTTTCCCTATACCAATTTTCATCAAAATCGGTTCAGTAGTTTCGAAGCCTATTCAATACAAACAAACAAACAAACAATCAAATCTTTCCTCTTTATAATTTTAGTATAGAAAAGATGTCCCGAATAGGTGGTAGGAAAAAAACTATGGACGATTCAAATCAAAAGAGCTTTCTATCAAGTCATATTAGAATAAAGAATACCTATTTTGATTTTGAGTCTGACGCTTATAAAAATCAATACTGAGTTATATTAAACTAGTTGTTATGAGAATCGCACCTTCAAATTTTAATAAAACCAATGATCTAAATGGAAAGTCAGTAACAATATAATTGTTGTATTAAAAAGTAACATGACAAATAGTTTTCGTACGTTCATTCATACCTTACAATATCAAAATGGCAGCCGTTAAATCATTCACTCAGTTCACTTTTCGCAAAATCATGGTGGGGCTTCACTATTATTTCTAATCGTTGTACAAAATTAAATCTTAACGAGTTAAAAATAAAGCCTCGTTTTGTTTTCAACGATGCAGTATGTGTGGACAAAATCGTTCCCTCCTCGGAGATTAAATCAGCACTATCCACAGCGGTGACTAAGCAAAGAAATAGCAAAATCATCTTTTAAACAAGTAACTGCAATAGGTATTTTATTTTGCGCTTTGAAGCGACTCATACTTCTTTTATTTATTTGCCAGAAATGGCTAAATATCATATAAATTATATGGTATTTATTTAGAATTAAGGTTTTTGATATTTTATTGTAAAACAGTGCATAAATGATATATGTTATTATTTATTTTATAACAATAATGCAATAACTAATGGAATAGAAAAATAATTAACACTGGTAGACTTACGCATCAAAATATTACTAGACGGGGTCACATGAGCCACCCATTATGTAATTTTTTTGATATCACTCTTATTTCATGTACTTACGAGCTATGATGTTTCGAATTTATTTCTTGCTAAATAACATAGCCAGAGCCAACAATTACTTAATTTATTTAAATTATAAACTGAGATAAATTTATATAAAAATTACATTTCTGCATCAATTTAATGTAAATTTTATAAACGAGTACTTTTTCAACAAATCTTACGAAGAATTTGTTTCTATTCAACTTTACATTAAGCTAAGATAAAGTATTGCGTCAATTACGTCAGCCATTTTTATTTTATAAATGCAATGAGCTCACATCGAGGAACCTATAGGAAGGTAGCATGTGTAGGACGGTTCGTATTCGAAGAATACCTGAAAGACAGCGCTAAAGCTTTTTTAATAATCGCAAATTCTGGGTGGCACATTTTCACCCACATGAGCCCTCAAGTGTTAAAGTGAGTTAAATTAAAAAAGTGAGTCATGTCAAGTGTGGATTGCTAGTAAAATTAAATGCTGTTAAATCCCGTTTCAGCAACTAAAATTTATCATTCCAATATCGTCAATATTGCATGTTGATATACTACTGTAACATCGCTAGGGCTGGCAACCATTCAATATCTTACAAAAATATTTTTTAACATCGAATGCAACGACATGCCAAAACATACGAAAAAAAGACCTAATTAAAAGATTTATTGAAAATAAAATAATTATATTAACTGACTATATAGGAACAATATAACACTTACTTGAAGTTTTATATTAACAATTAACATTAACACCATTAGAAATATTTTCCCAGCTTTTATTATCTATAAATTTATAGCAACAGGATTAAGCACAATTGCAGAAGGTAGATGCTAATACTAACCAAAATAAACAGAAAAATTTTAAATCCTCTGGAAAACATCCAAATTGAAACCATATGGTATAACCAATAGACTAAAGCTCAATTTACTATCTAGCGCGTACTGGCATCCCTTCCTACACTCGCCGTAAGAGGAAATCTGCTCTACAGCAAAAACAAAAGCAATGAACGCGAAAAACCCACACAAACACAGAATAAATCTAATTCAATCGCTTTACGAATCGTTAAATCGCTGTTTGTTGAAACATGCGCGAGCACGGGCTGGCGTCGTCTCGGAATTGGACAAAAACGATGAAAGGATCCGCGATCCCTTTTAAAACGCTATTTTCTTTTTATATCCGATGAACCGTGAAAATGTGGGCGAGCATAGGCCAGGATTGAGTTAAGCTCCGAAGGCGAACTGTGAAAGATTTTTAATAATAAAAAAAGAACAAAAGAGCATCATAGACAGTAAAAGCGATGACTCGAATATAGGTCAAATAATGTCCGTCGCTTTTTGTGCTGGCAAAGCAGAACAACTAAATATGGCAACAAAAAGTTTGATCATGGGTTTTTAGGCATCAATGAATAGTACAAGGGCAATTTTTACTTTTTCTGTCTTGAAGACAAGAGCTGCTACTGCTTCGCTAGTTCTGTATATTGTAGGTTAATATCAACAGTGATGTCTACATTATGACACCTACTTACTACACCTAGTACTTACCTATTATCACTAACTAGTCTAATGTTCTCTACTACATTTGAACTGTAAATGGTGTATGCTATAAAACAACCTCCTTCATTAACATTGACATTATTTCACGTTTGAAAAATTAAATAATAATGATTAACTTAATAATTTTGTAATCGGGCCGCAAATATGTATAATTATTTGCGACTCGATTACAAAAAAAATAAGATGAGAGATGCGTTTTAAATAACCAATAGGTTATCGTTATTCCCACGCCTCATCCCGACTCAGCTTCGGTGGATACTACTGAGCAGAGATGTACCATAAATTTTATTAGTATTATGATGTCGAATCCGACATGTAAGCTGTATGTGACTCGCCGAGATTAAACTGTCGGCGGTACAAAGCGAAGCTATGAGCCCTGCCTCGCAATCGCAAGCTGATGGCGACGATGGCGCGCAGCGTAGTCGAGAAGACATTATGAGTGCCGCCGCTATCTCAACATCCAGCGCTAGTCGCACGCAGCCTGCTTCCTCTCTGTACACATCTCAGATGTAGTTAGCATACACTTTCACTGAAGCCAACACACATCACTTCTGTCTAGCCAGCACGCATCGCCGCACAACTTCTTCTGGACTCCGCTCCAAACATTTTCTAAGCTCTCCGCTTTGCTGAGATCCGGGCCTACTACCTAGGTCTGTAAAGTTTGTGTAAGTGTTGGGGTATTCGTTTATAATAAAGTGAACTGTATATGAAAAAGTGTTGAAGATAAATCAAATACAAAAAAAAATTTCGTCACGGGCGGGACTCGAAACCGCGTCTCCACATACCGTGTTGACGCCTTAACTACGGTAATAGTATATATTACCGTGCTATACTATACTATTATCGTGCTATACTATTACCGTGCCTTGTGCCTTAATCTTGCCTTAACCAACTGTACCACCGAGCACTTACCGACCGCGACGAAACTCTCAACTGATCTTTTTTGTACTTTGTTAAGCCAAAGTAGTCTTTATTCACTGTTAATAATTACGTATCAACATCCAATTTGAAAATCTTTAAAATTGGTTAAGAATAAAGAAACTGACAAATGTTATATTTGTGACTTTACATTTTCTTTAAAAATGTGAAATAATTTGAAAAAGTGACGAAAATAAACGAAATACAAGAAAAAAATGAACGGTATATATTAAGCTGGTTAAATTAATAAAACACAATGAAATTAATATTAATTGGTCAGTTATCGTTAAGAGCGAAAGGTCAATAAGGAAAAAATGGACGCGCTAAAAATCATCGTATCCGCTCGTAGCTGCTTGAGTGAAGTTGGCTGCAATGCTATGATTCTTCAATAACAGGAAACACCAAGGTCGAGAGAATTCAAAAATAGGTATTTGTAAAATGTATTGCTGTCACGCTGTGTGTCCGACTTGTGTCCGAACAACAGAACTGAGTGCGATATGGACAACTGCAGCAGAGGTCGAGAGAATTCAAAAATAGGTATTTATAAAATGTATTGCTGTCACGCTGTGTGTCCGACTTGTGTCCGAACAACAGAACTGAGTGCGATATGGACAACTGCAGTAGGGACCGAAAATACCTATAAAAAGTACACAAAATATACGTTTCGTAGTCCCCTTTTTTCTCCTCGAAAAATTGACCGATCTAATTACTTTTCGCGTTAAAAATTAAAGCAAGGCTTCTTCTGTGTTTCTATGTTTTGCTTTTTTCATAAAATCTTCTTCAATTTGTTTGCTGGACGTTTGAATACAGCAGAAAATAAGGTCGATTTTTAGGTTTTTGAAGGTTTAAAATCTCTTTTAATGATTAACTTAATAAAAAAAGGAACACATAGGAACATGCTTACAGTGGCCATTGATTTTATTGTAAAAAATAGAGTAACTACTGCCATTATACAGGAAGGAAACAGGGGACTACGTTTGTATGTAAAAACGGACTGTACGATTTCCTCTTAAACCAATAAAGAGAGTAAGTGAATAGTAGGTTACACTAGTAACTAGTGGTAATAAGACACTTCAACAAGTGGTAACAAGCAATCGACACTTCATAACAACGGATTGCCTTTATAATAGGAGAATAAATACATTTTCTACTATTTACATAATATACAAGACCATGTCAAACCTAAAATAACGTTGCACGGCACTCATCGTAAGCCAGCTTGCGCGCTAAGCAACTGTCAAATGCAGAAGCGGAAATTCAATGATTGCCTGGTCACGTTTCACGTATTACTACCTAGGGATACAAAAAGATTACATTTCAGAGTCACTACAAATTGTGAAATGTAACCTTATCGAAAAATATATGCAATTATTTCATAGCACGAGTGCAAATCTTAGTGTAAATTTGATCATATTAAATGTACAGAAATGTTCAATGTTTCAAGCGGTCAAGTTATATGTATTATCAGTTTATTAATTTATTATTTTAATCGGTTTATTACTTTAATTGTCACTTCATCAGGTTCACAAAATAAAATATTACTTACAGGCGTAGATTCAACTTTTTTTTTCATTCCTACTTTGTATTTGCAGACATCTTGAGTATATTCATGTATGCACAATTGCACATGCATGGTTTTGATGTCAATAAGTACCTGTAACGACCTATGTTGAATAAAGATTTTTGAATTTGAATTTGACTTATAAAAATATCGTAAAAAAATTTGTTTTTTTTTGTAAAAAATCATACCATTGTCATTGAAAATATAGAAATTGTTAACATGGTAGTTTTCATATAGAACTTTACATTTTCTTTAAAGATACAAAATAAAATGAAACATTAATAAATAAAAAAGATCGTCTCTGGTGGGGTTTGAACCTGCGTCTCAAAAATACCTTGTTGACGCCTAGACCTTTCGGCCGAGCGAGCTCGTACCAGCCCAGACCAGCCCAGACCAAATCTTTGACTTGTGTCTGAATAAGATTTCTGAATTGGATGTTGATACGTAGTTCATCATCATAGCTCATATACGTCCCCACCGAGGGGCACGAGCCTACCCTAACTAGTTAGGGCGATTAGGCTATAGTCAAACCACGCTGGCCCAGTGCGGATAGGTCGACTTCACATACACCTTTGAATTATTTCGCAGATGTATGCAGGTTACCTCACTATGTTTTCCTTCACCGTACGAGCATCAGACGAATGTACGAATGAAATTCGAAAAACGAAAAACACATTTAAAAAAATAACCGTGTATACATAAGGCCGCCTGTGTTATACATCGGTGTTTTATTATAATTTTATGTACGTTTATCTTTGTGTGCAATGTAGTGTTTTATTATTAGTACCGAAATTTATTATACGTATCTTTCCGGTCCCTCGACAAATCGAGGTAGGGGAGAAAACCCCAATTGTTATTATTTTAATTTATTTTCTCGGTATAGTGCTCTAAATAAAATCGAGAATCTATTAATATTATTATATAAATACAAGAAAAATAAGAAAAAAAAGTTAACTCTACATCTGTTCAGTAACTGGTAGAGCCTTCTCGAGAACAAAAATGTAATGGTTTGGTCAAAATTTGAAAATTTATAATATTCGATACTTATATCGTTTTTTCACGAATGCTCGTCTAATAATGTATTGAAGTCTGCTCGAATCTATCAGTTATGCTTTTCAATAAATTTAACTCCAGGGACTCGTGTTCCGTTATTTTTACATTTTAATATAATATAGTCATTTGTACATTTCAAAAAGATGACTTTCATTAAACAATAGTTATACAAAAGTATATTATGCAACTTTTGCTATTGGTAACATTTTTAAATAACTATATATAAATACCTTGTTAATATACAGGATGCATTGCTTGAAATATGATAATAGTTGTCAGCTGTCTTTTAACATTAATTTCTTCAGTTATATCTAATATTACATTATTATGTAAAGAAACAGCAATAGCTACTAGTGGATCTGTCTGAAGTCAGAAAAACATACTTAGAAAATTATAAACTTTTAACGAGTGCATCTCTCGGAGATCATATCAAGAGAAGCGTTATGACTTGGCTAGTATTTCTACCGCGAACAGGAAAACGCGAGGTTCTCATGATTACAAACGCATAAATGGAAGATTAGATTAAATATTGATAAATTTAAACTCACACAAGTAAAGAATGCGTCATACTTGCACATTCTTTATCCTATGCAGATATGAAGCATATTATGATTACAAATCATATGCATCAACAGAGGGATGTATAAGGCTGCTTCAAAGGTATTAACTCAAAGGTGTAACTAGACGAAACAGGTGAAAAATAAAACGGTAGGAGCCTTCTACTAAACAATAAACAAACTTCTCTTTGATGGCGAATGATGTGATCACTATTTCTTGATAAATAAAGACGCTTCAGCGAATGGACCGACTGGAACTGTTTTTTGTGTAAGCAACATTCCAATTTGTGAGGAGAACGGTGCTATTATTGCGTACCATCATATTTTCGCCAACAACAGAAACTAATCTAAAGGAAATTTTCGAGTTTCTCTGAAGAAAATAACCTTATAAGGAAGTGCAGTTTCACTCGCAAACGACGCCTCGGATAAAACCGGCAACAAACTTTAAATTAAACCTTTTCGAGGCAAATAAGAAATGCCACATTTCGCATCGCCGCCGGGGGGCTAATAATTATCATTCAGAACTAAAAGTTTCTTGTTTACTGTTAGTATTAAAAACGGAAGCAATTTAATAAGTGTTGCCAGGAATGGTTTGTTGTATTATAAATTGAAGATTTGGTAAAATATTTTGTTTTAGAAATTGAAAAATATGCAATATCTTAACTACTTAATGAACTTTTCTTAATATTTGCGGCGTAATAATGGTGTGGTATAAACAATTCTTAAGCTCTTCTTTCATAATACGTTCAATATCAGTTTACAGGTTTTTGATATCTCAAATTAACGTTGTAACACAAGCGGCCTTATTAATAAAAATTTTACTCCTCGGATCATCCTCGGATTAGTTACGCCGTGTTTTGTCTTATTTTGACATATGACTGCCCATATATGCGGAACCAAGACAAAAACAAGGAGTGACTAATCCAAGGATGATCCAAGAAGTAAAATTTGTATTAATAAGGCCGTTAATGATTGCATTTTGTATATGCAAAATTCTAAGTGCCATGACATTTTAAGATTAAATTATCAATAAATTAAGAAAATTGATAGAAACTCAAGAAAAGTGTAATTCCTTTTAATACTCTTTTTTAGAACTTCAAAGAATAGTTTAAGCCGTTACTTCATACTTAGGGATTAGTAAATCTTTTGGCTATCCACTTGAGTAAGATTATTCATCTTAATTTTGTCGCATTAACTTTTCAAGCAATTCTCCTAAATCGTTTGCTGTGCATCGACCTCTAATCATACGAAAAGTATATTCTAAGAACATACTAGCTAGGTGCCGCTTAAAAACAAAATTAATACACTCAGGGGCAAATTTAGAGGAACGATAAAAATTCACTCCTAGTTTTGATAACGCTGTGTATTTCAGCATACGAAACCATATTTAGTTTTACCAGCTTTCTAGCCATCGGATTCGCTACAAAAAAAAACATTCGACGCGGAAACCAGTTGTACGATTGTGATAAAAAGACCACCATTAAAAGTTGCCGTTCTTCTCCAGGTCACAAATAGGGGAATTTTTTCATTATCCGTTATGGCGTTGGTCATGAATCCTGGATAACAATCAAACAAACGCATTAAAGGTCAACCACACATCGATATGATGTTGTAAAAGTAGCTTGAATCTATGTAAAAAGTGTAGTGTTCCTCTAAATTTGCCGCTGAGTGTATTTATTCGCACATTATACACACGCCGTCGCATGTCAAAGTTGACGGGAGCTCTAAATTCAAATTAACTTTTTCACAGCACTTTGATGTGACGCCATAAAGCATAATTTGTGTGCGGAGTTACAACGAGTTTCATTAAGCACATCACACTTCGGTATCCTCATATTTACGTAAGTTAATTTTGTTTCGAACAAACCATGCCTGGAGAAAGTTATGTAACTGCAGGGGCGAACTTGGTCGCTTTCTGTCGATACGTCATTTTTCTTTGCAAGTTTTCTCACGTCACCACGTACAAGATAGCTAATTCATTTAAAAAAAGAAACTGGAAACCACTATCGCATTACAAAACGTTATTAAATTAGTCGAACGTAACGCTGTGCTTCAAGTAAGGTTCCAAATTTTCTTTGGAAGTTCTTGAGTTTCTTGAAGCTCATAATTGCCTGGTACTTTTTTTAAAATATATTGCCTTCAATTTTTTTTAAACATATAATGTTGTCAAAAAGAAAGCCGTAGCTTTTAACATGCACTAATATGTATACCAATAGGCCAAAATAAAAATAATTTATGAAGAATTTCACATCAAACACCAACAATGGTGAAATCTTATTATAATTACGACCGCTTTGTCAAGAAATTCTACAATTAGCTAATGATATATATAAGAGAATTATGGTTAAAATTGGATAAAAATACATTAAGCTTCGAAATTTTACTGCATATTATATCAGAGAGAGACTTTGTTTGATCTTTCGTCCTCCTCTACCTTATTTTTCTGAAATTGCAGTTTGAAGAGTAAAACATGCAGTGAAATACTGGGTACTGTGACTTTACACTTTATGTCGTAAAATAGCAATACAGTGCGTAGGGGTATGTTTGCAAATCTCACAGTAACTACATGCTCTATACTATACGACGGTAGTTCCTATCAGGTAGGCAGTCTGCTTGTCTACCAACTTAGCTGTATAAAAAAGCAACATAGCATCGATGAAAACGCGACGTGACTTCTACTAATGACTCTACTAACGCTACTAATGACTCATAAAAGTGAAATTGCTATGAAACGAAAAATACTGGCCTTCGTATTAAGTTGCTGACTAATAGAGCCTATTTCGAACACTAAATTTCGCTTTCTTATCGCGAAAGTGTTAGAGTACTCTTAACGAGGCACGCCAACACTTAAGAGCCAAGGCCTTCATAAAAAGCATATTTACGGTTTATTTGCAAACATTTTTGATTGCCTGAAAAATTGGATTATTCTGTTACAGGCCTGTACGTTACAGCTTGATGGATATCGTAATGACTACACCCCGACGGGACACAGCAGTTGTATTTTATTACTGTTATATTTAGCTTACTGGTGATCTGGTGAAAGTTGCAGAAACCGCTTAATGTGGGAAAACTCTCCAAACAACCCATGCGGCTGCGTTATTTCAAAACCTAATAAGGGACAAGAGTAAAAATTTTCAGGAGAGCCAAAAAACTGATTAGCTACTTCGCTAGGCTTGAAAATTGTTTTAACTATATTGTTCTAACTATAATAAATTAAACATAACAAACAAAAGTAACAAGTCGTAATAAAAAAGAACTAGTTATTAGTAATTAAATATAAAAATTAACGAGTTACACATTTACAAACAATATTCAAAGTTGCTAATGAGACAGGGAAATAGAATATTCGAAGGAATACTTAGCTTGAGCTTTTTTTTCCGGGGGGAAATGCGTAACCGCACCGTGCCCGCCGTTGGCTAGACGGCAGGCGTGTGTGGGGCTGGCCCGGCAGAGTTCCAGGCCGACCCACTAAAACCCCCAGGTGTTCTCCGTGCCCTTGTGGGCGCGAATGGTAAGGTCCACACTGCGACTACCACTACCAGCGCGCCAGGGCATGCCCGACCAGGTTGGTCGGGCTATCGCCGAGGGGGAATTGCTCGAGAACACCAGAGCAATCCCCAGACGGAGGGCCTTACGGCGGCGTGCACGGGATCAACCATGCACGCAGGCCTCCACGGCAGGGTCATTAGACGGGCATTGCTTGCGCGAATGCCCGCCTTCGCCTGCCTATCCGTCTGCGGCGGAGGGGAGCGGCTTGGGGATCTTCCTCCCGCTCCCTCTCCGCAGCCTCCTTCTGCGAAATTACTTCTTCGCAGAAGGAGGCCACAGCTTCCCATGCCGCCTCGCCGCGGAGCATGGCCACGACCATGCTCGGCAGCGAGAGATCTACCCTTATTAAATCCGGAACAGATTGCAGCAATGCAAGCACCGTTGCTTAGCTGCAAAGAAATAGGTACGATATAGGTACCCATGCAGAAGAGAGAACTGAGTCATTCTTCAGTAAATCTTCAAAAAAAAATATGTTGTCTGTACCTATTCTTATATTATTTTTAACTTTTCAGTGTTTTTGAAGCCGGTTTATATTTTTGGAAAATATTTTTTCTTTTTAACTTTTTAGTGAATGAAATCTTTTTAGCGAAAGAAACCCTAATTAAATGGTATTTAAATGGTATTTAATTAGCGTTTCCCTCAATTTTCATGGGATCCCATCATCAGATCCTGACTTCAGTGACCTTGTGACCGCCCTAGGAGTATCTTCTTCTTCTTCGTGTGCCATGTCCTCATCGGACGTCGGCGACCATCTCTCGGAACTTATTCCTATCCTGTGCCATCCTGCTCAGGTTGGCAGCGTCATTAATGTTTGTCCAGCTTTTAATATTGTCCATCCAGGCCATCTTCCTTCTTCCCCTACTTCCTAGGAGTATACTCTATCGAATACAAAAAGAATTTTGAAAATCGGTTCATAATTACTATCCCGTATCTTGAATACGTAGCTACTTTCCTAACCCTAAGGTTGCCTGGTAGAAATTGCTACCTTAGCAATAAGGCCGCCTATTGCCAATATAATGTGTATTGTAATGTTATGTATATAATTGTTTAATGTGCAATAAAGTGTTTATTCATTCATTCATTCACAATTGGCGGAGTAATCGCCTAACATACACACAAAACACGTTGGAAACACCTTAAAATTTAAGGGTTTTCCTCGATTTCCATGGGATCCCATCATCAGTTCCTGACTTTGGTGACTATAGGATCACACTGGGAGGATACTCTATCGAATACAAATAGAATTTTGAAAATCGGTCCACAACTGGCGGCGTAATCGCGTAACATACACAAAAAAAAACATTCGCATCGAATTGAGAACCTCCTCCTTTTTTGAAGTCGGTTAAAAAATAGGGAAGAATTTGTTTAAAGAAGTAGATGCCAGGACCCTTCTCGGGTTTGATGTCAATAAAATAATATACCTGCCCACTAACCATGACCGCTCAAAACAATATGAAAATCGCGCTTAGAGCGGAATGGCGCTATACGCAGCACGAGCGGTGTCTCTGCTTCAATATTGTTTTAACCCGATAAGGGATCGTGGTAAGGCCCTTGGATCCTCTCTTTGTATCAACGAAAGAGGCCGCTTGAAGATGCCTATACGTCTTCAACTAGAACAATGTGCAAAATCTGGTCAGCTGTGATGTGAGCACTAGAAAGATACTGACAGCTGCCACAGTATACTCGCTCGGTTTGCCCACCACAACAAATTGGGTTTGATCATAGAGAACATAACCACTCGGTGGGTTTATGTGCTCAGCATGTCAATCTCAAAGAAAATCGAATGGCAAAGTATTCCTTTTTTCGAAAAGAATCATATCTACATGATACAGTTAAATTCCTGTGGAAAAGCTGGCAATGAAGTTTTAAAAATGGGATTGCCTTGTTCGTGCTATCTATCTACACAACACCAAAGAACTTATCAAAAATGCATACTCGAAAAATTACAAGTAATAAATATACTTATCCGGAATTGGACGCTGCGCGAATGTATTCCGATTGCAACGGCCAAGTCCTTACGCACCGTTGGCTACTGTTCGTATTGCATCCCTCCTGTCGGCACATTTAATATCATGCATTAGCTTTAATGGATTGGCCATTTTGATATTACTATTTTCTTTGTACGAGCGTGGACGCCATTGGCTACTTTAGTTATTAAATTTTATCCGGAGCGCTACGAGAGGTGAGTGAAACTAAAAAAGTTTAATTTTGCCTTTTTCCTTTGCTGTGTTGATTTTCAGGAATAGAGTACAGAGAGTGATATATTATAGAAATACTATACAGAAATTTATTTTTTGACTAAAGCACACTATTTCCTTTACGGTGTAATACACTTCTGGACACATCTATTGGCCCACCTTGCATTTTCAGTTTCGTTTAGTCCTAGCTAAAAATTTATATTAGGTCGAGCAAAAAGTTTTTATGTAGTTTTGAACCTGGCACATTCCTAATTTTATTCAATAGTCTTTTTTTGAATTTCGAACACAGAATTTAAAGAAACAAAAGACAATTTGGAGCCTGTTCGTTGATATCAAACAATCGAATACTAAGAAAACCTGATTTAATTGGTTTACTTGGATTTAATTCTTGAAAGTGTGATTTTTCTCTTTGGTTTTGCAACAAACATTACTTATTCTTAACATTAAGGTGAGGTTCTATCAATAATCTATGGATACTTCGCCTGAAGTTGTAACTTATCCAGGCCGGACACAGCCAAAGAAATGTGAGTGCTCGACTTAATTTAAGTCGATCTGCGGTCCGAAATGTTTATCGGAGGTACCTAGAGACTGGCGGCTTTGTTCGTCGCCAAGGAAGGCCACGATCTCGGGTCACAACTGAAAGGCAGGATCGATTCATCGTGATGACCAGCTTGAGAAATCGTCACCTTACCTCCATTGAGATACAAAACCAACTTCGCGACTTCCACGGAGTATCTGTGAGCGCTCGAACTGTTCGGAGAAGGTCAAAAGAACGCGATATGGTACCACACAAGCCAGCTAATGGCCCCAAATTAACGCGAGCCCACCGAACAGCGCGTCTTCATTTCGCGCGCACTCATTTAAATTGGACTCAGCAGCATTGGAGCCGTGTACTCTTTTCTGATGAGTGTAAAATTACAAAGGAAGAAGGTCTACCGACGTAAGGGAGAGCGTTTTGCACAATGCTGCTTTGAAGAGAGGGTTGCTTATGGCGGTGGCTCATGGACTGTCTGGGGCGGTATATCCGCGAGCGGCAAAACTCAACTTGAGGTTGTTACGGGACCACGGCTGCCAACATTAAATGCTGAAAGGTACATTCGTGAGTGCTTAGAACCTCACGTGATGCCATACGTGGACCATGTGGGCCCAAATGTCCTTTTTATGCATGATATTGCAAGAGCCCATACGGCCGGCATCGTCAGGGAATATCTTCGGGATGTGAACATCACAGTTATGGACTGGCCAGCCAGAAGCCCAGACATGAACCCGATTGAGCACATGTGGTACGAGCTAAAAAGACGTGTTAGGGTTCGTCAGCCAGTTGCCCTGACGATGCAGGAGTTGAAAACTGCCTTTGAAAGGAATGGGAGATGATCCCTCAAAATTTCATAGAGCGGTTGATAAACTCTATGCCTAATCGTATGAGAGCTGTCGTAGATGCCAATGGAGGCCACACGCGTTATTAAATAAAACCTTTATTTGATAAAAAATGTTTTTTATTCAAAAATCAACTGCCTTCATCAAGGCGCATACCCAACTTGTTAGGCGTAGCTCCATGTCGTGTGGTATTCTGAATTCAAATTTAAAACAATACGATCGAAAAAGATAGTAATATGTATCAGGTTTAAAACTGCATCAATAGTTTTTGTTCAATCTAGCAATCATATTTAGGTAGGGGCCATCGAAACCTAAACTCTAAGGTGGGCCAATAGATGTGTCCAGAAGTGTATATTTACGAACAATATTTTTCATAAATCGTTTGTCTCGCGTATTGATTGATGAAAGAACCACGTTCTTAATAACAGAATACAATATTTTACGCCGCTATATCTTGTCTGTAGGGAAATCATAATGCGAAGAACCTAATATCTTCCCACTCGCAAATGTTCCCGAGACACCTACAAAGTTTGATGAAAACCTTTATTGCGTTTCGAAACTACATTATTTGTTTCCATAAAATATCGTTATGCATGAAACTTGAAAGGCAATGCATTTCTGAAATTCAAAGACGGTAGTCTAAGATTTCCCCCCAACCCCTGATTCCCAACAAAGATATTGCCGTATACTTCGGTCCCGAAACAACAATTACTATTCCGCAACAGTAAGGTGGTCCATAACAACTTTGACAGGTTACGATCGGGATAATCGAAATAAAACCTCATTGTGCGAAAAGTACGGCTACCCAACTCCCGCAGATTGCAATGCAGCTCCTTTTATCACATCGTTGCCAATGTTGCCATATCGAAGCACGTTTAAACACTAAATTCTTAGCGTGGGCCATTTAGCGGGGCCGACTCGCGTACCGCCGCCCGCTACGTTTTACTACCGGGACATGCATTATTGAAGCGTTCATGTACAGTACAGTGCGGAATCTTGATACATTCGCAAAATTATTTGTAAAGTTTGCATTTCAGACTACGGCGGCGCTAGCTGTATTCTCGGCGCGTCTCTACAACTGACACGAAGAAGCTTTGCAGGAATGTGATTCCATGTATTCGTAAGAATGAAGTATTCTTACGAATACCTGGAAGCACATTTTGATTCAACACGCATGTTTATGTTAGTCTGGTGGAGCTGTTATTTAATTAAACAATCGGCCTGATACGTATTTAAAGCCCCATTAAATATGAAATTGCCCTTGCAGGGTACTGGCCACATTGAATTAAACTTTTTTCAAACGACAACTATGACATTCCAAATTTGATAAACGTACCATTAATTGTTTTATTTTTAATTGTTCTTTATTAGGCTTTTGAATTTAAGTTAAATACATTGAAGATAAGAACAATTTTTGAATAAGAGTTCCGACGCGTGGAACTAACGTAGCAGAACAGCTCGCAGTATAAATACTGCGTTTGAAGAGGATACGAACGCACTGTATCTTTTTTGATTAATCGTGTCTGTACAGGAAACTTCGACTTGACGAAAAAACCCCAAACGATGAATTGAACGCAACGAAGAAAGTCTATCTGAATCTTTTTACCAAGAAATTTGATGTTGGCATACCCACAATATTGACCTACTGCATCAAATCGAAAAGCTAAAAAAAAGCTTGAAAATAGGTGTCACATGATTTGACTGATTTGCGCAGAGAAGCATTCCATTGCTGACATTTTAACTGCAGTTTTGCAGTTGGAGTGCTGTAGTGCTGCAGTTTTGAGCCTAACATTCGTCCCACAAATATGTTAACAACATTATAAGCTCCCAATCGGTTGACCCAAGATATCCATGTTCTCAGTGATTGAGAAATTGAGAAAACGTTCGCTTCCATTTTTGCATTTACCGACACATAACTATTTACCATACTTAAGAGTGTTTCTTTCTTTTTTTCTTTTATGTTTTTAATAATAAGTGACATTTTGCTTCGTAGATCCGATCGTAAGTCAAATAATGGCGGTAGTGTCATGTCATTCATTTGCCTTATGCAGTGTTCACTAAAGAACTCATCTTTCGCGACCAATTGCCATAATATATAAGAAGTGAAGTGAAAGTGAACTCATCAAGTGTGCCATTGTAATCATTTTAGTGAAATTGTAATCAATCTTACAACATTGTACAACTGTCTTACAGTTACACCCATTACAGATTTAAAGAGTAAGATCTTAAGACCTTAGGACATCTTAAGTCTTAGAAATAGCTCACATTCACCAATGGACTTCAAATCATTTCTAGCGTCTATTTAAATGTGTTGCCAAGCTGTTAAATTTTAAAAACCAGAAAACTGGAAATGTAGGTACATCGTTCAACTCACTAATAACAACGTTTCCCCGCTTCGAGAATTCCCATGAAACCGTTCATTAGTTTTTTACTATAAATTGTTTTTCGTGTCACACGCAATCTAACGTTTGCATGCCCGTGATTTACATGTAAAATTATTTTTGTGTTCTCACATTATCGGAGGGAAAACGAAAACACTTTTAAGATTAATGTGCCGATTTCGAACTGAAATTAACCATTTAATAATAATAGTAGGTAAAATACAATTATTTGACAGTTTCCATTACTACACATGATACAAAATAACAAATAATAAATATACACAAAATATAATATTCACAAAATATAATATTCAGATAGACTCACAAAATAATCGCACCAAAACCTAATTATAGAAATGAAAATTCAGGAGAAACAGAAACTGTCTGAACTTTGCTGATCTTTCGTCCTCATCTTGTGGAACTTATTGTAAAATAACCAGTTGCCTGTTACACAATTGTTGTTAAGTACATACCTAACTGTATACGCGTATGTAAGTTTTGGAATATCATTTCATTTGTTTTATGTCCATATACTAGATTGTGTGTAGAAATAGAAACATCTAAAATATTTTGTCTCCTTTTAAAGCTTGTCGCTTTTACATAGAAACACAATCCGTTGAACTACTTCGGGTTCTAACAAAATCTACCATACTGACCGCTCATGAGGTGGCTTCAGTTTGTGTCGCTTCCACTATTAATCTTGAATGGGCTGTGGGTGTGAATTTGGAATGGATAGAAATAACTCTTAAATGGAGCCAAATTGGAGTTCGGAGAATACCGACAAAAAGAGGTCAGCGGGTAATGAAAATCGACATAGACATAAGAGTATTGATCACCGTTTTTACTTACACTGCAAGGCATAAGATGGCGGCGATAAGAAGGCGTGTATACAACTTATTTTTTAATAATGTAATGGAACCACCAGTACAGTACAGAACTGTACCAGAATCGTGTGCATGGGTACCTCCATCTTACCTATTTCTGTCGCAAAGCAGCAGTGCTTGCATTGCTGTGTTCCGGTTTGAAGGGTAAGATATGGCATTGAAATTACTGGGTACCGTGACTTTACATCTGATGTCACAAGTTGACAACGCCAACTGTGGTTCTTGTGGGGGTTGCAGTTTTGCTGCGAATCTCACAGGAGCCACATGTATATAATACTGTGCGGTACGGTGACTGTTACCGTTTATCATCAGATGGGCAGTTTGCTTGTTTGCTAACTTAATTGCAATAAAAAAAAGAAATAGCCGTTTTCCACTACACCACCCGGCACTACTGCCGGTTAAGAAAAAAGTATGAAATTATGTGTCACGTTTTTCCACTCATCGATGCTGGCCACGGCACAACATAGGCAAATACCTAATTTACTGCTGCCGTTACTCAGTGCTTTCATCAAAATATATTGTAACCGACTTCAATAAAGGATGTGTTCAATACATGACATATATAAGTATCTGATGTTAGTGAATATTTAAATTTCCACCTGTCACTGGAAATTAAAATATTCACACAGTGATCACAGTGTACTGAGGCTTTTAAGCGAATATACAAAATTGCATATACGTTTGTATACTGACCTCACAGTTCAAATCCGCAATGCAATGTCTCACTAAATGATTGAAATAAAAATATTTTGCGATAAAATACAAACCAAAAACAGATAATAAAACACGGAAATAAAACAACAGATTGTTATAGGTACATACAAGTCGGTCCCAAGAAAAGAAATTTGTCACCAACCTTTATACAAACATCTCAACATTACTAAAGTACTCTTGTTTGGTGCAATAGGAAATGTCTAATATGGGTTAGTTATTAATTGTTCTATTATGTTTTGGAAAAAAACGTTTACAAACTATTTAGAAAAATGTTTAATTTAGGTTATTTTTATTTTATTGACGTAGCATTTTGTTTAAAATGTTAATAAATTTTAATGTTGCTTGAAATTTATTCTACTTCTGAAATTGTATATGGTGAACCTACGTATAACATACCTATGTCATACGCCAGAAATGGGCAGACGGTTCAAAGGTTTTCGTACGTAATCCTTTCATTAGCTATACAGAAAGGTTTACCTAGCGACGATGTTTGTTGGTCATAGAAATCATTGACTTTATTTTTTCTATTACAGAACAGGTTCGCCATCTCTTGTTGCTTGCAGTCTCGTTTTCATCAGTTGCTATGGTTGTTGGACAGGTCTAATAGGAAGTTATTCCTTGCGCGATAGACGGAATCATTTAGAGTTACCTACATCAGTTTCGATTTGGTCATTTAGTTTGTTATTCTGGGTAAAGTAACTATTATGTTGTGCGAGAAGAGTAACAATAAAAATAAAAATATTGCATGACAAAATGAATATCTTGCAACTGTAGTAGGCAAGTAGTCCGTGTTGAAAATGTCATGTGAACTCCTTCGCTCGTCTAGGCAGATGCTTTTTATTAAATAATATAGATAGTTTGATACAATATTGATGATAGCTTATCTATACTTACACTTACTTACTTACTTACTAATGTTATAAAGCTGAAGAGTTTGTTAGATTGTTTGTTTGGTTGAACGCGCCAATCTCTGGAACTACTGATTCAAATTGAAAAGATATGTTTGTGTTGGATAGTCCTTTTATCGAGGAAGGCTAGAGGCTATATAACATCACGCTACGACTAATACGAGCTGAGCATCAATGAAAAATGTTGTAAAAATGGAAAAAAATATATGGCGAAACGTAGTTCGCAGGCACAGCTACGAGTAGTACTTAAATATGAAGGATCTTTGTCACGCAGCAAATTTATGTATCCTCAATAAAAAAAAATATACAAAAGAACAAAGAAAGGAAGTTAGTAGATTTTAAGTGTATTGTGTTTATTTAAGGCTTTTTGTTATACGATAATAACAAAATACAAAACGTAGAATTACGTAAAACTTCCTTACTTTTTATTAATATTGAAAAATTACAGAACAAGTGGATACTACGAATAGTGTCAAGAGGTACTTGGAATTTCACTGTAATTTTGAGCACGGCGAAAAATCTCATAAGGCTGCAATCAGGCAACGCGAACAATATATTTCCCAAGAGTGTTGGTACATATGTGCCAACTCTGATTCTAGACGTGCCATATTTGTCGGGATCATGAGTCCCACGTTAATTCCTGGACGTGAACCGTGTTGGCATGCTAAACTTTCATTTTGTTCTTTGTTTTATTTGATCTTATAAACTTCATCTACTTTCATACTAGTACTTTCCAAATTAAGTATTTTATTTTAATAGGTAAGTATGTAGCAATATTGTCGAAATCCCCACCATTTTTTTCATTCGAATGAATTTGATAACTGTAATACAACATGAAATAGTTTCGCTTATAACTTTCATATAAGAAAATTGGAATATCGCCACGTAATCATTGTAGTTACGTGCTAATATTACGAGTATAATATACAACAATAGTGTCTAGAGCTTAGTAGCTAATATTACTTACCTACAAATAATTCAGACTCAGTTCAAACAAATTAGTAAAAGGTTGGTATCTAAATCTAAAGTAAGAACTTTGTCGTTCAATAATCCGTAAACTAAAAGTAAATCTTTTATCGTTTTACAGTTCATTAAACTATCCTTTTTTCTTTGAACTGGAACGATTCCAAGTAGAATTCGATGTCCCTACTGCGATCATTACACTGAAAAACTTTGTAGCGTTTGATATTATTCGATAGTAAGTATTGCTACTTGCGATATGTCACACATTTTTGTATGCTCAATTACTTACAGATTTTTATATAAGAGAGCTTTCTCCGATTATTGAAAATTTACTTTAATAGGACAGCATATTTATAAAAATCTAATTTATATCTTTAAAAAATGATAACACGTTTCTCACCAATTTTAAAACTCATAACGGAATTAAAATAAACTTGTCATTGCAACGTATAGGCTCAAAAAACTAGACGCTCTATATGGGCAAAAAGTATAACTATTACAATGTTCAACAAAATGATACTGACATACCTTTTCATAAATTGAAATTGCATGTAAAAAGACTCCAATGAGTGAGGTTATTATAAAGTCAACGATTATTTGAATGATGTCATGTAATGATGCAATAATGATTGGTGTCAATTTTTAGACATCACTACCTAGTGAAAATCTAAAGAAAGGTTATAGTGTTTGTTAGAGATTAGATATGTGATGTACTGATCTATGGTGTGTTGTCAATAAATAAATGTTCTATCAAACAGTCGATCCGAGTTTACAATTATACATTTTGACAGGTTATGGGCCCAGTTTTACGCAAAAATGTCTCGAAAAGCTTTTTTAACGATAAACAAATTAGCGGGATCAGAGTGGTGATTTTGTAACTCATCGATTGATCGGCAATCGTTATCAGACTGCATGATTTAATAAAGAAGAGCGAAATTATCTTCATTAGCTATAAGTATTGGTTGATTTATTCAACAAATATACCATGACTACTTAGACGACGACATTACAAAACGTTAAACATTTTAAAAATCAGTTTTAATCAAACAGAATTATCAAATCGATGTGATAGTCGATTGCCGATGAGTTACAAAATCACCAACCAGATGATTTTCAAGATTGGAAATTTTCAATGAAAATGTTGTTGAAAAAAGATAAGCTGTTCCATCTGACAGCAAAAAATCCAGATCCATCAAATGCTGAAGACGTGGAAAAAGACGAGGAAGCTTTAGCTACAATCTGTCTTCACGTTGAACCTCAAGTGTTTCCATTCTTACGCGAAGCTTCAACAGCGAAAGAAGCTTGGGATATTCTCATTAAAACTTTCCTGAGTAAGAGCATCAATCGTCATATCAAGCTCTTGGCTGCATTCCTAGATGAACGCCTGGAGAAACATGACAGTATGCAGGATTACATCGCAGCCGTCATGAATCACGCTCATAAGTTAGGAGACATCGGCAAGGCAGTGGATGATGACTTGATTGCAGTAGTTTTACTACGTGGCTTACCAGAGAAGTACAGCTCAATGAGAATGGCGCTACAGCACTCAGGTACGAAGCTTACTTCTGAAGTTGTCAAGACGGAATTACTTCATGAAGACAGCGGAACGTCGAAAATATCGGATCCTGATGCAGCGTTTGCAATGAATAAGAACAGAGGTGCAGCAAAGGCGAGTACAAGTAAGAAACACCAGCAGACTGGAAGCGCGTCGAGCTCTAATTCCAAGATTAAGTGCTTTAAGTGTGGACTTAAAGGCCACAAGAAGAGTGAGTGCACGTCTACCAAAGATCAGATGAATACAAAATGTTTTAATACCCTGCTAGGTGTAGAAGGTTTTAGCCCACAAGACTGGTATCTAGACAGTGGTGCATCGTGTCATCTTACTTTCAATAACGTTACCTAACTTAGCTTTAGACAGCGCTTTAGTCAAAGCATCAGCTATGTTGTCAGCTGTGGGGATATATTCCAATAAAATAATATAGAACCATTCACGACGCAGTCCCTAACGAAATTCGTGTAATAAAATCAACAATATTACAGGGTACTCTGACGCTGATTGGGCTGGGGATGTCAAGGACAGGAAATCTTTCACGGGATACATATTTAAAGTTGGTGGGAATACAGTATCTTGGGAGTGCAAGAAACAAAGATGCGTGGCGCTCTCGTCAACAGAATCTGAATATATTGCACTGAGTGAATCTGCAAAAGAAACAGTTTATCTAAGGAAATTGGTGAGTAGCCTTATTCCTAGTGATGACAGCTTGTGCGTAAAGATTTACGTGGATAACCAAGGTGCGATCAAGTTGGCTTATAATCCAGTTCATCATAAACGCACTAAGCACATAGAGTTGAGGATTCATTTCGTTAGGGACTGCGTCGTGAATGGTTCTATATTATTGGAATATATCCCCACAGCTGACAACATAGCTGATGCTTTGACTAAAGCGCTGCCTAAAGCTTAGTTAGGTAACTTTATTGATAGTTTACTTGGCTAGGTAGCCTGTCACAGTTTTATAAGATTTTATGTTATGTTTTGCTAATAATGTTATTTTTGGTTATGTTGGATCTTTGTTTGAGGGGGTGTGTTGGAGATTAGATATGTGATGTACTGATCTATGGTGTATTGTCAATAAATAAATGTTCTATCAAACAGTCGATCCGAGTTTACAATTATACATTTTAACAGTGTTTAACTATAAAAAAATATTATTGTGTATGGTAACAACATAATTTATTGTAAATGTTGTTACTTCTGATAAAGTGATAAATTTCTTGCGCCCATTTTTCTTATCAGCTATAAGATGTCCTTAAATGGGTGGTGGATAAAAAAATTTGGACTATTCACAAAATCTTTTTATCAAGTCATATTTGAATAAAGATTATTTTGATTTTGAATATTTGTCCATTATAATAATAGTATTAGTACTAAACAATGCACCAAAACATATTCAATGCAAGTTTTGGTCTAAAAATTGACACCAATCATTATTGCATCATTACATGACATCATTTAAATAATCGTTGACTTTATAATAACCTCACTCATTGGAGCCTTTTTACATGCAATTTCAATTTATGAAAAGGCATCTCAGTATCATTTTGTTGAACATTGTAATAGTTATACATTTTGCCCGTATGGAGCGTCTAGTTTTTTGAGCCTATACGTTGCAACGACAAGTTTATTTTAATTTCGTTATGAGTTTTAAAATTGGTGAGAAACGTGTTATAATTTTTTAAAGATATAAATTACATTTTTATAAATAAGCTATCCTATTAAAGTAAATTTTCAATAATCGGAGAAAGCTCTCTTATATAATAATATTCTGATCGAGTCCCACTTATACACAAGGGAACACAACTAGTATTCATTAGCTGCAGTAAACAATCGAAGAATACAATCTGGAAATAGAAATAGGGGGAATTTAATTTATTTCCCGCGTTTCCATGGCAACGCTAGCAGACGCTACCTGTCTTCTTAAAGTTGCAGCAAGACACTTTAATTTCCCCGGGGCAGTCGGGGAGTGGAGCTCATAATTCATGCCGAGTTAACATTTTGTCAGATCGCATTTGTTGGTCTGAAGCAACGCATGCTCCTTTAAACTTTAATTTTGTCTCGCGTTTCCACGTCCCTGTAATTAATTTGAGGAAACTTGAAGAGGAAATGATAATTTTTAATTCGCATCAGTATTCTGGCGGGGAAATGAGTGGATAAAGATTTCCGTGACACTTAATACATTTAATTCATTAAATGCCACACTAAAAATGGCGAAGATGTCTTTAGCAAAAGGCATTGCATTTATTTGATGCCTAATGCTTTGGACATCCATATTATGGTCAAGCGATACTTCACATCTAATCAATAAGCCCGGGCTTGTTAGGAGTATTGCTGCGACCTTTGGGACGGACGCCTAAATACTAACTACATTGGACTCCGTTGCAGTAAGAAAGAGCATCCAGATTGATTGAACCTTGAACCTCGACCGCCCTTTAGCTTGATTATCGACGTTCTACAGAATAATCTTTTGACAGTGTGCGGATGAGCTCCACGAACTTGTTTAATAAGCTTCCTTTGTATCAGGGTCGTCTGCTTGGGTACCTCCGTCTTACCTATTCCTGCCGCAAAGTAGCGGTGCCTGCATTGCTTTGTTCCGGTTTGAAGGGTAAGATATGGCAGTTAAAATTACTGGGTACCGTGACTTTACATCTGATGTCACAAGTTGGCAACGTACGCTGTGGTACCTGCGGGGGTTGCAGTTTTGCTGTGAATCTCACAAGAGCTACATGTATTATAGGTGACTGTTACCAGGTTCAGGTGGGCAGTTTGCTTGTTTGCCAACTTATTTGCAATAAAAAAAGTTGCCCAACAAGCAGACTGTCCACCTGATATAAGTGGCTACAATCATCTGTACTGATAGACATGCTTATTATTAGCACAAATGGATGCTATTATGGAGCAATTGCCAAATAGTAGCACTTGTTATTATAACAGCTTATATACGTTCCCAACGAGGGGCTCGAGCCTACCCTTAGTTAGGGTGCTTAGGCCTTAGTCAACCACACTGGCCCAGTGCGGATTGGTTGACTTCAACATACACCTTTGAATTCGTATGTAGGTTGCCGCATGATGTTTTCCTTTACCGTAGGAGCATCGGACAAATGTACACATGAAATTCGAAAAACGAAAAAACACATTGGTACATGGCAGGATCGAACCACGGACCTCCCGATAAGAAGGCCGGTGCCGAGTCCACAGCGCCACCGACGCTCATTACCATAAACTGGTATTTAATTTATATTTTCAGTATTGGCGTATCAAAATAGATATTGACCAATAACACATGTAGTCTTAGGGAAACTACTGCCGTGGGACCTTCAACCCACATAATCTGAAGAGCCACAACATTCGGTCAGACCAGCGGGAGGTATGGCAAACATTTACTCAGGTTAATTAGTGTGCCCAAAGGCTCAAACGACTACGCATTTGCGCTAGCCGCCAAAGTTTAATGAATCAATGATTTGGGTTGACCCCAGCACGTTGGTTCGTTATTTATTGATGTTGCTAATCAGACAAATGGCTAATCCATTAAGTATACAGTTCACTTGCCCAATGATGTGATGAGCTTATGGGTATAAATGTAAATGGAAACGGCAAGAGATCTGATAACTTTGTTTCTTCTATTTCGGTGTAAGTAATGATATATTTAATAGGATTGGATTTTGTAAGTGATGGCTTAATGTGTATTATAAATATTGCTCAACGACTATTTTCTCTCAATAATAAAAAAAAACCGGGCAAGTGCGAGTCGGACTCGCGCACGAAGGCTCCGTACCATTATCTATACAACATTGGACAAAACGGCAAAAAATCACATTTGTTGTATGGGAGCCCCACTTAAATATTCATTTTTAAATTGAATATACAACTAAATATTCTGTGAATATTTCAAGCGTCCATCTGTTGCTGTTATTAATATCGAACAAAAAACTGCAAAAAATTACGTTTGTTGTATGGGAGCCCCCCATTAATATTTATTTTATTCTGTTTTTAGTACTTGTTGTTGTAGCAGCAACAGAAATACATCATCTGTGAAAATTTCAACTGTCTAGCTATCACGGTTCATGAGATACAGCCTGGTGCGAGACAGACGGATGAAAAGACGGACGGACAGACGGACGGACAGACAGACGGACAGACAAACGGACAGCGGAGTCTTATGAATAGGGTTTCCGTTTTTACCCTTTTGGTACGGAACCCTAAAAAGACCTGCGATATTTGCAGTTTTGGCTTTTTAGTGCTGTATAATTCAAAACCGCGGTCTTTTTGTGTCCCAATATTAAAATTGTCGTTGGCCAGCTCAGAGCTGTTAATTTGAAATATTCTACATATCCGTTACCAGTTTACTGATTGTTTTGTAATGGTGCATTCATTAAAGCAGTAATGGAGACTGTATTTCAAACTTAAGGTGTGGGATGGAAACCGAAATAAGGGCAATGGGGGGGGGGGGGGGGGGCTTCTTAAGCGGTTACAGAATAGTCTATAAATGCTTGTGGTTGAAGTATTAATTGCTTGTTCCGGTTCCAAAGCTCTACATCGTGATAGAGTACTGGCAGCTCCCAAATGAGCTCTGAAAAGTGACAACCTCACAGCCGCGCAGGAACACAACATGACGTCATTTGGCTGCAGATCTTCCTGAGGTGGATCTACTTACCCTGTCAAAGTGCTAATAAAGCGATAAAATCGGTACCCTAGAAAGGTAAGCCTACATTTTTAACCGATAAATCATTAACAACGATGCAACAAAACCGCGATGACTCACTTACCTATCTATGACGGGACGCTGTTAAGAATATCGACTCGAATTGACATAATCGACTTGTATCATCATGAAGCCTTAACAGGATTCGTAGCAGTTATGTGGTACCATTTTTAACAAAATCTAGTGAGTCACTATATTGAAAATCCCTCTAACTATTACGGGAAATCGTCGAAAACCGCTATTATTCTGTGACTGTAATCGTTGTTCGATACTGTTAACAAGTATAGCTGTGTACGCAGTGCGTTCATGAGCCTAGTGAATCGAATTATGTTAAGGAGATAACTCTGCGCCCATACATTGTTCGCCCCAGTTTTACATCAGGGAGAAATATATTTGCTAATTGTAAATTATCCGTACAAGCAAGCAAATAACGATTAAGTTCTTTGACGAAGATTTCATGAAAAAAAAATATTAGAGGGGTTTTTTAAATTCCATTATTGTTCGGGATCCTCCGAGGTGTTAAATAAAAGTGGACTGTAACTTTGACTGGTTTATAAATCACGTTAATAAATTACATAGCAATTGCCGATAAAATTAAACGACGCGATCTACGCACGGCGGCGTCCCACGGCGAGTGAGTGGTCGAGCGCTCGGTGATGCTGGCCCGCTGGTAACCGGTTCGAGTCCTGCGCCCGCGCGCGGCTTCCATGCGCGGCGCCCCGCGCGTCTCCTCCCGTGCGTATGATGGGTAGATTCCCAACATGCTCCCCGGTTTGACGTGCTGAAGAGATGACACGTCAACATTCTGGAAGAGGGCAAATGTTAATACATGATCTACGAACAGTGCCGTTCTTCGTCCTCAACTCCACAACTCTGCTGACATTGTCTACACCGGCGTAGAGTTTTGTAATACGCCCCAGTGACCATAGCAAGGGAGGAAGAGCTCTGTCCTTTATGAGAGCTAGGGAGCCAATCTTGGGTTGTATGTCCGCTGTCCGCCATTTTGCTTTCTGCTGCAATAGAGCTACATATTCAAGAGAGGAGCGGTTCCAGAAGTGCTGCTTGAGGAGCTCTATCCTCTTGAATCTCTCCAGTCTCTGAATGGCCGTGTCTTCAGGAATCCGCGGATAAGGTATAGACAAGAGAGCACGTCCAATTAGGAAGTGAGCTGGAGTAAGGGCAGACAAGTCATGGGGATCGGAAGATAAAGGTGTAAGAGGACGGGAGTTCAAAATAGCCTCTATTTGATAGAGGAACGTGGACATTTCTTCAAATGTAAAATGGGTGGTTTGCATCAGACGCCTAAGGTGAAATTTAGTCGATTTAACGGCTGCCTCTGCTAAACCATTAAAATGAGGACTGTAAGGGGGAACGAATTTAAATATGATGCCTTCCTGGGCGACCGCGCCCTCTAGATTGGATTGCCTTAAAAATTTTGATAGTTCGTTATATGTGCCAACGAAATTCGTTCCGTTATCGGAAGTTATACATTGAGGCTTTCCCCGACGTGATGTAAAACGTCTCAATGCAGCAAGGTAGGCTTCCGAAGATAATGCTGTAACGAGTTCCAAGTGACAGGCTTTGGTCGAACAGCAAACAAAAATTGCCAAAAATGACTTGATAAGTCGACAACCTCGACCCTTGCGGTCTGCTATCAACACTGGGCCCGCATAATCAACGCAACAGTGTAGAAATGGGAACTCTAATAAGGTACGCGATTCAGGTAAGTGACCCATTGTCGGTTGAACTGTATCTGCCTTAAATCGGATACATTTTACACATTTGTGCACTGTGGCCCTAGATAGGCTTCTACCGCCCAATGGCCAATAAAGTTGTCTGATATTGGCCAATAGGAGCTGCGGACCGGCGTGTAAGTGTTTTAAATGATAATGCTCAAAAATAATTTGTGTAAAATGATGCTTCGAGCACAACAAAATAGGGTGTTTCACATCGAAACTGTAAGGAGAATTCTCTATTCTTCCTCCAACACGAATATTAAACTTCAGTGATTCGCCCTTCGAGATTACACCATTAATAGTTTTATTTACTAGTAGTAGCACGCGTATGTGCTGCCATCTTACACGATTTTAGAGTAACATTTCACTTAAAAAAAAAAAAAGTGAAAATGTTAACTCTCAAATGAAGGTACTTTCATACACGTTTTGTGTGGCGGCCATCTACACGCTAGTGAAGTTTAAATATCGGTTTTTTGCTTCTAAAAGTATTATTTTCCAGTAATTTTAGCTTTGTGTGTGTGATAATTGATAATGGGAAAGCGTAAATACTATGCAGCAGAGGAGGACGACATAGAGGAGAAGATAAGGAGACTAAAGAAAAAACGCGCTAAGATTCGCCGTGAACGACACGACGATCGATACGACCGGCGACGTTCTCGCCATCGTCATCGTTCAAGATCACCATCGGAACATTCTTATAGTGACGAGAGTGAAAGTGACTATTACTATGATGATGATTACGACCAACATACTTCAACAAGTAAAGGTACGGTCGGTTTTTAATTACCTAAGTACATAATAGAGGTGCAATGAGTATAGTCTGTAAGGCTAATACCGGCCAATGATATTAAATTACCAATGGAACATTAGTTCAATACGGGATATTGATCATTTTTTAAAATGGTATTGCACACAAGTAATATAGAACACAGTCCGGGAGGCTACGTCTATTTACTTACATGTTGTATATTAAAATAGTATTACACACAATTATTATCTAGAACATAGTCCGAGAGGCTATGTCAGTTTACATATCTCAAGTACATAACGTAATGCAATGATTATAGTCACCGGCCGGTCATAAATGTGATAATACATTAGGTTAATCCGGGAGGTTGATCATTGTATGTATCTTAAAAATAGTATTGCACACAATTTATTGTCTAGAACATAGTCCGAGAGGCTACGTCATGACATGTTGGTCAGTGCATTTTATAGATACCTATCTAGAGTGCAGTCCGTGAGGCTTGCATCGTGATTTTGTTTTCTTTTGCACAATGGCCCTTGTTTTTGGTTACAGGAGCGCCCCCTGTCGATAACGATGATGATTTTGTTAATCTGTGCAATACCACCTACACAGTCAGGCCAAGATAAGTCTGGGCAGTCCCCCGTCTCATCACCCAGACCAGCCGTGGCTTCCGTGGTGATACCGGTTCCTGCGCTGAGTAATGACATCACGCAAGAAGATATTTCGCCTGCTACTGAGTTAGATCCCAGTGTCCTATGTATTCTAGGTGATGAACCTATTGCTAAGGAGATTTTTGGTCCAACTATCCAAAAGGATATTGCCAGCAGATGGTCAGATATCTTAGTGAATGGGCTACAGGAGGAGAATAAAAAAGCCATTGTCAAAGATAACAACATACCCGAGAATTTCAAGATTGTCCAAGCTCCGATCATTAACCCTGAAATCAAGGCAGCTGTTAATGAGAACGTTTTTAAAAGAGATAACATACTTGTTGATAAACAAAATTTACTTGCCACTGCAATCACGGGGGTTGCATCTACGATGTCAGCTTTTTTATCATCCAACGCCGAGTCGGTTGACATAAAAATCAATGCCCTGAAATCGCTCAGCGATACAGGAAGGCTCCTATGTCACATTCATTTTTCTGAGACTCAAGTCAGACGAAATTTCCTTTTAGCCTGCCTCAGTAAGGACGTAAAAGAAAATATTAGAGACCTAAAAAGAGATGATTTACTTTTTGGTAGCAATTTGCAAGAGAATCTAAAATCCATGAAAGCGATTTCGAGAACAGGAGCCGAACTTGCTAAACCAGTCTCTGAAAAAGCAAAACCACCGCCTAAGAATAGGAAAACGGAGCCTACAACATCACGAGCTTTAAACTGGAGGGGCCCACCGCCACCCCCGCCAGCTCCGCCTCGACGCCACCCCCCCGCGAGGCCGAGCTCGACGGCTGGTGGGCGCAGGCAGCCGCCGCTGCGGGCGCGACGACCGAGCGACCGCCGAACCCCGCGTCATCCTCCGCGGACCTCCCGTCGCTTAAAGTTGATGACGTCACCCCACAGGCTAGTAGATTACCTTTTTTTTATAATAATTGGTTAAAAATCTGCAACGACCCCGTTATATTATCATGGGTGTCCGATTTACGGATCCCTACTTCGGGTGACCTCACGCAACGTAATATTCCAATGAATAATCCAGAGTCAGAGTCACATCTACGAGAAATGTCTAAAGAGATACTTTCCCTTCTTGAACTCGGTGCTATAAGAGAGCGTGAGCCTTGCGAAGGTCAATTTCTGTCAAGTATATTTCTTGTAAAAAAGAGTAATGGTAAAAATAGATTTATTTTAAATCTCAAGGCTCTGAATAAGTTTATACCTACTTCACATTTCAAGCTTGAGGATTATAGGACTGCAATGCGACTCATAACAAAAAACACATACATGTGTTCTATACATCTAAAGGATGCGTATTTTTCTATAAGTATACATAAGGATTATAGAAAACTTTTACGTTTCTTGTGGTTAGAAAAACTATATGAATTTCAGGTACTACCTTTCGGGCTAAACCTATCTCCTTATGTGTTTACTAAGTTGATGCGGCCTGTCATGCCATCCTTACGCAGTCAAGGCTTATTATCAGTAATCTATTTAGATGATATCTTATTACTCGCAAACTCATACTCACAATGTAAACATAATTTCAATGTGACTCAAGACTTACTCATTTCTCTCGGTTTCACGATAAACTATGAAAAATTGGTATCTACCCCGAGTCAATCAGCTGAGTACCTAGGGTTTGTTTTTAATTCTGCCGATCTTCTACTCAGTATTCCGCAAAATAAAAGACAAAAAATTAAAGAGGAACTTCTATATTTTTCTTCCATAAAACGGTGTAAGCTTCGAAATTTTGCACATTTGATTGGCTTGTTAATCTCAGTTTGCCCAGCAATACCTTACAGTTGGTTATATACAAAAAACTTTGAGAGATTTAAATTTCTTTGTTTAGAACAAAAAGACGATTACAATCAATACATACAATTACCCGATTCATTAAATTCAGATTTTAACTGGTGGATTCGTAATATAGAAGTACCAGGTAACCCTTTACGGTCAGGTAACTTTCAGCTTGAAATATACTCGGATGCTTCGCGATCGGGCTGGGGTGTTTATTGTTCCGGTAACACAGCAAATGGGCAGTGGTCTAGCCAAGAACAAGCCGAACATATTAATTACCTTGAATTGACAGCCGCTTTCTTCGGTTTAAAAACGTTTGCGAAAAATCAACGGAATTGCGAGATTTTATTAAGAATTGATAACACCACGGCAATTGCATATATAAATAGAATGGGTGGTGTTCAGTTTCCCCACTTGAATAGTTTGACTCGGCACATATGGCAGTGGTGCGAAAAAAGAAACATATTTATCTTTGCTTCTTATGTAAGCTCAGCCGATAATTTCAGGGCTGATGCGGAATCTCGTCGCATACATGCCGATGTCGAGTGGGAACTCGCGGATTACGCATTCGATCGAATTTGTCAAGAATTTACCCGACCGCAGATAGACTTATTTGCGAGCCGCTTGAATAACAAATGTACTAAATTTGTCTCTTGGCATCGTGACCCTGAAGCGTACAAGGTGGATGCATTTACAATATCCTGGCTTGCGTACTATTTCTACGCATTTCCCCCATTTTGTCTTATCTTAAAAGTATTGCAAAAAATCCAAACAGATAAAGCAACAGGGATAGTCGTGGTCCCTTTATGGCCCACTCAGCCCTGGTACCCCCTTTTCCAAAAATTGTTGATTACCCTGGTTGCCGGAGTGTTGTCAGGGAGGCGTTCTTAAAGCAGGGCACTCCTCTTGATGCTGTGGATGTAATGCTAGCTTCTTTGACAAAAAATACTTTAAAGCAGTATAACACTAGCCAGAAATATTGGCACTCTTATTGTAGAAGAAAAAATCTGAATATTTTTTGTAATTCTGTACCAGACATAATTTAATTTTTATTTACATTGTATCAACAAAGTCAAAAATATGGTAGCATTAATTGCGCAAAAGCAGCATTATCACTTATACTTGGAGCCGATATTATGAATAACCCACAGATAAGACGATTTATGAAGGGGCTATATAAATTAAGACCTCCCACTCCACGTTATAATTATACATAGAATCCTACAATAGTGTTGGATTTTCTTAGCAATTACTATCCAAATGAGACCCTTTCTTTTAATGTTTTGTCTAAGAAATTAGTGACCTTACTGGCTCTTGTCACTGCACACCGCGTGCAAACCCTCTCCCTTATCAGACTCTCTAATATAAGGAGAACAGCTAATGAGAAATTCATAATTAACGCACACAGTACACGGCATGCTTCGACTTCCGCGGCCAACAGGCTCGGCGTGAATATTGACATTATAAAGAGGACAGCAGGCTGGACTGGCACCTCTAAGTCTTTCGCACGGTTCTATAATAGAGAACTTGATGCTGATAGATCCGATGAGTTCGCTCGCTCTTTGTTACAGGATTGCTTAGATCACTCTGATGATTAACTTAATTTAGATTATTAGATATACTTAACATCATAATTAAGAATAAATAATGATTGTACACTAATTATATCGTTTCTTTGCTTATATTTATAAACTACTTTTGTAATATTTCCATTTGTGCTGTTTCGTGATAATCTCTAAACATCTACAAGTAAATAAAACTATTAATGGTGTAATCTCGAAGGGCGAATCACTGAAGTTTAATAGAAAATCAAACGAACTTACCTGTAAGTGACGTTCGATGATTATTAAACGAAGTGATTCGCCCGAGAGATTACACCCCCTCCCTCCCAAACCGAGACCTCCAGGCTCGGTTTGTTTCATGTTTTTTCAGACGCGTCCGAGCGAGCTTACGGTGCTTGTTTGTATGTTCGTTCGGTGAATAATTCGGGGCTGGTAACGGTACATCTTTTGAAATCAAAGAGCAAGGTAGCGCCCATCAAGCCAACCACCATACCTCGCCTTGGGACGCCGCCGTGCGTAGATCGCGTCGTTTAATTTTATCGGCAATTGCTGTGTAATTTATTAACGTGATTTATAAACCAGTCAAAGTTACAGTCCACTTTTATTTAACACCTCGGAGGATCCCGATCATGGCGATGACCAAGGCGTTCATATTCCTGCATGAATTCAACGTACCTGTTTTTAAATTCGGGATTTCTAAAAAATTTTTTTTCTAGGGATAAGAAACGGCATTTTGCTTTATAAAAGGAGTCGCCCAAGACTGAAGGGTCATTTTTCAGTGGCATGCTAACAACAAAACGACCGTCATCTTTACGGTGAGTATGTTCTATAAAATTTTGTTCACAGGCTCGCTCTTCGATAGATAGAGAATGCTTGGCTGGTATGCTGTCAAGTTCCCAAAAACGAGTCCAGTCTGGGTCGGTATCCTGACTTGCAAAATGACAAATAGGGGAAGAATGAGATGTATTAGGACGGGCTACGTACCCGGAAACAAGCCAACCCAGCTTTGTTTCGTATAATTTTGGTTGGTTTTTTCCCAAATTTATGGAGTTATTGCATAAGACTGACCAAAAGATGTCAGCGCCGACTAAAATATCAATACACGACGGTATATTAAAGGAAGGGTCGGCAAGTTGTATTCCCATAGGAAGAGGAATATTATCAAGGCTAACAAATGTAGATGGCAAGGCTTTAGTAATATGAGGTATGATATGACAATCAAAGGTAAACTTACACTCGGTGTAAAAAGACATGATAGTCAAACTACAAGACTGTGCACTAAGACATTTGTTATTGTTTATGCCTGTTACTGTGGCGCTATAACTACGTCGTGACAAACCGAGCTTACCGCACAGTGACTCCGTAATAAAATTCGCGGTGCTGCCATTGTCTAACAGGACCCGCGCTTGGTGCACGGCGCCATTGCCGTCGACCACCTTCACCAAGGCTGTGGACAGCAAAATGTGCAAAGGAGTAGCAACATGTATATCAACATCAGTCGAATTGGTAAAAGTATTAATAGGAACAGTAGGTTCTGAAGAGGGCCCTGTCTCGTGTAAATGCAACAAAGTGTTATGCATTTTTTTGCAATATTTGCAATGCACGAGATTGCATTTGTTTGCATAATGCCCTGGCCGTAAACAGTTAAGGCAAACCTTAGAATCTGTAGCTTTTTGTATTCTATTTTCAATAGTGAGGCTTTTAAATGATTCACAATTAAACAAAAAATGATTTTGATTACACATAGGACATGTTATTGATTTTTTTGATATATTAATTGTATTATCTTGTTTTTCATTCTTATTGTTTTTGTAAATATTTTGACTATTTTTTGTAGTATGTAAGTAGGTATTAGTTTTATAAGTTTCTTTTGTATTGAAGTTGTTATTTTTATTTTCTTGTAACGTTTCTAATAAATCTGCCCTATTACAAAGAAATTGTATAAATGTGTTAAGAGAAGGAAACTCGCTTAATGAGTTTCGATGCTCTTCCCATTCCCTATGTGTAACACTATCTAGCTTACCTGCCATAATATGAATTATTAAGGTGTCCCAATGTTGGGTAGGCTGTCCCAAAGTTGACAATGCCCTTAGATTTTTGTTTGTCACGTCTATAAGATGACGTATGGCAGAGTACGATTCATTTTGTATGCTGTTAACATTAAACAGTGCTTGAACGTGATTATTTACGAGAAGTCTCTTATTGTCATAACGATCGCATATGAGTTTCCAAGCTGATTCGTAATTTTCTGCTCTTACATCCAAATTATCAATAACGAGAGAAGCACTGCCCTTTAAAGAAGCGCGTAAATAATGTAGTTTATTAATGTTATCTATATCTGTTCTGGAATGAATAAGAGATACGAAAGTGTCCCTAAATTCTAGCCAGTGTTGATAGTGACCATAGAAAACCGGTAATTCGATTTTTGGCAATCTAACTGTATTTGATTTAAAAGCACTTGCCTGTAAACTTTGATCACTCGTTACAGCACCATTTTCAGTCAGCTGAGTCCCAAGCAAGCTGGTCGCTTCCGCTACCAGATTGTAGTACTGATCTTCAAATTTCTCACGCTCATCGCACTCGTTGGCTGGATCTTCAGATAACATCTCGATTTCGCACTGTAATTTATCAAATAAGGCATAAATACCTTTAAAATTGTGAAAGCGATTTTCTAGGTCTATAGTCTGCAAATTACTTAATTTTTGACAACTCTAATATTTTTAAAAAATTACTAAATACTGTTAATTTTGATTTCATACAGCTACGCTGCTTAAATAGTTTTTCTAGTGACATTTTTCTTTTTGCAATAATGATGAAAGCGTGAGTTTAATTTAAGCAGTCAAGAAAGAAATATAGCAAGGAAAATATATATTATTGAATAGCACGCGTAAGAATGTAAATGTCTTGAGGTTACGGCTGAGAACAAAGAACAGCTGACGTACCTACGAGTACTCTAGACGGCTGGGCGCCGCAGGCGCACCGCTATTGATAAGAAATATGCAAATTACCGCGGTGAAAAAAAATGAGCAGATAAAACACTGTTTTGCTGTTGCTATTTTGCGATAAGCTAGATATTTCTATGCAAATAAAAGGTTTTGATTTTCTAATAAAGGTGCTCACTAAATATTAGCTATTTTGAAGAAAAGGGATAGATGAATAAGGAAAAATTGGAACGAACTTACAAATGTCTAAGCCTTCCGAGATTTATGATGATGAGAATGGCTATCCTCATATATGTACGTGGTGCACACGTTGACTCGATGTCCTCTGGGTCAAGGTCCGCCACCCGTCAAACTAAAAAACTGATATTCAAGCAGGCGTGGATGCTGAGTGTTACTTGTAGGAGTTGTAGGATGATGATTAAGGCTCCTGCAGGTATCGAAGCTGAAGTCCACACCGAAGAGCTTCGAATATACTAGTCTCGCAATTTTTTGCAATAACGACGGTGAATGATGAATAATTTTATAACGACGCAATTACGATGAAATAAAGACGGTGATTACAGAAGGACCATGTTCGGGATCCTCCGAGGTGTTAAATAAAAGTGGACTGTAACTTTGACTGGTTTATAAATCACGTTAATAAATTACATAGCAATTGCCGATAAAATTAAACGACGCGATCTACGCACGGCGGCGTCCCAAGGCGAGTGAGTGGTCGAGCGCTCGGTGATGCTGGCCCGCTGGTAACCGGTTCGAGTCCTGCGCCCGCGCGCGGCTTCCATGCGCGGCGCCCCGCGCGTCTCCTCCCGTGCGTATGATGGGTAGATTCCCAACAATTATTTTAATACGTGGCATTGTTATATCTTTTATTGATTGCATACGGAGTAACTAAAGTTACTCGTAACAGTCAACACTTCATTCAGCCGTTTTCTCTAGGTATATACAAGAAGCAATAAAACTAAACACTTAATTCAGTTTCATATGTAGCGCCATTTTATGACGTCATACCCTATAAACAATGGAAACTGTTTTTCATTGAAGTACTATAACTGTTTTAATTAACGACAATATTTTTTTTCAACAGCACATAATGTGCTTTTATTTATTCTAGCACAGTTCTTACGACACAAAAATGTCAATTAAATAAACATCAATAGCCTAGCTAGCTGAAACCATAAAAAGATAATGCCTAATGGCCGGTATACACTTTGTTTAGTCAAGTGCTTAGTGTTTAGTAGACTGTTTAGTGTTAAGGGATTAGTAGGTGCTGTCCCTACACTGTTTAGTAAACAGTGTTTAGTTTATTTGTTCATTATAATGGACTTAACACTAAACAGATCTGTCCAGACGTGTTTAGTGAGTGTTTAGTGTTAAGTGAGGGGTGAAGGCGGGAGAGCGGGAGGGGCGACTCGCAGAAAAAATAGAACGCGTTCCTATTCGCTAAACACTAAACACTTAACACTAAACAGAAGCTGTCCGAACGTGTTTTTTACTAAACACTTAACACTAAACAAGCCACTCGCACTAAACACTAAACAATGTGTGTACCGGCCATAAGGCATTAAAAGTGACTTGTACACAAATAAATAAATAAACCATGATCAGCGTTGCCGACTTATCGGCAAATCAGCGCCGATCGACGTATTCTTTGTGCAGCTAAAAAACTAAATTAATAAAAGTAATCCAAATTTGTATACTTACCTCATTAAAGTATCACTTACTTTAAGTTAATGATACACGTATTTTTACATCGTTAAGTAAATGAATAACCAGAAAGCTTAAAATACGATTAAATAATTAATTTGTATTTTACTCTTAGAACGAAGAGCGGTACGTAGGTATACCGACATTTTAAAAACGATCATACGACATTTTCAAAGATAATGATAGTGCCTTATTTTTCAATAGCACCCAAAACACATATAGATAACTTGTTTAGATAATCTGCCTTATAAAAAAGGGAAGGATCTCAACCAACGCCCACGACTGGTCTACCCAAAGAAGAGGCGATTGGGCAGCTAGCTCCCACCACGCTGGCGTGGTTTGTGGTTTGGTTTGATGGATTGGGTTAGGTCCCGTAAGGACTTTGTTATTTGAAACTTTTATCAACCCGTTGCATCATATAAAACTAATGTTAAGCAATAAAGAATGTAATACCTATTCATAATAGATTTCATAGAGTTCATTATTTTACACCAAAAAGGGGATAAATTAAAGCATCATAACGCACTTGTTTGCCTCCCGTTCTCTTTAAAAACCTTTCAAAGTTATCAATAATACTGGATAAAAAAGAAAATTCAACTAGAGATGAGCCGACTCTATAGTCGGCTCATCTCTAGTTGAAGACTAGCTGCTGACTAGCCGACCAACGCCCCACATAAATGGGTTTGTAACAAAAATCCTTTAACCTAAATTTGAAAAAAGGTATAATTTTAAATTGTAATAAATTGTAACACTTTTTATTTTATTTGCAGGTGGTAATAAATACTTTAAGTAAAATATAAATACCAAAAAATATTGGAGATTTTCTTACAAAATGGCGAAAGATTTAACTATCAGAGTGATAAAATTACTTTAAACCGTCCATCACTTAGTACGTACGATCGCAAAAAGGGGAAAATGGCCGATCACAGATCACACTAATTAATAAATCAAGACTAGTCTGCGCAAACAGACGCACTGTCAACATTTGTGTTTGTCTTCCGAACTGCGGAGCTCGCAGACTATTATTACGATAGGGCTTTGTTTGATTTTTGAATTCATCATTATTGAATTGAAATTTTAACTTATTACGAGTAGATTTTTTATTCAACTGGGATGTTGACAACATTTTGTGATAATTTTCGTCACGTTGATTATTAAGACCTATAAGACACTTTTTTTACCTAGTGAAAGATTCACTTATCAGTTACGGGTTAGGTACGAGTATCTATGGACGGACGTTAACCACTTACATTAATCGAGTCAAAAAACTGCAAATAAGGATAGTACAATTTTTTACTTTACCTAATATGCAATAAGAGCGTTAAAACACAGAAAAGTAGGTTTCTAGTTTACTATTCATATACATTTTTAGGAATTTCACATATTCACTTGATTTTGGTCTAGAGGTTATTAGTAATATTTAAGAAGGAATTAAATATCTATCTACATCATCATCACATTGACCCATATACATCGCACAGCTGAACTTCGCGTATTAACATACGTTGCAAAGAAAGTTAGCTAAGTTGTTTCATGACATGAAAATGAATTTCAACCATGAATTTCATGAATTTCATTTTAGGGTGGTTAATCACTTTTTTGGCCGGCGGTACTAAGTGTAGGGTTCACTTGCAGAGGTCAAGAGGTGTAATCGAGATGAACTCCCTTCAGTAGGTGTTATAACATCCACCGGAAAAAAGGAGGGGCGACACATGTATTCGATATCCAACACCGTATTGGTTCTGTAGGGCTAGCACGCAGGAGAATCGAAAATCGAACCGAAATCCGAATCGAGGAGTTTGTATGGCAATTTATTAGCGCCACGGCGGTGAGTAGCAGAACTAATAATTCGATTTTCGATTCTCCTGCGTACTAGCCCCACTGATGGCGGTGTTGGATTGAGAATGACATACGGACTAAGCGAATTGCTATATACCGAATAAATATGCTAGTGCTATGAATCAATATTATTTTGACATAATATAATTAATTAGCGTGCATTCCTCAAATGTTAAAAAGAAAATTTCCCATAATGAAGAAAACATTAATGAACTTAATAAGAACGTCCATTAATATTTTTCAAATTAATTTTCTTATTTTGCTCGATTAAATATCACATCTGGCAAGTACCGAAATGTTAATCAAGATTTATCCACCTTAAACGCGACCCTCGTAAAAACTTCCACTCAAAAAGCGGACAAATTGACAAGTGCCGAAATATTTTACATAATTTTTCTCCATCGCCTTGCTGGTAGTCATCTCTCAAATTAGCGTCGGAGTATCCAGGGCCCTTTCAAATATCAATTATGTCGTCGGACCCTGTCTCAGACAATGGTGATTAATTAATTAAGGGTTGCCTGCAATTATGTCTTTGCTCCAAGATATCGCTTGGGAAGTTGGAGGATCAACGAGATGGTATTTGACCCTGAAGTGGCTATCAAACTTGTTATTGTAATTCGGATAGGTATGAATGATAGCTTTGTTATATTAGATGATTAAATTGAATGTTGATGTTCAGGGAAATTATGTGCCCTGAGAGTTTGTATTAATAGCTACCTATGTCTGATGAAATATTGCAATTCAATAGAGTGTATGTGCTTGTGTTTAGTGTATGTCAATATTTTAGGGTGACATACTTGGTAACGTTGATGTGCTAATGCTTCCGCCTGTGTATCTTTCCTTTGAGATCCCGTTCTCTGGGCCACCTTAGAGAATTTGGGTTTCCACTAGGATCATAGGACATGAATTCTAGTTTACCCATTTTAGAAAATATGTGTTTCAACCACTAAATACCTAATTTTCATATAATTATAAAATCACTAATTATGGTTTGTGGCATGTCGTTGAACTGGATTTTATAGGCTGGGTATAAAAATACTGTTATAAGCACCCTCAAACTAACACCTAGGGCCATGCCACCAGGGAATTAGGGTCAGGGACCCTTGACATTAATTTCTAAAATAACGGATCACAATTTGTTTTCATTGTGAATCTAGCAACATAATTCTTAATTTAAATATGGCCGGAAGCTTGAAAAGAAGCATACTTACGGACTACCGAACCTCAAGTAATTACCGTCACTTTTAAACGCTTGCAATCAAAGTAATTTTTGCATAGCATAAATAAATAAGCTTATAAAATTCATTAAATTATTACTACTGAAATTTTCAATGTCACTCTGCATAATTTAATTAAGTGACATTTTCTATATGAATATGAAAGACCATTCTCCAACTTCGTACGTAATCCACTTCTTACCCCGCTGATAGGGTAAATTATCTTCACAATGTCAAAATTAAAAAAAACACATGAGTAAATAGTGAGAACATTCATAAATCTGGATCGCCAGAATGACAGCGATCCAAAATTTCGTGATATTATTTTATCGAGTACCTTCAACTAAAACAACTTTCAAGGTGCTTATCCTTCCTGGAAAATAATTTTCCACGAAAATATAAAGGGGCAAGTCTCAGGAGGAGGCTGAAAGTTCGAACGCTTTCCAATATTATATTGAAAACTTTTTGCTAACGTAGTTGATATGATGAATTGAGCTCTAAGCTGAAAAAGAACAAGGAAGGTTTTGGTCCAAGTCACGTGATGCAATCGAACTTCAAAGTAATTTTATATAGTTTGTATCCTTATAGAAATATTGTTTACATTTACAGATCACAGCTCGAAAATAAGTGACTTAATATTTTGAAATAGTGCATACAGCCGAAGAAATTAACTTTAACGAACCGTTAGTATTTTAACAATCGTACAAAAAAAACGGACTTCGTCCGCTTGGGTCAATGCATAAACGTTCTTTGATGTTTCCATAATGAAGGGTAGAGGTAAGGAGAACTGTCTCTGTCTGTTGTGAAAAAGTGTCCGTCAAACTGCGTTAAATTATATAGGTAACGCGGCGTGACGTTGTACTCGTAGCTGTTGACGTAGTGAAGTATGCCGAGTTAGAAAATTTAAATATTTTTAGTAACTAGATTTACGTAGTCCAAAATAATTTGCTACACATAACCAAAAATGAAAGCAATTTATTGTTCTATCCTATGTTGATAATTTTTGGCTCTTTTTTTGAAATTTACCGTGTTGCTACTGTGGTACCACCTTAATTTAAAGCAGTTTGACAGACACATTATTTACTTTTTCACAACAGAGACATTGCTCCTTACCTCTACTCTTCATTGATATTTTGTAATTACCTATATGGAAAAAGAGAAGTAATGTGTATTTTTGCTTAGTGATAAATATGAATCACATCCAAATATAATAACTACTTTCCTTTTTTGCTTTTTTGCTAAGGTTCAATGCATCTTTACCGAATACCGAATTAACATGATCATGAAGACTTTAAAGAACTTCGAGCTTTCCAATCTGGTAATTTTTAGGTTTTGACCGGTTATGAGATTAGAGTTTAACATGTTTATCTTTATGCAAATTATAAATATCAAAGTTAAAGAAATTTGTATTTTTTCAACGAATCACTTCACATGCAGAAAGCTATGGGACGGATCACTCCGGCCCAGTTCGTTAGTCATGTCATGACCACCAGAGCCTCGTCTATCGTCTGGTAAGTTGTACTGTTGCGAATGCTATATATTTTTGATAGAACTAATTTTGGATTATAATTGTCAGTCAACCCTTAGTAGATTCATATTGAATAAAACCATGGTTTTATTCAATATGAACATTCGGTTCTATCAAGAAGTCACACCAATAAGTATAAATAAAAAAAAAATCTTAGTAGATTCCTTTGTGTCCTTGTTTTAATTCCTAAATTCTCGTTAAAACCCCATTTTTATCTGCTCCCCAATTACGAGTAGATAACAGTAATCCCTTACATTTGTAGTTATATGAGATTTAATCCAATGAGATGGAATTTAGAATATTTTACACCCCCTACAATTTAGAATGATAATGTTGCCTTGAACATATAATATACACAAAGACTGTAACAAATTATTAGTAAAGTTGCTAATAAAGAACAACGAAGTATGTCCTATCAATCCTGCTACATTTTATAGACAGGCTTTTGTCACTTATACCACTAACAAAGTAACAACGAAAACTATCAAGTGATCCATCACATGCACCCAAACATGGAAAGTCGCGAAGGATACAAAAAGACGAGAGACTCCAAGTGCTAAAAACGACGGCGATGATGTTGATGACATTCTTTTCTAGCAACTTTGTTGATGATTTTTTACAATCTTTGTAAATTGTGCTGTTCTCCATTTCAGTGAAATATTATCAATCTAGTTTGGGAGAATGGAAGAGATGTAAAGGATTCTAAATATCATCTGATTGGACCGAAGCCAAACTCCCTGACGGCCAATGGACGATTCTTTGGCGATCCCTACCTACCCGCATTAGAAACCAGAGTGAATATTGCTAATACCTTTCCTTCTTTGGGTATGCCTACGGCAGAGATGATAGTTATGTCTGCTGGCGGAGAGTAATAAAAAAATTGAATAAAAATCTGTATTTTGCAATATCTATTTTAACATTAACAGTTTTAAAAGTTTTTGCACGGCACGGTAAAGTCAAGTTGATGGCACGGCTGCCGAGAATGCAATAGTGTATGAAATATATGCTATATTTTTCCAATCGTCACAGCATCGGCTCGGTATATAATATATATATGCCGGAGTGATACTACCTAGTGACGGCTAGAGTAGCGCCATCTAGTTACATTGTTGGTTATGTTACCGACCGTTGATTTAATAAACGACCGTCAGGTAGTTTTACCTGGGTGAAATCAAAAATGGCGTTACAGAGTTGTCAAATGAGTAAGATGTGTTGACATTGGCAGTTGAATTGACAGAGCGACATTGGCAGTTGAGTTTTCACGAGCAAGTGGAACGATCGATTTTGTAACGTCATCTCTGGAATCACCACGTGCTTTTAGTAATCGGTGAACATCAAAGTAATCATCTATTATTTTGTTAGTTAAATATTGTAATAAAATAAAGCTGTGCATCGACTATCCGTATGTGTTATTATTTTCTTGGACGCGTGTTTTTTTGGAGATTGAATATGGAGGAGATATCTCAGCCGACAAGCGAGGAAGCACATGGCCTATAATATTGAGCCCTTGCCTGACCGTTGCTTACCGCAGCCGGCGCCGCCGCTAGCGCAATTGTACTCTTGCAGTTGCAGTGGAAAAAACGATATTGACATGAGGAGGTATTTTTATACAGTTGGCAAGCCTTCATAGGCTGTAACGATCAGATTACCCACATGCTTATGCCATTGCGTGATAAAAATATCAACTGTGCTCTAGTGATAGAGATTAAAACCACCTGGATAAATTCAAGTGACTTACATGCTTATGCTTTTGTGTGATAAAAATATCAACTGTGCTTTAGTGACCGAGATTAACACCACCTGACTTAGATTTAATATGTAACGGCTACATATAACATTAAAATTTGGTTTTAAAGTTGACTAATGGGGTTATTACACTTATCCTAGTTAAGATCCTAATTAAGCACACATTGCTTTCTTTGAGCTCATTTTTAGCAAGTGATGCAATCAAAATAAGCAATGTATGCTTAATTGGCTTCCTAACTAGGATAAGTGATAAGCTCTTAAGACATCTTGGCTTGCAACCGCGAGGTGACCAGCGGCAGCCATACAGCCTAACTCTAGCGATGGGTGACGGCGATAGCGAGGCACTCGCTATCGTTTTGACTTTCGTTTATGACGTCATCTTGTGATTTCGTACCGCCTGCTATAGCAAACTCCGTGAATATAAAAATGAAATTAAAAATATACCTGAAGAGTATAAACATTTTAATCCGAAAGTCCGACGAAACAGAAGCTCTCACCGCTGTCAGATTCATTACCCCATATTATGGTTTTTCGGAACCGATGAATTGTGACATCGGAATAGCATTTCAAAGTGTACTTTTGTATCGCTCCCTCCTAATTCTTCACACAAAGCTGTGCACGGGACGTGTCGAGTGCATGTGACAGTATAATAGCTCACACCCTCGCAAATTTTGCAACTCAGATTAGTAATATTATATTGATGTGAGTCCTCTCGAAATTGACAGATTTGCCTCTAATGCACATATTCAATTTTATATAAGAACAAAAACATTATAGATATTTGAGTATATACGAGTATTAACAGTGTATACTTGATTAAGAATAAAAAAAAGTGCTCGCGTGTGTCACTTCTTATAGTATTCTGTCTACGTATCGTATGATGACACACCATCATTAATGTATTTATTTGTGATTCATTTCACCCAAGACACACAAGAGACATAGGCCTCCCCAGGGTAATTCTGATTATGTTACTAAAATTGCTACGTATAAAGTGAAATGGTTTGATTTCCCAAAGAGTTCCAAACAACCTTTGACGGGACCAAAACTCAACCGTATACATTAATTAGTAGATATAAAATTAAAATCTGCAACCCCCACAAGAACCACATGTACATTATATACTTGTGACATAAGATGTAAAGTCACGGCACCCAGTAATTTCAGTGCCATATCTTACCCTTCAAACCGGAACACAGCAATGCATTCACTGCTGCTTTGCGGCAGAAATAGGTAAGACGAAGGTACCCAAGCGAACTACCATGGTATAGAATCTCCCTCCGGTCATCTGTTAAAACAAATGTCAGTCTATTTCATTCTGTATTTCGTAGTAAACATGTCAGTATTTTACGAATAAATAAACTGACAATATTCTAAAACTCATACCTAGATCTGGCAAAACTGAAAAAAAATAAAGCTGTTGCTTAGCAATACATGAAGGAATACCTTTTTGTAGAAGTGCTAAAAAAAGCTCCTTAAATGAAAGGCGTTTGAAATAACAGATTTAATCTAGCCCTCTTTTTACGAGTATAGAATCTCTATACTGATATGTTATAAAGCCACGAGTTCACTGATGTGTGAATAAGTGTGAATATTTTACTTTATTACAATAACATAAACACTTAGGTACAAAAGTAATTTTAACTATGTAGGTATAAATCTTAAGAAATCAGTGGTTTTATTACTTAACAATACAGGTGAACAGTTGGTGTCGGTTAGTCTCTTTCTATCATAAAATATTAATGATTTGTGATTTGAGGGAGATAAAGCATTATTTATTATTAACCTGCTATCTATACTTAATATTATAAAGTTGAAGTTTGTTTGATTGTTTGTTTGGTTGAACGCGCTAATCTCTACTGATTCAAATTTAATTTTTTTTGTCTTGAATAGTCCATTTATTGAGGAAGGCTTTAGGCTATATAACATCACACTATGACTTATAGGAGCTGAGCATCAATGAAAAATGTAGCAAAAACGGGAAAAAAATATAAGAAGAAAAGTTCGCGGATGGATGGTTTTAATTTTAAGTTCATTTTTAGTGCTGCGTCACTTTTCACAGATTATAAATAAATGATTTAGGAGTATAAAACATCATATTCAGTTCTTTTTTTGTCTTAAAAAAAACAAGAAATATTTTTTGCCAGTTAAGAAAGAATTCATACAAAATAACCTGTCTACATTTTACTTTTGCTCTAAATAAAGTGCTTAATTAATAGATTATTATCAAGACAATGTTAAAATTAATGTTTAACTGTTAAAAAAATATTTTACAAAATATAAAATTTTTAAGACTTTCTAGGAGATCATCGTTTGGCACCGACTTCAATATAGAACTGTGATGTTGTCTGTACCTATTCTTATATTATTTTTAACTTTTCAGTGTTTTTGAAGTCGGTTTTTATTTTTTGTAAAATATTTTTTATTTTAAACTTTTTAGTGAATGAAATCTTGTCAGTGAAAGAAACCCTAATTTCGTTTCCGTTAACGTTAGCGTTTCCCTTGATTTTCATGGGATCTCATCATCAGATCTAGGAGTATACTCGTACTCTATCGAATACAAAAAGAATTTTGAAAATCGGCCCACAATTGGCAGCGTAATCGCGTAATATACACACGAAAAAAACATGCATCGAATTAAGAACCTCTTTCTTTTTTGAAGTCGGGTAAAAATATAATTACATTAGAGAAATAGAATAATTTCAAATTACCCTGTGCAGCTTTCATTAATTAAAAAACCATAACATAAAGATGAAATAAACTATTGCTAGACTTCCCAGATGCTAATAGAATTGCTACTCTCCTTATATTTAAGAAAAAACTATTAAGAGGTAGTTCTAAGGTACCTAGCGATTGTGTAGTCACGCCCTAAAGAATATTCCGATAAGTTTCGATAAAGGCTTCGGAGGCGCGGGTTTCTGATTTCCTTTCATTTCCTTTTAGGAAACTTAAATAGAACTGAGACTTCCCTGACGACGGGGCACCGAATCAATTATTTGTGTTACGAAACTTTTCTTCGATTTGCTCCGTATAATAGTGTCACATAGTTTCTTTTATCTGATGTAATAGTTTTGGTACACACTTCGCCGTAATATTGTGAATCATGTTACAAATCTTTTTAGGTTTATTTGGTGCAAAACATGCTATAATTTTGTTATTTAGTAGTTAGTATATGTTGTATGTTCGTAGTTTTATGCGACTAGTACTAGTACTACTAGTTGTCATAACCCCTTCTCTCCTGGCGTCCATCTCAATGGATATAATTTTCTAACCCGTTTAATATGAAAATCTGTTTATAAAAACTAAATATAAACATTGAGGCGTACGTCACTATTACTTAAAAATATTTTTTCAAACAAAACATTAGAGATAATATTCTACGCCATAGATTTGGCACTAAGCGATGGTTGGCAAAACCTGCAACATTCCAAAAAAGCATGTTCCAAAACTTTTGCACTACAGACAGCGAGTTACTGGTTCTCATAAAAATGGTACAGCCGCTGATTGTAAGAAAACAAAGATAGGCATTCAGTTCAATATAGTGTTGTTGAATATATTTATAAACTGTTAAAATAAACTAATAAAAAAATTAACGCATATATTCGATAAATATTTTCAATCATATCGAATTAAAATATTTATTCAATTTAAGGTGGTTTTAACGCGAGAGTAATATTAATTCGTATATATAAATATAACCGAGTGATAAAATAATTTTATGGTGGGCCCGGCAAAGACCTCCTCCCGCCTAATGTTGACAGATAGACGAGGGACGACATCCACTATCCTACCTGCCCGCCCCTTGCCGGCCCAAAAGATGGTTTTTCACGCCTCTTTTGAAGGAACACATGTTGTAGGATAGAGGAAACACGTGCGCAGGTAGAGAATTCCAAGTGTGGGATGAACGACAGAAGAAGGAATCTTGGAATTTCTTGGTACGGTGTGAAAAAGAAGATACAGTATAAGGATGACTCTGAAGGCACTTACGCGTGTTTCTGTTAAGGAATGAAGAGGGAGGGATGAGGTTAAAGAGCTCCTCAGAGCATTCACCATGGAACATACGGTAAAATGCGCTAAGAGGGGCGATGTCACGACGAAGGTGTAGAGGCTCGAGGGTCTTAGTTTTCTCTACATCGCCAATTATGCGAATAGCGCGACGCTGCAATCTGTCCAGAGCATCGAGGAGGTACTGAGAGGAGCCGTCCCAATAGGTGCGAGCAATATTCCACACAAGACCTAACCTGAGTTTTGGACAACAGGCATAGTTGATGCGGCGCAAAATAACTACGCACCTTATTCAGGATTCCGAGTTTCCGTGAGGCAGTAGTTGTAACGGATTCGATGTAGTCTCTGGGGTTCAGATCGCAGCGAATGTTCATTCCGAGCAAGGTGATGTTGTTCTGCGTTTGAAGGGTTGTGCCCTGAAGAGAAATAAGGGAAAGGAAAGGTGACCTTTTCGCCAGCACACCTGTGTTTACTTAGCATTGAACTTAACAAGATTGTTGGAACCCCATTCGGAGACGAGCTCCAGCGTCCTGTTGAGCTCAATGATAAGAATCAGCCTCTCCCTATCAATATCAACACGAGCAGCCCTTGAGCTTCCGTGATATCCCCCATGCACTTTGCTGTTGTCTGCATAGCAATATATATTTCCCAAGGAAAGCATGTCATCGATGTGGAGAAGAAACAATGCTGGGGATAGAACGGAGCCTTGTGGAACTCCAGGGTTCACGAACCGCGAAGCGCAACCGTCAACGACAACGCGAAATCTACGCTCGTAGCTTGGACTAATAGCCACCGACTCGCCACGCTTATCGATAGATTCACCACATTTGTGTAAAAGGAACGCTAGAAAGTCATTTGTTGACCGACCGACCGAAACCTATACTGACGATCATTAAGCAACGAGTGACCTTCCAGTTAACCTGATCAGCTGGCTATTAAGGATCCTCTCGATGATTTTACACAAAATAGAAGTGACGGCTATAGGGCGATACTTAGCCGGATCAGAAAAATCTCCCTTTTTGGGAACCGGCTGGACATTGGCCTCTTTCCAAAATTTCGGCACACAACCAGCAAAAAACAACAGACGGTATAGACGCGTCAGGACCGGAGTCAACTCCCCTGCACACTTCTCAAGAACAATCGCAAGAATGCCGTCTAGTCCACTTGCTTTTCGAACATCGATTAACTGTAGCTCCGCCCGCACATCACGCTGTCTGATGCGGATATGGGTCATGGTGCTGCCACAATGGGACAGTGTCGGAGGTTTTGCACCACAGTCACACGGGAATGAGCCGCGAAGAGTTTTGCCAGGAGTTCGGCTTTCTCCTGCGACTGATCAGCAAATGAGCCATCGGTATGTCGCAGCGGTGGCAGCGAAGGTTGGCAGAAGTTTGATTACACAGCTTTGGCCAGGCGCCAGAAAAAACGGCTACCCATAGGGTGCGCTAGCAGTTCCTGACCCACTTGTGCAATGCGCTGAGCAACTTGGTGACATTATTGTAGGCTGTTTTCAGTAGGCTAGTATTGGGATCCCTAGAAGCTCGAACTCTGATCCAAGCGCGGTAAGCCAGCTATTATATATTAGTTGATATTTTCAAGCATTAAAATTATCCGATATTTTGATTAAACTATTAACTTTTAACTAATAATTTTTTCAACCATTAACACCACCTCTAGTTCAATACTTCTGGCTCCAGTGTCTTCAATCAAAGAGACTTCCTAGCAGTGGTTCTGAAATTTGGCCATCAAGTGAATTTCAATTTACTATTATGCATTTTTTTATTGCAGACAGTTGGCAAACAAGCAAACTGCCCACCTGATTTTAAGTGGTAACAGTCACCTATAATAGATGTGGCCCTTGTGAGATTTGCAGGAAAACTGCAACCCCCACAAGAACCACAGTGTACGTTGCCAACTTGTGACACCAAATATAAAGTCACAGTACCCAGTAATTTCACTGCCATATCTTACCCTTCAAACCGGAACACAGCAAGGCAAGCACTGCTGCTTTGCGGCAGAAATAGGTAAGACGAAGGTACCTAAGCAGACAACCCTGGTACAGAGTCTCCCTCCAGTGAAACATCATTTGCCTGAGTATGATAAAAGGAATGATGCAACATGATGCAAGAAGTTTTTGAGAATGCCACCAAACCATACATTTTTAGTAAGAAAAGGTTATTGTATTGTATAAGTAATAAATGTATAAGCAATATTTGTCTCTATTTAGCAACTTTAAAATCAGCATGACAATTTACTTATTTCATTATTATTGAGGAAATATATTAATTTATTTCACTAAGCAAACTCAACAGCACATAAGTCCATTTGGTTTACAATCTTAAAATTGAAAACATTTACAGTCAATAATAAAGTTTGTCGAATTACAATTAACAGATGACGAAAACAAACATATTTTAGAGAAAATCTAAACATAAACTCATATTCATAAAATATTATTGAGAACGTTCATAAAATGTACTCAGTAACAAATTCATATACGCTCATTTCGTCGGCATTTATTTTTGTGTACAATTGAACGGCTATCAGTTTGAACAGCAAAGAAAATCGTAAACATTTCTCTATTTGTTGATCGTGACTACGGAGGAATGCGTGCTAGTTCTACCCAGACGAGGCTTACCAGCTCTTAAAAGGCGTAACTTCGTTTTCAGAATCATCTGAAAAGTGTACACTTCGGCTAAAGCCGGTAATCAATGGAGAACATAACGCATTGGAATTGTCAAACGTATAAGTAGGTAAATACAGTTTGAAATGTTCTTATTAAGTGGAACTGTTTGCTGGAATGCTGTGAGATAACAGATTTTCCGACATATTTAATTGAATGTTTTATTCCTTCTTTATATTTAAATGGCGATATCTTATAGTTTTATCTGTTGCCAATTATTATGTATTAAAAATACGCTACGTGCCTTTGAAACATTGTGGTGTGGTATAGACCATACCGTTTTCTTTTATTTTACTATACCACAAGACGACACAGCAGGGCTGTCGCTTACATTGTTTTGGTTACTACAACACCGGCCGCAATTAAGTTCTAATACTAAGCTTATACGTTTATTGTTATCAGTTGTTTATCATTAATGCAAAGTTACAACTATTACCTTCATTGGTGTAAACAATTTGTTAACGACACCCTTATGGTGCCGTCCAAGTGGTGTTGTTGACAATACATGATATTTCCATGTCAAATGAACTTCAAGCGGAAGAATAAAATGTTTTTTAAACAAGCGGTCGGTCGTAAAACAATAATATTACACTCCCCACCAGTTGAGCTGTTTAAACTCTATTTATTTACGAGTATGTTATAAACAATAACGAGAAAAAGCCATTTAATCAAGCAAATTATTCCTTATACTCGTAATTCTAAAAAGATGAGCAGACATCTGTGTCAGCAGAAAATGTAGCGTCATTCAAAGCTCGAAAAACAAAAAGAGCGTAATAGAGAGTACTAAATCGTGACAAAGTTGACACTTCCAAGTCAAAGTAAACTCGGAAAAGACATCGAAATAGAGGTTTGCGAACTCGGAAAGTGGCCCGTCAACAAATTACAGTTCTCGAGTACGGCCGTGGAGACAACTTGGTGGCAAAGTTAAACTTTCTCGAATACAAACTTATGATTTTCATTAAATTCTATTCCGACTGTAGCCTAATAATGTTTTCGCTCTGATGGAGGCCTTTGATTAAAATTGAAAGATTATCCGATTTTAGGTTGAAGGTTGAAAGATTTGGCACTTAAGAGCCTTATTAGAAGAAGTTAATGAGATTATAGCTTCGGCGCTTTGGTGCTCGAATAAAAAATATTGAGGGGAAAATAAAGAGAGATGAAAAGTCATTTCATTACAGATTTTATTATTATTTTCACCCGTATTGGAATATTCTATTTTATCAAAAAATTACTTAGATTCATGGATTTCACTGAAACTCGTGTAATCACATAAATCTCTATTTTTTCAATACTATAGTCACAACTTCCTTCGTTTCTGTTAGAATATAATGATTGATAGGTTTGAATTTTAAATATAATAAGCCGCCAATTACCTTCTAGTTGTTAAAGTAAATTCCGCATACTTTTAGATCGTTTCCTACTTTCGTAAAAAAATATATTAATAACAACACCTTAATGAAAGTAGAATTCTTAGTTTCATAACGCTTAACCCACCGCAGACGACATGATATCTGAGTCTGGTTGCTTTTAGAAATTGGAATAACTTTTCGCCTTTAATTTTTTTCCTTGCGGGTTCAAGTAGCTGGCGCGTTTCATTCACGTCTTTGACTTTCATTCACAAATACAAGATGTATTTGTGTTTATAATTCCTTTGTAGTTTTGATTCAGTTTGTGTATTGTTGTACTTTTTGTTGATTATACGGGTGTCCCAGAAGCCGACGTCAAGCCGAAAGCAGGCGGTAGACTAACTCATATATGTTATCAGAAAAATATAAAAAAACCTATTTAAAAAAAAATCTAGCATTAAAAAAAATGGATAAAATTTACACCCTGTGACCGTTTTTTCACTGTTGTTGCTACAATTCTTGACTTTTCTAAACATTTTCTTTTGTTTTGTAATCCTGAATAATGTTTCTGTATACTCTAATCTAAAATTTAAAGCCAGCTGCTTTGTAGTAATTTGATGTAGTAATTGTTTAATAGAGTAGTTTTGATTCAGTTTGTGTATGTTTGCCTTTTTGTTGGAAGAATGACACTCTTTGTTGATTATACTTTGTAGTAATTTGATGTAGTAACTGTTTAATTTTAAAAAATCATTGTTTTTTTCGCAGGTTTTGTATTTTTTTAAAAGCTATAGATAAAAGGGCTATTCTGCCGGTAAGAAAGAAATAGGAATTTAAATGAGTTCTCAAAGGAACGAATGATATAACCGAACTTGCTATATCATAGAATTTCACGTAGACGAAGTCGCGGGTAAGAGCTAGTAATAAGAACATAATAAAATTATTATAATGTACACTAATACACTCATTTGCAAAAAAACGGGCGGTTTTGATTTTCATTCATCTTTAAAAAGATACAACACAAAAAAGGTTTCAATCGTTTGTATACGTTACTGGCCGGTTTTAATAATGCCGTGGTATTTAAAAAAGTAGGTTAAAATTCAAATTTTCATTTGATGCTCATTTTTACAGAAAACCCCTTTTTATCCTACATTTTTGGCGCGAAGTTCCAGAAGTTAACATCGACTTTCATAACTTTTATTCAATTTTCATCGATTAATTTCATATCCTTGACTGTCAAAGCTTTATTTATTGCTGTTTGGCTGTATCAAAAATGGTAGATAAAGTGGTAAAAGCTACCAAAATTATCGCGCTGCTTGAAGAGGGTTGCAGCCAATGCTTCGTGGCTAGGAGGCTAAATGTAAGTCGCTCGACGGTCCAAAGGACCTGGCAGCGATATCGGGAGACTGGTTCCGTCGAGAGAAGGCCTGGTTCTGGAAGAAAACCATGTACCCAACCACGGGATGATCGTTTTCTTGTGAGTCGCGCATTGAGAAATCGCAAATCTTCGTATGTGGATCTTAAGAACAACCTCCAAGAAGTAAGAAATGTGCATATTAGTCTATGGACGGTCAGGAGGAGGCTTCTTGCTGCCAATATACGCAGTCACCGCCCGGCCCGCGGCCCCAAATTACTCCGTGAGCACCGAGTTCATAGGCTTAGGTTCGCTAGAAATTGTGAATCATGGACTCAAGAAGATTGGAATAGGGTTTTATTCTCTGATGAAGCCAGGATATCTCTGTTCGGTGAAGATCGACGTCGGCGAGTGCTAAGAAGACAAGGAGAACGCTTTGCAGAAGCATGTTTCGAACCATAAAATGTTCTAATTAATTGTAGATCTTATAAATATCTACAAAAAATGTCCGCGACATACTATACCTATCTATGTCGAGTGAGGCACAACAACCATTTTTTTTATTTAAAAATCTTGAATTTTTTTGGACTACAATTAAACGCATTTATTTTTCTCATGTTATTAATCCTTATCAAAATAAATTCATCACTAAGTACAGTTTATGTAGATAATATTTGGTCTTTGAATGATTAAAATTGGACGTTTGGTTTTGAAGTTAAAATATTACGATTTCTGCTGCACGGCCCGTTGCGAAGTGAGCGTCACCAAGGCGGGGGTGCGCGTGCGGGAGGTTATGGAATAAAATGGAGGAAAAAATTAAACACTGTGTTAAGCATTTCGATGGCGAAACGTAGTTCACGGGCACAGCTAGTTATTAATAATAAAATAGTAAAATTAATATTCAAAGCAAAATGAAATTTAAAATATATTTGCCCAAGAAAAAAATTAATTAAGTAAGCATATGAGTACTAAATCAGCCCAGCATGTGTTTGTGTGAATGATTGTGTGTCTGTGGGAGTATGTGTGTGTATGCGTGTAAATAAGCGTTGGTTTTTTGTATATTTTATAATACTTTTTCTGATGCTTGAGACCGGAATCGCCAATGATGTAGGAATGTCAAATTGACGGCACCAGCGACGGGTTAAGATTGTGCAATAAGATAGTGGAACAGAAATTCCCAGTTGAGTTGCTAACTTGAATATCGCACGGCACACGCGAACTAACTAACTAAATGAGCGCCTCGCGAACTGCACGATACAAACTTTCAACTAGCAAGATTTCAGAAAACGCTCACGGCTTCATTTATAAGGATCTCTTCAGAGTGTGCGACTTACTTATTTTGGAAATTGTATAGTGCGACTTCTATAAATCTTATTTCGTAACAGAAGTGCATAAGTTACTAGGATGTTTAAGAGGTTCCGAATAACACCAAACCGTTGTCACCTCTACTACTTTGCGCTCTGCCGGCTTTGGTGCTCCAATTCAATCCGGACGGTACAAACATTTTCTTTTGGGTAACTTGTGACCAGCATTGGGTTTCTAATGGGTAGGATGGTGTAGATAATGTAGGACAATTCAGTGTGAATTTATTGTACATTTCAATAACCTAATAGTATTGAATAATTTAACTGCTTTGTGTTTGCAGGTTAGTTAATTGATGAACAAATCTATACTAATATTATAAAGAGAAAAGATTTCATTGTTTGTTCGTATTGAATAGGCTTCGAAACTACTAAACCGATTTTAATGAAAGTTGGTATAGGGATAGTTCCCATACCATAGATCCTTTCCCTGGCCTCACTTAGGGTAATTTTCCTACGGGAAAATATAAAATTCCCACGGGAAAACAAAAATAACGCGGACCAAGTCGCGAGCGGAAAGCTAGTAGCTTATATTATATAAGATAACAGACTAAAAATTTACTTGAAAAACGACTGAAAGTTGGTTGAATATATACAAAGCCGCTTGCGATGCAGCTTGATACATGTGTACCTAACTAAAGTCTCAGTATAACCAGATTTTTATATGTATATTCAACTAGCTGCGCCTGCAAACTACTTTTCGCTTTAATACAGCTCAACACTGTAGTTTACTTATTTTTTGGATGGAGATTTATCAGCCTTTTGTGAGCATTTTGGAAAACCCTTCCTAAGTTGGCGGCTACATAAGCCAATGAATTCGGAGAAATTTTATCAAAATGCTATTCTAAGTTACACATATATTTAAGGAAAGAGAGCTGTTACTAATGGGAACCTTGGTCCAACGTTAAAACGTTATAGCTTGTTGATTTTTTTGTTATATGCATTAAAGCCCACGGGGCTTTAATCTAACTCTTCTAAAAAGCTGTAGTATAATATTGACATTACGTTTTGCACTTTTACTACATTGGCTAAAAATTAATGTTGATAAAGTTAACGTAAATCGTCCAGTGTGCTTGTGCCTTACGCCGTGACACCTAAGAACGACACTAAAGTGGATTTGGAAACACGTAGCTGGCGTCGCCTCTTTTTAACTTGTTTCGTATGTGCCTTAGAAGTAGATTGATTTATTAAAGTTACCTTTTTGTTTTTATTGAATGACAAGAAAAAGGCACTTCCAGTTTGAAGTTTGTGATAGAGCTTGGTTTTTTAGAGTTTAGGTGTGTTTGCCAGGAGTTCGTAGATTTGCAATACTGAAATTGCTGCTAGATCTTGAAGTATTGAGTTATTTGCGATAAGCTGACATTAGTATTTTACATTTACGATATTTTTGTCATTAGGCAGGTGAAAAGTGATAAGGTTTGATGAAAGCTCATCGCATGCATTCCATAAAGGACTTGAGGAGGGAGACTTCTGTTCTGTTCTGGAGGTCCAAGGTCGTCTGCTTAAGTACCTCCGTCTTACCTATTTCTGCCGCAAAGCAGCAGTGCTTGCATTGCTGTTCCGGTTTGAAGGGTAAGATATGACAACGAAATTACTGACTTTACATCTGATGTCACTAGTTGGCAACGTACACTGTGGTTTTTGTGGGAGCTGCAGTTTTGCTGCGAATCTCACAGGAGCCACATGTACTATAGGTGACTGTTACCACTTACCATCAGGTGGGCAGTTTGCCAACTTAGTTGCAATAAAAAAAAATAATAGATGCCATTATAGTCATTGTTATGGTTATAGTGTTTTTAATTTTTTTTTTTTTATGGATGGCCCGGCAAATGACCTCCTCCCGCCTGATGTTAAGCGGTGAAAGAGGCCCAAATGAGTTGACAGATAGAGTAGGGACGACATCCACTCTCCTACCTGCCCGCCCCTTGCCGGCCCAAAAGATGCTTTTTCACGCCTCTTTTGAAGGAACCCATGTTGTAGGATGGAGGAAACACGTGCGCAGGTAGAGAATTCCAAGTGTGGGATGAACGACAGAAGAAGGAATCTTGGAATTTCTTGGTACGGTGTGAAAAGGAGGACACAGTGTACGGATGACTCCGAAGGCCCTTACGCGTGTTTCTGTTAAGGAATGGAGAGGGAGGGATAAGGTTAAAGAGCTCCTCAGAGCATTCCCCATGGAACATTCGGTAAAAGGCGCTAAGAGAGGCGATGTCACGACGAAGTTGTAGAGGCTCGAGGGTGTTAGTTGCCTCTACATCGCCAATTATGCGAATAGCGCGACGCTGCAATCTGTCCAGAGCATCGAGGAGGTACTGAGCGGAGCCGTCCCAAAGGTGCGAGCAATATTCCACGCAAGACCTAACCTGAGTTTTATACAACAAGCATAGTTGGTCCGGCGCAAAATACCTACGCACCTTGTTCAGGACACCGAGTTTCCGTGAGGCAGTAGTTATGACGGATTCGATGTAGTCTCTGGGGTTCAGATCGCAGCGAATGTTCATTCCGAGCAAGGTGATGTTGCTCTGTGTGTGAAGGGTTGTGCCCTGAAGAGAAGGAAGGGGGAGGAAAGATGACCTTTTCGCCGAGAACACGCACACCTGTGTTTTCTTAGCATTGAACTCAACAAGATTGTTGGAGCCCCATTCGGAGACGAGGTCCAGCGTCCTGTTGAGCTCAATGATAAGATTCTGCCTTTCCCTACCAATATCACCACGAGCAGCCCCCGAGAATTATTACGAAATAAGCATTCCTCAAATCTATTTCTTCAATTAGCACTTTGATAACATATTTAAATAGGAATTGGCGATAAAATGACTAGCCTTTGAATTTCGACCGCTGAGATACCGTGCATGATGCACTGAAGCTTTAGATGTGTAATTAGTGCTGTGCCTTTGCAAGGCGAAGACGTAATTGAATTTATATCCCCTTATGGACTTATACGTTGTATGTACGGTATTTGCAGCCTGGCGGTCTTGACTTGAAAATTGATATTAAGTTTAAAAATTTACGAAAATTGATAAATAAAATTGGTGTAGTAAAATTTTGTTCGTTTTAATTTAATTTTATTACAATACCAGTATACTCGCAATGAACCTACTTAAGCTACAGCTACACAATAAATATAATTAAATTCACGATATGAAAATGACACAACGAGGGCTTCAAATATTTTTTTGTTTCCTTATGACAAAATCAAAGGAATCTTTAACCAAATATGAGTCGAATAAACCTTTTTTTTTCAAAATCATTACATTTTTAGGATTTCACATCTCAAAAGGAAAAAACGAAACCCTTATAGGATGACCTTGTTGTCCTTCTGTCCGTCTGTTCGTCTGTCTGTCTGTCTTACCATTTATATCGCATATTTTATTATCATTTTACCATCGCACCACTCGCCACCGCAGTAGAGCTCATCCGTACCACTTGGAACCAATTTGGTCTAGCAGTTCGGCTTCAGCGTTCATTCTTCCACGTACAACTTCCAGTTGCAGACTCTGGAACGAATTGACCATAGCGGACAATTAGCCTCGTTTGAGCACCATCATGTTTGTTCTATACGTGAGACTACTTGTAGACCTGTAACAAAACGTGGTCTAGAGAAATTTACAAGAAATGTTATTAGTCAAACTGCAAATTTACCGATCGAGGGGAATACCGATCAGTAATTTGTATAATAACTTATTTCATGTAGTTAAAAATGAATGCAATGATATATTCAAAGAAAAAGTAATTAAAATCAAAAATGGGAGAAAGAAATTTAGTGATTGGGCTACGCCTGGTATATATAAAAGTCGCAGAAAACTATATGAATATATGAACTATATGCTTTAAAAGGAACATCCAATGACCCCGCTTTCATAAATTATGTCAGAAATTACTCTAAAACATTCAAGAAAGTGTGCATGTGCGCAAAAGCTATGTACATAAGTAACAAAATCAGTTCATCAAAAAATAAAAAAAAAACCACCTGGAATATCATTAACCAGGAAACAGGTAAACCCAAAAGTACTGTGAATTCTTTTCTTTAGAAATCAATAACCAAACTATTAAATCAGACAATGCGGTTGCTAAAGCATTTGAAGACTTCTTCTCTCATATACCCATAGAAACTACAAGTAGTCTTAACTCATGTCCCAATGAGGCTGTAGCTCTTTTGGGACGGAGTGTGAAGAGGTGCAACAAGGTGTTCAACTTTTATCACATTGATGCTAACACTGTTTTGAAAACATTTCGTATGATCAGTACCAAAAAAACTGAAGATCTTTGGGGTATTTCGACCCATATAATTAAATCTGTAATTAAAGAACTTGCACCGCAACTTGCGTTGATATTTAATAAATGTGTCGATGAAGGTGTCTTCCCCGACCTCATGAAAAATAGCAAGTTGATACCTCTATTTAAGTCTGGGAATAAAAATGACCCTTCAAATTATCGACCAATTTCGATTCTACCAGCTCTTAGTAAAATATTTGAAAAAAATATATCTAATCAGTTAACTGATCATTTCTCAAGTAACAACATTTTACATATGAACCAATTTGGTTTTACCAAAGGTCGTTGCACTACTGATGCCGGTGTTGCACTTCTGAAACACATTTTTGCTGCTTGGGAGTGTAAACAAGATGTAATTGGTATATTTTGTGACCTATCAAAAGCTTTGATTGCGTTGGTCACCAAACTCTTTTAAATAAACTCAAACATTATGGTATCTCTGAAGAAGCAATGAGACTTATTGAGTCTTATTTATCCAATAGGGTTCAGAAAGTTGTTATTAACAAAACTGAGGCTGTTGGTGCACCTATAGTTATGGGCGTGCCACAAGGATCAATATTGGGACCCTTGCTTTTCTTAATTTATATTAATGACCTCCCACACTTCACTAAGAATCTGTGCGATACAGTACTATTTGCAGATGATACTTCTTTAATATTTAAGGTTGACAGAGGAAATGGAAATACTGACGTTGTAAATAGTACTCTCTCTAAAGTATTGCATTGGTTCACTATAAATAATTTATCTTTAAATTCACGTAAAACTAAATGTATTAAATTCTCATTGCCAAATGTAAGAAAAGTGGATACCATAGTGGAAATGAATAATGAAATTGTTGAATTCATCGACTTTACTAAATTTTTGGGTATAACACTAGATTCTAGATTGCAGTGGGATCCACATATTGAGTCCTTGGCTAACAGACTTAGTTCTGCAGCATATGCAGTTAAAAAAATAAGACAACTTACTGATGTTGAAACGGCAAGATTGATTTACTTTAGTTATTTTCATAGTGTCATGTCATATGGAATACTACTGTGGGGATCGGCTGCTAGTATTGAAAGTATTTTTGTACTTCAAAAAAGAGCGGTTCGCGCTATTTATAATTTACGAGCAAGAGATTCTTTAAGGGACTTATTTAGAGAAATTAATATATTGACCTTAGCAGGACAGTACATTTATGAAAATTTGATTTATGTCTATAAAAATTATAATACATTTGAAACCAATTTCCAAATTCACCATCTAAACACAAGATTCAAAAATAAACTTGCCGTTCCAACATTCAGGCTTCAAAAAACTAGAGGCTCGTTTATGAAGAAATGTATAACATTTTATAATAAGCTTCCACAAAATGTTACCGACTTGCCTTTTCATAAGTTTAAAGCGCATGTAAAAAAGACTCTTATGAGTAAAGGATATTATAAAGTCAACGATTATTTGAATGATGCCAATGCCTGGTGTTAATTTTTCAGATAATGAATCGTGTTGTTATGTATAACTATTTGTTTAAACAAATATTATTTTTGGTAATAAGTAGTAAGAAGAGAACTAACACATCTAATCTTGTAATGGAAGTTGAGCTCAAACTTCTGCTGTGAGGTCAGCTTCCAATTGACGACTCTGTAACAATACAGGGAGAAAAAAATAGCCCTTGCTGGTTTTCTTGCTGGTTCTTTCCAGTACAAGGTCTCCCGCCGTAGACTTGTGAACCAATGGCGTAGCTGCTTTGACGTTCAAAAGAGATTGTAACAATCCAATTTGAATAAAAGATATTGAATTTGAATTCCCAGCTGCGGTGATTCCTGAATGCTACGATATGACCAACTTCAAACGAGGTTAAAAGAGCACTTCCTTTCAGGTAGGCAGTACCTGAGCTATGTCCCTGGCATTGCAGATGACCATGAGCGGTGGTTTACCACTTACCATCAAGTGGGCCACTGGCTCGTCTACTACCATTAGCAAATAAAAAAATATTATCGCATATATCGCATACTTGCCGTTGACCTAGAATCATAAGATTTGGCACGAAACAAGGTGTTATAGCACATGTTTGTGGAAAAATCTTAAAATCGTGAATATGAACACAGGAATTTATATCCTTAGATATTTTTCGAACCCTCGGTGTGCAAGTACAACTCGCACTTGGGTATTTTATATGACATAGCGAGTATTTTACAGTAAGCCACTTAAACTAAAGTTCGCAATTATTATAATACTAGCTGCGCCTGCGACTTCGTCCGCGTGGAATAGTAATTTTTGGCAGCATTTTGATTTTTGTAGGCAATTTTTTAAAGATTTTATAAAAAGCCTATGTTATACCTTATATAATTAGCTCTATTAGTAAAAGTCCCATCAAAATCGATCCAGCCGTTCCGGAGATTAGCGGGAACAAACAGACAGACAGACAAAACATTTTTAAATTGTGTTTTTGTTATTGGTACCCGATATACATTCATACCCATTTAGTAAAAACTTGTTATTTGACATTACAAACAGACACTTCAGTGTTATTTATTTGTATAGATTTTGTCTTTTTTGTTCAATATTCTAGCGTGAATACATAAGACTATTCACTGACGATCAATCACCAGCTACAAGCTACGTAGGCAATAATTCCCGCAGCTCCCTCTCGACCCCTTATCCTCGTCATTTCAAACACCCTATCATCGTTCGCTTTATTGGCAGTATCAACGAAATTGCAAATTAGTATCATAAAATCTCCGGTTTTAATGCAATATTGAACGTCGCCAGGAACGTTGGAATTGGGGTATCTGGCACAGGCTTTGGCACGCCGACGTTTGGCAGTCGGCCGGCTTCTAGTCTGAAAAAGAACAACTGCATATCGTGTTGAGGGTTTAATGTCAACTATTCGTTGTTATCTGTTTATTTTCTTTTACGTCACAAGTATGGAATTATTTCAATACCTGTTTTCTGTGTTTAAGTTTGTCTATGCGTATCCTTTGAAGGTTATATTGTAATAAGTATAAAAATTTTTTAGCAAACGGTTTTATTGAAAATGAAGATAATAATAATCGTAAATAATTGCACTGTCATCAGAATTAAAAGTGAATACCAAATTTCAGCTCAATGGACACTGGTAAGTGGGTCAAATTAAACTTGCAAGATTTGACCCAAACAAACGGCAAACTAAATAAAACCGTTTAAAAAAGATGAAATAAGAAATAGGCACTTTATTTACAAACTCTATACCATTTCCCTTGAAATAAATCAAAGTTAAGGATGTAATACTCGTATACTTTGTATTTGTGTTAATTGAAACATTTTCCATATTCTACACATTTCTTTTCTTTCTCACAACAAGAAGGCTTTAATCCACCTGCTGGTAAGTGACAATAGGGCCGAAGATGTAAGCAAGCTTCACTTGGACTCCTCATCAGCTGAGGAACTGGCTATCCTACCTCTAATTGTCGGAACACAACAATACTTCCAAACGCTCCACGATTTCCCAAATGGTCAAAAGATTTTCTGCTCGGTTTAAACGGTAGTGGGGGCTTCTGAGCTTGCCTGGCTAGATACCACCGTCGTACCCAAGTTTCTCCATATAACATAATAATGTTAATACGAGTAGCATTATTGTGTTCCGATAATTAAAGGTGAGATAGCAAGTTCCTCAGTTGTTGAGGAGTCCAGGTGAAGCTCGCTTCCAACTCGGTCTTATCGTCATATACTATCAGCCCCTCTAGCATGAACACCAAAACACGATACGATAAAGTGGTTAATCGCGGTGAACTGTCAAAATACAATCCATTTTTATCGTATTTTGACAGTTTACCGCGATAAACCACTTTATCATATCGTGTTTTGATAGTCATGCTGCAGGGGCTGGTGAGATGAAGGCTAATAACTTCCCTGTCGTTTGTAAAAAAAGCTTAACCTAACATGTTACTCTACTAATGGGAATTTAATACCGATGTCATCTAGGTACACTATATGTTTATTTAATAAACTTGCAGACTTATGAAACAAAACCCTGATAATCATGTCGGTACGTGACGTTGTAACAGAATGCAAATACGAGTATTATGTTTTTCGGCTCTGACGTTGGTACTAAACACAATTCAATTATTCAAATTTCACACGGCCTAACTTTTTCCGAAAGCGGACTCATGTGACGTAATTACATTAAAATTATCCGAGAAACAATTTGTGCGATACGTTTTCGCCTAACAAAGTTCATTATGCTGCGATTAAAAGAGATAAATGGCCAAATTTACCCGTAGTGGGATGACCCTACTCATAAAGGTCTCTGAATGTTATATTTGAGTAGCAGGGTTGTCAGTCTATCTATACAGTGTGGAAAATAAAGACCGTGGCTGAAGGAAAAGTACCCTTAATATTGATTTTACTGAAAGGAAACATTTCTTTATTTTCGAAAATAATTAAAACTGCACTTGAAGATTTTTGAAAAATCACCTGCATGAGCCGGGAATCGAACCGGTGAAATGTGAAAAAAAAACATGCTGTATTTTACGACACCAACCGAAAGAGTCATTCATAAGGATCAATTTCTTTTAAATAACAGTTAAAGAAAGAACAATAATTTTTTTTATTGTAAAGCTTACTATCTAAAGAAAATAGTTCAGTTATGAATTGCTCAAAATGAGACCCATTTTCACGTATGCACAGACTTATTTTTCGACTAAATTCGCTACGTGTCGCCTTTTGTATCGAATTATGGTTAATATTTAAAATAATATTTAGAACTTTGGTTTTCAATTCCTCTTAAGTGAACTATTTTCTTTGGATAGTGAGTAAGCTTTACAATAAAAAAAAGTTTCTTGATCTTTCTTTAATTTAAGATACTATGTTGTTTAAAAGAAATTGATCCTTATGAATGACTTTTCCAATTGGTATCATAAAATACAGAATTTTTTTTTTCACATTTTACCGGTTCGATTACCGGCTCAAGCAGGTAATTATTCAAAAATCTTCAAATGCAGTTTTAATAATTTCTGAAAATAAAGGAATGTTTCTTTTCAGTAAAATTTGCCATCATCAATATTAAGGGTACTTTTCCTCCATCCATGGTCTTTTTTCTACACTATATTTACAACGTTTTTATAAGTATTGAAAAATCTTTAAGATTTAAGAAGATTATTTTTAAGTAGTAAACAAGTGTCAAACGAAGAATAAAAATCAGTTAGGCAACGTTCGGAATGTTACGCTTTTCTCACTCCATCTACCGCGTCTCTAATCGAATGTCCAATTGATTGTACTGCCAATGATGAGCTTGATGCAACTTAAGGGGCGATGGATAGGGTAATGCTCGGAGTTTTGCTGCGCGATCGAATCAGAAGTGATGAAATCTGCAGGAGTATTAAGATCTCCGATATATCCCAAAGCATTTCAAGCAGGTACGACTGAAGATGTAGAGGACCCGTACAAGGTGAATCGACGATCGGGAAAAGATCATGGAAAGCCACTGGATCTAACGGTTTAGAGATCCTTGTGGTAAGCTAAGTCCAATGACTGACATGACGAAGATCAGATGAATATTAGATGCAAATAATGGATTAATAAATACGAATTCCAGAAATGTTAAAGCTTCTTTACAAATGTTTTCATGATTGGACAAAAACAACAATAACCCACTTAAAAGTTTTGTGATCAATTAGGTAACCAAGCTATTCCATTTCTTTGCACGAGGACATAAACTGTCTGTGTTATGCAACAAGCTTAATATTTATATTATAAATGCTCGATAATAATGGCAGCCCTCTGTAATCAGAGGCCTACGGATGAATTTATCCCGACACAAAAACCACGCGTGTCCATAGTTAAAGATACTCGAGGCAGCATGGAATTTGACGGGCGGGTGGAATAAGGTTTATTTATTAGAAAAGTTTCCAACTGAGGGCAACAGTAAATCAGCGACGTGTCCAGAAAAGGACATATAATGTGTACATGGAACTAAACACGTACGATAGAAAAAGATAATGTTGGACAAGAAGTTTCGCCTAAATTTGTGGGAACAGATTTGTTTAGCTTATTTTTTCCCGATGAATTATTATGAGTTGAAAGTTAGTTCGTTATCGTTGACCGAGTTGTATCGTATTAATCAGAAGTATCCGGGAGCCAGAAAGATGCATAAACTGATTCGAATTGTGGACAATGAAATAGTAAGTATTAGAGATACAAAAACTGATGTTAGCTGCAGGCAATGAGTGTTTATTATATATACAAAAATTTTAACGGTCTTTATATGTATACATGGAGGACAAAAATATATGAAGACTCAACACGCTTTTTCTAACTGAATCGGACTTACTGAAGCTCAAAATTTCAATATTATTTTGATTTTATATTTATTTGTGTTTTAATAAACTGGCTATTATCTTAATGCTGTTAATTTAAACACTATCATCAAACTGGCAGGTAGATAAACCTCAGGGATTAAGTCCGCCTCCATAAGATAATTTAGTAGGTACGTAAAGAATGAAATAAATAAATAATAAATTAATATTGCGTTTTGATTGCGTTGATAGCGCGAGATTATCTAAAAGCTGTAACGTACCTGTGAACACCTTTTCTTTTAAATCGCGGTTTGTTGGATAAAAAAATATACTTACATACTTGTTCCAATACAAAAGTATGTCATTCTTTATTTACGCCGATTTTGCATAGCCGTAGCAACAAATCCTCTACTTATTAAGCTCGGTGGCGAGTTCATGTTCCAACTAATAATTATTTAGCAATTTCTCTTTCTCTGCAGCTGGCACTTTTCCGTGCCTTAAATTTCAAGAACAATTTGTAGACTAGCAAAGTTAAAATAAAGATGTCAACTCAATTTCTCAGTTATCCTTTGATTTATGCACTAAACTTCTTATTATTAAATCAGACAAGTAAAGCAGTTTTTGACAAGGATTAATCTAATAACAGTTAAAACATATTGATATGCTTCAATAATAGATTTAGTAAAAATGTGATAGTCGTTTAAATTAAAAATTATTAGATGACTCGGATGTGGATGTCCTGGGTTCGATCCTGCCATGTATCAATGTATTTTTCATATTTCGAATTTCATATATTAATCCGACGCTCCTAAGGAAGGCATCATGAGGCAACCTGCATACATCTGTGAAGAAGTTGTAAGGTGTATGTGAAGTCGACCAATCCGCGCTGGGCCAACGTGATTAACTAAGGTCTAAGCACCCAAATTTAGGCTAGGTTCGAGTCCCTTGATGGGGACATATAGGTATGAGCTGTGGTGAGATGATCTTAAGAAGATACAATAAGACGACAAATGGAGCCTGTAGCCACAAAGTAAACAGACTTTGTGCTGTAGCTTTACTTTTATACGAGATGGATCGAGTTGCGCACTATTCCTGTTAATATCTAGACGACTGCCCTGTGTGGTACTCTTCCAGGTTCGTACACACAGCAACATGCCAGATTTTACATGTTGACTAACCTTGAGACCGCTCTTATGTCGCCCGTAATATCGACGGCTTTCGTAAGGCAAATGTAAAGCTTGACGTGTTGCTGACTGTACATAGTCAGGGCGACCCAGTATCTGGAAAATCTCGATTCTCCGGAACACCCTTGGACAGGCCGGCAATTTTGGAAATGGGGATAATACCAATATACTCGTAATCACTCGAATCAGGAGCAAATTTAACGCGCAAACCTGCACTTTCAATTGGATATGTAACACTTATTGTATTTCAATGTTGTGTAATTAATGATACCTTATCTTTTTAATGGTTCTTGTGATTAGGCACCGACTTACAACGACCTACGATGACGACGACTTACTAACTACAACTACAAAATTTGCAACAAAAGCTTTTCTGAAATGGAATAAGTATAATTCGTTATTGAAAACATTTAAATTCACTTCTTCTCAATGTAATTATTCATAGTACGTAGGCTAATAAAAATATTATAAATGTCTCGTGAGCACGCGTTCGAAAACACAATATAATGTAATCCTAACCAAACAAGTCATGTGGCGCAAATGGCCATTACAAAACAGTTCTTGTTCACTTAAAAGATATATTTTTTAAAAAGCCATCTAATTATACTTGCATAATGAGATCTCCTATTTGCATATGGAAAATAAATTTCGAGTAATAGACATTTTATATCTTGATACCGTTATGTAAGTGACCGTTTTGTCGTTTAAATCGTACAAACATACCTTAAGACTACTCTGGAGCCATATATATGTATATCAAAGTGTCGTTACACAGCAGGCAGCGTGGCTTTAAATTCAATGTTTATCACGAACCGAACCTGATGGTAGACTAAGAATCGTATATACAACGCCTCATCTGTTGGAAACAATGATCGTTTACTCCAATCGTCTGTTACAAAATTTTAATCGTTTTCGTCTGAGTCTCAGTAGGCATTTTTGATAGTTATCGAATTGCGATTGATATGGTATTTATTTATTTTACGATTAATCTCATTATTGTATATATTACAGTTGAATACTTATCTAAATGTAATGAAGCCTTTGTCGCTAAGATCAAATGTAAGAAGTTTTAAAAAATGCGAACAGTAGAGTGACTACCTGACTATCAGAATTGAATCTGGTTGGACCACGAGTCCGGAGTCAAATGATTAACAAATAGTTATAGTAGTAGTAGATGAAGCCACAGTTTGGTGCGAGATCGTATTAAAGCACTAACTATTATTTAATATTGCCAAAACCCTAATAATCCCTAATGTTATTATTAGTTATTAGTCTAGTTTAGGTTTTGATTACAATAAAACTATATAAAAATAATGTAAACTTAATAAAACTAATAAATTCAGAATGGAAACTTAATTTTAATTGTATTATTTAACATTTTAGTTATTGATGAATTTTAATTATATTATGTTGTATTTGTTATTTTATTACATTTTATTTAATTTCATAATTTATTTATTATTTGACATTGTAATGCTTGACATTTTCGTTTATTCATTATTTTAATGAATTTTTATTTTATTATTCAGGTATTATTTGACATTTTATTACTTGACATTTTAGTTTTTGAATTTTTAATGAATTGTTATTTAGATTTTTAATAATATTTTTGTACACCTTCAGAGGTAAGACATGTCGGTACTTTGAGTAAGCTTTATAAACCTTAGCGATGTATACAGCAAACACATGTTTCTTACAAATAAAGTTATCCTATCTTAACCAGGGACCGGACCCGGTTACCGTTATAGCCGGTAACCTTAGGGTTTTGATGGGGTATTTTATAATGCTGGGTTTTTAAACACTTTGCCTTACGGTAAGCTTTCAAACGGCTTACCGGTTTACACATTAATCCCTTCGATTGAATTAATTCGGGTTACCGCCAACTGATATCAAAAACCCCCAAATAGGCTACCGTTCTAAACGCTGATTAATTGTAGACCTTAGGTATATCGCGCGTAGATTGCTTTTGCACCGCATATTTGCCGAAGGTCGCGACCGAACTCTGGCGTTATTGCGCCCGCAGTGCTATTTCAATCGCTCGGTGTGCGTGAGGGAAAGGGTTACCCTAACCCGAACAGTAAGCGGTTAAGCGCATAAACACTAAAAACCTTTAAGATTAGGTAAGCGGTAAATTATTGTTGTGGGTGGTAACCCCTATTTTACGGGTTATCGTTATTGTTGGGAAACCTGTTGAACAGCTTACCGAGCCCACTGGGTTACCATACGAATGGGTTGCCCTTTCGAACGGCTTAAGCAAATGAACGGGTTTTCCGGTCCCTGATCTTAACATAGTTATTGATATCACCAACAGACTTTATGGCAAAGCCCTAAAATTATTAGCTTCTTCCAAGCCCGTTTGTATTATCCTTTTCTTGCAAACTTGGACACCAGACAAAGTTCCTTTAATACGATCGCAATCAGACATCGACAGTCAGCACGACTCAGCAGTTCCAAGATTGCTTTCAAACTGGACAGTAAAAGTCCCGTGACCATTTGGATGTCTGACTACTAAATAGGGTATGAAATTTTTAGTGATCGACTATACTAGCTAAAATGGAATCCTTTGTCATCGATATTGTATTGCTTGCTTTATTTGTTTTTGTTTGCCATTTGTATTCGCTTTGTTTTTTTTAATGTAACGTTTATGTACACAATGACAAACAAAATAATTTGCATAAGAATATTAATAAGTTAATTGCAAAGTTATTTTATCAATCGATAGCTAAGACATTTTGAAGAGAAAAACGTAGGAAAGCCTTACACCTCTACCCATATACCGCCATCTCACTTTTAGGCACAGCTCCCGTATTATGAAGTCTTATTTCCATTCAGTTTAATGACTGGTTATTTTTTACTAGCTGACCGTATGCAACTTTGTTTGCATAACCTATAACTAACTTTTTCTGTAGGGAAATTACGCTATGTCCTTCCCCTGTCCCTTTCCTAACTATCCCTTTACCAACTTTTATCAAAATCGGTTCGGTAGTTTCGAAGCCTATTCAATACAAACAAACAAACAATCAAATCTTTCTTCTTTATAATATTAGTATAGATTTCGTAATGAACTCTAATGCCTTGCTAATAAAGTTCATCAATAGCAAAATTTGATGTAGGCAGTAAAGTCAATAGAAATAAGAGTTTATAATACGGGGGCAGGTAAGGAATGATTGGCCTATTGCACCCAGCACGCTAATCAGCCAGACACACTGGTGGAAACCTTAATATAATATTTTATTGATTTGTAAAGATTAGTTGGAATGTGTAAGTTGCTACAGTTTATTTTAATGATATTATCTTTAGCACAAATTAATTAGAATTCGGTTTCAAGTTATTTATTACAGTATTTTGACAATTAAAAAAATATAACGCTTTAACACCACTAATATGATGTAAATATTTCCAATCCTACTAGGAATGTAGTTATTAGCCCATGATTAGCATCAATACATTAATCAAGAATACCCACGTGATTGTGGGTTAGCCACCCACTTTAGTTACTATATAGTATGATAATACATGTAATTCTTCTAAAATCCTTCAAGGATCGTATACGTTGGCAACTTGTGACTTAAGATGAATGGTCAAGATACCCAGTAATTTCACTGCCTTTCCCTCTTTTTAAGCCGGAACATAGTAATGCAAGCACACACTGCTCTTCGGCAGCAATAGGTAAGATAGAGTAACTCATGTAGACGACGCAGATACAGTCTCCTTCTGGTAACTAAACCTACTTACTTTTTACTTATAACAGGAAAGCTTATAATCTTCATGTCACCTGATGGTATGTAACGATAAACGAATTTCACCCGGACTCTTCAACACTGAGGAACTGGCTATCTTACCTTTAATTAATCGTCGAAACGCAACATTGTTTCTGTGATAAACTGAGGTAAGACGATGGTAACTAGACATGCGGGCTCCGACCATGGGTAATTAAACCTGGACTTTCCAGATAAATATCGGGTGGTCACTAGACTGTTAAAAAATAACGATATTACTAATCTATTAACTTCGAAAAGTAAAAAGATTGTCAAAATATTTTAATTCAATTCACAAATAACTAAGTACGCGATCGATTAAAACTGAAATTATCTCGTATTCTCGTGTAGTACCCACTCCTGAGAATGTTGGAGGCTCTACGCTGGAAGTGTTTGACGAATATGTTTACCTGGGGCAAGTTTAGTCTCGGTAAATCTAACTCTCAGAAAGAGGCAAATCCACGAAGCCACTCGGCTGGGCAGCATTCGGGAAGTTACGCAGCATATTCTCGGCCCATCTACCGCACTGTCTCAAGACGAAAGTCTTTAGTTCGTGCGTGTTAAAACTGATGACGTACGCAACTGAGATGTGGTAGTTTACAATAGGTCTCATACGAAGGCCCTAGGTCACTCAAAGGGCAATGGAGAGGGCTACGTTTGGGGTTTCTCTACGCGATCACATTAGAAATGTTGAGATCCGTAGAAGAACTAGGGTTACCGACATAGCCCAAAGAATTGCAAATTTAAAGTGGCAGTGGGACACATCGCTCGCAGAACTGATGGCCCAACGGGCGGAAAGGTCCTCGAGTAGCAGCCGCGTACCGGGCGAGGCAGCGTTGGTGCACTGACGAGCTGGTGAAAGTCGCGGGAGCACCTGAATGTTGGAGGCGCAGGACTGATCGGTTGTTAAATTCTTGGGGCAGGCCTATATCCAACAGTGGGCATCTCTTGGCTGAAATGATGATGATGATGATTGACGTTGAACTGATAGCTGAATTAACTTTATTAGATATCGAGATTAAAACTCAGCTGTTAACAGATCTTGACGTGCAAGCAATTAGCTGAAAACTTATGAGGGTACAATGCACTTGCTCGGCACGCTTCAATTGGGTTTAAATAGAAACGACCATTTATATCAATTAAGGTCGTAGTGTAATTTGGTCGAATACGAATTTTACGGCCACAAAGGATTACTGTGGTTAACACACTAGGGCGAACTCCAAAGAGTTTTAAAATGTAATAGTCCGTTTAAAAGGGTTCAGATGAAGATTTATAGACACTGTTCATGTTTATTTACATTGATGGCTTTCCTTAAATTGGGTCAATTGTGTTGCACTCAAAGTTTTGGTTTTGACTGATATAGATGAATAACTTTTGTCAGTGAAAAGAAGCTATTGAGACAAATAATCCAATAGTAAAATATCCTACTGTATTCTGGTACTAAATTTTGTTTTAGTTTAGATATAGGTATTTTAAGGTTAATATTAATTTTGTTAACCTTTTTACATAAAACCTTCTTTACCACGGGTTTCATATAGGACTTTTTAAAACTGAAACGAATTTCTTAGGAAGGTTATGAAATTTTATCTGATGGCAGTTTACCAGAGGAAAACTTTGTACAGGAGTCATCTGCGCGGGTACCTCTATCTTACCTGTTTCTCCCCCCAAGCAGCGGTGCTTGCATTACTTGCATCGCTGTGTTCCAGTTTGAAGGATAAGAAAGGCGGTAAAATTCCAGGATACTATGGCTTGGTATTTTATGTGACAAGGTGGCAACTCAATTGACGTCCTTGAAGGGTTTGTAGATTTGCAAGTTTTACAGGACATGCACTATAGGCGACTGTAGCCACTTACCATCGTGAAGGCTTGTTTGCCAATTTTGTTGTATAAAAGAGTGTTCATATCTATACTAATTATTATAAAATACTAAATATTATAAAGAGGAAAGATTTGATTGTTTGTTTGTTTGTATTGAATAGGCTTCGAAACTACTGAACTGATTTTGATGAAAGTTGGTATAGGGATAGTTCGAGACCAGGGGAAGAACATAGGGTAATTTTCCTACGAGAAAAATCTGACGGGAAAACGTTTCATACGGGAAAAGTTAGTTATAATGCAAACAAAGTTGCATACGGTCAGCTATGATTAATAATTGTGTGTCGATTGAAAAAATTCAAAGTGAAATGCGATAATAGTTTTTGATCTACCATCCAAACATATAGCTGAACTATGCAAAAAGCAGCGATTCCTAACACCTGCGGAATAGTGAGAAATTTTCTATTAGACTGACCTGATTGAACCGACTGTAAGAACTTAAATAATCACTAATAATGCTTGATGATAAACCCGCGTGTTTCGTGTTGTATAGACCCCGAAAATAGGAGTAATTATAAATAAAGAAAAAATAATATAGGTACATTTATTGTGTACCAATTTTACATCACAATCCTAATCCTTTTCTAAATTTCAAACACCATTCCTTTATATGACATCAAAACATTTCGTTCCCGTGTTGATAAGAAAAGGCCAAATCTTACCGGGTATTATCAGACGTCCCATCGAGGGACAGTATAAATTACATTTTAAAACTGGTCTGTCCAATAATATTAACAATGAGTTCGAATGTATATCAATAGGGTTTCGCCCACCTCATCAACATATGTACACAAAGGCTAAGAATGCATTGGTGCATTACCATATCGATGTCTGGTAAGCACTTCGATAGCATTGTCGCGACGCTCCATCGATGAGAGCGTTTGATACTGATCGCTAAGAAAAAGGTCGGACGACCCTCAGCAGAGTAGCCGATTTATTTTCCGCTACACTTCTGCAGCCTAACCGGTTTTGAACCTTAACTCTAGGGAATTAGGATCACTGGATACGCCGACGCACGTAATGTGCACAGCCGCTACATCTTATTTCATTTCAAATCACTGGTGACTCATTCCACCTCTGCTCGCTTTTTATGCAGGCACTCGCGTTAAATTGAATCCCTGAAATGAGGTTTCTAGATTTCTCCGAACCGATTTTGTGATTTGAAATTAAAATATCTCGGCGTGGAACTATTATGTTTATTTGAAAATAGCGGCCAAGTGCGTGTCGGACCACGCGTAGTGTAGGGTTCCTTACTATTATTGTTATTAAGGATGTTATGGTTTTTTCAATGGTCTATTTTTTCAATTGAAATTGTACGAAATTTCCCTTCACCAAGTACATTTTATAAGTTGGTTGATTTCAACTCTTTTACTTATGTATCCATAACTTAATATGTCAACAACAGATCGCGGATTGATCAAAAAATAGTGTTTATACTCGGACAACTACAATGTTTTTAAAAAGACCTATCCAACGACACCCCATACTTTGGGTATAGACGAAAATAAACTTCATCCTCATTTTTCATGTAGGGAAGTGTAAATATATTTTTTCAAAACGTTATTTTACGACTTTCGGCGTGATTAATACCCATACCGAATTACAGCTTTCTACTCTGTTATTGTGAAATTGAAAGTATTCATGTAGGCACAAGAAATGGTCAACTCTACTAGGTAATAAAACTGCCTCTGGAGAAAAAATGTCCACCTGGCCATAACTATTATCAAATCTGTGACCTGGCTAGCCGTCATTATAATATTTAAGGCTGTTTTCGTAATCTAATATGCTTAACACATAGTTTTAGCGAAAAATTTGGGGCCAGGGATATTTGCGATGTGCTGCATTGCATTTAAACATCCTACTATACTTTTTCTTCGGGGGAAATGCGTGACTGCATCGTACCCGCCGTTGTCTAGATGGCGAGCGTGTGTGGGGCTCTCCCGGCAGGGTGCCAGGCATACCCACTAAAACCCCTCTGTGTTCTCCCTGCCCTTGTGGGCGCGCGTGGTAGGGTCCACAATGCGATACCACTACCCATGCGCCCGGCAAGAAAGCTGGGGACTACCCACTAAACCACCGTATCCGGGATAGACAGAGACATAAGACAAGTTCAGTTTACCGGTCGTGAGGTTATGTATCCAGTTTCACTGTGATTAAAGAAATAGCTAACGCTTGTTCTGTCAAGTAAACTGAACAACTTTTACTATGGGTGATTTTTTTTGCGATTTCAAGGTTGACCTTGAAATCGCAAAAAATCAGCTGTTCCATAAAAATGTTCAACATCAAATGTATGGAACAGCTGATTTTCTTGCGATTTCAATGTTGGTGCCATAGTAAAAGTTGTTTAATTTGCTTGCCTGAACAGGTGCACACAATGTGGCTCCTGCTTAAAAAGTAATCATGTATGTACAGTCGGTCAAAAAGTGGTTTAAAACCCTCAGGATGAAATTCAGCTTCGTGTCATAGGACAATGCAGTTGACTTTCCTTAAGGCAACCTTAACGATAATGTTTACACCGAAGTTTTGCCAAAAATGATACAATACTTTCTTGGCCGATATTTATTTACTACGGAGATACTGCCTGTTACCGCCCGCTGCGACGGAGTTGCGACCTCGCGTCACTGATGCAGTGAAGACGCAGCTCTCAACTGCCAAGCCAATCCCAATTATTCTGTAGTTAGTGTGCTGCTCTGTTGCAGCATCATTGACGCTGCGCCATTGACCCTAGTGTCGCTCGCTCGTAGTCCATCTTACAATCAGGAGCCTTATCCCGCTAACTTTAATGAATTTATGACGTATCAATAATGCTTCTATAGTATTGCTTTTTCAGACAGTGACAGCTAATTTCACCATCCGCGTCTAAGCTTAGGATAATCCTAGGTAGTATGCTGTCCATTCTTGTCTTTAATGTAAAGAATGTGACAGCATGCCACCTAATATTATCCTAAGCTTAGACAGGGTTGGTGAAATTGACCATTATTGTTGGTTAACCGATAACTAAGTATTTGTTACAATTGACTTATCAAGAAATTGTAGTATGAACAAATTTATTTATTTAATAAACAAAGTTTCTACAGCATGTTCAATATATATTATTTTTATGTATTTACCTGTGCTTAAGCCAATTAAAGAAACTCATTATTACGTTACTTGATAATATATTATAAAAGTAGCAGGTGGTCTATTTAAAGACATTAATAATTATACTTAGGTAATAAAAGCTTTAATAACTAATAACAATACTCAAATATCTAATAACAAAAGTGAAAAAAGAAAAAGAGCATGAATGCCAGTCTCTGAGCATGTATGTGTGTGTGTGTGTGTGTAAGTGTGTGTGTGAGTATGTACTAAATAATAGTACGAAAAGCGTAATTGGCACAAACAGTTATATTGAAACGCCTTCAATTCTTTAACTGGAAAACCAACGACGAATTCTAATCTTTCGTAAATATATTTACAAACTGTTGATTGTCTTCGCTCGTGTGTCATTGTTCTCGTAGAAATAACACATTTTCTTGTGGTTCCATTTGCCCCCTTTATTAGAGTGTAAAGAGTCTTATTTGAGTCGTATTTTGGATATATATATGAGTCTTATTTATATTATCAGTCTTATTTTGGATATTTGTTTGTGATTCATCACAAACAAATATCCAAAATAAGACACATTTTTTTTCCAGAAATCTGGAAAAGTCTATCAAGATTTGACTGAAGATCATATAAAAGAAATAATTAGTGACTACTGAAACAAGTACATTAATGTCTGAAAAACCTCTTTAAGACTTCTAGACTTTTCTTTCTGTCATTAACATATTTGTATTAAAAGGGTCACAATCTACACATGAAACTGAAATAGCATTAATAACGCTATGAATCCACGTCTAAAATATAATGAAAAAATTATTGCAGAATATTTCTGTTAGAGTAATTTTTTCATTATGTTTTAGACGTGGATTCATAGTATTAATTTTTCTGGGGCAATATTGTACATACATTGCAGAATCACGCATGATGCAAGTTCGTTTTATCAACATTATATACAGCTTGAAATAGCAAACATCATACAAGCTTGTCGCTAGGAAACTAGAAAGTTTGATTCATACTTGCCTCAAGTGTGTAGACTTGTCATGCAAGTTTGCGCCAAACCTTCAGTTTTGACATATTAAACATGTTGCTAGTCTGATGCAAGTTTACAATGCTATCTGGGAAGACACCATAGCAACATTAAGATTAGCAGAATTTGGCCCCACATAAAATGAACACAAAAAGCTTTTTCACACTGAGTAAAAAACACGCTGAGCTCATTGCCATGTTTTGTTTTACATTAACAAGAATATAATACAATGCAATAATCGACTCAACATGCTTACTGTAGAAACAAACATGTGGCTGTTGGATAGATTTTGCATACAAACAGTAAACCCATACATAAACAAACTGGAACCCAGAACAAAGGGCGCGTGGCCACTTGGTTAGGCCTACACATCGAAAAGAAAGACACCCACGGGTTTGAGGCATGTCAAAATTTTGTCTAACAAGCGAGTTGCTCGAAGAAAACAAATGATTGTTAGTGTATCTACTATGGTGCTTGGTAATAATAACCATATATTATATCGAAAGCTTAACATTAAAAATACTGCGTTCTCAAATTGAAATATGAACTTTAAAGCGTTGGATTTGTGACGAACTTCATATGTTTGGAAGCATTTACTTTGTTCAAATATGTCGTGTAAGCGTGCTATGCGATAATGACCCACGATCCAACTAGAATCGATCATCACGAGAAACCACGCTTATTAAAATGATTTTATCCTCTAACTAATTTACTTGTCGAATTTTTAGGTTTGCTGTTAAATTAATTTCTGATGAGTTATTTTTGTAATCTTACCTAAACGCATGTGTTATTAAATTAATGAACTAACTAGTGTTTATTTATAAATAAACGGAGTCATATAAATGTTTGACAGTGTAAAAGATAGTAGAATTGAAAAATGAGTAAATTCAATACAAGATAAATACAAAGCCACCAAATACAAAAAAGTTAATAGATTAGCCAATTGTAACTGCAACATAAAATAAAGAGCAATTTGCGTTTTTGCATGTTTGTTTGAGCATTAAGTATACGTTGTGGATTTTTTGATTGTTAGGCTGGCTAGATAGAAATAGACACATATTTACATTATATGATCGACATTGTCTTCGCATTTAAATGAATTCAGTCTCAAAATTTACAACAACACATTAGAGAGTACTAACTGTTTCTATGTACATATTATCATGAACATTAAAAAAACAAGCGGATAATTTTAATGACAGTCAAATACAAGCGTCCGACTCCATGCGTCCTCTTTATTCTGAGCATAGAATGCATATAGAATGATTATTATTATAGTAGAGTATCATAGCTGTCGCAGTAGTAAGTTATATCAATATTAATCGCTTTACAATGTTTCTGTGATAAGATAACCACGTAAGGCTGATATATTCTGTATTGCCGCCGCCACCTACGCACGCTTAACAATGATTATAACAAGAAAGTAAAATTGTATGTAACGAAAGGTTCTGATTATAAAGATTTTTTAAAAGTTTTAACTAAAGCAAGAACGAATCTAACATTATGAAATCATATTTCATGATATATATGAAATATGATTTCATAATGTTAGATTTTTATCTATGCCATATAAATCATCATTATCCTAGCCTTTGTCCCATATCACTTGGGGTCAGCACTCCGTATCATTTTGGCGCCATTGATGCTCGCGGTTTTGCGTTATTTCAGGACTTGCACCCATCATCTTAAGGTTCTTCCTTATTGTACTCATCCAAGTGGTAGGAGGGCGGCCTCTACCTCTTCTTTCCCCGGTGACTGCAGCCAAATTTAACCTGGTTATGTGATTATCGTCTCTACGCATCACGTGACAGAACCAACGCAGCCGACTCTCACGCATCTTTTCTGGCACGGGTGCAACCCCAAATGTCCCACGGATATTGTATTCATTTCGCACTTTGTCCATCAATGTTACGCCTATGTTAAGATGTAACACTCGTATCTCTGTGCAGTGCATCTTCTGTTCTTCTTGGTTACGTATCGGCCAACATTCTGCACCATACGGAAGCGCGGGTTGGACAGCTTGCTTGTAGACGTTACCCTTAACCCGAATTGGCATTTGTAAGTCGCATAAAACTACAGACAGCGCTCTCCACTTTTGCCAACCCGCTTGGATCCTGTTCTTAATGTCCTCCGTGATATCTGCGTCACAGGTTATTACTGATCCAAGGTATTTGAATTTGGTAACTTTATTTACCGGTATATTATCTATTTTTTTTTATTTATTCTTTTTCGTACAACATATTGAGGATGTACGAAAGGCGGACTTAATGCCAATGGCATTCTCTACCAGTCAACCGGCATGGTGTGAGAGAATGAGTAGACGGTGTACGAATTAAACTTACTAATACAAATAAAATAGGTATACATAATAATAATTCTACATAAAGATTTCTTTTATATATAATTAAGATATACATACATACATAAATAACAACATACATATAGATTTAATATTATATAGATATAATAAAAATAATACTATAAATATATATATAAATACTGATATTCTATCGAACTAAACAACAGATTCTGGGAGAAAATCTATAAGGTCCATCTGTCATTACGCCAGAGAAATTGCAATGCATGTACTCAGTTTTTTGCGATTGACTCGAAGTCCTCTGCTTTCGAGTCGGCAGCACCAATGTGTTAGTTCATTTTGCAAATCTTCGACGGATTACGGATTTCGAACGACATAGCACTATGTCATTCGCATACAGGAGTGTCCGTGGGGCCAGACGTTGCAGATCTTTAGTGTCGAAATTCATGACCGTGTTGAATAAAAGTAGAGTTAAAGTGGAGTGGAATGATTTCGCTTACTCTCCAGATATCCGGCATTACCTTTTTCTATGATGTTATTAAAAAAGTTTGCCAACCAAATCACGCCTATATCGCCAAGTTTCTTCCAAAGTTCCAGCAGAATTTCATCTGAGCCAGTCGACTTATTGTTCTTCATTTTCTGGATAGCACTTTTTATTTATTGTAGGAGTTATTGCATCGATGGGGCTAGCAGTATGAGCCATTTCAGGTATGCTTTCCCTCGGAAACAATTCTGAGTAGTACTCATGCCAACGAGAGGTTACTTCTTTGTCTTGTGTTAAAAGTCTTCTACTTTTCCCCTTTATGTATATATTATACTTTATATCTTGGGCTCGATTATTTCTGGTTTTCGCAATTTTGAAAATTTGGCATTTTCCAGTTGCGTATAGAACTCTCTCCAGAATAGAGCTGTAGAGCAAGCTACCACTCATTTTGCCTTGATTTTGCTTTCTATATATTTATTAAGATCTTCTTCTGAGCTGACTGCTCAGAAGAAGATCTTAATAAATATATCTTATAAATCTTATAAATATATTTGCCATGTCTTAAAATTATCATTCTTTTCCTTAAGTTTAGATTTCACGTCTTCATTCCACCAACTAGCTTCTTTGTTTATATTAAGTTTACCTTTTGTTGTACCTAGATGTTGTTTAGCAATTTTTATAGTCTCTTGGTGAAGCTTAATCCAAGTTTCATTTGGGTCACGTGTTATGTTCGTTGGTAATTTTAAGTACGATTCAGCTTCCATTTTGACAATGATGCCTTTTGCTTTATTAAAGTTATACCACATGAAACGCGGCGTTGGTTTAGTTTTTATCCTGGCATTTCTTAAAGGCATTTTCAGGCATGTCACAAGTAAACGTTGTTGAGTAGTAAGCGGTTCTCCTGGTATGATTTTGTAGTCTTTGCAGTATTTACGCAAGGTTCTGCTCAAAAGGCAATAATCGATTTGATTTGTGGAATTACCGCTACTAAATGTGATTAGGTTATCCCTAAAATAGTTTTCTTTTTTATATCTATGCCATATAAATACATACATAAAAGATAACTATTTTTAGGGCTAGTAAGAGTTCGGTGGCCGAGAGGTCTAGGTGTCAACGCAGTATGTTGGAGACGCGGGTTCAAATCCCGCCCGAGGCGAAATTTTTTAATTATTGAGTTTATTCATTTTTCAGGTATTTCCTCTTATTTACTTTCCTCAATAACATTTAAAAATTTAAAATATTTTATCTTCTTATTTACTTTGTTTTTCAATTAAAATAACACTCTTGGAGCTATCTGGTCTATAGGTTCAGTGCTTATTTTCTTATGTAGAGATTTTTCAGAGATTTTAATTCGAAATGAAGATACTGAACTTCTTACGTTGTAACTTACAACAAACATGAAAAAGTTAAACGGCGTCATATATTCTATTTCCACAATCACATGACTGTTACTTGTCGTTATGATAAAATAGAGATAACGAATGTGCTTATTCCAAGTTATCTTTAAAGCAATATTATCCTCACCCTTACGTAGCTCAACGACCAGAACAGTAAGCTTACCTTGAACTAATTCCAATCAATTGACATTGAGATTGTATTTTTTGTACGCTTGAGTTTCCACATTGGCGCCAAATTGGACCCGTATTGCGCAGATTTTGAGTGAACCAAACTCAGTGCTATTACATTTTTTCAACATACGAACCCAATTCGTCGCTAATTGTTGCTAAAGCGTACGAAAAATTACAATCTCAATGAGAATCGATCGGAATTGGTTAATGAGAAGCCCACAGAAAATATAGGACTGTTTTCCATAATCGCGCTGTTAGAAGCAAAGAAGTATTTTTGGGGTCGATCAAGCTCATCGTTAATTCACGAGCACTGTTGTGTAATACAAAACAGAGGGTAGAGGAACCGGCAGGCACTGGCTTTTAAATTATTTTGCTTTCAAACTTTGCACACTCCCACTTCTAACTTAAAAGCGGGCAATAAAAACACCGAGCGCTTAGTATTCGCGCAACGGAAGCTTTGAAATTCAAAAGGACGGACTACAAAAGTAGCTAATGTTGCCAATAATCGTTATCTAGCGGATAAGCACCCTAACGGAGTGGCTTGCCAATTGCCTCGAGATACGTAGCAGTTAATTGCCAAGCCAGCGTATAGGTATACGAAATAAGTGCTCCACGGTCGAGCTTGGAGATAACATGCCTATTCGTCTCTTGAGCTCAGCCCTCGTATCATGAACAGCGAAACACGATATGACATAGCGATAAATCGATATGAACTGTCAAAATATTTTCGATATAATCGCTATCTTGAAATTTCATCGACTTTAATATATTAACAATGCCCAAAAATAACAATATTTATATCCTAAACATACTCTAATCTAAACTTTAAGATCACTAAAAAGTCTAACTTTTTTTAACAGTTTATATCGATATATCGTTTTATCGTATCGTGTTTCGGTGTTCATGCTATTCTGTCATAGTTTCGACCTGGGATGAACATTGTTTTATATAACAAATTTGGCAAACAAGCTGGCTACCCGTCTGATAGTAGGTGGTTACAGTCGCTTATTGTAAGATTTGCAATTATAATCGTACAACACCTACAAAGACTCTGGATTCTCACCGAAAAAAGAGGCTCTATACCAGGGCAGGCTGCCTGCTTGGGTACCTCCGTCTTACCTAGTTCTGCCGCAAAACAGCAGTGCTTGCATTTCTATAAATCATAAAATATCTTCATAAAAAAAGACCCCGATGTACGTTGCCAACTTATGTCGTAAGATTCACGTTAAAATTTAAGGTATGACATGGTTGTTTAGTGCTGCTGGCTGTTCAGTGGTAACAACTGAACAACAAGTATACGTGAAGAACGCGTAGTATTCGCGCTGTCGCCACACGTATGATCAAAAAATTCGGACTGTTCCCAGTAGTCTTACCGAGTAGTCTTACCAATAATAATGACTATGAAGGTACCGAAAAGATCTTAATGACTAATATGTAGCATTTATGTTCTATTAGACTTTGCCTGTTAATCATACGTTGCACGCACACTCACGCACACACACACACACAAACACACACACACACACACACACACGCTGATGTTTTGTTAAATTTCATATTTTTGTAAATTACCTACACACCGTGACCAATAAAAAATGTACCAACAGGAAGGAACTGGCTTCTGACACACAAGTTATACTTATTTCATAAGCCAGGGTAGCATTAATTTTTTGTATATTGGTTATGTTGCAATAAATATATTTTTCATTTCATTTTCATTTTCAATACAACTGGGAGATTCCTTCCCAATAGACTAACTCATAGACATGTCGCTATACATTAATGTAGCCGTAGCAATACATTTTAGTGAATTCGAAATGTTTTGTCCGATAATGGAACACGAAAAATCGTTGACACCCTGTTAGCCTATATCAATACACACATGTTCACTGTCCCATTCTGTAACTGAATACATAGGTTTTCATTCGAGGGTTCTTAGTCCTTAGTACTGTTGGTCGACTCCCTTAAAACGTGATTATTTTAAATAGTACAGTAAGCCCCCATTCAAGCTTTACATTTGCACTGCGAAAACCGCCACTATTACGAGCGACATAAGAACGGTCCAAAAGTCAAACAGTATAGCTTGAGAATGAGCTTACTGTACGAGTATCATCGAAGTTCGGAAGTCGTTCAATCGAAATCCTACCTAAAAGTAGGTACGAGTATTCACATGGTCCTTGGACGCACTTCGACTAAACTTTAACCTCAGATAATATATTTAAATGAATACGTGGAACTAAAAGATTACTAAGCTTTTTGTGTATTTCTGATGTTGTTAAAACATGACTTTTCTCTCAATGCAGTTTCAACTGTGTGACGTTATATACGTATACATGTTTCATATATATATATATATATATATACATATTTATATTTACTTTTAATAATATATCGTATTCAGTGTGTGATACAAAAGTTATTATTCGTTTTTTAATGATTATTTTTATTTATAACAATTTAGAATAAAACCTATTTATAGGATCGGTACTTATTTAGCCATGAAATATTTTTAATCTTTGTTATATTAGAATTGCCGCGTAAAAGAGAGTTTGACGTTTTGAATCGAGAGCCCGCGCATGCGTAATAAGGGAGAGGGAAAATTTAAAAAGGAGAATAGAAATTCATTTCGATTTGAGCCGAGAGAGTTATTTTTATATTTATGATTAATTTATTTCTCTGGCTAATCTATGCATTTACCATTTCCTCGCGTAACTTATACTCTGTAAGTTATTGTTAGAAAAATGATTACATATTTCAAATAAAAGACAAATTTGGAAAATACAAACATAAATATATTATTGGTAAGTTAACAATAGATTATTTTATTACAATATAATACTTATATAAATTGCTGTAGGTATTGTTGGTTATTGTATCTATTATTCTGTTTATTATACGAGCAAATTTAATATTACAGTACCATCTAAGTACACATATTCTTATTTAATCAATTGAACAAGAATAAGGATTTCCCTACAAGACTGTGATTTCTATGAGCAGGCGTCGGATCGCTGGAAGGAGTATTTTGTCAATATACACGAGTTCAGAGAGAGGGTATGTTTATGATACAAAATAGTGTTCTTTTGTCATATAGTTTGTTGCTTATAAATAGTTATTTTAAATAGTGCTTTCTCGTGAATACAGGAGAGGTTGCGGAGGGCATTTTTTCAAATTTTATCGAAACTTTTTGGCAACATCTTGAATAAGATTCGTTTTGTTGAAGTTTGGAAGAAGAATCCAGTGTGTTCGGTGTAGCGGTGCAGTGGACTTTTGTTCGTATTTTGATATCGAACTACATTCAAGTAAGCTGTTTTCTATGTAATATAGAAAAATTTAGTGCATTTGGTTGGATCCAGGAGAAAATTCGCGCCAGTTGCAAGTTTTAGATAAATAATTTACTTATGTATTCTTTTTTTTCTTCTTATATTTTTTTCGATCCACGATAGGCAAAGGGTTTTGTGTTCATACAATCTAGTTTAGCGATAAAAATGAGCTACACACATTGAACCATTGTTTTAACCGTACAACATGTTTTAAGAGAGCAAAAGAAACTTAACCCATGTTTTGTTGGTTCATGTTACGTTTTTTTTAGAAATAACATTATTTGTTTTTTTAGTCTAGTTAATAAATGTGTTATGAAAAAAAGGTATTTTCATTATTGATATTTTTTTTAAATCCTGATCACATACTTCTTGTCTGTGCCGGGCCGAGAAGCAGTGTGACAACTGCTGAGCCTCTTGCAGAACGTTTGATTCGACGGCACTTCGGTTCGTTTTCCAGATGAGAATCGATGTAAATAAGAAAATGGTGTCAGCGACTAAATTTCAGAGACATCGTTACCATTTTTTATGTAAATCGATCCTTTGTTTATTTACATTAGACCCGTCTACTCATTATTCAATAAAAACATACCCGGGACACTATTATCATGGTACAAGTAAAAATATGGCATCCTCAGATCAAAGAAAAGAGGGAAGCACGTGTTTAATGTTTACAAGTATAAATCATTGCATAACAACGAAAAAGTTTGGCCGAACTTGTCACAGGAATTTCACATAAAACTTTTTATATTTCCTTTCAGAAAAATAGGACGCATCAAATTAATTCAAATTAGTTCGTATCGCGCTTCCCATCGCATAATAATGTTACGCTTTTGAATAATTTATGGCGATGAATAAATAAAAGGTGTGGTTAGGTGGATGGACTCCACCTATGTGTAATTGTTACGCCCATATCAGAGGTTTTGCTTTTCTTTACTACTTCGGGCCAACTAGGTATTGAACTGAACTTCTCATGATTAATAAACATTAAAGACACACAATTTTAACAGTTGATAATAATAAAAAAATTAATCACCTCGGAATCTTCTGGCCTGTGTTTCTTGAAAATATTATAATCAACAAATACTGAATATCTATAGTACTCGTATATACACGGTTATTTTTTTATCACCCTGGAAAATTTTAGGGACGCTTCAGCCCCCCTAGCATGTACACGCATTGTAGTTATATGATACAGGCTATCTTATCATATCGACAGCGCGATATGTACCAATTTTTCGAGCATGTCTATTGTAGTGAAACGTTATGATATAATTTTAACACGAGCTATGATACGATAAGCCGGGTGATAAGTGAATCAATATTACCAATATAACAATCTTAATATTGTTTTTTTTTTTCGATCATCATTCATTCTTCTTATTTTTTGTTTTTTTTTCATAACCTCTAATATTTGTTTATCTGTGGATGTGAATTTTTATTATCTACTAGGTAGGTACTCTGACAAGTTTGTGGACAGATCAGAAAGTACTATGTATTTTTTGTGCGCCCTAATCGCCATAGTTCGACGGCTAGTCGTCTGTGTTTTGTGTTTGTTTCGATTGAACGTGAATTCTATGTAGAAATTATTCTATTTAATTACATTAGCATAATTAGGAAATTATTCAATATAAATAAAAAAAAACACTTAATACACTAAGTATATCAATTTGTGAAAAGAATGTCTGGGAAATCAAGGTGAGTTTCTTATTGTTTTTTTGTTAATAATATTCGTGTAAAAGCTACGGTCTAAAATATTACCTATTTTGGCTCACTTAACAGTAATAACACTTGAACTTTGTATTCTAGAATTCGGAGTACGGTCCAGCAAATAAAACTCTTAACTGATTATATGGCTACACACCCATCACTGGCTCATGGAGAATTTACCGGGTCACAGGGACGTTTAAAAGAACAATGTGAGTGGGAACAAGTCAGACTGATGCTAAAGGAGCATGGCCCAGACAAAACAATTGAACAGTGGAAAGTGGTAAGGAAGTATTCCCTTTTCTATACCACCTAAGTGATCTGTGGGGTTAGCACCCAGGAGAATCGAAAATCGAATCGAAATCCGAATCGAGGAGTTTGTATGGCAATTTTATTAGTTCTGCTACTCACCGCCGTGGCGCTAATAAAATTGCCATACAAACTCCTCGATTCGGATTTCGATTCGATTTTCGATTCTCCTGCGTGCTAGCCCCACTGCTGCCATTTAACTCAGTGTAACATACATCCATCTTCGCAGAACACTATGGTTTGCCTATTATGATGGATGTAGTTTATTGCATATTCATAATGTTGACACCTTAGAATAATAATGCATAGAAACCCAATCGGCGCGCACAATTTGATGCAACTAAATGTAAGCCATAAATGGCTCACTACGCCGGATAGCTCAGTACTATTCAAGGAAAGGTCTCATCGTAGTGTGCGTGAATCGCACGTAAGCGACCACACAGCGGTGTCCTTTTTGCTTCAATTTAATCATCGCGCTCTGTACCGGACTAGTACTGGGCTATCTTTCTATGCGTTATTTAATACATGTTTGTTTCTTTTTCAAGATGTACTTCTAAGGTAGGTAAGGTAAGGTATTATAAATTATTTTATGATAGATTAATGACAATTACCAAACCATCACAGTGAAGTCAGTCTGTATTCAATACTATTTTATTGTATTGTCATAGAATAAACAAGTAGTTTTATTTTCATTTTAATGTTGGACATTTGAGGTCAGATACACCAGTAAAATAACTTCAACATCATATGATTTGGTAGCTAAACACATTTTTGCCCTAGGGCGCGTTCCATTTGAGCACAGATTCGCGGAATTTTCAACATTTTTAGCATCATCGCATTTCATTAGCTTTGACGCTAGCACGGCTAGCATCGTACGGGGATAGAATCTTATCACAATACATTTCAATTTAATACTGTATTATTCCAGTAAAGTATATTTTTATTATTTTATCCCTTATTAATAAAACTATTTAATTTATTATTCATTTAGTTTGATTGCTTTTGGGATATAAGTAAAAAGGCAGCTTAAGTATAATTTGAATTTTGTTACAATCATTGTGTTCATTGGAAAGGGACGGTGTTTTATCTTACCTGCTTGATTAAAGCTTTCTATAGAATATGATAATATTCACTTGTCAACTCTTGGACAAACTTTAATTATAAAATAAACAAAAACAACTTTAATTATAAAATAATTGTACTTTGTGTCTATCCCGAAGATGTTTACAATATTACATGCAGCAGTACGTAGTATGATGCTGTCCTTACCACACTTTTTAAAGCTAAAAATATATAGCTAATAAAATTGAAAATAATAATTAGTGAAATTTTACAATTTACTTCCGGTTTGTGTTAATGCTGCCATATTGTTAGCCGATGTCAGTCATTACGTTTTTAGGTGTCGTCCGAGCCACACAGTTCTGCAATTTACGTCTTAACTTAGTTTAACTTTTGATAAAGTATTTAATTTTTACTTCAATTATGGGAAAAAGAAAGCGATCTGATAAAAATAACGACACTGTGGAAAGTTTATTAAAAAAGGTTAAAAAGTTGGTGCGTAAACAAAGAAGACTTTCATCATCAGACGATGAATCGAAGTGTGATTCTCCGATGGAATCTCCAAATCAGGACATAGTCAGTGATTTAGAAACCCTAGGTATGTAATAACTTATGTACTTATAACTTTTATATTACATTTAAAATTTCTTCATCTACCCGGAAAGGCTTTTCATATTCTATTAACTATGCTTCCCGACGTATATCGTGTGTGGATGTATTGCACAACAGTTATAATAATTATAATGATTATACCCCGACGTATATCGTGTGTGGGTAGGCGTAATGCCATCAAATATCCCGACGTTTTCGTGTGTGGATAAAAAATGATCAAAGTGCGATAATAATTAATAGATACATATAATCATTTTGCATTTATTTATAATTATCCCGACGTATACCGTGTGTGGATAAAATATACCTATACAAGTCATAAAACATTATCTTATTTTTTCTTTTTTACGTCATTACAGACGAAATCCCTATCGCCAAAACACCTTGCGATGATAAATTCGACGACAATAGTCAAGACTTAGACCCCGATATTTTAAATTTATTAGGGGCAGACCATACCCAGGACAAAAGTTTTGGAGAAAATTTACATAAAGACTTAGCTACTAGATGGCAACATATTTTACTAAATGGGTTGCCTAAAGACGAGAAGATCGATTTACTAAAACAATACTTGCCAGCAGAAAATTGCCAGCATATGAAAGCGCCGAAACTAAATCCTGAAGTAAAGTCGGCCCTTGGCGAATTATGTACAAAAAAGGACTCGTATAGCGAGCAGAAACAGAACCAAATGGCCAGCTGTATTGCCGCCATTGGGAAAGCTATTAACTTGACTTTGACATATAAAGATGTGATTCCTCAAGACATTATAAAAACTTTAGGTGATGCTGGTCGATTGCTATGCGACACTCACTTCAGGGAGTCTCAATCAAGACGATATGTAATTATAAATTCAATCAACAAGCAGAAAAGAGATATAATCAAAAACAGTAAATTAGATGAGTTCTTATTTGGGTCAGATCTATCTGAGCATCTGAAGTCTTCCAAGGCTATTTCAAGATCTGCGGCAGAGCTAAAAACATACTCAAATATGAACAAGACTTTTATTCAACCGAGCACGTCTACACAGCGAAATTCTTTAAACGCAAGGGGGGCTCCGCGGATGCAGGCCGCCGCGCCGCGAGCGAACCCCGCACCACGGCGCCAGCTGCCGCCGCCGCCTCCGCCGCCGCCGCCGCCGCCTGCGCCGCGAGACCGTCGACGAGAACCGACCAATGCGAGGCCGAACAACTACCGTCATTATTATCCGAGACGATAAATCAATCATTTGAGGTAGGAACCAATGTACCTGTTGCTGGTAGACTTAAATATTTCTTTCATGAATGGCTTAATATAACTAATGACAATACCGTTTTATCTTGGATCAGTGGATACAAGATTCCATTTCATACAGAACCATACCAGTTTAATAAGCCCATAAACAGGCCATGTACACCGGACGAAGTTAACGTAATTGATAAATGCGTTTTAGAATTGTTAGATTCTGGCTTTATATCTACTTGCTTACCATGTGATAAGCAATTTATTTCCCCTATATTTACTGTGCCTAAACCGAATGGAAACAACAGATTCATATTAAATTTGAAAGATTTAAATAAATTCATTCAGGTCAATCACTTCAAAATGGAAGATTATCGAACAGCTTTAAAATTACTAGACAATAATTACTATATGGCAACATTAGATTTAAAGGATGCATATTTTTTAGTACCGGTCGCGGAAAGTCAAAGAATCTGGCTTCGTTTTTATTGGAATTCTGACATATTCAAGAATCAACTATTCGAATTCAACGTTCTTCCGTTCGGTTTATGTACAAGTCCATTTGTTTTCACAAAATTATTAAAACCTGTGTTATTCTATCTGCGCTCCTTAGGATACTTATCAGTGGTTTATTTAGACGATTTCTTATGTATAGGAAACACATATCTGGACTGCTTACATAATATTACAACAACAAGAAAACTTCTCTTAAAATTAGGATTTTTAATTAATAAAGATAAAAGCCGATTACATCCAATGAAACAATGTACATTCCTAGGCTTCACATTTAATACAACCAATATGACATTAACTTTACCAGCCGAAAAGAAAAACAGAATAAAAAATTTTGCGAACCAATTACTAAGTATAAAGAAAATTAAAATTAGAGATTTCGCTAGATTTTTAGGGTTATTGACGTCAGCTTGTCCCGCCGTTAAGTACGGCTGGTTGTACACAAAGCTACTGGAACGAGAAAAATTCTTAGCCCTTAATTATTCAAACAACTATAATAAATATATGAGTTTACCAAATAATTTACAAAGCGATTTGCGATGGTGGAAAGACAATATATTATTGTCATATTCTTCATTTCAATCAAATGATTACACACTTACAATTTTCACTGATGCCTCATCCACTGGTTGGGGTGTTGTGTGCAATGATAAAACCGCCAATGGAAATTGGGCTCAATCACAATTATCATTGCACATAAACACTCTTGAGTTACTAGCGGCCTTTTATGGTCTTAAGATCTTCGCTAATCAGCTCTCCAACTGTAATGTCTTATTAAGAATAGATAATACCACTGCCATTGCATACATCAACAAGATGGGCGGCGTGCAATACACACACTTAAATAACATAGCCCGCGACATCTGGCAGTGGTGCGAACAACGAAACATCTATGTCTTTGCGTCTTATGTTAGGTCTAAAGATAACATCATTGCGGATTTCGAGTCACGTCAATCAAACATAGACACGGAATGGGAATTGGCAGATTATGCGTTCAATAGGATTACCTCGTTGTTCGGCAAACCGGAGTTTGATTTATTTGCTAGCTCACAAAATTATAAATGCATTAGGTATGCATCTTGGAAATTAGACCCCCATTCTGAAATTATTGACGCATTCACCTTTACGTGGAATAAAATAAATTTCTATGCCTTTCCACCATTTAGTCTAATTGCTAAAGTTTTGAATAAAATAAAATGTGACACAGCAAAAGGCATCGTTGTAGTGCCATTCTGGCCCATGCAACCATGGTACCCATTATGGTCAAGGCTACTTGTGTCGGAAATTATATATTTCGAGCCTAATAAAAATCTTTTAATTTCGCCTTTCAGAACGGAGCATCCCCTCCATGCGGATCTTACACTGATGGCCGGCGTATTATCCGGCAGTCGCTGCTAAAACGCGGTGTTCCAGAGATTTCACTCGATATAGTGATGGCATCGTTTGCTCCAAATACAATAAATCAATATAATTCATACATCAAATCATGGTGTCAATATTGTAATGATAAATGTTTAGATTTTTGTAATGTTAATAGTGCGCAATTGATTGAATACTTAACCGAAAAATTCAATAGCGGCACTAGCTATAGTACACTAAATTGTCATCGGTCAGCATTGTCTGCACTATTAGGACATGAAATTACACTCAATGATTGCATAAAAAGATTTTTTAAAGGTGTTTACCGCTTGAGGCCACCTACGCCTAAATATAATACCACGTGGGATCCGAATCTAGTTTTAAATTATTTGAGTAATCTTTCTCCAGACGATTCTATAACATTAAAGGAACTTTCTTTAAAAACGATTACACTACTTGCTTTAGCATCTGCACAAAGAATGCAATCATTGAGTCTAATTCAACTTAAAAATATTTCTTTTCAATCAGACAAAATTCACATTAAAGTAAATGATTTAGTTAAAACTTCCAGGGCGGGTTCTTATCAACCCTTCATTACTTTGCCATTCATTAAAGAAAATTCAAGCGTCTGTCCAGCATCTGTTTTAAAATCATATATACAACGAACTAATAACATTCGTAACGAGGAAGAATATCTCTTTATTAGCTATCGAAAACCGCATAAAAAGGTAGGCAGTCAGACTTTGTCGCACTGGGTCAAATTCATACTGGAAAAGAGCGGGATCGATATATCTATTTACGGGAGCCACAGCACGCGTCATGCGTCCACCTCTGCAGCACGCAGAGCTGGTGTTAATTTAGAAGTTATTCGAAAGACCGCGGGCTGGACAGAATCTTCCCAAGTCTTTACGAAATATTATAATAAAGATTTAGCTTCTACAACTAATTCAAATTTTGTAAATGCAATTTTTTCAAATGCTGAGTAATCGTTTGTTTATCTTTAAACAATATCATTAATCATTTTTTGTTGTAAACTATGATTGGCTATAGGGACTATAAAATTATGGTTATGTTTCTGAAATGATCAATTAAATTAATCATTACCAATTTATAGTGTCTTAATTTTTTCGATGCTCTAAACATCTGCATGTAATATTGTAAACATCTTCGGGATAGACACAAAGTACAATTGAGAATCAAACGAACTTACCTAGTGAAGTTTGATGTCTAATTGTACGCGTGTCTTGACCGAAGATGTTTACATTCCCACCTCTCCCTTGTATAAACCCAAGAACTATCGAAAAAATTTTGCTCTGAAGTAATGACTGACATCGGCTAACAATATGGCAGCATTAACACAAACCGGAAGTAAATTGTAAAATTTCACTAATTATTATTTTCAATTTTATTAGCTATATATTTTTAGCTTTAAAAAGTGTGGTAAGGACAGCATCATACTACGTACTGCTGCATGTAATATTGTAAACATCTTCGGTCAAGACACGCGTACAATTAGACATCAAACTTCACTAGGTAAGTTCGTTTGATTCTCAAATATATCACAAAACAAAAATGTCTCTGACTTATTGAATTCAGCTCTTATTATTTTTTCCAGACTTGGCGTGACTTGCGCCGTAAAGCACGTACTTAAGGGAGTGTAGTCATGCGGTCTTTAAGCAATACAGGAAACACCACTGTTGTGCCGGTCTTGTCAGACCAAACTAATAAAATTCTAGGAATTATGGGCACAGAAGGAGCTTTTGGCATAAGTGGTGGTGAAGAATCTGGTGTAAGTGCTGCATAAAATAAGTAGCCATTCAAAAAATATTGAGTCATAACTGAAATGTTTATTATTATGAAGGTTTGTTATTATCATCCTTATTATCTAATATACAAAATGTCTCATATCTCCCCATAAAAATTATATTTAAGTTTATTTAAACTATCAAAAGTGCCAACCTAAAACTGTTCTAAAATTCAATTTTCATTACATGACAACTTTCTTTTTGGTTGAATAAATATTATAATTTTTATGGGATTATGAGACCGTTGCATATAAAATCTTGTCACAGTGTGTGTTATCAAACTCCTCCAAAACGGCTTTACTAATTTTTATGTTTTTTTGCATATATTTGGTGGGTCTGAGAATAGGGTGGCCCTTTCCAGTCTATTGGACAATTATGAAATGTAGTTTGCGGGCACAGTTAGTTATATATGTAAGTTAATTGGTGGCTCAATGATCTCAATACTGGCTTTCTAATCTGGGGTCCATGGCTAGAAACCTGTCATGTATTTTGATTTTTAAAATCTACATTTATGTACATATAGAAATTCTAAATGTATTGTTTAAATAAATAAATAAATCTGACACTCTTATGGTGAAGGAAAACATTGTGTTAACTACATACAATCTGCAAAGAAATAAAAAAGTGTATGTGAAGTCAGTACTGGGCCAGTGTGGTTGGTTTAGCCCTAAACACCCTAATTTAGTCGCTATGGGGATGTGTATGAGCTGCTGATGATATGTAAATTATTATTATAGATTGGATCTACACCATCGCCCAGCTCAGTCAGTGTGACTCAGTCACAGGGAGATTTTACGCAGGACAACATCACATATGATATTTTTTTGAATGAGGTGGGTCAACTTAACCAAGATTTCAATACATAATTTATAGATCACAATCACCCATGTTGTTATATTGCTTTAAATATTTTACATCTTTAAGTCTATAGCTAGACAAGAAGTCATTTGGTTGTTTTCAGAGCTAGCTTTTTAAGTAAACAAATTACAGAGTACTACTTTAATAAGAGATAACTTCCTACTGCTAATGTTCTTACTTATTTTTTTTGTATTTTAGGTTGAAACTGCAATTGAGTCCCAACAGGCTACTCTCAATGAAGTGAGTTAATAGTGTTATATGGGGAAAGCATAATTATTAATTCAATAAGTTTATTACTAACCATTTTGACTGATTACAGGATACATATATAATTATTTCGGAAGAGGCAAGCGAGGAACATGGGCATCAGGCTTCAGCTAGTCAGTCACATAGACCCACAAACCAATTACGACCTGTTGGGCGGGCTTCAGCTTGTGAGTCACCAAGGCTCATAAACCAAACAGAACCAGCCATACAGACTTCAGTTAGTGTGTCATCTAGACTCGCTAAACAAACAAGGCCTACTGGACGGGTTAGTGATCCAAAACCTAGGATCACAGACCAAAGCCCAGCTACAGGCAGACAAACACCCCAACAAAAAATAAACTCACTCAGAAGCGCAATTAGGCAGCGAAATCAACAGCCACGAATAAGAGCTAACCAGTTCCTTGAAGCAGAGCAAGAAAAAACGAATGTTTTAAGGGTATGTGTTCTTCTTCTTAACATATACTTTTTAACTTCTTAACTAAATATTGTTTAATAGTGGGTTTCGTTGTTTGTTCAACAATAAAGCCCACTTCACTTCAAAACCATTGAACTAACTTTGATGATTTTGACTATGAAGATAGACAAGTTTTGATAAAAGTTAGCCTTCTTCAACTAAACCATATCCCGATTCTTTTTTAGTTGTTTCTGTGGGTCACACCACAAAATAGAACAAGTACACAATACTAATATTGTAAATGTGAAAGTGTTGATGTTTCCCTCATACTATATTTTAGGACCTTTAAGCTTCAGAGTAGATACACGTAAATATATAGTACTTAGGATATCAATGTTATTATGAAACAATAATTTTTAAATTATTAATTTTAATAAACATGTGTATATATATATCCTTCTAGTTAATAAGTAATAATCATAGTAATTATATAATGCTGTAATATACATAATATGGATGTTATCTATCCATTGTTGTGTGATTAAGGATATTTTGTCAATTATTTTTCCTCTACAGCAAGTAAAATTTTGTTATTTGTTACAGGATGTTGCAAATCAATTAGCTATCGCTAATAGACATAGCGCTATACAGTCGCGATATATGATTAAGGAGAGGTAAGTAAATAAACCTTATCCAATATTTTTTGGGGTGTAAAGGAAAAGTCTCAAGTTTCTATAGTAGGATTTATTAAAAAATAGCTATGTAAAGTAAGTCTGTACTAAATTTTCTCGCTTTTGCTGAGCTATACGCAAAAGCATTTCGTTCATGTGTTGATATGGTGCGTGTCCGAAGATTTCTTGCATTAACACCTCACTTTCAATGGGTGGAATTCTGAAAGGATAATAGTAGTTTTTAGCAGACTTATGTATTGTGTGCAAATAATAACTATAAAAATAGGAAGTTAGTATATAGCAAATGTGGATATTTACCGAAAGTGTTTCATTATATTGTACAAAGTACACCAAGCATAGATTATTGCCGATGCCTTTTCTGGGCTATAGTGTAGGCTCCGGTCTAGGCCCAGACACCGGAAGGTGCCTTTAAGGTACCCATTAGTCCGTTCTATGACATTGCGTGTAGAACAATGCCATGAGGTATAACGGTCTTCTGGTGAATCCACTTCCGTGTTTGTGATTGGAGTCATCAGCCATGGCTCCAAAGCATAACCCGAGTCCCCTGTAAAATAAAATATTCACTTATGTAATGTTTTAATGTTTCTTTTTTTACAGATTATGGCAGCTACGCAAAGACTTATTTAAGTAATTGGAATTATGTAGTTAAATTATAGTTGATTGCTTTGTAAACCAAATTATTAAACACAACAGATTTACTTATGTTATTTTATATGAATATTTTTTTTATTTTGATATAAATACCTACTTAAACTTTAATTTTTGCACAAAGATTTATTTAAGTAACTAGAACTTGTTAAATTATTGTTGATTGTTTTGTTAACCCAATTGTTAGACATGACTAATTTACTTTTATTTTATATTTTTTTATTAATTTTATGGTGTTAAAGTACTTAGGGCTGATTATTTAATTCGCAAATATCTTTTTATTTAGAATAGGTGAAATTATAGTTGATTGTTTTGTGAACCCCAATTGTTTGATATGACTGACTGATTTACTTGTTTTTTATATAAATATTCGTTGATTTAACTTGATATAAGTACCTAAGACTGATTGTTTAATTTATACAAAATAAACCAATATCAAAGTATATTTATTGTAGGTGTTTTTCTTAAAAGTAAGTATACTATTTGATAGCAGACGTGACTGATTTACATTATAAATGTTGATTTCTGTTGATGTTTAAACCTATAATAAATAAGACTGATTGTTTAATTATTATATAATAAACATAATTAATAACATTTATTGAAGATTGTATTGTTAATTCAGTTCAATCCATAAACACCCCACTGCTGGTCACAGGTCTCTCCTCCGCAGTTAGAGTAAAAAGAGTGGACAATTAGAGGTAAGACAACCAGTCCTAGTTGTGGAGAAGTCCAGGTGGCGCTTGCTTCGGCACATTCTAATCACTTTCCATCAAGTCTAAGAGCTTCTCTGTCATGTAAAATTGGCTCTGATGATGAGAAGAAAGGGAGCAGTGACTGGTGAATTCTGATTTTCACCATATGGACAACTAATTCTTTATAATTAGAGTTAACTGTTTGTTACTTGATATATGACTGATTTACATTTGTTATGCGACTTAATATTTTAACACCTATTGTGAAGTCATAAGAAAATTAATATTGTATAGATATCTGTGATTTGTGTTCGAAATTTATTAAGACTGAATGTTATACGTAATGCACTCAACAAAATAAATGATTAATAAGATTGTGATTTGTTTTCTTTTATAATAATGAAAATTTTTCAATACAATGAAAATTCAATTTCATACTATTCACTTTTTTAATACAACAAAGTTGGCAAACAATCAGGCAGCTGCATATAGTAGTATGTGGTTCCTGTAAGGATGCCAATGATGCCAAGGATGCCAATGTACATGCTAACTTGTAATATTAATGTCAAGTCACAGTACTCAGTAATTTCACTGCCTGTCTTACCCTTCAAGCTGGAACATAGCAATGCAAGCAGAGATAGGGGTAACTACTCATGCAGGTGACTGTTGCAGTTTTCCTCTGGTGAAATTGTACATTATTGATCACAAGAAAAAATATAGCATATTGTGTATTCTGTAGAATTACTCACCCAGCAAAAAGTATTGACCTGTTTGCTCATTGTATAGCCTCTGCAGTTCATTCTTTATCCGGGAATTATTAAAGATGTACTGATCATGGCAACTCCCTGGGTAATTCGCATTGGCATTTAATATTCTGGAATCTGAATCACAAATCTGAAATAGATAAAATTTCAAAATGGTCTGCCATAGTCGTTTGTAGCATTTATTTAAATATAATTTATTAAATATGGAAGGGCCCTTCCAAGTTGTTCATGAGCATTTGTCATTGCCGGGTCACAAACACAGCCATGACACTAAACATTAATGACCTTTAATAGAAATGTAGTACCATTGCACTGTACCTACTGTATTAAAAAATATATAAGATGAAGGTAGCGGTAGATACCTACAATTACTAATTATCCATATATGAAGTATGATTCATTACATACCAATTGCACATTAAGTGTCATATCTCCATGACGATTCCTATACTGGGAATTTGTAACTCCATTGGGGGGAAATATTTTTATATGAGTGCAGTCTATGGCCCCCAAAATATTTGGCACGCCAGTTTTGGTCAAAAAATTTTGTGCCACCTGATGTCTTTCTCTTGGGTTACCAGGAAAGGTTATCCATTTTGGCTTTAATCTGTAAAAAAAAGATTTTTATAACCATGCATAAAAGACACAATTCTGGGGAAATAAAATTATTTTGTATCATACGCTTTGACATTTCTACTTTTAGTAATATTAATACCTATATATTTTAGAAATGGATCAAAACACAGTGTAAAAGAATCTCTTTTTGTGGCTAGCTTTTATCCAAAAAATAGTCAGATGTTGGCTTATCTTGATAATACATCTATAGTAGAATATATTGAGACAGTAATTATAGAAACTGTAGAATAAATAAATAAAATCCAAAGACTTAATATTCTTATCTCGATGATAAAATCTAACAACACAAGCTAAGCGGTCTATTTACCTTGTATTCACAGCTGTTACAAATTGATTCAAATATTTACTGACAGTCGTCTGCCCAATGCACTGACTGGCCTCATTGGCGTTTCCCCGTTGGTAGTGACCGTCCAGCAATATTTTTAATGAAGAAAGAACCTAAAAGACGTCTAACACAGGTGTTGTAATGTAAATATATGAATAAATACAATAGGGTTTGAAAAATGCCTTTCGTTTTTAAATAAACTCCAACCTTTAAAGCAACCGAGTATCCTTTAGGGCTTCGAGGAGCCAAATCTTGATTTAGCTCCATACACAAATAATCGACCATTTCCATGGACACCTTGTAATTTCTCAAAAATTCATTGGAAGGGAGAAGAAAGGCGTCCGACAATTCTCGAATCATCGTCCTCTCCTCTCTTCTAATGTCTTTCTCTTCTGCAGCTAGTAAACGCATTCGTATGAAGGACTGCGATATTTTGTGTTATTGAAAATACTAATTTTTACACAACTATTTCACTTTATCATGCACTCCGGTCGTCGTCGATAAATTATGATATCTAAATGTCAAAAGTAGATATTTTAAACGATATATATCGACCAATATTTGGTCATGCTCGACAATATCGAAAAGTGACCGGCGGACATGCTCGCTCATCTCGTTATCATATCGATTCATAACAAAGTGACGTTACCGGCTTGGCTATACTCGCTGTTTCGATAAAATTTCAAGATGGCGGTTGTATCCAACGTATTTTGACGGTTCATCGTGATAAAATGCTTTATCATGTCGTCTTTTTGGTGTATATGCTAGGGGGGCAGGACACATCCATTATTACATAAAAAAATGAAATTAAAATAAAAAAATATATTAAAAAAAAATCTCTAAAAATGCTGCTCTCAACTAGTGCAGCATTTTTTGTATTTTTTTTTAAATTGATATAAAATTAAGTAAGTGAGTAATTTTTTTTATTTATATTTAAATCATTCTAATACCATGTCGTGAAGTGTCCCTTAAATTTTCCAGGGTGATAAAAAAATTACCGTGTATAAAAGTAAGTCGTGTTAGTTACACTATTTATAACACAAGAACGGCTGAACCGATTTGGCTGAAATTTGGGGGGAAGGTAGCTTAGAACCAGGAGACGGACATAAGATAGCTTTTATCGTAGAAATCACCCCTTAGGGGAGAGAAAAGGGGGGTGGAAGTTTGTGTGGGGAATCAATAACCGCTGAACCAATTTAGATGAAATTTGGTATGGAAATCGTTTGAGTTATGGGGAAGGATAAAGGGTGTAAATAGGGTGGTAAAGGGTGTAAATAGGGAAAAGATTTGTAAAGGGAATCAATAATAAAGAATTTCCACGCGGCGGAAGTCGCAAGCAAAAGCTAGTTTGTTATGAAAATAAATTCGAAACACCACAATTGAAATGTAAAAAATACTACCATCAATGTCTATTATTTATTAATAGGCACATTTTACGTTTTCCAACTACAAGAATTCGGGAACAATACTTGAAAACAAATTGCCTTCTGAAATACAGATACTAGAATACTCATAATAATTACGAGGACTTAATAATATTCAAATAATTTATTGTATTGTTGTCGAGCAATATTAACAGAAATATCGCAACGTTCTCACTGAAATATTTGTTGATTTTTCGTTTGAAAGGGTGTTTTATGGTTTCTTTTCAAACTGACACAAAGTAACGGATATCGAATGACACGGAGTGACATCTCACGATTTTTGGTGAAAAAAATATCAATTACATCGGAAGTGGAGGCTAAGTGATGTGGAAATTGTCACTGCCGTGGAATCCATTAAGGTGTAAACTGGATTGACATCGCGTAATAGTGATCCACTATGAAAATCCACAAGTAGATCGAATTACACCTCAAATGTATCAAAACGAATGAATAATAAGTGTAGAATTTCTTACAGAAATAGTATATTATGCAACTAGTGAATAAAGGACGGATTTTAAGCGAGGGCCATAGATGAATCACGAGTAAGTGAAGGATTCTATGATTCGACGCGAGTTATTCATGGCCCTCAGTATAAATCCGTTTTATTCAAGAGTTGCATACTATACTTTATGCCATGACTACGAGAAAAAGAAAGATTTAAGCGAAAATAGACATTTTATATAGAGTATTTTTTGTGCAAGTAAGTTGTAGAGCATTGAGATTGGGGTCGCATACTCGTATATCGGTGTGTTCTAAATTCAAACACCAAAATTGTGATTAAAAGTGCTTTTTATTCACTGCTTTCAGTGAATAAAATAAGGGTTTTAGAGGGGGAATGATATAAAAGATATATATTGTTTTGCAAAATTTAAAAGCTATAATCAAAACCTATTCCGCTTATAACTATACGTAATTTATGCCCCAAGGCGGCCGTAACCCTAGGACAAAGTTTAGAGCAGTGCAACTAGCGTTTCAAATTTTGTCACATTGAAGCCGACACTATTCTAAAAACATTCCGCATGATCAGTACCAAAAAAAAATCAAGATTTTTGGGGTGTTTCGACCCACTTCAACAAATCTGTAATAAATAAAGTAACTTGCTACGCAACTTGCGTTCTTTTTAAATAAAAATATTAATGAAGGTATCTTTCCTGACCTCAAGTTAGCAAGCCTGACCTGAATAGCAAGTTAATACCTTTATTTAAATATAGAAAAAAAAGATCCTGCGAATTATAAACAAACTTCGACTCTATCAGCACTTAGTAAAAATTTCAAAAAATATATCACATCATTTTACAACTAATAAAATCTTACATGAACCAAATTGGCTTTACCGTTAGCGGTTACGGCTGTGCGTGCGTCTATAGATGGGAACATCTCCTTTTATACATATAGATTCCTATGGCCACCTTCCAGCTCCAGCATCAGATCAGCTCCATTGGTAACGCTATAAAAAATGGTAATATTACCATAAAAGTAAAATTTCATGTTGAAAAGAAAAACATACAGCTGTAACTTCCAGGAGCTTTTATTGCAATTCAGTTTAGAACTTATATTGAATAGAATGGTTGATTCGTCGTCTATGCGATTCAGATTAGGCACTGCTTTTGACAGCGGTTCAGACTTCAGTTAGAGTTGAATCGTGAACTTGACATCATTCGATCAATTTTGTATGAGAATGCTTCGAAAGGGAATTCTCACCACGAGTCACGACGTTCTGGACAACCTAAACTGAATCGTTTGTCTGTCAATTTAAGCAAGTCAAACAAAGTTCCAATTTTTTTTTAAATCCTTACAGTGGATTGTGAGGTATTGGATCAATAATTTAGTAAGGCTTCGGTATATATCTCGACATTGTTATGTTGAAATTAATAATAGGTATATTTTATTTTTTTAAATACTGCAGCCATGAGGAATAAAGACTAAAGTTCAATCTCTGTATGTCAAAGTTGTCCCTAATTTTAAAAAAATATAGTTGACGTCCAAAGGGCTTCACAGTAACTGAAGATTCAAAAGGGAGGGCGAAATTCCTGGGACATTGGAATGTATCATAAATAATGTAAAAAGCAACTTTATATTGTATGTAAACAATATTTTAACCATTTTTTCTATTAAATCTTTTTATACGTCTTTTCCTGTGTCACAACAACATGAAAAGTTTATTAAATATACACTGATTTGTTTGTCATAGCTTTACGCTACTGACATACAGCTTACTTCATATAGTATATTACTTCAAGATAAAAAATGGGCATGGCTAACTTCGTGTTTCCGAAGATGGCCGACACGTCATCTAGTCTCCTAGGCAGTATAATGATATAGAGCTGCTCTTACCGAATACCCCTAACCATCATGTTTTGTACGAGAGATTAATAATTGTCTTTGATAAGTTAGACGATTGTTTCCGATGTTTTCCGATGCCTATTATTTATATTGATGTATTGTAACTACGTAAATCAGCGCGGCTAATGGCAGTTTCTGAAACTAAGATTTTTAGGCTCTACAATCTTTTGGAGATTGGACTCCTTGTCCTTCTTCAGGCAATTCCAACTATACGTTAAACTTTCATAACGAGATACGTTTTGAACGTGCTCCAAAGCTACTTATTCATTCATTACCTTATTCATTTTTATTATAACAAAAGATAATATCATGATCTATCAATCTTTTTTGTATAGTTTATGTTTGACATAGCAATAACGATAGTAGGTTTTACCATGGACTTAATTTATTAAGTTCTACCAACACCTAGAATAGCGGGAATAATTGTAATACCATAGGTTCCTTGAAAGTAGTGGTCCAAGACGAGTCGAAAACGAAGAGGAATCGCTGTAAACAGCAACTCATCAGCAGTCACGGCACCGGGCTCACGAGCTGCAGCTTTCCCACTCGCCCTCAGCAGCCTTCGAAGATGGATGCGGTGATAAAGGACCAGCCTCGACCAGATAACCAGCCGAGATGACAGCTGAAAATAGGCGCGAACATTTATACTAAGTTAAAAGTAAATAAATAAATTGTTTTACGACTTTCTAAATAAAACCGTTTTAAGCAAAGAAAAAAATGCGCATGTTTTTGAACGCACCTCGGCACTATAAATAATATAGAATACCACTTACTACTCAATATTTAAAATTCACAAAAATCTAACTGATAATGAGTGACGGAACTTTCAACGAACGATAGCCATCACCTGTGTCGTGATGAATTAAACGAATCAAGAGAACTATTTCACATTTCGTTGCTTCTTATTTACGTTATGATATCATGTTGTAAAGAGGGTGAATATTTAATATCATTTGACATAATAGCAGTTGTAAAATGGTACAGTTTATGACAGCGGGCGGGCCCTGTTTTCGTGGCTCTCCTACTCGTATTTATGAATACTTGGGTGCTTGTACCGATGACAAATATTATCATGTTGGTTAATTAAGAGGGCAACGGCATGTTAAATTACGTACACTATTCATAGATGATGACGCTAATTTGATGCTTTCTATATGATTGTTGGCAATAAACTAATATGAATTTGCCGCCGAGACAAAACAAATTTGAATTTGCTTACGTTTTCTATGAGAGTAACCTTTCGCCTGAAAAAGAGTAATCATTTTTTACAAGTTTTTATTTAACTTGCAATGTAAGTAAGTATGTATGTATGTTCGGGTGGAATCTTGCAAATCAATTTTGAAGCAGATATCTTTAACCGATTGAGCTGAAATTTTGTATACACGTTCAGTTTGGATGACAATGCATGGTTGACTATGTGACGTCATTCTAAATCCAAGATGGCGGCATACCCAAGATGGCGGACCAATTATTTTTAATTCACTCCTACAATATGGGTATCAAATAAAATGTCTGGCTATAGAATTGAAAAATAAAGTAATATCATTATTAATCCAATATGGCGTACTTCTAAAGTTAAAAAATCAATTTTGAAGTAGGTAGATATCTTTAACCGATTGAGCTGAAATTCTGTATAGACGTTCCGGCAAACGACCTTACAACAATGATGCGTTGAATGAGATGAACAGAGTGAGAAACGTGTCCAGTGATAACTAAAAAGTAAAAAATAAATTAAATGTAAAAAAACCTTTTTAAAAACAAGCTTTAAATAAAAGCTTGTTTTTAGAAAGGTTTTTTACATTTAATTTTTTTTCATTTAAAATGTCGCCTTTTTACGAGATGAAATGCTGTTACGATGGCTAGTAGACAGGCGAGTGTGGGACTCCCCCCGCTGGATGGGGCATTCCCACTAAACCAACCTCGATGACCATCTTGTCCATAATCAGGGTGATTCGGAGTCTAGGTAATCCCAATTCGGTGGACCACCCCAGGACAGCTCGGCCAGCTACGCACTGAGTCTTAAATATTTTCGTATAAACATATCCTCCTTAATGAAGATAAAAATGCGTATGTAATTTAATTTATGAAAACGTTATGGTTAATTAACCCTAGCTCTCAAGATCTTAACGTAACGTAGTAATATAGAAAATTAATGTCTTCCAGCTTACTTCGCTGTAAATTCACAAAACAGAATTTGTCGATCTGATGAAAACCTATAAAACAAGTAATCGCAATTCACATTAGACACAAGACGTTACTATTCATGAGCAACGTTACAATATATACGGCTTCATGAGCCAAAGGTCGAAGGCAGCTGATTCATAACACGAAAGCTATTCCTCGGGCGAACATTCATCGATTTACAAATGAACACTCGATAATTGGGTATCATAAAAACCTATCACCTGTCCCATTCGGCCGCGGCGGTCAGACGAACAATTAATAAAAAAATAAGAACAGGCCGGAGAGCCTAAAACGCATTTAATTCGTGATAAGGGTAACAAATTGAATAAAGATAGCGCCAATGTCGGAGACAGCGAGATCGTAAGTGCATCTCTGTGATAAGTCATGTGGAAGAGTTAAAGCAACGTGTGGACATGATAGGCTTTTATCGATTTTAAAACTTTCACAAAAATCTATTCGCTCTCGTAGAAACTTAAATCAGCTACGATTTCGCAAAATTTTTGAACCTAATTGTAAACAGTTTGTAAATTTTTGCCTTTATCTAATGCTCAATATAATTTACAAGTAACACATTAAAAGAGACTATGTTTGTTTCAATATGTTCATTTGTTGGTTTTAAATCTGTGACAGAATGATACAATTTTTTTTACAAAAATATAAAACTGATTTCAAAAACTGCAAAAAGTCATAAATAATATAAGAATACATGATACAACATCACAGTTTTATATTGAAGTTGGTGCTAAATTTTAAGTAACTACGAGTATATTCATTGTTCTTATATTGTTAAGACTTTCAAGGTGATCATTACTTGGCACCGACTACAATATAAAAATGTGATGTTGCATTTGTTCTTATATTATTTACGGCTTTTTGGTGTTTTTCAAGTCGGCTTTATTTTTTTGTAAATAAAAATATAAAAACAATTTTTTGACCTTTTTATTAATTATTCGTATTAGAATTTGAGCCAAGGCAAACACCAGAATAACTTAAAATAAAACGTCTTTAGCCCTAAAAAACTTAAAAACAAGGGTTTTCCTCGATTTGCCTGAAGTTCCATCATCAGATCATGATATGTAACAATGGGACCACCTCGGGAGTATACTCTTTCGATTACAATAAGAATTTTGAAAATCGGCCCATAGATGGCGGAGGAATCGGTGAACATATATCGTTAAAAAATAGAAAATAGATACAATCGAACATAGATCCTCATCCTTTTTCGAAGTCGGTTAAAAATATGAAATACTAAAGATTTCTATTTAATGAGAAAATCCGCATCATTTTCAGCCTTGGTGAATAAAATACACGCAGTAAAAATATTATAATTGTGTTATTTAAAGTACTCGTAGATTTACGATTTTGAAATCTACTTACAATAAAAATTCAAATAGATTATTTTTTTTATAAATTCTAAGAATTAGACCTAAGACGTTATAATGCATCTGTAGAGGAAAATGTAGATACAATACATATATGCAGACGTCTCAACGTAAAATATTCGTGGACCCAAGAGATGTTGGATTATATCATTATTTCAAATTCAGAAAATTTTCAAAGGGTCATCCATTTATGTTGTATTGTTTCGACGAAGTTTGATCATCAATCTTCAATCGACAAAGTTGAATGTAACTTTATACTTCTCTTACTATACACATCCATATATTTCTTTCGTACGTTCTTAAGACGCTCGTATCGAAGATGTTTGTAATCTCGAAATGTCAAAGGTATTTAATTTGAATATCATCTGTTATCTCACTCCCATATTTTAAAATTTATCGATTCACTATCTAGAGGATATAGAACATACAACTACCATTTTAAAATTGATAAAGAGTTCTCTTACAAGACGACATTCAATGCTAAAACGTATAACATAGTAGGCATTTCCGTACAGTGAGAGTTGAGGCTGAGATGATGGCATTACATTATAATTCTCATAAGAAAATTTTAATGTTTTTGAGTTCGTAATCTTGATGCTACATTGCATTAATTATTGAAAATACACAAACTTGTATCCAAATAAAATTATGTGTAACTATAATTTGAGATTTCGTTAATAAAAATTGTATGAGGCTTCACACCAAATGATTTGTGATGATAATATTCATAATAAAACTGCCTTCAACATATTCGGGTGAATATATTTCGTTTTTGAGCATGTTGTTTCCAATATTATAGCAAATTATTGCCATATATCACGGCATACAACCATTCACAAATTTTCTACATTTGGTGTGATGAAAAATTTATTTTTTATTATTTAACTAGCTGCGAAACCAGGCGTTGCCGCGATTATCGCATGTTTGATGGCATAAAAATGTTTTGTTTTTCAATTTAAAACACCATTTTTTCAATTTACATATTACACACATCTCCAATATGAAGAGATCTATTTTCCATTAAACTTGTGGTGTATGGGCAGAAAATTAAATTTTGTCAATTAACTTATTAACTAACTGAAATGATTATGAATTAAAATAGGAAATAGTTCATTTTCATAGGAACTTGTGACATAAGATGTAAAGTCACGGTACCCAGTAATTTCACTGCCATACCTTCCCTTCAAACCGAGACACAGCAATGCAAACACGGCTGCTTTGCGGCAGAAATAGGTAAGAACAATAAAGTAAATTGACACGAATCCGCAAACACTAAAGCTCTAACTAATACAATCGTAAAAGAAACATTACGGCCAGAATAAAACATCGTCTCGTTAAGCTTGTGATGAACAACGTTCAATGGTTCCCTGCACGCAATTAGAATTTAAACGAACCTGTTTGGTATTAAAGTCCCGGAGGAACCCCAAATATTATTTGCATATCACCTAGGGCCAATGCTCGCGTGCGAACCACCCATCAGCCGCGTATTAAAGCATTATTGATGGCACTGTTAGCTCGTATCTCCCCATCAAAATCGTGAAGTTATTCAGAAAATGGCACAGTGTTAATGGCTTAAATATTTGCTTTATTTCAACTAACTGCCCTTTGTGGCGCTACAGCGGGAGCGGTATTTTATTTTTGTTTCTGGAATTTTTATTGTATACGGTATTAAAAAATACAGTTCGAAATGTTCAGGCTTTATTTAGTTAGATATATTATTAAATTAGACTATACACTTGCTTTAATTTTAATTTTAGTTTTATTGTTTTTAAGTAGTATATACAGGGTGTAACTGAACACCCCAATAACATTTAAGGGTATGTATCCATCAGAAGTAGAGTTTCTGTAGGAAAAATGTTAGGGCTAACAAACCTACTTTTTTTCCCATACAAACTTAATAAATTAATTTTTGTTATTAAGTGGCGACAGCCCTACGTAAGCGTACGAGGAATACTACGCTCACGTCATTCAAACTAAATAAATTATTTTATGGTATTAAGTGCCGACGACCCTAGTATCTGACTTATATGCCCCTTAAATGTTATTGGGGTATTCAGTTACACCCGGTATAAGTAGATTTCATTATTTTTGAATTCTTTGTATTTCAATAAGTGTACATGGTATTGACTACTAACACTCGTATCTATAGTCAAGTCAAAGTAATTACTTGAGTAAAAGTCGTTACTTAAGATGTGATTTTTAACCGACTTCAAAAAAGGAGGAGGTTCTCAATTCGATGCGTATGTTTTTTTTGTGTATATGTTACGCGATCACCGAAGTCAGGATCTGATGATGGGATCCCATGAAAATTGAGGCAGCAAGGTGAGCTGGTGTTTAATTAGGGTTTCTTTCACTATAAAGATTTCATTCACTAAAAAGTTAAAAATAAAAAATATTTTACAAAAAATAAAAACCGACTTCAAAAACACTGAAAAGTTAAGTGTGATGTTGTCTGTACCTATTCTTATATTATTTTTAACTTTTCAGTGTTTTTGAAGTCGGTTTTTATTTTTTATACAATAAGTACAGTGATAATAAAAGACTTGTCTTATTATTGCGTTCGATGGCGCAGTAGTTAGCGCGTCCGGCCTGTGATAATGACAATTAGCTATCGCAATGGTCCGTCACGAGATGGCTGACTAAAAACTTAGTATCTCGAGCTCCTCCGTCTTTCAAAAGACTAGTTAAGCCGTTGCTCCCAGGTGTATTTGCAATCGTTAAAATGCACCAGTCTGCACTAGGTGATAAGCATAACTTTCTTCACTTTATTCAAATTCTCGTTTATTGTATAAAAATCACAACTTAAGTAACGACTTTTACTCAAGTAATTACTTTGACTTGACTATAGATACGAGTGTAAGTAATCAAGTTAACAGATTAGAGGGATTATGTCATGTCACAGACGAGTATTTGTGTATCTACAATAGATTATTCGTCGTGCTCTTTATTGATTCACCTATAGATAGTCTAGTACTAGTAATTAAGTGTATCTTGCTATCCTATTTCATATTGTTTTTTTACACCACAGACTACACACGGCACGTAATTTAGTATTTTATTGTTTTATTCTCCTTTTTTTAGTTTATAGATTGAACAGAGTAATTTTTTGATTGGTTTGGGTAGTGGTAGGACTTCTGAGTCCGTCTGGCTAGCTTCCACCACCATACCTAAGTTTGGCGCCGTATTAACAAAGTTAATGGTATTGTACCGACAAGTCGCTTTCATCTTCGGCTTATCGGCACTTATAATCAGCCCGGTAACCATGATTGCTCAAAACAATATTAAAACCGCGCTGAGAGCGTGATATCGCTATACGCAGCAAGCGCGGTGTCTCTCTTTCAATATTGTTTTAACCTTGCTATAAGAGATCATGGTAGGGCCCCAGGTGAGATGAAGGCTAAGAACTTCTCCGCTGTATGTAATAAAGGGGTCCATATTGGCTCACATAATATTCTAAATCCTATTCTTTGTCTTACTACCGATTTGTGTTCATAATAATCACTCTTCATAATTTTATTTTTCATACTTTTTTATTCATACATTTTTATTACTACCAACGGAGCTCATAACAGTTAGTGATCATAATTTTTTTATTAATACTGTTACTACCAAGAACCATTTTAAATATTTTTTTTTTCAGATCTTTTTTTCTTCATAACATTCAATGATCATATTTCTTTAATTAATAATGTTGTTACTAAGAACGTTTCCACTAGCAATAAGTATGCATAAAGTCGAGAATACATATAAAGTCGTTTCTGGCGCTTCGCCGGCCGCTACCGCGGCACGCTCGCTTCGCTCGCTCGGCTTGCGCGCTTGGTTCATGTTCAAACCTACGCTCGTCGCTTCGCTCCTCGCTACCTATTTTTGACCCGCCTACAGTTTCTACATCGCCAAAATATTCTGTATTGTTATATGAATATTATAGTTATTTATTCGAATGATTATGAGTTTCGATCATTAGTATAGAAAAATATATGAAAACAAATATTAGTAAAAACTAAGTGTATGATTAATGATATTATGATTTTCAATGATTATTATTTTAAATATGTAGTTTTAAATTTTTTATGATGAATGATCATTATGGTTTTAAATGGTATGAGAAATATTTTCGGACCTTCAATGATAGGAATTGAAAAGTTATGTAAGAAAATGGGCACCCGTAATAAAGACCTAAACCCGCAGTCTAAAAGCAATATTTTATGCAAAATAAATGCATCTCTTTTATGTATATTAAAATAAAACCATATAATATGGCGATAAGAAACTAATTTCAATCTTCCATTATACTAACATTTTTTACATCTATGGATTCTAAGTAACACATTATCATCATTTGTTTTGTTAATATTAAAAATACGCTTAATACCCACGAAGCATAACGAAACGAAATCATAAAAGTTGCATAAAGAACCCACTTAATCCAACGGAGAAATCTCCTGTTTTTTAAAAAATAATTCACTCCCGCTTCGAAAAGCGAGCGGACAGAACCGCTCTGGAGAGATTAAAATGTACCGCTTACACGTGTTCTTTTACAAATTAAAAAAAAACGTAATATTTTCCACCATACAAATCGGGGGTGAGCAAACGTTCTAATTACTCGAAAATCACATTTACATGTATAAAACTGCGGACAGCTCTGCTCATTAAAGCGATACGGGGGGTCGCAGGCGGGCTTACGACATACGACCATTAAAATTCACACGTAAAGGGGGAAATATTTGAGCGCACGTTTGGATGATTGAAGTTGTAACCGCGGCCGGGTTAAGTTCATGGGTTGAGCCATTACTTGCCCTGAATGGACCTTGACTTCGTTAAATTATGCGCTTAATGAGTCCTCAGTCAACCCGCGCTGAGCGATGGTCAATCTTGTGGCCGATTGTATTAAATGTCATAATTCCTTGTTGCCATACTATGAAATGTTTATTTATTTATTGCCCAATCCTTACTTACCTATATAATAAATGCGGAAGTAATTACATATTTATCTATGGAGTTTTCACACCTAAACCGTTGAACCAGTTTTAATGTTTGTTATACAGAATTAAGTTTGAGGTACCGGCAACCTCGCAGGATTAGATAGCAATTTATTAGATAGCTAACACCATTAACTACTACGTTTGTTCTACGATAATGCGTTAGATTTTACTTTCATACAAAAATAAATATTCATTTAATATACTTCTAGAATGTTTGTAAGTCTACGCGCACAGCGCGCGAGCATAGCGTTGTCTTTCGTCATCGTTTATAAAAGACTTATCAATGTCACGACAGTGCAATAAAAACTTAAAAATTGATTTTTGTTCAATGTATTCAGTTATCTTAAAACTCTTAAAACAAACGTTTTAGTTAATGATGTTAGCTATCTAATTGGGATGATGACTGAATTCAAATTTTTACGTCTCGTCATTAAATATAAAAAAAGCGTGGAAAAAGATGTAGTCCTGTGAATTAGAATTAAAATCGGCTTAGAAATACATTAGATACAAGCATTTTAAGTTGTTAATTTGAAGGCGATTAGACAGAGAGATCCGACATCAACCGTGACGTCATCGTTGAGTACGGCCATATAAACTCTTAGTCATCTAGCCTATTCTGCGAGGTTGCCGGTACCTCAAAATTAACCCTGTATATGTTACGTCAATTGTGATAAATTTGAAATTATAAATAATTACCGGTACGCATTAATAATTGCCAAAATTAACGGCAAAACTATAGAATTATTCATTTTTACCGGTAGTAATTAATAATTACACCTTATGCTTAGTTAATGTAATAATATTTTCAAAAAGGCGCGTAGGGGCTGGAGAAACGCTGGGGAAGCGCGATAACAACACGTTGCTTCATCTTTATGTTGGTTCAGAGGCCTAATTCTACTCATAAGTTACAGCCGAATCGAAACTGAACCGTTGCGATCGACGAATCAGAACGCTACATTATCACGTCATCGAGCAGTTGAAAGGCAATATAAGCGCTCCGATTGGTCGACCGCACGGTTCAGTTTCGATTCGGCTGTAAGTTATTAACTGAATTGGGCCCCAGTTCTTACTAGTCCGTGCGGCAATTCAATTCGTTTGCGTGAATAAAAGCTTTTAAAAACCTTATAATGGTTTGTGTTTAGTTAATTCGATTATAAAACCGGGTAAAACTAGTATTACCCAAGCCTTTTGGGTATAGTTTAGTATCTGGCGATTACCCATCATACACACCAGGTATACCGTATACGAGAAACAGAAATTCAACCTTAGGATGATAAACCACTTTCTTGTCCACTATAAATAGAAAAAAAAATTCGCCTAGCTGTTCGTCACCATCAAGGTACATGTACATATAAAGCTTAAGGCAGAGAACGGTGGAGTCACTACATCCTCACCTGATCTTATGGCTGAGATCGAACACTTCTATGGAGAGCTTTACGCAACATCGCAAGTACCTGTTATCTAGGGCACAGACCCTATAGTCAAACTGGCCTAGCATTCACCGAAGATATACCAGACGTTAGCCTGTACGCGATTAGTGTGGTTCTCGAACAACTCAAGAAAGGCGGCGAGTGATGTTGGAGTAACAGCTGAGCTTCTGATAGCACCAATGCTGGTATTAATGTCTGCGTTGTACAAAGCTTTATTGAATTCGTTAAATATAACGCCTAGCGTTAAATATTAACGCGTTACAGTCCAATTGGAGCTCTGGCATTAATCAAAGTATGTGTTATTCTCTTAAGGCGCATAGTAACGTCAATCATAAAAAATCACTGCAGAAAAAACCGATTCTCTTCATAAATATTGAATAAAAACTCTTTAAAAAGATATGTTATTATTCAACGCATTCTTTAGAGGATGGTCTTCTTAATTTTTTGATAAATTAATTAAAACTTGGTTAAAATGTGACCCAAACATGCCTCGATTTTAAAACTGTAAACCTAATCGCTTCGTAAATATTAAGTTAAATCATATACTTTCGATTTCAATAAATAAAGTGAACAATATTCTAGGGGATAGTCTTTTTAGATTTTTCTTATTCGCCTTCATTAATTTTTTATTGAAATAATTCATCTCACGCGTAAAGGTTTGCTTAAATATTCCCCTCGCTCTCACTCACTCACTCCTATGTAATCAGTGCGGGACGATCGACGCAAGGTCATTGGGAGCACTATGCGCCTTAAGCAACCAGATGAGTCATGCAACAGACCTTACGGCGATTTCACCACCAGCCCTATAAACGGCTTACACCTTAATGTCAGAGCTTGCAATACACAGAATAATTATGTAACACCACTTCCCATTACAGTCCGCTATGTTTAATGTTATGCACGTCTGCACCTAAGACTGCACCTCGGAATTACAACCCATCCCGCCCACACCAGTAGTGTGATTCTGTAAAACCTCACTTTAAACTTCGAATCTGATTCCGCAGTGAGTTCTTAGATTGGCATTCTCAAAATTCGAATGTAGATTTGAAGTTACTAGAAACTATTAAGTAATCTGTGCTACAGCGCTACACTTGCGAGCGTGGCAGCGAGTGGAACTAGAGTGACCGTGAGATTTTGACATTATAAATATGGGATGACGTATGAAGTGGCATTCCGTAAAGAGACACTTCGAAGCTCACTTCGCACACGAACTCGAAACAAAGTGTCAAATAAAACGTTGCTATTTTGTGACGTTGTGAAAACAGGCAAAGCTTATTATCATAGTTTAAAAATACATTCAACATTATTTCTGAAGGTGATAAAAACTAGTTCTGAGGTATTTATTAGAATTTTATCGTTACTAACTCGTGGTAATGACTATGTAAGGGTATCTTGTATCTTATGCGAAGTGAGCGTGAATATCGAAGTGAGGTGCGAGCTATTGTTCGAATTTTACAGAATCGACATGCTGAATTGATTCGCAACGCGACCTACGCAGGAAATATAAATCAAACACACGGAATCACTAACGAACATTGTTCAAACGCAGAAATCGAGTTATGCGAACAAAAACGAGCGGAACAATGGCGGCTCTATCATACTTCAATTTGTCAAAATGTGTCGAAATAATACTATTTGCGTTTCCACGTTTCGGAAGTGCGCTGGGGACGCATTTTTGAAACGATGGAATTCGAATTCGCATTCGAAATCGTAAGATTCGCATACGAATTTCCAAATGCACTATTTTCGAATATTCATTCCGTGAATTCTGCAACGAGTGGTCCTACCCACTCGTTTTTGATTTCTACTAGTAGAATATACTCAACTTATATATGTTCCGTTCTACATGCAATTCATCATTGGTTTTTAAAATTAATGACTTATTGCCATGTTATTACGTACCGAAATTGAAGTTTTGTGCGTATAACGGTTTCATATATAGAATTTATTATTATTGACAGTAGTTGACAGTACTGAATTCGAGTGATTCAAAAATCCCTAAAATTGGGAACAGTAGAAAATAAATTCGCACGTGATTTGTATTCGTGTTCGAATTTAAGATTAATTTCTAATGATTCAAAAATGCGCCTCCTGCTGTATTTGAAATCCACCGGCGCAGGCTGTCGCGCTCTCAATGAATACTGTATTACAGACAAAAGTGAAACAGAAAAAGTTGGAATTGCGCAGGGAGAATTTAGTGTAGAGGCGCCCGCAGGCTATCATCGGAAACGCAACGCCAACGTTTGACGTTTCAGTTTAAGGCGCATAGTGCTCTCAATGACCTTGTGTCGATCGTCCCGCACTGATTACATAGGAGTGAGTGAGTGAGAGTGAGGGGAATATTTAAGCAAACCTTTACGCGTAAGATGAATTATTTCAATGAATAATTAATAAAGGCGAATAAGAAAAATCTAAAAAGACCATCCGCTAGAATATTATTCACTTTATTTATTGAAATCGAAAGTATATGATTTAACCTAATATTTACGAAGCGATTAGGTTTAAAGTTTGGGTCACATTTTAACCAAGTTTTAATTAATTTATCAAAAAATTAAAAGACCATCCTCTAAAGAATGCGTTGAATAATAACATATTTTCTTTCAAGATTTTTTTATTCAATATTTATGAAGAGAACCGGTTTTTTCTGTAGTGATTTTTTATGATTGACCCTACTATGCGTCTTAAGCATAGTTACACGCTATACGATACAGCTTTTTGTTCTGTGCATCCACGAGTTGGCTCGATGAGTACAGTGCCGATAAGCACCAGTTAAATCCTATTTTCGCTGGAAAATATCACAATCCTTTTGCAGTTCCGACGCTCTTGTCGATACGTTTACGCTTTTAAGCAAACATCTGTCGCCAATGCTTTGTTCATTCGATGCTTCGACAAATCGATTTCTGACGTGTTATTGCGTTGTCTTTTTATTGCGTTTGGCGTTATTACTGTAGCGATAAATTGAGTCAGGTCTTAAAAGATAGAGTTATTGAACACTGTTAGGGGACATACTTTACCTTTTGAGGTACGTACTCAATAGAACCTATAGGATAGATATGTGTTTGACAAAACGTCTTATTAAATGGTTAAATTGTGCCATAACTATAATATTTGTATCATACAATAACAATTCATATACGTGTAATTAACGTTAATGGTTAATGAAAAATACTGTACTGTATTCAAGAATCAGATACCTATCACATGTATTTAATTGATGCCGCGAGTGTGCATGACATTCGGCAAAGAAAAATTGACACGCTAGATTTTATATGGATGGAGGTATTAAAGTTATTTAGTTATACGTGTCTGTGCACTAACCAAAAAGTGCAGGAAATGTTTAATTTTTGTGAATTATAATGTACCTCTAAGGAAACCTAATTAAAACAGTAACAAGAATATCTCATAAGTATCTATTTTTAAATATAAGCTGTGACTTTATTGCGCGATAGAAATGCACCCCATTTTTTCGTTTCTCTTTTCGCAATTTAAAATCAAAACAATTAAACGCACCAACTGAGGGGTATGTGCCAAACGGAGGGTGCATTCTTTAGTTGAAGTGTGCAAAATGAGTCTCCGTCCAAGACATTGGACTCAGAAATTGGACCTTATGACGAGTGCAGAAAGCCTCGAATACTTCTGCGCTTAGTTAACAGAGGCACCGACGCAATTCTGATGAGTTATGATCTGGCGAATTTTTCAGCGAAATTGCTCACATTCCGAGTGGAGGCTTTCAATAATATGCTTTGTCTCCTTCATTCAAGATTCAAGTTAGTGTATGAGATTTGCTTCTATTAGTAACATATCTATAGAGGCTATTTCTGTGTGAATTTTGCGGCTCTGGCTGATAATTTGGCATTTAATGAAGCGAGCTGCTTCGTCTCTACTGGAATATTGCAGAAAAATGGTCTCCGTGAATTGTATTATTCTCAGTTATTGTTTGTCCTTTTGTTTTATTTACGGAGTTGGGGGACAAAACGCTCGTTACATTTAAATATGTATTAGGCTGGGTCGCACAGTATATGTTTAATATTCGACTCATCGATAGTAATATAATGGAACAGTATCTATAAAAACCATTATCATAGTTGTTGATGCATTCATAAACACCGTCGTATTCTGTGCTTTGAGTTTCTATATCGCAATATGATTTGTTTCCTTTTGGAGCTTAAGCTCCAACTCATGGAAAATAGCAGAAGTCTAGCATCCGCAAGCGATTTGTAGATCAATATTCTATTTCGCTTTGCACGGATCCCATAATAAACAACCCAACATCGGTTATTCAGTTACAAAATTTAATATAAAGTAACATGAAAAGTTAGATTTATTGATGAGTAATTGTTGAAAAGATAACACGAATATGTTCAACTCTTTCATTTAATATTAGGTTGAAAAATGAATAAAATCGATAAAGAAAAAATTCCATTTCGGGTGGGATTTGGCGGCCGTGGCTAAGCGACGCCTAGGCTGGTAAGAGCTCGGTGGCTGAGAGGTCTAGGCGTCAACAAGGTGTGAGACGCGGGTTCAAATCCTGCCCGCGGCGAAATTTTTTCTTTATTCATTTTTCAAATTATTTAGAGTACCAATTTGTTCGAGCCGGTAGCTTAAAGTAGCACAAACTTCGCAAAACGATATTATCGTATGGTGGCAAAATATCGGCACCAGCTGTATACTATTTGATATCAGAAGCCCCTTGGCATTTACAATATTGTTAGTTACTTTAAAAAAAACACATTTTTGCCTACTCACGTCCCTAATAGGGCTGTCAAAACTTGACAAAAATATCAAAAGCGATCCCTTTTCTCGCACTTCTTTACCAGGGAAGTTTCGATAAAGGTTATTACCGCATCAATATGTCAGTGTTTTTGACAGTCAGGGTTGAAAAGAATCAGCAAACTATCTCAATCATTTCCAAGTTACAAAACTTATTTGGCATGCGATGTAATATTATAACTGTGGTTTTGCTTGCATTTATTTGAAACACTGACGTTAGACGTGACGTTATTCTGAAGTATTTAATATTAATGTCAAATATTTCGTTAACTTATGACATAAGCTTGTTATAAGTAGACAGATTTAAAATAATGCCGGGTGCAAATAAGTAATATTTAGTTTCGTTTTATGAATGTAAAAAAGTTATCATAATCCTAAGCCTTGAGTGAGAGCTACGATCCGTATTGAACGAAATCCAAGCCGTTGTCGGCGGCTACAGCAGTCCATTGAAGAGCCTCTCGACTATAAGTGATGTGTCGAGTATTACTACCTCTCATATTTTTTTGTCTCGATGGAAAAGTCACTTGCACCTGCATTATTTTAATATATCGTTTCGTTCGGCAACTAGCATCATTTGTAAAAAAAAGGCAAAATTCAGCTTGAGTTAGATGAGATATCTTTTCCTTTACATAGGTATAAAATAAACATAATTATTGATTTAAACATAATTAAAATGGTGATCAACATTTATTTCAAAGTAACACATTGATGTAATTACTAGGTATATATTTATCAATATGTCAGTCATTGCAAATGATTGCAACCAGAGCAGAAAGAACTGACTATAACAAAGGAAATTATAGAGCTATAGTATTAGCTACTAGCTTTAGTTATTAGAGCTATAGTATTATCTCAGTATGCGGTTTTATTTGCAAACGTCCGTTGGAATTTTGGGTTAAAAAAACTTTTGTGTTAACGCTGTCCGAATTGGCGAATTGGTCCACCCGATACCAAACGATGTATGGGAACTGAGAGAGTGAGTGGGGTATACGTCGATTTGGAATTCCTGTATCACGGCTGGCTGGCTTTATGCACTAAGTTTTATCACAGTCAGGTTAAGTGACTTTTTTTTTATATATAAATTGCATACATACTTAATTCTGGCACATCTTTAAATAAGACTCAGTATACATATGGAAATTAATAAAACTGTTAATTATGAAATTCAGTAATTTACTTAACTTAATATTTTAAAATATTAAACATGGAGAGAAGGTTGCGAAATTTAATAATCAATAAATAGAAGGTGTGCCAACCCTGACTACTGAATTTACGGTACAATAAAACACCAATATCACGTCCACCTAATGCTTCTGAACCTAAAAGTTTTAATTGTAATGGAGATTAGCGGTTATCTGATCGAAACTGGTATACGCGTCCGTAACAACATATTTATTTTCTTTTTGACAGCTGTGGGCGGATTGATCACACAGATATCGGCACGTAGTTTAATGTGATCTAGAAAGCTTAATGCGTAATGTAACTGTTCAGCAATTAGTGTCACTTTACGCTTAATCACAAATGTAGATTGGAAGGATTGAAGCTTCGATATGCGTGATCGTTCAATCCGAAGCCAGTGAAAAGTAAGTATGGTATTTATCATGACTTCTTACGGACGCTGTGTGAAGCGACGACGCCGAGGAATAATTGAACGAACGTGCACAGACAATAATCACACGCTGATTTTTCCGCAGTCGTTTCGCAGAAAAAATGTATGGACATGACATTAGCGGCAGAAAAAATGGCGTGAGGTTGTCATTGCAATGTCATTTCCATACATTTTTTTGTATCGGCCGTGTCACTAGTCGCGTCACCATATCCCAATATGTGTGGTCAGGCGGTCAATGAGAAACAAGCATATGATCCACCAGGTTAAAAAGTTACCTGATACATACTTACAGGCTCTTGTTACCAGAGTATTTAATCATTGCATCAGCATCTTGTCCGCCAATGATTCCTAGTATGTACATTTTACAAGGGTATTTGTAGTTCATGTGTTATGTGTACCTAAACCTACACGGCCTTATTAATAAAAATTTTACTTCTTGGATCATCATCGAATTAGTTACTCCGTGTTTTATCTTATTTTAACATATGATAGCCGACATGTGCGGAAACAAGACAAAACATGGAGTAACTAATTAGAGGATAATCCAAGGAGTAAAATTTTTATTATTATGGAAGAAAGTGTTTTTGTCATACTCGTACATATTAAATTACTACTCATAGGTACATATTATTATGAGTAAAATTTTATTTTTTCTACTATCAAAGAGGTTTTCAAAGGATTCCATATATTTGTATAGTGCACACACGCACTTTTACACACACACACACACACAACTCATAAATGCAGACACAATTTATACAATAATAGATGATACCTCAGTTATAATAGTGCTTAGTCTTTTGTCAAAAACGCATTACGTTCGAACTCTTTGATATTTCTGTTCTGTGCTGAAAGTTATCGGATATCATTGGACTATAAATCATCTCTGTTTGTGCTCTATAACACAACTGCGCAAATGTTTTATCTCTGTAGAGATTGTCTGAACGTGGAAAATTAGTCAAGATGATTGTTTCTTTAATAATCTTGTATTTTATAAATAAAAGTGTATGAACATTTTGTAAAAAGTTGTTTAGGCAATATAGTTAATAGTTTAGGTATCCCTCAACAAGAAAATCAAGAGTATGTCAGTAGCCATTAAGGGGTTACAACTTGATGAATTGTAAAAACGCTCGGTGGGACGTTAATAGATTCATGCATGGGGTGTACATTGACGACGTCATTAAAAACATGAGATGCACTTTTTCTAATGATGGCAGCAATGGGTGCGACGTTAATGTGAAGGGCATTTGAAAGCTGTACTAATGTTTGTCAAATGACTTGAATTATCGCGATTACTTTTCTAAATACGAAGAAAAATGCTTGGTGGTTATTGAGCTTGAACGCTTTGTTATGAAGTTTTGTAATAGGTAAACCACAATATGAGCAATTATTGATCAGCTATCTACTACTGTAGATAGAAAGATAAAACGTTTATTAGGTACAAAACACACAGACTCCTTAACAAAATCAAGATACGTAGAATCGGTACCAAGAAGAGTGAAACAAGAATAAAAAGAAATACAAATGCGCTTGTGTCTTGTGGTACTTAAAGAGCCAAGGCTTGGTGGGCATTTTTTGAGTAGATTACTTTATATCTAGGTTCTAATTAAAATGTTTAAGCCCCCGTAGCATGAACACCGAAACACGATATGATAAAACGATAAATCGTTATGAACTGTCAAAATATATATTAAATGGGCTACCTTGAAATTTTCAAGGACATTAATATATTAACAACGTCCAAAATAATAATACCAATAACCAAAACATACTCAATACTAGAAGACAAAAACAAAAATTGAAGTAAAAAAGTCAACTTTTTTAACAGTTTACATCGATATATCGTTTTATCATATCGTGTTTCGGTGGTTATGCTAGGAGAGAAGACTGATTTAGAATACCAGCATGTGACAATGCCACTGCGCAGGCTAAGGAAGATTTATACGAATAAGGGATGGAAAACTCGAAAGAGAACCAAAATTAATAATTGAATCATCATTGAAGTTATGTTTACATAATAAAAAACTAAAATTATCAATTGTGAAGGAGTAAGCTTACGACGTCAAAGCGCACCGAAGGCGTATTGGAGGTCGCATATGTACTGGCCTGTGTGATAATCTTATTACACATGACATAGTTTGAAATTTGTATTGTGACAGATTTGTTTTATATTTTTGGCTTCTGAATCTTGTGAATAAACCAAATAAAACTTACACCATCCAGATCACAGCTGCTACTTGTTTTTTCATTAGGTTGTAACACTATATAATCACCATCACAACATTTTTAGCCTTGTGAGAGATATAATTGCAATTTTCATTCGAAAAACATTATGTAATTTGTTTACCTAAATAATAAAATGTCAGTGTCAACATTCCTCTGAACGTTTCTTTTGTGAATAGGCAAAGGAACTCGAAGCCTTCTGCCACTTCTAAGTAATAAATATATTATGTGATGTTTTAGTTTTGTTTCAAGTTGTGATTTTTTTAAGTAAGTAGTTTTTAATTAGATATTTAAACCTCTTAATAATATTACCAAATTTAGAAAGACACTTAGGCGCTTCGCGGGATAGTTTCCATAGTTTAGGTGGAACATAAATTTGTGAAAGTCTATGATGTAAGATGGTTATTGTTGAGTCTGTGGATAGAATATTATTGTATTTTGATCATCTGTGGAGCTAGTGCAGCGGTATTGATTTAGAAGAAATATCGTCTTATCGAGTAGGTGTATATCGATACTGCGTTCTTATACTTAAAAGGGTTTATTTATTAATCTCTTTCGCTTTGTTTAATTATGTCGAGTTACCTATGTTTGTTTTGGAATGGTTTAAATTTCAAATTATTTTAGTATACTTCTTAGAGAATTAATGTAGTCTCTAGGCTTGTGGAAACCCCGCGGCGTCGCAAGGTGAATGCTGTTGGGCTGTGAGCTGGTATTGATTATGGCAGAGTAGGTCACCTTGCGGCTACCCTTCCGGGTTTAGTTCCGTGCCTCCCTTAAGGAGGTACCTTCAAGATAACTCCGCAGAGACCGGAGAACATATTTGATCTGAAATTTGCTATTCGGATCGGAAGAGGTAGTAGTATTTTTGATCTATGTATCGATAGTATTTACGGTGCATGAATTGCGGCCCGATTCCTTGATTGACCCCCGTTGTTTCGCTTTGACGTTGTCATTTGTCAATGTCAGGATGAGGTCGATTAAATCCGGCCCTTTCCCGTTCTGCAGCGTGGAAGAGCAGTCGCTCGATATGAGCTGACCCTATTTTTTTTATCCAAACCCATCAGGGGCTGGATTACTCTCAATTTTAGTCTCTACAAATAAAACCCATGGAGAACATGGTAAGTTGTAATTTTTATTGCAATTCTGCTTGTGGCGTAGGTCCGCCATTACATGACCACGTTCTAATAATTGTCATTTTGTTTTAGGGTTTTCTGCCTTAGTTTTTCTATTTCCCTACACTTTCCACAATTACAATAATTAAGGAGGGACTGCCGCTGTTGGCGAGTCTTCGGGCAACTATTTGTAACATCTAACCTCCGATTCATTCTCATACTTGTGATTATGTGGGCCTGAGGTAATACCTCTTATATTTTTTTTAACTCCGAAATTCATTTCAAAATTATTGTTTTACACAAGCGGTAAAGTACCCCTAATGAACCTGTGGAAGGGAGCAGTCACCAGCTTTTTGCCTTTGTGGATGAAGAAGATGATTCCCCCACTAGTGTAACTTACCAAGTTATTCCCTACCTACACTTAAATGTACGATCCTTAGATTAAGCTAAGTAACTTTTTGTTACTTAATAAACCGCATGTTGTATCTAAATTGAGTATTTTATTAGATCCTTCCCACATCTGAAGTCTGCTTGCATCTGTATGGAGGCGCCCTCTAAAAATATATCCATGCACCTCTCCAGGTAGGCTCTTGAAATTTCAAAAAAATTTACCCACGACCTGATGGTACTTACAATTCTCTCTCATGCTCACCGAAAAAGGTTACAGTGGCGCCCAACGTGGGGCCTGGAAGACTTCAGTGGGAATGATTTAATAATTTCATCTGTTAATTTAGCATAGTACTTGAAGCCAAATCTTAATTTGTGTCTTTACACTTGTTGTCACTTTTGTCTTTAAAGGCATTTTATATTACTTAATGTTAATTTTGCTATAAAAAGCATTTATATTTTGTTTTAAAATATACATATCTTGCATATAATTGTAAATTAATATAACCTAAAAAAATTTATATTATATTTAAAAGATTAATACCTACTTAAAACTCAAATGTATGTTTACATAATTAAACTACTTTGATAACTTGTTTAAGCAATATCTAGCTTACCTAACTGTACTCTTTGAAGTCAAAAAATAAGACTTACTTACTACTTGTTCTATATCATACTTGTACTGTATAAGTTACTAACATGGATTTTGTTACTGCAGGATGTCCTGTTGAATTCTTGTTGAAAGATGAATTGTTACATGAACTTGACATACGACATTTGCCGGCCGAACCATCTTCTTCAACCGACGAACTGAGGAAACTGCTCAGGCACACAATAAAATTGGCTCGTCGTGGCAGCCTAAAGGCCATCGATACATTCGGTGACTGTAACCAGCCTGCGGAATTGGCAATATGTACCCCGAAAGTAACCGACATTGAACAAGGTATTCAGGAGGATGTATTTTCTAACGAACGTCTATTAAAGAGGTTAGTGTCTCGCAGTAATTACTTATTGTGTCGTCTCTCAAGAATATCTGACCCTAACTCAGATATTGTTGCACTTAAGTCTACTTTGATTTCGCTGTTGATGCGACTTGAAGGTGAACAGGAGGATGTGTTTGAGGAGGCTGCATCGAAGGAGTCTGCTGATGAACCAAAAGAAAACATCAGCACACTTCTCCAGATTCCAAAAACATATAACCTCAACTCCTTGAATTTAAAGTTTATTGGTGATTCTTGTGTTAGAGTTTTTATCACTCGTTTGGAAGAACTTCGTGTGGCTAGGAAAATACCGAAGGAGATTATTTTTGATGGTTTTCCTGATATTTTAGAGGGACCTGCTTTATATTGGTATAGGGCCAATAAACTCAATTTTAAAACTTACTCGGATATAATTGAATCTCTTAGTGATGACTTTGACATTCCGGATTTAGACCATTTATTATTACAAGAGATTCGCCAAAGAACACAGGCGAAATCTGAAACTATTGTAGTGTTTTTGTCAACAATTTTAGGTATGTTTTCCCGCTTGAATAAACAAGTTTCTAATGAAGAGCAACTCGACATTATTTTGAGAAATGTACGGCCAGAATATAGTGAAAAGTTAGCCTTACATAACATTACTTCAATTCAAGAACTAAAATCTTTGTGTAAGAGAATTGAGTTAGCTAAAGTAAAAGCAGACCAATTTTGTGAACCAAAATTGAGCAATAATTCCTATGCACCTGACTTTGTTTACTCTAAGAAAGACAATAACTCAAAAATTCAAAGACAGGCCACTTTTTACCAACCAAAACAATTAGCTTCTATGGAACCTAGCACTTCTAATGATATGAATAGTACTAGTCAAATAAATTCTAACTTTTCCAAACTTAAAAATTGTTATAGATGTGGTATGAACAGTCATGAGACCCGTCATTGCCGTAATTCCCGTGAAATAATCTGTTTTAAATGTGGAAATAAAGGAGTTAGAACTCCAGAGTGTCCTAGTTGCTCTCAATCGAAAAAACTAATTAACTCAATCTTTTCTAGTTCCCATAGGCCCAATGTTTCAAACTTTAATACAGAGAAGACTTACTTTGAACCTCCTTCAGAGGATTTGCGGCCTTACTTATCTGTAGATGTTATAGGTCTTAAAGTGAAAGGTTTACTTGACTGCGGAGCCTCTTGTTCTGTACTAGGCAATCATTGCCACACTTTGTTTCAAGAGGTAGGTATTCCTATACACAGACTCAGCAAACCAATGCAATTAAGTGTAGCTAGTGGTCAAGAATTATTGTGTACTGAATATATGATGTTGCCTATCACTTACAAAAACCAACTTGAAATTTTACAATTTATTATTCAACCTAAGATTGAAATTCCTATACATTTTGGATTAAATTTTTGGAATGCCTTTAATTTAATGCCTGACCCCTCTAAAGGGAATGTTATCTCAAACTTTCCTATACCAAAAAATGCTAAAGATATAAAAAGATTTTTAGGAATGGCTGGGTGGTATCGTAGATTCATTAAAGATTTTTCAAAAATTTCACGACCTTTGTCTCGTTTAACAAGTAAAAAAGTATCTTTCTCATGGTCCGATGAGGCCAACAATTCTTTTAACTTACTTAAGACAGCCTTAGTATCTGCACCCATATTGAAGTGCCCTGATTATAATCAACCTTTTAGTATACATACAGATGCCTCCTCATATGCCATAGGCGCTGTTCTCACACAAAAATTTGATGATGTAGACCACCCCATAGCTTATTGTAGTCGCGCTTTAAATGCTCAGGAGGTTAACTATTCAGCCACTGAGAGAGAACTATTAGCTATTTTGTATGCTTTGGAACAATACCGCATTTATGTAGAGGGTAGAAAATGTTACATTATCACTGACCATGCATCACTGCTTTGGTTTTCTAAACTTAAGAATCCAACTGGTAGATTGAGTAGATGGGCCTGTAGACTAAGTCAGTTTGATTTTGAAATTATTCATAAAAAAGGCAAAGAACATGTTGTACCTGATGTTTTGTCTAGGATTAAAATTGATTCCATAAGTGATATCTCTTCTACTCAAGATGTGTGGTATAAAAATCTTTTTCAAAAATGTTTCCAAAGACCATCTTTGTGTCCTAACTATAAAATAGAAAATAATAAATTGTTTAGATTAACTAAGAATAAATATAAAACTACTTCGCAATTTAACTGGAAGTTAGTAGTACCTTTAGAAATGCGCTTGGAAATCTTATCCAAATTTCATGACAATCCTACGGCTAGTCATTTTGGTGTAGCAAAAACACACAGGCGAGTTTCAGACTTATACTATTGGCCTGGATTATTTTTAGACGTTAAAAAATATGTTTCTGCCTGTGAAATATGTAACAGCTATAAACCACTTAATGTAAAACCATCTGGACTAATGGGTAACCCCAAACAAATCACTAAACCAGGTGAAGCTATTTCATGTGACATACTGGGACCTTTTCCCCCATCTTACTCACAAAACCGCTTCTTGTTTGTGTGTTGTGATTATTTTAGTAAATATGTAACTATGTTTCCTTTAAGAACAGTAACTGCAAAGAACATAGTAAAATGTATGGAGAAGGGAATATTTCTCATACATGGAGTGCCTAAATACATATATGTTGATAATGGGCCCCAATTTATTTCAAAAGAATTTAGAGAATTAATAAGTAAGTATCAGATTCCTCACTTGTTTTACAATCCAGTTTACCATCCCCAAACTAACCAAACTGAAAGAGTGAACCGAGAAATAGTTAGGTCACTTGCTTCCTATGTGCGTTCTGATCATAGAAATTGGGATAAGAACGTAGCTGAGGTGCAATGTGCTCTGAACACTGTCGTTCATGATGGGACCAAATATACCCCTTTCTTTCTAACATTTGGTAGGGAGATGATTCTTGACGGATCATACTACAACCTTGATCACCCTGTGGGTCATAGTGAGATCTCAGTAGATAATACTTACTCATTTTCTCACACTTTGAAAGATTTAAAATTAATTTTTGAAAAAGTAAAATCAAATCTTACAAAGTCTCATGTCAAAAATGCCCGTCACTACAATTTGAGGCGAAGGCATGTAGAGTTGCAAGTTGGACAAATAGTATATAAAAGATGTTATCCGCTCTCTAATGCTGGTAAACATTTCTCTGCCAAGCTTGCACCAAAATTTGAAAAATGTATAATACATGGAAAACACTCTCCTATGGTGTTTACTTTGAAATCTTTGAATGGCAAACTCCTTGGTCGCTGGCATATTAAAGACATAGTCAGGCCAGGCGAAATGCCCGATGCTAATTAACACTATTTTTTTTCTGTAATAGCTCCACTTAATGTGTTGACTGATAAATGATACTTTGTATTTCACCCTATTTACTTACAAAAAAATTTCACACTTTCACTCAATTATTTTATTAACGAAGTTTTCTTTGTAAAAGTCTAACACATTACAAGTAATACTTGTGGAAGTATGAAACTTTAACAAAGAGTTTCTACTAACAGCTAGTGAGGTTATTTGTGTTAATTACTTGCTCTAATCTTTTATTTTATTTGAAATAATGATAACTTATTAACAATATAATATTACCTTTTACATGTTAATCATTCTTAAATTTCATTAACTTTGTCTCATTATTATAAGTTTTTAGACCTACATTCTTAGTACATGGTATGAAACATTGAGTACAAATAGGTGGGAATACAAGGCCTTGACCTTGTGTTGTCTATCAGCTGTTTTGAACAGTGACCTATATAGCTTAAGTGCATTGAACTCCATTGCCTCGGTTCTCTTGTTTGTTGATAAGAGTAATTGATGGTTTAGTTGAAATGAACATTGACCTTTGCACTCATGAATGACCTTTTTTTTCGTTGTTTTTACAGCGAATTATTTTGTTTAAAAATTTTAAATTTTTAAACAAAATAATTCTTTACCACGGTAACCGATACTGTAACACTATATAATCACCATCACAACATTTTTAGCCTTGTGAGAGATATAATTGCAATTTTCATTCGAAAAACATTATGTAATTTGTTTACCTAAATAATAAAATGTCAGTGTCAACATTCCTCTGAACGTTTCTTTTGTGAATAGGCAAAGGAACTCGAAGCCTTCTGCCACTTCTAAGTAATAAATATATTATGTGATGTTTTAGTTTTGTTTCAAGTTGTGATTTTTTTAAGTAAGTAGTTTTTAATTAGATATTTAAACCTCTTAATAATATTACCAAATTTAGAAAGACACTTAGGCGCTTCGCGGGATAGTTTCCATAGTTTAGGTGGAACATAAATTTGTGAAAGTCTATGATGTAAGATGGTTATTGTTGAGTCTGTGGATAGAATATTATTGTGTTTTGATCATCTGTGGAGCTAGTGCAGCGGTATTGATTTAGAAGAAATATCGTCTTATCGAGTAGGTGTATATCGATACTGCGTTCTTATACTTAAAAGGGTTTATTTATTAATCTCTTTCGCTTTGTTTAATTATGTCGAGTTACCTATGTTTGTTTTGGAATGGTTTAAATTTCAAATTATTTTAGTATACTTCTTAGAGAATTAATGTAGTCTCTAGGCTTGTGGAAACCCCGCGGCGTCGCAAGGTGAATGCTGTTGGGCTGTGAGCTGGTATTGATTATGGCAGAGTAGGTCACCTTGCGGCTACCCTTCCGGGTTTAGTTCCGTGCCTCCCTTAAGGAGGTACCTTCAAGATAACTCCGCAGAGACCGGAGAACATATTTGATCTGAAATTTGCTATTCGGATCGGAAGAGGTAGTAGTATTTTTGATCTATGTATCGATAGTATTTACGGTGCATGAATTGCGGCCCGATTCCTTGATTGACCCCCGTTGTTTCGCTTTGACGTTGTCATTTGTCAATGTCAGGATGAGGTCGATTAAATCCGGCCCTTTCCCGTTCTGCAGCGTGGAAGAGCAGTCGCTCGATATGAGCTGACCCTATTTTTTTTATCCAAACCCATCAGGGGCTGGATTACTCTCAATTTTAATCTCTACAAATAAAACCCATGGAGAACATGGTAAGTTGTAATTTTTATTGCAATTCTGCTTGTGGCGTAGGTCCGCCATTACATGACCACGTTCTAATAATTGTCATTTTGTTTTAGGGTTTTCTGCCTTAGTTTTTCTATTTCCCTACACTTTCCACAATTACAATAATTAAGGAGGGACTGCCGCTGTTGGCGAGTCTTCGGGCAACTATTTGTAACATCTAACCTCCGATTCATTCTCATACTTGTGATTATGTGGGCCTGAGGTAATACCTCTTATATTTTTTTTAACTCCGAAATTCATTTCAAAATTATTGTTTTACACAAGCGGTAAAGTACCCCTAATGAACCTGTGGAAGGGAGCAGTCACCAGCTTTTTGCCTTTGTGGATGAAGAAGATGATTCCCCCACTAGTGTAACTAACCAAGTTATTCCCTACCTACACTTAAATGTACGATCCTTAGATTAAGCTAAGTAACTTTTTGTTACTTAATAAACCGCATGTTGTATCTAAATTGAGTATTTTATTAGATCCTTCCCACATCTGAAGTCTGCTTGCATCTGTATGGAGGCGCCCTCTAAAAATATATCCATGCACCTCTCCAGGTAGGCTCTTGAAATTTCAAAAAAATTTACCCACGACCTGATGGTACTTACAATTCTCTCTCATGCTCACCGAAAAAGGTTACAAGGTTATGGTCTTTTTAGACGCACTGGTGGTGTAAATAAATAATTGGTTTGAATATTGTGTGGGTGTGAAACTTGCGTAATTCCTGAAACTATGTCGGACGAAGTTGGCCTAAGTGGAATAAGGAAGCTGAAGGGATCGTCGGATTACCCAAATTGGAAGTTCTTGGTACGTAATTACTTGGAAAATAAAAACTGGTGGAAAGTAATCTCCAGAGAAAGTAAGGATGCTGTAGATGCTGACGTAGACAGAAAGGCACGAACGACTATTTGTTTGTTGTTGGAACCAGAGTGCTTTACCCATGTCTATAACGCGAAAACGGCAAAAGAGGCCTGGGACAGCTTACAGAAAGCGTACGAAGACAAGGGTTGGGGAAGACGTATACATATTCAGCGAGAGCTTTTCAATAGTAAGCTGGAAAATTTTGATTTTATGGAAAGCTACATATCCAAAGTTACATTCCTTACACAACAATTGGCGGATATTGATGCTGGAATCTCTGATGATTGGATCATATCGATTTTGCTAGGTGGATTGACCTCTGAATACAGCCCCCTCATTATGGCTGTCGATAATAGTGGCCAAGCAATCACGTTAGAGCAAATTAAGACAAAATTGTTGCAAGAAGGAAGTAGACAGAGCAAGTTGAACACAGATTACGAACGAGCCTTAGTTGTACGCAAAGGACAGACTGATGCCAGATCTAACATTAAAACGAATGATCGTAAGCAGAAATTCGTGTACAAATGTTTCAAATGCCACAAACAAGGACACAAAGCGTCAGAATGCAAGGAGCGCAACAAAACTGCGAATGTTTGCCTGAACGCAAAGGAGGCAATTGACGAAAATAAGTGGTATCTTGATAGTGGGTGCTCAAATCATATGACGCACGACAAGAACCAGATGTTGTCATATAAACCTGAAAACGGCAACATGAAGATCTCCGTGGCAAATGGGGAGAAATTATCGGTAAAAGGACGGTGAACGTTGAACCTAACGTCAGCGAAAATGAAAAATTAATTTTGGAAAATGTTTTACATGTTCCCGATTTGTCGATGAATTTAATTTCGGTGAGCGATTTGACCAAGAAAAAATATTGCATCAATTTTGACAAAGAAGGCTGCATTATTTGAAAAGAGAATCGAACTATTGCGCGCTGTCAAGAAGTTGACGGAATTTACGAGTTGACAGAGCAGAAGAAAAATAACAACGTCGTAAACATGACATTGTCAAAACAAAGCGAAAATATTTCTAACGTTTGGCACAAAAGATTAGCGCATTTAAGTCGAAATTATATGTTGAAAATGAAAACGATGGTAAGCGGTATGGAGTTTAAAAGTACCGACTTGTGCGAGCCATGTATTCCGTGTATTGAAGGAAAGACATGCAAAAGTCCCTTTAAAAATAAAGGTACGAGAGCAAAAGAGATATTACAAATCGTACACAGCGATATTTGCGGACCAGTCGAAGAACCATCGATCGGAGGTTCGAGGTATGTTCTTCTATTTATTGACGATTTTACTCGGAAGACTCATGTTTATTTTTTGAAGAATAAAAGTGAAACATTCGGTAAATTTCGTGAATATAAGACGGAAGTCGAGAACGAGACGAGTAAACGCATAAAATGTATTAGATCTGACAATGGTTCAGAATTCTGTAATGGCAATTTTAAATTCTTTTTAAAGTCCGCAGGAATAAAACACCAGACGACTATACCTTATACGCCAGAACAAAATTCCGTCGCAGAGAGATCTAATCGCACTATTATAGAAAAGGCGAGAACATTACTGTCAGAATCGAACCTGAGCAAGAAGTATTGGGCCGAGGCTGTGAATACTGTGGTTTATTTAAAGAACAGAAGCCCCACAAAAGCTTTGAATAATGCTGTACCAGAAAAGCTTTGGACTGGAAAAGATGTAGATGTCAGCCATCTGAAAATCTTTGGTTGTTTGGCTTATAGACTGATACCGAAACGCAGAACGCAGAGAAGTTGATCGGTACGGATGCAACGCTACTTATGCCAAGGAAAGTAATCTTGACGGCGATCCATTAACTATTGAGGAAGCTTTGGCGAGACCCGATAGTGACTTATGGCGAAAAGCAATAGATGATGAGCTAATGTCCCTGAAAGAGAACCAGACGTGGACACTGGTGGATCTACCAGCTGACAAGAAGCCAATGCAGTGTAAATGGGTATTCAAGATCAAGAAAGACAGCGACGGCAAGGTAACGAAGTACAAAGCGAGACTAGTAGTAAAGGGGTTTACGCAGGTATGTGGTGTAGATTATACACAGACGTATTCTCCGGTAGCTAGGAGTTCGACTTTACGATTGATATTTTCACTTGCTGTCGAATACGGTTGGTTTATTGACCAATGGGATGTCACGACTGCCTTTTTATATGGTAGGATAAAAGAGGACATTTACATGCTTCAACCGAAAGGAGCAGTCGCCAAAGGTCAAGAAACCAAAGTATGTAAGTTACAGCGGTCTTTGTATGGATTAAAACAAGCCTCGAATGTTTGGTTCAATGAATTAGATACAGAAATGTTAAATTTAGGCTTTATACAATCCAAAATAGAACCGTGTTTGTATCAAAAGCAGCTTAAAAACAACAAGAAGTTGATTGTTGTTATATACGTCGATGATCTCTTTATATTTGGCAATTGTGAAAAGGAAAAGCAAAATTTAAAAACCAGCTTGCTTGATAAGTTTAATGTGAAGGATTTAGGCGCAGCTAGACATGTTTTAGGTATGAGACTGAGGAGAGATAACGGAGTAATTTATCTAGATCAGGAACAATTCATTTTAGATATCTTGAATGACTTTAACATGACTGACGCTAAGCCGGCTGCTACCCCGATGGAAGTGGGAATGAAATTAGAAAAGTCAACAAGTTCCCATTGTAGTCTGCCTTACCAGAGTTTGATAGGATGTCTAAATTACTTAGCCTGCAATACGCGGCCGGACATATCACACGCTGTTAGTGTACTTTCTCAATTCAACTCGTGTTATGATGAATTACACTTTAAGTGCGCGAAACGAGTCTTGAGATATTTAAAAGGTACATCAAATCTTTGCCTTACTTTTCGAAAGTCAGGAGATTTAGATTTACGTGGTTACGTCGATGCAGACTGGGGTGGCGCAGTTGATAGGAAGTCTTTCACAGGACTGATTTTCAATTTAGGTAAAAATATTGTTTCGTGGGAGAGCAGGAAACAAGCTACTGTATCCTTATCCTCCACAGAAGCTGAGTATGTAGGACTGAGTCAGGCTTCAAAGGAAGCTCTTTATTTACGCAGTTTATTAAACAGTTTGATAACTGTAGACAGTAAGGCCGTAGTAATTTATAATGACAATCAGTCGGCGCATAAAATAGCAGGTAACAAAATGATGCATAATAGGACAAAGCACATAGACATCAAATATCATTTTATTCGTGAGTGTGTACTGGCTGATAAAGTTGAGATAAAGTACATGTCAAGTGATAAAATGGTAGCGGACATCTTAACTAAAAGCGTGCATGGCCCGAAGCTTAAAGATTTTTTGAAAGACTTATCCCTGTCAAATTATTCTATTAAGGGGCGAATCGTTAGTTAGTGATGTTTTGATATGCTATGTATGTTTTTTTTTATGTGTTTTGTAATAGATTAATTTTCAGAATATTTCTTTCGTTATGCATATTGTGGTAAATTTTGTTAGTTTTCTTTTGTTTTTGTGTGGTACTCTTGAGTACGACGGTGTACTGTCGAACACCAAAATGTTAGTGTGATAATTTGTTTAATGAATCGAGTACAGACAAGTACAGAAGTGCATAGGCATATATGTAATAGATTAAGGGGGCGTATTGGAGGTCGCATATGTACTGGCCTGTGTGATAATCTTATTACACATGACATAGTTTGAAATTTGTATTGTGACAGATTTGTTTTATATTTTTGGCTTCTGAATCTTGTGAATAAACCAAATAAAACTTACACCATCCAGATCACTGCTGCTACTTGTTTTTTCATTAAGGCGACAACATCCTGAGGATGCCACGTGGAGTGGCGAAACGCGTCGAATATAAATATTTGCATGTTGGTGTGGTACTAATTAGTGAAATTCCTTTGTCGCATGTAGTTAAGGTTGGGCGGGTGGTGCACCATTGGCCTGCGTAGTTAGTACCCACATTTTTTGTCGGAAGTTTTGCTATATACCTACTTTTTAACAATTAGTATTGGTCTTCCGAAAAATAACGCCTGGCATCATTAATTATATTAAAATCACCGTGCAAAATTAAAGCCTCCATTTATTTATTTATTTATTTTATTTATTTATTCTTTATGTACACAATGTTCGTACAAAGGCGGACTTAATGCCTGTGGCATTTTCTTCCAGTCAACCTTAGGGTGGTGCAGAAAAGGGTGATGCGGTAGATGTACCGAGAAATGGAACAGCTTATTAAGAATATTATATATAACATAAAATTCTACTACACAAATAAAATAATTAAAATAAACTAATATATATTATCTAAAATGCCTACGAATACCATAATTGCAATCATTTGATTGCCAATGTCTAAAAAAAAATCAATTCTGTTGTGCAAAATGCCTTCGCAATTTATGTTTGAAGCTAAGCTTGCTTGGGGCGTTACTTACCTCTAGAGGGAGGGCGTTCCATAAAAGAATAGATTGGACAAAAAAGGATGAGTGAACAATATCAGAGCGATGAGGAGGAACTATGAGAATACCATTGAAGGCAGAACGAAGGGTTTTGTTATGAGAGGTACATAAGTTCTGAAAATGTGTCTTGAGGTAGGAGGGTGTGTTAGGGTTATGAAGTAAGGAGTATAAAGTCATTAAGGCTCTCATCTGCCTACGCTGCCGAATAGGTAACCATTTTAAGCGCATTCGGAATGCCGAAACATGATCATATTTTCTTAAATTAAAGACGAATCGAATGCAGTTATTTAGAAGTCGGTCAAGTTTGTTGAGCAGATCTGCATTCAGGTCGAAATAGCACACATCACCATAGTCTATTATAGGAAAAATTAAAGACTGTACAAGCATTTTTTTGATGTCAATAGGCAGAAAGTTTTTCAGTCGGTAGAGAGATCTCAGAGTTCCAGTAACCCTCTGACAAACGTTAGTTACCTGAGGTTGCCAGTTGAGCGTTGAATCTATATGCAACCCCAAATCCTTGACACTGTTGCTCAAAGGGATAACTTCACCATCAAAAATTACGGGATGAAGGTTCTGATGCTCCAGTCTAGATATGAACCTGGAACTGCCCACCATTATCGCCTGGCATTTATTTGGGTTAACGCGGACTCCAAATTGCTCGGACCAATCCTTAATACTTTTCCACATTCCTCCGGAATAACAATTGAAGATCAATTCAATTTTTAAATTGAAGATCATAATGAAACACGATCCGTTATTTGAAAGAGAAATTGTCACTGGTGTTGCGCAATGCCTGAGGAATTTTCTGTCTAGACACTGGCTTAATGGGCGCAAATCATTGCAAATTGCATTCTTGGCAGTGTCAGAGGACGTGTTTAATAAGTTCAGGAGCCGTATTTCTGTTCAAACATTCATCAGTACACATTTCTCGTAACATCTGTAACTCGTATTTGTATCATCTTACTCTTTTTCCTTGCTTCGTCTAAGTGAACTTTAACATTTAGTTTTCACTTTTAGTAAAAACAGTTTCTTTGTACTTATCGATTTTGACAACAATAATACAGAAAATGTCATAATCTGTTAAACTATTTTCCTTAATTTATTGAGGATTATAGATGGTGTAAGTATACCTACTGACGGATGAAGAGGTTATGATTAGAAAGTCTAACTCGCAAAACGTCTTTAAAGCAAAATGTTAAAAATCAATGTCTGAGTTGTACTAATCGTAGAAGCACACATTATAAGATTCAATGTGCTTAACATCATTTCTTCTTATTATATCAGTAAAACAAGCATTAAGTCTGATAGATACCCATTTCAAAGACTATATATCTTCAGTTTAATAACATGGATAAATATCCAAAAGTGAAATTGATTTTAAATGCAACAAAGTTAGCAAACGATCATCACGATCTCTTGCATAAAAAAGTAAAATAGCTTTAGTAAATATAACGATTTTCTTACCCAAAACGAGTCTGATTTCATAAAACATTTATTAATCATTTACAAAGTAACCGAATCGGATTTTGTTGATATATTTGGCGTCAATAAAGTTATTTAAAACCTCAGCACGAGACATCAGAGCTCGAGTAAGAGTTTTTTTATTGTCTGCACTTCGGTTTATTTCAATAAATCTTCGCTAAACCACTGCAATGTGTCGATATTAATTAAACGATAATTTTTGTGCTCGACAGATTTGTGTACCAATGTCATGCTATTTTCAATTATACCAATGGACGCTTAAATTGATGTATGATCAAAACACCAGTAGGGTGCCGTGGACGCAGTTGGAAATACGTTTTAAAAATAAGTGACTTTCGAACATAAAGGTTATTTTAATATGCAGTAAAATTTGAAATCAATTTATATTTAGTCGTAAAGTGGCATTATAGCCACTACGTTGACTCATTGCGTTCGTACGTTACTTGTGTGATTTGTTAAGTGGGTGGAATCTCGGTAAGAGTTGTCGTAAATCAAATATGGATATGTTGTCAAGCCTTTAGCTACTTAAAAAAATGTTGTATCTTTTAAATGTATTTTAATAAAATAGTTAGGTATATAGACATAACTAATATTAAGGATTTAAAAACATCGGCCGTACCTGTTCCTCTAGTTCAACCAGATCCTAATCACCCTCCCTTCTTTTCTTTGATTCCATTTGCAAATAATACCTCATCACCAATTGTTCGACCTCAAATACTCCATGATTTTAGCAGGGTTGATTACTCATTAGTTCAGAATGACATTTCCAAAATTAATTGGGAGGAGGTTTTTTATGGGCTTGATGCTGAAAGTGCTGTGTCAAATTTCTATGATAAAATTTATTATATTATTAAAAAACATGTCCCACAAATAATTAAGAAAAGCAACCCTAAAAAATTTCCTATCTGGTTTACCCGCGCCTTAATTCATATTTTTAAAAATAAAAACAGGGCATGGGTTAAATGGAAGACATACAATAACTATTCTGATTACGAAACTTTTTGTATTTATAGAAATCGATTCCGTGTTGAGTCTAAAAAGTGTTATAAAAATTACATGAATTTGGTTGAAGATAGCATTCAATGCAATATCAAATACTTTTGGTCTTATATCAATAATAATAAAAATGTTTTTCCTAATAAAATGACTTATAAAGACTTAACTGCTGAATGTCCAGGTGATATATGTAATTTGTTCTCAATATTTTTTAAATCAAATTTTCAACCCTCCTGTGTTAATAATAATTTTGATTTTGTTGATATAGTTGATTTAAATCACGACTCTCATCTTATACTGTCTGATATTCAGTTTCATGAGGACATAGTTTTAAGAGAACTGCCCAGCATGGATAAAACAAAAGGGCCTGGTTTAGATAACATACCTCCTATTTTTTTGAAATCAATCGCTTCATGCATATACAAACCAATTTGCTACTTATATAATTTGTGTTTAAAGGAAGGAACTTTTCCTACCATTTGGAAAAAAGCCCGTGTAATTCCAGTTTAAGGGCGGAGACAAGACCAATGTTGAGAATTACCGCCCAATATCTATTCTTCCTGCTCTGTCGAAGCTTTTCGAAAGATTAGTGCACAACAATAGTTAATATCGATCGTTCGTTGCATTTGGTTGTGCTAGTACAGTGTCGCTACGAAAGAAATTTGAAACAGTGTTAAAAGTGTTTTTTGATTGGAAAATTTGTAGTGATCTGTAACCCAAAATAGTTCGCTACTCTGGCGTAAAAAATATACAATAATTACACTGGGTGTTATGAGTAATCTTAAAAAAACACAGTGAAAGTGACGGTATATAAAACTTGTGGTAAGTTTTTTAAAAAACCGAGAAGGTGTTTTGAAACAGAATTCCAACAAGTACGCAAACCGAACAAGATAATAACACCTGATTCACTAATTGGCCAGCACATACAACGACTTGCTTGCGCATTTCGTTTGTTGACAAACCAACTCTGAGCAGCGTGTTCCAGTGGTACGCGGTTCAAATCCACGGTAGCGACAACTCTTTTTGCTTTATAATTTCACTCAGACTTTTTATAAAGCCTCAAGCAAACTGATTTAATTTTAAAATCTTAATAAAAAAGGAAAAATATTATGTTTAAGAGTCTCCAGAATTTTTAACAATAAAACCTACAACCATTAAAAAGCAGTAAGAAAACTACCACCCAATAAAAGAGGAATTTGCATACTGCATAACAAAAAGTATAGATAAGCATCACCTCAAATCATGACGCCAAATCCATCGACTTGTGCTGGATGCAAAAATAAGCTTCAAGGTAAAGAATTTATGGAATGCTTTGGTTGTAAGCAAAAATATGACCTTAAGTGCAGTAATATAAGCTCTAAACGCTTTAATTTAATGGAACCACGCCATAAAATATCTTGGACATGCCCGGAATGTCGATGCAAACAGCCTAAAGGCGGCAATGCGAACACTCCGGTTCGAGCTGAACCTGCCAATGAGGACATAAGCCCTGATAATAAGATCGATAATGTCACAAAGCGATCGAAACGTGCAATGGATCGGAATCTTGAGGATTCCGATAATCAACAAAACGTAGACAATGCAGGACCTAAACGAGTTGGCGATTGCTACGTAACCGAAGAGAGTTTGCGGGACATTCTGCGACAGGAGATAACTTCTATTATAAAACAACAGATTTCCGAACAGCTACAAGACATCAGGGAAAAAAATGTCAAGCTATCATGACTCCTTGGAATTTTTCAACAGCAAATACGAGGATGTTAAAAAATCACTGGAAGAAAAGGAAGAGGCTCTGGGCCAGTTGCGGTCCGAAAATCAAAAACTACAGGTCTCTGTTCTTGAATTGACTGGGAGGCTCGTTAACATTGAACAAAAAATGCGCGAGAGCAACGTTGAAATCAACGGCATACCAGAAAACCGCTCGGAAGACCTAAGCAGCACTTTTATCCAATTGGCTAAGACCGTAGATTGTCAACTGATACAGGACGATATTCAACATATAACCAGGATTGCGAAGATAAATAAGGACAGTGATAGGCCGCGCGGAGTGGTTGCCAAGCTTCGAAGTATCAGGCAGCGTGATATCCTTCTTGCAGCCGTAGTAAAGTTTAACAAAGGCAAAAATCGTCAAGACAAGCTCAATTCTCACCACCTGGGTTACGCTGGAGCTGTATCTTCAGTCTACGTAGCCGAACATCTAACTCCATCTAACAAATCACTTCATGCTTGTGCACGTAAAAAAGCTAAGGAAGTAGGGTACAAATTTGTTTGGGTCCGCGACGGACGAGTGTATGTAAGAAAAAATGAGAACTGTTCTGCTTTATTTATACGAAACCAAGACAGCTTAAAACTGTTAGTTTAATTTTATTGCTATTTTAGAAAGTATATTGCGAGTGTAGTAACTGCAGTACTAACATTCGATTCCGTAAGCATATACTATCAAAACGTAAGAGGTATAAGAACTAAAACTAACGAGGTTTACAATAACATTTTGCAAAATGACTACGGTATTATAGTATTTACGGAGACCTGGCTAAATGACAAAATATATGATAGAGAATTCATAGATTCCCGCTATGTCGTGTATCGCCAGGATCGACGGCATGATGTGGGTCTGAAGAGGGATGGAGGTGGCGTTATGGTAGCAGTTTCACGCGACATCGTCTCAACCAGAATGCATCAGTGGGAATGTAATCTTGAAGCTATATGGGTTACTCTTAAAATTAATGTCAATAACCAACTTAAGAAAATTGCTCTATGTGCCATCTACTTGGCTCCGCCAGCCAATTCAAGGGCACTCTCCGATTTCATTGATAATGCAGATTTCGTGTTGGGTCAGGTAAATGAAGTTCTAATATTAGGTGACTTTAATCAGGGATCTATAATATGGCTACCTAACAAAAATGAAATCCATACTGCACCTTCTAAGTGCAGCAATTTATTGGACTCAAAGCTTGTGGACTTCATGGCCGCTAACAATCTATACCAAATGAATTATATACGTAACACCAATGATAAAATTCTGGATCTGGTGTTCTGCAGCCTAGCCACAGCAAAACTCTGTGAATCACTGGATCCCTTATCAAAGTTGGACCCACACCACCCCTGTCTGCACGTTACATTGAATTTCAACAAAAATAAAATTCCAAAAAGTAACTCAAGCTCAGACCTTAATTTCTTTAAATCAGACTATAAAAGTATTATCACGGAATTAACAGCTGTAAATTGGCACGACACTTTTATGAATAAACATGTGAACGACATGGTTGACACCTTTTACACATTAATACTTAAATCTATAACTAAATATACGCCTGTCCGTAGGCCGAGAAATGCAAAACATCCATCTTGGTTTACGGGTGCTTTAATAGGGCTGCTGGCTGAGAAGCACGTTATTAGGAAACGCTTTAAAAAATTTAAAAACCCTCGAGATGAGTTAGAATATAGGCTTATTCGTGGAAGGTGTCATAAACTGTATAAGGACTGTCTATCAAATTATAAAAAAAATATTGAGGATGAGATCGGTGTCAACCCCAAAGCGTTTTGGAGATATGTTAAGGAGAAAAAATCAAATAATGTGTCCCTGCCTGCTTCCATGCACTTAGGCGATTCAGTTGCCAGCACTCGGAAGGATATAGTCGATCTTTTTGCTGGTCACTTTGCCTCTATCTATTCGAGCGTTAATAATGTCACCGCGGGTCGATGCTGGGGTGTCACACTGATCTCAGAGCCCATGAGCTGTATACCTCTGACAGAAAAAGCAGTCTTAAAGGAAATAAAGCGAATAAATATTTCCAAGGCCAGCGGCCCTGATGGCATTCATCCAATGTTTGTAAAGCGATGTGGTTCCGCTCTTGCTTTACCCCTTTTTTTAATTTTTAAGAAATCTCTGACTGATGGTGTTTTCCCTGATAAGTGGAAGGAAGCATTGGTGGTACCCATTTTCAAAAAAGGAGACACCAGTGCAGTGGAGAACTACCGACCTATTTCCATTTTGTCATGTTTTGCCAAACTTTTTGAGACTCTAATAACGCCATTTATTGCGCATCATGTTCAGAATAGCATTTCTAAGAATCAGCATGGATTCCGTAGCGGAAGATCGGTCGTTTCGAACTTGGTAACCTTTGTCTCGGATATATGCTCAGGGTTAGATAAGGGAAATGAAATTCATGCAATTTATACCGATTTCAAAAGTGCTTTTGACAAGGTTGATCATAGTATACTTCTACATAAGCTACAGTCCTTTGGTATCGGTGGTTCTCTTCTGCGGTGGTTTGAGTCATACCTTGCAAATAGATCGCAAATAGTCGCTACTTGTGGCTATAAATCTCATACTTATTATGCCACCTCAGGTGTCCCACAAGGGTCGAACCTTTCGCCTACATTGTTTTCGATATTTATCAATGACATCTGCCAAGTAATACAGCACTCAAAGTTTTTGCTATTTGCAGATGACTTGAAGCTATATATAAATGCTACCCCAAGTAATTGCGAATCATTACAAGCGGATCTAAATAGTATTTGGGAGTGGTGTCTTCAGAATAACATGATACTGAATATTAATAAGTGCTTCCATATGAAATTTACAAGGAAAAAAACACCACTAGATCATCTCTATAGCTTGAATGGTCATCCGCTGCAGGAGGTTAATGAGATCTGCGATTTGGGGGTGTATTTAGACTGTGCCTTAAATTTCAAAACGCATATCAATACGGTTGCCAAAAAAGCTTCGCGAATGCTAGGGTTTTTGAAGCGCAACACGAAGGGGTTCCAGAAGGCCCAAACAAAAATCCTTCTTTATAATACCTTAGTCCGCAGTAATCTGGAGTATGCCAGTGTCGTCTGGAATCCCTTCTATAGTGTAGCATCACAGAGACTAGAGTCGATTCAGCGCTCATTTACAAGGCATCTTGCGTTCTCGGTTTCAGGATTATCTTACCGGTGTCCTTATGAAGTTCGGCTGTCCTATTTTCATCTTGAATCGCTGAGGGCCCGTCGAGTGAAGCACGATTTGGTATTTTTATACAAAGTCCTAAACGGAATTATTGACAGTGGTGACATTCTTAGCCAGGTCTCCTTAGCAGTGCCGTGTCGATATCCGAGATATCCTATAACTAAGATCCTATACACGCCATACAGTAGAACCAACATAGGCTTGAGTTCCCCAATTATACGCATGTGTAGAAATTATAACGAACTGCAGTCTAATTGTGATGTTGACATATTTTTTGACAAATTAAAAACATATAAAGATAAAATAAAAACTTGAATTTATAATAGGTTGCTTGAGCAGAATCCTTCAGGTTTAATTGATCATTTGATACTGTTTCTTTTTGTAAATCTTCATATACTCTTAATTAGCTAGGATAACAACCTAATGGTGAATGCTGTGTACATTTATAATTGTCATGTGTATGAGTTAAAATGCCCTAAAATGTATATTTGTGTTAATATATATGCATATGATGTTAATGTACCTAAATAAATAAATAAATAAATAAATAAACAATATATATCCATCCCTACATAGTATTATCATTCCCGAACAGCACGGTTTTGTACAACGTAGGTCAACTATTACAAATTTGTTAATATACTCAACACACTTATTTGAAAGTATAGATAGTAATAAACAAGTAGACAGTGTATATATCGACTTTCGGAAGGCTTTCGATAGGGTAGATCATAAATTGTTACTGGACAAGTTGGCATACAATGGAATACGTGGGAGCTTGTGGCGATGGTTTAAGTCTTATATCACTAATAGGACACAAAAAGTGGTCATCAAAGGCTTTGAATCTGGCTTTGTTCCAATCGATTCCGGGGTGCCCCAAGGATCGATTCTTGGTCCATTATTATTTGTTTTATTTATAAACGATATTAATAAATGTTTCGAACATAGTAATTTCTTACTATATGCTGATGACTTAAAAATCTATCTGGACATTGACCATTCTGATGACCATTTAAAATTACAGCATGATCTGGATAACCTAACGAGATATTGTGAAGTCAATAAGCTCAGCTTAAATGTTAGTAAATGTAAATCTATAAAATTTACAAGGAAGAAAAACATAAGTATTTTTACTTATACTTTATGTGATGAGACGCTCCAGAGTGTTGATTCAATCAGGGACTTGGGAATGATCTTTGACACTAAACTACATTTGGACATTCATATTGATTCCATTGTAAATAAAGCCTTTAAATTGTACGGATTTGTGATGCGATCTAGCTCAAATTTCACACGATCTTCCACTTATATTTATCTTTTTAAAACATTAATTCGCTCACAGTTGGATTATGCGGTTTCAATTTGGAATCCATTTTATAAGAAATATGATATTATTCTTGAAAGGATACAGAAAAAATGTCTGCGTAGTGTCCAGTATAGATGTTATCATAGCTATCTTTCGTATGACAATCTTTTAAAAAAATATAATTTAATCAACTAAAGTATCGACGCTTACAGCTTGTTGTCAATTTGCTGTATGATATATGTCACAATAAATACGATTGCAACTATCTAATTGGCAAAATATGCTACAGAATCCCTATTAGGACGCATTGTCGTAAACAAGGTAAATTGTTTGCAACTATGAGATGTAGTACTAACGCTGGTAAGCGATCACCTTTATATCAAATGGTTTCATTATATAATGATCATTTTCCTGATATTGATATGCATGCAGTCCCACCAGGCAGATTCAGAAGGGTTACATATGAAAAAATTAAACAAATGTAAAATAATCTTGTGTATCTTTATGTTTTGTGTTGTGTATGTGTGTGGTGTCTATGTGTTTGTGTATGTGTGACTATGTGTGTGTGTGTGTGTGCGTGTGTCTATGTGTGTGCGTGTGCGTGCGTGCGTGCGTATGTGCGTGATATGCGTGCGTGTGCTTTATCCTTAGTCAAATATTTTATTTTATTGTGCTAGTATAAGTTTATAACATTTTTGTGGTAAACGGTGTTGATGTGCAATTATTAATTTCATTTATAACTGTATATATCATACTTCATTGTCACATTGTTTGTTTTCCCCAATAAAGTGAAAAAAAAAAAAAAACATTTTGTGCCTGTACAAATCTATTCGCGAGATCGAAATAGGCTAACGCAAGATAACACTCGACACCAAAATGTACCATTTCGCGCAAATATTTCCCATGCGCTAATTTATCGGTAAGCGATACTTCCGATGATGTACGACCCATATAAGTAAATATTAGGGATGTGCCGTACCGTATCCAACATATGAAAATACATTTATGTCTAAACACACCTTATAGGATACTTCGTCTTCGTTGGCCGTATGTCTGTCAATACCCTTTTTCTCAGGAACGCGTAGAGATATGAAACTGAAATTCATATCAAAGTCTACGGTCCCTGTCTGTCGGTCGGTTTCAATTGTGAAAAATTATACTTGTTAGTCAATGCGATCAAAAGATGGGACCGTCTATGTTATATTTTGCGATATAATTAGGAAATCTTAACAGTTACCGGTAAAGTTACCGTATCATTCCCGTCAACCTAGAATCATGAAAATTGTATGGCATGAAGCAATGTCTAATAGCACATTTTGTAGTTAGGAACTTATATATTTTATCTTATCTTATATTACATTGTCTTAGCTTATCTCATCTTATCTTACCTTATACTTTGACCCCTGAGGATCTTTTGCGTTGAATAAAATTCTTTGTTTATAAGTTGCGATCACAATTTATGGACCAATCGAGTTCACTCATAAGTCTCACAATTGGTCCAGGTGGTATAGCACTGAAGTCTTCGGGTTTTGAATGTCTGAAAATCTTTAATATTATGTACATAATTGTTGTAAGGAACTTATATACGTTGTACGGAATCCTCGATGCATGAGTCTAACTTGAACTTGGCTAGTTTTATATCATATTAAGTGTTAACATTGTCATGGCTATTGATCGTGTTTACATACAAGTATTTGAAATTTCAGTTTAATATCTTTATGCATCATCAACATCATCACAGCTCATATACGTCCCCACCGAGGGGTACGAGCCTACCCTAACTACATAGTTATGTTGAGGCGATTAGGCCTTAGTCAAAACCACGCTAGCCCAGTGCGGATTGGTTGACTTCACATACAATTTTGAATTACTTGGCAGGTGTATGCAGGTTTTCTCATGATGTGTTCTCAGTAGAAGCGTCAGATAAGTGTACGTATGAAATTCGTGAAACGAAAAACACATTGGTACACTCCTTATATCCCGAGAAAAAGTGTCTTGACAGATAGACGGGTAACAAAGTGATCCTATAAGGATTCCGTTTTTCCTTTTGAGGTACGGAACCCGAAAGGTCAACATTTTTTTTAAAAAAAACGTCGACCCACAATAGGACTTTCTCCTGTGTCGTGGGTGCAGTTACAAACATAGAATATCACATGCACATAGGCCTAGAACGGATTCTGTAGGCCATACAAAATATTTGTCCCATACGGGAATCGAACCCGCGACCCGTTGCGCAGTAGGCGATCACTCGACCTCTGCGCTAAATTTGACCGCACCTTCTTCTATATGATATAGGTCTATTGCATTTGAATTGTCTATGTTTTTTTACTCTCTGGATTTTCTTTAACGGTTGTAACCTCGATGTCACTTCACTAGAAAGCGTCTATCCAGTAATTCGTACCCGCACTCCTGTTTCCTCGTACATTAATCGAACAAAGACACGCTGATTGAATAGTAACACGATCCTTGACGAAGCGAGGCCAAACATTTACGGCCAGCCCCTTTATTGTGTTACTCAAAATCTATCTCTATCGTTTTGACAATCGACCGACACAAGACAACTGCTCAGATTTTCCACTTTGACCTTTACACCATCCTTATATCAAGCGTAATAGCGTCAGTTTTCGTGGTACAAGTGTAAATTTAGACGTGTTTACTGTTACATTCAAAACTGCTTTATACAGTAGTCAAAGAGTTAGAAAGCCATCGCATACGAGTAGGTAGGTTGTTAGTCAAACAATAAGCCCTCAGGCCACAGGTATTGTCGGTAGCGTAGCGCTGTAATATAACACAGAATTCCACATAAACTCGCACATTACAGACATGAATCTAACTAGATAACGACAATCCGTATCTGCATGAAAGCAATGCGTGTCACATTTTTACCGAATCAGAAGTTGAAAGAACTCGTTGCTATTATTTTGGTTTCTTATCTTTTTGAGAGTTTAAATCTCATCATTATCTTAATTTCATAACACCGACTGCTAAGCAAAGGTATTGAAAGGGATTGGGCCATCTCTTACGCCGTGCCTCTCTTGTACGTTGGTAGTGGTGTTGCAACGTGGACCTTACCATGCGCGCCCATAAGGGCAGGGAGAACACCGGGGGGTTTTATTGGGTAAGCCTGGCACTCTGCTGGGAGAGCCCCACACACGCTCACCGTCTAGGCAATGGCGGGTACGGTGCGGTCACGCATTCCCCAAAATGGGCCATTTCTCACTATGCCGGCCAAGTGTGGGTCGGTGGGAAGCGCCAGAGCCTCGTTCGTTGGCCGACAAGGTGCACGTCGAACAGGCGAAGTTGGTATGGGCCCTAGGTGTATTTTCAAACTCCACACTATATTAAGTGAAACTTGGTGGCGTGGTGGCTCTAACGCTTTGGTTTCGATATTGAAAATAAAGCAACCATCGCCATGGTTGGGCCCTCGATGGGTGACCATAACTTTGTGATTTCTAATTCTGAGCTCCTCTGTGCTTCGGAAGGCATGTTTAGCCGTTGGTCCCGGTCGCTATTGCAACCGTTTCTACCCACCATTCCGCATTGGGCCAGCGCCCCGTGGTGGCCCATACTCCTGGTGTGATATAAAAAAAAACATCGCCACACACTAGGATTTTCTCCTGTGTCGTGGGGGCAGTTACAAACATAGAATATAACATAGAATATGCACATACGCCCAGACCAGAACAAATTTCTGTAGGCCATACAAAATATTTGTCCCGTACGGGAATCGAACCCGCGACCCGTTGCGCAGTGGGCGATCACTTGACCTCTGCGCTAACCGTGCCGTCAGTTTCTTCCATATCGGAAGACTTGTGCCCAATAGTGGCACTTAAAAAAGCTGTGCTGATGATAAAATTGAGTATTGCTCTTGCCTTTCACACGTGAAGTACATTTACTCGCAGCATCTGTCTGGATTCATGTCTATGTCTCACACCGTTCACATCCAAGCGTTGTTGATACGCCAGTACGAGTATGTCCGATGTCGAGCGTAGTAATTACAGGTAAATTGTACGCGACCGATGAAGCGCGGCATAAATTACACTTAGGTTTTGGAATAAATTTACAGCTAACATTATTTATCCTGCAAAGAAGTTCTATAAAATACGCTAACTACCCTTTGTGGTTTAACTACGCTTGGATATGCGCATAAAACACGAAACTTGGATCGGTGTCTGAAATTTTGGATCCAATTTATTGTAAAGGACAATGGGCATTTCGACCTATCAGCGGCCATCCATAAAACTAGCATCAACAACTAGTAGTAACATCTATTACTTTAAATTATGAAATTCGATATTTTTGAAATATAATAATCAACCTGTGACAACTTTCTATCCAATGAGGTTACAAAAACAAACTTTTGTAGTCTCATTGTATACATAACTAGCTTTCCGCTCGCGACTTCGCCCGCGTTATTTTTGTTTTCCCGTGGGATTTTTTTTCCCGTAGGAAAATAACCTTATATCCTTCCCCTGGTCTTGAACTATCCCTATACCAACTTTCATCAAAATCGGTTCAGTAGTTTCGAAGCCTATTCAATACAAACAAACAAATAATCAAATCTTTCCTCTTTATAATACATATTATATAGATTAATAGTATACTCGTAGATTGCCTACTTGAAAAATAAATAGTACAGATGTTACCGCCAACAGGACAAGCGCCATACAAATTTGCCCGTTGTCCTTTTTCATATTACTACAGAATCTTATTAGATTTAGTTTGTTATTAGATGTCTGTGTATTTGTTTAATCTTATAAGAAAAAATACAATGCGTCTTTGGAGTCAGTGTCTTGAAAACATTAAGGCCCAAGCACAATATAGTAAAAATAGTTCAGTGTAAAAAATGCAAACTTTTATCTCGTTAACGAAGGAAGATGTTATAGAGTGAAGGGTTACTGTGAGGCTGTGTTTCACAAAATAATGTGTGTAAAAAAAGTAGATACCATTTTTAGGGTGCATCGAAAGGAAAAAAACGGAACCCTTTTAGGATCACTTTGTTGTCCGTCTGTCTGTCCAAATATACCATTCTCTTAGGAACGCGTTGTAGTATCAGACTGAATTTATATGAAATACCCGTGACTCGTTCTCTTTCAGCTCAAAAAAAATGAGACTTGTAAGTAAACCTGATCGAAAGATACGACCGTTGAAGGTCGCATATTTATAATAATGCGATTTTACAAGACAATCAAAACCTTCATGGTTCTTCTTATTACAAAACATGGTCTAAACTTAGCCCTGATTAAAACCTGACGCTGTCTCTTTCTATGTACGAGTATATTAGCACAAGTGAAAGCGCACCAGGCTTAAACCAAGACTAGCTTTAGACCAGGTTTTGTAATAAGACCAAAGGGGTTCTTTCCGTTGACCTAGAATCATACAATTTGGCAACAGTAAATATGTACATCTATACTAATATTATTAAGAGGAAAGATTTGTGTTTTTGTGTTTATATTGAATAGGCTTCGAAACTACTGGACCGATTTAAAAAATTCTTTCACTAATAGAATGCTACAATATCACTATAGAATATTTTCTTACGGGAAAATATAGAATTTCCACGGGAAAAATGAAGATAACGCGGGCGAAGCTGCGAGCGGAAAGCTAGTAGTTAGATAAGTTTGTACGGAACCCTCCATGCGCAAGTTCAACTCTCACTTGGCCAGATTTTTTACAAACGCGTTGACAGTTAAATATTAATGAAACAAATATATAAAAATCTCGTGTCCCAGTGTTCGTTATCGAGCTCCTCCGAAGCCGCTTGACCGATTCTTATGATTTTTTTGTAGATATCTGACAGGTTTGAGAATAGGGCGTAGGCTATTTTATAACCCTAGAAGATAAGGGTGGCCCTCTCCAGAAGATTTTGATTGTTGAGATGAGCAATTACTATTATTGGTGGTAGTCAAATGTGCACAATAAAAAACGTGAACCAAACATACCGAATGCAAAACAGTCACTCGCTAAGACGGCGCGATTTCCTAACAGCACTCCCTCCTGCCTGCCTAACAATTTGTACGAATCCCTTAGCGAAAACATTAGCCATGGCTCAAAGGCTTTTCAACGTAAATTGTACGTGAAATTCGACAGGCAACTGTTTCGGGTCGCGAAATCAAGCCGTGACGCCGTGTGCTCAGTTTTAACTTAGATTAGTTCACGTTTACTGCGGATTGTTTGGGCGCAAGCTGTTTATTTGTGGCTCCCTAAATACCTTACCCGTTTGCGTGGCAAGGACTGGGGTGGTATTCGAGTCTATTTCAATGGTATCGAAACGATGTCGATACTGTGCCGAATATCGTAATTGTAATATTTGGATATTTTGCGAATAGGATGTTTTGTGAGTATTATGTTTTGCTAATATGATGTTTTGAAAATGCGATGTTTTGCGATTATGATATTTTGATAGTATGGTATACGTAGGAACGAGTAAGAAAGAAAGTACTCGAGACTGAGCGATATACGTGGGAACTTTTATATCTATACTAATATTATAAAGCTGAAGAGTTTGTTTGTTTGTTTGTTTGTTTGCTTGAACGCGCTAATCTCAGGAAGTACTGATTCAAATTGAAAAATTATTTTTGTGTTGGATAGTCTATTTATCGAGGAAGGCTTTAGGCTATATAACATCACGCTACGACTAATAGGAGCTGAGCATCAATGACAAATGTTGCAAAAACGGGTAAAAAATATACGGCGAAACGTAGTTCGCTGGCACAGCTATTAAGTAATATACTAGAGTTACGTCACCTATACAAAACTCAACGCTGCCAGACAAAGTGAAACTCAAAAAGAATTTGAGTGAGATGGAGTTAGCTGGTCATTAGTGTGATAATGCTGTGCTTAAATGTTTTCAAAAGGTTTGTAGGCTTGAACAGTTTCATTGTGACACCTTGGAGTCACTCTTTAACACTATCATATCACTTGATAAGATCTGTCTACACCTGATCCATCTATAACATAGCACACACACAATCACACTCACACACACCCACGCGCGCACGCGCACACATGCACCAATAGATTGCATGTATTAAAAATAATACATACTGGGTTGTTTTTCCAGCACGTGCCAAATTTTGTGTGCTTGTTTAGACAAGCAAAATGAACAACTTTAACTATGGGACCAAACTCGAAATCGCGAAAAAATCAGCTGTTCCATACATTTAGGTTTAGTGGATTTTGAACATTTGTTTTTCGCGATTTCGAGATTGGTTCCATAGTAAAAGATATTCATTTTGCTTGTCTGAACAAGCACAGAAATTTTGGCTCCTGCTGGAAAAATAACCCGGTATATCATACAAACAGTCTTCAGAAGAGCCCTGTTTCCCATAACGCAGGGCAACCTTTTTTTGGGGAGCAGTTCAATACTGCAATGTACCAAACTTATTGAAAAATAAATTATTATTACGAGTATTTAAGTGCTGGTTATTCCTAGGGTTACTACCTACCTACTGAAAGTTTTGATACGGTAATATCTGATTATCCCAACTGCTTGGCAACAAAAATCGATAGCGTTTTATCGGTTATTGTATCTGTGGGTAACATTTTTTACTTCTTTTGAGTTAATACTGTTTATAGTTTTGTAAAATAACGATAAATTATGATAATTTGAAAACAAAGCGGCGACTCATTGCTATGTTACAACTAGGTATTATGTATTACAAAAATATTACTTACTGTGCAATAAACGATGCAAAACGACGTATACTCTACTCGTCTATACTAAAATTATAAAGAGGAAAGATTTGATTGTTTGTTTGTATTGAATAGGCTTCGAAACTACTGAACCGATTTTGATGAAAGTTGGTATGGGGATAGTTCGAGACCAGGGGAAGGACATAGGACATATATAATTTTTCTACGGGAAAAAAATTCCCACGGGAAAACAAAAATAACGCGGGCGAAGTCGCGACCGGAAAGCTAGTATCTGATAAAATCCCTTTCGATACACGTATCAAGGCAAATTCTTTTAATTGAATCTGATAGTTATTTTTATTTTATCAATAGCAGAGCCACATAAATAAAAGACCTTTGAATAAGGCAATCGGTACGTGCTCTCAATCTCGTTAATTGCCAATTCAATGCAAATTAATTTCGCGGAACTGACATTACATTACAATTCCCGTTGTCATTTAAATGATCTTTACATTTTGTATAGATTTGTTCGGTGTTTATTGATTTATTTGTGGTGCTTAATATGGAAAACAGCGCGAATCAAAATTAAAGGTCAAAATTGCGAGCTCATATTTAATGCTATCGGTTATGTAAGGTTAGGAAGGACAATTTTATTCTAATGAATGAATTTCGCATATTACTTTTTATTATTTAATGTTCTCATGTGATTGAACACACACAAGAAGAAGAGGGGGAAATCAAGAAGAATATTCAGGTAGCAGTTACTTAAATACATAATACATACATACATAATAAGACATCGTGTTGCATTGCCCTCTGGAGTCAGGGCTAATGATTAATCCGCCGTCACATGGCGTTACATAAAATAAAACACCGTTCTGTTTCTTAAAGAAGATGTGCAACTTGTCTTTATAAAAAAAAGTATAAATCAGGAACAACGAATTGATTGCTTGTTTTGCCTTTGATGATGCATAAACTGTCCTGTCTATAATATCTAGAACACAGGTAATAGTTGTCTGTCATCGAAAAATCATTAAAACACAGGCATTTTCGTGGGTGATCTAAAACCTGCAGGCCTATTATGGACCTTTCATCGTATGATATGGTTTACATTTTGAGATAAAAAAGTCATGAAATGCTTCATTTGGTATTACCGATCTCCAATGTCATGATCACTATGGCATAATTTGAATGATGTCATCATGATATAATGAACGAATGATCAAAAATCTGACCGAAAATCTTATTTTTCGTTTTGCACTATGATTTCATCATAATATCATTTAAAAACCATGAGATCGTTAATAGACCTGCTGATTTGTCCATCTTTTTCCGACGTAATTACTAACAACAATGATATAGCAAACTATTGTCGTATCAGCGAAGCACGGCGGCTGAGTGGGCGTGTCCAAATGTTTACTCTGATCTTTGTACTCGTCTGGGCAAATACTTTTATCTTTATTGACACAGTGTTGAGTTGCCGTCTACCGAATGCCTATTGAGTGTTTTTTTGTTATATCTCGGTAGCTCTCAGCGTATAAGAAAACACCCTTTATTGTCCCCAACGTTTGTTTTTCGAATTGGTAGGCGTAATGATGCGTGAATATTTTGAGTACTCCACCCTCGAGTATGAGACTGGAATGTGACGTAATCTTATGTCATCAGAGAGCATATTTTTTGTTGTTGTGAAAGATGCTGGTTGCATCATTAACCTTTGTCTTTGGCACTATCGGAGTCTAAGAATCGAATATGCATAATTGAATAAAATTATTTAAGTAGACGAAAAACTTACTACTTTTTGTAGTAAGTGTGGTGCCATTTATATATAAATGGCACCACACTTTAATCTACCTACTACTAACTAGTAAGTGCGTGGTAGGTACTTGTGACCACCTTGTTCAGATCTGGAGGACGGAGGCTTTAATACCCTTGGAAACAAAAGAATTTCTTTGGCTTTTTTGTTTGGTGGCAAACTTCACCAAACACGTTTCATTATTTTGACTGTTGAACACGTCAGCTAGCAACCACCGACTTACCTGATGCTAGTTACCACACATTCACCTTTATACCCTGAAGAAACTATTATAACAATGTTAATACCATTGTTGAGTTTCAACCATGAACATTTAACTAGAGTTGTGTACCTCAGGAGTGATTGATTCAAAAGATATATATCTGATACAAGGAGTGATTATATCAGTATATCACTTCAGTTTCAAATATATCAGTAGCTCAATATCTCTTTCACTCGCCTAAGATGACCGAGAGCATTGAAACCGCATTGAATCAGTAACTCTTCTCTTTCAATCGGCAGGATTTTATTAGGTGACTGATTTTTCATATTCACAACAGTATTAAGAAAATTATTCGAAGTATATATGAATACAATTTAATTATAAATCTCTTTATGAATGCTAAATTTAATTAATAAATTTAGACACAGAGCACACATTCATTATATCACTGATAAATTAAAGAAACACTGAGTTCATGATCTATATATATATCAGCAGCTCCAAAAGATACATATCTCTCTTTCCCTTTCAGTGATATACTCTGCACAAGTCTACATTTAACTTGATTTGAGGAATCCAAGTTAACGATTGCTTCAATCTGCGGCCTTATCATTTATTAACCTACTTCGAAAAAGGAGGAGGCCAGGTTTTCAATTCGACGCGTATATTTTTTTATGTATGACCACGCAAAACTTTTTACAGAGTAGTCCGATTTTGATAATTATTTCTTTATGAGAAAGAGTATACCCCGAAGTTGGAATTATCACTAAAGTCAGGATCTGATGATGGGATCCCATGAAAATCGAGGGAAACCCTTAAGTATATGTTATAGGTAGGTCTAAGGTGCTACATTTTTTTTTACGAAGCTATTCACGTATTTGCGTCTGGTAGTCATGGACCGAGCTGACGATGGAGGGATCCTTAACTTTTAGGTGTTAGAGGTTAGTTTTTCAAATACAATAGGCATGTAGTACCAAGTTTAATAGGTATTAAATTCACCAAAAAGATTTCATTCGCTAAAAAGATATAAATAAAAATGTCTTTACAAAAATAAACACGACTACAAGTAACAAATAATAAAAGAATAGGTGCAGACAACATCACATTTCCATATTGAAGTCGGTGCCAAACGATGATCTCCTAGAAAGTCTTAAAATTTAGCATCGACTTCAATATACACGGTTATTTTTTTATCACCCTGGAAAATTTTAGGGATGCTTCAGGACACATCCAATATTATATAAAAAATAAAAAAAATGAATTAAAAAAATTAAAAAAAAAATTAAAAAAAATAAAAAAATCTCTAAAAATGCTGCTCTCAACTAGTGCAGCATTTTTTGTATTTTTTTAAAAATTAATATAAAATTAAGGAGGGGGGTTATTTTTTTTATTTATATTTAAATCATTCTAATACCATGTCGTGAAGCGTCCCTTAAATTTTCCAGGGTGATAAAAAAAATAACCGTGTATAAATGTGATGTTGTCTGCACCTATTCTTTTATTATTTTTAACTTTTCAGTGTTTTTAAGTCAGTTTTATTTTTTGTAAAAATATTTTTCATCATCACAGTTCATATATGTATTATTATGCACGTCCCCACCAAGGTTCTCGAGCCTACTCTAAGTTAGAGTGTTTTTTTTTTCGTACCTAGTTGTTTCACATTGACGTGTGGTGTGCAAACGCTGAAGGGAGTGGAGAGGAAGCAAGAATGCGATTTGATACATTCTTTCTCCCTGTTCTTTAATGGAGTATGAAGGAGTGGTGGGTTGTTCACTGATTGATGAGAGGGAGGATTAGGATTAGGAGAGGGAGATAGAGGAAGGGAACTGGAAGAAGGAACTGTGGTTTCATATATGTTTGTGTATGTGCTTTTTGTGTGCTTGTGTGATTGCATGAGTGTCTTGTTCGGGAGACAGTGTATATGTGTGTTAGCATGGTGATGCATGTGATTATTTATGTGTGATGATGAGTGGGGTGGTTTGTGATTCATGCAGATTGATGTTTTTTTTTTTTTGTAGGTAGTTGCCAGGTGATTTTATAATATAATGTATTTTATGATTTTATTGTTATGAGTTTAGTTTTTTGTTATCGATAGCCACTGGAACGTCCGTGGGGACTATAGTCCCCAAAATCTCGATCTTCTCGATCGACCTGGGTACTATGGTACCCAGTTCCCTTTGCGTAAAACCGCGCGGTGTGATAAAAAAATCGCGAAAAATAAAATATTTTCTCTATGGCTTTATTCCTTTGTCAATAGTCTCTCTCATAAGTTGACAGGTCATGTCCAATTTATTTTTAGTCTTAGATTGAAATAAATTTGTCATAGTCTGCGGTTTAACTTACTTGGCCGTATCCATACGTTTCTTACTCCATGACCGATGAGATTTATTGCGTACTTACTTAGTCTGTATTAGTATTTTCGTAGAGTGTTCTATATCAAAATAAACTAGAAGAATTGGGCTACATTATTATGTATGGTTTATGATAGTTTATAGTGTTATATTGCCACACTAAACGTTTTTTTCAAAAAGTGAGTATTTTTGAAATTTTAAGCACTTTAGTTACTATTCTCGTCATTATTCATTCAATTATGAATCCTTATCTAATTAACTATTATAAGTTCATTCCTTATTAAATTAGCTTTCCATACGTATTTTTTATTTAATTTTAGACACAATAATTTATTTTTTGCATTTTTTTTAAATTTGAGGTCGCGCGTGCGCATCTCGCGTATATAATTACGTAATTAATCGATTTTATTATTTTTTTCTTTTTTCATTAAAAATATTACCCAAAACTATTATATATCAAAATAATCTTCAAGAATAGGGCTATAATAATATATATGGTTATTTAAAGTTTTATAAAATAGTTTTTGTGCAAAAACTTTTTTAAAAAAATCGGGTCTTCCGCGACCTTCCGAACATTTTCGCGCTTCATTCATTTAATTATTAATCCTTATCTAATTAACTGTTATAAGTTCCTTCTATATTAAATTACCTTTCCATACGTATTTTTTGTTCTCTTGTAGACAGTATATGTCACTCTCCGCAATTTTTTGAACACTCCGTACGCGCCGGGTTGAGTCATTCCGCAATGGCGGCACCTTTGATATTTGAGATATACTACTTTTTGCTTTTGAAACCCACCACGCTTCGCGTGGCGAGCGTTCCAGTGGTTATGAATGCTTGTGTGATTGTGTGTATGCAATATGGGTGTATACCTATGTACCTATGTATAAAAGTGTATGTTATGTATTGTATTAGTGGGCCGCGTTGCCGGTCGCGGTCACGGTTGCCTGTATCCGGCGAAATTATACCGGTTGAAAGTATGGCTTGTATGCATGTGTGTTTATGTGCGTAGGTGTGTGTGTGTGATTGAGTGAGAGAGTTGTTTCAAGGGATCTCATTTGGCCTACCAGCCATGAATGAAACGCTGCAGTGACGTCACCGGGTCCTCCAGCCCTTGCTGCGTAGCTCGATTTGGCGCAGTGTCTTCGGGTTGGTAGCTCCGACGATTGGGCCGGCCAGGGTTGTCCCCGGCTCCCGCGAAAAATGGTCGGAACTACAGCCTCCCACTCTATGTTCCCCTTTTCGCTGTAATTTTTCCCCGTTCCCAGTGGAACTTTCCATGTGGACTTATTTGTGTACCGCGGCAGCGTCTACGCCGCATGGGAGTAAGAGGAATCGCTCAACCCTAACTGAGTGTCGCTGGTGGTTCACTCGGAGTGTTTAGGCCTTAGTCAACCACGCTGAACAAGTGCGGATTGGTCAACTTCACATACACCCTTGAATTTCTTCGCAGATGTATGCAGGTTAATATAACTCCACTACCTAAAAATTCAAATCCCGCTACCTTTTCTGAATTCCGACCTATTTCCATATTGCCTTTCCTATCCAAAGTCCTGGAAAAGCTTGTTCACGAACAATTAGTCAATTTCCTACATCATAATAATCGTTTGAATCCCTACCAATCTGGTTTCCGCCCCGGTCATAGTACGACAACGGCACTTGTTAAAATCACTGACGACATTCGTTTTGGTATGGAAAACAAGGAGCTAACGGTGTTAACCATGATTGATTTTAGTAATGCGTTCAACACTGTTGACTTTGATATACTCCTAGCTACGTTACGTTCTCTTAACATATCTCCGCTAGTAATTGAGTGGTTTCAAAGTTACCTGTACGGGCGTCGGCAACGGATTCGCATTGATAACGATTTCTCGTTATGGTGTGATATATTTGCTGGCGTGCCGCAGGGTGGCGTTTTATCCCCACTTCTTTTTCAGTTTTCATAAACTCAATTACTCTTTCCATATCTTCCTCTTATCATTTGTATGCAGACGATCTCCAGATCTACACTCAGGCGCCAATAAATGATCTGGCTAAAGCGATTGGCACTATTAATAAATCATCATCATCATCATCATCACAGCCCATATACGTCCCCACCGAGGGGCTCGAGCCTACCCTATATTAGGGTGATTAGGCCTTAGTCAACCACGCTGGCCCAGTGCGGATTGGTCGACTTCACATACATCATTGAATTTCTTTGCAGATGTATGCAGGTTGCCTCACGATGTTTTCCTTCACCGTAGGAGCGTCAGACAAATGTACATATGAAATTCGAAACGAAAAACACATTGGTACATGGCGGGTCTCGAACCCCGACCCCCCGATTGGAAGGCAAGTGCCGAGTCCACTGCTCCACCGACGCTCGAAATATGTTTCAAATATTAATAAATATTTGAAACATATTTCGGACTGGAGCCAACGTCATGGTCTTCTAGTTAACCCAAAAAAGACACAGTGTATCATTATTGGCAGTCCCTGGTACATATCAAGAGTTAATTATGATTCCTTACCCGATATTAATTTCGACGGATCAATTATTTGTCTAAGTAAAGAGGTAAGAAATTTAGGTGTATATTTCGACAACTCCCTTTCCTGGCTCAAGCAAGTGTCAGAGGTCAGCAGGAGAGTGTTTTGTGTGTACAGTTCTCTTAAGCGCTTGAAAAATTTGCTTCCGACCAAATCGAAAATTTCGTTAGCCCAGTCCCTGCTTCTTCCTATTTTGGACTATTCCGATACTTGTTACCCTGATTTATCCGTTACCCAGTTGAACAAATTGGAGCGATTGCAGAACCTATGTATACGGTTCATCTTTGGGCTACGAACATTCGATCATATATCTTACTATCGCTCCAAACTTCAATGGCTATCAATAACTCGTCGAAGAGACTGCCACATCCTTTCCCTTCTCCATTCTTTGCTTACCAATCCACATGCTCCTAATTACCTCAAATCCCGTTTTGTTCTCCACTCCACAACAATAAATAGAACCTTACGTTCCTCAAACGACCTGTCTCTAGTTCTCCCACCTCATTCCTCAATTTGACAAATCTTTTACGGTCAGAGCCGTTAGGCTCTGGAATTCCTTGCCGGAGTCCGTAAGGCGTGCACACAATGACTCATTTACGCGAGCAATTAAAAGTAATTTTTTGCAGCTGGAAACTTAGTGTTCTCCATTACTGTTTTTAGTATTTTATTTTAGTATATGTAATTTACGTAGTGTATGAATAGTATTATTTAGTATGTAGTATATGTAATTTATAGTCATTGATTTAATATTAAATAACAAAATATAATGATTGTTTATTTACCCGTCATAATAAGTTTTAAGTTAGCTTTCCTCTAGCAGAGGTTACCTGGTAGAGATTGCCGCTTTGGCAATAAGGTCGCCTTTTGTTTAAATTGTCTCCTTTAAATTATTGTAATTTTTTTATTTTAGAAACAATAAAGATATTCATTCATTCATTCATTCAGGTTACCTCACGAATCACGATGTTTTCCTTCACCATAGGAGCTTCGGACAAATGTACGAGTAGGTACATATGAAATTCGAAAAACGAAAAATGCACATTGGTACATGGCAGGGTCGAACCTCGGACCTCCTTATAGAAGACCAATGCCGAGTACACAGCGCCATCGACGCTTATGTATAGTAACAATCAATAAAGGCTGTTGTGAAAATAAAACAAGTAAAATTATTTTTAAAAAATACTATTTAATGTAAGTGATGGCGCCTAAAGTCGACGCCACCAAGTCGACGATTCGCCGATTAATGCTTTCAATTTTAAGACCGACTACAATGGTATATTATTTACCTCTAATCCGGTCCGGTCTTCGTATGTAGCCGGTGGACTTCCTGAGCTAGCTCGAAGGAAGTCGCGGCTCCTGAAGGACTGCTGTCAATCCACCGAACCACGACCGGAACATTTGGACCTATCAGGCCACCACTACTCACTTGATTAACGGACCGATCACTCGCGACATTCGCGACAATATAACTTTTGGCAAACACTCACAAGCGGACTTTCGCAACCACATAAATTAGGTGCGCCGCGCAAAAAACAATCAATTATAGATAACGCGCCGCGTGGTAACTAGTTCAATTTCAATGTCATTACAAATTCGACTCGACTGACATGTCACGGCGATCGGCCGCCACAGGCCCTCACATGCACAGACTATATGCAGTGTTGCCACTCGCTCTTTCTCGAGCGTAAACATTAAGTATTTGAAAAAGTCAGTATTTTTTAAATAATTTTACTACTCTATTAATTTTTAACATATAAATGTAATTTTAAATATAAATATAATTTTAAATAATTAAATTTTAGTACTCATCAATACGAATCAAACGAGCCCAGACTCCATGGGGTTGTGTCATTTAACTGCGGAGTTCCTATGGCCACCTTCCAGCTCCAGCATTAGATCAGCTTCATATCATCATAATAGCATTGTCACGCTATATACATACGAGTATGCATGCAAAATTTCAGCTCAATCGGAAACCAGTCAGTGGGTCAAATTTAAATTGCAAGATTTTATTACAGATACCGGATAGGTGAAATTAAATAAAAGCTTGTAATAAGAAGAAATGAATAGTATAAAGTACATTTAACCACTCTATTATTATTCGCACCTCTTCTGATTATTTAAATCGCCTTACGCGTCACATGACTTGGTAATATTACCATTATATATTCCATATTCGAGAATAGCAGAAATATTATTTCTTTCCGATCTGCCTTGAACTTCCAATCCATTTGACGCAAAAAGATAGTTAATACTATTTAGACTTGTCACCCAAGCATCATTTGAGTATAATACTATAAATATTAAGGAATCAGTGAAAAAATACCTTTGTGCCTAACAGAAAACAAATTGAGACGTCTTTGGAGCTCACACGGCGGAAGCAAATTTAATTTATCGATGGCTCATTCAAACTGCGAGTGTCTGTTGCGTCGAACAACAATTACTAAGACACCAACTGTATTTGGCGTACCACAAAGTCTTTAATCTGATCGCACAATGCCTATATTCGCATGCACAAAAAGCAGAGTCAACTTGGCAAACGCTATACCAAAGTGACAGAACTTAATAGGACTTTAACAAATAGCTAAACATTTCGTGATTCACGGAACATCTTGAATGCATAGTTTGCTTAACAATCGAAGGGGCAGTCTCCCGTTTGTTCAGACACTCGTCCCGATGACAACATCTGCCGTTTTTTCAACTTATACCTGAAATAGATATTTGTCCAACTAGCCAGAAAATCAGTAGCTATTGTGTTTCAAGGAATAGTGGCAATAAGTCTGCTATGAACAAAGGATTATAGCGATACTCACAGACCGGAGCGAAATGCACAATGTGCTTCGTAAGCCCAAAAAAACTGACGGTTACGCAATCAAGGTAATATTTTTATATCAACATCCAACCACATTGCATAATTATTATATTTTTTAATCAATACTTAATTATTTCTGATAAGTTATCCCTATTTGTTCATAGAGCGGTCAGTGTTGCCAATCTATGGTAGATATAAGTAAAATGGATTTTGATTTTAAATTACAAAACGTAACGAACGGCAAGTAAGTTAGATTTTATTCGTTATAATAGTAGTTATTCATATTTTGTCATGGTAATAGTACATTGTTACCCCAGGGACTAAATAAGTCTTTAACCCGAGGTAAACACTGTGCTTTTCATTACGAATACAAGGAAAGTAAAAGTAAAACAATGAATTTGCAGAAAAAAAAACGTGTAAACATTTTTTTTAAATAAATCAACAACTTCTGCTTTAGCCCGCTTTCTCTTATAAAATCAGGCGTTAACTCCTGAATCAGTTGAACTCATTGTGTTAATTATTAACAAAACAAATATCATTAACAATTAATGAGAATCTCTGCTATACGGAAGTATTAACAAAACTCTACAAATGGAAAAAACAAATGAAGATCGCACTGCCGCTTTCCCGCTTATTAGTAAAGATTTAGCCCAAATCTATGTTATTTGAAAGAAATAGTTGCAAATAAATTATAATAGTCATTTAAAAAATATAATCTTTAAATACTGAACATTATGTTATTTCAATTTTACACCGCGCTGTAATTGAGTCGAAACATGATTCAATAAAAATGTGAAAAAAGAACTATGTAGTTTCTTTTTTAAAATTTGACAGCAGCTGTCAGTTGAAAGTGATTCTCCCTAGGGCTGGAAAGTATTACTTTCAACCCGCTCCTCAGGCAACTTCAGACCTACTTTCAGAGTATGAGTAATGAAAAAGAATTTTATTTACCTGCTACAATATTTGACTAAAATTACTTCCCATGATTTTAAAAAACCTTAACGTCACAACTTTAATATTGATTTAGTACCTATTTATAAGCTTATTCATTTATTTATTTATTTAAATGGCTCAACTACAGAATACAATTTACTACATTGACAACAAGGTAATATAATTAATCTCACATTAAAATTGAATTCCGGTGATTGTTGCGCACAGCATTCAAATGAGACAGTTATTTATAAAAAAAGGAAAAGAAACAGTACTTGACTTTACAATAAATCTAGGCTCCACTTGTACACTGTTATCAATTATGCTTAAGTAAGAAATGGGAATACTAAGAAAGGTTACTTTATAATATGTATTATTGACACAAATAATAATGATGAGTTTATAAAATTATGTGAAAATCAAACCTTTACTTGGTTAAAAAATAGGTTTATGTTTTGATCTAAGATATCTGTCGATGTACATTTCTTTCAAACTTCAACAATAAACAAATTTAAAGTTTTATTTTACCCTTTATTATGCCAAACACGATTTTTTTTTTCGCGGGGAAATGCGCAACCGCACCGTACCCACCGTTGGCTAGACGGTGAGCGTGTGTGGGGTTCACCCGGCAGAGTGCCAGGCCTACCCACTAAAACCCCTCGGTGTTCTTCCTGCCCTTATGGGCGCGCTAGGTAAGGTCCACACTGCGACTCCACTACCTACGCGCCCGGGCAAGCCCGACCACCCGGTCGGGCTCTCGCCAAGGGGGGATTGCCCGAGAACACCAGGGCAATCCCCAGACGGAGGGCCTTACGGCGGCGTGCACGCAGGCCACGTTATGCCAAACACCATAAAAATTTAGTCGGTTTGGTTATTAAACTTACAAATATTATATTAAAGTGCATAAAACTATTGTGACGTTTCATTAAAAGGGGACATTGAAGCTCAAAAGTTGTTTAGGGCAAAATAGCACTATCTCAGATAAAAGTAGATATAGAACACACCGCAATATTCACATTGTGCATCCCATTTGCATCAGAAAATGCCTTGAGTCGGCCACCGCTGGAATTTAATAAAAATATCTCAGAGGACTTCAGTGTTTATTTTCAATAACCCGCTTATATGGCCTCTTTGAAATAATCTACAATGCCATATTTTTTCCTAGAGTACCTGTTTACTGAAACATGTGAAAAGAGTACTTACCTATTAAGCGTTCTCACGTATTATGCTCCTTTTCGAAGCCCAAATAAATCGTGTTTATTTATTTAATGTATATAATAAGTATTCCTTTATCATTTAACGTTGATGAATTTATACTGCCGATATAAGAGTTCGTGTTATATTATTAGATATGTTGTTATTATTGTAAAAACATTGCTACATTGAAATATTAAGCTGCTTATGACCTGAGCTTTATCTCAGTTTCACAAAAGTCGCAGACTAATGCCGAGGGGTCCCACATACTCTTGCCGCTACCCCAAGGGGCTCGGACGATGCGCAAACGCATTCCCCTAGTTAAAAAATAATAATCGGATTCTGCTTGTAATCTGTTTGTGTATTTGTTCATTATGTCCAAAGATGAGACTGAGGACCCCACACATGACACGTGAACCCTCAGAGGCCTTTTCATGATCGCTTATAACAAGACTAAAACGATACTGAAACAGAGACACCGCTCTTGCTGTGTATAGCGCCATTCCGGTCTCAGTGCGATTTTTAATTGTTTTGAGCGATCATGTTTAGGGGACAGGGATCAGGGACCACAGTTTAAGAAAGCTGGTGCACGCTTTTTTGTTATTCGGTGAATTGAGCCTTCTTGATTCCGGGCGTACCCTTCATAGGGGGTGAAGAGGCTCCAGACGTAAGTTTAACCAGGTATGGGGACACCAGCGGAAAAGCTGCTGGCGGAACAAAGTCCTGCGGCATGCTCAAGTAGGCTGGCAGTCAACAGCCTTTCAATATGGTAATAGATTGTCTCGCATTAAAAAGATTTTACTTCTCTCTTTGCGGTATAATTGCAGTAAACTCCCTAAGTCGATTCTTCCCCCTCCCTTAGTAGTGCGACATCCATAGAATAAAGAGAGCTACGACAGACTATTGTAAATCCGTCATGGTACAGATAATTATTTCTCTAAGATCTTTCACAGAGTTTAAGGCAATCATATAATTAAGAAAGGGAAATCTCCAATTAAACGTGTATATTCCCCGATCGACTATGTGGGTAGAGTTTTCTTACACAAGTATAAAGATAACTTTGTAACGCAGTAAATATGGTGTAAGAAAAATCATAGAGACATTCTACGGCATAGACTAGGGAACGCCGCAGACGCACAAAGAGGTGAGCCGTCCATGTATGCGGAATTTTTTTTGAGCGTTTTGACACATATTACAACTATCATTAAATTTAATTAAATATTTGTCATCTTGAGGCCTCGACCGGTCCTTGAAGTTTCTAAAATTTGCACTTTTTAGGGGTTCCTAACATTAACTATAAATCATACAAAATTTTGAGCTACGGCTACGTAAGAGGTGTCAAAAGTTGCGTTTTGACACAAAAGTTACGATTATCATTAGGTTTAATTAAATATCTGTCATCTTGAGGCCTATACCGGTCCTTGAAGTTTTTAAAATTTGCCATTTTTTAAACCACTTAGTCAAACCATGCTTGGCCATTGGTTGAATTCACATACACCTTTAAATTACTTCGCAGGTGTATGCAGTTTTCCTCAAGATGTCTCCTTCACCGTAGGAGTGTCAGATAAATTTACATATGCAATTCGTGACACGAAAAACACATTGGTACATGGCAGGATCGATCGCGGGCCTCCCGATTTTACTCGGAGCACAGTCCAGTGCCGAGCCCACAGCGCCACCGACGCTCACGTTTTATACATCATCATCATCACAGCCCATATACGTCCCCACCGAGGGGTTCGAGCCTACCCTATATTAGGGTGATTAGGCCTTAGTCAACCACGCTGGCCCAGTGCGGATTGGTCGACTTCACATACATCATTGAATTTCTTCGCAGATGTATGCAGGTTGCCTCACGATGTTTTCCTTCACCGTAGGAGCGTCAGACAAATGTACATATGAAATTCGAAACGAAAAACACATTGGTACATGGCGGGTCTCGAACCCCGACCCCCCGATTGGAAGGCAAGTGCCGAGTCCACTGCGCCACCGACGCCCCTAGTCCACTGCGCCACCGACGTTTTATACAACTACTCATATAATCTATATTTCTAATTAAGTTTACGAAGAGCTAGCTGAGAATGTCTGTTATACCAATTTTTATGAAATCTGTAAAGATTTCTAAGTTTGATGTTAATACGTGGTTGATACGTAGTTATTAACAGTTGGCCTAACAAAGTACAAAGTAAAACAACACAGTTGAAATTGCGTCCGGGCTGGTAGTTCTCGGTGGACCTAATGGTTCAGGCGTGTTCAAATCCCGCTGGATTCGATATTATTTATTGATTTGATTAATTATTTTTTAAGGCTGGCGTAATCACTGAGTTTGCAAAAAAAATAAGCTAAATGGATAATATATAAAACATTAACAATATACAGTCTGTAAGAAAAACCCTGTGAATCTTTTTAGGAGCGTGTTCAGAATCGATTTATAAAAGATATGGCGTCATTAAAAATTCGTAATTATAAAATTAATTTTCTATTTCCCCATACATTTTTTATTCACAGACCCTACTATTTGTATGGGGACTTCAAAATTAATTTTACAATTTAGAATTTTCAATGACGTCATAACTTTCTTTTTTTTTTTTTTCTTTCTTTTTTTTTTTTTAAAAACGTCGCCCCACACTAGGATTTTCTCCTGTGTCGTGGGTGCAGTTACAAACATAGAATATCACAGGCACATACACCCAGACCGGAACAAATTTCTGTAGGCCATACAAAACATTTGTTCCGTACGGGAATCGAACCCGCGACCCGTTGCGCAGTAGGTGATCACTCGACCTCTGCAAACTTTTAACTTTTATATACTTATCCATGCTCCTCAAAGGGTTCACAGGGTTTTTATTACACACTGTATTGTAATAATAAAACATAACCTTAAGAAAACTATAGGTACGAATAACACCTGAACTAAAACAAACAACAAGTTTGATAGATATAGATATTCAATTAGAGTTTTAGTTGAAAATACCAATAATATATTAACTCTATCACTTAAATTTGATAGACGATGTGCAAAAATAGCGAATCTAAACTCTTGAAACCAGCCCGAACTGCCAGCGTGGTGAGAAATAGCCCAAATCCTTAGATCCTTAGTGCCCAATAGTGAACGTCAATTAGGAACTACGCCTGCGATATTCCTCCTTTTGTCAATATTGTACTAGAATCGTCTCTATCTTGTACTGCGTTCTACTGTATTACCTCCTAACTCCTAAGTTATTCAGTACCCCGAACTCCCGAAATTATTAGCATGCAACTTTATTAGCTGGGCAGTCACTGACGGATTCCCCCAAATGAGAGATATCTCTCACACAAATTAGCATTCATAAGCTAGCACAAACGGCATAAATAACATAGGGATGGTGGCTTATTAAGTAAACAGAATTCCATATCGCCTTACGAAATATTATGAATGAAGCGGAAAACTGTTTTTCTAGTAAAAAATGCTATTTATATATTTGAAAAATTTGAATCCCCTATATATTTGGGCATTATAAAATTATATAATTTTTAAAAAGACATTAAAATACTACAATATTTTATAATATTTAAGTTACCTATACTCCATTTTCTATATCTAAATCTCCAATGGTGTTAAGAATGGACTTTTAAACATGTTTTATAGTCAGTTTACAATAGTTTTTGTCTACCCTGACTAATCAATTAGATCAGTCACTAGTGCTTTTACTTTGTAGGAGTTAGTTTTACGTGTATTAAATGAATGAATAGTTTATTTGGCACAAAAATACAACACACAAGGTAACAAAACAAAAATACTTTTTATTTATATACGGATAGTTTCTGGGCTAAATAGGTCCCCGCTCAGCCTCGCTCAGCATATGCTGAGGCACGGAGTGCTTCGACGCTGGTATTCTGCGGATACCATTTAATACCATACCATACCATATTATACAGTAACATACCATACCATATTATACAGTAAAAAAATGTTTTATTTGAGAGTGTTAGAAAAAAGATAAAAACAGTACTTTGCATTACTGACCTGTTTTTTGAAAGCGAAAACCGCTACATAGCAAGAGGCAAAATCTCCATCAGAACACGAATGCGTTCCTCCTAACTGTTCTGTATTCGCGAGTAGACGAGTTGTCTTGTTACGATCTGGGAATATTACTCGGGATCTTGGCCGCAAATAAGACATTTCCCGTTTGGTAAACATTCGATGGACGTTAGATATTTATTGGCTCCAATATTTAAGTTGACGAGCATTCGAGAACTGCGGGGCAATCGCACTATTTACGGACGTTTGAACCAAAACCAAAACATTACCGTTCCCATGTGTTTTGACATCTTGCTGCTGTCAAGGTGTTGTCAAAATGTATGGCAACGAAAACGTTTCTGATTTGGTTGAAACGTTATAAATAGTGCGATTGCCCCTCTGTAGTCATTAGCGGACAAAATATAGTTGGAATCACCGTACAAAATCACACAAGTAAAGTTCGTTCGCGAAAGGTGTGAATCAAATGGGTTTTCCTTGGACTTGAAATAATACTTTAATTCAGTGAGGCATAATGCAAATTCTTTCTTTGTTTGTTGTTTCTGCTAATGGATGGTCAATGTGGTTTCAGTCCGAAACTTAGGCAAAGATAATGTTGAACGAAAATGTTTTCAAAGCTCACAAAATGGAACATTAAATACGTTTCGAGGTATTCTATCTATTCTAGTAGTAGTAGTCTACCTATATGACTTCTTTTAGAAATGTATACAATTTTAAGTCCTACTGATGCAATTTATTTGAGAAGATGTTGTGGAATATTGTTACCATTCTCTTCAATCCCTGTATATTTTGATGAATGTAAATATCCGCTCTGTAACAATAGTACAACTAAGTAGTTCTACTGGTTGTACGAATGATACACCACCTGTACATTTGTCCAACAATAAAAAATACAAGCATATCTATCGGGCTTTGACACCCTTCAATAAATATTTAATCACCCTCGATTCTCGCGAGAGTTACAGTGCAAATGACCCTATTAAAACTACTCAAGTATAAATTCCAGATTTTCCCAAAACACTTTTTAGTTGACCATGGGGTTACAACTGTCAGACAAACAAATACTTAAGTAAGTTATTAGTAGCATTTAATTTAGTGACTCAACTAATTTCATATATTTGGTTCCCTAATATTGAGCTTGGTGTGCAACTAGGAAATATCGCTTACGAAAACGAGACAAACAAATTTTTATTATGTTTGACACTCTATATTTGCCTAACGGAAACGCCGAGTCAGCGACTGGCACTTACCGCGTCTCCAAACAGAAGTCATGAATTTTTAGTAGGTAGTTGTTAGCCTGTTCGAGTAGGTATTAAACTATAAAAATATTCTATTGTGCAAGAGCTCATAACCGTAGAGTGGTTAAACTCTTTTATTTATAAAGTTTCATTAGTTCTTCTGATAAGTACTAACTGGTAAAGTTATGTTAAAAATTGTACAAGAATTTTTTTACTTACGTACTTAAATTCAGCATTGCCGCCGCGCAAAATTTTTAATTTCAATATTTGGCTTCCAATCCCAGTAATATGGACATCAAATGAAAAGGCTTGAAAAGGCCTTATTAACCTTTTTTTTCTCGGGGGGAAATGCGTAACCGCTCCCTACCCGCCGTTGGCTAGACAGCGAACGTATGTGGAGCTCTCTCGGCAGAGTGCCAGGCCTACCCACTAAAACCCCCCGGTGTTTTCCCTGCCCTTATGGGCGCGCTAGGTAATGTCCACACTGCGACTCCACACGCGCCCCGTAGCAACATTGCCCTAAATCCAATGTAGCTGTCACATGCGGCACTGATTGTCCAGCTGGGTTAAAATCTTTACTTTTCTTGTTTGTAAAACCACTAAGAATTTTTTTTTATAAAACGTCGCCCCACACTAGGATTTTCTCCTGTGTCGTAGGTGCAATTACAAACATAGAATATCACATGCACATAGGCCCAGACCGGAACAAATTTCTGTAGGCCATACAAAATATTTGTCCCGTAAGGGAATCGAACCCGCGACCCGTTACCACAGAATATAATATAACAGTATTTCATTCAGAACGGCCACTCACCTCCTCGCACTCATTTCAAATACCTCATCCCACCCCGCACTTCGTTGTTGTAGACATCACTGACACATAAACAAGGGCGCGCGCGATAGCTCGAATGAGTAGACGCGAGCGCCGGCCGATAACAGAGACAGCGCTATGCGGGTAAAAGAGAAGGCAGTCGCTGCACTACTCGCGTCATTTCGATTAATAATAACCGCGCACTCCACGCACACATTTGGGCGTGTACAAACAAACGTCATTTGCTTAAGTACGAGTAGTATAATGATAGGATTAAACGAACTTACCTAAAGTGAAGTTCAATCCATATTATATGAAGTAATTAGTCCAAGGTATAACTATTGTAGTAACGCCTCCTCCCGCTACTAAATACGCGAATTTTAAAGACACCATTAAAAATATAAAAGAAAAATACACCTGGCAACTCCACCGTCACCATAGCTCATTAGTTTAGAGTATTAGGTATATATAATTGGGTTAGTAATTTATTACTTCAAAAGGGAAGGGTGGGATGCTCCATACCTTGGACTAATTACTTCATATAATATGGATTGAACTTCACTTTAGGTAAGTTCGTTTAATCCTATCATTATATTCACAATTAGTCCAAGGTATAACTATTGTAGATGTTTAGAGTTTTTGATAAATAGGTAAACATTAGTACCTATTTACTAACTATCAATAGGTATTCAATAACATTAAATATTTATTTCATAATGTAGATAACGTTTACTAGTGTGAACAGTTTCATGTTAACCATATAATAACTATAAATTTCAAGAACTACCAGCCGTGGCAAAAAGGTTTGCCAATCTAACTAGCGTGGTATATTATAATATTTAGCAAATATCAAAAATTTATTAGATCATCCAATAGTAGGGATATGTCACCCAATGTGTTATCTAACTCTTTGTAAGTTTCGGTTCCCTTTCCAGATTGAAACCTAATGGAATTTCAATGTACAGTACAGAGACTCAATTAATTTTGCCTCAGTGAAATATTTGTAAGTACAGAAGTTAATAATGAATATCAAATACATTAAAAATAATTTAGCCTTAGTCTGTTCCACAAACAAACTACATAATCGCCACGCGAAAATGTAATAGTAATAGAATCCTGAAATCAATCATTTACCTTTATAGGTACCTATTTGTACTTTGGAATGTCCCATGGACAGAGTACATAATCGCCACGCGAAAATGTAGAATTAACAATTCCTTAGGACTGTCCCACGGACAGAGTACATAATCGCCACGCGATAATGTAGAATTAACAATTCCTTAAAATCATTCATATGCCTGGACATATATTTGTCCTTTAACTTGTCCCACAGACAGAGTACCTACATCCTCGCCACGCGAAAATGTAGAATTAACGATTCCCTAAAAAAAACATTAATGTGCTTTGAAAGATATATGTCCTTCAGCCTGTCCCACGGACAGAGTACATAATCGCCACGCGAAAATATAAAATAGTGATTTACTGAAAATGTTTATTCGCCTTTAGAATATTATAAACAGTTAATCCTGCCCTATATGCATGATAATTTGAAGCATATTGTTTGGAGGGTGATGAATAAATAGAATATTAATATGAAAGATGAACAATTAGATTAACTTTCCTCCATTGTTTGCTTTAGTCATCTACTAATGGATTGAGTAGTAGTATTTTAAAAGTCTAAAATAAATTTATCAAATGTTTATTTCTATGGTCCTTTATTATTTGTTACTTCTAAAGCAATAACAAAGTTCTCACAAGTAAAATATCTGGAATAATCTTTAAATAGAGAAGAGACAACTTGCTTAAGTGTCGCTGTCATAGAACTTTTGATATCTCTTAAAATAGCCATCTTAATTTGAGAAAACTATAATTAATACATAGTATGTATAGGATTTGTGACTTTTTGGGCAGTGGTTTTGCTAATAATAGCAGTTTTAATGTCAGTTTTCTTGAGTCTAGGTTATTTCAATGTCAGGTTTCTAGATGACCCATGCTTAAGGTAATATAAAACTATGGCAGGATTGCATATGCCATATTTCATTATGCTAACATACATTGGCTTTGCCAGACATAGTCTTTTAACTCGTTTTATCCATTTTTTAATTTTATCATCTGACCTTATTCTATTGCCTATAGTTAGATAATTGGTGTAAAAGCTGAACAGTGAAAATGCAATGATTGATGCGATGCTTCTGCTTTAAAAATAAACATAAGATTTGAAAAAAGAAACTTTTGGTATTGGATAGATCTGAATGAAACATTATTTCTCTGTAGTAAGCCTGAGTGGTAATGGTCTAAAAAGGAAATACTTAGATTCCTTAAGCTCTGTCAGTTATAACTCTGCAAAAATTTCAAAATCAAAGAAAAGGAGTTTCTTCTTCTTTTATAACAATATTAATCCTATGGCAAAAGTATCAACATTTGAAACATAAGACTATGCCATGATTACATGTATATTATAAAATATAATTTATTTATCATATAATCATATATATATTATTATTATTATTTTTTATTGAAATGTGTTACAAATGAATCAATGCATCACAAATCTTAGAAGTACATTATGTCCTGCGACAGTTTCCAACTTACATCTGCATTGAGACTACAAGATTTAAAATCAGCTTTAATATTTTGAAATTTTATATATTAAGCAAAAAATCAGATGCTGCTAGTTTCACACCACCGCCAAATGTTTAGCAAGATCAATTTGATTGATATCAAACTGAGCTTTTTCTGTTAATATATGTATTGAAAGTGTGGTGTTATCTATTTCTAATAAAATATCACATCTACTTGAGAGGTCAGCAAAACATCTTAATGCATAATTATGTATTTAACAGTTCTAAGAAATTGATACTGTCTTGCTTTTACCATTTAATTACTGTCAGTTGATAATACACCTGAGAAAATTTCTAAAGAAAATGTTTAGGAAGTACTCCATATCGCAGAATCATTTTACAATACTTTTCATATACATAAACATGTTGTAATTGCCCCCCAAATGTTCAAAGTCATAAACTATCTATCTGAGCTCTTAGTGTAAACAATTAAACTGCCATTCCTAATGAAATATTGAGCAAAATTACAAACCAAATTTATTTATAAGTGATGATGACTAATAGTGTGATACATTTCCTTTCTATTGCACTTAATCTTTAAGGTCATATCGAAGGAATATATTTTAAAACCTAAAAATTATTTTACATTGAATAAAATTAGTAAAATCTTATTTAAAAAAATAAATAAATAAAGCCTAGCTATTGTAAACCGTTATAAATTATAGTTTAAAATTATAATAACTAACATTTCTTATTGATTTATCAATATTTTAATCAAGTCGTCAAACATTTATTAATTTTAATTATTATTATGTTCTTTATTCAGCTTTTTTCTTAAATATATATATATATATATATATATATATATATATATATATATATATATATATATTACAATATAAAAATACACCTTTTTTTTAAATAAATATACCTGAAATTGACTTGAGACAAATGGTTAAGGTATGTATGTACTGTATTTAACCCGCATGGTAAAAGTAATTGTATTCATACAATTATTCAAACATAAAAACTAACAATTTTCTTTGTTATGAATAATTTGGATGTAAATAGTGCATGCATTAATTTAATCAAATCTATAACATGAAATCTTCATTTGAAAGTGTAGATTTTCAATAAACTTATTATCAACTTATTTTAAGGAATCATTATTTTATTTTAAAATAAATCTATGGAACCATCCTTTTAGGAATAGTAAAACTCTAGAAATCTTTGCATGGGGCCAAGCATTTCTGCTACCTATGCAGTTGTTAATTTGTTTGTATAATTATCCATTTCACAATATTTATTATTGTCTAGTGGATAATAAAGTTGATTCAAAATAGTAACAAAATGTATTACATAGTCTCTTATCCACTTTTAAAATTAATTGACCTCGGTTATTTATTCCCACGATGGGTAAAAATATGGGGTCTATGGATAATTGGTTCGAGACTGGCTGCTGAAAACAGAGGATGTTCATTCGTGACCTGAATGATAGTTGAGGTTGGCCCTCTCTCTATGAGCCTCTCCGAGGAGGATATTGTTAGAAATTATTGCAGCACACAGGCTGCTTATTGCAGCACACAGGCTGCTGGTAGGTTTTCAAATTAGAAGCAAATTTTTGAGGTTTTTATACATGGCTTATATTTTAGAATGTTTATCATTCTTTTTATGACTGTAAATAATTTTACACTTTTATTGGAGTACAAATATTCATCCCTCTTATTGCTTTTAATAGCTTCTATTAGGTATTTTATAAAAGCATAGTCATGTTTCCTTCTGATCCTGCTGTACTGACATTGTAAACTTATTGCATTGTAATCTAAAGACATCACTCAGATATTTTAAGAAGATTGTTTGGAAATTGAAGTCAATACTTGTGATATTACAGCTATTGCAAAGCTCATTTCCTTTGACTTTATTTTTCGAGTAATTTATCTCAAGTTTTAGAAGGATATTAGGAATTTCCATGTTATGTTATGGACCATCTAACAGTTTGCAGTTTTCAAGAAACTTTATCTACATAGGCAACCTCAATTAAAATATTTTTCAATGCAATTCTTTGTAAACTTGGTCATAAATATAAACTACTCGTATATACCATAATTTCCTATAAAGGTATTTGTGCTTTAGCCTATATCCAATGAATAGAGTTCATAATCGAGTAGGTACCTAGATACATCATCTAATTCATTTGCCTTGATTGATAGGTAACGCTTTCCCACGGAAAGCAGGCAGTTTTAAAAAATATATTTCTTATAAAATTTTATCTAAATTAATTGTATCTAGGTCCTCTTGCCAAGCTAAATCAAAATTACGACGCATCTTCAAAACAGGTAGGTACTTACTGTTTCGACATCTTGGGTTATTTTCTTTATGTTAAGATAACCATTTTACTTTCGAACAACTTCTGACATCTTTTCTCCATTTTTATCACTGTGTATCTGGATTTTAGTTTTATTTAGATAATCACTTTGAAAAACATCAACATGTAAAATATGTGTCAGCTGCGTAGAGCGCGAAAAAACGAATGAGCTATGGTGACGGTGGAGTTGCCAGGTGTATTTTTCTTTTATATTTTTAATGGTGTCTTTAAAATTCGCGTATTTAGTAGCGGGAGGAGGCGTTACTACAATAGTTATACCTTGGACTAATTATGAATATAATAGGTAATTGATTTGCGAACGTTGTATGGAGTGTCCGGGGTGTGCCGTTGCGCAGTAGGCGATCACTCGACCTCTGCGCTAACCGTGTCGTCAATTTGATTATGTTTAGAATACCTACATTATACGAGTACCTACACAAAGTAGCCTAGCTGGTGAACAGAGTACAGAATATTTTTCATGGTGGGGAATAAAGAACATCGGAAAGAGTATGACAGCGGTTGAACATTGCCGGGAACATATTTTATTCAAAAACTATTTTTTGTTTGCCTTGGTTATACTATGTAAAATTTTGTAGTGCAGACCGGTCCGAAGGACCCAGCTGTCGAAAAGGTTGGTTACCCGTGGACTAGTGCGTAAAATTTCCACAAAGCAATAACCCAAATACACGTGTAGGCGGATAACACAACACATCGGTGTTGAAGCAAGCGTACTGTATGTGCTGATTGATGAATCTCGAGATGGCTGAAAACAATACGACGAAGCTTAATGCAAGGTGTGTTGACCCTTTGCTAGACAGACGGTAAATCACAATAATTTAATGATAATTCATTGAAAATAATGACAAATTGTCGATTCTACTGTTAGTAGCAATATACGATTAAAACTGATATAATATGTTTATGCAAGCATTTCGTTTTTGTCACTAGTTTAAAATGAATTGAAATAGAACTACGTTTAAAACGTATTAAGCATTAGAGTGTAATTAATAATTACTATCCGAACACCACAAATATTTTTCGTTTACAAACATTTCGTCTTCGACAGTATCAAGAGTATGTTTTAAGTGCTAGTCGTATTTTGTTAGTTTTGTCGAAAAGATGTAGAGAAAATCTACGTTAAACTCAAACATTCATTTCCAATTTTCGCCTTAATTCGGAATTATGATTGAAGTTTTACACAAATATATAAGATATTAAAAGCTTGGCGTACATAGAAAGCATATTGCATTACGTGAAAGACATAATGAAATAGTAAGCAGATTCACAGTTAACATTGTAGTGGCAGTGGGCAGGACACATCGCTCGTAGGACCGACGGCCGTTGGGGCGGAAAGGTCCTCGAGTGGCGACCGCGTACCGGGAGACGCAGTGTTGGTAGGCCCCCACAAGGTGGACCGACGATCTGGTGAAGGTCGCGGGAAGCCGCTGGATGCGGGAGGCGCAGGACCGATCGGTATGGAGATCCTTGGGGGAAGCCTATGTCCAGCAGTGGGCGTCTCTTGGCTGAAATGATGATGATGATGATGATTGTAGAATACCATAGTTTTAATATTAAATATGGGAACTTGCAATTAAGATTTAAGGCATTTTTGTAACTCATTACTAACATAACTATTCCTATGCCTGTATCTTGATCTAACGTTTTCATCTTATATTCGTTTATTGTTGCTGGAATTATTTTTATAGACGTCATCAGTGGAATCACGTTTGACCATATCTCTTTTATTGCTTTATAATTTGATGATGGCCTTTTGATTTTCTTAAGCAATCAATAAAATTGATTTTACGATCTGAAGAGGTTTTTAATAATCGTATTTTTTTCCTATTTCCCATTCGACAGTACATAGTTAAGTCACAACTGTCACAAGGAATCGTTATAGTGAATTAGTTGTGCTTAGTTGTGCGTAGTTGTCAATAGGAACACATTTTGGGATGGCACAACTAGTTGTGCATGTATAGATGGTCCATACTCTTTTCAAAGCTACGTCAGTGACTCGATTCGGCGACGATCGACGACATTCATTTCAAATTGTATCTGATAGAGAAACTCCGAGCATAGCTCCCGCTCGCTCGCTGTACAACCAACCAACCCGCACTTGGCCAGGGTGGTTGACTAAGGCATAATCGCCCTAGCTTAGGGTAGGCTCGAGCCCCTCGGTGGGGACGTATATGAGCTGTTGATGATGATGACGTACTGATTCTGGGTTTTTTTTTAGGTCGGCGGACTGAGCGGGGAGAAGACATGTTGAAGCTTCCAAAACGCTGCACAGACCAACCGAATCCTCCTGTCAACCTCTCTCGAAGATGTTTGTTCCTAACTTCAATATCTTCCCGAGATATGCGTATTCCTAGGCTACCTACTTCGAGAGTAGCTCGTGCAACGCTGACCGACTCCGGCGCATGTGACATAATCATTGACTATTAGTTTTGCTTTGTCCAATTTGATCTGTAGGTTAACACGCAGGGGGAACTCGTCTATAGGCAATCGAGCGTCCCCTAAAGTACAGTTTTGCTATGTTATAAGATTTTTGCTGACCAATTTTAAGTTGTATAAAATATGCCCACGTTTAAGTAAGTGTCCGATCAAATAAAATACGTTTTTTATAACCGTTGAACATCGAAAAGTAGCATTCAATCGAGAATAGCCCTTTGAAACTGTGCAAAGCTACGAAATATAATTTGCAATAAAGTCCGCACACGATTTCTTGCCGCTCTCACACTTGACTACTTATATTACTTTTCGTCGAACAGACGCCTTTATTACTTTAATATTTCATTCGGTCTCGTTCGAACTGACTGACGATTGTGATTTTTTTCCGCCATTGTACTCGCCTTGCCAATGATCGTATAATATTTTTATTGCTACTCGTTCAGACCCGAGTCCATTCAAATGCGCTAGTGTAAAATTTTTCGGTTAGTGTTATTACACTTTGCAAAAATCACGCTTCGTTATTAAATTACTTCGAAGAAGATTCATAAGTGCTCGTAGTATTAGTCCCATGCAGTTCAATAAAAGACAATCAACTTCATTTATATCTGTTCGTACAAACTATACAATCTAATTGATGAAATTACGAAATGAGGATACGGCAGTATCTTATTGCTTAATGCAGAATAATTGTGATTTCTAACCTGTGAACTACGAGGGTTGTCCCAAAAATAAGGCTGCCGTTTCCGAACGCGCAGCGCTAGGTGAAATCCGGCAACACTGTTATTCGATTTTTGCACCACAAAGGAGCTTCATCCATCGAAATTCATCGGCAACTGACCTCTGCCACAGATAATATAATACTACAGTACCTCTGCGTACGGCCCAAATGTTATGGATATCGAAAACAACTCTTGCACGATAGCGCCCGCCCCCATGTTGCCAGGAAGATCTTGGAGCTAAGCGCCAAATTCGAATGGGACATCCCGGATCATCTTAGCTACAGCCCTGACGTTGCCCCCAGCGACTATCACCATTTCCCGGCCCTTGAAAACACCTAGCAAGGATCAACTTCGAGACCGACGAGGAAGTCGTGGAAGCTGTGAAGAGTTTACTTACTGGAGGCGACGGCGGAGTGGTATGACGCGGGTATCAAGAAACTCGTGCAGCGACTCCAAAAGTACATCGATCGGAACGGGGACTACGTTGAAAAGTAGAGGAAGGATCAGGCTTTCTGACAATGTATTTAATTTTGGAAATAAATGTTCTTTAACTATAAAAAAATAGGAGACCTTATTTTTGGGACAACCCTCGTATGTATGTTTCTGTTTGACACATAGTTAATCATCCAATCATAACTGTGTCTTACACAGTCTTATTCTTGTGTATGACGCTGTTGAATTAAGTAAGGCAATTCTTATTCATCATGATTTCAGCCAGGAGACGCCCACTGTTGGGCATAGGCCTCCTTCAGGGATCCCTAAACCGATCGGTAATGCACTGCACCTCCCACATCCAGCGACTTCCCGCGACCTTCACCAGAACGTCGGCGTCGGTCCACCTTGTGGAGGGCCTACCAACGCTGCGTCTCCTGGTAGGTACGCGGCCGCCACTCGAGGACCATATCGCTCCAACAGTCGTCCGTCCTGCGAGCAATGTGTGCCATTAACATAAGGTTTGCAATTCTAAGGGCTATAACTCTAGTTCTTCTACGGATCTCATAATTTCTGATGCGATTGCATCGCGAAGCCCCGAGCATAGCCCTCTCTATAGTCTCCATTGCCCTTTAAGTAACCCGGGCAATTCTTAGCATTCTAAAAATTAGTAAGCTTTATGACAAAAACTATCATTGATGCTGATTACACTCATCGTCGTTAATGTGATGTGCAAAAACAATTTTTTTTTTATTTAATTTAACAAACATTACATTGATCTTCGACGAATGTGACATACATCCGAGGGTTTCTGATGATGATATCTTCGAGAAAATTCCTGAATTATTATTTAATATCACAAACTGCCATTGCATTGTATAATAAATATATCCTATTTGATTTTAAAATGTTTCACGCCGTATTTGTCGTTTATATTTAATGACATCATTTTTTTATTATGAAAACTAATGTCAGTGTATTTGTGATGGTGCATATACCTACCTATTTACCTTGCTATCATCGCAAAGTCTAAAGAGGAATTACGCATAATTATGGAGAATATTCCCAAATTGGGAAATATACATATAGATTGATACATAATTGAAATATAAGTACTAACTGCACATAGTAGCAAAATGAATAGCTTTCCTAGTCAACAAAACACTAATTTATGTTTCGACTCAACTAAAAAAGCAATTCGAATTTCAACTCGACAAAGGCATTCCGTTCACGGCAGTGCATTTTAAAGTTCCTAAACGGACTGCCTCGTCTATTTATTTCTACGCAATTTCCGCTCTCTCGAATTTCATTAAAGAGATGCATTAAATGAAAGTTTGTTAGCGTTTCTCGGAACTATTGTTGTAGATCCAGCGTCCTTTTTCAATAGCCGGTTGCCTTCCCCTTTTTGCAGGCAGACTGCATTAAAGCTTATATAGATCTAGTTTTCCAAGTCTATTCGTCGGAAATTCTTGCATTTCATTAGACATTTTTGTCCCTTACTTTAGTTTGATTTTTTTATTCACGAGGAAGCTCTTGGCCTGCGTCTTATCTAATGATTCGAGAGAAGATGGTATAGCCGGAGTTCATAGAGTAATTGTTACACTAATTTCTCAACAACAGACCTTTATGGCTAAGTTGATTCCGGGATGTTCGTGTTATCCCCAAGCCAGTTGCTCAACATGAAGCTCGCTTTTACCTTCAGCCTTGTCGTCACTTACCATCAGATGAGGCGAAGGCCGAGAGGCTCCTTGTCGTATGTAAAAAAATTTGCCCCGTACGTAACATGTCAAAGTCTGGGCATTATCATGAGTAGGCACTTGACCTCATCTCACCAAATGGTCAGCGACGATTGGGACTAAGGTGGAGTGTGCCTATTTATCCATATCCTGAAAAGATCCGCGTTGTGCGGTGGGAACGCAGAGGGCAGCAAAGAGTTTCATTCTCTGGCAGCCAGCAAAAATGGAAGCGAAACGCTTCGTGCGGAAGGGTGGTGCTTCTACATGGGAGATGTGGCTCCTCGCCTTTCTGCAGGTGCTTCAGTTAAACAAGGCATTTGGTGCAAGCAGATCACACAACTCTTGGAAACAGTATCCTATAAAAGACGATATTAAAGACTGAAAGTTATTTATAATATATAACAAACCAATATTATAACAACTACAATGGAATTGACATGTACAAAAGCGGGCGTATTAGGGTTCCGTACCCAAAGGGTTAAATCGGAAACTCTATTTATAAGACTCCGCTGTCCGTTCGTCTGTCTGTCACCACGCTGTATCTCATGAACCGAGTTAGCTAGACAGTTGAAATTTTCACGGATGATGTATTATGTTGCCACTATAACAACAAATACTAAAAACAGAATAAAATAAATATTTAAGGGGGGCTCCCATACAACAAACGCGTGCCGTTTTGCCTAATGTTGTATAGATCATGGTACGGAACCCTTCATGCGCGAGTCCGACTCGCACTTGGTCGGTTTTTTTACAAGAAATGTCTGCCAGCCAACCCTTTCACGTATAAAGAGATTGTAGCAGCGGCGGAGAGTCGTAGAGAGTTATATGCTTTGAGTAATCTTTCTTTAACATCATCATCATCCTAACTGGCTTACTGTATCAACCAAATAAATTTAAGCACCGTTTGGATCGGTAACAAAGACAGTATAGATGTTTTGATATCATTTCAAAGGTAATATTTTTTCCGTTCTTCCGCAAAAATTTATACATATCTTACACAACACTAGTTTTCTTTGTATGCGCAAGGCTGATAGTTTTTCCTGGTATTTAAATATATTTACCTTCTTCGGCTATGATTATCTTGCATAAACTTTTCGCGAGAAAACAACTCCGAGCTCGGTTCGCCACGCGCGCTATTGTGATCTTCCACGAAAATAAATAGATAGCAGCCTCTTATTCCCACAAGACCTATATTTTCATAGAATTTAAAAAGAGCGTCTTCTAGGAGCTCTGTGTATGAAACTTACCCCTATGTCCCCATATACAAGGCAAACTCTGCACATCGTCTGACTTAAAATGTTTATAGTTATTTCCTTGCTGCCTTGGAAAACCGACTCATAAGCACAGCGATAGGGTTGATTTTTCAACGCCAAGAAATACTGTAAAGTTGACACATTTTTTAAATCTCCTTGCAGTATTCCTTTTTCACGAGTGGTGATGCTAGAGTATAACGCGATGCATTTGCTGTTGCGATTATTATTGTTTCGTAGTATTAAAATATTAACATACAGGATACATAATAATACAGAATACATCAAGTCCATATACTAATCAATTAAGTTCGTCATAGACTGAGTCGCTGGGCTTTAGGAAGATCAGTCCTTAATAAAGTTGATACGTTAGTTATTGATAGTGAATAGTCTTAATCGTAAATAAGTCGTTAAATAAGTCGTAATCAATACAGTTGAAATGTCGTTATGTGAAAATTAAACGTATATGCCAAAAATGGCAAAATACGGAACCCTTATAGATTCGTCATGTCTGTCTGTCTGTCTGTCCGTCCGTATGTCACAGCCACTTTTCTCCGAAACTATAAGAACTACACTGTTGAAACTTGGTAAGTAGGTGTATTCCGTGAACCGCATTAAGATTTTCACACAAAAATAGAAAAAAAAGCAATAAATTTTGGGGGTTCCCCATACATAGAACTGAAACTCAAATTTTTTTTTCATCGAACCCATACGTATGGGGTATCTATGGATAGGTGTTCAAAAATCATATTGAGGTTTCTAATATCATTTTTTTCTAAACCGAATAGTTTGCGCGAGAGACACTTCCAAAGTGGTAAAATGTGTGTCCCCCCCCTCCCCCCTGTAACTTCTAAAATAAGCGAATGATAAAACTAAAAAAATATATGATGTACATTACCCTGCAAACTTCCACCGAAAATTGGTTTGAACGAGATCTAGTAAGTAGTTTTTTTAATACGTCATAAATCGTACGGAACCCTTCATGGGCGAGTCCGACTCGCACTTGGCCGGTTTTTTTTGTATTGCCATGGTTAACTGGGCTTATAACCATGAATGTTGGCCACCCCTGCTCTACGAACAAGTGCATTAACATTAACAGCGAACTGTCTGAGATGTTTACACAGCATTTGATATGGGTAACGGTGTTATGCACCAGAACGTCGACAATGTAAATTCAGTTTGATATAGCTTTGTCTTCAGGCGTTAAAGCTGTCATGTAACTGAGAGATGTGGCTTTGACGCATAAATAATCATTAAATATGACTTTTACAGAAAAATCTATTTTAAAATAAATGCGCCTTAAGTAAGGAACCTAAAGCAAGAGATAAGATGAGATTGTGTACCTTTTATATGCTTACTTTAAATAATTATAATCATCAGCATATAATGCTTAGACTTACTATAAATAATATTTATAGTTTTAACTATTAACCTTTTGTAATAAAGATAATTTGTTTAAAGAAAACCATGTTATTATCTACAATATTTTTACACAAATTCAAATGCGAGACTAATAGAGTCAGCGTCGATCCTTAAGAAGACCAAAAATGCATGCCTTAGAATCGGCAGCTTGAGCGTGCACTATTCAAAATCACGACAAACAGCAACGTGTTACACAGCCGTGTAACCATGTATGACGTTTTTATTTCGTGACCAACCAGCATACTTTCCTTTCGAATTTGAACTTTAATCCACGGAGATATGGCCTTCAGATTGTCGGTTTGTGTCCTGCTGCGAACAATGTAGGTGGTTATCTAAGCATCAGATTAAGATAGGAAGGGTCAAGTTTGCCGGTGAATTCGCGGTATTTGTGCCTCGGTGACGATTATGGTAAGACTCTATTGTGACTGGGACTTGTCAATGTTATTTCCATGATTATGCGGCGTTGGGGGCGAAAGAGCAAGTGTTAAAGGATTTTCTACACGTTTATGTAAATTAATTTCGATGTTTTATGTTCAAATGTATTTTGGCGTTTGTCGAAAGAAATGTGATAGTTTTATAATGTGATAGTTTATATCAATGTTATCTATAGGTATATATAAAAGATGAAGTTTTCCCATCTATAGACGCACGCACAACCGTAACCGCTAATGGTAGAAACGTAAAATTTAGACAGTTGCTTTAATTCAAAATGCGGACGCACACTAAGAAGGGATTTAAAACAAATTAATCCTAAAGGGATGAAATAGGGGTTGCAAGTTTGTATGGATAAATCTTTAAATTAGCTACGATTTTGATAAAAATTGAGATGCATGCTCTTAAAAAGATTTCATTGAACACATATGTCATGGTTTATTTCAACACTGCACCTCTTAGGGTGCAAAATAGGGGTTGAAAGTTTCTATGGAAAATATTTAAAATCTGCACCAATTTCTATAAAAATTATTATCCGAGCTCCTTAATATATATAACAGTTTTCTATATAATAGACTACAAAATTATTTTTCCTATGGGCAAAATATAAAATTCCCACGGGAAAACAATAATAACGTGGGCGAAGCCGCGAGCAGAAAGCTAGTAGGTAAGTATGTATTACATAAAATATAGAGCGAGTTTTTTTTAACTCACTGTGATATTATGATTAACAAAAGGAAATACCTAATCGTTTACGTTTCCAAATTTTTTCTCAATATTAATGCTATCTTCGGAAATTCAATCATCGGTGAGCGTGTAGCACAAAAGGCGTATCCTTGCAATTTTACGGCCACAATTCCGCTCCAATATTCCTCAAATACCGCAAGAAATACGTTACCATTCGACGGAGCGTAATAAAACCGCATCGGTTGCACTTTCTTCTATACTATCGCAATGCTAGGAAGTCTTCCGTTTTGTACGGATCATACGCAGCCTCTAACAGAGGTTCACGCTAAATATTTTATAGCGAAAGTGGATTTTTACCTGAATAATGCAGCATTCGAGAAACCCAGTTAAACTAGTTCACAGGCTGCTGTTAGATCTATCTTGGTAGGTACACAGAATTGTGAATAAAATATTGGAATAACAAATTGAGCTGCATTTGAATTTTTATAAATCTTCGAACATAAAATCAAAAAGACGTGGAGGGGTTACGAATTGATTGAAATTCCTACAACATTTTTACGTTTACATCATCATCATCATAACAGCTCATATACGTCCCCACCGAGGGGCTCGAGTCTACCCTAAGTTAGGGTGTTTAGGCCTTAGTCAACCACGCTGGCCCAGTGCGGATTGGTTGACTTCACATACATGTTTGAATTTCTTCGCAGATGTAAGAAGATTGCCTCACGATGTTTTCCTTCACTGTAGGAGCGTCAGACAAATGTACATGAAATTCGAAAACGAAAAACATTGATACACGGCGGCCTCGAACCTCTCTATTGGAAGGCAAGTGCCGAGTCCACAAATAGCCACCGACGCTCGCCACGACGCCACGCCACGGCGTTTACCATTACCCGTACCATTACACTCATACAATTAAGACAAAAACACAACACTTTTTTGCAACATCCCACTAACCAAACATTACAAACATACAACTCGCTCAAGTTGAACACTAGCTTCCTCCGCAAGCATTACGGTATGCCGTATAAAGAGCCGTGCCGCAATTTGAATAGCAGACGACATCTATTCTGAAGATGCTCAAAATAGAGTTGTAATAGTGAGCAGTCGTAACACCGCAACCAGAGGTAGAGGACCGAAAGCCGTCCTTATTCAGTTAGACAGTACATGCTATTCGTGACTTACATTTTGTATAAAACAATCCTCGGACAAAGGTTCTAGCCACGAGCGAGTAACAAAGGAACAATGCAGTGGAGATGCCTTTACTTCATTTCAATTGTGGACAGCACACTCAAACGATTATTGCTGTGAGCCTCTTTATTTTTAAGGTCAACCGTTCACTTCTTTCTCGAAGCCTTAAATGAAACAATGTTTAATAATTAAAATGTCGGTGTCGAGAAATAATGATATGGACAACTAGGAATATGTGTCTCTAGTGAATAAAGCTATGTATTAATATGTAGGTACGTTAGTTTCGCAGCGTCGGTGGCGCTGCGAACTCGGCACTTGCCTTCCAATCGGGAGGTCCGGGTTCGAGACCGCCATGTACCACTGTGTTTTTCGTTGTTCGAATTTCATATGTACATTTTGTCTGACGCTTCTACGGTGAAGGAAAACATCGTGAGGCAACCTGCATACATCTGCGAAGAAATTCAATGGTGTATGTGAAGTCGACCAACCCGCACTGGGCCAGCGTGGTTGACTGAGGCCTAATCACCCTAACATAGGGTAGGCTCGAGCCCCTCGGTGGGGACGTATATGAGTTGTGATGATGACGTTAGTTTATGGTAGTTTTTTAATACGACGAAGTTGGCAAACAGGCAGACCACCTACCTGGATGGTTTGTGGTAATATTCACCTATAGTACACGTGAATTTTGTAAGATTCCAAAAAATATGCAATCTCAACGTACCACCGTTTGTCAATTTGTGACACAGGATTACTTCTCACATTAGCCTGCCTGCCATACTGATCGGAACATAGTAGTACAAGCATTGCCGCTTCGCGGTAGAAGGGGAAATAATAATATGGCACGAATCCGGAGTTTCCTCTCCCTGTAATCCCAACCACCGGTAGCTTGGGCCTTGCTTCGCTGCCAGTGAAACCCTAGGCTTAAGTTCTTTATAATACTCGTACTTGAGATTTATATGTATGCAAGTATAGTAAAAAAAATGAAAGTTTAAGAAAAAGTTCAAATTAAAGAATAATTATTATTGTTTATTTATAAACAAAGCTGCGGGACATAAAATACATTAACTACATTATGTTAGGATATTACAAGCTCTCATAGACCGATTGCTGGGGGGTGCGATATCAGACAACCTCCTTGTGGTGCACCCTGGGCAACCCGGCAGATACTCTGCCGCGGGCTAATAGTCTGACGAGAGGACCCCCATATGGGGCGTGGGATGGCCGGGTTCAACCCGGCGGGACACTTCGTGTGGCCACCCGCTGCATGCGGGGAAGGGCGAAGTCCCCTCTTCTTATGATAAGAAGAGGTGTGGCTCTCGCTGGAAGCCGATCCCGGCGGCTACCTCTGGTGGTAGTAGGGACGAGGCGAGTTTCTCGCCATGGCGCTTCGCGCCCGTTGGGGATTTCCCCGAGCTTCGGCTCACCCGCGCGGCGGTGGATCCAGTGGGATCTGCCGTCGGGCAACCCGTTACCCGCACTGAGCGGGCCGGGGGCCCGGCGCACTGAGCGTCGGGCCACGTGGAAGACAACCACAGTAAAAAACCAGTTGCGGGGTGTAGAGCGGCGCAATTCTGCGCCGCTCCACAAAGCAGCAGAGCCAGGCGGAGAGTCCGGCAACGGACATGTCACGGGCAGGGGGTCAGCGGGAATAAGGCCTAGCTGTTGTCCCCTTCCCTCTGTCTTGTGACGGACGGAGCTGCTGGGGGGGTTTTTAGTGGGTAGGCCCGGACCGGGTACGGTCTGGGGAGTCCCACATATCCTCGTGGTTTGGCTCGACCACGAGGAATGCGTAAATGCATTTTCCCCCCTCCCAAAAAAAAAAAAAAAAAAAAAAAAAAAAAAAGACCGATTGCTGGCGGTCAAGCTAGGTACAGTCAAGGAAATTCGCGGTCGTCCACTTTGCACTCAAAATGCATTGAAGAGCTGTTATCGTATGCCACGCCCTGTTCATCACACTCAACCAATAAGCGCAAGCGAGCCGTCTAAGCACGTGACGGTTGTTTCTTTACAATATTTCGCCTATTTGTGAACGCGTTTTCTACATAAAAAAATACTTGCGCCCGACCGACTGTTTTGCTCCTAGACTCCGATTATGTCGCCTTCACGTCGACATTTGAAAAAAAATGCATTTAATAGATTTAAAGTTGAATTATATAAATGGTTATTATGTAAAATTATTTTATTCAGTTAAAGAATTTTTAGATTTAGTACTAGATTTGGACTTTTATAACCCATATATATTCACATGTTATAGTATTATAACTTAGAAAATGTTGAACATTTTTAAAGCAGACCATCTGCAACTGTACGCACCATTTTCTAATGTGAATTAATTAGTGACATAACGAGTAATAGAAAGGGCCTACACAAAGAACAGTAAATACAAATATTTTATTCATTCACAGAAGTTCGTTGATGATAAGTAACTATATACTACTAGTGGGCCCGGCAGACGTTGTCCTGCCCAAACTGCAGCGCCACCTTCCGGGTCCAATTATACTTTTAAAAGTTTTAAACCTTCCCTGGACCTATTCAAATTTCAAACTCACACAGAAAATTTCGTAAGAATCTGTCGAGCCGTTTCAGAATTTTTGCGAGACAAACACACAGCATTTCATTTTTATATATAAGAAGAAGATGCTATACTATAATTTATTAATTATTATATTACAGCAATTTGTTTGGTAGTTTACTGATTGTGAATATCAGAATTAATCGCAATACTTGAACAACCACAAAGAGATGGATTTTTAAAAAATATTTCATTGTGCTGTGAAATATTTTAAGCCGGGATTGCGTACGCGCAATCCGGTGTGCGCTCTCGGTACGAGATTACTAATAACATTTTGTTTTGTCACCGGGTGAGTGGGGGTAGGGCTGGGCGGCGCATCGAAAATCGAGTGCAAGCAATAATCACCTAAAGGTGGGCGAGCGCCGATTTCCCTGACTGTACCATGACAGAGCGAGCGAGCGAGTGCATTCAAAGTGATTACATTGTACCGTCTTTTTATTTTATTTATTTCATAAAATCCACAGCATACAATGTTATAAAAATTTAATTACTTATAAATTAGTCCTTAATGCCAGTTACGGATTTACACTATTTAAAAAAAAACATTTAAAGCACAATGCGACAACTTTCACAATGACTGGTAGTGAATACATATGTAGGTAATTAATTAAATATAATTAGGAAGCCTTAAAAATGTTTGTGTATGTGAGTGTGTGTATGAAAAATATATTTATTAAAAAGCTAAATTAATAATTTATTATTATAAAGTTAAAATTAAAATTCTTAAAAATATTAGTTTGCCAGCAGGTCTAAAATATCGCGCTTGAATTTTTGTTTACTTATATTAAATAAATCCGTTGAAGATGCAAAGACCTTATTATATTTTCTTTGTATACGACATATAATAGAGTTACCGGCATAATTTGTGTTTACAATTGGTGTGTGAAAGAGTTGAGTGTGTCTCGTGCATTTAGTTGGAGCACGTAATTTGAGAAAAGATGAGACGAGTTCCATCGAATCTATCCGATTGTTGCAAATATTATGTAAAAAAGACATGTCCAAAATGGTGCGTTGATCTTTGAGTGTTACCATTTTATGATACTTACACGATGCATCGTAGTCATCATTTGTATAGCCAGTACGAAAGTTGAGATGTTTAAGAAATTTTGATTGTATACTTACCCTAAGATAGCCCTCCGGACCGACCATACCTCTGGCACTACCCCTGGAGGTAGGGTGGGACTTAACCATACCACCATAAATATGTGACCTAATACATGAATAATAGCATTTGTTGTGTTCCGACAATAAGAGGTAAGATAGCCAGTTCTTCAGTTGGTGAGCAGTCCAAGTGAAGCTCACATCCATCTTCGGCCTTATCGTCACTTACTATCAGGTAAGATGAAGGCCAAAAACTTCCCTGTCATCTTGAGGATCATTTGTGTGTGTCTCTCTCTCTCTGGGTGTGTGTGTCCCTCTCTCTGCGTGTGTGTGTCTCTCTCTTTCTCTCGGTGTGTGTGTGAATATGCCGTTTTTTAACATTGGGAAATGCATTACGCATACCTCACGCTTGGGAAAACCCGAGCTTATGTCGGACTCTCCGCGGCCACTAAAAGCAGAGTGCCATCCATAAACCGCGGCCTACCGATTAAAACCCAACGATGCCCCCTCACATACGCGGCGCGCGCACATCCATAACCGCCCCTTCCCCCCTGTCATCAGACGAAGAGGATACACCGGGGACGTCCCTCCCCGGTGTATCCTCCTCCTCCTCGTCACCGGACAAGTCCATGGGAACCCTTTCAGATACTTCCATGACCTCGCTTGCCTATGGCGAGCCCCTCTCACCTTCTCAAAATGGAAAGGCCAGCGATGCACCTGGGCACTAGGAGGATCAACGACTGACCGTGACCTGTGCAATGCAAGACTCGGACTTCCCGAGCCCGCTGGTCACCGTCAGGAGGAAGAAAGCGAGCGAACTGTCGCTTCCATCGACCTAACCTCCTATCGTCCGTGTGTGAATATTCCTAGTAACATAGGTATACATGCACATTAAATACAGAGGCAAGACAGAGGTTTCCGCGAAGACGAGTTAGTCTCTATATAACTTGTTATAGGCTTGCTTTATAACGTAATATTCACTTATAATGATGAGCAATAAAAAGTTTGCAATAAAATGTGATAACATTGTGAAACAATTAGTAAATTAAGTATATAAACTTTCTTGTGTTGAGCCCTTAAAATTTGGTCTGAAGTAATTGTATTTGCTCTTATTACCGACAGCCACTAACCCTTTCCTTTCAAGTAATATTCAAATAGTATGCAAGCTTGATATCAATTACTTGCAACTTGACTTCAGAATGCCTGTCAATTAGGTTAACCTCGCTTGTGTTAGCATTAGAACGTTTATACATTGTGCAATGGCGTCAATCTATAAATGTAAATACACAAGAATTGGTGCACCGTTAACAATATATCGCTTAAGATATCCAAAGTATTTATTAGTAGTTGGTTATTAGTATAATCAGATTACATGATCTCTTAGAGCTATGTCCAAAAATTACAAGCTTGTATTGCTGAAGCCGTTTTATATCTCAATCTAACCACCGTAGAAATGCGCTTTACTTACTTTCATGTAAGCACCCTGCTACGAGTATGCTCGTATACGAATATACGAGTATGTCGCAACCGGAGTGCCTTAACAAGCTGAAGATTTTATATCGATTTATAATGCTTTGTTGTATCATACAAAACATATTATGATGATAGCGCAGATATTTTAATTACTAAATTAGATAAAGGTACTAAATTAGATAGATAAAGGTGTTGCATCTAAACATTTATTGTCACTCAAACTGGCAATATTTAATAAACAGATTCTGTATCCCGCAGCTTTTAACAAAGTGACGACTATATTTAGGGACGAATAGATACCGTTACTATAATACCACCCACAAACATTCGACAGAAACTCGGCAAATGCATTGTCTGAATGCAATTGTTAACGGAGTCATTTCTATTTTGAGGATTTAATTCTTATAACTTTTGCCACAAAATATTTCTTTACACAAAGAGACTAGGTATCCAAATGGAAACGTTAACATTGATGTAAACGAAAGCATTGTGCAAACTGGTAAAGGTGACATGATAATTTATGAAGGTCACAACCTTGATGATATCAATGATATTGAAATGTTAAAAAATTATTAGTTCTTACGTGAATACGTTTCTAATTAAAATAGATGTTGTAGAAGTTGTATTCCTACAAGTAATTAGGTCGATGTGGTGTGTCTTATTTGTCTTAACCAATTAGGTACTAGGAAATGGATGCAATTTAATTTATATTGTAATTAATGGAAAATAGAAGACATTGAATCTGATTGCTCTGTCACAGTATGAAGCGCATGAAACTCGACGTTTATTCAGTAAATTCCAAAACAAGCTAGCAGAAGTCTATTCTAAGTCATCTTCAGAAAATATTACGCTTTTTCATATTTAAAAGCAATACAAAAGAAACAGAACCAACAAACAAATCATGGATTGAAAAAAAAATGCCATTTTCACATACACAGAAGAAGATGATGTCCTATTCGCAAGCTAGTAGACGAGAGCCCGGATATCCATTACAATGCAAATTCGAGTCCGCCGTCACAATGAACGTGTTACCTGCCGGTGACCGCGCTAACTTTTTGCTGAGTTCAGAACCAAAATTGGACTGCGACCGAGTTTGCTGGTCGCAGCGAGAAATCAACAGCTCGTACGAGTGACCGAAATGCCAGCATGCAAATTTCTGCCAAATTGCTTGTTACACTGTACTTTCGATTCCTATTTGGTTCATTTTTGTGGCGATGTGAGGGTACGAGGACTAGTGCCTGTGGTCTTAACGTGAGCTTTACTGCTGCATATATACCGGGTGTAACTGAATACCCCAAAATTTTAATACAAAATGACACAAAACTTTCAAGTGACAACCATAATCATCTCTTAACACAAAAGAAATTTAAATACAAAATGACACGTGACAGACGTGAGCGTAGTATTCCTCGTACGCTTACGTAGGGCTTTTGGCAGTTAATACCAAAAAATAATTTATTTAGTTTGTATGACGTAAGCGTATTATTCCTCGTACGCTTACGTAGGGCTGTCGGCACTTAATACTAAAAAATAATTTATTTAGTTTGTATGGGAAAAAAAGTAGGTTTGTTAGCCCTAATATTTTTCCTACAGAATCTCTACTTCTGATGGATACATACCCTTAAATGTTATTGGGGTGTTCAGTTACACCCTGTATAATTTAGTTACACGTACATACATACTCTAACATAAACATAAACGCAAAGTTCTTCTAACCAGTGTCTTTAAACAACTAAGTTTGCAATCAAGCAGGCTGCCCACAGTGACACATCTAATCTTGTAATGGAAGTTGTGCTCAAAATTTGGTTTGAGGTCAGCTTCCAATTGACGACTCTGTAACAATACAGGAAGAAAAAAATAGCTCTTGCTGGTTCTTTCCAGTACAACGTTTCCCACTGTAGACTTGTGATTCTTGTGAGCCATTCTCACCAGAGATTAGCCATCTGCGTAGTGGATATTATCATGCAGAAATGTCTGCGCAAGCGCAGGTGAACTCTCTGTTCAGTGACTGGCGTAGTCCTATCACCGACAAGACCGGAGCGAGATCAGGTGCAGGACCCATTGTGTAGTATTTAAATATTACTGTTACTTATTGTGTTCAACATAATCAAGGGCTTGGTTCCTGTATTTGTGCAAGATTAGTTTTTTGGAAACACATTCCGACCTTCGGATATATCCGTCATCTGGAGTTACTCGTCGCCGTCTGAGTTTATTTCAGAGTATATATCATAATTTCAAATAGTTTAGTAATTATAGGCACTCACGCTTGCGCTACACCGCGCATGTTCTTATATCCTCAATATACAACTAAAATGATATAATACATACATTTGGACGTACTCGTACTATATTATTTTAGTTGTCAACATATGAAATAGTAACAAACGCGGGCTCCACTAACAGGGCGCACGTCATCACACTAATGACTCACAAAAATATTTCCCGTGTAGCTTTATGCCCATCGATTAATCAGGACACGAGTTTTTTTTTTTTTCTATTTTTAAAGCGTCAGTATACGCGTGCCTGTGTTTGGACGGGCGACCACACGTCGTCCATTAGGGTATATTAAGAGTTCAGTCAATATTGATCAATATTTAACGACCAGTCAGGAACACAACGACGCAATTAAATTTTGCCTTTAGTAATGGAATGCTTAATAGGTACGTCCACTGCTGATACACTGGCCATTGTGGTAATTGATACGGCTCGACAGTTATAATTTTGGCGTAATCAATAGTTTACCAAGCAGGACGCGTCAGGTAGATAGGGTGGAGTAAAGTGTTGAATCTTTTTAGTTCATTGCAGGAAACAGTTTTCGCTTTTGATGATTAATATTTTCTTAACGCTTGTCATTTTGTGTATTTTATCATTTTGTTACAGTGTTTTTATCTAATATTAATATATTTGTTAAAAGCGCTGTAACAAGGCTTCGTTCAAAATAGAGAAGGATGTAAAGAAATCTAGCAAGCGTTTCTTTTAGTAGGCACAAATTTTGAAAAATAAATAAATTTTCAGCATTAGAATTAGTTGGTGCTAATTTGTTTGTGCTTCTGAAACGCATGTTAGTATGTTATATTTAAATTTTCAAAGGCTTTCACCATTTCCACACGGAACCTTAAAATGAACCGCATAGATGGTTTATGTCGTGTAATTAAATTCAATAGGCATCGTAGTTTTAAATTTTACTACTTTGATAAACGCGCATTAAATACCAAATAAAATTTATGGAGGCATGAAATGCGTTTTATGATTTGATTTGGTGAATAATAAACATCTTTCTGTCTCATTTTACAAATGTGTTAACTGATAATCGGGTGATATTAATGGTACTATCCGTTTTATGTCTCAGTGAGATAAGAAGACGCTACAACGAAACACTCTTTCCAGTACCTAAGTAATTAGAATTTTTTTTCATTTGGGAAAGGGAAGCTCTTGAAATTCGACTTATTTGATAGTAAATGAAAACAAGACGGCCGAAGACGATAGTAAACTTTACCTGGAATCCTCAACGCCAGAAACAGGTTATCTTACCACTAATTGTTATCAGAGCACAACAATGATACTTCCATTGTTATATGGCACCAAACTTAGATTAGATGGCGGTAGCCAGACAGACAGGCTCAGAAGCCTTACCGTCAAGCAATATCAGTGGTTTGAATTGAATATTTCAATGCGAAAATTGTAATATTAGCGATATCTTAATCTGCATTTCATTGATACAGATCGCATAATAGCTAAATTGGCGTCACCTATGACGTTGATAACTTAAAATAAATTCAAATCAATATCGGCCTTAATGCACGCTAAAATGTTTATTATTTTCATGACTTGAAGATCAGTACCAATGTTTATCCTGTCCGTCTGATTGATAGTTGCTAACGTTTGAACGACATGCACAGATGCGCTGTTACTTCTAAGATTCTAGCCTTGGGCCAAACTTGGAGTTATAGTTACTCTGCTTAGATTTATTTACACAGCAATGTTTAAACATCGAAGTTGCTAAGCGTTTCTTACTTGATGAGGAAGGAAATATAGTTATGGAAGATTTTGACAAATATGTTTTAGGGTTTAAATAATGTGAAGCGCTATGAGGTATACTAAAATGTATCGTTGTTAAACTTTAAAAAGAGAGAAATTGCAGGAAATTTTATTCATTCAGTAAGTCAATACAAAATGATATTTTGCAGATCTGAAAAAAAATACTTCATTATATCTTACTTGCTGTTCTGACGAACTCCGTTAAGCCAGTGAGAACTTTTTATACTTATTTTTCTTTCCCCTAAGTACCTATTGAGTCTTAAGTAACGCTGAACTCGTGTTTGATTTATTTCATTTCAGAGCGCGTCTATTCAAAAATATTTCCTATTCAATCAAGTTTCTCGATAAATAGTAGACTAGGTTTTTCTATTATCAAAATCGCTTAAGCCATTTTGGATTGAAAACGTCAAGGATAAACTACTACAAAGAAACAGAGCTTCTTTCGTGCTAATAAAATTAGTAAGTACTACTTCAAAATTTCATCACGAATTTAGGTTGAGTAATTTTCAGGCTTTTAGTTTTGAATCAGTCATAAGCAGATGTCACTTAGTTTGTTCTCACTGAGGCATACTGATTTAAATTTCAAAACACTTTTAATTAATTATGCTCAAAGATAACTACGGCTCAGTATTTTCTTATCTTTTGAAAGTTAAATAGTTCCAAAGGAAATAAAGTGATTTAAGCACTCCAATTTTGTATATTCACTGAAAGCTTATTTTGAATTTTAATAATAGTTTATTACCGCAGCCTATTGAATAAATTTATAGCTATCTTTCTACAATGAGGGTGCGTTATCTGCAACCAGTAGGTAATGATATTTAGTATGGATATACTGCATATTTTGTCCAAATCAATATATGTAGCGAACAGACAGACAGACGCGGCGGGGCACTTTGTTTTATAATATACTAGCTGTGCCCGCGAACTATGTTTCGCCTTAATTTATTTTTTCCCGACATCTTCAACAAATATCGTTAATGTACACAGAAATAAATACAAAAACTTAACAAATTATATACTAAAAGCTTCCTCGAGAATCATGCTATCGAGTGGTGAAAACCGCTTGAAAATCGGTCCAGTAGTTTTTTGAGTTTATCGCGAACAAACAGACAGACAGATTTTGTTTTATAATATGTAAGGATAAGGATAGAGATGTATAAAATGACACGTATGTTCAAGAGAAATAAAAATATGGCACTAATTTATTTAATACTTTTTATAAATTATATAAAATTGTAAGTTGTTTATACTTACAAAAGGAGGTCATTGACATATAAATAATAAAGCAATTTATATTAGCAAATAACATAAAATTAAAATTATGAAATTATTATATTACTCGGATACTACTCATGCACTCAACTTACGTTCTGCTGCAAAACTCACACTCGAGTTTCCAACTCACAGATCCCGGTTCGCTTCGGACTCCTTCACACTTTCAGCTATACGCTTGTGGAATAGCTTACCCCCTAACTATAGATCAGCCTGTAGTAAGGCATCATTCAAACGTCAGATACAAAGACTCTTTTTGGAATCTGCTTCTCAGAAGAATAACTAAAGCATAGAAACCTAGCAAAAATAGCTACTGAACTTAATATATTTGACTCACTTTGACATTAGGCGCTGCTAATAGAAGTTAGACAGAGACACGTATATGCAAGATGTTTCGAAATTTTGTAGGTCGTCACTAATTCTCGCTTGTCAGTTCTTCTCCCAGTGATGTCGTGCTCATCACTCACCTAGTTTCAACGTCGATAATTATATTATGTAGGTATTTAATAGATCCCTAATACTAAAATGTCTTTATTACGACAAATATAACATAAATAATTAAGGGTAGATTTTCTTATGTAACTTATCCAGCTAATAGCTGCTGTGTCTCTTTGGTATGGTCAGGCTGGCCGTTCATGAGACTAAAAGCGGGAAGTGCGAGTCGGACTCGCCCACCGAGGGTCCCGTATAAAATTGTAGGTTATACTTTAAATAGAGACTAAATTTTTTATGATTTAATTACAAATGTGGAGTTTGAGATTTTCCCTGACTTGTAGTGTAAGACTATATAACTTCACAAATTTCATAGTTCTAGCTAGATCAACGAAAAGTACCCTATACATTTTGATGCCCGTGAGAATGTCGAAATATACGTTTTTAGCGACATAAACGGCCGTACCTTTTTTTGTTAACTTAGAAGTTTGATTTTTTCACATCTTCAAGGGACTAGAACTTGTTAGTGTAGAACTGAGTAATTATATGGTTTTAATTTCAACTCGATACCTTCACGCGTTTCCAAGATAGTCTTGACAGACAAAAGGACAATAAAGTGATCCTATAATGGTTCAGTGTTTCTTTTGAGGTACGGAACCCTAAAATTTGGACTATTTAAGTGACGGGTATTTCCCGTTATCTAAAATGTTGGAATTTTTCTATTGCAGAGATTCACAAATTCTATAGGAAGGAAATCGAAGACATACTGCTTTTATTTCATCGCTTAGATTTAATTCATTTTTTATCGCATCGCTTAGAGGTACTTGAGGTTAATCTCATATTTAATTTACTTACCCGAAAATTTAACCCTCATGGATTTTGAACCTTTGATAAATTCGTGAATGCTAAAACTACTATTTGTACATGTGCTTAGAAATTAAACTAAAAACATTAACATTTGACCATACTTTATTGTTAAGACATTTTTCGATAGATTTATTACGCTTGATGTGCGGCCGGGCTTAGTTAGAATGTAAATATTCCGAAGGCGGCGTTTTGATATTTTACCTTTTAGACTCTTTCTGTTCTTTTCTTGATCTAATATTTTAATTCTTAGAAAAAAATCATCTGAACTGGTTGTTCTTGGCATCCGTGTCAAGGATTCCTTAAAGAAATAGTTAATAAATTAAATAAGTTTTTATTTTCATAAATAATATTTTAGTTTAAAGATTTCCTTTCATTAAATAACTTGACTTACGTCATGACGTCTCCATTTCATAGTTTTACCACAGATTAGTTAATAGTTACTACGTAACAGATACATCACTCCCATAGAAACGCTCGAATCGCTGTAATAATAATAGCCAAAACCGACAAACAAAAGTCGCTGCAAGAAGAAAAGGTCTCTATGAACGCGCGCCGAGAGTCGAGATTCCCGCGTACACCGCGTGATTGCGTCATCGAGCGAAAACATAAGGGTTGTACAAAGAACATAAATAAAATGGTATACGTAGGATTAATGAAATAAATTGATTGCGAGGAAAGCCCCTGACTCAAATGTGCTTTAATTTTATAAAATGATAATAACAATAGTACTTTATTTGCAAGAATATGGTAAAATACATAATTGGTGTTAAATTATATACATTATTCCTCATAATCTACTTCTAAATTGGCAGTGCGCAAATATTAAAAATGTTAAAATACTTAGTACATGTCAAAAAATAAGAGAATAGAATATTATTTTATCGTCATTATTACATTTAAAAATTATAAAACAATTCAAATTATTAAAAAATTACCAATCCCGCTCGAGGCGAAATTTTTTCTTCATTGATTTTATTCAGTTGTGAAATTACAAATGATTAATAAAATTACGAATTATGAAAAATACATGATCCATGTTTTTTTCTCGTGTTTGAACTCACTGAAAAAATCCTGAATCGTATGAATAATTGTGATAAATAGGCATTCTTTAAAAAACAGGAGTAAGATGGATTTGTTTTTGTAAAGAATCAAATAAAGTACTTGCGGCCGGTTCATCGAGACTTTATTATTTTTTATACTTAAGTACAACTAAGTAGGCAATCAAGCAGGCTGCCTAAATTTTTTTATACAAACAACAAGGAAGCTCTTGGTTTTCATCTCAGCCGATGTTAAGTGACGATGTTGCTGAGGACTGAAGATTGTTACTATGGCAGCGAATTACTGTCTTATTAGTTCGAATTAGTTCGAATTTCGACTATGAAAAAAAATACAAACATTTTTTGTCTTTTAACAACTTACAATAGCTTCACAATAATGTACCGCCGTATGGTTAAACAATTTGATTAAATTAAAATTATTGTGTGGTTTTATAAACCACAATGCAAGTAGAACTTTTTTCGAATCAACATTTAACCGAAAATTTTCGAAAAGTTATTCGATTTAGGTATAAAAATCCAGATTTTAGTTCTAAAAAGAAATTTATAAATAGAAAATTATTGATAAAAAAAAGAAAATAAAAATCAAATTAATATAATAAACAAAAAAGCAATAAAATGAACAAAAAGAAACCAATAAAAAATAAATTTATGAAAAAAGTTACAAGATTCGATAATAATAATAAGTCTCGCGTGCGGCGCGGCGGGTGGCGGCGCAGCGGCCCTCTGCCGGTCGGAGCGCCGGCGCGCTACTTAGCGGTAGGTATTTATAACGCTGCATTGCGCGAGTGACGGGGGCCTGGTTTTACTACTAAGTAGGTACATACAAAATTAATCTGATGGAAAATATCTGGAGCAAATTTGACTATGCTTTCTTGGACTCCAATTTCGTCTGACAATACACTTTATCAATATTTTTTTATACATTGTCTTTAGGAAATCTGTAAAATAAAAATATCGACAAAATTTTACAACACTACGCATGATCAAGAAAACCTCAAAGTAATTTTCTAAAAATCGCTAAAACATAAAAGTGAAGTTAATATTACGTATTGTTTTTCTAAAAAATGATTCAGCGATATTTCATATGTATATAAGTGTACTTATTAGCTCATATTCAAGTAACAATATGAGAAAACATGCCAATTTAAGGTCAATAAATTTTGATTGTTTTCCTTTCGCGACGAATGAGACTTGCAGCCCCAAACTACACAAGACATTGTGTTACGGAGTGCACAAACACACACTATTTGTAAATACCTAAAGAATTCTTGCTTTCTAATCACTTAAATATTAATAAAATATCATCAAAATATTACTAGCCACGGGACGCACAAACAAATATTATACGAACAATTCAAATAGTTCAAACTCGGATGGTCTATCTTCGATACAAGGTGCTATAGAATTTAGCCGTGTTATATATTTTTAACCAATTTTAATATTTTTAACCAAAATGACAATTCAATCAATTCATATACTGACCACCTTGTGATATGCCAAAAGACAAATATTACTCATCTCTTACATTTACACAGTTTTGTGCCGTATGTTAGAAAGAGACAAATAGCACACAATTAATTCTTGTTTTAATCTTCCTTCTATGCTGTAGTGATTGTTCTGAGATCTGCTTAGTCTTTTGACAGTATTTTGACATAATATTAGCATTATTTATATATATTTATTATATATCATATTTGTAGTTTTATATATTTTTTTGTATTTATATCCTATTATTTGTTTATGTTTACTAATTTGTCATTTTTGACTTTAATTCGTACACCGTCTACAATCTCTCCCACTTTTTACTGGTTGACTGGTAGAGAATGCATTAGGCATTAAGTCCGCCTTTTGTACATATTTTGTTTTATGTACGATAAATATTAAATAAATAAATACTTATACTCCGTTAACTCTAGTTGAATTGAAGCATCTCAATAGTGCAGTAATGTGAGCACTCGGTTTTCAATTGCACAAGTTAAGCAAACCTTCGCCATGGTCAGGGCTCTGATGGACCAAAAACGATAAGTACCTATATTGCTTACGAAGATACAATAAACATCGCATCCTGTGCTAATGTCGCTTCATTGTAGTCTTTAACTGTCCTATTAGGCAATGCAAGAATATGAATATGAGTTCACTTGTGTTAGCGCCGACACTTCTGCACTAAAGGCTAAAGCACAGTTTAACAATGCATTGTTAAACTGTGACTAAAGTAACTAGCGCAGATGGCTAGTCTCCATTGAGATCAATCGCCGTAATCGTAAATTATTTAAGAAGGCTTAAATTCCTTAAAAAAGTAATGGTATTTCGTTATTAATATTTGGAACGTATCCACAACATTCTGTCTCGTGCTTCGATGCTGCGGTCAATTCTGTTGATAAAGCTTTATTTAATATGGTGCCTAAACGCATAACTTCAGCCCGATAGTGTCACCGACACTTGTTTAAGTGTAAACTGCTGTTCTCCTGTGATAAAACGTCACATTTTGATAATTTAGCACGTAACCGTGAAGAAACTAGTTTCGTATCACAGTGTTAAAATGAATTAGATTAAATTATTTATGGAAACAATGACGATGTGTTTAGTCACATTTGAAATGTTGATTATGGACCTTATATGTATCACTTTAAGGTGGTAGCAAGTAAATGGAGATGAAAACACGTTTGGTATGTCGATGTTAGACTAGATTTAAAGTAGTGTAGATTTTCTAGAGATAAGGCTTAACGATTACCGTATTCGATGTAGCTACACCACAAATAAAACTTTCGTGTTAAGTTCCATTTAAAGTGATCTTTGTGATAACGGTATCCCACGTTGTGGCAACACAAAATTCCTTTTTAACACGAGCGCATCGCGAAATAAGCATTACCTTTCGACTGACAGAGTGATAGGTAATGGACATCTTTATTATCCAGGTAACGAGTTAAAAATTTAAGTTCACGCTAAAATTGGCGCTGTCATAAGGAGATTATTCCGGACGGCTGTTGGTTAGAGGTGTTAAAACGACTCTCAATAATTAGGTAATAAATATTTATAAACGGAACACTGACATCTCATCACATCTCCGGTGAGCCTTTTATTTTTTATGCGCCTTCGAAGAGTTCGCGGAGTGATCATCGCAGGCTTTATAAATACAAGTAAGCAGTCTTCAGGTTTCCTCCTTATTCGAAGTATTTATTTTGTGCTAGCTTCCGTTTGTGGCTACTAAAGACGACTTTGGTTTCATTACAATCGTTCTGGTGTACTAAGACTTCTAGCATCAAGGGGTTTGTGGAACCGCGTATATTATATTACTAAATTTTTTATTTACTGTATCTGCTATATCGTCCTCTTAGCTATTCTCTACCAGTTTTGTGTACTCCCTCAAATTGCGCCATCTAATCTGGCCTTGTGCTACTTTCACTCAATTAAGCCCTGCAGTTTTCCTGAGGTTACCTTTCTATCACATTTGTGGTATTCTTTCCTCTTTGCACACTAAGGTCTCCATTCTTTGACCGTTTTGCCTCACGAGCTTACTAGTGTAGTGTCCGGCACACTACCATTTTAGCCTGCCACTCTTTTAATATCTGCTACTTTACCTTTTTTCAAACTGGTGTTTGTATAACTGTATGTCCATGCATTTGTTGGTTTCATCAAATATTTATTAAATATCCATTTATCTATAACTTAAGATCATAATTATTCTATTAAGGACATTATAAAATTCAACGGTATTAACTGATTTTCTTAAATTTTTCGATGGGCTTTCAAATGATTTCTAATGCATAACGATTTAGTTTTTGCATGCATGCATGTAACCCTTAGTGCAGATCTCTTAAAATTGGGTATCGAATAATATGATTATTCGTATATACATATTATTATTGACTTACGTTGATCACCACTTATTCAAGCTTTATGCGAGTGTAGATTAATCAGTCATCATGAAACATTATTTGATTATAATCTACCTGTCGTCGAATAAAAAGAATTTACCGTGGTTTCATTAAATTAGTAACTATTAAATTTGGACAATAAAAGTCTTAATAAATTAGGCAGATGTCGAATAACGAGTGGAGTGGCTATGCGGGTTGCGTCGCTGACGGGAAACGTTTCGGTGCAGTAAAAGTTAATTGCTCGGAGAATTCTGGTTTGTTTTGTTAGACTCACTTATTTTCAGAGTTCTGCGTAGATGGACATCATTTGATCGCGAATCAATACATGATCAAAATTTAGACTTGAAGCAACGCATAGCGTGATCGGCGTTCCGATGGATACCCAAAAATGTATTCTTGCGAACTTTCAGATCCTCGCTTAGTTTCGGCTCAAACCGTCTCAGGCAGCCGACTCTATCCACTAGAACTCCCTAGCTCAGTTTCCCAGGGGACTATAATAGGACTCACTATTCCACCTCAGTCTCCTAGGCCGGGGACTCAGCAAGGGCCTATCTCTCTAGTCCCTTTGAGTTGCCCCATCACGGGATTTCGCTCAGATTATGCAAGTAAGAGATCAGAGAGTGTATCTATGTTGGTTAACACATGTGTGTTCTATAATACTCGTATCTTCTAGTATTTAAAGTGCATTTTTACACATAACGGGGAAGCTCTTGAATTTATTTCACGTGATGGTAAGTGAGGATAAAGCCGATGATAGAAACGGATTTTAACGGTTTATATATCTTATCTCTAATTTTCGGAGTTCAATAATGTTGTTATGACGACAAACTTCGGAAGACATAGTTTTTAATGGTATATGGGTAAAACTGTAATATGGTTGTTAACTTCACCTAATTGGGCACTATAAAGCATAAGAAATTCTTGCATAGCTCTTCATTCAACATCATCATCATCATCATTTCAGCCAAGAAACGCCCACTGATGGACATAGACCTTCTCCAGGGATTTTCAAACTGATCGGTCCTACGCCTCTCGCATCCAGCGGCTTCCCGCGACCTTTACCAGATCGTCGGTCCACCTTGTGGGGGGCCTGCCAAAGCTGCGTCTCCCGGTACGTGGCCGCAACTCGAGAACCTTTCCGCCCCAACGACCGTCAGTCCTGCGAGATATGTGTCCTGCCCACTGCCATATAAGGTTTTCAATTCTTTGGCCTATGTCGATAACTCTAGTTCTTCCACTGATCTCATCGTTTCTGATGCCATCAGGTAGAGAAACCCCGAGAATAGCCCTCTTCATTACCCTTTGTGTGACCTTAAGCCTTCTTATGAGGCCCATTGTAAGCGGTCACGTCTCACGTATGTCATCACTAGCAACACGCAAGAATTGAAGACTTTTGTCTTCAGACAGTGTGGTTCTTCAGCTCTTTATTAAGCTATATAATTCCTCCAGATCAGAACAATCTGCACTATATGCCTTCATAAATTTACCAAAATCAACGCACTTTCTGTTTAATATATTTTTTATTATTAATTACATGACTGTATTTGTTTTACTCATAACTATAGTCCGCTCTCAAACAATAAAATCCTATTTATACACGAGCCTACTGACCAGAACCGATACCACATTCTTGGAAATAAAGGACGACCAAATTAAGTCATTAAGGTGCGATCAAAATTAGACCTTATATCCGGGGATTAAATACAATGTTCAAGGTACCTAAAACGGAACATTGTCACGCTGTTCTAGCTACTCCACGGTATCAGTGTGCCCATAAAATCTCCCAATTATTTCCGCTCCGTACTTATCAGCTGTAATCTTGCATCAATCCACTCGTATTACACGAAAATTTACGAGAATGGGATTTCTCTGGCCATGATGAACAATAAATTTCGAGTTAACAGTGCCGACGTCAACCAACAGATTCTACCCGTTTTATTGAGGAGACATATCCACAGCATTCGTGATTTATTCTATTTGTTCCCGCTTTCTGCCTTTTCTCATTGTATTTTATTGTGTTCTTTTACACTATCAAACATTTCGCTTAAATTTGTATTGTTATGTGTGTTATTAAACATGTATGTATATATAAATATAACAACACGAATGATTACATAATGACAAACATAAAAAAAAATAAAAACAAATGATATACAATACCTAAGTAGTACCTGCTATGTACATAGTGCTGCTTCAAACGTATTTTGAACCATTTAGACACAAAAACCACAAAACCAAGATTTAGTGTTTCTCATATAATGGTTAAATGCGTCTAAAGAGGTATTACAACTAAACAGCTGGAGGCAGCGAGTTTCATAGCTTTATGCTGTGAAATTATTTAAAAATGTTAAGAACAATCATTCTTTGTACGTACAATCCTTTTAAAATTTTTCTCTTGCTTATTATAAATTTACTTCAACAGATGGTGCACGGCCACATAGTGTAATTATGAAACTATGTACGTAATGCAGTTCACCATCAACTTTTTAAAGAATCGTAACGCCGTCGTGGTTGTAACACATACAGGTGGAAAAAGCACCCATACTCGTAGCTCTCCGTACTATATTCCTTCAACTCTCTCTTCTAGCAGATTGTCTGGCGCAGTCAGTTTCCTACAGCGTTCTTCACTTAGTTAGTTGTATTAATTTTCATAACAACTTAGACACAAAAACCACAAAACCAAGATTTAGTGTTTCTCATATAATGGTTAAATGCGTCTAAAGAGGTATTACAACTAAACAGCTGGAGGCAGCGAGTTTCATAGCTTGACAGTGTGAAATGAACGGTAAATACTTTAGGAAACCAGTCTGAAAAGGTTCGAAGGGACAATTGAGAAAACTTCATAAATGAGATCTGCAAATGATATGGGAAGAGAGAGCATGTTCAAAACGCTCACAAAGATGGTTAAGATGCAACGATAATGGGTTTGTAAACGTATGATATTAGGAAGAATACAAAGGATTCAAGAATTTCTTCGAAGCCGTGTAGGAGCTTTATGCTGTGAAATTATTTAAAAATGTTAAGAACAATGATTCTTTGTACGTACAATCCTTTTAAAATTTTTCTCTTGCTTATTATAAATTTACTTCAACAGATGGTGCACGGCCACACAGTGTAATTATGAAACTATGTACGTAATGCAGTTCACCATCAACTTTTTAAAGAATCGTAACGCCGTCGTGGTTGTAACACATACAGGTGGAAAAAGCACCCATACTCGTAGCTCTCAGTACTATATTCCTTCAACTCTCTCTTCTGGCAGATTGTCTGGCGCAGTCAGTTTCCTACAGCGTTCTTCACTTAGTTAGTTGTATTAATTTTCATTGTAGACTGATTGGATAAATCGAACAACACTATAAATAAATCACTCTGTTGCGAAACCTCTATTGAGAGGGAAGGTGTTGTTCCCATGACATCTCAAAATTGACTATGTGAGCGATATCATTTTTGTTTTTATTATTATTCTACAGGAAGATATATAGACTATATAATATTTAAACTTAAAATCGACCATGTAACATGAGTCCAGTGCATAGATCACCTGCATCGCGATCTGGTTCCCTCCAATATTCCCTGTATTAGCTTTGTGGAGTCGTTATTTCATCTAGATGTCTCTGGATATGTCTGAATAAGTATGCCCTACGGTGTACTACGATCGCTCCTGAAGTTTGGATACATTGATGCGGAACTTCCAGCACCACATGTCCAGAGCTTTATAGTGTTTTTCAATTTGACGACACGGTTAGCGCAGAGGTCGAGTGATAGCCTACTGCGCAACGGGTCGCGGGTTCGATTCCCGTACGGGACAAATGTTTTGTATGGCCTACAGAAATTTGTTCCGGTCTAGGCGTATGTGCATGTGATATTCTATGTTTGTAACTGCACCCACGACACAGGAGAAAATCCTAATGTGGGGCAACGTTTTCTTTTTAATATAAAAAGAGCCCTTTTTCCATTTATCTTCACTTTTTCCAACTCACCCATCTATATTCACGTATGTGCCGCACGTATGTATATTCACGTATATAAAGAATGATAGGTTAAACATGTGTACTTACTTACGTGTACTTCGGTACTTTTGCCATTGCTTAACATCTCCATCGCAGGTATGATTATGCTTCTGTCCTGTTTCATTTCGACCATAAACAGCAGAACCAAAAATACTCTTTCAGTAAAATGGGAGGACATATTAAGACACAAACTGTTACTTACATTCGATATGAAATATTTCATTAGGACTATTTTTCTATTTTTATTGCCAATGATACAAAAAAGTGTCATATTTGGATGAGTCGAGCTGAAAGCAAAACAAATTTCAACATAATACAAAAAAATCTTGATGCTGCATCTATTTTTATACATCCACCGCGATAGTATACTAACCTAATTGGCCCCGATCCGAACGCCGTGAGCTACGTAAATTATGGTCCGAAGCTAACAAGAAAGGAAGGAGGTCTAATTAAAATTTCACTCTAAATGACCATCGAGATTCAACAATAAAGTTGTCAAGAGCAAGGCAATAACTTAGAATGTTTGCCGCTCGTCGCAACGATATGATTCTACGCCTTGTGATTGTGCTTTTGATAAAAATAAAATTTACCTGAGATAAAAATAAAATGTACCTAATTTTTGCTCAATTTTATTCCATCTTATATAGTTTTCCAATCAAGCATAATATTTGATAAAGAATTCAATAACAATTATCATTTAAAAAGATACAGATATTTTACTTTTCACAATGCCAGCTAAAAATATAGAGGTTACTGAATCAATTGAAAATTCAAAATCAAGAAACAATGCCAAAACCAAACTGTTCTATTCCTTCGATTGATATAACAAATGCGTTTTCAATGTGCATCAAACGCAATTATTACAGTAAATATTTCAATGCAATCTTACCGTCGTCGTCGGATCATTACAAAATACCCAGAGCAAACGAGATCACCAAACATACTCGCGAGCTTTTATCTTCGCACAATCTTTATTATTTATTTGTCACTGTCAAAAGATTCTCTACAGTTTTTTTATACAAATCAACAAATAAGAGATTTAAAAAAATCAAAGTATTTGTGAAATTTAAAATTTGCTGTAAATAATTTATTGTGATGAAATCATTGATCAAAATAACTATCGAGCGTGATACCATTTTGTAGTTACCTATCAGATTGTAAAGTTTTAACCGAATCTGCTGGAACGGACAAGTTTAGTATTAACTATGATAGCGTCAGAAGACGTTTTGTGCTTTGTTAATCTCCTGTCAAAGTTACAGATGTTCAGATTATTGCGACCGACCTCGTTGATGGAAGATGTAATTTAAACTATCTCAATAAGCCTATGAAAACGTGATATTGTAGAGCGAACTTTAAAATGTAGTGTCTATTTAAATTGATAGGTGTACTACTCCAATCTGAAATCGAGAAGTAAGCACACACTTAGAATTGAATAATTTTAATAAAACATTTCTGCATCGCACCTGGTCCCACACTGAATATTAATTTTGATTTTATATTATTTTAATTGTGTTTCTTCCAAAATTGTTGTTGCGTGTATCAATACTATAGCTAATACATTTTTTTTATACTCAAATTCATTAAAAACATTAACGTCACCGTAATTTCGAATTTATAACAGCAATACAACAGAAATTTCGAAACTACATTGATACAAATCCCTACTAGTTATCATCGTCATTTCAGCCGAGAGACGCCCCATTTGGACATAGGCCTCCCCAGGGATCTCCAAGCCAATCGGTCCTACGCCTCCTGCACTCAGCGGTTTCCCGCAACCTTCACCAGATCGTCGGTCTACCTTGTGTGGGGCCTACCAACACTCCGTCTCGCGCTATGTGTCCTGCCCACTACACATAGGATTATGGTTTGCAATTCTTCGAGCTATGTGTCGGTGACTCTAGTTCTTCTACGGATCTTATCGTTTCTGATGCGATCGCCTAGAGAAAGTCTTATTTATACTAATATTATCAACGCGAAATTAGCTCAGCCTGTCTGTCCGTCACACTTACACGCATAAGTCGCTTAACCAATTTTAATTGAATTTGGTATAGAGCTGAATAGAGATAGCTTAAGCACTGAGATAGAACATACTGCTTTGTCGAATATCAACCAGTTATCAACACGCGATAAAACCGAATCCTTTAATAACTACGTGGGCAGTTCAAATAATGATCGAGACAAATACTGTGACACGTGTATTTATTATCGGAAAAACTTACAAAAATTTACAGTTTTTCTAGGTACTTTCCTTCACAAGCTACACATTTGTTCCACCTCTCCGGAAGCTTTTTGATGCCGGTATCGAAGAATTCTTTGGGCAACTCGGACAGCCATGTGCGCACGAACTCCTCTACCTCGTCGTCGGTGTTGAATATATGACCTCCAAGGGCTTCTTTCAGTGGTCCAAACATGTGGTAATCGCAGGGTAATAAATCCGGACTGTAGGGGGGGTGTTCTAGTACTTTCCACCCCAATTTCGATATTGTATCAAGAGTGAGACGCGCAGTATAACGGCGCGCGTTATCCTGGAGAAGAATCGCACTTCGCGCTCGAATGCTCGTCCGTTTCGAGCGATAAGCAGGTTTCACGTGTGTTTTCAGAAGGTTAGAGTAGTATGCAGCATTGATGGAACGTTGTGTGCGCAAGAAGTCGATGTACAGCACACAGTTATAGTACAGTTGTTCTACGCGGCGAATGTTGTCTGGTGTAATGCTGGTTCGCGGTCGACGATCATGCGGCTCATCCGGTTTTGCAGCCATCCCTGAACGGTTTGGGCCATTTAAACACAGCAGCCCTACTCAAGCACTCATTACCGAACTGATTTCGCAAACGCTGAAAAATTCCCGTGTTTTTAATGCCTTCCCCCTCTAAAAAACGAATGACAATACGTTGCGCAACCGTGGTCGGCACTTGACATTCACTCATGGTTGTAGCACGCGCGTGAAACATGCGTTCGCGATGAAAACTATTGCCACCCTGAAAGTAAGCTATCACATACTCATGCCGCTACCTTCAAAACATACATGCGCGCCATCTACAGCGTTTGTCTTCATAATATTTGAACTGCCCTCGCAAATTCCACGCGGACGAAGTCGCAGGCAAAAGGTAATAAGAAATAAAAAACCGGTGTTGTGTAACCCAAACACTCGTACTTTTTAAAGCCAATCATTCAAATGTTGTTATTCGAAATGATAAACGATTCGTAACCGAAAGTCATTCGATCATTTTTTTTCCTCTAACCTATTCGGAGATATTTAACTATCGCCTTGAATCTAATTTAGTACACCCCCAAGCGCAATACCGTCTCGCATCTCATTAAACTGTTTAAGAGCCAATTAAATTGTACTACATAGATGTTTTCATACAAAACATTGTTTCCTGTCTTTTAGGTTATGCTTTGGACCGGTTGGCCCCTGCTGTTTCAATTAAATCACTGACAATACTTCGAATGCCTGGCCAGTTCGGCACCAAAACATACCGCATTTGGCTGTCATCATACGACGACTGTACAATTTTGATCCTCGAGAGCTGTCAAAGTGTGACTACGACTCATTGAATCTTTCGTGTTTAGGATTCATTCGAACGATAAAAATTATAATGCTATAAATTACTACTTAATTTTACGACAATGTAACTGATAATTGATTGAGAATATGGAGATTGTAATGGTATGTTATTCAAAAAGCGAATCTAATTTGTCAATAAAAAAAAAGTCTGATTTGAAACGCAAATTGGAAAGACGAACCATTAATTTATACAAATTATAGTTTTAACTTAAATTACAAGCTAGGCAGTAATCAAATATAAACAGGTCAAGAATTGTAATTATATTTCGTTGTAAACTGCCAAAAATCTCTCATTTGCGCTCGAAAATGTAAGTCTGTTACTACTGTATTTAAGTTATATGTTATTATAGTCATAGTTTTGGCTTGCTCTGCTCATTAAGTTTTGAAGCTTTGTTACAAACTTTATTACAGCGTCAAGTTTCAACAATATTTGTTTTAGAATTGAACACAAACGAAGTATTTCTTAGTCACCTGTTTTAAGAGATTGATTGAAATTGTATAAAGAGATTGATTTCTTGTCTGAAATCAAAATTTGATACCTATAGCATTTCAGTATTTTATTTTATCATAATTTCAGCCAAGAAACGCCCACTGTTGGACATAGGCCTTCTCCAGGGATCTCCGGTCCTACGCCTCCCGCATCCAGCGGCGTCCCGCGACCTTCACCAGATCGTCGGTCCACCTTGTGGGGGGGCCTACCAACGCTGCGTCTCCCGTTACCCGGCCGCCACTCGAGGACCTTTCCGCCCCAACGGCCGTCGGTCCTGCCAGCTATGTGTCCTGCCCACTGCCACTTAAGGTTTGCAAGTCTTTGGGCTATGTCGGTGACTCTTGTTCTTCTACGGATCTTTTATTTCTGATGCGATAGCGTAGAGAAGCACCGAGCATAGCCTTCTCCATTGCCCTTTGAGTGACATTAAGCCTTCTGATGAGACCCATTGTAAACGGCCACGTCTCTGTTCCGCACGTCATCACTGGCAACACGTACGAATTTAAGACTTTCGTCTTGAGACACTGCGGTAGATTGACCGAGAATATGCTGCGTAGCTTTCCGAACGCTGCCCAGCCGAGTTGGATTCATCAATTTACCTCTTTCTGGAAATTGGACTTACCGAGCTGAACTATTTGCCCCAGGTAAACATATTCGTCAACAACTTCCAGTGTAGAGCCTCCAACATTCACAGTATTTTATTTTATTAATTAAAATAATTTGTGAAATTTAGGTTTGATTGAATATCCATATTGTGTAAGCAAGCTAACTAAGTACCAAGCTTTACCATAATATAATAGAGCGTTTCCCATATTTCTTGACCATGTTTTCAAAAATTCACAAAAACAAAAACCTAGATAAATTTGACATCCAAGACTACTGGCAGATAGCTGGAACTATTTAGTTTATAAATTGTATTATGATATTACGTTTTATTTACCATTTTTATTTTAAAACTGATAAAACTGCCGCATACACAAAAAAATATTTCCTATTTTGTTACTTGAATGTGGTTGAAAAGGAAAAGAAAATACAGCAATAGTGCTTTTAATGTTTTAATAATTATTAATCAAGAACACAATCAATTGGTTTGAGATCAAAAAGGTTTGATAATAATTACAAATCTTTTAGTTACATTCAAAATATATTTTTTTGTTACCACTTTGGGCATTTTCCGACACTAAAGTTTAATTCTTTAATAATAAATACAGATACAGAGTATTTTTTGTACTTCACAATTAAAACAATACGAATATCTTTATTAATCAGTTATTTATTTTTATTTAGAAAGCTAAACTATGCAAATAATAATAATTAAAAATTGTTTAATATTGGGACAGGTAACAAAAAAGAATGGAGAGTAACATAATCTGAATTGTAAGGTCAGAAACACATAAGTACAAGTTTAAGTTGAAACTGTGATAATAATGTAATTTATTATTAATTTCTTATTAATATATTACTTTAATATAAATTCTAAATTATCAAGCTGGTAATGGCACATTTATGTTTCACAATCACATTGTTTGCTTTTTAGTATCTATGCTTTGGCAACAAAGTTTCACTTTCAGTAAATAACTATAATATTTAATATCAGTTTTGAATCACACAGTTTTCATTTTTGTGCAATCAGTAATAACTTAATATATTAATTATATCATTACACTTTTAAATTAAAACAATCAAATTCTTACTTGATAACATTACTATCAATAGGTATCCTGAAACAACTTACAGAATCAGCATTAAATATGCTATTAAACTTTTAAGCAGCTTTTTAATATTGCAAGGGATGAAAGTACTTACTCATCATTTGCAACTTTCAATTATAAAATCGTAAAAATCAGCTATCCCATACAAAATGTTGAAGTGGTCCCCATTGTAAAAGCTGCTCAAATCGATGGGTATTTTTACATTTTGATATAAGTACCTAATAATAACCCGTAATAAACAATGTATAGATGATATGTAGCTGTAAGATAGTTAAAGCCGTAATTTAACTCTAGGGATATGACTATACTATATCGGTTCATAACAGTCATACTAGGAATTTAAATTTAATTTTAATGTGTAACCAGTTTGCAAGTTAAAGAAATTTATATTTATGTAATCTTTATGAACTGCTTCTATATATAGTTACGGCTAGCAGCAAAATATATATTATTTTACGGCTTTAACTATTTTATTGCGACATAATACAGAAAATATTAATTAATTACAGTACTCGCACTCGTCATTGGGATAATGATTATACACAGAAAATATTTCGCACATTCTACACCAAAAGAAAATACTTTCTAGTAACATTTCTACACGTTCACGATCCATGGCAAATGCGAAATGAGGAAGCGTGAAAGATGATGAATTGGTCGCAGCACCACAACCAAAACATTTTTCGGCTAGTATAAAATGTGTGGATTCCCATGGCCATGAGTAATTATTATTGAGATAGAGCAAAAAATCAGCCTTCGTTAAAAACTTGTCAATATCAAAATAAATCACCATTCTCAAATCTATACGGGTTTTACCTGTAAAACAATGTAACGAAAATATGAGACGTACATTACGTACTGCTAGGTAATTTAAAATGGTCCTAGAATTTATTCGCTGTCACCAAAACATTTGTCACAAATATAATCAAAATATGACTGTCCGTCTGTACATTTGACACAGTAGTAATTTTTACAACTAATACATTTTACTAACTCACTTAATGGCACGAAATTTTCGCACTTATTACAAGTTACTTGACGTTTTATAGCAAACTGTATTGACTTTTTAGCAGGTTTGGTATGAATTTTAAAATTTTTCAGAGTATCTAAACTAGCATTTGATGTGGACGGATGTATAACCATTAGTTCAGGAATTTTGTTTTCTTTAAGTGGCGTTTCATCTACAGTTTGATCAGTATTTGCTTTAGATAGTAAAAGATTTTTTTTTTGTTCAATTTCAGTATGAGATGGATTTTCACCAATAACATTTTGATTATAATTTTTTAAAGCATCACAACTTGAAGCTATATCTAATTCCCTAATGGATATTGAAGAGTTTAATAAATTAGATGAAACGTTTTCAATATTTTTTAACTCAGAAAGCGTCGCATTGATTTCTGTGGGTGATGTTTTACCCTGTACGCAGTTTGATGTAAAAGTTTGTTTGTTTTCTGCATAGTCAATACCATCGATAACCCAAAAACTATCATCTATCGAATGAGTATAAATATTATCTATTAGTTTAGTTTCTACAGAGAAAATGCATTCGTATTATCGTCTCTTTGATTCAAGATAATATTACTAGAAACATCACAATTTGTCAGTGAAACATACTCATTATTAGGATCTGAAATTATAGGTATGTCATATTGAAATTCATGTATCACTGGATTGTAACAATTGCAACATGTTTTGCTACAAAAACAGCTAAGGATGCGGTGTTCTATTTTATTAGTTCCTTGCGTTGAAATAACTTGATGAATTTTCATCGTCCCTTTCACGGTCTTTAGGTCAGCAGGTATTAATTGGCTATTATTATTGATATCTGTTTCAGATATAAAAAATATGCTAATAGCTTGTACACACGAATTTAATGTGGTGTAAACATCAAATGCATTTATTATGTCTTTACCGTAACAAATTTGTCTGTCAAGAGCTCTCTTTACGACCCCTCCAATACCATCAGCCACACCCTTTCCGTGGCCGCTCTCAAAGAACGACCAATTAATATCTATACAATAGAAGGCCGAAAAATAAGTAATAAGAAAAAAGTTTTTTTTCTGACGGTACTGAGTGCTAGGACCATCCGAAAAAAAATATATTCTTTTTAGATTCGAAACCAATGATTTTCCCAACTCTATAATAGGCTTTAAGTGAGCCCATATTGCATGGGGCTGATGAATATTGGAAGGTGAGACCGTACAAAAGGATTTTTGTCCGCCTTTGAAAAATATAACACCCGTATGTAGAGTGACCTGAACTCTGCTGGCACCAAAATGCATTGACTGGATTTCCTCTGCCATTTTGCATTCAAAGTTTTCAGAGAAATCACAATGCACAGCTATTTCATCATCATCTAAATTTTCAATACAAGTCTTGTATTGTTTTATTTGGTGCCACATATTGTAACTATGAATTTTAAATAATATTAGATCAGCTTTAAACTCTTTTAACAACTCTGTTACTGTTCCTTTTTTTATTGATTTAACTGTTTTTTTTTGTTTTAACTTCTTTTTCGTTGTCTTGATTTGTTTTTTTGTATGTGTGTTCTTGTACTTCCCACTTTTGCCAACTGATTTCTTGAGATGCTATGCTATCTTCCAAATTGTAATCTAGAGAACACGATCTACATGTATCACATTTACCATACATACATTCAAATGATTCAATATTGCACGCTACTTTCTTTAAGAGTTCATGAGTATTGCTAATATTAATCACTTTAAAACGTTTAAGAGCTGCTAACTCAAAACTCATGTTATCGTGCTTTACACAAAGGCAAGTATTTCTGTTATTAAGAGTAGGTGAAATAACATAAAACGGTTTATATCGGCAAAAAGTTGTAAAAGAAGCAGAACCACCTTCTGACTTATACTTATCATGTAAAACTTTTAATGTATTATTAAGATACCTTATTTGTTGCCTGTTCTTTTTCAACGTTTTAAATTCTCGTTTGCCAGCGGTGGCCCTGCTTACATCATCCCTATTAAAGAACTGTGTTATGGAAGCAGCATTTACCAAATTCCTTGGCTTTGATTTCTTATCCCGAACTCTTACTTTTAAACCAATTTTTTTAGCAACGGATACTTTAGCTTTATTTCTTGTAACAATCTCATTTTGAGCAATAGTTTTGATAACATCTTTTTCTTTATTAGTTTTGCAGGATTTATAAGCTAACTTAAGAGAAAATTCTAAAACCTCATTCCTTGCACAGAGTTTCTCTAATTTTTTTTCAAACTGTTTCCTTTCTTCTGCTTGTTGTTGGACAGTGCGGTATAACTGTTTTCTCTTAGTTTCAACAAGTCGTTGTAAATATTTAATTCGACTTAAAGCAACATCAAGTTTCTGTTTATATTTGTTTCTTGATTTCCTGTTTCTATTCGCATTTATTTCTTGAGCACCTTCTTTCCTCTCTTCCTCTTGTTTTTTAATTTTGTTCTGCTCTTTTTGCTTTTGTTTTTCTTCTCTCCATTTCCTTCTTTTAACAGCTTTTTCTTCATCGGTCATTTCAGAAATTTTTTTATTTTTATATTTAGACTTTATCCGTTCTAAATTCTTCTTTCTCTGTTCTTCATATTTTTCTGGGTTATTTTTTAACCGCTGTCTATACCGCTTCATCTTTTCGGCTGCTGTTAGTGGCATTATTGTGTACTGTAAAATAGGTTTAAATATTTGTAACAGTATTACCTAAGTTTGAAATATAATCTACTAGCGTCTACCCGCAGCTACACTAGCGCAATTCTATTAGTTCTATTATCGTGGTAAAATTTAGTCTTTTTTCCGTTTCCCTATGTCAAAATATCTCCGTGCCAAATGTAAAGAAATTCGGTGCAGCGGTTTGAGCGTTAAAGCTGACCTGACAGACAGACTTCTACTTCACATTTATAATATTAAGTATACTAAGATAATAGGTATGGCAGAAGTTTGTTGTCTCAGAAACTATAGGAATAACTTTAATAATAGGTACTATCGCGAGCACTTCCGCCTGACCATTTAAAAATTTATTCGCTTGAATCGTGCGGAAGCGCCGGGCTACGCCCCCTTAAGTTTTGGCCTATTAGAAAAGAAATACTCTTTCTCTCTCTAATCGGCGTTGGGGGGTTCCTCGGCGGCAGGCCGATGAAGAATCTTTTATTTCATTATTTCATGTCTATTCGAGGTCGACGGGGTGGGGCTAGAGAGCGCTAGTGTAAACGAAAATGAGCGTAGCGGTGATCAGGCGGAACTGCGCGCGATAGTACCTACAATTATTTTAAAACAGTTTCTTGATTTTTAGTGTTAACCCTAAACTTACTGAAAATTATACATAATACTCACAAAATCGATTGGAACAGCGGTAGTGGACTGTCACCCACGTACACCGAGTCAACACACCACCTACTGAATCCCTGTTTACAAAAAAATAGATGTATATTATATTAACTAACTAATTTTACCTATTAACTACTTTTAGTAGGTATCTTTAAAACAAACTACGTCTCGATTAGAAACTTACTTTGGAACTTGATGGCGATATGTAGGTACTATATCCGAGAATATTTATTATCAAAAAAGTCGCAATACAGCTTACACTCATAATAAAATAAGATACACAATTCATTAATTTTATTAAAACTAGATTTCTAACTGAAACTTTGTGGTTTTATCATGGTTATTTCGTTGGCATTACAATTACTATAAAATTATTATTTGATATTGAAATAAACCCAAATAAACTTATAAAATGGAGTAGCTTAAACATAAAAAAAAATCAGACGAGCTTAATGTAAACTAAGCTTTATTAATTCTTTTTTTGTTACTTGCCTTTCCAATTATACGTTACCATGCAAAAGTAACCGAAACGGAAGTAACGAATTCATGATATAAAATCTTCAAAAAATATTTACAATGGTAAAAAACTAGCGTAACTAGAATTTTATTGCATCAAAATGTAGTTAAGAAAACATGTAATAGTACATTATAGTTGACGTAATAATTATTGAGTTACTTACCTCAAAAACTGGTAACAAAACTTGAAATATTTTTCCGTTAACACTGTGCAGGGTTGTTTCGCGGTGCGTGTCTTCGACACCAAGTGACATTAGCACAATATGGCGGAAAGACGTTTACTGTAGAAAGTGTTGCCATAATGTAATTATGTAGTTTACCATAGTTTGAATTTTCTATATTGGCAAATTTCGGTAACAAAATTGGAATTACGATTTTGGAACTTTTCACGGGACAATATGTTTATCGATGATATTGGAATTATCCACACTAAATCGTTTTATAAATGTAATTTGATTAAATTTTAACATAATAACTATCGATTAAGTTTTTAAAATATAGAGGGTTCCTTAAAAAATAATGATAAAATCAGCTTGAAAGTTTGGTGATAATAATGGGACAAATGATTTTTCATAGATTTCCAAACTCTAGAGTTTTAGTTTTTTCCATTCTTAAAGAAATAGATATATTTTTGTAGCTGTTTTATATATTTAATTAGTAATTTCATAAATTGTGAAGATAACGGAATCAATATCGACGAGTAAAAATAACAGGCAAAAATAATATTCTTCTGCAAAAATGTGGAACACTACCGAAAAGCCTATGGTCAAGAATTTTGAGAAACGCTCAATAACAGTCAATGGACATCGTAGTCCAGCACAAGCATTAGTGTAGCAACGAAAGTCTGATTATCATTCTGAGTGCTTCACTAAAATATTGAACCCAGGAATTTCCCTGAGTGCTTCACTAGAATATTGAACCCAGGAATTTCCCTGAGTGCTTCACTTGGGGATTGGAGTCGCTCACGTCCGTAGGTTTTACCCTCGAGACCCTACACGTGATCCCCGGGTGGTGCTAATCGAGTGACCAACTTCTGGTGGTAGGGCTTGAAAAACCCGACTGGCTAGCGACCACCGTATGCATGACGTAAAACCCGTCAAGTGGCCATTTTTTGTCCGCGTTTCGGGATCAGCTAGCGCACAGCCAGAGCTTGAGGGGTCGTTGCTGCGATTTGTGTGGTTTGTGTGGGCTTCCGTCGACCCAGTGCCAGGTTGACTGCGTTGACCGTCCGCCCAGGAAGACCTGAAGAAACAGCTGTTCCGCTGGCCGCCCGTGGTATAGTACAGGGCCCAAGCGGACCTAACCAGTCCGTGAGGCTGCCCCACCATGCCACGCATAATCTCGGGGTGGTCCGTTGTGCCGGTTGGTGACCGGACGGTGGGTCCCGGCGGCCACTTCCGGGGGGGTTCGGGGGCCCTTCCGTGCGGAGGGTCAGCGCAAATCAGCTGTCGGCTGTTCCCTGGCGAAACAGGCCTACACACATTAACTATGCAAAACGCGGCAACGACACTTCAATTTCACGCCTCTCACTCCAACAATCATGGCAGCGCAAAATAAAAGAACTGGTCGTACAGCGGTGCATTATCCCACCAAAACACCATTATTCGAGGTGGGGCTCGCTAACATCCGCGGGCTCCATTCTAACCTCTTAGCTGTCCACCACCATCTCGAGACAGCCCGTCCAGCAATGCTGTTTTTGACGGAGACGCAAATTATCTGCCCGGCCGATACAGGCTACCTTAATTACCCCGGCTACGCTCTTGAGGAGTCCTTCAAGGCGAAGGCTGGTGTTTGCTTGTTCGTCCGGGCGGACGTTTGCTGTCGTCGCCTGCGCTTTTTGAAGGAACCTTCCTTTTCCATCCTTGCGGTACACGTCGATTTTGGCACTCATTGCCGTGTCTGCGTCTGCGTCTACCGTTCCCATCGTAGTGACCTGGAGACAACTCGACTTTTTGAACATCTAAGTCGGGTGGCAGATGACGCGCAGGAGCGATTTCCTTCCGCCGAGCTGGTGTTTTTAGGGGACTTCAATGCTCACCACGAGTTGTGGTTAAGTTCCTCTAAAACTGACCATGCGGGTAGGACTGCCCACGCATTCGCTCTCACGCACGACCTGTCACAATTGGTCACCCAGCACACCAGGGTACCAGATATTATCGGTCAAGCGCCCTCTTTATTGGACCTTCTGCTGACAAATCGCCCTGACGGATATCAGGTGGTGATTCGAGCTCCACTAGGATCTTCGGATCACTGCCTGGTATCCGTCTCAGTGCCTCAGGCGTCGCGACCGTCGCCTGTGGTTGCAGCACGCCGTCTGTGGCACTATGCGTCAGCAGATTGGGACGGTATGCGGGATTATTACGCATCTGTCCCTTGGTGGCAGCGCTGTTTCAATGGGATGGCTCCGGACTCCTGCGCTACCTCTGTTGCTGACGAGATCATACTAGGAATGGAATATTATATTTCGCATTCCAATCTCGTCAGTAGAGGCAGACGTAACCTCTCGTTCAATCGCGAGTGCGCCTCTGCTGTTGAAAACAAACAGCTGGCTTACCGCGCTTGGATCAGAGGCCGAGCTTCTAGGGATCCCAATACTAGCCTACTGAAAACAGCCTACAATAATGCCACTAAGTTGTGTAAGAGGGCTTACATTAGAGCGATGCTCAGCGCATTGCACAAGTGGGCCAGGAACTGCTTGCGCACCCTACGAGTAGCCGTTCTTTCTGGCGCCTGGCCAAAGCTGTGCAATCAAACTTCTGCCAACCCTCGCTGCCACCGCTGAGACATGCCGATGGTTCACTTGCTCATCAGCCGCAGGAGAAAGCCGACCTCCTGGCAAAACTCTTCGCGGGTCATTCCCGTGTCGATGACTGTGGTGCACAACCTCCGAAACTGTCCCATTGTGGCAGCACCATGCCCGATATCCGTATCAGACAGCGTGATGTGCGGGCGGAGCTCCAGTCGATCGATACTCGAAAAGCAAGTGGACCAGACGGCATTCCTGCGATTGTTCTTAAGAAGTGTGCAGCGGAGTTGACTCCGGTCCTGACGCTCTCTGCTGGTTGTGTGCCGAAATCTTGGAAAGAGGCCAATGTCCAGCCGGTTCCCAAAAAGGGAGATCGTTCTGACCCGGCTAACTATCGTCCTATAGCCGTCACTTCCATTTTGTGCAAAATCATGGAGAGGATCCTAAATACCCAGCTGATCCGTTATCTGGAAGGTCACTCGTTACTTAATGACCGACAGTATGGATTTCGTCCTAAACGGTCAACAGGTGACCTTCTAGCGTTCCTTTTGCACAAATGGGGTGAATCTATCGATAAGCGCGGCGAGTCGGTGGCTATTAGTCTCGACATCGCCAAAGCTTTTGATAGAGTCTGGCACAAGGCTCTTCTTTCCAAGCTTCTGGCATACGGATTACCCGCGCAGTTCTGTACGTGGATTGCCAGCTTCCTTCACGAGCGTAGAATTCGCGTTGTCGTTGACGGCTGCGCTTCGCGGTTCGTGGCAGTGAACGCTGGAGTTCCGCAAGGCTCCGTTCTATCCCCAACATTGTTTCTTCTGCATATCAATGACATGCTTTCCTTGGGAGCTATACATTGCTATGCAGACGACAGTACAGTACATGGGGGATATCACGGAAGCTCAGGGGCTGCTCGTGGTGATATAGGTAGGGAGAGGCAGAATCTTATCATTGAGCTCAACAGGACGCTGGACTTCGTCTCCGAATGGGGCTCCAACAATCTTGTTGAGTTCAATGCTAAGAAAACACAGGTGTGCGCGTTTTCGGCGAAAAGGTCACCATTCCTCCCCCTTCCTTCTCTTCAGGGCACAACCCTTCACACACAGAGCAACATCACCTTGCTCGGAATGAACATTCGCTGCGATCTGAACCCCAGAGACTACATCGAATCCGTCATAACTACTGCCTCACGGAAACTCGGTGTCCTGAACAAGGTGCGTAGGTATTTTGCGCCGGACCAACTATGTTTGTTGTATAAAACTCAGGTTAGGTCTTGCGTGGAATATTGCTCGCACCTTTGAGACGGCTCCGCTCAGTACCTGCTCGATGCTCTGGACAGATTGCAGCGTCGCGCTATTCGCATTATTGGCGATGTAGAGGTAACTAACACCCTCGAGCCTCTACAACTTCGTCGTGACATCGCCTCTCTTAGCGCCTTTTACCGAATGTTCCATGGGGAATGCTCTGAGGAGCTCTTTAACCTTATCCCTCCCTCTCCATTTCTTAACAGAAACACGCGTAAGGGCCTTCGGAGTCATTCGTACACTGTGTCCTCTTTCTCACACCGTACCAAGAAATTCCAAGATTCCTTCTTCTGTCGTTCATCCCACACTTGGAATTCTCTACCTGCGCACGTGTTTCCTCCTTCCTACAACATGGGTTCCTTCAAAAGAGGCGTGAAAAAGCATCTTTTGGGCCGGCAAGGGGCGGGCAGGTAGGATAGTCGATGTCGTCCCTACTCTATCTGTCAACTCATTTGGGCCTCTTTCACCGCTTAACATCAGGCGGGAGGAGGTCATTTGCCGGGTCCTACATAAAAAAAAAAAACTATAATATTGAACCCAGGAATTTTCACATAGTAGTCACATGGCATCATACGAAAATTTGATTGAAAGCGAAAAGATTTGAAAAAAAAAATATTGTAAATTTTAATTTGATTGGATATCAGATTCACTAAAAAAGCAATATTTTTTAAAGAAATCTCAGATTCCATTATATAATATAAAAATTAATTTAAAATGCTTTTCATAATATCAAAAATAAAATATACATTTCATACATAAATATTGATTATTTTTTACTCCACAAAAACATCTATATTATTATATTTTGTCACGTCTGTTGTTATATTTTTACAATCTATAAGTTAAAGGATCATGATTGTTTGGCTGACCAATATTCTTGTTACAGACCTCACGACTGTACTCATGTGCCGACAGAGCAATGATACCATCTAATCCAGATTTCCCCTCTCTTTAATTGATTATTTCGTAAAGATTAATATGACTCGTCATACTTGACGTTCTCTCGATGGCACACAAAAATTGATCCAAACAATATTCTGAGTCACGACTAATATGTCCAGTTAAGCATGAGCCCGTGGATTCGATGAAAGCTTTAGAATAATGCTTTAGGGAAAGGTCTTACTATCCTAGCCTTGTTAAATAGTTTCTCGCTAATAATTTTCAAGTTCAGTGTCGACTCCATTGAGTACGATATTGTTATGGACATCGTTTATAATTTTAAGCGATCAGTTTAAGTAATGACATTACATTATTTTTATTTCTTTTTTATTGAATTTGACGTATTAATGAGTTGCGTTATCCATTTTGAATATAAATTGGTATCTGTAAAAAAGTATATCTATAACAAATATTTTTTGTTACTATTAAAGCTTTCTACATCAATATCTAGAATATTTCTGTAACTGATAAAGATAAAAATATCAATTCATTGAAAGGTAATATCATTATACTAAAATAGTTTGATCTTAGTTAATGTAGTCGATATGTCAAAATGGATTTCCTACTATCTTTCCAATTCCGTTGTAATTTGTATCAAGATAAGTAAATAGGCACCATTTGGGACGTTATGTAGATCTTAATGAGGGATGTATGTATACCTAACGGTCCTGCGGTTCGTAGACTTTAGAGCTCTGTAAACACAAATGACTTGGAACGAGCTTCGACTGGGTAATTGGGTTAAGTAGTTACACAATGACCAAGTACTGTGCATTTAAATGCACACCAGATCATTGGACAGAAACTTATCTTCGTTGCAATTTAACTCTGTAGGTACTTCAAATTTCTAACTATGAGATATAGAATATTAAATAAGTACTTTAATTAAATAAGTAAAATTTTCAGTATTATAAACTCCATAAAAAGACAGTTAAAAATGTAGTTGGTATCTGTTTACCGTTTTCTTTCAATATATTAGAACAAATCGCCGTCATCATTATCATGTGAATTGGAAGCTTATTTTTTTATACAGCTAAGTTGGCAAAGAAGCAAACTGCCCACCTGATGGTAAGTGATAACCGTCACTTATAATACAAGTGGCTCTTGTGAGATTCGCAGCAAAACTGCAACCCCCACAAGAATCGCAGTGTACATTTCCGACTTGTGATATGAGATGTGAAGTCACGATATCCAGTAATTTCACTGCCATATCTTCAAACTGGAACACAGCAATGCAAGCACTGCATTTGCGGCAGAAATAGGTAAGATGCAAGTGCCCAAGCAGACGATTCTGTTATAGAGTCTCCTTCCGGTGAAAGATTCCAATAATGAAGATTCCTAATGTTAAGTCACTCCCAAGGATCTTCAAACAGATCGATCCTGCACTGCTAGTGCTGGACTGATCTGTCCTGCGCCTTTCCTGCCACTGCGTCCTGTATTCTGCGACTTTCTGCCACCTTTACCAGATCAACGGCTCTTCCAGAAAACACTGCCTCTCGCAGAACGCGGCCGCAATTTGAGGAACTTTCTGCCTCAATTACGTCAGCCCTGCAAGCAACAATCCAGTAGTGCCAGTGACAGGAAGTTCTTACTAACAGAAAATCATGTGTGTGTGTCTTTTGTGTGTGTCAGCTATATCAAGAACTATATTCGATTGACATTGTCATACTTAAGTGATTTCCTCACTAGCATGGTCTATAAACCGCAATTTGCTCACGGACCGTGACTCCGTCTATATCGCAACCAATTTTATCAATTTCACCGGACATTAGCAGTAAACTATTTAGGAGCAATGCATAGGCTACACAAGCGAATGGCCGATTGTCCTAGATTAACGAACCATATCATTACGGCTAATGAATTACGCTCGATCTTATCTACTCATCAACGTCAATCTGAAATCTATTAGGTGTTGTTATTGAACAGAGTATGTGAAATTCTGTTATGCCGTTATTTTAATATGCGAGTCGGTAGAGTGCGCGTTAAATGTGACGTTTTGGAATCTTGTTGCTTCATCTAAGCATGAATATGCACACCGTTAGGCCACAGCCTCCCCCAAAGTTGAGTTCGGACCATATTCTAGCACATTGCAGCAGTTCTGAGTGCGTGTTGGTGGGGAGTAATTAAGGTGACCAGATGTCTCGTATTTTTCGGGACGTCCAACTTTTCAGCTATGAATTTGACGGTAATTTGTCCCTTAATTTAAAATAGAAACTATACGGAACAATACAATGTCCCTTTGAAGTTTATTCTTGCAAAATGAGGACATTTTAAAGATCGCCAGATCGAATCTAAACTAACATAATAAATGCAATTTTCAATAAAATATCATAAATGATAATGGGTGGTCCCTAATTTTATTACTAAATCTTGAACTTTGAACGCTGTTGACCCTTAAAATAAGAAATCTGATTTGGTAAACCTTAGGAGTATTAGAACCACGTCTGCTGTTCAACAGGGTATACCAGGAGTATCGTTGATTCCAGCAAAATTTTACGACCTCTGTGTGAACACATACTGTGTGTTATATACTGCGCGGTGTGTGTAACCTTACTTCTTATAATATTTAGACTTCAAGAATAATCGGAATGAATACTCTACGAAATACTAGCTGACCAATCTTAATAAATTAGTCATTAAGTGAGAACTGCCGAACAGTGCCTAAGATCGGAGTCGTGGCCCTCAAAACACCTATGTGTTAAAAGGCTCTTTCGTCTTGCAGGAGATATAATTGTGCACTATACAGGGTAACTTTTAAACCAGAACTCAAATTGTGTATGCTTGTTCAGCTTTTTTATAGTAGGCCTAGCAAATGACTTCATAACACCTGAAAATAAGTGAAAGTGGAGTCCAAATGCAAAAATAACTAGTGTAGGGGAGAGAACTCGCCGTGCACTAGAAAAAAAAAGCTCTTCAGAAAACTCGCCGTGCACTCTCGACTACCGAACTCACTTAGTTGGATGGGATGGCCGACTTAAACAACCAACTTCAAATTCAAGTAAATTAACACTGATTCTTCAGGATAAACGTGATGATGAAGAAAACATTTATACCGACACAAGCTTTTGACTTTTTGGTTTCCTTACCCTTCTTTGTAGAAGGAAAACTTTCATCAGTTTCTTCAGTCAATGTTGAATTCAGTCAAATAACGAGCATAAAACCTAGCTCGTAAAACTGAAAAGCATTTCGATGATACGGCGAAGAAGTAAACATTGTTGGACAACGATCACATAAAGAGTTTAGCGGAAAAACAAAAGGTGTGCCGTTTCGTTGGGAAAAATGATACGATTGTGAGCATTCGTTTAATAAAAACCGAATTTCCCACGACAATGGAGCACTTAAGCTAACTGGTCCGGCTCTCTTATCTATAAACTGATCGATGTGATACGAAGTCGCTTTAGATTGTACCTCCCGTGCGCTGCATCAGAGCGTGTCTCTGCCTTTATCTAGACATCTACACGGACTTTACATGACGTTAAAGACTACCGACAACAACATTATAGTAGCTTAAGCTCTATTGTGCGCCATGTGTCCGCAGCCCTAATTCCAAAGAGGCTTATTGCCTGCGCTGCAAACTTTTGTCATGGTTAGATACTGGAGCGGAATATAATGATAGTTGTCAGATGCGAGGAGCTCTTTATACCTAATACGTACTTAAAGGCTTTACTGAAGGTATCAAAGCTACAATATGAATTCAGCAAAATATGACAGTGGGAAATGCACTCCAATAATAGAAATCATACTTGAAAAACTGCTATTGAATCCAAAGCACCTTAAAAATTGCTATTATTTTATTAGTTGAGGTAAAGAAATATTAAGTAGGTCATTAATTAGATCGGGATTTCTTGTGATGTTACCTACTGTTGGACGTCCCCACCAACCCGCATTGGGTCCGTATGGTGAAATTCAACCTCATCTCCCCATCTTGGTGAAATCTATGGCCAACGTTGGGATACTGTGGCGTAAATGATAATAAAACAGAAACATGACATATGGATGAAATGACAAAATATTTTTATTTCAATATTACTTAACAAAGTTTATTCCTACATAACACATATGTAACTAAAATCAAAAATATGTACAAAACAAATCATCACATATCTCATTCTTTTTATATCATAAAACGTATAAGTCTGTAATTGCATGACAGTCCAAATATAAATTGGACCACAAATTGCTTAATAACATCTATCAGCACGAAGTTCGGAATTTAAATTACATGAATAACTATCCACACCTACGCCCAAAGACTATAGCAGAGCCTTGTTTAAGCCAAAACGAGAATATCCTTATTTTGATTTATTGGATCCCTTTTTTTATGATGGTTATTCTTTGTTTCTTTAGAAACTAGGTACAAAAGATCTTAAGCTTAAAGTAAATACTCTAATTCTGAGTCTACAGAATCAGAATTAGAGTATTTCACATCTAAGAGAAAATTAATGAATGTTTACTTATTTGTAAGCCAGAAAAGCAATCTTATCTTAACAATAATAAAACAGTGCTATTTTGTGCTTCTGTTAATAATTTAATAGTAAACCAACACAGATCTACACTTCTTAGCAATTTTGTTATGTTTTTCTGATCCAACAAAAATGTAATAATTACATCACGAAGTTTGCTTAATAAATATTTTTTTCACTTCTCATGCTCTGAAAGTGCTTATTTGTGCAGGATATAGGCTGCACAAAATCAAATTTTGTGCACAAGTGCATTAACGTATCTACTCATACATAAATGTATCTATATTAAGGCAAAGAGAATGAGCCATACAGCCAAAGACAATAAGAAGTTCATAGATAGAATTTGTTATTTTATTATATTTATTTTAATTTATTTGCCTTATGTGTTTTTTTAAGACATAAAGAAATGTTATGTTATACTACTGTTTTATTTCCTCGCAATCGAAATGAAAATCAAAGTTTATAACTCGTCCACAAAACCATTTTATCCTCGACATTACTATCGAGCTGAAGACGAGGGCTGCTAGAAGTCTCGGATAAAAATGGTTCGTTTTGTGCACTTGTTGTAAAATCTACTATTATGGTTCTAATAATTGTGCGGATAAGTTTTTATTAATAATATATCAGCTTTTATTCAGATATGGTAGACGATATTAAAATATAACCCTAGTTTCTATTTATTTCGCAATTATTATAAAACTTAATATTAATAATCAGGTGAGATGATGGCCACGAGTTTCCCTGTCGTATGTAAAAAAATATTATAAAGTATTTATTTATCATACGTAATTCTCTGTTCTTTATCATAATTAAAAGCTTATAATGATAAAAAAATCCTATTGACATAAAGCTGAAATTAGATGAAAAAACATAATTCAGCAATTCGTAATAGAACATAATCTAAATCTATGTCATTATTAATCAATACTTAAAAAATAGACGCAACTTCCCTTGTTAAGACACAGCGCTGCATTAAAACGCGGGCACCCCGGAATTCATTTTTTATTTAGTGCGCCTCAGTGAAAAAAGTTTAAAGCTCACCCTTGTTACTTAAGGCGATTTACGATCGGGTATACTTTGGAAAAGTTTAATGCACCTGTTCGGTCCATTTAGCGCGGTGACCGAGGTAAAAATGGCGGGGTGAAATACGGAACGAACGTTTTTGAGGCCAATCTTAACTAGTACTCCAGCAATATTCATTTATTTCGCAGCATTCTTAGGTTTCATTTTATTAAATACTAACTGTGCCCGCGACTTCGTCCGCGTGGAATAGTAATTTTTGGCAGCATTTTGATTTATGTAGGCATTTTTTTAGATCTTGGTAAATTTTGAGGTACCGGCAACCTCGCAGGATTAGATAGAACATCATTAACTACAACGTTTGTTCTACGACTTTTAATAATACGTTAGATTTTACTTGCATACAAAAATAAATATTCGTTTAATATACCTCCAGAATGTTTCCGCGAGCATAGCGTTGTCTTCCGTCGTCTTTTATAAATGAAACATAGACTTATCAATGTCACGACAGTGCAATAAAACTTGAAAATAGATTTTTGTTCAATGTATTGAGTTATCTTAAAACTCTTAAAACAAACGTTGTAGTTTGTTGTTTGTAGTGTTAGCTATCTAATCCCGCGAGGTTGCCGGTACCTCAAAATTTATCCCGTATAGTTAGCTATCTATTAGTGAAAGTCCCGTCAAAATCGGTCCAGCCGTTCCGGTGATTAGCGGGAATAAACAGACAGATATACAGACAAAAAAAAATTAAATTGTGTTTTTGTTATTGGTACCCGATATACATTCATACCCATTTAGTAAAAACTTGTTATTTTGACATTACAAACAGACACTTCAATTTTATTTACTTGTATAGATATAGATATATGTAGATAGCTTTTCGCTCGCAGTTCTAGCCCACGTTATTTTCGTTTTTTTGTGGGAATTCCATATTTTTCCTTAGTAAAATATTCTATAGCCTATGTTACTCAGTGATATTGTAGCATTCTATTAGTGAAATAATTTTTTAAATCGGTCTTGTAGTTTCGGAGCCTATTCAATGCAAACATACAAAAACACATAAATACAAATCTTTCCTCTTGATAATATTAGTATAGATAATTCTATTTTTCTCTAGCCATAAATTTGTGTAAGGGGAAACAACAATAAGCCCTTAAGTAGATTTGGTCTTGAAAGAAATGTTTACTTTGACTATAAGCTCATTACGCTTTGAACTGGATAGTAAGCCACGGCAAGGTTATTGAAAGTGTTAAATTGATTGATTTTTTATACAACTAAATAGGCAAACAAGTATAGTATATGTGTCACCTGTTAGAGTTGTAAATTTACAGAACCCAAGAGTTGTAAATTTACAGAATCTATCAACCTACAAGGACAGTAATGTAAGTTGCCAACTTGTGACATGAGATATCAGGTATAGCAGTGATTTCAATAGTAATTATAATGCTGCTTGCTTGGGGGTAGAAATAGGTAAGATAGCTACTCAGACAATTCTAGTACTTACACTAGTATCTATAGTCAAGTCAAAATAATTACTTGAGTATAAGTCGTTAAGTTGTGATTTTTATACAATAAGTACTGGGACAATAAAAAGAATTGTCTTATTATTGCGTTCGGTGGCGCAGTAGTTCACGCGTCCGGTCTGTGATAATGGCAATTACGCTTTCGCGATGGTCCGTCACGAGATGGGTGACCAAAAACTTAGTATCACGTGTTCCTCCGTCTTTCAAAATTCGAGTTAAGCCTGAAATGTGGGGACTATTGGGTTATGGTAATGAGACAACCATCTCGTACAATATCGCCTTTAATACTAATTAAAATAAAGACACAATAAAGTAAAATGATTACATATGCATTCTTATACTACGGTCCCGTACTAAAGTAATACATATCCCCTACTAAGACTTATAATAACACTTCACCTCCGGGGGTGAGGGAAAAAAAAATATTGAAAAAGATTTTTTTTTTTTTACTTATACAAAAAGAAATGTAACAAAAGCATTTATAATATTTATTGATAATATGGCCTAGTTCTATTTTTATGTACAATTTTTTCCTTATTATCCTTACATATTTTAACATTACAATCCAAGTCTTCTAAAACTATATATGGACCTTTATACAATGCATCTAATTTCTTTCCCGTTTCGTTTTTTAATAGAATTAGATCATCTTTATCATATTTAATTGAATTAACTGTATTATCATAATGTTTTTTTCGTTTTTCTTTACTAACAACTAAATTTTTCTTTGCATCAGCATTAGCTATTTGCAATCGATATTTTAATTGAGATGGGTAATCATCTACGTTATACAATGGGTCAACATTTTCAGAAAGCCGAGAAGGTATGCGACATAATTTACCAAATACGAGTTCGTATGGCGTGTATTTTGTTTCAGAATGAACTGTGTTATTGAAGCAAAAGCACCAAAATGGTAACCAATAACTCCAATTGTCAGAATAGCTTTCACATTGGATTCTTAAAAATGCACCTAAGTTTTTGTGAGCATTTTCAAGAGCACCAATCGTTTGATGATGGTATGCCGTAGAAGACAATTTTTCAATATTAAAAATTTTACACACCTGCTCCATGGTTGCGGAAATAAATTCCGTCCCTCGATCGGTTGCTATTACTCTCGGAACACCAAATCTTAATATAAAATATCTCGCAAATGCATCTGCAACAGTTGTGGTATCTTTATTTTTCAAAGGAAATGCCTGAACAAATTTTGATAATTCACACTATATGGTCAATATGTATCGGTTATCATCTAAATCTCTATCTAATGGACCTACTAAATCTAAATATACTTTATCGAAAGCCGAGGAGGCCGTTGTGGTTATCTCCATCGGTTCTTTAATGTACTTAAAATACTTCATTTTTTGACATTTGTCACATTTTTTGACATATTCTTGGACGTCCTTTTCAATGTCTGGCCAGTAATAGCGTCGTTTTATTGTATTTACCATTCTCCGTACACCAGCATGTCCACTGGATGGTAGTAAATGGAAGTCATTCAAAATAATAGTTTTTTCTTTATCATCGTATATTCTTTTAACTCCTCTTAGTACACATATTCTTGGTCCGGACCATTTTACCATTGACTTTATTTCGTCACAAATATTTTTAATGAACTCTATATTATATGTCTCTTTAATAATACACATCTCTTCAATACGTGTCTCGCTACAAAATACACTTAATTTTTGCACAAATTCGGCTCGCGAGAAATGCGCCTTAAAATTAAGGTTAATACACAGCAACTTTTTACTAGGTATAAGTGCAAAGCATTCAAATTCTTTGCTTACTAAGTTATTTTTTCTAAGGTGGTTTAACTTTGAATTTTCTACAAAAATCATTTCAACTGACTCTCGGGGTTTCCTCAATATATCTACAACTCTTGGTTGATCAGGCCAATTGTCGGTAGATCTATTTGGATCCACGGCATCAATCTTATTTTTACCTAATTCACTTAGTTTTTTCATTTGACCTCTAGTCGTTACGCACACTACTTCATTATTCATAGCCTTTAATTCATTTGATGTAATACATATTCTCGACAATGCGTCAGCTACAGCGTTCTCTTTACCTGTGAGATATAAGATTTCAAAGTCGTATTCCTCTAATAACAACCTAAATTTTAAAAGTCTACTAGATGGATCTCGCATACCGAATAAATAAATCAGAGGCTTATGATCTGTCATGATTGTAAAACTTCTGCCGTAAACGTACGGTCTAAAATATTTAACAGCCCAGACTACTGCGAGAAGCTCTTTTTGTATAGTTGGATAGTTCTTTTCGGCTTTATTTAAAGGTCTGCTTGCATAAGCGACAGGTCTTAAATCTTTATTACACAGAACTGCGCCTATTGCGGTACCGGAAGCATCAGTTTGTATAATGAATTTATTTTGCTCAGAAAAATCGGGATACTGTAAAATTGGCGGTGAAATTAATGAGTTTTTCAAAGATAGGAAAGCTTTTTGGCATTCGTCAGACCAGATAAATGGAACGTTTTTCTTACATAATTTGTTTAAAGGTGCTGTAATATTTGCAAATGACCTTATAAATTTACGATAATAATTACAAAAAGCAACAAAACGCTTAACTTCGACAGCGTTGTTGGGACAAGGGTAATCTTGTAATACTTTTATCTTTTCAGGATCAGGTAAGATACCTTTGTCAGAAACTATATGGCCTAAATATAAAATTTCTTTCTTTAAAAATTCACACTTTCTGGGATTTAACTTCAAATTGACTTTTCTTAATCTCTCTAGGACTGATATTAGATTTTCATTATGGCATTCTAAATTTCTCCCAAAAACTACAAGGTCATCTTGATAAATGAAACATTTTTCGAATGCTAAGCCTGACATTGCTATAGACATCATACGACTAAAAGCATTTGCACTGATCTTAAGTCCCATTGGTAGGTGTTTCATTTGATATTGTCCTGTACTAGTAGTGAATGCTGTTAGTTTACGACTTTCAGGATGCAAGGATACTTGGTAATATCCTTGATAGAGGTCAAGGTGAGTAAAGTAGATAGCACCTGAAAGAGAGTCTAAAATTTCATTAATATTTGGCAGAGGAAATTTATCATTGCAAACAGTTTCATTCAATTTTCTATAATCTATCACCAATCGCCATTTCTTTTCTTTGCTATCTGAACATTTCTTCGGTACTAATAATATAGGACTTGACCATTCACTATTGCTTTTTTCAATAATATCATTTTTTATCATTTCGTTAATCTGCCTATCTATTTCTGGCTTTAGAGCTTGTGGTAATCTATACGGATTAACATAAACAGGCGATGAATTTTTACAAGTTGGTATAGATTGTTCATAAATATTTGTAGTTGTTAAGCGGTCGCCATTAATATAAAAAACATCAGAATATTTGGCACATATCGATTCTATGGACTTGCGTTCATCACTGTTAAGGTAATTAAGATTTAATTCGGATAATAATTTTGTAATTCTGTCAACATTAATGTCAGGTTTTTTAAATTCGCAAAGATCGTAATTGTTTAAAAGTTGTAATTCTGGTATAAAACTAGGTATACATATGTCGTTTTCGGTTACATTTAAAATTTTTACAGGGATTCTGTTATTTTTTACTGTAACTATTGAATTAGCAAGGAATAAATTTTTCTTAAGTTCCGTTCCACAAACTAAAACATCTTTATTTGAAAAATTTTCAACATATAAGTGGTGTATAGATTCACATCTTGCTGGAATTTTCAATAAATAATTCGACTTTGCGTATTCTTCTACAAGGTCAAAATAGTAAGATATACCATTATCGTGTAGTGTCAACTTGTTTGTTGAAATATTTATGTTTGCGTTATATTTAGTTAGAAAATCTAAGCCTAAAATTCCATCAGCCTTTAGAGGTAATGTCTCAAATATAAGAAATTTATGATGAAAAACAGTGTTATCTTCAGTTTTCAGATTTAAATAAGCATAGCCTTGGGAGCATTTTTGCCCTCCTATTCCATTAATTATGGTATTTTCTCTATGTATTGCAATGTTACTAGGAATTGCTTCGCCTTTTATTACAGATAATGTAGCGCCTGTATCTATGAGCCAATTATATCTGACATTATTTAAATAAAGTTGTACATATTTAGCATTACCAGTAGATGACAGAACAAAATGCTTAAGACCGAAAAAACTGACTCAAATCGGTCTCAACTGTATTATTATTCTGAGAGTTTTCGGTGTTGTTAGTGCTCTCAGCCGAAAATAAATTGCGAGGTGCGCTTACATTTCGATAAGGTTTCGCATATCTAGCCATTCTACCTCTTTGGAAGTTGTTGTGAGATGGAGTGCTATAATAGCCCCTACGATTACAGTAATAAGATCGTCCTCTATTACCACGATAACTGTTGTTATATTGACCATACCTTTGAGAGTTATTAAAATTATTTCTTTGATATCGGTAACCTTGCGGACTTCTCGTATTATAAAAAGTACCACGCTGTTTAGATACATGCATAATGTTACCTGATGGTTGAGGGAAGGATGACATATCTTCATCCTTAGCTGCCTGTATCGCGTCCATCAAGCTCGTGTAGTCGCGCGCATTGATGATGGTTGACAATCTGGAACTTCGCAGGCCACCTGAAAACCGTTTTATGGTAATTTTTTCGTTAAGTGGTTTTAACACGGAGTAAGCGTTGGAATTGCCATCTGCCTGTGCGATAGTCATATCCGTAAATAATTTTTCGATTTCACTTGCATAATCGTCTATAGATCTGGAACCTTGAGTGATATTTTGTAATTTTGTTTGTATAGCAATAAAAGATTTTTGTGTCAAAAGGTGATGTCTCATATCTTTGATTAAATCCTGCGTAGTTGTATAAGTGCCTGACAAACGTAACTTAGCATTTTCAGAGAGTCTACTTTTAAGTACAAATGTAATTAACAGGTGTTTACCTTTATCGTCTATCATGTTCGCGTACATCTCCACGGAGTCGATGAGTCGCTTTGTTGTCTCCTCTACGCCATCCATTGCTGGAATCAAACTACACGCCACCTTAAGGTCAAATTCCATTTTGTCAGATTCCGAAATCATTTCACGCAAAATACACAAATTCGTAATTTCCTCGTATACCTTCTGGACTTTTTCAAATATCTCTATAGCCCTTGCTACAATTTTTGTATCTTTGTTTGTTTTTAAAGTTAAAAAAAATTCTTTACATTTATAGTATATATCGCTAGCTTCGCTTAATTTTATATCAGTGGTTTTACATGTGTACCTTCTTTTACCTTTTTTTTATAAAATATTTTCTTATTTTAATCAAATTTTCATAGTATATTAATAGAATATCAGTCATGCCTAATTAAACATTTTTACGAGTAGGTATATAATTTTAATAAAAAAAAATCTCCTTAATTATTTAGTATACTAATATCTTTGAAAATAAACGCTTAATGCATAACATAATAATCTATTTATAGATATTTCATAACGCAGTAAGTAAAGGCACACTACAATAGCGCGATGGAATGCCCTGCGTTAGCAGTTTACGCCCGCGGTATCAAATTCGTTGAGTGTCTGTGCACAGTTTAAGCTACTTTAAAATTTCACGTAATAAAATGTTATGACCCAAATTCACTTCACATGTGATAAATGTGATTTTGATATGAAAAAAAAATGATTTTGAAAATTGTTCAAATTACCAGAGAGACTCACAATACTGCACTTGATATGATGACCTTCTTAGGCTGCTCCTTCATTGTGACCACGACGTAAAGAGGCTCGGATGCGTTGTATAGTATGTAGGCCGATTTCTTCTTGCATCCAACGACGATGACATTTTTTGTAGAACCGGACTCCGACGTAAAGTAAGAGAATACTAGTTATAGCTATCACCACGAATACTGCGATGTTGAGGCGCTCCACGTGTCCACCGATGTCCTTCAAAATCGCATCATTGTTCCCACCAGCGGCATTTTGACTGACAAATACGTCTTCTTTTTCCACGGTCGAACGGCACATCTTGCAATCAAATTACTTGTGGCATCTTCATATTATCTTCAAGTTACGAGGTCTTGTAGGCAGGGTCGCCATGAAATGTGGGGACTATTGGGTTATGGTAATGAGACAACCATCTCGTACAATATCGCCTTTAATACTAATTAAAATAAAGACACAATAAAGTAAAATGATTACATATGCATTCTTATACTACGGTCCCGTACTAAAGTAATACATATCCCCTACTAAGACTTATAATAACACTTCAAGCCGTTGCTCCCAGGTGTATTTGCTATCGTTAAAATGCACCAGCCTGCACTAGGTGATGATCATAACTTTTTTCACTTCATTCATCTTCTCGTTTATTGTATAAAAATCACAACTAAAGTAACGACTTTTACTCAAGTAATTACTTTGAGTTGATTATAGATACGAGTGTTAGGTCCAATTTCACCAATATTTAAACAGGCGATTAGTTAACTAACAAACAAGTTTTTGACATTTCACTCATACGATAAGTGTCAAAAGCGGTTGTTAGTTAACTCTAACCGTCTGTTTAAATGTCGGTGAAATTCGACCTTAGTCTCTCATTGCTTGACACTTGTATGTTATTAAAATCTTCATAGTTTCAATTAGTAATTAAAAACGATTTTGACGTCATTTTCGACGGCGTCAACCAAGTTATGTGTATTTTGTGGTAAATCTTTTATCTATGAACATAGTTTTTCATCATCTTAACCACAATGTCTCCACTTCTGAAGACACGTTTTCTTCAAGACGGTGGGGTGGTAACGTTCCCTCATAAGGTGATGGGGAACGTCTGAGCCTTGTCCGTTGATTAGCAGGGCGGACCTCAAGTAGGTGAGGATTGCTTAGGTTCTATATTCCACAACCGTAACAACCCAACAAATGATTTTACATTTCCACGCAAATAACAGATTCCATCCAAACAATGTTAATATTATGAAATTAGCAAATATCTGTTCAAAGTGGAATAATGTTGAAGATTGCGGTTAGATTCGCTGATACATGCTTCAGCGTTACGGTTTGTTCAGATGTTACTCATGAATATGTAAATCTTTACCCGCATTAAGCGGCGTATGTTCATAATATTATTTCAAGCTTCTAGTCATTCCTCGTATAACAACATTCTAATAACCCTTTGATCTACATCCAGTTCATATTTTAATGGAATTTCGAATTTATTGTAAGCCCAAGTCTTAGTTCAAATACGTAATGTGTAGAGATATAATACAGGACAGAACATGGCTTAACTAGAAGTAGTATTGAAATTTACATAATATGTAAATGTTTTCAAGGCCTAAAAGTAGCACTGAAACATTTTAAAACTAAATTATACATACAAGTTCAAGTGTGTTTCTTTTTCTTCTAACATATTGTAAGAGAGCAAATTATAAGTCTCTTTCAAAAATTAACAAAAGCCTTAAACCATAAGAAACACATCTCATTTCCACTGAGAGTACAAAAAAAAACATTATTTTCGTACAACATAATATGAGATTTAGTTGTATAAGCTTTTCAATTTCAATTTGAAGCATTCCGAAAACAGTTATACAATCGCGATAGCATCAAATTCGAGAAATTTTATCAACAGCAATAGTCGTTTGATTCGAATACAGTTTATTGCTGACGCACCACTCGTATTGACAGTAGTGAAATAACAACAGCTGTGAAGCGCGTATCAATTTTCACGAATAAAGTCGATATTAATAACTTGATAAAATCGAAAGTCGCCCACGCGTCGCCAATTTATGGCCGTGCGTTCTTTGGGAACGTTTAAAAAGGTATAAATATTCGGTCTTCGTTCGATCCGTCGTCTTAGATAAGGCCGGGGAGGATGACAAAACGTCGTCTGCACTTACTAATATGGGTCCTACCAAATTTATGTCAGCCTGGTGATATTGATTACGCTTGGAGTATTTTTAAGTTTTAAATTTAGTTGATTCATGTTAAGATTAATTGAGACCGTGTGGTTTTATTAATTAATACCCGTGTGTGGTTATTAATTTTGTTTCTGTATGTGGCTACTTGGTTTAGTATCGAATTATTGTGTGTGCTGTTGAAATGCGCAAGCAATTTACATTTGCTCGAGGAATCTGTATCAAAAGCAGATATTCCATATTTCGAACGTATTAATTGCTTAAGAGAAGTCACAGTGCAGAGAAAATTTGCACAAATAACAGAGAAAATTTGCAGATTTTTTGTCAAATATTATTATTGTTCAAAACGAAATAAAAATTAATGTGATATGCTCCTTTCAATTTGTGAGTCCCAAAAGATTTCCATCGCCATAAATAACTTTGATGCTCTTCTTTGACGATTAAATTCTTTGATGTTACCAAATTTATGCAAACACGTTGAAATGAGCAAAATAAATAGTTCGCTAAATATGCTGCGTAGTTGTTATTGACGCTTTGATAATCTTTCCAAATCTTTGTATTCAAATACAGCGGACCAATGATCAACTTGAATCGAGCAATAACTGTTCAACCATTCTAATATCCAACCTATTTAATTGACACTAGACATCAGAATGTATAGCCAAAGCGACGGCGCCCAGACGAACTATCTCGTACCCGTGATCTCTGAAATATCGGATGTCAAAGAATGGGTTGTTTATTACAAAATAACGATGAGAGGCACCCGAAAATAAAACTATAAGCGGTCGGTATTAAATGACGATTGAAAAAAACCGAGATAAGTATCGATGGCTATTTATGTTGGGGAAACGATGAAGGAGTGCGATCAAAGGTTAACGATTCCTATCAATTAAGATTATGGGTACGGTCGACAGGTTTGTCGATGGGACCCCCGCCGGGCGAAGATTTCGCACCTGTCCCTAGGCCCTCTTTTTCACGACAGCGGCACCCAAACAAGGTACAGGTGCAAGTTTTCGTCCTTTTCGACGGTAGCCATGATCGCTAACGAGACGGGATAATGTTTGTATTTTAGAGAACTCGAATCTGGTGACACTAATAGTATTGGACGACAGACAGAATATTTACTTTGCATGTTTTAACTAAGCAATAGGATCCACGAACTACAATTACGGATATTTTTTTTAAATGTCCGTCTGGTAACTAAAAAATATTGCATCTTTTCTTCGTAATCAACAACTTACGCCGATACATTGATTTGAATTGACGCATGTCGTCAAACAGTATTACTTTTTTTATCACCCCGGATAAAGATAAAAAAAAATAGCCTGTTTAATTTTATATAAATTTTCTTAATATCGAAAGAATACTGCACTAGTTTAGTGCAGTATTTTTTTATTATTTTTATAAAATAATGAATGTGTACTGAAACGTCCCTTAAATTATACGGAGTGATAAAAAACTAACCGTGTAATTATTTTCTACTAACTTGTAACAGCGAGCCCTACCCAATAACTTTAACTTGCTTTATCTAAGTACATATATATTTTTAACTTTGTGTTGTAATTTCTTGATAGAACTCCATGGTATCTAAGTGTAAAAATTAAGTGGGACTAGTGAAATTAGTGTTTTAATAACAAGATACATATATATTTTTTGGTATTTCGGCAAAGCATGTGTTTTTTTATCCAACCGAAGGACTTGCTAGATTTTCACTTTTCAACTAGTCGTCGTCGTGGCTATATTAATTCGGGGAAGAAAGTACAAATTCAATAGTGCGGAGCTCCGCATAACTGCGATGACCTGTGCGGACCACGTGCGTTACGGTCATGTAATTATCTGTACGTATTCGTGTCCATCCATAACGATGGTACTTTCCGTTGAACTAGGATCTTGAAATTTGGCAAGAAGCAATGTTAAGTAAAAAACCACAAATACCGAACCGAACCTGCCTTCCTAGACAAGACATTTTTCGATAATCGCTAACGCAATCGCTAGAAGGAAAATGTATGCGATTTGATTTAAGCTGTCGCTTAGCTTTCGATTTTCATACATTGTCCATTTAGCGATTGCGTTAGCGATTATCGAAAGGCATCTTGTCTAGGGGGTCTGAAAGCCTTTAATCTGTACAGAGTTAGGTAATTAGATAAAACGTACGGAACCCACGCGCGAGTCCAACTGGCACTTGGTCGGTAATTTTCTATTCTATGGATTTGACTTTAAGTAAAAAACCAGCTTCATTTTTATTTTAATTCTGATTTATTATTCCACAACGACTAAAATAATTGTTATCTTCAAATCTACCAAAGCTTGGTCACTGCACTTTTTCGATAACTATAACAGGATTCCTTTTAGCGTTATGATAATCTTAATAGAAAGTGCCAGTGTCCTACTGAGATAGGGTGGAACAAATAGGCTCCACGATAGCTTGTCTTCCGAAAAACAATTCATTTGTTTGACACGCAGCATTAATAGTATCATTTTTATAGAGATAATGTTAATTTTACCTATTTTAACACAGGTGCATGCATTCGTTTAGTTTTTGTTACCAATCTTTCTATCAATTTGTCATTCGAAATATATCCCAGTATATTTTGTTATTTTCGTGAAAGAAAAGGAACTTTTAAAATCTGTTAGTTGCTAAAATCATACTATGTTCTGCATTGCGTTGATGTACACTCTCGGACACCTAAATCAAGCCACCTTGCACTTTTGGATTATATCGTCCATAACTTTTAAAAAAGTTTGATCGACTAAAACGTTTTATGCAATTTTATAGCTGGTATATTCATAATCAGCACATCAGATTGAACATGAGTATGACAGCTACAAAATGCATAAAAACTTTTTGGTACTTCAAATATTTTTAAAAGTTTTAATCCAAAAGCGCAAGGTGGCTCGATTTAAGTGTCCGGGAGTGTACATGTACAACTAAAAAAAGTTTATGTGATCTTAATGTGCCCTAGAAATCTATTTTAAACCTAACAATATTTTTAATTTCTCATGTTCCGAAATCAAACTTGAAGTTATCTGAACAGAGTGACGAAAACAGTATTTCTCTCCCGAGGGAAGATTGCCCTCCTTCCCTGCTGTCAAACTATTAAGAAAAACACATTCTCTTTTGAGATTTATATTCAGCCATGTCGAAATTTTCTTTACAGCCACATCTGTACTTTATCTCTAAATGTACAATTTTGTAACATGATTTTATACTTATAATTTATTTTTCACTAAATTATATTTAATTTACATAGAACTGAGCTAAATGTTAACCATCTTCAATGATAAAAAAATACTGGCTGGTAGAAATGAATTTCTACATAAAAAAACACGAAAAGGGCTTGAAAAAGGCGGGAAAGCGTCAATTCGATTTTCAGTTGTTTTATGTAAATTAGAGCAGTTTGAGTCTTTGAGGACCAGAACAAAAATGTAATAAATGTTTTTGACCTCAACAATATATCTATATATTATACACGGTAATTTTTTTATCACCCTGGATAATTTAAGGGACGTTTCACGACATGGTATTAGAATGATTTAAATATGAATAAAAAATAAGTCACTTAATTTAATATTAATTTTCTAGAATATCCAGAAAATCAGAAAATGCTGCACTAGTTGAGAGCAGCATCTTTAGACATTTTTTTTTATATAATAATGGATGTGTCCTGAAGTGTCCCTAAAATTTTCCAGGGTGATAAAAAAATAACCGTGTATAGAAAATTAAAAAAATCATAAAAACACGATTATCCCTTTTTACGGCCCACATCATAGTAAACAATTTAAACGTAGACGCTAAAAAGTATTATGACGAAGCCCACCCGACTCCCGAGTTGATCGATTCTATCTTCGTAAGGTAATGTACTATGTTCTTAATTTAACTAAACACTTGGCCGTAATGAAGAGACACTAAACAAGAGGCTCTGGTGACAGTTACGTTTTCATTTAGCTCGAGATAATTGTGTTTGTTCCCACCAACCGAATCCAGCCGTTTCTTTGTAGGGACTACTGAGCGCTGAGCTAAAACTCAATCATGTTTCAATTATTCAAAATCCACCATACGCTTCCGCCAAATTAATTTTATCTTCGTATCGAATGGATTTTAGCATTACCCTTGTTTATTCTCAGAATTTTCAGAGAGAAATAAGCAAACAATACTTGAAGCATTTTAGCCCGTGCCATTTTACTTTCGTTTCGTGTCAGTTGTTTTATTCGTTTCTGATCTTAGATCATTTAGCCTAGGGATATGGTACGCAACAAATCGCAGTATACATTTTTCTGCCACATTTTGCGGGAGGCGAGGTAAACAACACGCATGGCACACTACGAAAATCTTGCATTCAATTACAGATACGCACACTATGAAAATATTACCTCACTATAAAGAAAGGCACACACTTCGACAAATTAACGTGTATCTACGCAATCGCCCGCAAATCATGCCCGTCTTGAGCTACCAACGTATCATTGTATTTTTCTATTATAACGGTATAAAAAATACTTCAAAATTGTACTTAAATAAAACATGTTTATGTATATTTTATACTTATGTGATTTTATACTTACGTGATAGGAAACGCCATAGTCTTGAAGATTTGTGTTACTGGATAGCCTTTTGAAAGAGGTAACTGCACAATTAACCATTTTTTACGAGCTCTTACTTGCGAACGACACTTAATGGCAGCGGCCGCGCGTCAACTAGTTTTATATAACGTGTATGGTCATATGGTCAACGTAAATTGGCAGAGGGGTTAGCCCAGCCTTACCATCTCCCGTCTGAATGCTCTAAGTTTATGATACAATATATTTCATATATTCCACCACATGATGATGATGATGATTCCACCACCTAAGACACGGAACTGCCCACTATTATAGCTTGACATTTAGTTGGATTAACATGGACCCCAAGCTGTCGCTCAGACAAACTCTTGATGCTTTCGAGATTTTAATTGATCATAATATATTGATGGCGTCATTTATACCACCAAACTGTCTAGTTGCAAACATCAGCTTACAGGTGATAAGCACAGCGAATATTACGAGTTATAAAGTTATTACACTTAAGGCTAAGATGCATATTTCAAAACGCGTCTTAGCCAGGCAGGGGCGTGCAACTATTTTTCCATAATTAAGTTCTTCACAACTGTGGCAACACGTTTTCAATGCGCCTTTCAGCTAATAAGCCTCCTCTTAGCCCCACCAGTACGTCTCCCAACAGGTTGACTCAGCTGCAATTATGTGGCGATTGTTTTGGTTCTATGATGTTATAAGAGATCTTTTTACCTTTTTGTTATACATTATATCACTTGGTGCCTTAAATACAATCCTCCTTACTATATTCTTGAAAAGTATAGGTAGAAAATTTGTAAAAAAAAAACATTCAAATTTCAGAAACAAATCTTTTCAAAAGGCTGTTATTATCTGTGAATCAAGATATTGTCCTTGTAAAAATGTTTCTAAAGCCAACTGAAAAGAAAGATTATTACAAATTGTGATTCCTTAAAAATCCACCAAAAAGATGTCGTGGTCGAAGTTAATTCATCATTCAAGTTGTCTACGGTCAGGTAGTAAATTATTTCACTCAGTTCTCACGTCATAATTCACATGAAAGGTATATTAAAAAAAGTTGTGAAGTTCAATTAAGCCGTTTTTTCTTTACTTTCGGCGTTAAAAGTTCCCCTTCGTTTTACAAGAGTTGAAACTTCGTTATTTAACCACTTCAACTAGACGCGTTTAAGCGGCCACTAACTCCCTTAAGGCTTTGATGAGTTCTGAGTTTTAAACTCTTTATAATAGTCATAAATAAAACACATTTCCTTGTTCTAAAACTAATAGATAATAAACCTTATCATTTACTTAGACTTTGAAATTAAAAGATTTTATGTTTTAGGGCTCGTGCCCCTCGGTGGGGACGTATATGAGCTGTGATGATGATGATGTTGATGTTTCAGATAACTAAATCAATTTAAGCTTCAGCAAATCATTTTTGTTCTGTTCTATCGTCTTTCCAGTTCGTTCGTCACCTAGCAACTATCGGCTAAAACAAATAAGAATCAACTAAAACAAAAAAGAATCATTACGAAAATGTCGACTTGAACAAGGGTTATCGCACGCAATCACGAAGGCAGCTAAATCAGCACATACCCCAAATTGGTGTCGCGAATAGTTTTACTGCCTTGTGAACGGATTGAACCAATCTTATGTAAGATCTAAGCAGTAAAACACTGAAAATGCCTTAGCTGAGTAATTGGGACAATAAAAACTTTATCTTCTGTTACGTGAGCACTTATGTAGAGCCATAGTTTTCAGAAGTGTTTCAGCGGCCATAACAGTGGCTGCTTTGAATTCATTAAACAAGAAGTCTTAACGTTTAGTATTCTATCCGTTTGCAAGTCATTAAAATTTTTGTTTTATTATATTATTATTTTTTTGTATTATTTTTTATAACATATTCACGTAGCCATATTGTTTTACAACTATTATGCATAAGTAGTGACGACACGGTTAGCGCAGAGGTCGAGTGATCGCCTACTGCGCAACGGGTTGCGGGTTCGATTCCCGCACGGGACAGATGTTTTGTATGGCCTACAGAAGTTTGTTCCGGTCTGGGCGTATGTGCATGTGATATTCTTTGTTTGTTACTGCACCCACGATACAGGAGAAAATCCTAGTGTGGGGCGACGTTTTTTTTAAAAAAAAAAAAGTAGTCGTAAATATGTACAAATAATGATAATTGAAATTCGAATTAAGATTTCAAATTGTCAAAAACCTGTTTTCTTTTTTTGGTGTAAATATACTTCAAGAGGGGCTCAGTCAATCAGGAATTTTCTTAATATACGTGCAATACGATGGAATATTTATTAAATTATGCACAGACTTTAGGGTGAGTTTCCTTTGCCAAGAATGCGGGTTATTGGAAAACCATTGTATTTACAAGAACTTAATAAAGGGAGAGTTAAATAACTGGAGCGTTATTCAAAGTGGAGTCAGAACTATTCGTAAGGCCAGCAAAATGGATAACGCCGTTCGAAAGTAATGAATATCTTGGACCTTTGTTTAGTTGGAATTTAATAGTTTCTTGGGTACTACTTAATATCAGTTTTCGTTCAAATATCTTCTAAAGTTATTACAACTTTAGCACCAAACACTGCTAAGCTCGTCACTGTGAAATATTATAGTCACACAATTTGTTCGTCCATACTAGCTCAGCAATATTTAATATCAGCTCGAGGTATCTACAGCTGGCTGGTATGTATTGATATGATATAAATACATATATAACTATTCCAAATCGGGTAATATCATATTTAAATATAATATTGTCCTGGTTTTCTAGAACTATATTTCCGCTCCCGGCTTCGCCCGAGTGATTATTGCTTTCCCGTAGGAAAAATAATGTTGTAGCCTATTATATAGAAGACTGTTATTTATATTTAGGAGCTCGAACAATAATTTTCATAGAAATTGGAGCAGATTGTATATATTTTCCGTAGAAACTTTCAAGCATATTTTGCACCCTAAAGGGGGTGAATTTCTATAAAGCATGAAACACATATTCAATGAAATGTATTAAGAGCATGAATCTCAAGTTTTATCAAAATCGTTGCAAATTTAAAGATTTTCCATACAAACTTGCAATCCCTATTTTCATTACTTTAGGGTAATTTTTTTATCCCTTCTTTGTGTGCGTCCGCATTTTGAATTAAAACAACTGTCCAAATTTCACATTTCTACCATTAGCGGTTACGGCTGTGCGTGCGTCTATATGTCAGTGGAATTTTCTCCTTTTAAATAATTATATTGATTGAGACTACTATCACTGCTGCTTATAATTTAATATACATTTTAACCGCCTCCGAGGTCTAGTGGTTTGAAACCACCGGGTGTTGATCGAGAGGTCTGGGGTTTGATTCCTCATGGGGACAGAATTGTTTTTGCTCGGTTTGGTTGCTCGGCTTTTAAGTCCGCCTGTCTATATCTAAATATCTATAATCATTTTCGACAGTAAACTATTTGAAAAGTTGTATCTCCATACCATTATATTAAAGTTGCATTATACACACATAGTTTTTAAGAATAAACAAAAAAGCCTTTGTTGAAAATTTCTGAGCCTGGGGAATAGATCTTTCCAAACATTTTTATAGTGACATAGGGACGAATAAAATTCGTAAACTGCCAAAGTTTTGAAGATGGGGATTCAGTGGGGGCCATTTTGTTTAAATTTTGAGTTATCACATCTACTTGGAAATTCACAAATAAAATAAGGAACTTATTAAAGTGTTTTTTACAGCAGTGAATTAGCGGTAGGAAATTACTGGCGTACATTTTTTTTAATTGATATGAGCGGCTATGTTTTGTCACTGCGACCTATAAGATCTATTGTGACCGCTACTATTACAGTTCTCCCACAAGCCCTGCATCTTCTAAGAAGTGCAGTATTTTCTTGGGGGAGAGGTGCTTGACCTCATCTGGTAACAGTAAGTGTTTGCTCAGATGTAGGCTGCGTTTACGCATCAGTGGTCCACAGCTTGTGAGCAAGTGCATAGGCGTCTCTTCTGCTTCGTGGCAGACCCTGCACTCTCTGCACTCACTCAACCCAATGATGGACATATACTTATTAAGGCGACAGTGTCCAGTGAGGGTTCTGACCAAAGTGCGTATGTTGTTCCTGCTTAATCCTCGGATGTGTTTGCAGGTACTGAGGTCATAGGCTTTTATGAGTGCCTTAGAGTGTTTAAGTCCTGGCATATGCAGCCATGCCTTGTAGGACTTGTTGTCGTAATGGGTTTTAAGCGTTAGACGGACGAGGCCTTTGGGTATACCACAGAATGGTTCAGGACCATATTGCGTTCCCTCGGCCCCAGCCCTGGCGAGCTCATCGGCACATTCATTGCCAGTGATTCCCGCATGCCCTAGAACCCATCTAATTATTACTCTGTTCCTGTGTCCTATATTATAGTTATAAGTATTACTCTGTTACTGTGTCCCTGTGATAACTGTTAAATGTATGTACTGGCGTACATACATTTAACAGTTATCCTAGGGTGCCTAGGCTTCTTAAATCATACAATATCACATTTTGGCTAAAATATGATAGTCATATTCTTAATTTCAATTTTACCAACATTAAAAATGAAACGGTATTATTCTGGTTACAATATTTTTTTAAACTAAGATTTAACCGCTTAAGATTTTAATCGCCTCCGTGGTCTAGTGGTTTAGACCACTGAGTTTTAATCGGGAGGTCCGGGCTTTGATTTCCCAAGGGGGCAAACATTTTTCTGCTCGGTTTGGTTAGTGGTAGGGCTTCTGAACCCGCCTACTTAGCTAGCTACCACCGTCCTACCTAAGTCTATCGCCATAATAACAATGTTGATAGCATTGTTGTGTTCAGACAATTAGAGGTAAGATAGCCAATAATAACAGTATTGATATCATTGTTGTATGAGCGTCGGTGCCGCTGTGGCCTCTGCACTGGTCTGTGCTCCGAGTAGAATCGGGAGGCCCACGATCGATCCTGCCATGTACCAATGTGTTTTTCGTTTCACGAATTTCATATGTACATTTATCTGACGCTCTTACGGCGAAGGAACCTGCGTTGACCTGCGAAGTAATTCAAAGGTGTATGTGAAGTCAACGAATCCGCACTGGACCAGCGTGGTTTGACTAAGGCCTAATCGCCCTAACTATAGTTAGGGTAGGCTCGTGCCCCTCGGTGGGGACGTACATATATGAGCTGTGATGATGTTGATGATATCATTGTTGTGTTCAGAAAATAAGACCTAAGATAGCCAGTTCCTCAGTTGTTGTCCAGGTGAAGCTCGCTTCCACCTTCGGTCTCACACTTAAGTAAGATCGCTTCGATTTTTAAGCTTTAAACCAAACCGCATGGTGAATTATGAGATAGTCAAACACATCCTTCTGTTACTAAAACACTAATTTCTTCTTAGTTCTTCTTCTTCATTCTTTTTTATTAAATGAATTCACTTCGTTTCAGTCATATCCGCTTAAAGAAACGTGTAAATAGACACTTCATAGAGACATTCATCTTTAGCAAATAAGATACGAGTAGGATTAAATTACTTACTAACCTTAAAATAGGCTAGATTGGTGTATACTTTGGGATGTTCATGTTCATTACATAAAAAAATATCCGATTAAATATGTTTTATATTTAAATACTAAAGTCCCGTGATTTGTTATCACTCATACCTACTCGATGAGTAGTGCGAGATAATCGATTGATCCCTTCAAATCCATTATTTATTCAATATATTGCTGGTTAAAAGTTCTCGCTCGTAGTTCAATAGTCCAACTTCGTGAACCTCGTTTTATTCGTGGATTTATGACTAACATTGAAATTTTTGTTACATACATACTAACTAACATTTGGAGAATAAGCCTCTTTGTCTTTGTATATACTTTTGTAGGTACTCTGGGTTTAAACAAGCCTAAATCATAAATATTGTTTTGAGTTTTGTGTAACAATATACCGGGTGTAACTGAACACCCCAATAACATTTAAGGGTATGTATCCATCAGAAGTAGAGATTCTGTAGGAAAAATATTAGGGCTAAGAAACCTACTATTTTTCCCATACAAACTAAATAAATTATTTTATGGTATACAGTGCCGACAGCCCTACGTAAGCGTAGGAGGACTACGCTTACGTCTGTCACGTGTCATTTTGTGTTTAAAGAGCTGATTATGGTTGTCACTTGAAAGTTTTTGCTTTCAGTTTAAAATCAAATAACTCTGGAAGTATTGGGGTTTCAGGTCTCAGACAAGCACCGAAGATCCATTTAGTATCTAACTTATATGCCCCTTAAATGTTATTGGGGTGTTCAGTTACACCCGGTACATAGCTGTTCTTTGTCTTGTCAGGTAAATTCTCTAATAGTCGGACTGAATATATGACTGAGTTATCCTACACAATACACTTGGCATATCAGAATTTGAAAACATGAAGTCATCCATAGTCATATTGTTCTCCACTTCAAAGCGAGACTTTCACACGCTATTGTCATGCTTAAATTTTTTAACAAAATCTAGGTCAACCGTTTGCTGTTACTAGTTTCCGGAAAAACTTGTACTTATTAAAAGTTTGAAGAATTTCGCTCCAGAACTGAGCCATTTTCAAGTTGACATTATTCGAGCGAGAGAAATTCTGCTCTTTCGAATAAAATTGCAGCTTTCAAAACCCGTGAAAATAGTTCATTCAGAGCAAGAATAAAATTTAACGCCTTTCAAATAGGTCTCCACGCTTTTTTATCTGCTCGTTGAAAGATTATACTTTTTGATTTATAATTTACTAGCTTTACGCAGCTTCGCCCAATCTTTATTCAATATAAACGTTTACAGACACTTATTGACGTCAAACAAAACAAAATATCTAATCACCCAAAAAGAATTAACTAAGATAATTAACAGTTTATTATTTAATCCTAACATCTGTTCGAAAATTGGGTGAGCCTTCTCGAGAAGAACAGACAATGACGCGAAAGGTCAAATTATTTTGTCTCCTCTATTAAATTGGCAATAATACAATAATTGTATTTCACAACTGTGATTCCAATTGTGATTGGAACAGTTACTCACATACCTTAATAGAATCAACGATGAAAAATCAAAACTCATTGTATAATGTGAACATTTTTGTGAATTACATTGGGGAATATGAGTATTGTTTATTGGAAAATTGAGTCTGTCTTGATCTCTGGCAATCCAATCTCCAGGTGTGTTACTGATACTGGTTAATTCTGTGGGTGCTCTCCGCATTCAGTGGGGCGTCTTACACAATATTCTACCCCTTGGCGACCCGCCTACTATGGAGGGTTTCTCCAAACTCTACCACAATGATGGTTTGCAAATGCAAAAACCAGTCAAGTGCCAGTTGGACTGATGTGCCGAGGATTCCGTACAAAGTTTTACTTCGTCAACGTTGTTTTTAAAAATTGTACTGAGAAAACAATTAACAACTGAAACAAAGTATACCTAATGTACTTCCTCAGACAAGACATCGCTTGTAATGTACAGAACACCTCACTATTGCGGATCACACAATCAGAATCTGATTAAAACGCGACGTCGAGCCCATTTCTTGTTTTAAATTGGGAAAACCACAGCTCGGAACAAGCACAGCCTGTGCCAAATCAGGAACGGAGTTTGTCACATTGAGAACACAGCGCCATGCGAATAACCGCACAACGACCGCTGAATTTAGTCCGGACTATTTTCAGTCACAACGAATCAGCGTTTATTATGACACGTTAATATATTACCAGTGAAACCCGGACTTACATTGAAATAAAGTTCTGCATTGCTTATGACTTGGACTTGTTTTAGTGTTACAGTCTTTTGTTTGGCGAATCATGGAAATATTGTGAGTTATTTTCTTAAATTGATGTACTCACAGAGTTTTAAGTATTGAAAGAACTACCTGGAACCAATCTCGTCTAGCACAGTTTCCTGAGCGCTACGATATGTCCTACATCAAACGAGGCTTAAGAAGACCATTTCTCTCCAGGTTGGTAGTGACTGAACTGTGCCCATTGCAAATGTCCATGAGTGGTGGTCACCACTTAACAACATGTGGGCCACCTTTAGCAATAAAAAATAATAGAACTAGACAAAAGGCTCTTCCCATATAAGTAACTATTAAAATAATGAATGAGAATCACTATATTATGCGATTCCCCACCCAAATTACAGCAAATCTTTTGGAGTGATCTGTAAGACTCAGTGATGTAGACTAGCATCCTGCAAACTGATTTTGTTTGACTCTTATGCGAATTTTAGGTGATTTCGTTAATACCTTGGAAAGTGTTTAAGATTATTTGTATTATGTTATGTAGTATTATTTTGTGTGCCGTGTTTTAAGATAATGCTTATTTCTAAAAACCAATACGAAAAATAAAATCACACTTTTTCTACGTTTTTGTTCGCTATCAATATTTTTCATGTTATTACATTAATATTATTACAACTAATTGTAAGTTCTAGTAAATAAGGAACAACGTTATTTACTAGAAGTTATAATTACTTATAAGAATTACAATATTGACAAAATATTGTTATTTGGAATTAGGTGGAACATAACTTTGAATGAGTGTTTGCACTGAATGCGAGGTAAAGACCGCTCGTGAAAATTATAATTTTAGAAAACTATTATATTAGCGCTTTTTACGCTTTTACAATCTAAACGAACAACGCAACAATTGTGCAAATCAGAAATCATTATTCTATCCAGTGCTTACCCGCGGTACAACCGTTGGTACAACTCACGTGTCCGGTAGTCGACGGATGGTTAATTTTGTCCGTAGTACTACTTATTATTTTTGCCAGAATCACTTTAGAACAAAACATCTATAGTTTCCGTCATTCAGTTATTTTTATCTATAGTTATCGTAGTGGTATAATTTTCTACTTGATAAAACTGACCACTTATATAGGTAAAACTTTCAGATAGAAATTTCAAACCATTTCATGACATTTTTAGTAAATCAGAACTAATCAAATGTTATTTTAAACAGAACTTAGGTAAGCAATAATATATTTAATTTAATTAGCAATGTTAAAAATAATCGTAATAGACAGCTTTTCCATTATTTAGGTCATTTATTAAAACAGAGACGATGACTTCGTATTATACCTATAGTGTTTTTATTTAAAAATTTGTTTAACTGCTCTGACTTTCTGATAATAGAAAAAAACATTAACTATCATTGATTACACTTCCGAAAAATGTGATAAATACACGGTAGTAATTACAACTTTTGGCAACGAACAGGGTAAATAGCGTCGAACGAGCTATAGTAAATTTACCCATACAAATGCGGCTATTTATTGCAGATAAGAGATATATTCCGGACGTGTCACGGGCGGACAGGCCACACTGTCCGCATTTCCGTGGCCCAATGCGGGAAACAGCACCGATTTTATAATGTATTTTAGTTAAAGCTCCTGAATTATTCGGTGCATCGTGCAAGCGCTCCAATAAGTTGATTGTTACGTAAATACACACTGGGCTACTGTTTGAATGCATTGATGTTGGTTCAATTTAAACATGATTTTACGCTATGAGCAGAAATCCTATTACGAAAAAAGAAATATGATCATTAAATGATAATCAATAGATGATACTGATATCAATTGATTTTGATAACAAGAAGTTAAGATATAACATTGCGTGTATGAGAAAAAATAAATTTTAGAATGTATATCTACATATTTGATATAGGTAGTTTGATTTAACTACGGACAATGTGATATACATATTTATTCATGACTTGGCAATTTAATTTAGAGGTATTCGTTGATTGTTTGTGATTGTGACAAATAAAAATGCAAGTAAGTATTTTTTACTAATACGACATGAAAAGTGTATAAAACGAATAATTTATTTCATCCAATTTAATTAATATAGAAAGAAATAACTCAGAATTAAAAAAAAAAATGAAATCACCTCCTCGAAATATTTTCAATTTACGTACCTTCTATTATAGAAATACATTGAAATGTGAATACGTATTCCATCCGTGCAGCGCAGAGGCGACAGCTCGCTAGCCGGAAGTGGGAAGCCACCGGATATTGAACAGTAAACTGGTGTGAAACGTTCTAGTAGCTTTGACGAGGATGTTCAGGATTGTGAATTGCACTTTACCTCTCTTTCGTGATTATTGTTAAGATCCATATTCAATTCTTACTTCTGCTGCTGTTAAGTACATTCATAAACTAGGTATATAATTATGTAGGTAAATAGTATTTGATGAACCTGTAATTTAGAAAATGTAAAGCTTTAAACAAAGTTCCACTACGTGTTGGTTTGCATTTTCATAAGTATAAAACTAAGTCAAAAGACATGCGAGAAGATTATAAATAAGTAAAATTATCTAAACGATACCAATAAATACTTGGAGTTAAACTGTTTCGCTTAATAATACGTAATTACAATGTAAACAATAATGTTGCAGTGTATAACAATAACAGTAAAAATTTAATTTGAACAATTCAAAAGAGCTTTTTATCGTTGAATCAATCAACTAATCATCAATGTCTGATTAGGCGTTTCTACTCAAAATTTATCAGGGTAGTATTGACTCTCCAGAACTTTTAGGTAAATTTCGAATTTATACGCCTATTAAAGCTACCCGACATCAAAATCTAATGCATGTTCTCTATATTAGATAGAACCAAATACAGATGCACCTCATTATGTAATAAGAGCTCTGAAATGATAAAAAATAAACTACGAAAAACATGTTGTCGTAGCACCCACATAAATGGAAAAGTAAAATAAAAAATAGACGCATAAAATTTAATAATTTACAAAACACTATTCTTGGATATTCATCGCACATAAATAAAAATAGTAAGCGTTTCTTAGAATTTACCTAGTGATAAGCAGCGAGCAACAAACAGCAATGATATTGCTTTTACTTCAGAGGTCAATTAATAGAGATGACTCAAGTAAATATCCCTGATATTAATACTCCTAGATAGGTACTGTCTATGACATCGTTATATATAGATTGTTGGTATTATATTTTTCATCAATAAGACAGGGAACAAATTCGACTATCTCTGCCGTAAAGCAGCAGTGCTTGCATTGCTGAGTTCTGGTTTGAGGGGTAGTGAAATTACTGGGTACCGTGAATTTACATTTTATGTCACAAGTTGGCAACGTACACTGTGGTTCTTGTGGGGATTGCAGATTAAAATTTGCTGCGAATCTCACAAGAGTCACATGTATTTAGGTGACTGTTACCACTTACCATCAGGTGGGCAGTATGCTTGTATGCCAGTTTAGTTGTATAAAAAAAGACAACGGAGTTGGTTTAGTTGATAGGCTCCTTGCATTCGGCAGGGGAGAAGAGTTCCGCGTTGTCCAGAGCCGCTATTGATAGGTGGATGCATGTGCTCTAGATGTAGCCTGCACTCTATGGTGGCTTCTGATACGCGTAATTGTATGCCTTCCCATCTGGACTTTAGGGTAATCCCCCACAGGCGTAAAAGCCCGGCCCATAGTTCTGCTGTTCCGGGGTGGTCCGGAGAATTAGGTTTTACAAGTCTCTGGAACACCTGGGCAGTGGATTGTACTGACTTCGAGGTTGTTTTAGTGGGTATGACCGGAGCTCCGAGCACACAAACCCGTCAAAAAGCTATCGGCAGGTACCGTGCGCATCAGCATTTCAACTCAATAAAAAAATATGTGCGTACTCTAGTCTTAAGGCAGTGGTTCTTAACCTCTTAATGACGAGGGACCGTTTTACAAATATCTGTCTAGCCATAGACCACAAACTCTAGACCAATATACAGTTTATGAATAAAGGGTTGTTTGTTGTATCTATAGTCATATTTGTGGGATGGCCTTGGCAGACCACTTAGCACTTGGCAGGCCTGCTTAGAGACCGTCCACTAGTCCGCGGAACACCGGTTAAGAACCACTGTCCTTAGGGCTAACACAGAACGTATTGGTTATAATTTTATTAATGCACACTATCAAATTACATCATCCTAGCTAAAGGTGATGTAATTCGATATATTCGCATTAATAAAACATATTTTGCTAAATATAAACATTTATGATATTAAAGACACGTTTATCTCATAGGTTTTCACAATTTTAATATTTCTTGGCGGGTATTGTTATTTGCAAGGTAATGTATAATAATGGCCGCCGTAACCGTACATACAAATTGCAACAGCTCGACTACCGGATGTGGCCTAAGACCGGATATCAAACTGTAAACTGCGCTATGAAGCAAATAAGCTGAATTTAACCTAAGGCAAAAATATTATGCATACTTAAAGTAGGTATTTTTGCATTTCACTATTTATACTACTTATGCAGCGTGGGTATTATTCATACAAAACACCTAAAGTAGTATATTATTGTAAATGTCGTATTTGTTACCTTATATTTTTTATAAAAAATCACACCCTGCCAGTAAACAGATAATTAAAAAGGTAAAAAATAACACTACTTCAATAAACATATTTTTTGTGAAATGTTAGTCGGTTACCGCAGCCTGTCTACTGTTATATCTCCCCGTATAATTTAAGGGACGCTTCAGGACACGATAGTACCTAGTATGATTAAAACAGTAATAAAAAAATAACTCACCCATTTAATTTTATATAAGTTTTCTAAAATATTCAAAAAATACTGCACTACTTTAGTGTGGAATAAAGGATGTGTCCTGAAGCGTCCCCTAAAATTTCCCGGGGTGATAAAAAATAATCCTGTATATAGAGGGTAACTTTTTAAGCAGGAGCCAAATTTTGTTTGCTTATGTCAATGGCTTATTCAGACAAGTAAACTGAATAATTTTTACTATGGGACTAATCTTGAAATCGCGAAAGAAATTCAGCTGTTTAATAGATATAGTAGTAGGAGTAAATATATCGTTTATCACTTTGAAAATTACATCGTAAACTACGCCCTATTATATTGAGGTTACCCTTATCGTTATCTAATGTGTAATTTACAGGGTATACCTTTTATCAGTATATTTTTTATCACAGGTAGAATCTGCCCACTACACTACGATGCTTATGATATGAGCTTGAAATTACCGTCCAAAATTAAGCAAATAAAATATATTAAGCGTATAAAGTCGAGTATTCAGCTTACTCTGTGCCAGGCTCGTTATAAAAGGGAAAACATTTTTGTCAGAAAACATTGAAAGTATTTCCGCAGAGTTGTAACTTTGTTTGCGCTTCTTGTTCTCAAGTGTACTGTAAGAAAATTGAATCAAATATTTTTTTTCTACATCTATTTGTTTGGTTTTACTCGTATCGTTTTGGAAGCGTTAAGCAAAAACGAGCCACCACTTCTTAGATCTAGATTTTTATCTGGTTTCAAAGTCTATTAGGCGTAGGTCAACGTAGAAAGTCATTTTTTACAAGCTACGTTAATTAAATCGGTGTTGCACCCACTCATAACCAATAATCTCATAGCCAATACCTAAAGGTTCCCACTCATAACTACCGATGTGAAAATATGAAACTCATAACTAACACATAAAGACTACTGCACTTAGTCAAAAGCCACACTCTTATCTTTCCGCAGTCGTTTCGCAGAGAAAATGTATGGGAAATGACATTAGCCTCTGTTGAAAACAGGCCGATATCTGTACTAAACAAAATATAAAAATGTCACTTTTAAAAAATATTGACAAGTTTGTAAACAGCTCTGTTTTTTCCAGCTAACTTGATGTATTCTTGTCAGCCACTAGTCCAACGTGTGGATCTAGAAAATGGCATTGGCCCCGACGATGTGCGTCTGCGCCAACGCTCGCGATCTGTCCACGTTGGCGATTTGCTTAGTACTGTTGCAATACGCATTCAGTGCGTGCGTCGAGCGAGAATGGCTTCCTCATCTACAAAATCACCTCCGGCATGGACAAATGAAAGACTTTTAGAATTTATACAGCATTAATTATTATAATACTGTCTGGTATTATTTTTTACTTTTCAATGGTTTGGAAGTCGGTTTTTATTTTTTGTAAAGTTTTCAGGGTTATCAATAACCAATATCAATAGAAAAAATGGTGTTTACGCTCGAGGAAGAGCGAGTGGCAACACTGCATTATAGTCTGTGCAGTGAGAGCCTGTGGCGGCCGGCCGCATGTAACATGTCAGTCAGTCGAGTCGAAATGTCATGACATTGAATTAGGTTAGGACCGGGCAACAATAAAATATAATAAAAAATATCTAACAAATAGTATTGCGCGGCGCACCAAGATATTGTTGGTGCGAGGTTCCGCCAAGTTTTAGTGTCGGTGAATAGTGGCAAAGTTTTAGTGTCGGCGAAGTTCGGGTATTGGTGGCCTAATAGGCCTATGTAGTGCTCCGGTCTCCATCGTTGGATTAACACCAACCCTTCAGGAGCCGCGACTTCCTTCGAGCTAGCTCAGGAAGTCCACCGGCTACATACGGAGACCAATCGGATCCAAGGTAAGTAATACCAATTTTCTAAGAGCTGGTAGTCGGTGAATAAAATTCAGCAACATAAGTCGGTGAAACGTCGACGTGGTGGAGTCTACTTTGGGCACCACCATCTTTTGGTAGCAGAGCGTGTTGTTGTTAGATTTGATAGATTGATTAGTATTTTGATTAGTATTGTACAATTAATATTGTAATCTTGTTGGTTGTCCAAACGGGCAATACATATTAATTGTTTTTGATTGCTGATTTTAAACCGACTACAATCTCATTTGTGGACCGCTCTCCCTAACTAGTTGTCATTGTATATGAAAAATTGTGGTTAAATGCCTTTGTTGTTCTAGTTAAGTTCTAGCATTTACCTATATTTGATTTTGGTTTGTTTTTTCATATCTTTGTTTTGCCCTTGAATAATTTGTTTGTTAAGTTGTAAACTTATACTTGAATTTAATTTGTTTAAAAATTTTTGCTGCTAAATGACTTTGCTGTTGTTGTAATACATTATTTTGCTGTGTTAAGTTTTAGCATTTACATTTGATTTTGTTTTATTTCCCTTTGAATATTATGTTTGTTAAGTTATTGACTTAATACTTGAATTTAATTTGTTTGAAAGGTTCTGTTGTTAAATGCCTTTGTTGTTCTAGTTAAGTTCTAGCATTTACACTTGATTTTGGTTTGTTTATATATTTTGTTCTGCCTTTGAAGTTCCTCCCGATCTGTTTTATTGTCTGCGGTTGTCGGTCTGTTTGTCCGTGTATTATTATAGTGTATATTAATTTTGGTGCAAAATGGTCCCGCCAGTCAGCCCGCTTAGTGGTGCCCGCGCGGGTGCACAAAAGATTTTGAGATGGTTTGCTAGTGCCGTCGCTTTGGTAGACCGACCAGACCGAGAACAGGCCTTGTTAATTCGGCATGAGGGAGTACCTGCTCGCTTGAAGGAATTGGAGCAGCTTTTCGTTGCTCATCAACAATATCTGCTCGACCAGCCAGCCGAGGGTGCCGCTGAGTTGCGGGCAGTCGACCAATTTAATGCCGATTATGATCAATGTTTTGAACAGGCGGATGTGATTATAAACAAGGCTCAGGCAATCCTATCCGCCCGGAGGGGTGAGTCGTGCACGCCCGGGGAGGTCAAGCCTACCCCGGCCGGCTTGCTGGGCAGACTGCCCACTTTAGACATCTCAACCTTTGATGGGAACCTGGCTTCTTGGATGGGGTTCATTAACCTCTTTGATAGCCTGGTTCACTCGAGGGACGACCTGTTCCCTAGCCAGAAATTGGCTTATTTGCTCTCTGCCTTACGTGGAGAGGCTAGTGTGCTTGTCCAGCATCTACCTGTCAACGATGACAGTTATGATATTGCAAGGGCGTTGTTGACCGCCCGGTATCAGAATGTTCGCTTGCTAGCTGACACACATGTGGCTGCCATTTTAGGGCTGCCACGAGTATCGCGGGTTTCCTCATTGAGGAAGGAGATTTTGAACCCGCTGCTAAGCGCTATTAACGCGCTCAAACGACTTGACCTACCGGTGGACCAGTGGTCCTTCATATTGCTCCACCTCATCCTCAATAAGCTTCCCATGGAAATGAAGGGGCGCTTTGAACAAAGATACGGGGGCAATAGTGCCTCGTACCTCCCCCCCTTTTCGGATCTCCTCAGATTTATGGAGGATGAGTGTCGGATGACCGACCACTTGGATCTGGCTTCTGTACCGGGACCGAGTACAGGCCGCTATGAGGCAACCTGGGCAGCGCCACGGAGAGAGCGCCGCCCGTACAAGCAGTATACTGCAGTGCGGCAGAACTCTCCACACGGGGAGAGGCCGATGCCTTGCAAGTGTTGCAAGCGGGATGGCCATCGTTTGCCGGCCTGTCCCAAATTTGTAGGGGCGTAGGAATATGGCCAAGCAGCGGAATTGGTGCTACCGCTGCCTGGGGGCTCATATGGCATCGGCTTGCCCCCACCCACGAGATTGCCACTGTTGTGGAGGGGCCCATCACCCCCTCTTGTGCTTTAATAATAAAGACACTCGTGAGGTGGTGAGAGAGAGAGACTCGCACACGGGCGGGGGCCCTCGTAGGTCACCCACATCTCCGAGGAGATCGGAGGGGCGTGCCACCCCTCCGCGGAGATTGGACAGGCGCCCCCCTTCCCGTGAGAGGATTGGGCGCTCCACCCCCCCTACGGGCGGGGGGGATCGACGCGCCGCTTCTGAAGCGCCACCGCGGGATTGGGCCGCGGTTATTAGGGAGCCACGCCGGGAGCCGATACGCTTCTCTCCCCCTCTGATGGAGAGACCCCGTTTATCACGGGCTCCCCCAACTTTCGCCCATCATGGGCACCGCCCGGCCCCCCGATGCCGCTTTGATCGGGGCCAGTACGTGCCGGATTGGGACCCGCTCGAGCGCCTTGAGCGCCCTATTCCTCCGCCGCGCACGCATTTTTCCTTGAACCCCCCTTCCCCCCCGTTGCGGGGAATGCGGGAGGATTTTCATTAAACCAACTGTCGGCTGCAACCCCCCCACAGGAGCAGGTGCTGTTACCAACAGCCTGCGTACAGGTGTGGGGCCCGAGGGGCACCTTTGTTTTAGTTCGCGCCCTTTTGGATACGGGAGCTCAGGGTTGCATTGCCTCCAGCTGGCTGGTCCGGCAGTTGAGTTTGAACACATCTCCATACCTTGAATCGGTACGAGGAATCGGAGACCTGCGGATCCCGGATCCGATCGGTCAGGTTTTGTTCTCCTTCTCCCCCCACTTCTCTTCAGCGCCCAAAATTGGCACTACCGCGATTGTTTATGAGAAGGTTGTTGGTCAGCTTCCGCAACAGCACGTTTCGCGCGCTGTCGTTGATGCGACATCAGGATTGACCTTGGCTGACCCTTCCTTCCACCGAACCGGTCCGATTCACTTATTGCTCGGTGCCGATGTTCTAGGCCGCGTGTATTGTGGGAAGAGGAGAGAGTTACAGACGGGTGGGCTGGTAGCCTTATCTACATCGCTTGGGTTTGTAGTGATGGGACCAGTTAGGCATAACCCACCATCTCCATCGGTGGACAGTTACATAACTGTTAGCTCCACCTTATCGGATGTCCTTCAACGGTTTTGGGAGGTGGAAGAGCCACCTACCGTGAAGCGAGTGAACCCCTTGGAAGAGGAGTGTGAGTTGTTCTACCAGAACAATACAGGTCGCCTTCACTCGGGACGGTTGATCACTCGTTTGCCCTTTTTGTCAGTTCGCCCCTCACTTGGCAGCTCACGGCCGTTGGCCGAGAAGCGGCTGCTGTCCATGGAGCGTCGTATGAGTAGGAGCTCCGACCTCAAACAGAAGTATGTCGACTTCATGCGAGAATATGAGCAACTGGGGCACATGTCGGTCTCGCGACTGGACTGGCGAAACGAGGAACATAATTTTCTTCCTCACCACGCAGTTTTGAAACCTTCCACCGGGAAGATACGCGTTGTTTTTGATGGGTCAGCTCCTACGTCTACCGGAGTTTCGCTGAATCAATGTCTGCATGCTGGACCGAAGTTGCACCACGAGGTGGGTGATGTATTGACCAACTTCCGTCGCCATGCCGTCGTCTTTGTGACCGATATCCGGATGATGTTTCGGCAGACTGTGATTCATCCGGACGATAGACGATATCAGCTCATATTATGGAGGGAGGATCCCAGAGATCCCATGCTGGTTTACGAGCTGAACACCAATACATACGGTTTGCGTTCGAGCCCCTTTGTGGCAATTCGCTCACTTGTGGAACTCGCTGAACGTGAGCGGTTACGATACCCTCGCGCATCCTTGGTTCTCAAGGAGGATGCATTTGTGGATGATATTTGTACGGGCTCCTCTAGTGTCGAGGAAGCCTTGATTTTGCGAGATGAACTAATTGCTCTTCTCGGGGCTGGTGGTTATGAACTGAGGAAGTGGATGTCCAACTCACCTCAGCTTTTGTGTGACTTGCCAGACGACCACCAGCAGGAGCCTCATATTTTTGAGAATGCCAACACTCCAGATTTACTGTCTGTTTTGGGAGTGCAATACCGACCTGTCCAGGACACGTTCACCTATCGATTGGAGCTGCCAAGCCCCAAGGTCTGGACGAAACGGTTAGTTTTGTCTACAGTAGCTCGTACCTTTGACCCAAATGGCTGGATTAGTCCCGTAGTGTTTTGGATGAAGTGCTTCCTACAGGAACTTTGGTCAGCCGAAGTGTCGTGGGATGAGCCCCTCTCGGGCCGTTTGCTGCCGGGAGTCCTTCATGTCGTCTCTCCCCGACATTAACCGTGTTAGTATCCCTAGACATATACTGCCTAAGGGACGGTTTACTGCCAGCCTTCATGGCTTTTGTGACGCGTCTGAGAGTGGATACGCAGCCGTCGTATATATCCGGACAGTCGATGATAGAGGAGCTGTTAAGCTCCACTTGTTAATTGCTAAGAGTAAGGTTGCTCCACTTCGGACTCGATTAACGATTCCGAAGTTAGAATTGTCTGGAGCTACTCTTCTGGTTCGGTTGATGAACCACGTTGTTGACACCCTGGGACGTAGTGCGGACTTTGAGTCGCTCTTTGCTTGGTCCGACAGTCAGGTTGTTGGATTAAGAACTCCGTCCACTCCCTGGAAGTATTTGTGGCCAATCGGGTATCCCAAATACAGGCCTCGAAGGCCACGTTGATTTGGCGCCACGTGCCAGGTGAAATAAACCCTGCTGACTGTGCATCACGTGGCAGCGAAGCCCCTCAGCTTATTGACCACACTCTGTGGTGGGGTCCCGAATGGTTGTTACAGCCGTCTTGGCCTTCCACACCAGCTGTGGTGAAGGTACCAAATCCGGGCTTGCGTGTTCACGCTGTCGAGACTATGGCGGCTCCAGAGCGGGAATTTTTATTAGACCGCTACAGTTCTCTGGACAAGTTGCTCGGCGTGACCGCTTGGATAAGAAGATTTATACGAAATTGTCGCCGGCCTCAGGACAAAGATTTGTGTCCGGTCCTCTCACCGCAGGAGCGCCAAGATGCTTTCTTGCATTGGGTGCGTATGACCCAGTCTAGAGCGTTTGAACCGGAACTAAAGATTTTCCGTACCGGGACGTCCAAATTAAAGGGACCCTTGGTGCGTTTGACTCCCTTTCTGGATGATGAGGGATTGTTGCGTGTAGGAGGCCGATTGAAGCACGCTAACTTGCCTTATAGATCACGTTATCCCCTGTTGCTCCCCAAGGACGGACCATTTTGGTGCGATTGTTGATCATTGATCGCCATGTGAAGAATGCTCATGCCGGATGTAATGCATTGACCGCGCTCCTCCAACGGGAGTTTTGGATTTTGTCAGCGTGAAGAATAATCCGATCTGTTATCTTTCGATGTCTGCCCTGCTATCGTTTACGCCCCGAGACGATGCAGCCCCAAATGGGTGATTTGCCTGCTGATCGTGTGAACGAATCGATGACCTTCTTAGGAGTTGGAACTGATTTCGCGGGACCATTCACTATAAAAACGTCGCGACTCCGTAATGCTAAGACTGAAAAGGCTTACTTGTGTGTGTTTGTTTGTTTGGCCACTAAAGCCGTTCATTTGGAGGTGGTGAGTGCACTCACCATGGACGCTTTCTTAGCAGCGTTAGGCAGATTTGTCTCCCGCTGGGGACTGCCTTCTCTAATTCGGTCCGATTGTGGGACGAACTTCAAGGGCACTGATAGACATATAAGAGAAGTTTGTGAATTTTTAGAAAAAAATAATATTAAGATCGGATCCACACTCTCCCGTAGGGGGGTAACATGGCGATACTCCCCGCCGTCTTGCCCTCACTGGGGAGGGATTTTTGAATCTGTTGTAAAGGCCGCCAAGACTCACCTTCGCCGCGTTATTGGGGAGACTATTCTCACGTTTGAGGAACTCGCGACGGTGTTTCATAAGATTGAGGCGGTTCTCAACTCGCGTCCGTTATGTCCGTTGTCTACCGACGCGAACGATTTGCAGGCCCTCACGCCGGGCCATTTCTTGATAGGCAGACCACTTAACGCCCTGCCCGAGTATCCTTATAGAGATATAAATCCAGGACGCCTTTCGCGGTTTGAGTTGCTCCAGCAGCTTACCCAGAGCTTCTGGCGCCGCTGGCACCTTGAATACTTACACATTTTGCAACAGCGCGTTAAGTGGTCAGATAAGACAAACCCACCGAGGGTTGGAGACCTCGTGTTAGTGAAGGACCCAAACCTGCCACCCTTACGTTGGCGTCGCGGACGCATTGTCCAACTTACTCTAGGGTCTGATGGTGTGCCCAGGTTTGCCGAGGTCCTAGTTGGGGATTCTGTTTTGAAGCGCGCGGTCGCTACTCTTTCTCGCCTCCCCTTAGACTGATTTGGCGGACAGTCCGGGACTGTCCGGAGCGGGGGGATGTTTACGCTCGAGGAAGAGCGAGTGGCAACACTGCATTATAGTCTGTGCAGTGAGAGCCTGTGGCGGCCGGCCGCATGTAACATGTCAGTCAGTCGAGTCGAAATGTCATGACATTGAATTAGGTTAGGACCGGGCAACAATAAAATATAATAAAAAATATCTAACAAATAGTATTGCGCGGCGCACCAAGTGATTGTTGGTGCGAGGTTCCGCCAAGTTTTAGTGTCGGTGAATAGTGGCAAAGTTTTAGTGTCGGCGAAGTTCGGGTATTGGTGGCCTAATAGGCCTATGTAGTGCTCCGGTCTCCATCGTTGGATTAACACCAAACCTTTCAGGAGCCGCGACTTCCTTCAAGCTAGCTCAGGAAGTCCACCGGCTACATACGGAGACCAATCGGATCCAAGGTAAGTAATACCAATTTTCTAAGAGCTGGTAGTCGGTGAATAAAATTCAGCAACATAAGTCGGTGAAACGCCGACGTGGTGGAGTCTACTTTGGGCACCACCAAATGGAACTCCTAAAGTTGTCCCATGTCCCAAAAAATCACTTCGTTGTCCGTCTGTACATCTGTCGGTCAGCTCCCGTTTCCTTAGGAATGTGTTGAGATATCGAACTAAAATTTATTTCTATGTTCTCTGTGAAAAAATCATACTTTTAAGTCAATACGATCGCAAGATATGACAGTTTACGTCGCACGCATATTCTGCGATTTCACAAGGGAATCAGAACAGAGTACCTACTTCCCGTTGACGTATAATCATGAAATTTGCCAAGAAGCAAGGTCGATAAGAAAAAGAAGCAAATATGTACATAGTTAGGAACTTATATACTTAGATAAGTTTGTACGGAACCCTTGGTGGTCACAGTTGGCCGGTTTTTCAATTAACTCTTAGTTTAGGGGCTTAGTCTATCAATCCTTCCCTTTCTATTAATCTTCGTGTTCGTCTATCAATCAAATCACCATTCCCTTTTAGAAATGAGTAAATAACTAAAAATCATTTAAAAAGTGTTACTCGGTCAGCAGAAATTAACTTCGAATAATTCGCTGCGGTAGAACAAGAAAAGAAATAAGACGTTGAGATGGCAAAAGTTCCTAAATAACAAACGCAAGCCCAGGATGAGTTGGAAATTGGAAATCCTTTGCTAATTTCATCTTGCCCGAGGTCTTGGCTTGGCTAGCGAGGCATTATTTGGACGTTACTCCAGTGACGTCACGCACATCTGTTCCGGGATGGCTCGCTACCCGACTGTCATTAATCACTGGGCAGACTACGTGTCGACCTGCCCTAGCCACGTTTCCTACATTTTGATAACGTTGAAATAACGTGAAAATAGCACAGCTAATGTTAATTATGCTACTTACTCGTATTTTTACTGTATGCAAATTTTTAATTTAATAAAATACATTCGGCTCACTCACATAGCGGAAGATATTTTTAGCAGACTTCGAAAAAAGGAGGTTACTCAAATCGACTGTATATATGCCTTTTTTATGTTTGTTCCCGAATAACTTCGTCGGTTATGAACCGATTTTGATGATTCTTTTTGTATTCGATAGAGGAAACTCCAAGGGTGGTCCCATGGTCACCAAAGTTAGGATCTGATAATGGGATCCCATAAAAATCGAGAAAAACCATTAACTCATATCTATGTCGCACGATTAAGAAATGGAACTCTCTGCCAGCGCATGTGTTTCCTCCTTCCTATAATCCCGGGTCCTTTAAAAGAGGCGTGAAGAAGCACCTTGCAGGTCGGCAAGGTGAGGGTGGCTAGTGCGGCGTTTAACCTCTTTCCCGCACTAGCTATCTTCGCATTTGGACTTTACTTCCACTTACCACCAGGTGGAATGGAGTCATTTGCTTGGCCTTCTATAAAAAAAATATACGTGTATCCAACGTGTCTTGTGTATATGTTACGCGATTACTCCGCCAATTGTTGACCGATTTTTAAATTTTTTTTGTATTCGATAGAGCATACTCCTAGGATGGTCTCAAGGTCACCAAAGTCAGGATCTCATGATGGGATCCCATGAAAATCGAAGGAAACCCTAATTTAACACCAGCTCACGAGAATTTCGTAGACATGGATATGGTTTTATTCAGTGATGAGGCACACTTTCATCTCGAAGGTTATGAGTGGCGGCAATTTTGTCGATTACACAGTTGACAAAAGTAATTATACAGTCCTAAAGTGACTGTATGGTGTGCGGTATCTGGAACACAAGTTATTGGGCCATACTTTTTCTTAAATGACAATTGTGGTGAGGCTGAAACTGTGGCCAGTGATTGCTATATGTATTGCGATGATTGACATATTTTTGTATCGAATCTGCTGAAAATGATAGCCCCAATGATGAAATGTGGTTTCAGCAAGATGGGGTCACAGCCTATACAGTCAGAGCATCGTTGGCCATGGTGAGAGGATTATTTCCTGGAAAAGTCATAAGTAGGTTTGGAGACGTAGCCTACCCACCCAAATCACCCGATCTGACACCAGACGATTTTTTCCTATGGGGCTACCTAGAAAGTCGAGTTTGTACCGAATCGACGGCCAGAGTATACCGGACCTGAAGGCTAAAATCGTTGAAGAAGTGAATGCAATTCCACATGAAATGTTACAACGGGTAGCAACGAATATGCATCAACGTTGGCAAGAGTGTGTACGCCGAGATGGTCATCATCTCGATGACGTAATGTTCCATTCATAAAATCTGCATTATGAGTTTTGATATGGTATTAATAAATTTGGGGCGGAAAGGTCCTCGAGTGGCGGCTGCGTACAGGGAGATGCAGTGTTGGTAGGCCTCCCACAAGGTGGACCGACGATATGGTGAAGGTCGCGGGAAGCCGCTGGATGCGGGAGGCGCAGGACCGATCAGTATGGAGATTCCTGGGGGAGGCCTATATCCAACAGTGGGCGTTTCTTGGTTGAAATGATGATTAATAAATTTGATATATTCCCTACCAGTTATTTATAGTAATATTTCAGTTGGAATTTTTTCGTGAGAGCGGCAATAAGAATAACATTTTTTATACCTTTTTATACAGCATTGACAAACCGGTCCATTTTTTGAAATATACAATATTGGTATACGAAAACCACAACACAAAAGCTTAGCAATTTCACTCCGTTAACTACCCACAGTTTAAACATACATATCGAATTTTGCAACTATTTTATGAAATGAAACTGTGCTGTGCTAAACAGACTACCTCAATTGATTAGATTCAGTCCAGTTTCAAGTCGTATAGTGAACTTAATCTTATTTGAACTGCAATCACTTTACTATCCCTTGAACTTCACTCCTACGTTAAATAAAAATATTAACAAAACTTCGTAATTATGGTAAACAAGCTAAGAATCATCGACACCCAGGCAGAATCATCGACACCCAGGTAGAATCATCGACACCCAGGTTGAACCATAAATAATAAATAGAATTGGCGTGAATCAAACACCGACACTATGATTTGAAAGTTAGTAACAGAATTTCGAAGAGTGATATTCAGGACTGTCTACTTACGACCGTTTAATTGATCAGGAGGCGAAGCATGGGCTGCCAAGACTGGACTCGAGTCACGCATTATCTCACAATTTCAGTGACATAATCTCTATGTCTTAAAGAATGGCACGGCGGCGCGTATTAAGTGTGACTGATGTGATAAAAATTACTTGATGCTCGTCAAGGGATACGTGTGACTGAGTTTTATCACAGATTTCTTGCTCTCCGACTGCTGCTAGTATTAAAGCCCTTGCTACAATCATAGCAGTCGGAGTACAGGTACGCCGAGAAATTGTGATACAACTCAGTCACACGTGTTCCTTGACGAGCGTCAAGAAATTTTTATCATGTCAGTCACACTAAATACGCGCCACCGTGCTACTCTGTAGGACATTTAGATTATGTCACTGATATCGCGAGATAATGCGTGACTCGATTCCAGTCTTAGCAGCCCGTGCTACGCCTGCAGGAAGCTTTCATTATTCGGCAGCTTTGTTAAGAACTCTATTAGAGCATCTACCTCCACTTTCCTTAACTTCGGATTTCTCTAACAGCATTACCTAATTAACTAATGTTCAGCCAAGATAGAAACGGATCTTATTGTACCGTAAATTGATCATGAAGTTTTTCCATTATAAACGAAAAACGTGAATTTTGAAAGTGTTATTGAACCGCTCTTATTTAAAATAAATAAAGCCGGAGAAAAGCTTACTTTAGTTATAATTGACTTTTGCAGAATTGATATAGATTTGCAAATTTTTGCATTGAAATTTCTTGAAATGCTATATATTTATACAAAGGATATTATCTTGTTAACTGTTAGTAAACAAACACGTTGAGATAGTTGCAGTATATAGGTACTCGCTCATTCTTCATGTTATATTTATTATAATAGGCTAGATGACTAAAATTTTTTTTTGCTTTAATAGATGCTCATTCATTTAATAAGCTGAAAGAAAAAATCGGTTTTCGAATAACTAAAAAAACAACCAAGATATAAGGTATTAAAGATTTTTCTCCGTCTCTTTCCAGCAAAACGGCAATTTACATGGAGTTTATATGGACGTACTAAACAATGACGTCACGGTTGTTGTCGGATCTCTCTGTTTAATCGCTTCCAAATTAACAACTTAAAATGCTTGTATCTAATGTATTTCAAAGCCGATTTTAATTCTAATTTCACAGGATTGTGTCTTTTTCTACAGTATTTTAATATTTTATGACGAGACGTGAAAATTAGAATTCAGTCATCATCCCTATTAGTGTGGTCTGTTTATTTATAATAATAATACATATGTTTCACCAGAACATACTTCATAAAGCCGCACAGAATTTTGCATTACTTTCGAAGACTTGTGTAAAGAAATATCATAACGAACAAGGAATTATTTTGAACAAAGAATTTCAATGTACCTACCCACATATAAATTATATCTTCAGAAATAATCTAACTTCAATTTTCCCATACCTACACCTTTATATCTGAACATTACACAAAGTCAAACTAAACATATTTGCTGGTGTAACTATCGAAATAAATAATTACACATTCACTAAATAAGCTTTCCAGTTAGCCGAGTAAATGCCGAAAGCTATAGCAAATGCCTATGCGTGGGTTCCATCTGAAATAATGAGTAGCAATGAACCTAAAGGAGCATTAATATTAACATTTTCACCGTTAAATTTCACAACAATATAACCGTTTTCCATCTGATGAATAAATTAAGAATTTTATGACTTTCATTAAAATTTTCGCAGAACACAACAAAAGCTTGTATAACAAAATGGTCGCTTTAGCCGTCATTAACCTCGAATCCTCAATTTTAAAGGGTCCATGCTTCGCTGCGACCACGGGGCCAATTCGAATAATAGACCACAGCCGAATCTAAATCTAACCGTTACTTTCGACCGATCGGAGATTATTTTTCAATTTTACAATGAAGTGAAAATGTATAGTTTTGAAATGTCAATTTTATTTCACTTCGATCTATGTTGGCACAGTAAGCTCCCATTCAAGTTTTACATGTACGGTCGGCTTAGTACAATGTCACACCAACTATTTCTTTTATTATTATGGTTACACCTATATTGCATTGTTAATAGTTGGTGTGACATGGTACTAAAATGCTTATCTACTTTTGAAGCCGACTGTACTGTACACTTCAAAAACCGTCATTATTACGAGCGACATAGGAACGGTTTAAAGGTCAAACAGTATAGCTAGACAAGGAGCTTAGCAAGGGTATCACTCACGAGGAGAAAATTGCATACTATTCATGATGGCTAGGCGATTTCAATTTCTAATTATTTGTCTCTTTGCGGATGTTTTATTGCTGTTAATTCCTTTAGTCGGCTCTCTCGACTACCGAGGGATTAAGGGAAGCGCCACCCGGCGCGGCTACATATTATGAAACTAAGTCCTCCGCCGCGTCTGGCTGTATGTTCGCGATGGTCTCAAAAACTATTAATCAGATTTTCATGCGGTTCTCACCCTCAGTTACATAATTTATTCCAGATAGTTTATATATACTAAATAATAAAACATTTTTATTAAAGTAAAAAAAAATACAATATTTTGCAACTAAGTCGTCGAAAAACAAAATTAAATGGCTCACGCAGACCAATCCACAAGAGATATTTAAAACTAGAGAATTGTAAATCCTCTAATCTTAAATAACTAAATAACACTTCGCGATGGCATACCTCTATACATATGCTGCAGTCAACTTACAATAACCATTTATTTTATTAAAACTTTAATTTGCAGAGTACATTAAAAATACTTTTTCACTTCTCGTGCTCGCAAAGTTCGTCTTTATGTCGTTTATAGGCTGCATAAAATGTTTTTTTAAGTTCTAGAGCATAAAGTAAAATTTTCTTATAGACAAAGATTCTTAGGCCCAACAGCCAACAACGTTCAATAAAACTTCACAGAATAACCTGCGATAATTTATTTATTTGCTTTTTGTCTTGTGTTTTCTACCTCCAAAGTCACGAAACCAGATAAAATTAGTAACCGGTTATTATTAAAACGCATCGAATTATTTTTATTACTTGGCAGAATGAAATATGTACCTAAGCCACCGCCATGTAAAAATTTAAAAAAGTTTACTGGCGGGAATTGGCTATTATTTAAGTTCTTTAATTTTTCAACATTGTGTTATATATTTTTCGTTTATATTTTGAAGTAATTGTTTAATTTTCTCGCAATCGAAATGAAAAGCAGCGTGTAAAACACTGGCATAAACAAGTCATTATACCTCTCAACTTACTATCCACCCGAGCCGTAGGCGAGAATCGTCTCGGGCTACAATAACTCATTTTATGCCCTTGTTGTACAATTTACTATTTTTATACATATGACAGGGGATCTCTTGGCCTTCATCTAACCTGATGGTAAGTGATGATAAGGCTGAAGTTGGAATTGAGATTCACCTGGACTCCTCAATAACTGAGAACTGGCTATCTCACCCCTAATTGTCGGAACACAGCAATGCAATGTTACTAAAGTGACAAACATAGGTATCATGTTGGTAGCTAGCCAGGCGGGCTCAGAAGCGCTACCACCAACCAACCGATCAGAAAAACTTCTGCCCCCATGGGGAATCGAGCCCTGAACCTCCCGATTAACACCCGGTGATCTCAACCACAAGATCGCGGAGGCGGTAAAACTATTTCTCCTCAACTGTTCCAACACTGTTCTCTTAAACATAGGCATCATCATCATCATCAGGGCGATTAGGCCTTAGTCAACCACGCTGGCCCAGTACAGATTGGTCGAATTCACATACAACATTGAATTTCTTTGCAGATGTATGCAAGTTGCCTCGCGATGTTTTCCTTCGTTGTAGGAGCGTCAGACAAAATATGTGCATATGGAATTCGAAACGAAAAACAAATTGGTATGGCGGTCTCGAACTCCGGACCTCCCGATTGGAAGGCAAGTGCCAAGTCTACAGCGCCACCGACACTCCTAAACTTAGGCATACTGTCACTAAAACATCTACACATACTCATACATATAGCATTATACTGCTTCGATACAGCAGAGAACATTGGTTGTGGCAAAAGGCATCTGTAACAGTATATTTCCCATTCTCGCTCGCATAGGCAAGCCACGTGGGACACGCAGATTGATAGAACTTAAGCTTATTCTAATTACGTCACCACACGGACTGTTTAGACGCAGCTTTGTTTTCTCCTGGTATCGACCCCCAGTGCCAAAAGCATAACGCTCGGTACCTGATACCAAACTAGTGTTCCGTGTTGGCTTACACCATAATTGGAGATAAATGAGACAGCGACGGTGGGTGCTACGACTTGATCCTGTTTTCGAAAGGGACCCGAAATAGGGTGCTCGAAAATTCGAAAATACACCAGCTGTAATATCACTAAACAATAATTTGGTTTCCGCTTTAATTATTCCGAATTTTGTTACCTAATACTGTTTTATAATTCTGTTGATTACGCTGTTATATAAAGGGTTTGTCTATACAAACTAACTGGAAATGAGATCAACCATAGATTATCGGGGCTACGCCTAGGGACGGAGTAAAGTTATAATAGGCTGGCTGGAAATTTTACTCTTGATAGAACGTTTAAACAATTTCATGCAAAAATATTAGTTTGATTTGGAAATGAGTTTGATATTATTTTACTCAAATTACCGCAGGAATTTTTGTTCCAGGTTTTTACATGAAAGAGCAATTAGTATTAATAATAAATCGAACGATTTTAAAATGATTTACAAAACAAATGAGTTAAAATGTTGTTTAAAGTTGTTTGACCTTTTAATCAGGAGCCAAAAACAACAAACTAACAAGCGAAAGTACGTAAGTAGACATTTGAAATAGATAAAAGCAAGTAATACACATTGTTACTACCAAACGTAGATAACGCATGAACGTTCGAAAGTGGGCCGGTAAAGAACTGCCTAATCGCGACTCGTGCAGTTCTTTTCCATAGTAAGTGATTAGCTGTCGGCACGTCAACATGCCGAAGTGCTCATTCAAAAGTTGTGGTAACAATAGCCAGAAATGGCAGAAAAAAGACGGGATTTCATATTTTGCGTGAGTAAACTCATTACACATCTTATGTATTCAAATATTCGATTTATACGTAAAAACCAATTAAAACCAATTATTTTAATCATAAACATGTCGCTTCGCGTCAGTGTCAGTACATCACAATCGTCTCGCTCGCACGGGCGTCGTATTACGAAGTGTTATCTCATTCATGCGTTGGAGCGATAACACGATAAGCAATTTCAAGCATTATGTTTGAGAGTATAAAGTTGATATTTTCTTGTAGCAATTACTAAAACGTCGTTTGATCTGTGGCTAGGTATGAAATGATGTAACTTCCCACGGTTGTACTTAAAAAAGTTGCCGTAATAATGCAGAATAAGGATGAATTCGATAAATACGGTACTTTCTTTATGGTAATTTTAATTCGGGCGTGCATATTCAACTACATATCAGCGAGTACAATAAATGTATAGTCGATTAGGTGACAGATTTCAAGCGCGTTTTTGTATGAAGCGCTCTATCTACATTTGGTAGTAAATCAATGGTAATACAATATACTTCCCAATAAAGTATACCTATTTATGTATTAAAAAATATTTTAAAGTTCTATGAAGTTACTTGTTGCTGTGAATAGATTTTAATATCCAGCTTGTTTTATAAATTGTCCATACAATCTAATACATTAGTACAAATCAATAAATCCATAAAATCTAATACATACTTAATTCATTAATGTTGAATTTTCCGTCGAAATAGATTTGTTACGAGTGTTATAAAACATGCACGTTATTAAAACTGTGGTAGTCATGGGGCGATTTTCAACATTGTCCTATAACTCCTGATTAAAATTGACCCTATTTAAGCTCACTATTACAGCCTCATCGTAATTAGTTTTGTAAGTTAATATCTCACCAAAAACAATTTCATGTAAAATGTCGTGTTGCCGAGACGAGACCATATGGCTCGCACTCTAACTTCGTATTTACTAAACTACGGTTGGTAACTGGAACTGTCAATTGTCATTTTTGAAAGAAATTCTATATCCATTACTAGTTTCATAATAGCAATTCAATTCAATTCAATTCTTCAAGTTTCTTTAAAAAATGACATTTCTAGTTAGCAACCAAAGTTACAAAATAGACCCGCAGATCAAACGTAGAGCCAAGCTTTAACTTTATCAAGCCCTAACTTCACAAGCTCTATCCTTTAGCGCAAGCGCACACGACCGACAATTGGCGACTAATTAATTAAAAAAGTGGGGATTGATTCACTGAAAATCCGAAAAATATATTTTAATATTCATAACAAGCCGTCATTATATCAATTTTTAGACCTCTAATAACATCAAATGTCTCGTACAAAATTCCATCTCCTTGCTGAAGGGGTTGGGGGTGACATATCCAAGTGTTAGATTTTTTGTTGTTGTTGTTTGTGTACTAATAATAGCGTACGTACCAATTTTCAGCTTTCTAAGACTTCAGGAAGTATATAAGAATTAGAATAGAATTTTTAATAATCATCAGTGAGTCAGTGACGAAATCAGAGTTTATTAGATATCAATAAAATTTTAAGTATAAGAGCTATGCAATTGAAACTTAATATTTTTATAAGTCCACCGTTGATGATATGTTTCGAGAATTTTGCTTATCTGGTATAATTCAAACCCTTGTTATAAGGGTTCAAAAAAACGACGAAGCTCTTCTTGCGCTTTGCTAGGATTGTCTTGGCGGGGAAGCTACCGTGCCCACAAAATCCTCATCCACATTAACTATTTGATCTGGATCGATGCTTTACGTGTTTTCATTAGATTTGGACTAAAGCCATAAACAATTATAGCCTTATTAGCTGTCCCCACGAACTACATTTCGCTATAATATTTCTCAAAAAAATCTGAAGAGGGCCACTCTTATCACCTAGAAGTGTAAAAAATAGCATACTACCTATTCTCAGACCTACCAAATATACACAAAAAAATATCATAAAAATCAGTCTAGCCGTTTCGGAGGAGTTCGGTAACAAACACTGTGACACGAGATTATTAGATTTAACGGGTATGAAGGACTAATATTTTTTGACTAGCTTTCCGCTCGCGGCTTCGCCCGCGTTATTATTGTTTTCCCCTAGGAATTTTATATTTTCCCGTGGGAAAAATAATTTTGTAGCCTATTATATGGAAGACTGTTATTTATATTTAGGAGCTCGGATAAAAAATTTCACAGAAATTGGAGCAGATTTAAAATATTGCCCATACAAACCTACGACCCCTATTTTGCACCGTAAGGGGGTAAATTTTCAATTATGATTTTCAATGAAATGTTTTTAAGAGCATGAATCTCAAGTTTTATCAAAATCGTTGCTAATTTAAAGATTTTCCATACAAACTTGCAACCCCTATTTCATCCCTTTAGGGTTAAAATTTTATTCTTAGTGTGCATCCACATTTTGAATTAAAACAACTGTCCAAAATTCATCTATAATGTCCAATGAGTCTATAGATAGGAACTTCTCCTTTTGTATAAGTATATATAGATTACGTACTTACAAAAATTATATATTTACTGTATTAATAGATATCAGTAAATATTTTCTAAAACAAAGCATACAAATCAATTTATAAACATTCATTGAAGAATATTCCGATACCTTATTTATCAGTATACTGTGTAATACATTTAAACTAAGCTAAACATACGTAGCGTCTAAAAAAAACGGTTGTTCAGAGTGTTCGCTGTCACGGCATGGTTTGGCGTTTAGTGGCACCTAATACCATTTACATTTTAATGTACTCGTTTATCAGGGCCCTTAATCAATGGACTTAGCTTCCACTAATTCGGTTAATTGGGGACGGCACACAGCGTAATCCTTAGATTTCCAATGTAGGTCAACGAACCAATACCCTCCCAATAAGGAATTAGCATGCAACTAATCTATTTTCATTAACGCGCGGCGTCTAAAAATGAAGGTAATTGGCGTTAATTAAAAAAACAAACTCGATGAAATGAGTCCGGGGCTGAGAAAACTTTGCTATATTTTATGAGAAGTGTGAATAGTATAGAGTAAATTATGACATACCTTGTCAAGAGAAACAAAATATTTCCTATAGTATTGAATATACTCTTTAATACAGAGTTAATAAAGTACCTACTGAAAGTTCATCACAGGTCTCATAAAAGTTATTTTTGATTGCGAGTGCTGACTTTGTATCTCGATCTAGGGAAGTAATCTAGAATATTCCATTCTAGATCGCTTCGTTTATCTTTTCAACTCGACTATCGCAAAGGTGTTTTAGGTTGTAGCTAAGATAAAATTAAGACAATATTTGAAATCAGTTTCCATTACATTTTTAATAGACTTTATCACTGAATTGTAGAAGATTGTTAAAGTACTATCTGAAAAATAGCTGATAAGATAGGTATAATTAAAAAAAAATCTTCATATTGACAAAGTAATTTAAGTTAGTTTACAATTTTGTCAGAATAATTTCGTAGAATAAGTATGTACGAGTAATTATTCGTTATATTATTAGTAAGATTTATTTTATTAATATAAAATTTAACGCGGAACGACGATGTTACTTTTGTTTCTATGCCGAATAAACTTTCATACTGTCAAGATTTAAAGATTTTCTGAAATGACAACGATTTGACTTTAAAATCAATTAAAACCTTGCGGACAAGTGCGAACAAAAAGAAAATAAAAAATTGGACAGATATCTTTGACATAAAAAAATATTCAGCCTGTATTATTATCCCAAGATTAAGAAAATATCAATAAAATTAAACAGACCAAGTGAAAGTTCACTAATAAATAAACGAGCGAAAATGAGATTTGACGTACACTAAAAAGACTATAGATGATTTCGATTATTACAAAATCTATGGTAGCAATTTAAAAATAAATAAAACCTTTTACTCTTAATATATCGCATAGCATTGTCGATCATTTATTTCTTTTTGCAAAAGGGAAAATAAACATCGCGTGCGTAAAAATAGACGAGAAACTAACTTTTGCCAAGCATTTTGCGGGTCATTGATTTGCTCAGAATCAGAGCCTCCCTAAGCAGTCAGTTCACAGAATGACTTCGGCAAATTTTGCACCAGTTACCTCAACTAATGAGGCTGACGTCCGAAATTACTTCCCTAAATAAGAATAGAAAACGAGTGGAGCCTTTTGTAAAGAGCCTTAAATGTTAACAAACTTATTATTTTCTAAAAAAATCAAATTACAACATTAGTACTTATGTTTTTCAAAAATTCTGTTTGAAAAGTGCATCAGTATAGGAGAGTTTTTAAGGTTTTTTTTTAAAGTAAGTGTGTCAATTTCAATAAACAGGAATTATACCTAATTATAATGGCGAATTTAAATTTACTGTTTCCAACACTTTTTTTTTGGTTTACGTAATAAGTAATTTAGAGTAATAATTCGTCATTCATGTAGTAGACATAAAGAAAAAGTTATTATTTTTTGAAATATTTCTATTTGAAATTATCAAAAGGCACCGAAATTATTTTTAACCCACCGGAATTGAAGTCTAGTCCACTGAAATTGACTAGTGCCATGGGAATTAGAAATAATAAATTAAAGATCATTTTAATACTTTATTCAACTTATAGTTGATAATAGTTTGAATTCTTATTCTACATTTATAATTTTTACTTACTCTTTCACAGTGATAAACTTTTTTTTTAATTGTTCACGGAGGCAGACGTGTTAAGTGGTAACCACCGCTCATGGACATCTGCAATGCCAAGGGCACAGTTCAGTCACTGCCTACCTGGAGAGAAATGCTCTTCTTAAGCCTCGTTTGAAGAAGGACATATCGTAGCGCTCAGGAAACACCGCAGCTGGGAGTTCATTCCAGAGCCTACACGTACGTGGATGGCTCTGGAAATGAACGCTGAAACCGAACTGTACTAGACGAGATTGGTTCCAGGTAATATGGATGAACTCTACTGCGATGACGGGTGGTGCGGTGATAAAAAGGTAATGAGGGCACCATTGCAAACAGTTCCTCAGAGCACTCTCCGTTAAAGAGCCGATAGAGCACGCAGAGAGAACCAAAGTCTCCCCTTTGCTCCAGCGTCTCCATTTAGGCCGTGATATTGGGATCACCAACGATGTGGAATGCACGCCTTTGCAGGGAGTCAAGAGGGTCGAGCTGATATTTGGGAGCTCCTGCCCAGAGGTGCGAACAGTACTCCATATGTGGCCGAATTTGTGCTTTATAGAGCATTAGACGCTGGCTTGGAGTGAAGTACCGCTTGGCTCAGTTCAGGACGCCCAGCTTTTTGCTCGTCAGTTTGGCCTTATCCTCCAAATGACTCCTAAACTGCACATTAGCAGAAATTTCCACGCCGAGGATCTCAATGCCATCCGACATACAAAGAGTAACTCCCTGGAACTGAGGCACTACGATAAATGGGTCCTGCTTCGCAGTGAATGCGCACACTTGTGTCTTCGTGGGGTTGAACTTAACCGAGTTCTTTGCGCCCCATTCGGAGACTCGCCCTAGAGAGTCTTCGACTTCAGACACAAGTTGTAACCGCCTTTCTTGCAACGAACTCCTAGGGATATTTTGGTGGTCGGAATACCCCGCATCACCCGTACTGTCATCTGCATAACAATGTATGTTCTCAATGGACAACATGTTATTGATATGCAGAATGAACAGGGTTGGGGAGAGCACCGAGCCTTGTGGAACGCCAGCGTTTATGGGCATGGTTTCGGAGCAGCAGTCGTCGACGACGATCTTAATGATCCTACAATCCAAGAAGCTGGCTATCCATTTGCAGAGTCCCTCGGGGATTCCACATGATGGTAGCTTCGTGAGAAGAGATCTATGCCAGACCCTATCAAACGCCTTAGCGATATCGAGTCCAACAGCGAGAGCCTCACCCTTGCCCTCCAAGGTTTCCGCCCGACGGTGGGTCAGATAAACTAAATGGTCACCAGCTGAACGGCCTTGACAGAAGCCGTATTGTCGGTCGCTAATCAGCTGGTGTTCTTCTAGGTACCATAGGAGGCGGGAGTTGATGATCCGCTCCATAATCTTGAAGAGCAAGGATGTTATCGCTATTGGTCTGTAATTTGAGGGGTCGAATCGGTCACCCTTTTTGGGAATTGGATGGACGTGAGCAATCTTCCACGAAGATGGAACCCTGTTGTTTTGATAGGAAAGGCGGTAAAGGCGCGTTAGTACGGGGGTCAGCTCAGGGGCGCACGTCTTCAGCACCACTGCTGGGATGCCATCCGGCCCACTCAACTTATATGGACGTCTGACCGCATGTTGTGTAATACGGATTCCAGGCAGAGAACTTTCACACCGAGGGATGGTGGGTGGTGTGGCTTTCCTATTGTCCATTGTCGAGTCAGAGGCAAAAAGTTGGACCAGGAGATTGGCCTTCTCTTTTGCGCTGTGGGCCAGGCTGCTATCAGCTCTACGCAGTGGTGGGAGATTGGACTGGCAGAAATTACGTTGCGCAGCTTTGGCCAGCGACCAAAGAGCATGACTCTCACTGAGATAGCTTCCTAGTCGCTCGCCAATCTTGGCCACGTGTTCCGCCTTGGCTTCAGCAATAGCCTTCCTGTTGGATCTGGAAACAGCGTTGTACTGATGCTTCTTCTCCGTCACACCAGGATCCCGACTTTTCCTGGCGTTTTCCCAGGCAATGTAAGCAGATGGCTTGAGTTGGGCAGTCTTCCTGCAGGTATTGTAGTACCAGGGACGACTGCGACCGCCAACAAGTATTTTGGCGTTGGGAATGAATATTTCCATTCCCATCAGCACCGTTTCAGTAATGCAATCTGCGCAAGTATCGGGATCTTCGGAGGCGAAGCAGAGCTGCTTCCAGGGGTAGGATCCGAAGAATTCTCGGAGTCTCGGAATTTTTTTCTAAGCGTTCTGCTTTCTTCTGTTTTTTTCTTTGTGGCGCCATACTAAAACAAAACATTTCATATATTATATTCTTGAAGTAGTTACGATATTTTGAATAAATATATATAGCAAGGCTGTAATTAGGGTACTAATATCAATTCCAGTGGCTGTGTTCAATTACGGTGGCCCCTTTTTTGCCACTGGAGCCACCGAAATTGAGCCACCGGACTTAGAAATTGTGTCAAATTTTAAATTATAAAGAACATTATTATTCTTACGCTAGCTATTATTTTACAATTATCACTGTATATGTCCAATTCAAATCTGTATAATAGTTCATTTCAATCGGGTAAACAGTTTTAATAATACACATGACACCGGAAACTGATAATTTTGTATTCCTGTGCCACCGCAACAAGTAACAACGAGTGTTTGACGAAAAAATTACACAGCACGTCACATATCCTTACTCACCGTTAGCAAGAGCACAACTGAGTGTTGCGGGGATAAACACCTGGGTGTTTTCAAAATAGTGCCGTGACAAGAACGGAAGAGTTTTAAATGCGCCACCGTAATTGACTTTTTTTGTAGGACAATTTTGATTGATCTATTATGAACTAATATATTTATTTTATTTTACTTCTCATATTTATATTAATTGAGTAATTTAATGTATTTCACAAAAACATTCCCCTATAATGAAATTAATTTAAAGAGAACATAGAATTAAAGTAAATATGGAATCCGGACAATGCACCGCAATTAGATTTTAGGCTTTTATTTTTTTTGTTACAAATGTATATATTGAATGCCTTTAAATACTTTAAAATCTTGAAGATTACTATTTAATTTAATAATGTACAATTTTGCAACTTTTTGTTTTGCCTTTACACATAAATTTTCTGGCTCGCCGTCTCAAAAACGTACCTACCGTAATTCACCTGCATACCTTATTTAAGTTCATATTAATCAATTATAGTCGCCATATCGCGCATCTCATTTATATATCCCACCTTTACAGCTTTTCTGAATTTCTTAGAAGAAAAGAGTTTTAAATGGCACCGGAAGACTAAATAAGCACAATTTAAATGAATAAATTATTTTAAGTATTCTTACGTTTTCGAGAATACTTAGTTGTAGTAAAGTAGATAGCAGATACCTTGATATGTTTTGAAATGCGCATTCTTTCGCTAAATAAATTATCATCACATCGAGGCAAAAGATAACAAATCAATTTACGTGATGTCAGTGTTCTAAGTCTACACATTTTATGGAGTATAGAAAAAGCTGACAATTTTATTTTTAGAACATTATTCATGCTCACACGAAGACGCTAACAGCGGCGACCATCAAACAAGCACCATCCATTGTCTCGCATTTCCATAAATAACCATAAAAAGGCGAAACGAAATTTGCATTCGGAACAAACCCTACTCCACGCCCACCAATCCCCAAAACTTCACACAACAGACCGGTGATAAACGATTGACTCGATGACTTGAAAAAGTAACGCCCAAAAACGAGGATGGACGACTAACGATGTCTATTATCTAGCGAATATCACGAGAACGGTTTTGATCAGGGATTTTCGGGCGATTTCTGTGAGCTGATTCCGAATCTCGCTCAAATGGCTCTAATTTAGATGAATCCAATAGAAGTCTGATGCAGTGGCAGTGCAGGCGGTACCCTTGCATTAGCATGGAGAGATTAGCCTTCTCACAGTTACAGCGTAAAATTTTATCTAATGATAAATATTTTGTTGTTCATAACATTTACAGTCCAAGTATTATGATTATGATAATCTATATTCCTTAATTTGCTTACATTTCAACGATTGTATTTCATTTTAGCGTAAAGTAATATACTCGTATTTACGATCTTTTCATGCGCAAACCACCGTAAATGTAATTGAATTAAATGAACATATATTACAGACTATAACATAGACAAATATAGACGTAAGCGGATAAAATTATGTTTTAGATTTAGATAAAAGATGTTTTGTATTTTAAAAATCAAACAATTTGATTTTATAATATAAAAAATATTTTTTTGGAAAAAACCTAGTTTCACTAAATCCAGGCTGTTGAACTTGGAAGCAGCCATTAAACATGAAAGAATATGATTCGTGGTCGAAAAAAAATTAAAATTACTGACCGACAACCAACACAAACCGTTTAACATGGTCGTCGGACATTATTTTGCTTAATACGAGTATTTTTTTTAAATTGACATAGGATAAAACTAATTAAAGTAACCAGGCAAGTTGTGTTGTCAATGTGCGATAGTTTATTTGAAATTCCACCGAACACGATCAAGGGACAACATCAAGTTGAACCTTTGTTTAATTTGCCCAATTAGTACCTTTGATCCTCGTCTGTCTTGGGCTTAAATTAGAGGGTCACTTAACAGTTTGGTACTCAATGTATTGTACACTTGTACTACAGCGTATTCTGCTTTGAAGTTAATACCTCTTACACATCGACTGATAAATGATTATTTTTTATTAATAAAACATAAATCTTTTCATAATGAAACTTCAGAAGAAACAGAAAAATAAATTCAAAAATTCACCCTGACGTATTTCGTATAACTCTGCTTATTTTAGCACTAGGATTTGTGTGTCACTAATTGCCAATCTGCAACAAGATCTTAATTACCAAAAATCTGCTAGCTATTCGACATCTGCTAAAGAAATCTCAAAAAGATGAAATTACTGTACCGAGAGGGGAATAAAAAGCATAAGCGTAAGAACTTTTTTCATTATTACCAAGCAATCTATCAATTTACACAAAGTGACGGCAGAGCGCTCGTCTGTATCAATCGCAAGATTTGTCAGTATATCTGTAAGGGAGTTGCCAAATAAATCACATTGTGTTCAACCATTCATCAAAACCGAATCTCTGTTTATTTATAGACTATATTCTCGCCCTTCAAGGATTAATTGACAGCCTGACTTTCGTCTTTTGAAATTAGGCAGCGATTTCACTTGTAAATTGAACTTGTCGAAAACATAACTGTTAAAATAAATTGTTTTATTTGAAATTCTGATTACCGGGATTCCGCTTTTTTGCTTTTGTGTGTTATTTTTTAAGATATATTTCATAATAATATATTGCATGAAAAGAAATAAGTTAATATGCTGAAATAAATATATAGTAAATTTTGTTAGCGTGTATTGACATTTATTATACAGTTTTCAACACATGGAGGATACTACCACTATAATTATACTGTTACCGTTACTCACATTCCTTATAAAAAATATTAATAATATTGTTTAGAGTAGTATAATTAATATGGTTGAAGTTCATTATTAAGATGAGGAACCTAGAAAAGTGTTGATTGAGATGTTAGAAACGTTAGATCCAAAGAAAGACCAAAAGAATTATTTACACGTGCGAAATATGCTTTGGCTAAGAAAGAAACAGATTACAGATTACAGAGAGAAATGGAAGGAAATAATTATTGTTGGACAAGGCCAGAGAAATGAAGACATCAACATAAGGTATGCGTAATTAAAACTGTAATGAATATCAATAACCGACTTTCTGATCTATCTGAAACAATTTCTCTAACACAAAATGGTAGGGGCACAATGACGGTACTCGTTAGCGCAAAGACGCCGCTCATTGGATTAATTAGTTCCCCGTTCGGTAGAACATGCCGACATACTTTTGGAGCTTCTATATTCCATGGGATTAATACGAGAGACGCTCGATATTGGATCTGAGTGTATAACGTTACGTTTGAGGCGCTTGCAAATAACGACGCCTTAGATATTAATTTAGTTACACTGCAACATTTAGAACGCGGGGGTTTCGACGCCAAAACCAAATCGGGCCCTTAAAACTGATATGTATCTAATTTTGCTTAAGCTTCTGTTGTTATAGCTAGGTTTGATAAAGGTATCAAGAATTCGATACCAACAAGGTTTAAAGTAAAAATATTTAGTGATAAGTTGCAATACAGTATTTTGCATAGTTTAATATTATAAAATTCTCGTATCACAGTGGTTGTAACCGAACTCTTCCGAAACGGCTTGACCGATTTTTATGAATTTTTTAATGTAAGTATATTCGGTAGGTCTGAGCATAGGTCGTAAACTATTTTTTATACCCCTAAGTGATAAGGTTGTTTTTTTTTGAGAATTATTATGGTGAAACCTAGTTCGTAGGCACAGCTAGTCTTGTCTTCTTTTTCTTCTTCTTCTTATGAATCGCTGTGTGTTAGTCTCGCAAAAACTCTGAAATGGCTCAAACGATTCTGACAAAATTTTCTGTATGTGTTTGAATAGGTTCAGGGAAGGTTTATATTTACAATTGAACCCGGAAGGTGGCGCTGGAATAAGGCAGGACAACGTCTGCCGCGCTCACTAGTCTTTATATAAAAATCTAGCGCCACGATGTTTATCCGGGAGAAAATCCGAAAAATTAACCGATTTTGTTTTTTTTTTTCATTTATTTATCCAATAACAAAAATTTTACATAATTTACATCTATAACCTACCTACTGAAAACCCGTACAATGGGTTTATGTGTAGGCGGCTTGAGCCGTTTATCGCACAATCTTAAACATTATTTGTACCATTATATTATGTCTTTACATTATTTATATATATATATATATATATATATATATATATATCCTATTTATTTATTTAAATTTATGAAGTAATTTTTTAAATATTTTTTTACATTTCTTTTCGTTCTTACTTAATTTTAATTTCTGTACCAAGTCTTTTGGAAACGTGTTAAGTATGGACGGTAGCATATATTGCTTTGTTCTTTTTCCATATACATTTGATTAAGTAGGTAACATATATGCCAAGTTCCATAAGTTACATGGTCTCAAATTTTCAGGTAAAGTTCGTAACTTGTTTATTTCCTCGCATATTATCATTGGTTTCAGTTTGTCAAATACATTAATAACTCTACAATACCCTAATATTTTACTATAATCGTTACAGTTTTTGGTTTTGGGAGGAACAATAATCTTAAACATACCTAGCTGCAGCTTGTAAATATCTTCTAAATACGTTTTGTAACTTCGCCCATAAGTATTTAAACCATATGACACTACGGAATCCGCTAACGTTAGATACATTGTTCGTAGAGTGTGGTAGGGCAACTCTATTGATAGTTTCGTCAATAAAGAGCGTAGTTTATCGGTTGTCGCACACAGAGTTTGTAATTTGGTCTAACAAGAAAGATAATATTTATTTCGATAATTATTACCTCAATATTTATTATTATGAAATAAAATGTTTGACATTATTTCTATATTCCATAAGCTTGCAACAGATAGCGGTGTGAGTTAGGTAGTTTATCGACACACCCATGTCACGGTAAATTACCGTGCCCATGTTATGACAAATAAATTATCATTATCACATCACTTGGTTATCTCGGCTGGGTAACCTTTCAGTAGATGGAATTGTGTTTTGATTTCTTTAAGCTACAGTCTTAGTCAGCGCGTCGGTGGCGCTGTGGACTCGGCACTTGCCTTCCAATCGGGAGGTCCGGGGTTCGAGACCGCCAATGTGTTTTTCGTTTTCGAATTTCATATGTACAATTGTACATTTGTCCGACGCTCCTACGGTAAAGGAAAACATCGTAAGGCAACCTGCATACATCTGCGAAGAAATTCAAAGTTCATATGTGAAGTCGACCAATCCGCACTGGGACAGCATGGTTGACTAAGGCCTAAACACCCTAATTTAGGGTAGGCTTGAGCCCATCGATGGGGACGTATATGAGCTGTTGTGATGAAGCTACAGTCTATTCAACGTATGTATTGATTATAATAATACTTTATTGTTGTGTATCGTTTTTCTTGATGCTCAGCTCCTATTAGTCGTAACCTTCCTCGATAAATGGACTATCCAACAAAAAAAATATTTTTCAATTTGGATCAATAATTCCTGAGATTAGCGCGTTCAATCAATCAATCAAACAAACAAACAATCAAGCAAACTTTTTAGCTTTATAATATTAGTATAGATTTCAATCGATTCTACTTCAGAATACCTTCGATGACAATCAACTTGCTCGTTCAAATCTCAATAATATGAAATAGAGGCACTCACTCAGAACACAAAAAACATCGCCCCGGTCACGTCGCGTCCAATTACTTAAGCGACTCTGAAAATTTTGTCGGTGCTATGTATCTTATTATTAAATTCAAAAAGTACACGGCAACGTCCGGAAGCCCTTTAAAGCCCGCTGGCATATTCTTGCCAAGTTGAGGTATATCCTCACCGTTAGAGATGGCTTAAATTTTCATGTATATTTGAAGTTTTCCGGGTGAAGACTTCCCAACTCGTCTGATGGTCCTTAATCCCTTAACAATGTTAGTGGGAAGTATTTAGGTAGCGTTGGCAAGTTTTGCCTACTACACTGAAGAGTTAACTCCGAGTTAATATGTAAAGTATTCCAAGGTGTCTTTAACTACTTCGTGGACGTGTTTGACTAACTGATAAATAAATAAATGACGAAAACAAGAATCATTATTAAAGTCTTCAAAGAGAGAACTTGATAAACTTACTCTGTCAATTTAACTATCGAAAAATTACACGGTAATTTTTATTCATACTAGCTTGCAAGCAGTAACAGAGAGTTTTCTTTAAGCAAATGCACTTTTTTGATGCAATTCTCAACATGAATATATATAGCTATAGCTATAGATAAATATATATATATATATATAACTATAGATAAATAGATAAAATTGTTTTAATATTTTTTTTTTTTACAATTACAGGGAACCTCTTGCCCTTTATGTCACCTGATGGTAAGTGACGATAAGGCCGAAAGTGGAAGCAAGCTTCACCTGGAATCCTCAACATTAGGAACGGGCTATCTTACCTCTAATTGTCGGAATACAACAATACTATAAACATTGTTATTATGGTGACAAACTTAGGTAAGTCGGTGGTAGCTAGCCGGGCTCAGGAGCCCTACCACCGACCAAACCGAGCAGAAAAATTTCTGCCCCCCCTGGGAATCGAGCCCCGGACCTCCCGATCATTACCCGATGGTCTCACCCACTAGACCACGGAGGCGGCCAAGAGAAACAGCTACGGCTATCCAAAGAAACTCCGCAACACTCAAAAGTTATTTTATAAATAATGGTATAAGCTGATAGATTAATATAAAGCCGTTGACAGAAAAGTACTAATCAGCGAACCCATAGTTCAACTAATTACAATACTTTACGATCCGAAAAACGAACCTACCGCAGATGCTGCATAAACAGCCTATGACAAACAGAAAGATGCTGACACATTAACGTCAGTCAATACGCGACTTTGTCTCGCTTGACGGAAAAAGCAGATGCTTGTAATGTCATCTGTTTCAAAACTAAGAATGAGGGGGCAGCGGTATCTTACACTAACATAAAAGACGCCGGCAGCTGACCTGATTTTAGGGAATTAAGCAAAAGATGGTTCTGAACTTTGTTTCAAGTTTATATTTTAAATTGTATTATATCAACATGATATAATATTTAAAAATCCTAACATAGTAGATAACTCCTATCCCTAGTTTTTTTCTGTTATGTGGCCAAAAATAAGCCAATCAACTTTAGGTGGGTACATTTTAAACAAGGAAACAATATACATACATGCAAATATTTAAATGGTTTAAATCAGTGATGGGAAATGACTATTATTGGCATTGTACAATATATTTCAAAATATGGTGGAGTGTCGGCAAAAAATTGCGATATACATTAACAAAACAACACATATATTTACATATAAAACACAACAATTATGTATTTAATATAATTTAAGACCTTAATTTCACAGATTTCGCTCTTAACCGATCGGAGACATGTTTCTATAACATCGTATTGTTTTGAACCCGTACCAAATGTCACCATATGGGCGACGGAGACAAAACAATAAAGAAAGATAATAATCAATGGCAGTTGGCCGCCTCGAAGACGGCGCTAATTACCTTTTTAAGTATTTTCTTTTATTGGTTTACTGTTTTGTGTGCACTGCCGTCTGATTGTCAGACGAGATAAAGGAACACGGTGACAATAAAAAGCAGAATTAAGGCTTCGTGCGAATTGCGATTTCGTTATTTCTTAAATGCAGATAATGACGAATGAATTATTTTTAATTTCCTACTTCAAAAGAGGGATTCACTTTGAAAATGTTTAATTATCACAATTAAATTATATGGATAACTCATAATGGAAACCTCTTTCACTATATGTCCGGTGATAAGGGTCAATTAGTTTGAATTTATCTCTAAGACTCAAAGTAATTCAAAATAATAGAGTCCATTTCTTCACCACGAAAATTTCAGTACGAGCGAGTAATAAAAATTATAATACAAATAATTTAACGATAGCGTTCAACATAACGCTACAAATGATTGAGAGTATTGTTAGCCGGCATTCCGGTCTTACGGAAGTATCTAACTAAGTGGTGCTGCACCACTTACCTTAAGTGAAACGTATGTATGCAAATCAGTTTGTTAAATTGTATTAAATAAATACCTCAATAAAAATATCCATCGCTTATAAACCTAATAAATGAAATAAAAACTCTCATAAAACACAACAAATGATTTCAAAGACGCGAGGAAATATCGAAGATTTTTAGAATTTAATCGAACAGATTGACGAAGGATATCGCCCGAGGCGCAGCCGCCATTTCCAATTTCTCAAAGATACGTCGACTCGCTTAATCGAAATATTATGTTGAAGTATTCCAAGAATAAATCTCTGGTCATTTTTCAAAGTAACACGGGGACGTTCCAAAAGACTGTAGTAATATTTTATTGTTAATTATCTTTTTTAGCTGTTTCAATTAGCATACAAACTATGATCGGACCAATTACATACAAAATAGACAAGTCAATGGCATCCGCTTTGCAGTTATAAGTTTCGTTATGTGGATTATTTATGAATATAACATTTGATTTGTATTCTCTAGGCGTTAATTAAATATTTCGTTAACTAAATTTTTTTTGCAAACAATTTATATATATCAAATTAGTGTTATACTACATATGTTTTTACGTTATTTGTAATCAATTTAGTGTTATACTTAAACAGTAACAAAAGACCACATAGAACCCCATTAAGTCCGCCTTAATTCTCAAACGCACTTTCTTCAAAGACGCGCGGAACTCCGAGAGTGGGAAAACAATCCAAAGTGTTTTCCTATTTCTCTTTGACATCAGTCGACAACCCCAACATTTGTTCCCTGCTGCTATATGTCGAGGAGGAATGTTTAGTTTATTTAGACAGACTCCAGTTGTGCAAACCTTGATGGCACGAACCTAATTACGTCAGTAATAAATATTCACTAGCGATAAACTTGGAGAATAATTTACGATCATGTAAACGATTCATTTTGAGTCATGTTCTGTGGTGGGAGCAGAGATGCGACATGAAAGTTTGTTTCGATCGATTATTGTTGCTGATAGGGTAAGCTGGGGGTTTGCAACAGACATATTCGAAAATTATTATTTATCATTTTTCTGTAAAGCTTAGAGCCAAAACTGCGCTGGTCATATAAATCTCGTCGACCTGCCACTATAACTGCAAAGTTTGCCGTATCATGATTCATCTTGTTAAATTCATCGCGGTTGTGAATAAAAAATTTGGCAGGAAATTATATAAACTGTTTAATAGCTTATTCATTTTTATTGCTAATTTTTGTAGGTGGTAAGGCTACCGATATCGCGTGTCTAGCTGTCATCGTCTCAACTAAGTTTGTAGCTAAAAAACTAACATTATTCTGTTTCGGCCATTAGAGGTAAGAGGTAAAATAGACAGGTGCTCTATGGTTGAGGAGTCCAGGTCAAGCCTACTTTCATCTCCGGTCTTGTCATCACTTAACATCATATGAAAGATGAAGGCCAAATAAGGAAACCTTTCTTGTTGTGTGTAAAAATAAATGTTTCCTGAATATGAATGGTTTTCGTGTACGTTCTTATTGTCTCTCAACAGAGCACTCAACGTGACTTTAATCAAAAATGAACGGTTGAAGATTATTATAGGCTACTCTTTGCTAAGGAAATGTAATCGTATTCTTATAAGACATCAGATTTCTAAAATGTTCACCTTGTTCAGCATTATCAACTCAATTGTCTGAATACTTTAACTGAAACTCACTCTGTTACTAAAAAGGAGAAATTTTCAGCCGCGATGAACTTTAACGCTTTAATACTTTTCTTTATAAGAGCCTTTTAACTTTCTTAACATGCTTATACAATGTCCTCTTCATCTACAGTTCCAAACAAAGTTACGTAAGTGGAAACGAAGATCGTCACGTATGTCAATTCTCAGGAGCACCTTCCGACATATTCTCTTAAAGTGGAAAGTTCAGGAGAAGCTCTTTAATTAGTTATTCGTATTAATTAAGTAGCGCGCCTAAGTAACCGTGTGTTCTTACGCTGTGGTTGCAGAGTTCGTGCGTAATTGTCAATTTCAATGGGGTATTTAAGGTGAGCTGTCGTTTGGGTGGGTTACTTACACGAATTACGTTAAAATTGTCATGTAACGTATTTTTAATACATTTTGGAAAAATTATACAGTTTATACCAGATTATAGGACAGTTTATAGGAAAATTATACAGATATTTCTTACTCTACTTTTGTATATTAGGTCCTTACATATGAAATTGGCGTTTTGCCGTACTGGCCACTTTGATCTCAAATATATCCTCTATGGTTAGGAATTCCAATTTCAAATTTATACAGCTATTTACTCATGTATTAGGGTTTCGAAAATTATAATTCACTTGTTTTTTCCTCAATTGTTTTGGACTTTTCAATCAATTGTTTTGTTTTCAACTTTTTTGGAGTCAATTTTCGCTTGGGGCATGGTTTGGCTGGTTCGGCAGGGTTCAGCCATTGCGATGAGCGCTTCCGATTATTGTACAGGACCCACTTTTCATCATAAGTAATGATTCGATTTAAAATCCCTTCATTATTGTGCCGGTTGAGTAATGCAACGAAACTGTCAACGCGCGTTTGTTGTTTGCTTCACTCAATTCGTGAGGTACCCACCTTTCAAGCTTTTTCACCTTCCCAATTTGCTTCAAGTGGATTAAAACAGTTTTATCACTAACACCGCAGCTTGCAGCTAATTCGGACGTGGTTTGCGATGGATCCGCGTCCACAATAGCCTTCAATTCTTCATTATCAACTTTGGTCTCCAGCCGTCCACGGGGCTTGTTCTGCAGGTCGAAATTTCCAGAACGAAAACGTTGGAACCAAAAACTCAGTGTTTTCTTATGCGGCACCGTCGCCATACACATCATTAATCCTAATATATGAGATGTTCAGCCGAGAATTTCCGCTTTACACTTTGATTATTTTCTTGACAAATATTTCAAATTTGGTTTTTCAAAAATTACAAATATGATTTGTCTAGTAGACAGTATTTAGTCAGTATTTTTGTACTTATATCATTACATTCCAAAACTTTCATGAAGATATAGTAATAAAATTAATAGTACCTTGTAATAAAACAAATATAAACAAAAATTTAACAAAATCTATACATTCATGACTGTGATAGAACTCTCACTTATAATAAAAGAAACAAACTAAAATTTAGCCATCCAACATTTAATTTACGCAAATACTTATCGAAATTCTCTCCTTTGAGGAGAATGGGCCGAATTAGCGAGGTGTGGAAGTTTTGTTTCGTAAATACAAGCACACCCGGTTGGATCACAATTGGAGGTGGTAACAAAGTTGCTGTGTTACCGTAAATGAGCGCAATTAAACTCCAAATTCGTGTTCACAAATAAATTTTAACGAATTCAAATTCAAACGCAGTAGGAAAATTCCAACTCGCGGCGGCAACTTTACCGCCGTTCGCGGGTGGAAGTGTGGAACTCATTTCAATACACGTCTTCAATATTAAATACAAGTTAAATAAAGACAGTTCGCACAAGTGTCGGCTCACGTGGCACGCACGGGGAACAAGCAGAAATACAATTTGCGAAAGTTACGTTTGTGTCAACAGAATTAATTTCATAAATTTCAAGAACAACAACGTTGTTATTTCAATTGGTGAATAGAATGCTCTGCAGATGTATTGCTATTTAACGCGTACAATATCGGTTGGTTATGTTTACAGAACGATAATCAAATACAATGAAGGACAGTGATAATATTGAGCACTGCACAACGTTAGTCCGATGTATGTGTAATGGTAGGCATTAAGGCGCATAGTAACGTCAATCATAAAAGATCACTGCAGAAAAAACCGGTTCTCTTCATAAATATTTAATAAAAAAATCTTTAAAAAAGATATGTTATTATTCAACGCATTCTTTAGAGGATGGTATTTTTAATTTTTTGATAAATTAATTAAAACTTGGTTAAAATGTGACCCAAACATGCCTCGATCTTTAAACTATAAACCTAATCGCTTCGTAAATATTAAGTTAAATCACATACTTTCGATTTCAATAAATAAAGTGAACAATATTCTAGGGGATGGTCTTTTTAGATTTTTCTTATTCGCCTTTATTAATTTTTTATTGAAATAATTCATCTTACGCGTAAAGGTTTGCTTGAATATTCCCCTCACTCTCACTCACTCACTCCTATGTAATCAGTGCAGGACGATCGACGCAAGGTCATTAGGAGCACTATGCGCCTTAAATGGGTTCAAACTATTATTCGACTTGCCTTTTATCATTGGGCCTAGACTTGTGGAATTTAATTTTATAATAATTTATGTAAAGTAACCACTATAATGATTGGCTGCATTGATTACCCATCATGATTAAATTGAACCAAATATTACCCATTTTAAGCATCCGTTTCAATCATAGCTTACCACGACTTAGCATATTTTAATTTGCACATATTCAAAGAAAAGTTACTTAGGTACTTTTTCATTTTAAAACAATATTAATTAAAAGCATAGCTTTCTTGCTCCACCATATTTTGCTCTAATGCGAATACTCGTTTCCAATGTTATTTGATTCTGTATATTTTCCAACTGAATACTTCTTAAGAAGTTAAAACAAAAACTTCAGTGCGAATCGAATAAATTTGATAGCTTATCAACGCATGCCAGCAACTAAAACAAAATCCAAGTAAAAAGGCGCGTACTCATATCGTATCTTCGAAGTCGGAGCCCTAAATCTTTGTCAAAGTCAGTTTAATCGAAGTATTTAATCCCGCCGGAGTATACGAATGAGTTAGATATTATTTAAGTCTTGTCATGCGATAACGTGGTCGGACCACACAGTTATCGTATTGGACTAATTAAAACCCTCTAGGCCCCGGTAAGGTATTGCGAGATAAAGATTAATGCTTTCATGTCAAATAATTTACTCAGATATCGGGGTATTGTCAGTTTTGCATGCTTCATTGCGACCATGTTGCTTTTCAATTTTTGTACTGCGGTTTTTAGGTCAGTTGTTGGTAATTAAGTTGTTGTTGATTGATAGCGTTTGTCTGGATTACGTTGTGAATGTATGCCGTGAATGTATGCCGGAAATAAATATTTGGTACATAAAATATTTTTGACCGACGGGTGTGGGATGGATAAAAAGATCTTGAACGTTAAAATGGATACAGGTATTTAGTACTTACAAACAAAACATTGGATAATTTTTTATTTGTACTAAAAGGTATTTGTCCAACATTTGAGTCTTTCAGTTCAAATGACTCAAAGGCAACCAATCTTAGAATGTGAATCTATTGACGGATTCAGAACAATTTATTATTATAATGGGTCAGCCGAATTTGGCTTCGGCGACTACAGGACCTGTAGTCAAAGTATCATTCGCGTTCATTTTGTTTGCGTTATAGTACACAAGCTAGTAAGTAGACCCATGTACAATAATTACTATGGCCAAAGATGCAAAAAATACTTAGTACCGACCATATTTAACAGCCTGCCATTCGAAAAATGTGCTTCAAAAACAGCATTTAAATCAAAATTAAAAATATTCCTTTTTGAGAAATTCTATGAAAACCTCAGAATTTTTGATTAATTTATTTGTTTGCATATCTATTATTTAAATAATTATTGTCATAATAGATATAGTATATACTTATTTATAATGCAATTAAATTGAAAGTATAATGGGAGCTACGTCTGCCAACAAACTGCTTTGCAGTTTGGCAGAAGTAATACATATTGTAAAATGGTGATGTTCGAAATAAACGCTTTTCATTTCATTTCATTTTTAATTTTCAAGTAAATAGTCTTTGTTTTCTTTGTGGTTACACTTTCCGTTTCTGCGTATCAGCTGTTCGTATCAGCTGTTTTCTTCTATTAGGTCCACTTTGCTCTAACTGCTTATAGTCTTATTATGGTATGTTGAAGACTCGGTTCAAAAAAAATTTTTTTTTTTACAAACATACTATATGGATTTATTCGATTTCGTAAAAAGTAACTACTTATTACCTAAAAATGGGTCGTTTCACTATTAAAGATATGATTCGCGCCGTACATTTAACCATTTTAAACGTAAAGGATAAAATAAAACTACAATTGTAAGTAGATTATGGTGTAATTCTTACGTTTTTATATTGTTACTTTTACGAAATCGTAAAACGTAAATTTGGTGCAACCGGCCGTTACAGTCCGAATCGGCAACACGCCCCTGATTAGCGATGGCACGTTCAGTTAGATCAAACGAGTTTGGCAACGGCGGCGCCTCCCAAACGCCGGTAATGTGTTTACCATGAAACGCAAACAAAAGTTGTCAAGTTCTCCACCGGCTTTTGTCCCGCCCGTTTTTACCGAAGAAACGAGCAAGAACTTATGCTAATTGTCCACGTTTCATCTTCAAAGTGATGTAGTTTCGGTGCAGCTACAAAGTTTGCTCGCTCTTTAATTAGGGCGTGTTTATGTCTTGAGAGTTTCTCCCGGATGCGTGTCGAAGTGGAGACGGAAAGTGAAAACCTGGTATAATTAAATTCTTTCAACTTTATACTTTACTTATTTAGATATTTTTCATTGTGTCAAATTGTGTATTTAGCTTCGGTGGCGTTGTGGACTCGGCACTGGCCTTCTAATTATTCTAATCGGGATTAATTCTAATCGGGAGATCGCGGTTTGATCCTGCCATGTACCAATGTGTTTTTCGTTTTCCGAATTTTATATTTACACTAGCTGTACCCGCGACTTCGTCCGCGTGAAATAGTAACTTTTGTTGAGGTTGATAAAAAGTAGCCTATGTTATACCTTATATAATTAGCTATCTATTAGTGAAAGTCCCGTTAAAATCGGTCCAGCCGTTCCGAAGATTAGCGTGAACAAACAGACAGACAAACAGACAGACAGACAGACAGACAAAAAAAAATTAAATTTTGTTTTTGTTATTGGTACCCGATATACATTCATACCCATTTAGTAAAAACTTGTTATTTTGACATTACAAACAGAAACAGACAATTTTATTTATTTGTATAGATTTATTCGACGCTCCTACGGTGAAGGAAAACATCGTGAGGCAATTTGCATACTGCCAAGAAATTCAAAGGTGTACGTGAAATCGACCAATCTACACTGGACCAGCGTGGTTGACTAAGGCCTGAACACCCTAACTTAGGGTAGGCTTGAGCCCCTCGGTGGGTGGCGAATATGAGCTGTGATGATGATAATGATGTGTTTTCAGTTGTAACTCATTAAATATATCGACTGACGGCAACTTTATGATATAACATAAAAAATAAAAATGAGAACCTTGAAATCAAATATAATGAACGTGAATAAAAATGAGGTATGATATCATTATCATCATCATCATTTCAGCCAAGAGACGCCCACTGCTGGACATAGGCCTCCCCCAGGGATCTCCAAACCGATCGATCCTGCGCCTCCCGCATCCAGCGGCTTCCCGCGACCTTCACCAGATCGTCGGTCCACCTTGTGGGGGGCCTACCAACGCTGCGTCTCCCGGTACGCGGCCGCCACTCAAGGACCTTTCCGCCCCAACGGCCGTCAGTCCTGCGAGCTGTGTGTCCTGCCCACTGCCACTTAAGGTTTGCAATTCTTTGGGCTATATCGGCGACTCTAGTTCTTCTACGGATCTCTTCATTTCTGAAAAGATCGCGATCTCTCCCTGAGAGTATTAAGAGAGCTCGTACGCTGGAGTCCTTTAAGAAGCAAGTCCGAAATCACTTTCTATCCTTAAATCCATAGCCTGCATTGTCCAAATTTAGCTACTACTGTACCCATCCTCGATTTGAATTTCCTTTTTGTATTTCCCTGGTCCAAGGTTGCCTGGAAGAGATAGCTTATTAGCAATAAGGCCGTCTGTGTTGTACATCTGCGTTGTTTTTTAAAAATATTCTGTTTTAATATCTTTGTGTGCAATAAAGTATTTATATTATTATTAATATAAAAGCAACTGAAAACGTTAAATTTTCAAGAGAGGCCGAAGCATACAAAAATGTTTATTATAAAGTTTGCTAGACATGTTTGCGTATTTTCCTTTGTATATTCAAGCGAGATTATAGAGTCCGAATCAAGCTCCCCTAGCTTCTAAAAGTAAAGTTTGATCAAGTGGGAAACGTTCAAAAGTTTATGCTTGCCGCAGGCAGGGAGATAAATATTCATGAGGTTTAACTCGGAAGAAACTTATTTCCACGTCAGTGTCTGTCCATCTGTACATTTGTAATGAAACGACTTATAACAGTCTGTCTTAATACTTTTAATTTGCGTTCCTCTTTAATATTCTTCTTTCCGCCCGCCTCCAAAGTTATAATGGGAATAGATAAGGACTGTGGTACGCAATCACTCTGAATTAATTGTTAAGAACGTGCGAAAGCTCTCTCTCCTTTTGTGTCTACGTTGTTACATTTTACGTGGGAAATTATGCCAGAAACATTTTCTTCTTTATCCTAATGCGGAAAGTAAGGTGTACTTTTAGTGATGACAAAATTGCGTACGCGTGTAGAGTTATAATTTTACTTGCTTATTAATGGCGATTAGTTATCGTACCCCATGAGTTATCGTACCCCATGAGTTATCGTACCCCATGAGTTATCGTACCCCATGAGTTATCGTACCCCATGAGATTTAAATGTGTTAAACTTATCTCCATACAGAGCTTTATCAAAATCCCTCAATGTTTTTGCGAATATCATTTAATTAAATTTTTTAGTAGTGCAATGTTGACAATAGTAGGAAATAAAATGTTAAGAATGTTATTAAATTAGACTGAAAGTCCAGCTTCAGAACCTATGTTGGGATTCAGAAAACTGGTCTAATTCTAAACTGTATCTTTCCTTTTTAGGGTTCCGTAGTAACGTGAGCTGACCGCCGTCATCGGCGACGACCTCTCCCTCCAGAACGTGGTCTGTGCCATGCTGGAGGGAGAGAGGACATGGGACGCGGTAAACTCCTTCTGCGTGGATGTGATGAAGCAGAAGGAGTCGGCGGAGAGGGCCAGCGAGGAGAATCCCATGGCCGATCCGTACCGCCGTAGAAGGAGGGGCGGAGGAGGCGGAATTACGCCCGCCTTCTTCCTCCTGACGGCAACCAGCGGGGCCCTGGGTTGGGAAGCCCGGGTTCTGCATTGCATCGGTTGCCGCCAGTCGCTGATCACCGGCCTCCCCCTTTTGGGGGGGTGAGAGGGGCTCGCCATAGGCGAGCAGACGCCGACGAGGTCGTGGATGTGTTCATTCGAGTTCCCGTGACCTTGTCCGGCAGCGACACGGCCTTCCTCGGCGTGTCTTCTTCTGATAAGGAAGACACGGCGATGATGGACGTGCTCGCGCCAAGGCGTGTGTGAGGCGCATCGGTGGGTTTTAGTCGGTAGGCCGTGGTTCCTGGCTGGCACTCTGCCCCCAGGGGCCGCGGAGAGTTCGACATAACCCCGCGCCTTCCCAAGCGCGGGGTATGCGTAATGCATTTCCCACCGAAAAAAAAGGGTTCCGTAGTAAACAAGGAACCCTTATAGTTTCGCCATGTCTGCCTGTCTGTCTGTCCGCGCTTTTACTCAGCGACTATTAGTACTAGAAAGCTGTAATTTGGTATGGGTATGTATATTAATCCAAAAAAGCCAAAAAAGTGTTGGAAAAAAACATTTAAAAAATTTTTTTAGGGTAGCTTTCATACAAGTAAAGTGGGAGTAATTTTTTTTCTCAACTAACCTATCGTTTGGGGTATTGTTGAATAGGGCTTTAAAAAATAATGTATAGGTTATGGACACGTGAAAAAAATTACAACAGTAGTATATATAACGAAGTTTAAAGGAAAACTATCAGAGTTGAGTACTAAGTACAAACTAAAGAGTTATAGACGACTAACTTATAAAATGTACTCGGAAATGTAAAATTTCATTGAAAATTAGTACTGAATATAAAATTACGAACCACGTGAAGTTAATGAAATATAAAATCATTGCAGCTTTAATAATAATAATGCCTAATTTAATAGCAACGTATTTAGTAATCTGTGGCAAAGTGTTGTGAGGTGAGAGTGTGAAACTCAAAGTTGGCAATTTTTACCTTTTGGTTTCCATGGAACCTTAAAATACGATTATCCTGAGTAAATTCCTAATCTATTTTGAAACAACAATTTTTACTGTACTTATTATTGTTACAATATTAAAGGACACATCAACATTTAACCTGCTGAGTAATCACAATGTAAAAATTATTGCAAACGACGTCTCATTTTTGTCAAACAACTTTTCCACCTCATTAGCGTATGCCAAGTTACGTGCCCAGAGCTCGCAACTTCAAAACTGGTATAAAACATACTTTGCGAGATATTTTCCGCTACAACTTTTTAATGTTGTGGCGACGTAAGGGCTAAGTGAGGCTTCTAAGCTCCTTAATGGAGAAGTCAGACGTTAGTGGTCATGATCCGACGTGGAGTTACCAAGGAGATGCTTCGGCGTAAGTGAGCAAATGTTTACGACGTGAGTACCCAGTATTACTCTTTAGCAAGAGTGCAGTAAAGGATACATAGTGGGATTGCTCTTTTATTCCTGGTCGACGTTTCGTCTAATTGCTTCAGCTGAAGGTCGACTGGGTACACTCAGTTCTAGCGGCCCAAGCTCTAGATAATACACGCCTTACGCATAATTAACGTTAAGTGAGTTTTTTTTTCTATTGGTGTACCCAATGTAATATGGGGTTACAGAAAAAGCAAACTATAATTATAATGTAACTTTATCTGGTAGTTAATTATTCCCGGACACATTCCTAAATATTACGAATGTGCTACTACCAATGCAATGTGACAAATGAGGCCCTATTTTAATCAACTTCACAAAAAAGTGGAGGTTCTCAATTCGCTTGTATATTTTTTATGCTTATTACCTCATAAATAGCTCCGTCATTTATGAACCGACTTAATTTTTATTTTGGTTTAAGAGAGTATACTTTCCGATTGGTCCTATTGTCACTAAGTCAGGATCTGGTGATGGAATCCCAGAAAAGTCGAGGGGAACCCTCGAATTTTAAAGGTTCGTCGAACGTATTTCATGTTTTTGCGTCTACTAGTCATAAGCTCAGGTATTTGTGTCTACTAGTCATAAGTCAAGCTGATGATGGATGGATCCTTAGATTTTTAGGAGTTAGAAGTTAGTTTTTTACATACAACAGGCGCTTGACTCTTAGCTGTATTCCTACAAGTTACTTCGTTGAGGTGGTATAAAGTTCACTAAAAAGATTTAAATAATATAAAAATTTACAAAAATAAAAACTGACTTCAAAAACACAAAAAAAAATGTTAAATAATATACACACAACATCACATTTTTTATTTTAAAGTCGATGCCAAAATTTACGTCATGATCATCGATCATCCGCACCAGCTTCAACATTAAAAAAATGTGATATCGTGTGTATTCTTATATTATTTTTGACTACTTTGTGTTTTTGAAGTCACATGCTTTTTTTATAAAACAATGTTTTGTATTACTCGTTTGAAATAGCATATAACCGATAGCGTTGATCGATTGAAAAATACAGAGTTTCTGAAGTGTATCGAAAGTCTAAAGAAATCAAGCACTCCCATCTGAAACAGTAGTATACCAGACCATTAAATAACAGGACTCCTTACCAGCCCTCCCTACTCAATAGCTTCAGTTGCCAACTGAGAACTGAAATTTTGAAAAACGTTAATTGAGTGAGTAGGAATTGTTTTTTTATGGTAACGGTCACTATATCAGTAGATAACGGACATAATATATATAATATAGACTGTGTTTTAAAATTACCAGTTCTGATTTGGCAACCGCAGTGAATAGGGGAGCTGGCAGCAGTTGCTTAGGTGGGTGTCGGTCAAACATTTATACGCGACGAAGATAGGGTAACCTATATGAAAGTTTTGGTTGTAAACTTACGCTTTGTTTGAGTAAATACCAACTTAAACTCATTGTCTTCTTCATAATGTAGATTATCATATATAGATGACATTAGAGAAAGCGAGAAAAAAAGAGAGCGTCAGTGGCGCTGTGAACTCGGTACTGGCCTTCTAATCGGGGGGCCCAGGTTCAATCCTGTACCAATATGTTTTTTCGTTTTGCAAATTTCATATGTAAGTACATTTGTGGGGCACTCTTAAGGTAAAGGAAAAAATCTTGAGGCAACCTGGCTGGATAAACTTGCGAAGAAATTAAAAGGTGTATGTGAAGACAAACAATCCGCACTGGACCAGCGTGGCTAAGTCCAGGGGCCTTACCATGATCGTTTATAGCAGGGTTAAAACAATATTGTAATAGAGACACCGCTCTTGCTGCGTATAGCGCCATTCCGGTCTCAGCGCGGTTTTAATATTGTTTTAAGCGATTAGGGGGCTGAACACCCTAACTTAGGTTAGGTTCGAGCCCCACGGTGGGACATTGCAAAATGATGATGTTAGGGAAACACTTCAGCGGCGTGTGTGTATGTGTGCGCGTGTGTATATACATATGTGTGTGTATGTGTATGTGTATGTGTGTGTTCGTGTGTGTGACTTGCATGTGTTTGTGCGTGCGCGCGTGTGTTTGTGTGTATTCCAATGAAATAAAAAAACTAAGTACCTAAGTATAGGATAATAAAAAATACCTTAAATAAATAAAAAAATGCTCGCATTTAACTGAATCGCTATTTATTGTGTCGCAGTGTTTTAAGTTGATCTACCAAATTCATATAGAGCCATAACCACTTGTTCTTGAACTTGAGATATTTTCATGCACTCACGGACCTTTCAGTGGCCGGGCACGTACAAATCCCATTTCGTCAGATCCCCAATTCGTGCCAATGGCGCCAAATGGTCGAGCGACATAAGTCATCGCTTCAAAATAGATGGAAATGATATTGCCGGAAGTCATTGCGCACATTTTTATTCCTTTCACTAGTTGTTGTCCGCGACTTCGTTGGCGTTCAATTCAGTTTTATCGCGAGTTACCCTACATCGCGACTTAAACACCAAATTTCAAAACAACAAAGAAAGCGTGTGTGAAAGTGACACATACAGACAGTCAAACACCCTAATACTTGCTCATCTATACCTACTAATATTATAAAGAGGAAAGATTTGATTGTTTGTTTGTATTGAATAGGCTTCGAAACTACCGAACCGATTTTGATGAAAGTTTATGTAGGGATAGTTCGAGACCAGGGGAAGGACATAGAGTAATTTTCACCAAATTTCAAAACAACAAAGAAAGCGTGTGTGAAAGTGACACATACAGACAGTCAAACAGCTTAATACTTGCTCATCTATACCTACTAATATTATAAAGAGGAAAGATTTGATTGTTTGTTTTGAATAGGCTTCGAAACTACCGAACCGATTTTGATGAAAGTTGGTGTAGGGATAGTTCGAGACCAGGGGAAGGACATAGAGTAATTTTCTTACGGGAAAAAAATTCCCACGGGAAAACAAAAATAACGCGGGCGAAGTCGCGAACGGAAAGCTAGTTTATTATACTCGAATTCACTCCATTCAGTTTATTACTTTTTACAATAAAGTTCCATAAATTATAATTTGCCATAATTTAATCATTGTTTAAAGCGCATGTAAAAAAAACAAATGAGTAAAGGATATTATAAAGTCAATGATTATTTGAACGATGCCAATTCGTGGTGTTAATTTGTAGATTTATTATTAAGTAAGTATTGTTGTATACAACTTTTTATGTAAATAAATATTGTTGAAACCATCAACGTCGGTGGCGCTGTGGACTCAGCACTTGTCTTCCAATCGGGAGGTCTGGGGTTCGAGACCGCCACGTACCAATGTGTTTTTCGTTTTTCGAATTTCATAGTACATTTGGCTGACGCCCCTACGGTGAAGGAAAACATCGTGAGGCAACCTGCATACATCTGCGAAGAAATTCAATGGTGTATGCGAAGTCGACCAATCCGCACTGAGCCAGCGTGGTTGACTAAGGCCTAATCACCCTAACATAGGGTGGGCCTCGGCGGGGACGTATATGAGCTGTGATAATGGTCGACATATTTTTTTTTTAATGTCAGTACATTCCTGATAAAGTTGATAAGTTTCTTGCGCCCATTCTTCTACTCAGATAAAAGATGTCCTGAATAGGTGGTAGGTAGTCATATTTGAATAAAGAATATTTTGATTTTGATTGACGAAAGTAGGAGGTCCGACGGACGCCCCCTTAATTGAATCTTTAATTTGGATATTATATGGCTTATTAAATGAAAATAGCAAAATCTGAGTTGCAGATTTTGATTTTTGGAAATGTAAGTGAGGGTCGATTGCGTAGTGCGTAAGCCCGTCGTCGCCTTCCAATCGGGAGGTAGCGATTCCAACCCCGCCACGTACCACTATGTTTTCAAATTTTGAATCTTATGTACGTTTATTCGACGCTTTTACAGTGAAGGAAAACATTGTGAGGAAACCTGCACACACCTATGAAGAAAGAATTTATTTACAGGTTGTGTGTGAAGTCGACCAACCCGCACTTGGCCAGCGTGGTTGACTAAGGTCTAATCGCCCTAGCTTAGGGTAGGCTCGAGATCCTCGGTGGGGACGTATATGAGCTGTTGATGACGATGATGATGAAGTGAGGGTTGAATGAACCAAATAAACAATTATTGCATATAGTTGACTTTCATTGAAAACATTTTCGCTGTCTCTGAATAATTAACAAAACAAAATTAATACTTAATGATTCCCAACGAAAGATCACTTCAAAGTTCAGTGATACGATGTCGTCTCAGACGGCAAATAGTGTTAAAATTTTCGATTAAATTGTAATTGCAATCAGAGACTTCTCTTAAAATTTTAATAGAAGCGTTTCAAAATTAATGATTTATTATAAGCTGTGTGCAAATCGGCGTTTTCGTACTTTTAAATTACTAACTAATAATATTTTAGAGTGGTAAAAGTAAATTTTTACTTAATAGTGATATCTACTATGGTTGCAAAATACCTTTTAGTGGCTCAAACCGTTGTACCAAAGTTATATAGGAAAAATGTACATAATATGTATATATTATATGTCTTAGAATATCTAATCTGCCTATAGGATAACGGTAACAGCGTAAAATTTTAGATTTCTGAATCTTGGAAGATTAGGAACCTTATATCTCTTATAATGTCTTTGCTTATATCGTTACAGTCGAAATTGTTGTTAATATGACATATCATATTATCAATGCTCGGTTCTTGATAGTGTTGCTTACCACATAATAATATACCACATAATAATGCTATTTAAATGAACATTATATTTAAAAATTTCAATCAAGAATCTGTCACAAAATACAAGTGGAATATTTTTTTTTCAAGACAAGATAAGTGCGTGAAAAATACGACGCAAGCTTAAATTAACCAGCAACAGAATAAGTAGCCACTACGCTTAACATTTCTTTGGCATCACAAATCTCAGTAAAATTGAAACTTAAGCAAAAATAATGTAAGCATTTCTGTTCTTTTTCAGCAAGAGGTCGCTAAATAAACTGACAAAATAAGTCCATCGAATTTAAAAGAGAGCCTTTTGGTAATTGCCCTTATAACTGCTTGGGGATCGTAAGATGATGTAATGAGCACTTTGAGGGGCCCTTAAGACTCCGATTTCCTTTGTTAGTTGCCGTCTTTGAGTTTATTATGCTGTGGAATTTAGAAAAAGTATCAAGGATTTTTCGGTTAGTTCAGCTTTTACAAATATTTATGAAGGCTAAGTCTGTATCAAACACGATCTCCAAGTCTGTATTGAAAAAGGTCACAGTAAAAAAGACGACGCAGCTAAAATTAATTTATTGTCACAAGTGTACAAGTGTTCATGCTGAAAAGTTTGTTTGTTTGTTTGGTTGAACGCGCTAATCTCAGGAACTACTAATTCAAATTGAACATTATTTTTGTGTTGGATAGTCCATTTGTCGAGGAAGGCTATAGGCTATATAACATCACGCTACGACTAATAGGAGCTGAGCATCAATGAGAAATGTTGCAAAAACGGGAAAAAAATATATGGCGAAACGTAGTTCGCAGGCACAGCTACTTTATAAAAAAACGCGTATCTAATACCTCAATAAGATAAAGAATATCTGACTAAGTACTAAAGCAACCTACAGATCTTTACATATATTATTAAAATGTGCAATCTTTCAATCCCTCCTCTGAAAGCAAAAGAAAATACCGGAAGGAGAGTGGTTTTCACTGTCATTATGGTTCATTATAGTCGAAAGCTTTTATTGAAGATGCTACGTCTGCCTCGACTATCGTTACCTCGAGATCACCTGAAAAATTCTGAGTGTGGAAGTCTTTGATGTTAAACGTAAAAGCAAATTTCAACTTTAAAATGGGGAAATCTTTCTTTCGTGGAAAGCACTTGAGATTTCAAGAAGGAATGGAGCATTGCTTTTGCAAATATAGAAATTGGGATTATTTGAACGATAACTACATTTTTATCGTATTAGTTAATTATTAATTGTTTTTGGCAAACATATTGTTACTTATCTTTGAACAACAGTGCATAAGATTCATCTTTAATTGAAAAATAATGATACCTACACAAAATATAAAAAAATAAAAATAAGTTCTATATTGATGCTTTAAAAGCCCGATTTATGAAATTAAATGATAGTAAAATGATGACCTTTTTTGTAAACACGAGTACATCACATTTTAATGGTATAGAATTGATAGCATCCTGTATTAGTTTGTTAATTATTTACTTAATTAGTTTCTCTTTAAAGCTTTCATATTTGAAGAGGTAAGTACTGATGGACACTATGAAAATTTACTTCTCTTTAAAATAATCATCTGTCATCTTCAGCTTCCTTGCACTCCCAGGTGCTTCAACAACACTCACACAATCAACCGTCGAGCGCGGTGCACAAGCGCCTTTATAACGAGGCAATAATAGGCTGCTGATATGTAGTTCGGTTTTAATTAATAACACAAGTGTGCCAGGCGAACGAGCGTGAAATAGAGCGTGGTTGAAATTCAACCACCATTATTCTGCGACTCTGGCACCAAACTCTATAACAAGATTAAAGCGGTTGACACAGTGACGAACGGAGAGCGTTCACGCACACCTATATTTTATTTCATTATATTATACAGGATTACACATAATTATATACAGAGTTACACATAATTATACCGGGTGTAACAGAATACCGCAATAATATTGAAAGTTGTTAATTAACAAAAAAAATGTTTTATGACTATTCTTTGTATTTTTATTATACACCTGCTTTCGATTTAATACGCTTAACAGTTAAGCGTATTAAATCGAAAGTAAGCATATAATAAAAATACAAAGAATAGTCATAAAACATTTTTATGTAAATCAACAACCTTAAAATATTATTTCGGTATTCCGTTACACCCGGTATACAATGTTACTTTTTTATCACCCCGGAAAATTTAAGGGACGCTTCTGGACACGGTAGTAGAATGACTTAAATATTAATTAAAAAAATAAATCACCTATTTAATTTTATAGTTATTTTCTAAAATATCCAAAAAATACTGCACTGGTTTAGTTCAGTATTTTTGAGATTCTGTTTCATTCGTTTTTTTTTTATAATAATAATGGATATATCCTGAAGTGTCTCTTAAATTTTCCGGGGTGATAAAAGGTAATCCTGTACCTATATATAAATGCAACTGCTTGGATGTTTGTTATTTTTTACGATAAAACTGTTGAACCGATTAGAGCTACACTTGGTGTGTGTGGGGCTTAAATTAACAAATAGGCTAGTCGGTAACATTTTTATCGCATCATCAAATATTTTCTTGAAAGCTGTAGCATAAAAAAGCAACGAAATAAAATTTGCAAAGGTATTTACAATGTTTTTTAAATGTCAAAAGAAATCATTATTTAAAACTTTGACATGAATGAGGAAATAGAAATGAATTTCTCTATTCAAATCACAACCGACGGTTAAGGTATGCGCATGAGTTTATTTTCCTTACTTAAGTACATACGGATTTCAATAACAATATTTAAGCTCAATAGATCGTGAATTATTACGGACACTTTGATTCCATTTAATACTATTTTACTTAAGAAACGTAATATAACAAGAAATTTACCCAAACATATTTCATATCATTAATTACTTATTACTTGTTTTATATTGAGTAAAACTGCTTTAGTAATGTACACCACCTGTTTGTATCAAAACATTGAATTAAAATACGGCTTGATACAAATGGCCTTACCGCAACCTTTTGTATCCGTAACACCCAATATATGTATTTGATATTCGATAGCTTACACCCTATCCTTTACTCCCATACTCGTAGTCGCCTCTACCTTGTACGGAATAGAACCGCTTGGCTCTTGCAAGAGGTCGGTATTAGGGTCGGGCTAGCTTCCAATGTCTTGTATTCAGAGACTCGCGATGCTATACACATTAAATTTATAACTCTCCAAAACAACAATGTCGGAGACGCAATGATAAACCACCCTGTACGTACTTAGTGTGCCCAAATTGCTCACACGGCAGTAGTGTATTAAAATCTAATTAATTTCAATACATCGTCGGATATGGTTTAAATTAGATTATTTTGACGTTTTATTGTAATTATTAGTTTGAATTTAGGATTGAGGTATCGACTTAAGGAGGCTATACTTTAAGGTAGATTTACAATAGTATATAAATAAAGAACTGACAAAATATTTCATTATTTTTTGTAAATTTAATACACGTGTATAAGAATTTGACCCAAGGCAAACACTAGAATAACATAAAACGTCTTTTGTTCAAAACAGTATTAAAAGAATTATTCCCGAACATATAACCTACCAAAAACTTTCCATCATCAGTTTCTCTCGATTTTCCTGAGATCCCATCATCAGATCATGACTTGGTTGGTGGTAATTGGACCATCGCAGAAGTATACTCTTTCGATTACACAACGAATTTTAAAAATCGGTCCACAAATGGCGGAGTAATGGGTGAACATACATAAAAAAATAGATACAGTCGAACATAGAACGTCCTCCTTTTTCGAAGTCGGTTAAAAAATATACGTATGTCAATTTACCCAAACCTTATATACAAATCTGATTATATACAAAACATGTTCGACGATATCTAATTAAACGATTTTTAATTTTTCTTACTGCAAAAGTATCGTTTACTTTCGCTATTCTCGTTATGAAAGATATGACAATATCTTGACCAATTCTCATTTAATGTATTATTTTTATGTGTAGTTATAATTTGCCTCTGATAACATTAAACAGCAATGCAAGGTGTGTATGCCTGTGCAGTGTTAACGACTTTTGGCAACGATTCGCTCATGAATCTACCGAGAAATCTAAATAATAAACACGGTTTCCGTCTGCAGTAATGGACACCACGTTAATCAAATGTGAATTTTCGTTTTTACTGCAATCTTAATCATTTCTCAGTTGAATTATGTCTGTTGTTGCGTCATTTGTCATCGTTGATGAAACTCGTCATCACGACCAATAGTTTGACATCTCTACAAGTGAAGTGCTACCAGTCCGTAGTGAAAATTGGAGTTTTATAATCACAGTTCACTTCTGCGTGTATCAAAGTCACCAAAGCATTCGCGCACTCGCAGCTGAGCTTTACGGCTAAATTTTATGTCGACTTAAAGAGAAGCTCTTCTAGAACAATCCGAAATTTGACAGTCAGCCATTGTCTTATTTACTATTTTCACGAGTGATCACCTACTGCGCAACGGGTCGCGGGTTCGATTCCCGTACGGGACAAATGTTTTGTATGGCCTACAGAAATTTGTTCCGGTCTGGGCGTATGTGCATGTGATATTCTATGTTTGTAACTGCACCCACGACACAGGAGAAAATCCTAGTGTGAGGCGACGTTTTTTTTAAAAAAAAAAATATTTTTATAAAGCTTTTTGTATTTTAATATATCTCGCCAGCATTCACAAATTCGACTAGTCGAATTTCGATTGTATTTCGTGGTGTGTGATACCGCTAGATAATATCAGAATTTAGTAAAGACGCACTTTTTCCTTAAACACTATCATTTTTACTTCAATAAAGATGTTGTGGTCTTCGCTTCAATTCATTAATATAACTTAATTTTGATTATTATAAGCAGATAGGTTCTACACGCGCGTGTCTGCGTCAATTAATTATCGTCGTAAATTCATTATTGAATGTTATTTTATAACATTGGTTTATGTGGAGAATTTGTAATTTAAAAGTAAACTTATTAATTGATACGCTATAACAACAATCATCTTTATATTGAACGAACAACTTATATTGTTACGTAAACTTTTCACATAAAATACAATAGTTTGTTAGTTCAGAAGGATTTCCAATTAAAAATTTCACCCGTCCAATAATAGCAAACATTTCGCAGCGTTTCATTGAAGAGTTTCACAGAAACAAATATAGGGCTATTCAAAATTCGGAATATTAATCAAACAACGGACGCCAATGTACCGAATAGTGTTGCGATTAAAAGTTGGATACTTCCAATTGGGAGCGACAGGTGTTTTTTACGAGTGCCCGTTGATTTAGCACTCGAGGATCCACTATTAATCGCATTCGGATACGAATAGAAGTGCCAGAGTAAACAGTGTGCCAGCAAACTGTTTTTGTTCTCTGACTTTGTAACTACTCATCAGTATGTCAAGATCGCGGCTCGAGGTTTTTTAACATTTCCCATGTGCTTAGTCCAAACATGGCTTTTTGACCAAATTGGTATCGGAAACAATATGCTATTTATAAAACGTGTTAATAAAATAACGCGGCGAAACCTAGGCCACCCCAACTTATTTTTATCATAAACAAATTAAATATATTATGAAAATTAATTTTCGCGAAGAACTTACGAGGATATTTCTTTTTTTTTTGTTTTCTGGCATATCTTTAAATCTGAAACTCTATGGTCACCCGCGCGTCTGCGATGCGATACGATGTTGTCGCTTAGCCGTCGCGGTCGTCGATAAGAGACAAACGATAGAGTTAAGCAAATTCGAAAAGCGGAATGTACATTTATACATATGAAATTCGAAAACAAAAAGCACATTGGTACAGTTTCGAACCCCGGACCTCGATTGGAAAGCAAGTGCTGATTCCACACAGCGCCACCGACGACGCTCTCATATTAGATTAGATTATAATTTCATAAATAATAATTTTAAGCTTAACTATTTTAATTCTTTTGTACGTGTATGCATAAGAAGGGAAACTTGGTCTTATATAAGTAGCATTCTAATGTCTCCAGATCTGAGAAAAGTATTTAAATGGAGAAAAAATAAAAATCGTTATTTCCGATATTTGTCAATATTAATTTGCCAATTTAATACCTTGCCAAATACCATATATACATACAACAACGAAAGCATAGTTAATTTTCAATCAACAAAACCAGTGATTTCAATTTATATTCCTCTCCCCTCTTGTTACAGGAGGCGTAGAAAACATCACAAAAGAATACTCGACAATGCCTCATTAAATTGACGGCTAAAAACTCGCATCGTATAAATGTTCTTGGGCGTCCGACAGGAATTCTTGGAGCCGTGCGAATTATTCGGACCTTAACACGTTTAAGCCACTTGGGATGTATGCTTGACATTATGGAATCAGCACATTTGTTCCCGACAACGGCCACACCATAATTGATTTTCTAAAATCAGTTAAGGATACAACAAACGCGCCGATATATTTAGCTCGAACACCAGTTTTTTGCTAAAGGAATGTGTTCGGTCGAGATATTTGGTAGAAGCGTTTGTTAACACGACATCGGTTCGTGTGATGGCCAAAAAAATCAACATTCTAGTGGCGTTTAGGAACGTCTGCGAATGCTTCCCGTGTGCACCCACAGGAACCACTCCAGACATGCAGCTAACGAGACGGGCGCTCTCTGAAATTCTAAATAAAATATTTGAAACGTAGGTACTTTAATATCATTGCACAAAAATATTTCAAATCCCAAACTCTCCATCTCATGTTTAATATGTATAACAAGCTGGATCGAGTTAAAATTGTTACACACAAAACCGAGTCATTCAAAAGAGATTGATTTGGACAATTCATTTGTACGTAAAAAGGTGTTGAATTTGTTAATTGAACGAAAATTTTGTTTTGTGACAAAACAAATTTGGCACACCTTTCCGGTTTTCAATTAATCCCCAAGGAACCCTTTCGCTGGGACGTGTTACGTCGTTAGTCAACGTGTTGCAGGACAAAAAATGTTGGAAACAAATAAGGAGAATTTTAATAAAACCCGACGAGACAAATCGGAACACGCTTAGAGTTTCGTTGAAGAGTTGGCAAAACGACAAAATTGAGGATAACACAATAGCTTTCAGACGGCGGCGTATGGGACGAATCAAAAGGCAAAAATCAACTCGTAATCTGGGACTAAATATTAATTCCAGTTTCATAGGAACTCCGGCCAGTTACGTAAAATTTTCCCCTTACCCTTTTAGCTTTTATCTATTATTCATATTCAAATCACTTGCAATACCGTACCGTACTTTGCGGTAGTTTATTTTGCGTATGAAATATTGCTATTATCTTTCGGCTCCAATTTATGCACTATAGGAGATATTGCGAACTGTTTAATATGGAAGCCGTCTAAATATTGTATAACAAAACTATATTGTTCGTGCCTATTGTTAAGCCCAAATTAATTTACCTTTAAAATTATCACTTATCAAAAATATAGAGCGTCGGTGGCGCAGAGAGCGTCGGTGGCGCTGTGGACTCGGCACTTGTCTTCCAATCGGGAGGTCCGGGTTCGAGACCGCCAACCATGTACCACTATGTTTTTCGTTTCGAATTTCATATGTACATTTGTCTGACGGTCCTACGGTGAAGGAAAACATCGTGAGGCAACCTGCATACATCTGCGAAGAAATTCAAAGGTGTATGTGAAGTCGACCAATCCGCACTGGGCCAGCGTGGTTGACTAAGGCTTAATCACCCTAACATAGGGTAGGCTCGAGCCCCTCGGTGGGGACGTATATGAGCTGTGATGATGACTTCTGATAACTTGGCAGAATTTTCGTAGTTGATGTCAATTTATCTACTCTGGTTTATACAATACTTGCGATGCGTCTACTTGTACGTTCTTTGTCTTTAGCATTACGGGAGCCCTGGACCACAGAGGTATAGTATTACAGGTTTTATTAGCTTTGTCTACGCTACCCTTTGCCTACTAATTTGTTCCTGAGTAACGAGTCATTCCATTAAGTTTAGATTTCGAACAATTTGTCTGAAATATTAGAGTATTTAGTACACTAGATGATAAGCTTTCTTTAGTCTAAAGCTCTCCAAAATAGAGACTTTGGACCGAAGCGCTGTCCGAGGGATACGCAGCTCAGTCGCCGCCGCTACTACATATTAAAACCCTATTAATAATTTATTTTTTGCCCTGTTTCAGTTAATTTATCCTTCGTCTCGTTATTTCTTATTCAACTTTAGTTATGTTCGAAAAGGACAAAACACACATCAACTAAACTAGGTTTATAAACAGTCTATTAATACTAGCCCAAGCATATAAATTTTACCTCGATCTTCAACTGAATCGTCTATGTTTTTGCGCCATAGATAATTTTATAAGTACAATTTACATTCAGTACAATTTAGGTACAGATTTCCAAGCTAATCGTGGTTTGATTTCGATTTCGAATGTTACAACTTATTCGAAATTTAAAGCCTTTTAATTCGGAATCATAAAGGTAACCAAAGCTATCCATTTTGACGTATATACAAGTTTATTTTTTAATTACCAAAAAATTTTTGTGTGCTTGTTCAGACAAGCAAACTGAACAACTTTCACTATGAGAACCAACTCTGAAAACGCAAAAAAAATTTGCTGTTCTATACAAATGTTCAACATTTACTGAATCTGGCTAGATGTATGGAACAGATGTTTTTTTTTTTGCGATTGCATAGTTGGTCCCATAGTGAAAGTCGTTCAGTTTGCTTGTCTGATCAAGCACACAAAAATTTTTTGGTAATTAAAAAACAACCTTGTATACTGTTCACATACTTTTTATTCGTTAATTTAAATAATTGTTAGATTAAGATTTGTCTCTTTCTCTTCAATGTCTTTTGCGTATTTGAAAAAAAAAATAAGATAGGTACCTATATCGCACACACAGCGGTATAATGGCATATCTTCATTTTTTGCTTTTTACAGAAACAGCGATTAAAGATTGAACGTGAGTTTAAAATGTATTTATGAATTTATTTTACATCCTATTACTGTTTTTTTTATTTTTCATAATAATATATATCCTAATACGTATTCAGAAATACATATGCCCCCAGAAAATTTGGAATAAGTATTAATTAAGGGGCCATGAAGTTAAAGACAGGTGCATTTGTGTCATTTTCACTTTGAAAATTTTAAATAATGTTTATTATGACATCCTAAGTGTTAAACGTACACTATGTTGAATTAGAAAATTAAAAGAAAATATGATGGGGATTAAAGTATTTATTGCAATAAACAATGCAGGCTCACAATCTTTCTTCAGGATTCTCCTAATATTTCGTCTTAAAATTTTATTCTGTTAAATGCAGTACAACTTCGGAACATAAAATTTACTTAGCCTGTTGGTAAGATAATTTGTAAGTGAAAACAAATAAAATTTTTAAATTATTTTTTTGTAAAGAAAACAATAAAGTATAAACAAATAAGTCAGCAATCTTTCCTCAATAATCTTCTAATATTTTGACTCATAATCTTATTATCTATTCAATGTTGTAAGACGAAGAAACATATAATTTACTTCTCGTTGGTAACATTATTGGTAAGTGAATATAAGTAATATTTTTCCTAATAATTTTGTTATTTTAATAATTACAGAGATAACGATAAAGTATAGTCTACGATTCTTTTTAACAATCATCTAATATTCTGACTTATAGTCAACATAAAACACACAATTAACTCAGCTCGTTGGTAACACGATTTACAAGTTGCAACAAATTAAATTTTTTGATACAATAAAGTCTAAACAATGCAGGTGAGCAATTTTCTAATATTCCGACTATAACCTTATTCTATAACACTAAGATAACATAGGAACATACAGTTTACTTAACTTGTTTACTAAAAGTTTACTTAATACTTTAATTAATATAACTTACAAATTATGTTTCCAAACATAAATTGTAATGTATCAAATATTTCTTGTCGCTCTGCGTTTGTTGCAATCACGACACGGAGGTTTTATTTCTTTTGCTTCAATTCTTGCCAGCTTTTGATATGTACCGTTTTTGTTTTCGACACTTTTCGATTCTTATGGCCATTATCACCAACCTCTTCTTAGCTTCGGTGACTCTTAGGTAGCACGCTGTCACATTCTTTTCATTAAAGACAAAAAGTGACAGCATACGTCTTAGGGGCTTCTTAAGCTAAGTTATGGTTGGTGAAATCGGCCATTATTCTTTTTTTCCTTTTCTGACAGGTGAAATTTCGTTACACAGTTACTATTGATGAACTTGTAGATGACGATCTATCACGCCTTGATTATGTCGGTGGGTGGGTGGTATTCCTCTCCACTATCTGCAAAAGAGTCTGAAGAAACATCGGATCCAACAGTTTGAGTTATCGGCTTCTCGTTTTCTTTTACTTAAATTAACTGTAAAATCTATAGTATTGTAATTGGTCAACATCTAAGCAAAGATTACGAAAGCTTTCTTACCAGCAGGAAACACAATAGTATTTTGTTCAGCAGAACTTTTTTCTATTGCAGCATCATGATATTGGTTTTGATTACAGATATCAGTGAGTAACGAAGGTGATGATAAGGTTTGTCTAGAATAATCTAATGAATATAAACAAATAAATTTTATATTAAATACAATTAACAATAAAAATAATACAAATAATTAACAACAAAAATATAAGAAAATACAGATACCATCTTCAGTTATGTCATCAAAATGGACTATGGAATCACTGGTACACGTTTATTGTCGGTATCAAGAACTTCATTTTTTTTAGTACAGCATAGCAAGAGCTTCATAATCAAATTGGTTTGCTTTTCTCAATTTTTCTACGTGGACTTTATCAGATGTAGAATCTAAAATGTATCGCAAAGTTTAATTGATTTTATATTATATGAGGTGTTTGCTACATAATTATATATTTCGAACATAATAAAAATATTATAAAATTCGAATTTTCAATGACGCCATAACTTTTGTATGACTATGTTAACGTGGGAATGGATGGATGAATGGATTTGGGTAAAATTTTGTAGTTAGACGGATTACGACAGGGATTAACATATAGGCTACATATTATTCCGGAAAAGTAAGTAGTTCCCGCGGGAAAGTAGTTTTACAGTTTTTTCTTTGAACTTTTAAGGCGAAATTTAGTTCGCGGGCACAGCTAGTAAATACATACTCGTAAATTTACCTTCTATATTTCGATGTGTATTTGAAGCCGATGAGTTACTACATGAATTACTTGATGAAGAAATACCACTAGTCGAACTATTACTCGATTATGATGATGAATCGCTACTAGATGATGAAATAGAGCATTTGCGTTTTTATGGCTTCACCGGAATTATTGCAACCGGAAGCAGGCGTAGGAGCTATAATATTATCATAATTGATTTTTGCCGTAGTTATATTTTCAGACTTGGAGAATGATGATTCCCCCTTAAAAAGTGTTAAGTACCCCTATTATATGAACTTCGTAAAGAGCAGGTAGGTATATACATATATATAATTATTATTATTAACTGATGTTATAATTACATCTAAGTTCACAAAACACAAAACGGCACATTTGTCGTAAAATTACTTACATTAGTTGATAAAACACAAATAGAATTGACACATTTGCCAAATGTGCCATTATGCTACTTGTGTATTAAATAAGTAAACTGTCACATTTGCCACTTATGCCAAAGTACTTTTGAAAAAGTGTGCACCTTGCAGATCGCCTCGCAGAACTGTCCAATGAGCCGTTGTTTTACGCATAGGCGGGGGAAAACGTGTTGAATATAACAATGACATCAATGCCCTCTCTCGATAACTATTCACACTGAGGAAATGCCGTTTTACTACTTTGAAAATAATGCCCTTTAAAACATTTTGACCATAAAATGTCAATTTCGAATGTTTTGAAGATGTGCCATTATACCGCTGTGTGTGCGATATGAGTTTTGTAATTATGGTTGGTAAATATGGTTTTTCTTAAAATTTCATAAAGCATTAATTTTGCAAAAACGCTTTGGTTTCACTTTTGTTTTAACACAAAATTCACAACTAAAATCATAATTACAACAACTTTGTCAATTAATTTCACAGTGTCAATGTCAATTGTCAAAGTGAACGTCATTTCACGTCACGTCAGTGACATTTGCAAGTATCTTTGGTTGTTGTTCAATTTTGGCATAAACAAAATAAATCCCGCGTTTATCCTTGCCTTATTTACAAAGATTGTTTTTTTTTTCGCCCAAAATCCCCCTTTAGGTTGGTTAATTTTCGGAAAATTCCGAATTTGACATTTAGTTCATTTGTTTCGATCACTTTTAGAACCATTTAATAACATACACTTGGATTTATAGATCATAATATCATAGTCTCGGCGAAAGGAATTTTGAAAGCGCTCATATTTTTCTTTGTGGTTAATTCTTTATGACCTTTTGCTTTTTTTTCAAACAAACTCATAGCTTTAGCAAGTTAAGAATTTTACGAGTGTTATGAAATGAAATCGATTGCTTGTAAAATTCCGTTTCCGCATTAGGAATACGGAGCCCGCATGTCGCATGAGTAGTCTGTGGTCATCGATCGGCTCCACGGAAATCATTTTCATTCGTCTGTGGTACATAGACATATTATTATGCTGTGGTACTTATCCATTGTTTTGTTCGATGTTTATTTTGTCGGTGCAAATTCTTAATACAATTGTGAAAGAAAATAATCAATATTTATTAGGCATTTAGGTACTTATCTTATCATATTTAATTATATTTTTAACCTAACATTGTGCTATGAATCTCCAGGGCAGTTACCGGAGGCCGTAGGGCTCGGCTGCTTGGTTTTTCAGTTGAAGAACTAAGACTTTTTTACTGAATAACAAGGAGGAATTCTGTGGAATTATACGAATAAAATAAAATCTTAAAAAAACTGGAATACTATATCACTGACCCGTGGATACAACTACGACTAAGTCGAAGGTACGATCTACTAACCACCGCTCCGGGGAAGGAAACTAATCTTTTAAAGAAAAATAAAAAAGAACTATTTGTTGGTGTACTTTATTGCCCCTCATTTTATCATTTTTGTACCCAATTTGTACCTGATTTTTGCCTACCGAGATCGATGAAACAAACCGGAAACAAAAACCAAGGGCAGGTCCCTTGGCTTATATAGCATTTTGGATACTAAGTTATCATTAGATTAAACCTATACATTTATATCATACAGGTCTTGGCTAACTATAAGTTGCAAGTAAGCATTTGGGATTTGTAAGTCAACTGAAAAACTATATGATCAAGAATAAAGCCTATTGTTGTAATAATCTAGGAATAATTTTGTTTTCTTTTCCCTAATGTAAATTTCAACATATTTTGGTAATTTAGCAAGAAAATACACTACAGTATAATTTAGTGTCCCTCTATGATTTAGTTATTATTCTGAGTATCAAATGTTCGATGAAGTGATAATGGGACGTTCTGATTGGTGGACGCGGTTATTAGTCAAATCAGTGACATAGATGCCTAGGGCCAATTTTAAATCAACCAACTGGCGTTGTCTTCAATTTCTACTGCTTTATTGACATCCGGAATTATTGATTTGTCAATCGTTCAACTACAAGAAGGTCTCAATCACTCGTCGCTAAGTGAGATTGACGCCAAACGAAGTCGACCTATCCAATTTCAAAAAGCATTTATAAAACATTAAAAATGTAAAATCCCGACTGCATAAAATAAATGTAAATTTTGAATAAAAACTGAAAAGAGAACAAGTCCAGTAGTAGATAGGTATAAAATTCTAGCAGTCGAGACCTATTATTGGGTCCCGAATATACTGGTGGACGAATGGCAATTTCATTTCATGTTTGTCAAAGTATAACACATGTTATATAACCAAAAATATATATTTCATTTGATATAATATGATTGTTTTATTATAATATTGTCATAAAAATATTGAATTAATTATGTTCTATGCTTACAAAACGCGAGATATATATTCTCTATGCGCGAGTGCTCATGCAACTTTCAAGGACGAGAGTGTTGCAGGGTTAATAACTTCTGAGATCCATCTCCAAAAAAAAATACACCACAAACAACATCGTCGAGAAACTTTACCTGTTTACTATTCTGACATAATTTATCTCGGAGCACATTATCAGATAGCTATAAAGTTATTTGTCCCTGAATATGAACTGTTTACTCCGTAGGGAATGTATCAAGAAGACTACGTAAACAACATAACCGTTAAATCTCACTATATTCGCGGACACGAAACTCATACAAATTTACTTCAACCCAAACTTAGGTTTCATTACTCGAAGATGAAAAGAAACCGGCCTACTCAATTTTTTTTATTGCAACTAAATTGGCAAACAAGCAACCTGCCTATTTGATGGTAAGTGGTATCTGTCACCTATAATATCTACATGTGGCTCCTATGAGATTCGCAGCAAAACTGCAACGCCCACAAGAACCACAGTGTATATTGCCAACTTGTGACATCAGATGTAAAGTCACGGTACCCAGTAATTTCACTGCCATACCTTACCCTTCAAACCGGAACACAGCAATGCAAGCACTGCTGCTTTGCGGCAGAAATAGGTGAGACGGAGGTACCCAAGCAGACGACCCTGGTACACACCCTCGTGAAGTGGAGGGCCACATCGAAGCCCTTGTGCTGACCAACATCGTCAGACAGATAGCGACCTGTCCCCTAACCATGATCACTCAAAAGTCAAAACAATACTAAAACCGCATTGAGGGCAGGATGGCGCTATATTCGGTACGTTGCGGCTGTCGCCCCCTTCTGCGAAGATGTGACCTTGCAGGAGTGTAAGACGGTGTGCCTTCGTAAGCGCTCGCGGCTGTCGCCCCCTTCTGCGAAGATGTGATCTTGCAGGAGTGTAAGACGGTGTGCCTTCGTAGGCGCTCTTCAATCGGATCGACATCAGACTGGGAGATACGGCCATCTTTCTGATGACATCAGACCGGGAGATACGACTAGGGAGATTAGACTCCAAAACGATAAAAAAAGTTAGAGAAGAACAAAATGTATGGGAATGCTTTCACATTACGAATCATTCTCATACATTGCCGTTCAGGCCTTTCTCTGGGGGATACGTTCGGTGAATTGGCCTTCCTTACCCCGAACGTAGCCTCCATAGGATTTCAGAGGTTTCAAAGGGAGGTTTAGTCGCGTATGGTGACACCAGTGGTGAAATAGCCGTTAGTAGACCAGAGTCCTGCTGGATACCCAAAGGGCGGTCTACTCAGTTTAGCTCCTGGGGTGTTAGAATACCCCGCCTTAAGAGGGTTTAGAGTAAGCACCCCAAGTTTTCCATCTCTTCGCAGATGCAGTTGCGGTAAGCTCGGCTCTTACGACCCGGTAAGAAAGGGAGAGGTTGCACATGTATTTTGATTCGTCACTATACTGACAATAATCAAACAGTGAAATCTAAGGCGATTCACACACTGCCACGCACCACGGAGTGTAGCGCGTGAATGCGTGTTCTTACGTTGCTTGTAAGTGTCTCCGTTTGTATAGAAAACACGCACAGTCCAACACACAGAAAACGCATCCACGCGCGTTCATGCAGATCACGCGCCTACAAGCGGTGAAAGACGCACCCACGCGCGTAGGTGCGCGCGAGACGCAAGGTATGGCACACCGAGTCTTGCAGTGCCGTGCGTGATTTTGGAAGGGCTTGACGTTGATTTTGGAAACGCAACTACATACGCGCGTGAATGCGTAAACACCCGCATGATGATGCGGATCTGCACTCCCGCAAGTACGCGCGTAGCTGCGTCGATACGCATGATGCAGCATGATGCGTGGCAGTCTGTTAATCGCCTAAATGGTGGTACCGGTGCATATTTATACACGAATGGGTGGAGAGCACAATACATCTTGGCGTTAAGACAAACGTACTGTACTCGTATGTGCTGATCGATGAATCTCATGACATGGCTGGAAACAATGCTAAGCTAAATGCGAGGCGTACAATAAGTCCCTTGAAGTAGTAAGCACCTACTACAAGATTGCGAGACTGAAGCTTGGTTACAAAACGGTAACCAAATTTAAGTATCGATAGTATGAAGGTTCTCAAATATTTTCTAAGAAGTAAAATTTATCACATTAAAAACCATGAAATATTATTTATTTACGTGCCCCAGAAAGATGTATAAGCATTATCAAAGTACAATATAAAATTTAATTACGATCAGTTCAGGTCAATTAAGGTCAGTTTCCAATTTATTTTTATTTAAATGTCAGGCAATAATTATTTATTCAATATAATAAAGTATATTATAAACAAATGAATCAAAATGAAAAAATCTTCAACATAATATATTGTTGACGTCAAAAGCAAACATAACAAAGCAAAAATAGTTCTTGAGTGGCGACCACGATCCGGATGACGACGCTCAGTGGGTAGGCCCCCGACCAGGTGGACCGACGATCTGGCAAAGGTCACAGGAAGCCGCTGGATGCGGGCAGCAAGGACCGATCATTGTGGAGATCCATGGGGGAGGTCTATGCCCAGCAGTGGGCGTCGTGCGGCTAAGATGATGATGATGTTAAATAAAAAATCGAAATTGAAAAATACATATTCAAAATCCCCATACAAATAGTAACTGTAAAAAAATTTATGGGGCATTAAAAAATTGATTTTAGAATTTCGAATTTTCAACATCGCCATATTATCTATATGACAATGTTAACATGGGTAAATTTCGGTTTGATAGGATATTGACCAAACGGCAACCAGCGGGGTCCAGGCTTGGGAGGCCCCCGGGCCCTGCATTGCATCGGTTGCCGCCAGTCGCTGATCCCCTGGATGCCCCGGGGGATCACCGGCCCCCCCAACCTGGGGGGGTGAGAGGGACTCGCCTTGGGCGAGTGCGCGCCGACGAGGTTGTGGTAGTTTCCGAAAGGGTTCTCATGACCTCGTCCGGCAGCGAGACGACTCTCGTCGCCGGATCCTCTTCGTCTGATGACGGTGAGGATGTGGTGGCGGTTGTCGCGCTCGCGCCAAGGCGCATGTGAGAGGCATAGTTGGGTTTTAGTCGGTAGGCCGCGGCATTGCACTCCCTGGTGGACATACCATCCCGTCTGCTAGGGGCCGTGGAGAGTCCGACATAACCTCGCGCCTCCCAAGCGCGAGGTATGCGTAACGCATTTCCCAACTATAAAAAAAAAGGGTATTGACCAAACGGGGTGCGATGTCAGACAACCTCCTTGTGGTGCACCCTGGGCAACCCGGCAGATTCTCTGCCGCGGGCTAATAGTCTGACCAGAGGACCCTCCATAGAGGGGGAGTGTGGGATGGCCAGGCTTAACCCGGCGTGGCCCCTTCGTGTGGCCACCCGCTTCACGCGGGAAGGGCGAAGTCCCCTTTTCTTATTTTAAGAAGAGGTGTGGCTTTCGCCGGAAGTCTGATTTGGGCGGCTACCTTGAAGGTAGCAGAGTGGAGGCGACTTCTCGTTAAGGCGCTTCGCGCCTGCTGGGGGTTTCCCCGAGCGTCGGCTCACCCGCGCGGCGGTGGATCCAGTGGGATCTGCCGTCGGGCAACCCGTTACCCGCACTGAGCGGTAGAGCGGCGCAGAACCACTCCACAAAGTAGCAGAGCCAGGAGGAGAGTCCGGCTACGGACATGTCACAGGCAGGGGGTCAGCGGGAATAAGGCCTGGCTGTTGTCCCCTTCCCTTTGTCTTCTGACGGACGGAGGAGCTGCTGGGGGGGTTTCTAGTGGGTAGGCCCGGGCCGTGTACAGTCTGGGGAGTCCCACATATCCTCGTGGTTTGGCTCGACCACGAGGAATGCGTAAATGCATTTTCCCCCCTCCCACAAAAAAAGGGTATTGACCAAACAACTTGTATATTTAAAACCCAATCATAATCAATCTATACATCTGTACAAATAAATAAAATTGAAGTGTCTGTTTGTAATGTCAAAATAACAAGTTTTTACTAAATGGGTATGAATGTCTATCGGGTACCAATAACAAAAACACAATTAAAAAAAAATTTGTCTGTCTGTCTGTCTGTTTGTTCCCGCTAATATCCGGAACGGCTGCATCGATTTTGACGGGACTTTCACTAATAGATAGCTAATTATATAAGGTATAACATAGGCTACTTTTTATCAAGGTCTTAAAAAAGTTACTATTCCACGCGGACGAAGTCGTGGGCGCAGCTAGTGAACAATAAGAAGAAAAATAGGCAAGAAGCTCGAAAGGTCTAATTTGTCTCTCCTCATTTAAATCGCAAGGCACAATTATTACAAACACGATTAATAAAAAACACAATTTTGGTGTGCTACATACACTTTATATATTAAAAACACTTTATACTAGTATAAAGCAGCTATTGCTTCGTTTAACTTTGTATAAATATTTCAGGGAACATAACAACTCGATGTTTTTAAGCCACCACCATTTAAAGACCCGAGTGAGCATTGCATCCATTGAATGTGTTTTTATGAGCAAAATTGATAATTGGACGAACTTACCTAAGTGAAGTCCAATTGTAATTTTATTTCATGTGGATCTGAAATATAATTGATTTACAGTGTAGTATTCCCCTTCTGCTTGTCTACGGCATCGCGATTTATTCAGAGTTAAAAAAAAACATATTTTTACTCTGTGTCGCCCTGCTACCTTACGTCACTTTTTCTTTTCGCGAACTCGCCGGCATCGTTTGTTCCGTGGGAAAATTAGTAATTCTAGTTAAACTAACGAGTTCTGTTAACAATTGTGCTCAAAATTTGTCCAGCCAGTGAGAGAAAAATAAGCAGCAGAAAGGTTCTTATAAGTATTATATATCAAGTGCATTTTGATTTACGGAATTGAAAACGGCGTTCTAGCTCAAACAGCTCCAATCTCCAAATGGGGCCCTAGGAACGCCGGACCGAGCCCACAGAAACTTAGAAGCCCAAACATCATTGATTTGTGATATCTCTACAGAAGGTAAATAGATTTTCATATCCTTTTAGAAAACAAAAGATAACCCCAAATTTACCACCAGGATACGAGATGTCCTTACGTGGGAATCAAAGTTACACACGCGATGCAACTTCTTTGATAAAACTTTATTCATTTGAAAAATAAAAGATTACCTCAAATCTTACTTACAATGACATGTTGAGCTTATACGTTTTTATAACGCCTTATACTAATATCAATAGACTATTTATTTATTTATTTAGATAAGACACACCAACAGCATATACATTAAACATTAAATTAAATACATTGAGATTATTATCAATATCCCAGTACATAAGCGCTAAAACACGCCCGTCGCCCATTGCTTCGCGTCGTGTTTTTTAGTTCTCTCCTGTTTCGACAGATGGCCCTGATTCACACAAAAATTCAAAGAAAATTAAATTGTTACTTTTATTGTTTTTGATTGTTGAAAACATTAAAAAAATCGGAAAATGTTAGCGAAAAATTATGTAACAAAAAAAAAGGAAAATTAATAAATAACGGGCCTAATAAAGATAAAATATGAATTCAATCGACTAGATTCAGAGGAAAACCTGCAACGCGCTTATGAAATTTACAAAACGCTCAAGATTATATACAACTCGTTCGCTACTAGATTTCGGGGGTCCGTTTCTACACAGTAAGATGGTTAGAAGGCAGAGCCATGCTAAATTTGCCCTACTTGTCGTGTTGATGCAGCTATAGCTGTAGCTATAGAGCTCACACAAAGGTAGAGGGGGGTGTTTGGCCGCTTGGGGCTCATGTCGGGCGCGACCGATGGTGGCACCACTTCTAGCACCTTGCGGCTGCTCAGTGGCTGCACTTTCTGTAACACTGGCTCTCAAAGGTTGGCTGCTCGCGACTGATACTTCGGCGACCGAGGTCGCGCGGGGATCGCCGCCTGCGGCTGACGCATGTGGTGCTAGCCCGCATGCTATGAAGGTGGCGGACTGTCGGCATCCGTTGCATTTCATTATATGCTTATGCATCACCCCACTGTTGTAGAACATTTGACCCCCGCTTTTTGCTACTACTCTTGCTTAGGAGAATCATTTATTAGATATAGTGTACGTAAGTGTACAGATTAGAAAAAATATTATACATGATGGATTTTTGAGATGGGATTAAAGGGCAGGTACATTAACCGTTATATGTAGTTACCTACAAGAAAACATTGTTAGGCAACCATCCATAACTTTTTAAGAGGATTGTGAAGTAATCGTGCGCGGCGCGAGTAGGTATTTTCTAAAATGCTATCTGTTTCACACCGCTCGGCCTCCCGTCTGGCGTTTACACCACAAATACAACACGCGCAAATTCTCACGCACACTACGACAGCAGCGCGCGACTCCTCGGCGCGAGAACTCGAGATCATTATTTTACCGTTTGTAATGTTTTGCGTTGCTTAGGTATTCCTGACTACCTTTCCGCTCGCAACTTTGCCTTCGTTATTTTTGTTTTTCGTGAGGGAATTTTGTTTTCCCGTATGAAAAATTATTTTATAACCTTATATTACTCAGTGATAATGTAGCATTCTATTTGTCAAATTTTTTTTTAAATCAGCCTAGTAGTTTAAAAAGAAAATAAAAAAATAGCTTTATTTCTAAAAATAATTTTAACAATAATTACGCCGAGACTTCCCAGTGAGCTAGTTTTTGAGTTTATTCATTACAAACAAAAATACAAATCTTTCTTTATAATATTTTAGTAGATAAGTTTCGTAAATTATTTCAGTATTCCTTTGAAATTTATAGTGTAGGCACTTACTTGGTATCCCTACCAAGTCCTACTTTATAGGACTGAGCTGTTATTTGTTATGAAAGTACCTATCTATCGTACATTTACCTGTCTAAAGAAAATGACTTTTTGTAAGATGAGTGTTATACTGAATTAAAATGTTTTTCATTTGAGATGTGAATCAATAATGGATACTTTTATGGAAAAAAATTAACACTAAACATAAAATGACATTTACAATTGTTTAAACAAGAACAGACCTCTTGTTAACTTAAAAATAAATAACAAAAAATCTATTATTTTAGATAGATAAATTAATACTTTTACATACAAACTAAATAGAAGCAGGGATTTAAAAAATATAAAGTAACAATTATGCATCAAATAAAAAATACCTCTCATTTTTATACACTAATCTTGGGTAGTTATACTAATAGTCTTAGAATTCTAATTTTTACCACCTCCGTGGTCGAGTGGTTGAGGCCACCGGATGTTGATCGGGAGGTCCATCCGGCGGGGTTCGATTCGTTGGGTTCGTCCGGACTACAAAAACACTGAAAAGTTAGAAATAATATAAGAATAGGTACAGACAACATCACACATCATTATTGAAGACGGTGCCAAATTTTAAGACTTTCTAGGAGATCATCGTTTGGCACCGACTTCAATATAGAAATGTAATGTTGTCTGTACCTATTCTTACACTATTTTTAACTTTTCAGTGTTTTTGAAGTCAGTTTTTATTTTTTGTAAAATATTTTTTTTGTTTAACTTTTTAGTGAAAGAAACCCTAATTAAATTAGGGTATCCCTCGATTTTCATAGGATCCCATCATCAGAACCTGAGTTTGAGGGACCACCCTAGGAGTATACTCTACCGAATACAAAAATAATTTTGAAAATCGGCCCACAATTGGCGGAGTAATCGCGTAACATACACACAAAACGGTTGACACGGTTAGCGCAGAGGTCGAGCGATCGTCTACGGCGCAACAGGTCGCGGGTTCGATTCCCGCACGGGACAGATGTTTTGTATGGCCTACAGAAATTTGTTCCGGTCTGGGCGTATGTGCATGTGATATTCTATGTTTGTAACTGCACCCACGACACAGGAGAAAATCCTAGTGTGGGACGACGTTTTTATAAAAAAAAAACACGTTGGACGCACCTAAAAATTTAAGGATTTCCCTCCATTTTTATGGGATCCCATCATCAGATCCTAACTTTGGTAACCGTGGGACCACCATTGGAGTATAAACTTGAGAATACAAAAAGAATGTTGAAAATCGGTCTGCAATTGGCGGCGTCATCGCGTAACATACACAAAAAAAACATACGCATCGAATTATGAAACTCCTTTTTTGAAGTCGGTTAAAAAATACCTATTAGTATAATATGTAATCAGCTGCTTTAAATTTTATAGTTAAAATGAAAAAAAAAACTTCAAAACCGTACGAAGGGTGCCTTCTTCCCATATATGCCTACCCTGCCTACCCTACATACTCGTATATTATTTAGGTACTTTGTCGTTTGTATTTTTTATACAATCGTAGATTCTTTTCATAACGCGAGTAAAACCTTAGAGCCCAGCTTTAGAGGAATAAAATTCAAATAAAATAATATTAAAAATAACGCTACTTGCATAGGTAGTCTATTACACGTTTTTAGCTGCTCCAACTTCATACATTGCATAACAAATACCTATCACAAGAAACAAAATACGAATTTATTTTGAGTTCTTTATGGCACATATTTATTATAACAAACAACTACTTACATACTTACATTTTTTTCCTTTTTTGGTTTTGGGAATTTACAGTAAAGTTAACAAGCTACAGGCTGCTAACCCTTAAATAAGGAAATTTGTATTGAAATAAAATCTTTAAAATAAAACACTAAAATCAATAAACGTATTCAAAAAGATATTTACTTTTTCATGTATAAGGTATTTGTGAAGATTAATAGTTCCGACTTGAGTAATAACTTTTACTATTAATCGATATATCGATATTACTTTCTCCTCCCTAGGCGACAATAACTACGATAACATTATGTCACATCACTATCACTACATTGTACCCCTGCCCCCGACCCGTATCGTGCGATAGAGAGAGTTGCAAGAAATGATCGAAAATGCCTACAATTCCTGTTTGAAATATTGTTTCGGGCGATAACTGTTTTACCCCCCTAAACCTTTATGAAATTAGATGCTTTTGGTGTCATTAGATTCAGTATACCTTAATCTATGTTTGTACGGTTTGCTTTTTTTGTAATTCAGTATAATTTAGTCAAAAAAAGACAAAAATACTCAAGATAGTTTTTAAGTCGAAAATATAGGTATTTAGATGCTAATAACTTATATTCTGAGCAATATTTCTTCAAAATCAAAACGTACAAACCTAGATCTTCATTATATCTACAAGATTTCCAAAAATTATGAAAATTGGACTATGTTTAGAGGGAGAAAAGCGTTATCGCTTTTTGTATGAAAATTTACAGCTTCACAATCCTCTTAAGATATTCTGATCTGCATTCACAGATTTTGGAAAAAAGTTACAGTCAACAAAAAAAATGCTGAGATAGCAAAAAAAATTATTCCTATTGATCCTATTTCATGTGGGGATCAAAAGACTCTATCGGACCATTTAAGGTATGAGTACTAGAAACGACAGAAATCGCCAAAAACTTTTCTCATACATTTTGTACGGAAAATCCTCGGATCCTATTTCTTACGGTGATCGCTCTATGAATCCTATTTCTTACTTTTAAGGGAAACTGTAATTTAAATAAATACTAAATTAAATCATTTAAACATGTAGGTATTTTTAAACAAACGCAAAAATATCTAATCTATCTATGAAATAAATTGCTCAAAATGTCCGCCGTCTTCACGAATACATAAGTTTACTCGCTTTTGTACTGAGGACGTAGCAGCTAATAATTTTCTTGGATGGATGTTATTTAAAGTCCTCGTCAATGCATCTTTCAGTTCCTGAACACTGTCGTGTTTCTTTTTGTAGATTTCCTTTTTTTAGTAGCCCCATAAAAATATCTAGTGGCGTTAGATCGGGGCTGCGAGGTGGCCACTTTATTGGACCATGTAAACGCGTACGGCGGCGGCGGGTTGAGCAATTTATTTCATAGATACTTAGATTAGATATTTTTGCGTTTGTTGTTTAAATGATGAAAATACATGTTTAAATGATTTAATTTAGTATTTATTTAAATTACAGTTTCCCTTAGAAGTAAGAAATAGGATCCATAGAGAGATCACCGTAAGAAATAGAATCCGAGGATTTTCAGTGCAAAATGTATGGGAAATGTTTTTGGCGATATCTGTCGTTTCTAGAACTCATACCTTAAGTGGTCCCATAGAGTCTTTTGATCCCTACATGAAATAGGATCGATAGGCATAAAAAAAATTTCAGCTTTTTTTTGTTGACTGTAACTTTTTTCCAAAATCTGTGAATGCAGATCAGAATATCTTAAAAAGTTATGGATGGTTGCCTAACAATGTTTTCTTGTAACTATAACGGTTAATGTACCTGCTCTTTAAATCCCATCTCAAAAATCCATCCTATATATAATAAACTTATACACACACCATACACATAATCATGTACAGTAAGCTCCCATTCAAGCTATACATTTACGCTACGAAAACCACCGCTATTACGAGCGACATAAGAACGGTCCAAAGGTCAAACAGTATAGCTTGATAAGGAGCTTACTGTACTAATATTTACTCTTATATACATTTACGTATACGTCAATGGTTATATATTAATAAGAAAAATATAATATTATACTAACTATAGTTGTGCGAACTACGTTCCGCCATAATAATAATAAAAAAAACACTCTTATTACTTAGGGGGTATAAAAAGTAGTTTAGGACCCATTCTCAGACCTACTGAATATACACAAAAAATTTCATAAAGATCGGTCAAGCCGTTTCGGAGGAGTTCGGTAACAAACACTGTGACACGAGAATTTTATATATTAGAAGATACAATAGGTCTGAGAATAAGCCATAATAAAAAATAGTAGTAAACTATTTTTTATTATGGCGAAACGTAGTTCGCCGGCACAGCTAGTATTAGATAAAATTAAGATTATGTTCGCTCGATATATTTTTTAATATATAAGTATTTCGACTTCATTACAGTAAACTTTCAAAAAAAATTCCAGATTCGAAAACCAACTGAAATCATGACGATACCAGAGACATCTAGTGTATATCTAGCATCACCCCACTGCTGTAGAAAATTTGACACCTTTTTTTGCAATTTTAGCTATTTTTACTTAGTATTTATTAGGTATAGGCCCCGGCAAACACCTTGAACATTTTCACAATCAAACACTGCACACTCACGAATTCGTACACCGCACTCGTAGAACAAGAGTGCGAAGGCCCGGTCTACACAGTTACAGATATGTGCCTGGTCGCTTCTCCCCACCCTTCACTACACGGCTAACTCGAGCGTCCGAGCCTCAGAGGCGCGCTCGCGTTGCAGCCGCTCCCCGCACCGGCTATAACCGCCTGGTGACTCTACTCAGAGAGCGGGACACCCCCCGTGGTGATGCCTCTCTGAGCTAGAAATCCATCAGGTTAGGTTTGCCAAACGAGGCTTGAGGACCCACCAAAGTTCTCGCCTTCTTTTAAATAATTAAGGTGAAGCTATATGTAACAGCCATATGCGGCTAACAGCGCATAGGTCCTTCATAAAAAAAAAACATTTTCACAGATAAGAAATACATGCGCAGTAAACTTTTTGTACTAAATACTGCAACTGCGCATGTATTTTTTATCCGTGAAATTGTTCAAGATGTTTGCCGGGGCCTATAGGTACGTTGAATAAATTTATAGATATAGGCCTCCTCCCGGGATCTCCAAACAATGGTCCTGCCTGCGCCTCCCGCATTTGGCGGCTTTCTGCGATCTTCACCAGATTGGTACTTCTAAATAATAAAAAAATGTTCTGTATAGGTACCTATACTTACGTGTATTATTTTTGATTTCTTTGTGTATTCGAAGTCTAATTTTATGTTTTATTAAATATTTTACGTAATCCGCAAACAACTTGCGACGGTGCATTGATTAGAAATGCCGCGTGACGTCATACGTGCAGTCACGAAAAGAGTGCTTTGCCACCCTAGGGTTAAAATTCAGTTTCATGTCATCATTAAACAACATGGTTGATTTTCCTTTACAATGGCATATTATTATTGGCAGCTATCAAGGTAACATTAATGATATTTTGTTTATAAGCGTCGTTTTGTCAAAACTAGTAAGTAAACTGGCAGTTTCTTGGCCGACCGTACCTACGTACATTTTCTAAGTACTAAGTTGTTACATCTGAAGAAGATGTGTTTCCATTTTAAGCAAAAAATACGTGTCTGATATTTTTTATTATCTAACTGATGGACTGATTAGATTTACACTTATCACACACAACTAGTCGACGTGCCTATTTTCTGAGAATTTTTAAGAATGCTTTGTACATTTCCAAAGGACAAAGATTACCTTGTATAGTGTTCTTTCCTTGCTTGTAGTTAACAGACTAATAAATGTATCTACATACAAGGAAATAATACGTTTCGCGTTATGAAATTAGTCAATTCTGGATATGCTTATGTAAGAGCCCCACCCCACACCCTCTCGTCCTCTGGCCAAAGGCGGGTACGGTGCAGTCATGCATTCTTCTCGGAAAGAAAGGTAAGTAGGTACCTACCCATATTTTCAGAAAATAGAAATAATCAGATCTATATACAAAACGAAAATCGGGGCGTATATAGAGTCTGGCTAATGAAAGCTGAATATAGCAAAACGCGGGAAATTTAAAAAAAATGGGGTGGTTACGCCAATTATCAACATTATTTTAATATCTATTTAATCTGTATGGTACCACATCACTAACCTTTCTATCCCATCCCTATGCACGTACCGTCTGTCAACGGTGGCGCCGTCAAGCGGTGCAATAGTGCAGTTGTTGTCGCAATACCGCCGCGCGAACGAACACTGCGTTCTTCGTCAAAAATATTATAATTAAATAAATAAACCCGGACATTGCGTCCTAGTAATTTTCAAAATAGTCGCGTCAGCCCCGCGAGCACGTCATAGCTTGAGGAGAGTGTCCTGTGCGTCCAAACACCATATTCCGGAAGAACGGTGGGCCCGCCGCTGAGGATCCCGATTCCCGAGAGTACGAGCAAGAGGCGAACCGCTGCCGTCCAGAAGAAGGTGCGTACGTGCTTAATCACATTTTCCCTACTTTGATGTGTGTACCATTTTTTATATTTTAATACATCCATTCTGCCACTGAATTATCGAAGCAAAAATTTTGTAACATATTTGGCGTGATTACTTTGTGGCAGAATGGATGTATTAAAATATAAAAAATGGTACATACTGTAACACCGTTTTTTCTTAAAATTTCATAAAACACTAATTTCGCAAAAACATTTTGGTTTCACTGTAGTTTTAACACAAATTTCACAACTAAAATCATAATTACAATAACTTTGTCAATTAATTTCACAATATCAATGTCAAGTGTCAACGTCAACGTCGTTTCACGTCACGTCAGTGACATTTGCAATTATCTTTGGTCATTATTCAATTTTTGCATAAAAAAAATAAATCTCGCGTTTATCCTGGCCTTATTTACAAAGTTAGTTTTTTTTCGCCCAAAATCCCGTACTTCCATTTAGGTGGGTTGATTTTCTCAAAATTCGGAATTTGACATTTAGACCGTTTGTTTTGATCATTTCTATAGACATATTATAATAAAATACACTTAAACTTATAGATCATATAATTATAGTTTCGTCGAATAGAATTTGGAAAGCATTCACAGTTTGTTTATGGTTAATTTTTCATTACGTTTCGTTTTTCAACCAAGCTTATAACTTTGGCTGGAAATACTTATAGCATATTGTAGAATTTCGAAAGATCCGTATGTTGACTTGACACATCATGACATACATGCTATGAAATGAATTTGGTTTTAGGGAAGGTTCCGTCGCCAATACGACGCTTAACATTCGGTGAACGGACCTCGATTCTAGTATGCGCGTAGATGGAACGCGCCCATTTTTCACCTGCCCCCGTAGCACGTCCACCAAAACACGATATGATAAAGCGATTTATCGCGGTGAACCGTCAAAATACAACGAAACCCTATTGTATTTTGACAGTGCACCGCGATAAACCGCTTTATCATATCGCGTTTTGGTGGACGTGCTAGGGGGGCTTAGTCTTTGAACGCGTCTATCGTCTATGTTATGATTAGTCTGTGAGACATCGACCGAATAAGTATATCATAGGTATTTCTCCCGTTTTCCGTGTGAATTTAATTTGAAAAGCTACAGTGAATTTTCGAAAGTCAGTTATTTTTGTTTTCAGTTTCAAGAGTAAAAGCTCAATCATATTTTTAATCGCCGGCGCCCGATTCATTAAATTAATTGAATGAAATAAATTTTATCAATAGATAATACTCCGCCCACACTAAGGTATCTAATTAACTTATTATATTTCATGATTTAAAACAGATTTTGTTAATTTTATTTTTATTAGTGGGTATATTGATTATTAAATCAAACATATTACATTTCCAAACTTCGCCTTTTTCATCCCCTATTTCATTAAAAAAAAAACCTGATAGTAAGCGGCATCTTAGTGGGATTAATGCATATATTGAGTAACACTTGCGAATTTCATGTTAAATTCTAAATTTTCACAATATTAAGTTTCACATCCTTCTTTGGCAAATAACTCACAAATTAAGCTGTTTTCTTTTTATTAATAGCAATAATTATACACAAAATAGGTGCTCTCCCCTCCATATGTCCTTTTTATTAACTAATCAATAAGAAACTTTGACAATTCAATGAAAATTATGTAACTTGCAATGTTTATTACATGAAATTCAAATGTATTGACTGGGATTCCTTCAGAACTCAGTGTTAGACCCACTGACCCTAAGATCATAGGCATATTTAATTATATTTTTTTTAACCTAACACTGTGCTATGAATCTCCAGGGCAGTTACCGGAGGTCGTAGGGCTCCGCTGCTTGACTTTACAGATAGAAACCATAACAAAATAACCTAGTATTAAGGAGGAATTCTGTGGAATTACACAAGTAATATTAGAAACAGAGAATAATCTAAGAAACTGGAATTTTATATCTCTGACCCGTGATCACAGAAACTTAGCATCGAAGGTATGATCTACTAACAAACGCTCCGGGGAAGGCTACTAATTTCTTTTAAAAAAAAAGGAAACCTATAACTATTTGTTGGTGTACTTTATTGCCCCTCATTTTGTAGTTTTGTACCCAATTTGTACCTGATTTTTACCTGCCGAGATTGATCAAACAAACCTGAACCATCCTGCCCTTGGCTTGTATTGATTAAACATTAAGTTAAGTGCTTTGCATCAAGGGATTTTGTTTAGTTCCGTAACATATGCGTAAGTGAATTATAATTATGTACCTACAAGAATAAAGCTTTTCATTTTGTATCGGACTAAAGGAATAAGTTTGTTTTTTTTCTTTAACTTTAAGATTTCCCTATATTTCTACAATTCAGCAAGAAAAAGCACTACAACACATCAAAGTAGGGAAAATGTGATTAAGCACGTACGCACCTTCTTCTGGCCGGCAGCGGTTCGCCTCTTGCTCGTACTCTCGGGAATCGGGATCCTCAGCGGCGGGCCCACCGTTCTTCCGGAATATGGTGTTTGGACGCACAGGACACTCTCCTCAAGCTATGACGTGCTCGCGGGGCTGACGCGACTATTTTGAAAATTACTAGGACGCAATGTCCGGGTTTATTTATTTAATTATAATATTTTTGACGAAGAACGCAGTGTTCGTTCGCGCGGCGGTATTGCGACAACAACTGCACTATTGCACCGCTTGACGGCGCCACCGTTGACAGACGGTACGTGCATAGGGATGGGATAGAAAGGTTAGTGATGTGGTACCAAAGTCTGGATCTGATGATGGGATCCCATGAAAAGCGAGGGAAACTGCGAGGGGGGCTGGTATTATATTAGGGTTTCTTTCACTAAAAAGTTAAAAATAATAATATTTTACAAAAAATAAAAACCGATTTCAAAAAACACTGAAAAGTTAAAAATTATATATGAATAGGTACAGACAACATCACACTTCTATATTGAAGTAGGTGACAAATAAGACTTTCTAGGAGATCATCGTTTGGCACCGACTTCAATATAGAAGTGTGATGTTGCTGTACCTATTCATATATTATTTTTTACTTTTCAATGTTTTTGAAGTCGGTTTTTATTTTTAATTTCTTCTAGTTCCGCCGCTGAAACAGATTTATGTTTTTGTTTGCAACATTATGCAAGCCTAAACTCCATTATGACCTCTAAGTATAGGGCTAAATCACAATTGTATGGAGGAATTCTCAACACCTCATAACCATGCTCCCTTAAAACTTCGTCTTTCTCATATATTGGCACAGGTTTGTGCTTCTGTACCAAAACCAAAAGTTAAATTACAAAGTTACATGTTTATTACAAAGTATCAAAATCACCATGTTAAACTAAACTACAAAGGCACATTGTATCAGTGTTGCAACTTGAAAAAAATGATGAAAAATCTGCTGACGAAAAAGAACAGTCCTATTGGTATATTAAAAAAGGTTTCCCGTTTTCGACGTTGATCGATAGTGGATTGGCGTTATCTAACTAAATTTATCCACATTTTTGTGGGCTAGAAGAAGGATCGTGTACCTCTCGGGCGGAAACCGACTATTCAAGAAATGATATCTTCCCAAATCTCAAGATTTTATGTCGGCAATATATTATTGTCGACGCTGACGCCACATTCCTGATTATGCGGGAAGATTTCTTAAATATTGCCTTAATTACAAGCGATATCGATCAGCCGCGTTTTATCATTTCTTTATCTTGTTCGCCATGTTGGCTGCGTATTGTAATATTTATGTAAGTAGTTTCATTCTTTAGTTGTTCAGATACTTCACTTTATCTATTCACTACATAACTAAAACTGTCTCCATTATTATTTATTAAAAGTAAAGTTTGATGAGAATGGGTTGTGTAAGAAGAAACTTTTATATTGTCATTTGTGTTTTAGATTTTAGAAATAATAATATTGAAGGCTTTCAGTGACCTTGTTATTAAACGTAGGTATGATAATATTCCATAGTTCTTGAGCCATGACGTCATCATGGCCTGGTACTGGTGGCGCCCCCGCCGTTAGAGGACGCTCAATGCTAACAATTTATTAGTTTTCTTTTTTCTTAATCTTTTCTGATTGTTATTAAATGAATGTAAGCGTATTCGTGTATTCTTACATAAATGTCACTTATTTTCTCATAGAGGGTGATAAACAGTGTTGACCTCGAGAGCAACGTTATGTTAAGCTAGAGTGACGTACTTTAGATCTCTTACTGCGCTTAGGATTCTACTTTAGAATCCTTCGCCCCGAGTGTTTTTTGAATCCAGAGCGGATTCAAAAACACTCTCGCCTTAAAAATAGTTCTTTGCTCCATTGACAAACATTCTGCTATTGTTATGTCAGCGCTCATTATATCAGTAGTATATGTAGAGTGTACCTATATCAAAATAATAGTTCGAAGCTGGCAACCAAAATGACCGAATATAGCTATATTCTTTCTCGAGGCTGAAGTTATCTGTATTCACGTCAAATCTTATCAAAGTGGAGCAAAGACCGTGGAGGATCTAGGCACAATGCTCGAAAACCTCTGTAGAGTTTCCCAAGAAGTGGGTCTTAAAATGAACATGGACAAGACTAAAATTATGTCAAATTCCCTTGTAGTACCCACTCCTGTGAATGTTGGAAGCTCTACGCTTGAAGCTGTTGATGAATATGTTTACCTGGGGCAAATAGTCCAGCTCGGTAATTCTAACTTGCAGAAAGAGGTAAATCGAAGAATCCAACTCGGCTGGGCAGCGTTCGGGAAGCTACGCAGCATATTCTCGGCCCATCTGCCGCAATGTCTCAAGACGAAATTCTTCAATTCGTGCGTATTGCCAGTGATGACGCACGGAACTGAGACGTGGCCGCTTACAGTGGGTCTCATAAGAAGTCTCAAAGTCACTCAAAGGGCAATGGAGAGGGCTATCCTCGGGGTTTCTATACGTCAGAAATGATGAGATCCGTAGAAGAACTAAAGTTACCGACAGAGCCCAAAGAATCGCATACCTTAAGTGGCAGTGGGCAGGACACATCGCGCGTAGGACTGACGGCCATTGGGGCGGAAAGGTCCTCGAGTGGCGGCCGCGTACCGGGAGACGCAGTGTTGGTAGGCCCCCCACAAGGTGGACCGACGATCTGGTGAAGGTCGCTGGAAGCCGCTGGATGCGGGAGGCGCAGGACCGACCGGTTTGGACATCCTTGGGGGAGGCCTATGTCCAACAGTGGGCGTCTCTTGGCTGAAATGATGATGATTTATCAAAGTTTTAGATTTTAGTCAGTGATTTAGACTTGAAATCGTAAGAAACAGAATTACCTTCGCATTAAGCGCATTTAAGTAGAGATAACATCAAACACCATCTTTTAAAAGTACAACAGAAAACAGTAAGATTTTATATAATCTTTTATTTAAAACGAAGTTTTTATACCGACAGAGCATAACTCTACTTAATTGAAGTACAAACATTTGCAAAGTGAGACTACCGACAAATAAATCAGCCGAATGAAAACGATGATTGTAATCGATTGTAATTCATTCTCGTAATCGATTGTAATTCATTCTCGTAACGATCCAATATAAATGTGTTGCGAGCTAAGCCCGGTATTTGTTCGTTAAGGGAATAAATGCATCTAAATTGCGATACATCGTATCATTTTTCAGTGCTTTTTACGTTGAAAGGGATAACTAACAGGTATTAATTATTAAGAGTAGACACAACTATATCGTCTCTTTAATACTCAGAAAGATAGAATGTGATACTGCATGATAAAAAGAGAAGTTATCAGTTCCTACTTTTGTGTTAGTAACACCCAAGTGACTCTGGCTGTAATAGGCTTAGATAACCGCTTAGCAACAGAGGGTTATCTAAGAAAAAATCTATCACGATCGCCTTTCATTTGACAGCCATTGCATGGTCAGCACAAGACTCTGCGTCGACTTCCTTTTATAAAGCAGTGATGGATATGTTCCTACACATTATCTCCTATATATTATCACTTTGATGAAAATAAGCTAAAGAGACAGATTTTATCCTCTGAACAGGGGTTTATTATCATCTAAGAATAAATCATGGTAACTTTTAATTTGACAATCGCGCGATGTCATTTCAAGACATGTACCCGCTGTATTAAAAAACACATCAATGAATGCACTTTAACTGTCACGATTGAAGGCACCGGCATACATTACATATCACAAGAATCAGCTTTACCTAGCCAAAGCTAAAGCACAAGGTGGACCGACCATCTGGTAAAGGTCGCGGGAAGCCACTGGATGAGGGAGGCGCAAGACCGATCGGTATGGAGATCCTAGGGAGGCCTATGTCCAACAGTGGGCGTCTCTTGGCTGAAATGACAGCCAAAGCTATGATGTGCAAGTATCTGCCTTAAAACGTTTATCTTTTGGACTTCAACCAGACGTGCGTCTAGCTACCATAATCTCACACATTACTTTACATTACATAGTTTCATTCGCCAACATTGCTTTCGAACTCTCCCAAACAACAGGCCAAGAATTCAACGTTATCTTCGTGTTCATAAAGCATTTGAGAAACTTTACTTTGTCCTATAATCTTGTATAACCGAAAGCTTCATAGAGACTCTATGGAGACTTACGCGCCAAATAGAACAGCGCCGTGTGTTTGCCTTTGGCTAAATGGTATCTCGTTTACGGCAACACGATTGCGAGTCTAGAATCCTTTCAGGCTTAGAGACGCCTTTGATAGCTTGCGTTAGGCACGTAAAGGTGCGGGCACAGTTTAACAATAATGTAAAACTGTGGCGCGGGCTAATGTCTCAGGTTTTCTGCAACATATTTCCGTAGCGTAGCATCGCTTGAAATTCCTTTTTTCTCTGTTTCATATTGCAAAATCCAAACGTGGACACAATTTTTTTTTCTTACTAAAATATTTTAATTTAATCTACATATGCTGTAATTTTTGATTTATTGATCGCATAGTAACACCAATTTTATAGATATCTCTTTTTAAACTTAGACAATATAAGCTAAGTATCAATTTATGAAATATGTTTCTCTTACATTCGTAAAGTTTATCCTTTGGCTATACTTTATAATGGTTTAAAGTCTGTATAAATTGTAGGAATTATCTTGACAAAATTTATCTGAGCAGTGAACATCCGTGCATCTATATAAACTATGACTTTACAATATTTATTATGTTTACGCTGGTTTGGTTAATCTATATTGTTGTCTCGTTCTATCTTTAAAAATAGCATAAGTTAGAAAGTGAAAAAACACATATTAACTAAAACTTTATTAAAACGGGAGTAAGATGATTTTGAAACAGTCATATTTAACAAATAACATCTTCATGTGAATAGTAATATCTAATTGAACTACTGACGTACACTATTATTATGACACAAGACCAAATCGATTGTAAAAGTCTATGTTATATAGCCTTGAACTCCGCCCGTTTCACCATAATCGCAGCTTAAGACCAATATTAAACACACAGTGCTCTACGTGTTGAAAGAAAAGCGAGAGAGCCCCGAGGCATTTCAAACTAACGTGCCTTCTGCGTTGCCTACACCACTCATTACCATTTTATATGTTCGGTTAGAAACACTGTTATTATAATCTTGTAAGGGCGAGCAATAACCGTCCGCGCAGAGATGTGATTATACAACTTTTTGTTGAACTCCAATGGCTTAACAGGCCAAATTAGGATGGCTCTTTATCATTTCAATTCGTTAGATAGTGACGGGTTGATTGAATGTTTGGTTAGACAGGCTACCAAAATTAAACATTTTGCTCTACAGCCGATATATGTATATGGTATCTGTATAATAATTATGAATCGAAGTTCAATGAACTTACGTTTCGAAAGAGTTGAAAGAATAACAAGAAGAATTTCATTGAAGCAGGACTAAGAATTGGTCCAGATGCTAGTGGCTGATACCAAGAGATTAGATTAAAAATTAGATTAAAAAATTCAGAATACCTAGGCTCATTATACCTTTACAGTAACACAGAACCTTAGAGTAATTATTACGACAAAAACAGTTTTCTGAATTTTTTATACTATTTACAAGTTAAATAAAAGCTTGTAATATTCAGAATACCTAGGGTTATGATATCTTTTTGGAATCTAGAATAGCTAAGTAAGTTTTTAAGATGATGGGCACGATGAGCGTCCGACATTTTTATACACTGTAGCTGATCTAACATGAAAGAAAATTAATTTCATTTTTAATTTTGATTGTGTTTTAATTTTTTTAAATTCTTTACGATAGTGTGTTAAAGGTGACTGGCGGGTTTCTTAGGAGTATTCGGCCTGATCACCTACACGAAAACTTTTTACGTCTCGACAAAGCTCAATCTATAAGACAAATGAAAATGTTTAATATTTTGCCAAGAACTTCGAGAAAATTGGTTATAGTGTGTTGAATTTTGACAAATAGGTTTGGTTATGTTTTGGTTTAATTCACGAATTTGTCTTATAATTAACAGTAACTTATAAAAATCAGTTTGTATAATAGACGTAAATACTTATTTTTGTAACCACAATAGGAAATACACCCCATACTCCACACGTTAGTGCAAATATTTTACTGGAGGGAGACTCTGTACCAAGGTCGTCTGCTTAGGTACCTCCGTCTTACCTATTTCTGCCGCAAAGCAGCAGTGCTTGCATTGCTGTGTTCCGGTTTGAAGGGTAAGATATGGCAGTGAAATTACTGGGTACTGTGACTTTACATCATATGTCACAAGTTGGCAACGTACACTGTGGTTCTTGTGGGGGTTGCAGTTTTGCTGCGAATCTCACAAGAGCCACATGTATTATAGGTGACTGTTACCACTTACCATCAGGTGGGCAGTTTGCTTGTTTGCCAACTTTCTGCAATAAAAAAAAATCGATCGCACAAGTAAACGCAAATTACCACAGATGAGTAATTATGTACATTTGTTGACATTCTGATCAAACATCGTATCAGTGTTGTCGCACTTAATAAGTTAATTGATTCATCGATCTACCACATTTTATACTCAAATCTTTTAAAAACATTAATTTCAGATAAAATATAAAGAAATCTGTGGTAAATAAATTAGCATTATAATGCAATAACTTGTAAATGTATTATTTTCGCTGTAAAACTGGTTAATTCGCCAAAATCGAGTCTTCAAATATATCGATTAAATTCAATGAAAAGGATTTTTTCATGAGTTTGCGAAGTTCTACAAAGATGTTTGTTACTTAAAATCTACGAAAAATATACATTTATTTCATAAAAGTTTCAAGTTGATAGCTGAACTATCGCTTGTGAAATGGAAAAAAACGAAATCAAAAAACCTCTCCATTATTTTGTAGAAATGGCACTATAAAAACTAATCGCACTTGGAAATTTTCGAAATATTCAAAAACAATAAATATCGCTGAAACCGTGATATTTTCACTAAGGTCAAAATTTGTGGTAAGGGAGGCCATGATGAAGTCCATCTATAGTTACAGGTTTATCCATTGTTTTAGGGACACCCTGTAGGTATATTGTCTAATTAGTAGTGTCAGGCGCTATTTTTCGGAAGTCCGTTACTAATAGTTAAAGAGTACGTATATAGCAAAACATCCGACAAAAAATGTCGGTAGTTGGTATTGTCTACGCAGGCCTATAGTGCACCGCCCGCCCTCCCTCAATCGCATGCGACAGAAGAATATCACTAATTAGTACCACAACAACATGCAAATACTTGTCGTTAAATATTAATTAAGTATACAGGGTGGCACATTTATGGCCGATTTCACCAACCATAGCTTAGGAAGCCCCTAAGACGTATGCTGTCACTTTTTATATTTAATGAAAAGAATGTGACAGCATACCACCTAAGAGTACCTTAAGCTAAGAAGAGGTTGGTGAAAATGGCCATTAGACCTGTATATTTAGAATCTAGCCCTCAACCTACTACTGCCTAAAATATTGACTTGTGATTTGGTAGGATTTACAATAAGACCAAATGAGCAAGCTCAATTATTTGTTGCAGCAAGGTTGAAATTTAAGTGGGATATGGCCTCCGAAGCGTCTGAAATATCGAAATGCCTTTACAATTGTAGGTCATCAGCGTACAGGAAGGAAGAAGACATAACAGATGAAATGTTGTTTATATGTGTTTATAAAGAAAAGTAACGGCGATAGAACGCTACCTTGAGGTACACCAGCTGTCAAATCAGACCAAGTAGAAGAGGTGTCGTTAAGCTTGACACTTTGTTGACTACCATAGAGGTAAGAAGTGTCGCAAAGTCCCATATGCGAAAATCCTGTGCTGAGTTCAGTAAAAGGGTTTTGTATATGAGTTGTGTCGTGTGAGTAGCCATGCGAGTATGTTTATGTGTGCATGTAAGACAACTTCGTAGCGAAATTATTAATTCGTCCTAACTTCTTTTAATGGTTCATCACAGTCACACCAGCTTCTTGTGGTGTTTCTGGAGAGGGACTTCTTCTCCCTAGAATGGCCTCCAACTCCGCCCCTTACAGTCATCCCAGACCACCGGCACCGCAACCATATCTTTCGGTCGCCTTTCATTCTCATTCATAGGTACATTGATCGTGATAATACTGGTAAAACACTTACCGAGTTCCGAGATAACTTCTAGCATTCGTTCATGATGGGTGTCTTACCAAAACGATGTCCGTTCTCCTCAAGTTCTCCTTCTTTTGGTTTTTCCCTCGCTCGCCGACCATTCTGACTCGTCAGTGTTGCCATACACACCCATCCTTTTTCTTTTCCCTTCCCCCCTTGCCTCTTTCCTCGCGTTCCGTTTTACACAGAACATATTTCGCGTTTGCGACAAGAAGAGAACCAATTAGTGGAAGTCGTTGAATACTCGTATTTTCTGAACGGAGAGTTGCCAGAAGTATATCAAAGTCAACACAGTTAAAAGCGTTACTGAAATCCAACAGGACTAAGGCCGTGAGCTTGGTATTATCCATAGCCCATCGAATGTCTTCAGTAACATTCACCAACGCACTAACTGTGCTATGACATGGTCGAAATCCAGACTGGAAGGAACAGAGAAGGGAATTGGAATCAAGGTATGAATAAATTTGTTTATGAGCAACTGACTGAAGAACTTTGAATAATATTGAAAGAATGTATATAAGACGATAGTGGGATTTGTTACTTTAGGGATTGGAATAACATAGGCTCTCCTCCAGCTTGTTGAAAAAACATTGCGAGACAGCGAAAAATTATACTTAGTGTTAGTTAGTACTTATTACCATTATCTTATTATGCATTATATCCATTTCATAATTCTTAAAATATATCTAAAATATGTTGTATGAAATCAGATTTTTTTACGATAATATTCCTATTTCCTTCTGGAGTTTACTAATCGCTAAGTCAATAATTTCAAATATAGAAGGCGAGTTTTTATAAAAGCTATAATTTTATCATAGAAAGATACTAATTCCAGACTCTATGCTGCTACTGAGAATATTATAATCTCAAAAACCGACCAAGTGCGAATTGTACTCGCCCACCAAGGGTTCCATACAAACATATCTAAGAATAGAAGTTCCTAATTCTGTTCATATTTGCGGTTTTCAGATTTTTCCTAAATAAACGCTATAAAACCTTGCCTTTTTGCCAAATTTCATGATTCTAGGTCAACGGGAAGTACTCTATAGGTCTTCATTTCCTTGTGGAACCGCAAAATTTGCGAAAATATGCGACATAAACGGTTATTTATCTTTCAATTACTTTGACTTACAAGTATGACTTTTTCACAAAGAGATCGTAGGCCCGAGTAGGCCGAGTTATAAATTTAAGTTTTATATTTCTACGGACAGACAGACGGACAGACAGGCAAAAAAGTGATCCTAGATGGGTTCCGATTTTTCCTTTTGAGATACGGAACCCTAAAAACAACATCTATGCTCAGATTTTGAGAAAAGCAGGCGCACTTGTGACGAACGAGCTATTCTGAAATCAATTTACAAAGCAATACTATTCAAGATACAATCATAAATTCAAATCTGCATTAGGTCCTATCCTTATAGCTTGCCAAGCAAATGATATTAGCGTAGTCGGTACTTTGTTGGAATATCTACGTAATGACCGCATATATCTTTTTAATGAACTAGTAGCTTGCATTCGCTATGCGAAAATGGTCCTACCAAAATATACGGCTCATCTAACAAATACCGGTCTACTCTTTAAAGTATACGCTAAGTGAATTTGCCCATTAAAATGAAGTTTTATTGCTGGGATGCTTTCGAAGAAGAATTTATGCCCGCAAATATTTTGTAACCGAAATATTCAGTCGAATGTTTGCGACAATTTTGAAAGAACCTACTGTAGAAAAACAAATATTCCCGCATTCCACAATGAAAACGTTATTATAATGCAATGGTTGTTTACGTGCCTCGTTCATGTAGACAATCAATGAATTAGTTGAAAACACTTCAACTAGTAGTTATTTCACAAACCTTTTCAAAATTCTTAGAATCTGAAAAACATTCATATCGTTTGAATTATTTTAAATATGACTGTCCTTAAGGGTAGTTCTGTAGGAGGGACTATAATAATATGAACATCTTACCTTAGGACATAGTAATTTACAACACAATATTAAGCTTACTAGTGTTCACTGCCAAGCTTAGATCTTTTCCAGTAAATGCCAGCCACTAGTAATCTCGAGCAGGTTGTATTTGTTAGTCAACCATTTGTATAATTGTAATACACACTTTTTCACTTCTATTTGCTAGCTTTTAATAATTATAATACAGTTCTTAGGAACCGTGGCGTCGATTTTAGATTTAATAATAATGGCATTAAATTTTTAAAATTTAAAATAGGTCGTCAATATTCCGGGTGTTCAATCCGAATGGGTCAGCAGGAAGTAGTCAAAATCAATGAGAGATAGCGAAATCTAATATTAGGAACCATGGCGTCGATTTTAGATTTAATAATAACGGCATTCATTTTTTTACTCTCATACATAACCTGGAATCGAACCGGGTCAACATTTCTGTAAACATGATGTTATAAATTCTGCAAGATTTTTCATTGTTATTATTGATGGTAAATCATTAGTCACAAGGAACATATTTTTGATGGAATCTTGTTTAAATTATTTCTTAAATATACATTTATCTAAAATATAAATATATTATATTTATTCGAATTTTATTTTATCTTGCAGAATTTATAACTTTATGTTTACAGAAATTTTAACAAGGTTCGATACCAGGTTATGTATGAGAGTAAAAAAAATATTAAATCTAAAATCGACGCCATGGTTCCTAATATCAGATTTCGCTATCTCTCATTGATTTTGACTACTCCCTGCTGACCCATTCGGATTGAACACCCAGAATATTGACCACCTATCTACCAGTTTAATTCAGGCATTTATTCAAACCATAACGATATATTTTTGGTATAATAAACAATAAGTTGGTATGTTGCAAAATTGAGCACTTCAATGCGAATCGAAAAAGTAATAGACACGCCAAGCAAAGTCCCACGATTCGTATGAAGAACTATTCGAAAGAAAAACCGGCTGAAATCGGACCTTATGGATAAGTAAGAAGGTCCAAAACCGAGAACATGATAATAATATATTTATGATTTTCCAATATTGAAAACAAGATAAACTAATAAATTTATCGTCCGTTCCGGATCAGCGGTTTGGAGTTTTACTTGAGGAGCGCTTCGCCATAACGTGAAATCGTTCAAAGGGAGCTTTCCACGACCGTAAAATTCAATCTATAAACAAGGCTTTCTGCATGTGATCGTTCCATTTCCTTTGCATTTAAATAAGAATAGTGTACAACAATATTTTAAATAATGTTTTTTTTATAATAAATGTACTGTTCGTGCCTATGTTAGGTATTTATTTTAGTAATTATTTCAATTTGGCTTTAAAATATTCAATATATAACATCGCTTTGATTCACTCTGAAGTCAGTCTACGAACTAACCAACACTCGTCCGGATGCTGATCCCGGATTCTACCGCTATCTTCATTCTATAACGGCGACGTGACGTCTTACAAGTTTCTGTGAATCTTTACGTGCCCTGTGCGTTAGTCAAGCTCTACACCGCTATCTCGGCTGGCTATCTGGTCGAGGCTAGTCCTTCACCACACCGCATCTATCTTCGAAGGCTGTTGAGGGCTAGTGGGAGAGCTGCAGCTCGTGAGCCCGGCGCAACGCCTGCTGATTGTGAGTTGCTGTTTCTATTCATAACGATAGGGTGCAGCGATTCTGAGGAGTAACTAATCCTCGGATTAGTTAGTCCTCAGAGTTACTCCGTGTTTTGTCTCGTTTCCGCATATGTCGACTGTCATATGTCAAAATAAGACAAAACACGGAATAACTAAGCGAGGATGATCTAAGGAGTAAAATTTTTATTAATAGGACCTATCAAGTTCTTCGTTGCAACGCACACGAACTACAAAAAGTCGGCCACCAAAAAAGTGAAATCGGGCCGATTATCGGACCTACAAAAAGTCGATCGTGTGCGTTTGCCGTTATACTCGCGCGCTGAGGGTTTCGTACAAGCTTGTCAAAATATTTAAGTTCCCGACTTTTTACATATTTACGGCTTAGAGATTCTTTCCTTAACAAAATAATGTTCTCCTAACCGATATTCGGTCACGGCGGCCAATCTCCACAGAGACTAGCCATCTGCGCGGGAGATATTATAATTATTTTATTTAATTCGAGAAACAGACTCATAATGGTTAGTAACAATGGAAACTTAAACGCTAGGTTAGTACCTACATTATATCACAAAATTAATTAAATTAAAATTATTAAAAAACAATCAAATTAGGCACATGTCACAATACAAAACAAATTATTCAATAAATTATTAACTAAATATAATTATAGTGCACTCTCTGTTCATTCACTCGTCTAGTCCGATGGGACGGTTAGCCGACACGACCGGGGCGAGATCAGGCGCAGGACCCACTGTTTAACGTGCCTTCCGAAGCACGGAGGAGCTTGAGATGAGAATTTAGATGGTCACCCATCCTAGGACTGACCACAGCGAACGTTGCTTAACCTTAGCAATCGTTCGCTGAGCGCACGCGCCAATGCGCCACCAAGCTCCTTAACATATGCATGGAGCGTCGGTGGTGTTGCGGGCTCGTCACTGGCCTTCTAATCGGGGGGTCCGGTGTTCGATCCTGAAATGTACCAATGTGTTTTAGCTTTTCGAATTTCATATGTACATTTATCCGACGCTCCTACGGTGAAGAAAAACATCGTAAGGTGTAAGTAAAATTGACCAATCCGCACTGGGCCAGCATGGTTGACAAAGGCCTAAACATACTAACTTAGTGTAGGTTCGAGGAGTTAGCGTATCACTGGTCATTTTCCTAATTTGTCAGTTTCGCTAATTGGGATGATGACTGAATTCTAATTTTGACTTCTCGTCATAAAATATTAAAAAAACTGCAGAAAAAGAAGCAATCATGTGAAATTAGAATTAAAATCGGCTTAGAAATACAGTACATACAAGCATTTTAAACTGTTAATTTGGAAGCGATTAGACAGAGAGATCCGACAGCAACCGTGACGTCATTGTTGAGTACGGCCATATAAACTCCATGTAAACTGCCGTTTTGCTAGAAAGAGATGGAGAAAAATCTTTAATACCTTATATCTTGGTTGTTTTTATAGTTATTCGAGTCAGTTTCGAAAAATTGACATTTTCCCTAGTTTGTCATTTTCTTGATTCGTCAGTTTCCTCATTCTCTAGTTTTTCTAGGCTGGCAATTTCGTAAAATCGTCAGTTGCCTTGTCAGTGGGGACGAATATGAGCTGTGATGATGATGTGCATGTTCGCAACCCTAAAAAGTAGTGTGCAGCAGTTTTGACTTTTGAGTGTGCTAACAGATGGACATGAAACAGAATTGGGATGATGACTGAATTTAAATTTTTACGTCTCGTCATTAAATATTAAAATATCGTGGAAAAAGATGCACTCCTGTGAAATCAGAATTGAAATCGGCTTAGAAATACATTAGATACAAGCATTTCAAGTTGTTAATTTGAAGGCGATTAGACAGAGAGATCCGACATCAACCGTGACGTCATTGTTGAGTACGGCCATATTAACTCCTTGTAAATTGCCGTTTTGCTAGAAAGAGATGGAGAAAAATCTTTAATACCTTATATCTTGGTTGTTTTTATAGTTATTCAAAAACCGATTTTTTCTTTCTGTTCATTATATGAAAAAGCTTCTATTAAAGCAAAAAAAATTTTTAGTCATCTAGCCAATTGTCCGCTTTCCTATTAGCTGTCTTACTCGTATTTATCGAAACCCAACAATACTGCTATGGAGATAATCAGGTAAGATGGAGGTTAGTCAGACCACTAGAAAGGCATTGTAAAAAACGGGCCAGCCGCAGTGTAAGGTTCCGTAGTTGCAAATGCCAACTTTGAGTTCACACTCACACCTCACAACACGTTGCCACAGATTACTAAATACGTTGCTATTAAATTAGGCATTAATTATTATTATTAAAGCTGCAATGATTTTATATTTCCTTAACTTCACGTGGTTCGTAATTTTATATTCAGTACTAATTTTCAATGAAATTTTTCCTTTCCGAATACATTTTATAAGTTAGTCGTCTATAACTTTTTAGTTTGTACTTAGTACTCAACTCTGATAGTTTTCTATTAAACTTCTTTATATATACTACTGTTGTAATTTTTTTCACGTGTCCATATATAAACGTTTACCAGATAGAGGGGGGGGACACACTTACCTGTAACAAAAATTTTCACTTTAAAACCAAATATTTCAGAAACGGATCCCTCCCTAAATCGAAAAATGGTGTTCTAAACCTTACATTATTTTTTAAAGACCTATTCAACAATAACCCACACAATGGGTTAGTTGAGAAAAAAATTACTCCCACTTTACTTGTATGGGAGCTACCCTAAAAAAATTTTTTTTCAATGTTTTTTTCCACCACTTTTTTGGCATACGTCGCCCCACACTAGGATTTTCTCCTGTGTCGTGGGTGCAGTTACAAACATAGAATATCAAATGCACATACGCCCAGACCGGAACAAATTTCTGTAGGCCATACAAAACATTTGTCCCGTACGGGAATTGAACCCGCGACCCGTTGCGTTCAAAATAGCCATCCGATTTATTTTTGGCCTCCGCAAGTACAATCATGTGTCCGAGTTCCGCTTTAAGCTTCAGTGGCTCCCTGTTCAGCTTCGGAGGTACATGCACATTCTCAGTTTAATGTACAAAATATTACACAATCCTGATTTCCCCGAATACTTGCGGTTCCGTTTCCACTAACTCTTACCTGGTCCTCGATCCAAACGTTCCTGTGTTTCCATAAATCCTCTTGATGTCCCCCAATCCGATTCTATGTTTTTCCTTAACTCCTACACCGTCCGAGCTGCTCAGCTCTGGAATGGTCTGCCTGCCTACATTCGGGAAAGCACCCCCATCATATTATCTTTCAAGAGCAAGTTCAACTTGCTCTTGAAAGATAATATAGCTCACTTACTTTCAAGTTCATCTTGATAAAATGTTTCGATATTTTTTTTGTAGTATGTATGTATATATTATTTGTTTTATGTCTATGTAGGTAATATATGTTATACATTTACGTAATCAATATAATTATTTAATTGTTTGTTTTCTATTAGGTACGCAAAATTTATTTCTTGAAACCATTGTTCAATAAACTTCGAACTGTACACAATGATCCCTTTAAATACATTTAATTTTAACCAATGCTAGGGTTGGCTGGTAGAGATCTTTTGAAGAGATAGGCTCGCCTTTGTACATATGTTTTGTATTAACGATTATAATTTGTAAATGTGTACAATAAAGGATATATTTATATAATAGAGTCACCTAATTATACTAACATGTTGTCATATCCGTAACTCCGTAACACTTTCAGGTCGCTACCATGACCGCTTATAGCAAGGTTAAACAATACTGAAAAAGAGACACCGCTCTTGCTGCGTATAGCGCCATCTCGCTCTTACAGCGGTTTCAATATTGTTTTGAGCGATCATAGTTAGGGTGCTGTTCTAGTCGACGAATTGCTCTCGCACTTTAGGCATGACATCTCCTTAAACACAGATCGAAAATATGTATTGCATTTCAGTAATTGATATGTAGTTGCATATTGCACGAGCAGACGCAGGTGGTGAGATTGTGATTTACGCTAAAGCATCTGCGATCTATCACTCCGAAAGGCGTGTGCTGCGAATAGCATATATCGTCGTCACGCTCGCAAACCGTCGACGGTATTCTGAGAAGTAGATAATTACGAAAATATATGTATTATAGACACACATAACACATGCACACTGAAGCTTTACTATGATATTGAAACATATTTGTGTATTTGCAAGAATGTATAATCGAATCTCTTTAAATTTGGTTCTAAAGTTAGGCTCCATAACCAAAGAATTTTTTAAGGGTCTGATTTTAGCAGTCAAAATACATAATAAGTTTAGATTTTTCTTCTTTTTTAACAGACTTCAAAAAAGGAGGAGGTTTTCAATTCAATGCGTATGTTTTTTTTTCGTATTCGATAAAGTATACGTACACTCTTGTACCTCGTATTGTATACTCTTAAAAGATTATATTGTACCATAAAGAATTATTATTATTAATGGCTTAATCACTTTAGTAAACTACTTAAAAAGTACATTTCGATGCAACTGCGGAAAGTATGTCATTTCTTCACGAGTCCCAATTTGTTAACCCAAGCCGCGAATCAGCAATAGAGGCGAGTGGAAATAACAATTCCGCACGTGCGTCGATCGATTTTTTAATATATTTGCGAAAAAATAAATCAACGAAAGGAAATCAATGAAACACAATTGTATCCTTTGACAAGTAATAATATAAATTCGCGGGAATGAGCTTCTTTTGTTTAAGAGGACAACGGGTTGGGCAACGGTTTCTATGCATTCAGCCAAATCAATGACAATAATTTATCTTAATTCTAAATAATTTAAATTACGTCATTTATTTATTTACATTATACGTTTTTTAATAAAAAATAAATTTATTTAATATTTATCTCATGTATTAATAGTATTTACGCTGTAAAAAATGTTATCATTTCATACAAATATTTTGTGCAGAAAACTTTTTGATTGAAAACCTCCTTCATACATATTTAGGTTATATGCTGAAGGAAAACGCTAAACACATATGGAAAAGTCTACTTTTTGAGCGAATGTATTAGGTATATACTCGTATGATATACATACGAGTATATACCTAATACATTCGCTCAAAAAGTAGACTTTTCCATATGTGATTCATTATAAAAATTATTTCGAACAAGCTCACACACAACAAATCGCATAGTGAATGTAAGACCAAAAAGGAAAAATTGGCCATTCCAAATAATGTTCCTCGCAGTTTCGATGCACATGCGGCGAGCATCGTAGAATAGCCTCTAACCGAAGCTAAAGGAACCTTGATAACACCTCTATGCGTTATTGATGCGCCGCATGAACACAACCTAAGGAAATTATGGATAAGGTATTATTTTATCTTAACTGATACAATTTTACAAAATAATAAGTAACTGTAAACACAAAAACCAACTATGTGTGAGTCGAACTGGCGCACCGAGGGTTGCGTACAACATGTACTGTAAGACATTGATTCTTGTCAAATTTCATGATTATACGAGCAAGTCAAAGGGAATTAGTACGCAGATAGGTACTGATTGTACGAAATTAGTATGGCTCTCAAACAACTAAAAAACAATAACGACGGGTGACGACGGAACCACTACAGAGCTTCTGAGAGCGGACTGTAAGCCGATACTTCAAATCCTCCAGAGGCTCTTCAATTCCGTTATTCTCGAGGGTTGAATGCCTTAAGCATGGAAGAAGTGAAGTCGTCCTATTCTTTAAAAATGTGATTGGACACTCTTGCAGAACTATAGGCCGATCTCACTCCTGAGCTATATTTATACGTTGTTTTCGAAAGTCATTACGAATTGTCTCGCTCGCAGATTTCATGACTTCCAACCACCCGAACAAGCCGGTTTTCGAAATGGAAAACAGTACCACAGAATACATCCATACGCTGCGGTATGTTATACAGAAGACCGAGGAGTATACTCTGCCACTTTGCTTGGCGCTTGTGGATTATGAGAAAGCCTTCGATTCGATTGAGACATAGGCGGTGCTGCAGTCCCTCCAAAGGTGCCTTAATGGTCACTTAGCGGGCAGTGGCCAGGGCCGAATGGTTCTTGAATGGGGACCACGAAGCCGACGACACTTACAAGTAGTGGGTAATCCCCCGGCCAGGTGGACCGACGATCTGGTAAAAGTCGCGGAAAACCACTGGATGCGGGCAGCACAAGACCGATCGTTGTGTTGATATGATCATGATGAGGTATTGATTCCATCGTGAAATTACAAAATATCGAAAATATGCACCATAAACGGTCATATCTTCTGATCGAGTTGATTTACAGGCTTGATTTGTATTATGCTGCTGAATGAAGTCGTAGACCAGAATGTTTAAATTGATAACAACGAAGTGATCCTATAAGGGTTCCGTTTTGCCTTTTTATGTAAAGAAGCCTAAAAAAAAATTTTTGATATCACAGAATTATTGGCGCTTAATGATTTATACGATAGCTAAAGCACGTAGTACTATTATAACTTCTGTGGCTAAAGTCAAGCAACATTCATATTAGTTGTTACTTGTAATCAAACGGGTGAAAAAAAAAAAGATCTCGGATTCCTCCGTTTTGGGTAGGACTTTGAGCAGTAAGTCCCATCCCGTTGAATTATTAAACGAATGAGAGCACAGTGATTGCTGCAGTGAATCTGAGTTCTACAGATTCTACCTATGCCTGAAGTTGATGAATGCCTAGCAGGCGTAATTTCAAGCCATGTAAAATTTAAATTTAATCAATACCATGCCATTTCACCTAGTCAAAGTGGAAGTAATCACTAGCTAATATGCAATGTGCCTTCTTTATTTACAGAGGAGATTTTTTTCTTTCTCAACGGGAATAAATTCATTTCCGGACGTAAATCGCTTTGCAGTGAATGAGTTCTAGCCGTCTTTGTGTTTTTATGAAAAAAATATGTTGATTTGTTTTAAAGTTGCAGTGGAACTACCATTGCAACTTTAAAACAAACAAAAAAAATACATGATTGTCAAATGCATTGCCTCATCCATTATGTTTTCCTACACCATAGAACTCGCAGGTCCCTCGAACACGACTCCGTACTATAATTCAAGCCAATAATGATTCATATAAATTTGCAAAACGAGCGAGAGGTGCAAACTGTAAGAGTGAGCGATGCAGGCTGTAATTTGCACGAGGGTGACCGCGGGCGTATAGTGATATTCTTATATCGATATCGATTACCATTGGTTTTCGTGAAAGTAAAAATTAAAAAATCGAACCGTATTTAATGCACAAAAATGATAACACGTTAGAACTTACGCAAACTCTTTTTGAAATTCATAGTCCTAACGTGATTGTATACAGAGCTTCATTTGAATAGATAGTATGTAGAATAATATTGTCTTCCTCAGTTTACGGAGTCATAAAACCCTAAAAATTACCTTAACACATCTTTGAAGAGGCACGTATAGTAGAATTAGTTTTAAAATTGACTATTACACTAAGGCTCAAAATATCACACAATGAAGAAAATTAAAATTTGTAAATAGATTGTTATGTGGTTCTTTTTCCTTTAAATACATGAAGGTTTTATTTAAGAGTGCATTGTGACTATTAATGATAAGATTGTCATGGTGTGTATGTATACATACGAGTAGGTAAATTAAAATTCGGTTGCTCTTAAAAATATATCATAAACAAATGTATATTAAATACTCATATCTATATACCTAACGCGTCACAAATAAACTAAAGTAGCCATTGAATATGAGTAGCAGCATAAACACGATAATATATCTGTATTTACGTCTTATTACATAACTTTTATCTGATAACGCTCGTTAATTTCGAAGTAAATATCATATAAGACGCCTGATATCGATAAAAATTTACTACTCATTGTTCGCAACACTATTAAAGCGTGTCATTCAGTTTTTATCGATGTGATTAAGCTTCGCTCATTGAATCATCTCTGCGTCGGCTGGTAATTGCACGCAGTTTTGTACTGTTAAAAAATTTAACGGACTACATCGAAATTCTCTGACCAAAACTTCCTATACCTACATATTAAAAAATGCGAAATTTTTCATCACTAATTTATTTGCACTATTAAGTAGGTGTGCATAATAGACATTATAGACTGTGACGCCTTATCGTCAAATCTCACCATCAGGTCAGATAAGGGCTATGAGCATTTCTGTTTTGTATATAAAAATCTATGTAGTGGTGATTAAATAATAGGTACCTCTTATGCGAAAATAAGCTATTGACTTTTTTATTTGATCATTATATTACCTACATCAAACTATAATCGTGTTACCATACGATCTACTGCTGGATAAAGTACGGGTTCATTGTCATGGAGAAATTGCCCTTTACATAATTTAGAAATGAACGTGATTGGATCACATTCATTACAAAATTATATAAGTTGAATTGTTGTTTAATAAGTTATTCCAGATTCTACAATTGTCTTCCAGTCTTCGTGATCTTTTTATAATTCTGTTTTCAACATAAAGAAACAAAAAGCATTTATTATATTTTCATGGTCATAACCTTATTAATATTTACTTAATCCAATTTCGTTCCCCTTGAGCAATTTATTTGTGCCTCACGGATAAGTAAAACTTTCGAATGATCTAGCTCTGTGTATAATTCAACCTAACTCTCAACTAATTCGGTTCGCAAACTTGAGAATTTGTAGATAAATTCAGTTTGAGTTTTAGCTTAATCATTTGCTAGGTGCTTATGGTTTCATCTGCTCCGGATCTGTGTCTTATAATGATAAAAAGCAGTATTTTTAATGTATACCCAGTTCCACGAGAGACTTTTGAAACTGTTTAGTTCCATACGAAGAATTAGTGGGGGTAACGATTACTAGCGCGTAGTATAATGTCATCATGAGAATAAAATTATCACACGCTTTTCGATACAATTTTCACCTTTTCTATTATTTTCTGCGCGGTCCTTTCGCGGAATATAAGCTCCGTTTGAATAAAAAATATCCTATTCAGTACATAAGTTATGATTCGCCAAAGCATGAAACCATATTACTCAATTTTGCATGTTCGATGGATCAAAAAATATTTTAAGACTGAACCTTAACACTTATTATAAAGTAAGTATAATATTGGTAGTACTATCGAAGATGAAAAATGTATGATTTTTTATCAATGTCGTATGAATTTTTTTTTTAAGGTTCTGGGTTAACTTTGTCACTGTTTTATCTATATTTAATTATTACAAATCAATCAATCAGTTCTTACTTTCTTACAAATCTAAAGTAAAATATATCAGGTAGATATCAAAATAAAAACTTCATCTTATGACTGAATAAATTCGCCCAAATTCATCAAAGAATCTTTTCGCCAGTAGGTATTTGTTTGGCAAGCGTCATGGCCCCTGGGTCCATCTCTAGCAAGAGTAAATATGATTTTTTTATATAAAATGTGAATTAACGGGCAAGTTGATAAAACATAAAAGTTATCATGGTATACGAAAAACAGACATTACACACACTCTTTAAAGGGTTAAATTCTAAGCAGCGTGATTGAACGAGATGTTCATAATGTCAAGAAAATTTTCACTAAGTTAATACACTATCGTCAATAGTGTATATGTTTGTTCATAAGTATGTTTGTTAATATGTAATGTCGGTGAAATGCTTAAATTAAAAAAGGTTTCAGTAAACGTTAATGCGATGGCGGGCGCCTCACTTAGCTAAACAGATACTGATATATTGAGCACAGACGGTTCACTGGTCTTCAGTCTTCTGTGCTTAAAGAATTCAAGTTTGGTGCCGTCATCGGGTTTATGGTCATTCACTATGCGGTGTGATGAAGTAAGAGCTTCCCAGTTTGAAACATAAATACTGATAAAAAAATAAACGTTTTAAGCATCCTTAATTAGCAATGTAATATCAATTTGGCCCGGTATATATGAATAAATAAAGAAATTTCAATATCCATTTTGTAGTTCTTTCGACTACTAGTTGCTCGTCAGGATAGAAACGATAAATCTATAAAAATAATAAAAATGAACAGTCTGACGGAAAATAAATCGTGTTATAGCTAGATAAGGTCGGATTTGCAGAGGTTAACACTAGTGCATAAAGTAGACAAGAGCGTTGCGGCGCGCACCGCTCGCGGACGCACGTTGCACTTTGCTGCGCATTATAAGGTTTTTTATTACCTGTAATTTAATACACTCACTGAATCACCGCGCAGTCCGGTGCAATTTATGGTTTCATGACGTACTGTTTTGCATATGGAGAGTGTTGGACGCGGACATTTTGATGCGAAAATTGCCACTTTATTGTTCGTTGAAAAGGAAGGACTTCGGAATGCCAGTGGGAAGGGGGTCAAGCTGTACCATATTGATGTGAGTTGATAATTCGCTGCTAAAATTTGTTTGTTATTTATTGTCCTTCTGTGACGGATTTGGAATACATCTGTCGTCGTTTCCTGTCATCCTGGTGTAATGTGAATCCGGATGTAGTCAGAACCGACTAAGGAACATTTAAGAGATTTAATTGCGGTTAGCAATTTAAACCTTCGCGCAGATTTTAATCACCTCCGTGGTCTAGTGGTTTAGACCACCGGGTGTTGATCGGAACATCCGGCAGAAGGTTTTCTCCTCGGTTTGATCAGTGGTAAGGCTTCTGAGCACGCCTGGCTTATTACCACCGTCATACTTAAGTTTGTCGCCATAATAATGTTGATTACATTGTTGTGTTCCGACAATTAGAGGTAAGATAGCTAGTTCCGTTAGTTGTGTTTCGCCGATATTGCACAAATACTCTAAATTACCCTTGTCTTTTTTATCTACACTCTGAACTCCTATGTTTACGTAGTTAACACACTATCACTCAAAAACACACACACACCCACACGTGTACACATTGACGCCCAGATGATTGTATATATATTTTGGTGAGGAAAGTAATTTTTGTGATTGACTTATGTACAGGAGTGTTTTTTTAAGTATTAGAAGATAGAACTGAATATATGCTGTAGAAACTATGTGAAGTAAGTTTTTCGGTAAATATATAAATAATTATAAATAGTTGATGAAAAACATTTCAAGATAACAAAGCGGACTGTATCAAATTCCCAATATGCACTGAAATCGGAGTTCTTAAATAAACACGTGACGTAAGAACGTGCTATCCCCATATTAGATTACATTTTCCTGATTTTTCGTCATCCCCGTATTTTCTATGGGTTAAAATATAAAATATGTAAATCCCTCCCTTGGCCCGAGACTTTGAATTAAGCCTCTTGTAATGAGGTCTGCGTTTGAACTTTCACTCTTTGCAGGAATTCGATTCGTCACATCTCAGTATTTGTGAAGTATTTCGTTTCAACTTTAACGAGTAGTATAGCATTATTTTAGATACTATTAGAATTTTCAGGTCGCAAATTTATGTCCAACAAATTAAAAACTCATGTTTACGCAGAATTCAAATACATCGGTCATTTGAAGTGTTAATTTTTTGGAGAAAAGTTATGTTTCTTATATTACGATTTTTGGCGTGGTCGTGGTGGTGGAAAGTAAGGCATTATTTTTGTTTTCCCGTAGGAAAATTCCTTCCCCTGGTCTCGAACTATCCCTATACAAACTTTCATCAAAATCGGTTGAATAGTTTCGAAGCCTATTCAATACAAACAAACAATCAAATATTTCCTCTTTATAATATTAGTTATTTAGTATATTACAATTGATATAACTAGGACGTGTTAATCCTGTTCAAAATATAATAATCTACCAAATTATTATTTTTGTTTATCACAATACGAGATTGAATCATAATAGTACATCAAAATAATATGGTCAGTCGAATATTGATACATCTCAGTTAATGACTAATACAAGCCAGAGTAGCGATCCCTTCATCCTTAATTATATATCTGTAACGAACTGATCGTCATTAGTTATTACGTCACCGAATTCCGAACGCAGTCACATCGAGGAACTAACCGTATCAAGCCACTGGAGACCCGCAGCGGTGATAGGGTTACGTGGGATTCTTCGGAAAAGTTTACACGGAGCTATGAAATTGTACAGCTAAAATTGATTAGAGAAGGCATTATAGAAGAAAATAAATAGAGTCAAAATAAAATGTCAGATATCTTGTGGAAAAAGAGTTTATACATCTGTAATATTTTGGTATTTTTGTAGGTCCATGTGTTTAGGTATAAAACTGGGCAACAGCAATGCCAAAAACATCTTTGCTTTACTCAAAAATTTGAGGTCACGTTAACGACGAAATTTGAATTTCCGATTTATTAATTAGAAGAAAGCGTCGCTGGCGTAGTGCGTAAGGCTGTCGCCTTCCAATCGGGAGGTAGCGGTTCGAACCCCGCCACGTACCAATGTGTTTTCAAATTTTGAATTCATATGTACGTCTATTCGACGCTTTTACTGTGAAGGAAAACATTGTGAGGAAACCTGTGAAGAAAGAATTTCTTTACAGGTTGTGTGTGAAATCGACCAACCCGCACTTGGCCATCGTGGTAAACTAAGGCCTAATCACCCTAGTTTAGGGTAGGCTCGAGCCCCTCGGTGGGGACCTATATGAGCTGTTGATGGTGAATTAGAAGAAAAGATAAATTGCCTCTTGTTTACTCGATCAAAATTACATTTTATTTACATATGACAAGATGTAAAAAACCCATCTCTCACTCATCTGATGTTAAGTGACGATACGAAGGTAGAAGGCGTGCTTCATCTGAACTTCTCAATAATTGAAGATCTGGCTTTCTTATCTCTAATTGTTGAAATACAAAATTTTTATTAAATGCTGTATTTCAACACTGTTAGTATGGCGAAACGCGACACACTGTGGGGCATACCCAACCCAGCCACACTTTGTGTCTGACGGCAGCTTAAGCCGGTGGTAACTAGCCAGGTGGGCTCAGAAGCTCTATCACCAACCAAACCGAGCAGAAAATCACCTGCCCCTATGAGGAATCGAGCCCCGGACCTCCCAACACCCGGTAGTCTCAACCACTACAACACCGAGGCAGTTAAATTAAAATTTAATAATTTTAAATCTGGGTCCTAGGTAAAACTACACTGTTTTCGCTGTCCGTATTCACCGACAGGCAGTAGATCAATATATGTATCGAGATACCAGTTCCAAAAGCAGTTACTTATGCCGCTATGTTTATTTTTTAAAGACTGCCAGTAACCCGACACTTGCGGACAGCCATCTCGGTCCGTTGCGCCCCGCCTTGTCCCATTCGCTTCCCACACGTGTTGACATATTAAATTGTCGTTATCGAGATGGTTCTAGACCTAATGAGTGATGGTATACTTCAAACCAAATTTTCTTATCAATATTACTTATATACGCTTAACAAGGATAACTGGATATAAACGGTGAACCTCTTCATCACCGCCATCCCAGTAACATTTTGGTTATATTTGCAAACCTCATACAAGGCTCTTAAAACACAACTACAACATTTGGCGGACATTCCCGTGTTCCCACCGATTTGTTCCACTGTTAAGATCACGGTAGGAATACTACTATGTTCTTTGCACTAAAGACTATTAATAATATAATATAACCGCTGAGTTTCTCCTGTTGTTCTCGTGAAGGCTCCTCCAATTTTCAAAGAAGTATGCAATAGTTTTTTTTTCTTCTACTTGTGTTTGCAGACCTCTTGATTATGTTTCGAATGTAAGTAATTCAATATAGGTCTTTACCTATGTTGAACAAATATTTTGTATTTCGATATTAGGTCCTTTTGACCTAGAGCTCTACAAGCTCGACTAGGTACCGTTCACGCGCGAAAACCCAATATTTCGTTTGCCAACGTTATTTTCTGAGGTAGAAGTATTTGCCAAATTGAAATTACTACATGATCGTTATGATCTCTTCCATCTTACTAAAGAGTTATTTATGAAAATATCGCTTACACAGACCATTAAATGGCTCGTCAGAGTAACCCACCTTTCATAAGCTGTGTCAAAACGTTCATAGGCTCTTTAACACTGCGATATGCAGGTTAAGCAGTAAATTTTTACGATACTCGTGTTTGCATGCACTAAGCGGAAATATGTAAGCGGAGCTCCTTAGGCACTGCTTAACTGGCGATGTTCACGACCGTTTTAATGAAACCTCCAGTTAGCACGCTCGGGCAAGTTGAGCCATGTTACAGCTCAAAATATAACATTTTTACGCAAACTCTGTGAGAAAATATTATTAAAAGTTTATCTTGAATCACGTTCAATCCAATCTTTAGCTCCAAATACGGTCGGTTGTGGTATTTTACTATGAAAACAAGCTTGAACAAGTTAAAGCAAATTAAATATTATTTCAAACTTCAAACTAGGTGTGCCCGCGAACTACGTTTTGCCATACATTTATTTTTCCGTTTTTGTAACATATTTCATTGATACTCAGCTCCTATTAGTCGTAGCTTGATGTTATATAGCCTAAAACCTTCCTCGATAAATGGACTATCCAACACAAAAATAATTTTTCAATTTGAATCAGTGGTTCCTGAGATTAGCTCGTTCAACCAACCAAACAAACTCTTCAGCTTTATAATATTCGAAAGTAAGTAAGTATAGATAAGGCACGATTGTAGTTTTCTTTCAAAAAACTTGCCAATGCTAAAATTAAAAAGGAATTTCCCAAAGAAAAAAATAATAATGCACTATTCAATACGCTGTTTCGGGCATTTACATCGTCATGCAGTCATCAGAGATTTCATTTGATCTTATTGACCCGTGCTTCGTTATTTATAAGTAGGTAATACTTATGTTATGAAAGGGATATAAAGATGATATGCTCGTATAAAGGACATAAGAAGTTGTTCATAGCTGAACGAAGATGTCCGATACTTAAAACTTAAACACAAATTGCCTAATAACGTTTGGCCTAAAACACATATCACCTAAAAACGAAATGCTTAATAACGTCAAAAATAGGTAGCGAGGAGCGAAGCGACGAGCGAAGTTTTGAACATGAACCAAGCGCGCGAGCCGAGCGAGCGAAGCGAGCGTGCCGCGGCAGCGGCCGGCGAAGCGCTAGAAACGACTTTATGTGTATTCTCGACTTTATGCATAGTTATTTAGGCTAAACGTTATTAAGCATTTCGTTTTTAGGTGATATGTGTTTTAGGCCAAACGTTATTAGGCAATTCAATTTATGATTTAGAATAAAACATACATTTTTGAACTGTAAAATAAAAGAGTTTCAAAATCTTTTTATTGCAATAAACAATGTTACGGGAACATTCAAAGCAGACCCTGACTTTTGGGCATTCAGTCGAGAACATATTGCTCTAGTAATCTCTCCAATCAACTCTGGAACAGTCAAAAAACTCGGATTGAATAAATAACGGAATCCAATCTACACTAAATGAGTAACCACGCTGACCCTTTTCATCCATTAATTAATCCGTAACTGGCTGAACTCACAAAATAATAGGTCTCTCAAACCGATTACCCACGTGGAAGCGTCAATAGGACTCGGAATGGATGTCAATTACTGCCATTTTTATGAGCCGATACAGTCAAATGAGCGAGCAAACAGCATTGAAAAAGTCATCAGCTTCCTTGACACGTGTATCGGTGTAGAAATACTCATAGTAACAAGGTGCCATAGTCCTCTTACAAATCAATCATTGTTTCACAAGATTTTTACCTCACTTGCGTTCAAAATCAGGATTTGCATTTGTTAACTAACTGGCATAAAAGCCCCCTGTATATAGACCTGACTATTATAAACTACTCCAGACGAGACTTAGAGCAAATTTAACCAACCTCGTCTTACCAACAACACTCTTAGGTGGCATGCTGTCACATTATTTTCATTAAATACAAAAAAGTGACAGCATACGTCATAGGACTTTCCTAAGCTAAGGTTGGTGAAATCAGTACCAGAGTCGCGAGTACCTCTGTCTTACCTTTTTTGCCGCCAAACAGGGGTGTTTGCATCGCTGTGTTCAGTAGGCATACTCTCGAACCAATTCCGATCGATCGACATTGGGATTGTGATTTTTCGTACGCTTATCCAGCAGTACTAGCGAAAAATTGGATCCGTTTCTTGAACACATTGAATAGCACTGAGTTTGGTTCACTCAAATCTGCGTAATACGTCCAATTACGGTCCAATTTGGCGCCAATGTGGAAATTCAAGCGTTCGAAAGATCACAATCTCAATGTCGATCGACTGGAATTGGGTCAGGAGTAAGCCTACCGAGGCCCAATTCTGCTAATAAGTTACAGCCGAATCGAAACTGAACCGTTGCGTGCGATCGACCAATCAGAACGCCACATTATCACGTCATCGAACAGTTGAATGGCAATATACGCGCTCCGATTGGCCGATCGCAACAGTTTAGTTTCGATTCGGCTATAACTTATTAGCAGAATTGGGGCCTCTGGTTAGAAGAGTATAACAGGCAGTGAAATTACTGGGTACTGTGACTTGACACAAGAGCCTCTAGTTTTTTGGAACCTGTACGTTCCAACGTACAGGTACCAAAAAACTAGAGGCTCATTTATGGGGAAATGTATAAGTTTTTACAAGAATGTTTCACAGAGTGTTACTGGCTTACCTTTTCACAAGTTTAAAGCGCATGTAAAAAATACTCTAATGAGTAATGGATATTGTAAGGTCAATGATTATCTGAATGATGTCAATGCTTGGTCCTAATTGTAGACTTAATTCATAGATTTAAATGTATAATGTACACTGACACATCTAATTTTGTAATGGAAGTTGAGCTCAATCGTTTACTTTGAGTTCTGCTTCCAATTGACGACTCTGTAACAATACAGGGAGAAAAAATAGCCCTTGCTGGTTTCTTGCTGGTTCTTTCCAGTACAAGGTCTCCCGCCGTATACTTGTGAACCAATGGCATAGCTTCTCTGACGTTCAAAAGCGATTATAAAATCCTAATTGAATTAAGGATATTGAATTTGAATTTGACATCTTATGTTACAAGTTGGAAGCGTACCAATTGTGTTCTTGTAGGGTTGTAGATTTGCAAATCTTACTTAAGCAGACAAAAGGTGCCTTTTTATACAACTAAGTTGCCAAGTATGCCAACTTAGTTGTATAAAAACTCGCTATGTGTTGAATTTCTCCAAATCTAAGCATGATACAGCTTGATGCAGGGACGCTGTCGGTGCATCCACACTTTCAACGCGGGAGTGTGCCAATGAAGTTGCAAGTGTAACGGCATCTGTTAATGTAGGTACTGCCTAATATTGCAATGACCTTGGATCTTTCATCCCGCACTTGGATGTAAGACAGAGCAAATGAACGGAATTTATATGAAAATATCGAACGTTAGCTGAAATATTTATAGACAATAAGACCAACATGAAAACCTTTACATCAATATATAGAATGAGACATTTACATCGATTAGTTCAAAGTATTAGTGCTCTTTCGGTAAAGAGTAAACCTTGAGTATATATACTTTAAGAGCTTCTTATAGGTTTTGTTATTAATCTATCAACAATAGCCTAAGGGCACACCGACTTGAATACAATGTCGTACCATACTGGGAATGTTATTGTTAGCGACAAACCTGCTATATTAATAACGAATCGATAGATTGTCAAGATGTTTGAATCTTTCTGCTACTTACCTAACATTGACTGAGAATTAATATTTGCTTACACTTTTGTTTGATCGTTTGCACATAGAGACTTATGACAGTAGCCGCGTTCCCAGTCCAAATACAGGTACAATCATTAGCTGATTGGCAATTCCGCCTGGTTAGCGACGTCTGACCGGTATGGTTAATTGGGGAGGTGGCTCCACAAAGACAATTACAGAGGCACTCGGCCCGTGATTGCGTGAGAGCTTAGCAGGAGAATAGTTGTTCGGGATAACTGGAGAACTCCGTTGACACATGTTGAATTGCGTACAGCACTTTGTGTCGTTTCATTTTGATTCGTTTCCAATTAGCTAGGCGAATAGAATCCCGAATGGGATGCGTGTAGTTAAAATGATGATCCTAACAAGCTTTTGAATAAAGATTCGTGAATTTTTCATTTAAAGAAACAATTAGTTCGGACACGTTTATTAGTAGTTTCAAACGTATCTGCCGGTAGTTATTACATAAAATTGTTACATGTGTTTAAATCACCAAGCCTTTTTACATGAAGAATGTTTTATACGTTTGTTTTCCGTGGTACAAAAAACCTGCCGTTTTTATTGATTAAGTAAATTGAGCGAATGATTTAAATTGACTAGAGCATAAAAAGATAAAGAGGCTAAAAAGAGAACCATCGAACTTTCACAAAAGTGAGTTAACGTTATAACTTTTGAAATCGATTATGAAACTCTTGCGTAGAGGCATTTTAGTACACGGTTTAAAACCTATCCTTGACGAGGTTTTCAATTGTGTTTTAATATATAGTTATGTGCATTTTCATGCACTGTATATATCTATTTATACATGTAATACCTAGGCATTATTATAAATACGTCGGTATGTGGTACAATGGTCGCATCCGCCTCTTAAGGTTGATAATAACGGCCACCTCTTTCCATCCTCTCCGTCGCAGGACCCAACTGGGGCTCCACGTCCAAGTGGAGGGGGTCCGTATACCAGTCGAGGTCAGAATGAAGAACCTCGGCCTTCACCCTCTCTCTCAAATTTTGGAGGGCCGAGTTCCGCATACTTTCGACTTTAGTATGGTGTGATAAGGTCGATGGCACTTTGTGGAGCCCCGCTTTGGGCGGAGTTTCTCTGCCCCCATACGGTTGCCCTCTTACGAGACCACAGACAGTCATTGCAAGTGCGAGCTTATCGAAACAGCTAACAGTTTATGGAAACAAAATGTCTTAACTATTAAGGTTTCACTTTAACGTTTACGTTTAAAAGAGAGTAGCATGAATCGTATATTTTAGGCGCTTAACACATTGCCGCCGCATCCCGCTGCGGTGTACGGAGGGACGAAAACCACATGCGGCTGCGGCGGCACGGAACCGTGCCACCGTACGGTTTGCTCCGTATCACCGTCCGGAGCTGCGATGCACGACGCACCGCATCACCGCATTATCTATGTCGAAATGTATTACGCGTATGCACGTCCTTTCTACGCAAAAATCCGTACGATACTGCGGCGCAGTGTGGCATACCCCGCGGACCGCACCGCATCACCGTCCGGGAGTGCGGTGCCGTCGCGCGCGCCGCACAACCGCACGGGCATGCGGTGTGAGTATGTTATACCCTGCGGTTTGTGCATACAAATTAAGATTCTTCAGTCAAAATTAAAAACCGCAGCGCCACACACCGGAGCGGTGTCCGGTGCAATGTGTTATGCGCCTTAAAGTAGTACATACATACATGCCTAAAATGGTAAAACGTAAAAATTCGTGCAAACGGCTAAAGAAGTTTTTCGCTAATTTAACTATTTAAAAAGTTAATTCTATGACGATCATACATAAAAGCAAATCTTGAATAACTAAGAAATGATTATATCAATTACTCGTGTTTCGAAAGGTTTAGTTTCAAAGCTATCTGTCTGACCTTCGTCACCGAGCAGCTTGGGATTTTCGAGTAAGTAAATGAGAAATTAATGTCACATGATACCTCTTGTGACTAGGGTTATTTTAGTACGAAAACGATTTTAATGATTTGCATTTAGATTAATATTGAAAAAAAAAGGTTCACTTTACAATAGAACGATGCTAGTTTTAAAAGAGGGATGCTTATCTATTGCTGTTACAAAGAGACTTGATACTTTTACAGAAAAAAAAAATTCTGCTGTCGTATAAAAAATAACAGTAATTTTCCAACGTGGATTTTGAGCTTTAAGCTATATTTTTTTTTTCATTTACGTTAGAGTAAAGTGATGGAATGTGTTTTGAGGGTTAGTGAAATGAAAATTATCATTGAATTTTGAAAACTAAAAAAGAAATGAGTATCTGTAAATACAATTATCGAAACTGATCGAAGCACAAGATAGTAAAGAATTGAAAAACCATAGAATTTAGCTGCAGAAGTACCTATTCGTTAAATCCTCGTATTATTGAACCGACTTAAAAGGAAGTATTTTTTTAACTAATAAAAGAAATAAACGCTCTAAATTTTATAAACGTAAACGCTTTATCAATATATCACCTCCATTGACAAACAACAGAAACTGAACTTAAGAGAGTTTGTGCTAAAACATTCTATTGCCAGTACCGTTATATTGCTACAGAAACCGCACATTTAGGGCCACAGCGCTTGCTCGTTAGAAAGAGGATACGCAGTAAGGACGACAGCAGCTTTATGTTGTATAACAGTTGGGTTATTGTAGAAGGTATAGGATGAAGCGGTTTTGCTGCTCTGTAAACTGTTTTATCTTAGTTAAGCAGGAATGCGTCGATGGATTCATTTGCTTACTAATAATTTCGGAGGAGCTCGAAGCTTGATGGCATATGCTAAAGCAGCGTTCATTCAACGGCGATTGATGAAAATCCAAAAAATCATAGATCTTTAGCTCCACACTGATTTGGAAGGCTCGCAGTGGGTCTCGTGCCTAATCTGGTTCCAGTCGGGTTAACCGTCCCAACAGACAATATGAGCAAAGAAACAGAAATAGCATTTGTGTTTGCACGTCACTTGTGAACTATAATATCACCCGCGCAGATGTCTAGTCTCTACTCTCTACGAAACTGCTGTTGTGACCGCGTTCGTTTAGAATGATCTTATATTGGAAGTAAATTACGAATAATGGATTATTACATTCATGTTTCTATTTTTATTATTTGGTTATTTTTTGGGTTTAGCTATGTTATCGGTATTCTCGTGAAATGTCAAATTTGTTTAGTTCAAAGTTGTTTTGGATTCATTCTGTACAATTTAGATTCATATTCCTATTCTCATTCTTGTGTTAAAGCTTTTAGTAGAGGTTTCTTACTAGGTGCTTTACTTGTCAGCATATTATGCAAATAATATGTCAGTCTCTGTCAACTTCTTATTTTTTACGCTGTGCGACAGAAAATTGTATTCTAACCGTGCGCTTGCACTGAGAAACATAAAACATGTAACGTTTTACAGATTGTTGTATAATACAAATCTCAAAACTTGTTGTGTTGTGCTTTTGCGTTCGCATTGCCGAAAATCGTGTTGGATTCGGAACAAATCCTAAGATTTGTTGCAGATTGCGTTAGGATCGCCTCAAAACTTGTTGTCTGTCAACGCTTTTTATGGATTTGTCAACGAATGCGTTCGCACTTTCGGTTGTTAAAGTCTTAATACATGTTTTGCAACTTGGTGGGGTGTTAACAATGGAAACGCATTCATAAACATTGACAGAAACATGTTGAAAAAACATGTATTTATGTAGATGTTTCGTCAGTGCAAGCGCACGGTAATATTAGCTGCGCCCGCGAACTACATTTAGCTTTAATAAAGCGCAACACTTAAAAAATTTCTGGAGAAGACCACTTTTATCATTTAGGGGTATAAAAAAGCCTTTAATAAAGCACAACACTAACTTCTGGAGAGGACCACTTTTAGGGGTATAAAAAGCCTACGAACTATTCTCAGCTCTACCAAATATACACAAAAAATTTCATAAAAATCTGTCAAGCCGTTTCGGAGGAGTTCCATAACAAACACTGTGACACGAGATTTTTATATATTAGATGGTTCGCAAAAAGTAAAAGTAAAAGGGTTTACTTTTATTGTAATTTTTAATTTATGGTATATGCACGCTAAAAGAAGATAAAAAGGTTTTACATTTTTTAAAAGCTTTATGTATTAAAGCTCTCTCAAATATTTTAGAAGAGACTAATGGTTTTTGTGTTCCTAACCATTGTCTCTGAAGCCAAGTATGTAAAATCTCTCTCCGTTAAAAATGTAGCATATCTACAGATCTATCTCAATGTATATTCCAGAGAAAAATTCAATGAAAATGTTTTTAATCCATTCGTTTATATTCTTGCTACAACTTCAAAAGCTTGTGCCTTACGACTTAACCGCCTCACCACGAATAATACATCAACACTAGACGAGATTTACAACAAAAGCCACCACAGAGGAATAGAGCGACACAAAATACCCTTTGCTCAAGCTACAAAATGCAAAGTAAAAAAAAAATGCACTGAACAAAACACTTTCTTTGAAGACACTCATTGTAATAATTATGATTATTTTGGTACCTATCAAAGTTATTAAAGATTTTAACTTGGATATTAAAAAGAATGTTCGTTGTCACGCTAAAACAGATTACTTAACTACGATGTACTGGTTACTTCGATTTTAAAGTTTTGTTTCAAGGCATTTCGTGCCACCAGTATGGAAATATTTTTATTGATTTTTGCCGACTAACACTGAAATAGGCACTAACGTTTAATTACTAAAAAGACTTAACTCAACTCTATCGTGTATTTTTGGTAGCCTTTTAACAATTTTTGGTAGACTAATTACATTGGCTATTTAAAAATAGTTGTAAGAATAAATATCGCTTTTCATATTAGTGGTTTTATACTACTTTTAAAATAACAAAATCAATATCCGCGTTTATATTTTCAACGAGAAACATACAAAGTGAACGCGGTGGTAATAATTAATACCCTGCCTTTTATTCCTTTACATTACAAGTCAAGTGTTTTAACGCTTCAGGCCACATCATTGCAACAGCTACATTGTAAATGCAAGACAAACACTTGAAGAGGGTAATTCATTGCGAAAAAGCTTATAAATTATAAGCAAAGTCGTTTAACGTATCTTTCAAAGTATACCTCGTCAAGACCAACTAATAATTTGAGGCGAGTTCACACATAATTCAGAGTCGATTTGTTTTAAACATCGATTTGGCGATACACAGCCATTTATTTCCTTATTCACGCTGTTATCTCATCTTTAACACTTGCTGCACGATGCCCACGTACAGATAATACTACAATAAGGCCTTCAAATTATCGTTCTCGCTGTTTCTTTTTGATAGCCACCACCTATTTTGTGTTTTAGGAAATGCAAAAATGGACTTTCCCATGATGATTTAAGGTTTGCAATGGACGGCAATAATTGGACGGTTAAAGATGTTTTCGCGCTTTATTCGGGGTCAGTGGTCGGCGAATAACTCGCTAAGACATGGTCATGACTGGTAAGCTTATATTCCACACCTCGTTACGTTTTAACAGGCATATTCGCTCACGACACGATATTTATCTGGGAACCTTCAAATGTGTAGTGGTTACGTCAAAATATGAGGGTTTGAGAAACGAGAGCACGAAGCCAGAGAATTACAGTGATATTGCAACGAAAAAGTAATCTATGGGCTTTTATTTAAATTCGATTTTGAAATCTTTCTACTATAGCAAGTCAGGTACGTATTGGCATGGATATAGTTCAAATCAGCCATTCGGGTTAGAACTTGTTATTTAAGCTTTACTGATCAATTTTATTCATCAACACCAGTACGCTAACCCTTAAACCAATTCCGATTGATCGACATTGAGATTGTAATTTTTCGAACGCTTTTTTAGCAACACCCAATTGGACCCGTATTGCGAAGATTTTGAGTGAATCAAACTCAGTGCTATTAATTTTTTTTTCAATATCAATTTGTCGCTAAAATAGGATCTTGAAAAAAAATTAATAGCACTGAGTTTTGTTCACTCAAAATCTTCGCAACACGGGTCCAATTTGGCGCCAGTGTGGAAACTTAAGCGTACGAAGAATAACAATCTCAATGTCGATCTATTGGAATCGATTCAAGAGTAAGCCTACAGATGTGCATGCGTTTCTTCATAATATTTTGAAGTATGCTGTAAGATGTTATATAAAATACACATACGTTAATTTGATATATTTTATTTCATGTATATAACATAATTTAGTAGCCTATCGGTGGCAACTTATGCACCTGACCGACTTTAATGCTTCCTAATTTGTTTCTGGCCTTCCTGGCCTGTAGACTGTTTATGAACCATGCCCAAAGAAGCACAAGGCAAACAAAAAAATAACATCTCGGTGTTGTAATGCCTAGAGTTGTATATCATCGCGGATGATTTTTTTTTCTGGGAACATGCAGAAGTGGGATTACTTCATGGCATAGCTCACGCTAGCTTGTGAGGTGGCACTGCTCAATAAAACTCCCTGAGTGGAAGTGAATTCCTGGCGTTCCTCATAGCACCGACTGATCTGCAACTTTTTCTTACACCGTTCTTCTTCCAAGAAACTCCATAAAATTGCACACAACTCACAATTGCAGAGACAATGGCTTGACCATTGCCATTGCAATTGCTGAGTTTTGTTTTTTTAAGTCTATTCTGAATATACAAAACAATAATTTAATGTTACATTCAGTCCTGATACTTACATTTGAAGGTTTTGATCGCAGAAGATTTAAAAGATTTCGACTACGTTTACAATAATTAGAAACAGATTCTGAATTGCTACAATTGCAATGAGAACTGATACAAATCTAAATTATCACTTTATTTACAACAAATTTACATAATCGATGTTTCATAGATATAACTGAGGACGTAAAAAAACTAATACGCTTGCGATATACGCAAAAAAACTTATCAAAATTTATTCACATCACCAGAGGGGGACTCTGTACTAAGGTCGACTACTTGGGTAGCTCCGTCTTATTTCTTTCTGATGCAAAGCAGCAGTGCTTGCATTGCCGTGTTCCGGCTTGAAGGCTAAGATATGGCAGTGATATTACTGGGTACGGTGACTTTACATCTGAGGCCCAATTCTGCTAATATGTTACAGCTGAATCGAAACTAAACCGTTGCGATCGGCCAATCAGAACGCCACATTATCACGTCATCGAACTCTCATGGCAATATACGCGCTACGATTGGTCGATCGCAACGGTTTAGTTTCGATTCGGCTGTAACTTATTAGCAGAATTGGGTGATATCACAAGTTGGTAACGTACACGGTGGTTCTTGTGGGGGTTGCAGATCTGCTGCGAATCTCACAGGAACCACGTACTATAAGGTGGCTGTTACTATTTACAATCAGGTAGGCAGTTTGCTTGTTTGCTAGCCTTGTTGTATAAAAACAACATCAAAACAGCATTTTTCTTGTTGTTCATAACCATCAGTCCAATGACACAGTGTTATGTTTCCATTCCGATATTTATTTATACACTAGCTGTGTCCGCCACTTCGTCCGCGTGAAATAGTAACTTTTGGCAGCATTTTGATTTTTGTAGGTAACTTTTTTTTAAAGATCTTGATAAAAAGTAGCCTATGTTATACCTTATAGTATTACCTATCTATTAGTGAAAGTCCCGTCAAAATCGGTTCAAACAAACAAAGAAACAGACAGACAATTTTTTTTAAAATTGTGTTTTTTTTTATTGATACCCGATATACATTCATACCCATTTAGTAAAAACTTGTTATTTTGACATTACAAATAGAGACTTCAATTTTATTTATTTGTATAGATTCATTTTCGATACTTGCATTTTAAGGTTTTGATCACAGAAGAACGAAAAAACGGTTAAAAGAGTTTAACTGCTTTTACGACTATTAGAAATAAAGTCTCATCATCATCATCACAACTCATATATGTCCCCATCAAGAGGCTCGAGCCTACCCTATGTCAGGGTGTTAGACCTTAGTTAACCACACTGGTCCAGTGCGGATTGGTCGACTTCACATACACCTATGAATTTCTCCGCAGATGTATGCAGGTTGCTTCACGATGTTTTCACCGTAGGAGCATCAGCCAAATGTAGATACATAAAAAATTTGAAAATCGAAAAACCCATTGGTACATGGCGGTCTCGAACCCCGTACCTCCCGATCTCGATGGGTGCCAAGTCCACAGCGCCACCGAATTAGAGTCTGGGTTGCTTCAATTGCAATGAGAATTGTTGCTAAAGGAACCTGTCAGTTTTATTTGATACAAACTTGCACCTTTGTTAGAAGGCGGTGTTTATTCAGAATCAGCCCTCAGGATGTACAAAAATAATGCGCTTGCGTCATACGCAACGCTATCTTGATTTATTCACGTCAAAGCAGCATTTTTGTTGTTTTTCATAGCCGTCAGCCCATTGACACAGTGTAATGCTTCCACATTTTCACCATTTCACGTTCCAAACTGGCAGTTTGATCGACACATTTCCAAATATCAGTCCGCGGCTTTTAGCCCTGCTCGTTGGCCGCCTCGTTCTAATACAATACAATTCGCCACCAAACCGACTTTGATACAGGTGCCCTGGCTTGTTTTTATTTCTTTCGATGCGATACGTGTGCGTTGTGTGAATGTGGAGTTCTTTTATTGTAGAGACTTCCTAAGTTGTTGTCTCGTTCTTGCGGGATCTTGAATTGAGATTACATGCAATGGCGGTGATTATCTGGATCTGCACCTAGTCACACATTTGAATATTTCAATTTAAGTTAAACCAGCCGCCTGAGTGGTCTAGTGGTTGAGACCATCAGGTGTTGATCGGGAGATCCGGGATTGAATTCCTCATCGAGGCCGAGGCATGTTGAAGCTGCGGTGGTGAGCGAAAACCATCTGCGACGATAAGCTCGCGTAGGACCGCCGCGCCGGAGCCCCGCAGCGTCGGAGCCGTGATAAAAGCCATGCATGTGCATGCCATGCAAGCGAGCATGGTGCGTGCTCGCTTGCATGGTATATGCTTGCTTGTATGTTTATGCCTTGAGAAATTCTGCATTAACATATTATTCCTCTTGATTAATATGCTAAACATTAATGATGCTTAGAAAAATAATGCCTCAAGTGGATGGATTTTAATACTTAAGACAAACGATTTTCTGCCACGCAACATAATATTTATGTTTATTAACATTCTACTTCTTGATTATTATGCGTCTTGACGATTATTCCAATCGAAATTATGGAATATGCTTTTATGACAATAAATTTTATGCCTCTAAATAGAGAGCCCTCAATAACTCTGACGAAATTACAACTGTATTGATTTCCTTTTGTACATTTTTAAGCCAAAGTTATCTTCATTCATTGTTAATAACTACGTATCAACAGGGAAATTATGCTCAGAAAACAATGTGAAGCTACAAAATAGACGAAGATGACCTCGGAGAACATACACTTGAAGCACCTAAAAAGCATTGTATGAACTTATGAAGAAAAATAGTCTACGCTCTTTGGGATATCAATCTTCGATACATGGCCGCCTAAACTATCTATGAAGCTGATGATAAACGGTGCTCTATGTTTTGCGAGGGAAACATAATTTTACTGCCCTATAAATGAAGATAAGATTGCCGCTGGAACCCTTATTTACTTTACGGGGTCGACGCGAACTATTTTATACTGTTTGATTGATTGCACTTTGTAAAACAAGATTTTGAGTAAACGGTCAGTTTCCATATTATTTATTGATCTTATCTATCTATGACAAGTATGTAAGTATAATAAAATGCTAACTGCCTGCTTTTATAATGAGCTCAAACTCACTCTAAACTGTTATAATCAACTCAACTTGAATTTTCGTTGCTAAATTCTAAAATTATTAACCTTCGCTTATTCTGAAAAATGAAAGTGTTAGCGAGGATTGAAACAAAAAATTTAATACAATTTCAGATATTTGCCCATAAAACTGCTTCAGAACAATTTTTACTATATTGATTTCGTACATATAAAATGCTGCAAAGGTGGAATGAAAAATTTAAAGGAAATCTTATGTGCCGAAAACTTTACAAAGAAACGAAAATACCTTTAAATTTCAAGGAAAGGTATTTCCTCTAATTAATATATATTTTTATGCACATTTTCTAATATAACAGTACTACAACAACAATTATTATATTCTGGTGACTATTCAACTATTCCTGAAAAGCTGTTACGACGGCCATCAAAGAATAGTAAACAAGCAACTTTTGTGTATAATATGTGAAGATAAATAATACAAGTATTAAGTTCTTAGCTGATTTTAATAATACTATTTTCTACAATACGAAGATAACATTACCACAAAAGCAGGATCCTACGGGATTAGCTCGTGCTGATGAGACGTTGAGGTCAGAAACAGTTATACGGCGTATGTGAAACATATGAACCTCTGTGGGTATAAATCAACTCGGCTGTGGTGTGTTTAAACCGTTCGTATGTCAAAGACGAAAAGCGTTTTTTGAACTGCTGTATTTTCATTTGATTATTATGATGTCTAAGATTTGCGTTCGAAGAAACTATCTTCATCATTCATAGTAATACAAAATAGTTTGGTTTTATTGTCGTATTACTTCTATACATAAACAATTTTATCATAAATGATAGTAAATAATATCTAAAATTGTTAAAAAACGTCCCTAAAATTTTCCAGGACGATAAAAAAATAACCGTGTATAAACAAGATAATGCGAGGACAAATTATTGGAGAAACGGAATAAATAGATGTCAGCTCATTGGCGTAGGTAAGGATGGAGGCTTGGGGTCTGGACACCTCCTATTGAAAAATCAACGTACACTACACAGAATGCAGTTTTCCCTCAAGTAAAAAGGTGCAGGTTCTATATCAGTGTACCTATTATATTAGAGAAATTGAAGTCTTCAATCTTGCCCATCAAAAAGATAGTGCTCGTTAGCACCAGCGCTTTTCTAATATCCATTAAAAAGCGTTCAAATAAAATGAATGCATTCCCATGTTCACACAGCAGCGCTTTTATATCGCGACGCTTTTTTAACGAGCAGTGTTGTATTTTATAGCTTATGTATCGTATCATATATAGTGAACGTTATAAAAGCGCTAACGCCGCGATTTAACGCAACGCTTTTTAACGTTCGCGCGAATGAGGTCTTATACCTACGGCTATGGCACAGAAGATATAATCCGTACTCCGTACCCTGAGTCCGTACCTATGTGTCAGCCTTAAAGGGCATTTATTATACTGCTTGTGTTGCACTGCCTTCTGATACGGTGTAATAAATTTTTTTTTAGCTGAAATTTTTGTTTTTAAGATTTCCCCGATTCAGTACGTTGAGTAAATGAGAAATTTAAAAAATGACGAGTAACCGTGCTAAATCAAACTTTAAATTCTTATTCGTATAGCAAGGGTCAAAAGAAATAATTAAGGTATTCATCAATTTATGAATAATTTTAATTAGTTGATAAAGACTTATAACAAAGCAATCAAATTTACTATGGACAGTATAGATTTTACGGCTAGAGATAAATAAGCCTTTCATCGTATGGTATGCTTCGTTAGAAGTGTGTAAAATAAAGGATTATATAGGAGCCAATGAGTACCTATCGTATTTTTTTAAAGTTAGTTATGTCTGGTTAGCAGTATTCGCTTTCAAATTGAGCCAAGCTTACGCCCCTAGAGCTTGTTATCCGGCGTCTTGCGGAGCTCCCTTGGCCTTCATTACAATTTTCATGCAATACAACACATACATAATAAACAAGAGGACTGGCCCACAAAATTATTCACTGTCTAATTGTAATTTCGCATTACCAGATATATCCTGCTTATGAATATGGAAGTCTGCACCTTCGGGTTTTTTATACACGCTCATGTAAAAAGAGGGCAGAATTAGTTTGAATGATATTGGTGTATTCTTTCAAAACATTTTTTTCCAGCAATGACCCAGTGGTGAGGTGACGGCGAAGAAAAAGTCGTGGACATAAATATTTTGTAATTTAAGAGACTAGGCCATTTAGGTATGGTTGGTGAATATTTTTGGTAGATACTGATTTGCTATAGAGAGCATGATCTATTTACTTAAATTATTATAAACTATCTGTGTCCGCAAACTACGTTTCGCCATCAAAATGCTTAACATCGAGTGTTACTTGTTTAGTTTTTCCTCCATTTTATTCCATAAAGTTACAACTTTATTCTGCCTTTTTTGAGCAGCGGCCATTTCGAAATTAGAACAATTTTCCTAAGTTCGTAGTGCTCTAGGTTCTTTTCAAGGCCTTTCAGTTGATACCCATATTGCTTGGTTTGGAAACGAACTTTTATCGGCGGTTATGTCAAATTAGGTCAACGTGGCTAGGTTCAATGTGTTCTACTCTTTAAGTCCTCTCGTTCGATATTCATGTGCTTTGTATGGATCCAAAAAAAAATGATCTGTTATTTTAGACATAAGGGTCAAGAGGCCCGTCCGTCCTACGCGTAAGCACAGATAAGAGAATAGTTAGGTACTACGTAAGAGTAACCCAGAATCATTGCAGTCAGATATTTTTTTTTTAATTATCAATATTAATCAATTAACTTATTAAAACTATCGTGAGACATACTTAAAAATAATATCTACTTCAACAGCTATACTCACGAAGTATGTCGGTTTCGGACAGTTTTGTTTCTAGTCGGACAGAAACCGACATACTTCGTGAGTATAGCTGTTGAAGTAGATATTATTATTAATCAATTATTTTTAATAGTTTAAAATAGATGAAAGATTTTGATTCCTTAGTCATAAATGTGTGCAAAATCATATAACACCTTTCAAAATACATTGGAAAGGGCATTGATCTCGCTTCACTTTCCAAAATTTCAGATATTTCAAAAATTGTACTGATTTTGTGAAAATTGGTCAAGATTAAACCAACTTATAAATTTTATATTTGTGATTTGATATAGTTGATATAGTTAAAAATGCTTTATACATTGGTTGTATGGCTTGATCCTTTTTTGTTAAATTATATTATATTTTGGCACTAAAATAAAAAGTGAATTTAAACAAATTAAATTATGCCTAAATGTTCTTCCGGAAAATTTTAAGCATTGTGGTGTAAGCCATATCAAATTCTGTCCAGTAGTTTCGGAGATCCTTCCGGATAAACAGACAAACAAACAATTTATAAAAATATGCTATCGTGTTCTGCTAATGACTTTAAGGCGACCTGTGTATTATTTCGTAATTACAGAATTTTGTACTCCTACGATTTTATTATATATAGAGATCTTTGTGTTATAGTGTACTTACTTAAAAATCCTTGTGTGGTTTTATGAAATCATACAATGATAGTAGGAATTTAATAGAAAATTTTTGGAGTCAATTAAAAATCTAATTAAAATCGCAACTTTAATCTTAAATCTTTTTTTTCTGGAAAGAAAATTATAAATAATAAACCGATTAATAAAAAATAATGTAAAAAACAAATTTAGTAATAAAATAAACAAAAAAGCAATATAAAAACAATAAAAAGCAATTTTATAAAAAATAACGCTGTACACCAGGATCGAAACACTATTCAGATTGCAAGTCGAAGTTCTAACGCATAGACCAATATTGACCTATGTTTTTTTTTTATTGCAGAAAGTTGGCAAACAAGCAAACTACCCACCTGATGGTAAGTGGTAACAGTCGCCTATAATACATGTGGCTTTTGTGAGATTCACTGCAACACTGCAACCCCCACAAGAACCACAGTGTACGTTGCAAACTTGTGACACCAGATATAAAGTCACAGTACCCAGTAATTTCACTGCCATATCTTACCCTTCAAACCGGAACACAGCAATGCAAGCACTGCTGCTTTGCGGGGGAAATAGGTAAGACGGAGGTACCTAAGCAGACGACCCTGGTACAGAGTCTCCCTCCAGTGAAATTGTGAAATTAAAGATTTCATGTTTTTCTGTAATGCGATATGCGATAGATGGACAAAACATTTTGAGACTATGTAAAGAACATTCACTTTAAAATTTTTAAAAAGTATTTTATTAATGCAATTATTTAACATATTGCATACACACATACTTTCCGCACGCAGCTTCGCCCGCATTATTTTTGTATTCCCAGGGGAATGTAATATATTTCCGTAGGAAAAAAAAATTTTTAGCCTATATTCATTAGGGATAATGTAAAATTCTAAATGTGAAAGAATTTGTCAAATCGGTCCAGTAGTTTCGGAGCCTATTCAATGTGCAAACAAACAAACAATCAAACCTTTGCTCTTTATAGTATTGGTACATGCACGTACAATACGCACATAGCATAATTAATGTACCCTCAAATCATTTTGTCCAGAACCTTTTGAGTCTGTTCAATATAACAAAATATTGAACAGACTCAAAAATTCGTAGTTTGCAGAAACGTAGCCACCTAGTCGCTCATCGAACCTATACGTCAGTTATACCATTATCATCTAAGTCTGGAACTTGTGAAGTTCCCAGCTAAACATGTTGTGCGGTACAAGTTTGTTGTGCATCTCGAGTGATGAGCGCCACTGGAATACCGACTTCCTGTGATCAGCATTGTGGGCTTTTACAAGATCCGATTTGGTTACGACCCGATAGTATATTTTTCACTTACGCAATTTATTAGTTAAAGCATTCTAACTTTTGTAGCAGTGACTGGAATTAGACGGGAGTAGAACTGGAAAAAAAGTTATTCGGGAAAGGGAGGCATACATAATACTGGTCGTGGATGTGTTCATTCGAGTTCCCATGACCTTGTCTGGTAGCGACGCAGCTCTCCTCGGCGTATCCTATTCTGATGAGAACACGGCGATGATGGACGTGCTCGCGCCAAGCCGTGTGTGGGGCTTTGTTTTATTTGCACGAATACTACACACTTTTAGAATTATTTCGCGTATATTTAGCTTGAAACATTTTAATTATTTACCCCGACGACGTTTCGAACGCTTTGCAGCATTCATGGTCACGGGATGACTAAAGCTGGTGGGTGTCATAGAGTAACATCAGATTTATTATTTTATAATCTCATAATATATTTATGTTGTTGTTTTCTAAGGCCTAATCGCCCTAACTAGTTTGGGTAGGCTCTTGCCCCTCGGTGGGGACGTATATGACCTGTGCTGATGATGATGATGCCGCTGTACTTCAACAGCAGTCAGTCAATACAGTTAAAAAAACAGTCGAAACAATTTATATGTTACGAGTATGTTCCTGCGCAGGAGTGAGCTGCTAGATCTCATTGGGGTCGACGTTAACAGTACTTCTGTTGTTACATAAGATTTTGTGTTGAGGCAAACCCCGGACACTCCATACAACGTTTGCAAATCAATAAGCTATTACTGCTATTTAGGAAAATGACGTTTGTACACGCGCAAATGTGTGCGTGGAATCTTGTAGGGCTGAGTGCGTGGTTATCAATCGAAATGACGCGAAAAGTGCAGCGACTGCCTTCTCTTTTACCTGCATAGCGCTATCTCTGTTATCGGCCGGCGCTCGCGTCTACTCAGTGAACGTGAAGTCTCGCGCTGCGCCCGAGCAATTGCGTGCGCCCTTGTTTATGTGTCAGTGAAGTCTACAACGAAGTGCGGGGTGGGGTGAGGTATTTGAAATGAGTGCGGGGAGGTGAGTGGCCGTTCTGTACGGAGTACTATTATAATATCTTCAGTGGTTGAGGCAAGTTCTACTAATATTAAGCGTCAATAGGCGATAGAAATCGCCGAATCGAAATCGAACTCTATATTTTTTCAGGTGACGAGAGCGATGGGCCGTATGGAATGTAGTACATTTATTTCAATTGAAATGTTATCTAAATCTATGATATTTTCTACTTCTTTACTGAATATCAAATGTAAAATTATCTAAGGGTTACAACATAAAATCGTTGTCAATAAACATTTCATCTGCAAGCATGCAATATGATACTACAAAGGTCCACTGTGGGGACAAGTTTAGCTTGGAATTTTTCCTTGTGAATCTTTCTCGAATGATTACTATCACCACTACTGGTAATTCCAACGTTTAACTAAGTTTCTTTTTTAATCTTATTTATTATGTATACATATTTACCAAGTTAATTTTCAAAAATGTCGTCAGTATTCTGTTACCATATATTTGAATATTACTATTTTTATACTTTATAACATATTATATAATTAAAATGTTTCAGAGGTGATTTGAGAATATACCATTCCATAATCGAATATATAAATTATTTGACTGTGGATGTATAGTATTAATGAAACATTTTTTCCAAGAATGGATGAACCAGTTGGCGTATTGAATATTCCTTGATCGATCCAAAGCACTGATAAACATTCTTATCGTCTTATTAACTGTAGGTAAATTATTATTTGTTAATGATGAAAACGTATTTTTTTTCATTAATTTTCATTTATAAAATTGTCGATTTGCTGACTGTTGCAAGAAATTTATTAGGACGTCAACGCTATGGAGCGTCGTCGTCGGTGGCGATATCAACCACGCTGGCCCAGTGCGGATTGGTCGACTTCACATACACCTTTGAATGTCTTCGCAGATGTATGCAAGTTGCCTCACGGTATTTTCCTTTACCCTAGGAGCGTCGAACAAATGTACTTAGATGAAATTCTAAAACGAAAATTCAAAAATTTTAAGCCTTCAAAAATTTGAAGGTCTCAGTATTTGCTTCTGAGGAAAGTGATTGTTTCCAAATAGTATTCAGTCGGTCTCACGGACCAATGCGCGGGTATCGGAATGTTTAAATAAGAAATTGCATAAGCTTCGATGAAAAATTAAACGCTACCTGTTAACATCTTGAAATATTGGTCGGCGTCTTAAAATATCGTGTTAAAAATATCAATACCTACTAAATACCGCGCGGTAATATTTTATCTCTTGTCTCGATAATGAAATATACAGCTATAAGTTAGCAGTTACAGACCGGGAGAGCCGCTACGTAAGTAATATGACACTCATATTAATGCTCACGATGATTTAGATAATGATAGCGAGCCACAATAAAACTCTCAGCGATGCGCTGAATAAAACCTAAGGAACGAAAATTGTCCGATATAAGCGGGAACGCACGACCGTACCACACATAATGCTTGACACAACTTGACATAATAAAGATAGAGACCATATTTGTAATTAATGAAATCAATTTCCATTTAAGTGAGCAGGCGTAATCAAATGACTTTGGGTGGCAGCGTGTCGGCTCCTTTGATAAATATAATAAAATCAACGGCCTATCTCGAGATCCATCTTACCTTCACATCGACATCCCTCCGATTGATGTATGTTAATGCAAACTGCCCTTTATTTATCGCTAAGTTTAATGGTCTTTCGAGACGTTCGAGTGGTCGTAATTTTAGTATTGATCGGTAACAGCTAAAAAGGCTGTTACGTTTTACGATAGATTTACTTTGACATTGTTTAAGAGCAAAACCCCGTTTTATCGCCCTTTGTGCCAGTTACGAAACGTTTAAATCACAATCGAACACGATAAAGTAAACATCAGTCGAAATGTAAAAATACATTCGTGTCCAACAGTTTCTACGCAGTTCCCTAATTTCACACTATTCCGAATGCTTTATCGCAAGCATTAATCACTTTGCAACCATTCATAGTTTTGGTCACTCATGCGCAATGCGATTCGGTTTCTGGTATTGAATACAACAACATTTTTAAAGTTTACGACGAATTTCATGAAGTCGTTTTCGACCGATGTTGTGCTGTAGATTTCGGCCTTTGTTGTTCAACGATAAAGCTTAGAATTGAACACGAGTGTATTGATACGTAGAGATCTTTTCGATGTGACACAATGCAGGCTCAGATGTGATACCGCGAGAAACGCCGCTAGCTCCGAGATGTTATCGCCGGCCACCGGTAATGAGACTTGGTGTTAGTCAGATGGAAACAGTGGGACATGTATTTTTAATTCGTATTTTTAAAATGAAAAGGCTTGAGCAAGACTGCGATTCTGTTGATTTGTATGATAACGAACTGGATCTGTATATGTGAAGAGATTTTGATCGTTTCGAATGATAAGAAATACTAATTATTGATTTTCAAAGTGGCAGCTAACGCAATGTCAAAACGATAATGTTAAAGAGAGTTCTTTAATGTTGTCTAAATTGTAGAGATATTTACAAACTTTTTTATTAATTACCATACTCAAATCGTGCGTAGATTAAAAAAATATCCTCAAAAATAAAGAGGGATAAATAATAGTAATCCATTTGCTGTATCAAATTTTAAAAAGCTTACTTTTGATATTATATATCCATTAATATTTGTAAGTAACGTTACTTTGCCATTCGATTACATCGCATCGACTGCTCTCGCCGCATATCGATCTTGATAAGCAACTAATTAAAGAATCAGCCGGCTGGATAGCGAAGTAGCCTCGGTATCAGGAGGTGATACGTCGGTTTGTAATCGAGAACTCGATGCTTGCGCAATCGAGCAAATGGATCGATTCCGATTACGTCTATAATTAGCTTCTTCAACATAGAGCACGCGCTTTCTTAGGATTTTTTGTCACATTTTTTCCATCGACTCCGAGTATTGTGTTGCGTGGAATCTAAAAGAAACACGACAGGTATAAATATGAATGACTTTTAGATTTTTACAATAATGAGAGTGTTATTTTATCAAAAATGATAATATTATATTTCATTTGTGTACTATCCGCTTTATTTTCTCATTATTTTTGATGCTTTCAACATAATCTATACTTACTAATATTATAAAGCTGAAGAGTTTGTTTGTTTGTTTGGTTGAACGCGCTAATCTCAGAAACTACTGATTCAAATTGAAAAATTATTTTTGTGTTGGAGAGTCCATTTATCGAGGAAGGCTTTAGACTATATAACATTACACTACGACTAATAGGAGCTGAGCATCATTGAAAAATGTTGCAAAATCGGGAAAAATATATGGCGAAACGTAGTTCGCGGGCACAGCTAGTTAGTTATATGTATAGAATACCCTATACACGTTGGTGGTGCCCCAAGTAGACTCCACCACGTCGGCGTTTCACCGAGTAAGGAATTTTGGGTTGATTGCTGATGCCCTACTACCCGCTCATAGAAAGTATTGTGGCTTACCCCGATTCCCGTTGTCTCCGTCCGTCTCCTCCGTAGCCGGTGGACTTCCTGAGCTAGCTCGAAGGAAGTCGCGGCTCCTGAAGTTCTGCAGTGGATCCACCGGTGGAGACCGGAGCACTACAAAGGCCTATTAGGCCACCACGACTCACACACGCGATTTTGATACCTTGCACAACACAAAGCGGGCTTTCGCACCCCGATATTAGGTGCGCCGCGCAAATCACTATTTGCTTGAATATTGTGTATTATATTTTATTCCGGCCCGCACATAACCTTTAAGCATGGCATGACATTTCGACTCGACTCAACTGACATATCACATGCGGCCGGCCGCCAAAAAAGCTGTCACTGCACAGACTAGAATGCAGTGCCGCCACTCGCTCTTCCTCGAGCGTGAACATCCCCCCGCTCCGGACAGTCCCGGACTGTCCTCCAAATCAGTCTAAGGGGAGGCGAGAAAGAGTAGCGACCGCGCGCTTCAAAACAGAATCCCCAACTAGGACCTCGGCAAACCTGGGCACACCATCAGACCCTAGAGTAAGTTGGACAATGCGTCCGCGACGCCAACGTAAGGGTGGCAGGTTTGGGTCCTTCACTAACACGAGGTCTCCAACCCTCGGTGGGTTTGTCTTATCTGACCATTTAACGCGCTGTTGCAAAATGTGTAAATATTCAAGGTGCCAGCGGCGCCAGAAACTCTGGGTAAGCTGCTGGAGCAACTCAAACCGCGAAAGGCGTCCGGGATTGATATCTCTATAAGGATACTCGGGCAGGGCGTTAAGTGGTCTGCCTATCAAGAAATGGCCCGGCGTGAGGGCCTGCAAATCGTTCGCGTCGGTAGACAACGGACATAACGGACGCGAGTTGAGAACCGCCTCAATCTTATGAAACACCGTCGCGAGTTCCTCAAACGTGAGAATAGTCTCCCCAATAACGCGGCGAAGGTGAGTCTTGGCGGCCTTTACAACAGATTCAAAAATCCCTCCCCAGTGAGGGCAAGACGGCGGGGAGTATCGCCATGTTACCCCCCTACGGGAGAGTGTGGATCCGATCTCAATATTATTTTTATCTAAAAATTCACAAACTTCTCTTATATGTCTATCAGTGCCCTTGAAGTTCGTCCCACAATCGGACCGAATTAGAGAAGGCAGTCCCCGGCGGGAGACAAATCTGCCTAACGCTGCTAAGAAAGCGTCCATGGTGAGTGCACTCACCACCTCCAAATGAACGGCTTTAGTGGCCAAACAAACAAACACACACAAATAAGCCTTTTCAGTCTTAGCATTACGGAGTCGCGACGTTTTTATAGTGAACGGTCCCGCGAAATCAGTTCCAACTCCTCCAACAGAAGGTCATCGATTCATTCACACGATCAGCAGGCAAATCACCCATTTGGGGCTGCATCGTCTCGGGGCGTAAACGATAGCAGGGCAGACATCGAAAGATAACAGATCGGATGATTCTTCGCGCTGACAAAATCCAAAACTCCCGTTGGAGGAGCGCGGTCAATGCATTACATCCGGCATGAGCATTCTTCACATGGCGATCAATGATCAACAATCGCACCAATGGTCCGTCCTTGGGGAGCAACAGGGGATGACGTGATCTATAAGGCAAGTTAGCGTGCCTCAATCGGCCTCCTACACGCAACAATCCCTTATCATCCAGAAAGGGAGTCAAACGCACCAAGGGTCCCTTTAATTTGGACGTCCCGGTACGGAAAACCTTAAGTTCCGGTTCAAACGCTCTAGACTGGGTCATACGCACCCAATGCAGAAGAGCATCTTGGCGCTCCTGCGGTGAGAGGACCGGACACAAATCTTTGTCCTGAGGCCGGCGACAATTTCGAATAAATCTTCTTATCCAAGCGGTCACGCCGAGCAACTTGTCCAGAGAACTGTAGCGGTCTAATAAAAATTCCCGCTCTGGAGCCGCCATAGTCTCGACAGCGTGAACACGCAAGCCCGGATTTGGTACCTTCACCACAGCTGGTGTGGAAGGCCAAGACGGCTGTAACAACCATTCGGGACCCCACCACAGAGTGTGGTCAATAAGCTGAGGGGCTTCGCTGCTACGTGATGCACAGTCAGCAGGGTTTATTTCACCTGGCACGTGGCGCCAAATCAACGTGGCCTTCGAGGCCTGTATTTGGGATACCCGATTGGCCACAAATACTTCCAGGGAGTGGACGGAGTTCTTAATCCAACACAGGACAACCTGACTGTCGGACCAAGCAAAGAGCGACTCAAAGTCCACACTACGTCCCAGGGTGTCAACAACGTGGTTCATCAACCGAACCAGAAGAGTAGCTCCAGACAATTCTAACTTCGGAATCGTTAATCGAGTCCGAAGTGGAGCAACCTTACTCTTAGCAATTAGCAAGTGGAGCTTAACAGCTCCTCTATCATCAACCGTCCGGATATATACGACGGCTGCGTATCCACTCTCAGACGCGTCACAAAAGCCATGAAGGCTGGCCGTAAACCGTCCCTTAGGCAGTATATGTCTAGGGATACTAACACGGTTAATGTCGGGGAGAGACAACATGAAGGACTCCCAATCTCGCAGCAAACGGCCCGAGAGGGGCTCATCCCACGACACTTCGGCTGACCAAAGTTCCTGTAGGAAGCACTTCATCCAAAACACTACGGGACTAATCCAGCCATTTGGGTCAAAGGTACGAGCTACTGTAGACAAAACTAACCGTTTCGTCCAGACCTTGGGGCTTGGCAGCTCCAATCGATAGGTGAACGTGTCCTGGACAGGTCTGTATTGCACTCCCAAAACAGACAGTAAATCTGGAGTGTTGGCATTCTCAAAAATATGAGGCTCCTGCTGGTGGTCGTCTGGCAAGTCACACAAAAGCTGAGGTGAGTTGGACATCCACTTCCTCAGTTCATAACCACCAGCCCCGAGAAGAGCAATTAGTTCATCTCGCAAAATCAAGGCTTCCTCGACACTAGAGGAGCCCGTACAAATATCATCAACAAATGCATCCTCCTTGAGAACCAAGGATGCGCGAGGGTATCGTAATCGATCACGTTCAGCGAGTTCCACAAGTGAGCGAATTGCCACAAAGGGGCTCGAACGCAAACCGTATGTATTGGTGTTCAGCTCGTAGACCAGCATGGGATCCCTGGGATCCTCCCTCCATAATATGAGCTGATATCGTCTATCGTCCGGGTGAATCACAGTCTGCCGCAACATCATCCGGATATCGGTCACAAAGACGACGGCATGGCGACGGAAGTTGGTCAATACATCACCCACCTCGTGGTGCAACTTCGGTCCAGCATGCAGACATTGATTCAGCGAAACTCCGGTAGACGTAGGAGCTGACCCATCAAAAACAACGCGTATCTTCCCGGTGGAAGGTTTCAAAACCGCGTGGTGAGGAAGAAAATTATGTTCCTCGTTTCGCCAGTCCAGTCGCGAGACCGACATGTGCCCCAGTTGCTCATATTCTTGCATGAAGTCGACATACTTCTGTTTGAGGTCGGAGTTCCTACTCATACGACGCTCCATGGACAGCAGCCGCTTCTCGGCCAACGGCCGGGAGCTGCCAAGTGAGGGGCGAACTGACAAAAAGGGCAAACGAGTGATCAGCCGTCCCGAGTGAAGGCGACCTGTATTGTTCTGGTAGAACAACTCACACTCCTCGTCCAAGGGGTTCACTCGCTTCACGGTAGGTGGCTCTTCCACCTCCCAAAACCGTTGAAGGACATCCGATAAGGTGGAGCTAACAGTTATGTAACTGTCCACCGATGGAGATGGTGGGTTATGCCTAACTGGTCCCATCACTACAAACCCAAGCGAGGTAGATAAGGCTACCAGCCCACCCTTCTGTAACTCTCTCCTCTTCCCATAATACACGCGGCCTAGAACATCGGCACCGAGCAATAAGTGAATCGGACCGGTTCGGTGGAAGGAAGGGTCAGCCAAGGTCAATCCTGATGTCGCATCAACGACAGCGCGCGAAACGTGCTGTTGCGGAAGCTGACCAACAACCTTCTCATAAACAATCGCGGTAGCGCCAATTTTGGGCGCTGAAGAGAAGTGGGGGGAGAAGGAGAACAAAACCTGACCGATCGGATCCGGGATCCGCAGGTCTCCGATTCCTCGTACCGATTCAAGGTATGGAGATGTGTTCAAACTCAACTGCCGGACCAGCCAGCTGGAGGCAATGCAACCCTGAGCTCCCGTATCCAAAAGGGCGCGAACTAAAACAAAGGTGCCCCTCGGGCCCCACACCTGTACGGAGGCTGTTGGTAACAGCACCTGCTCCTGTGGGGGGGTTGCAGCCGACAGTTGGTTTAGTGAAAATCCTCCCGCATTCCCCGCAACGGGGGGGAAGGGGGGTCCGAAGAAAAATGCGTGCGCGGCGGAGGAATAGGGCGCTCAAGGCGCTCGAGCGGGTCCCAATCCGGCACGTACACACCCCGACCAAAGCTGCATCGGGGGGCCGGGCGGTGCCCATGATGGGCGAAAGTTGGGGGAGCCCGCGATAAACGAGGTCTCTCCATCAGAGGGGGAGAGAAGCGTATCGGCTCCCGGCGTGGCTCCCTAATTACCGCGGCCCAATCCCGCGGTGGCGCCTCATAAGCGGCGCGTCGATCCCCCCCGCCCGTAGGGGGGGTGGGGCGCCCAATCCTCTCACTGGAGGGGGGGCGCCTGTCCAATCTCCGCGGAGGGGTGGCACGCCCCTCCGATCTCCTCGGAGAGGTGGGTGACCTAGGAGGGCCCCCGCCCGTGTGCGAGTCCCTCTCTCTCACCACCTCACGAGTGTCTCTATTGTTGAAGCACAAAAGGGGGTGATGGGCCCCTCCACAACAGTGGCAATCTCGTGGGTGGGGGCAAGCCGATGCCATATGGGCCCCCAGGCAGCGGTAGCACCAATTCCGCTGCTTGGCCATATTCCTACGCCCCTCGGTGCGTAGGCCAACAAATTTGGGACAGGCCGGCAAACGATGGCCATCCCGCTTGCAACACTTGCAAGGCATCGGCCTCTCCCTGTGTGGAGAGTTCTGCCGCACTGCAGTATACTGCTTGTACGGGCGGCGCTCTCTCCGTGGCGCTGCCCGGGTCGCCTCATAGCGACCTGTACTCGGTCCCGGTATAGGAGCCAGATCCAAGTGGTCGGTCATCCGACACTCATCCTCCAAAAATCTGAGGAGATCCGAGAAGGGGGGGAGGTACGAGGCACTATTGCCCCCGTACCTTTGTTCGAAGCGTCCCTTCATCTCCATGGGAAGCTTATCGAGGATGAGGTGGAGCAAAATAAAGGACCACTGGTCCACCGGTAGATCAAGTCGTTTGAGCGCGTTAATAGCGCTCAGCAGCGGGTTCAAAATCTCCTTCCTCAATGAGGAGACCCGCGATACTCGTGGCAGCCCTAAAATGGCAGCCACATGTGTGTCCGCTAGCAAGCGAACATTCTGATACCGGGCGGTCAACAACGCCCTTGCAATATCATAACTGTCATCATTGACAGGTAGATGCTGGACAAGCACGCCAGCCTCTCCACGTAAGGCAGAGAGCAAATAGGCCAATTTCTGGCTAGGGAACAGGTCGTCCCTCGAGTGAACCAGGCTATCAAAGAGGTTAATGAACCCCATCCAAGAAGCCAGGTTCCCATCAAAGGTTGGGATGTCTAAAGTGGACAGTCTGCCCAGCAAGCCGGCCGGGGTAGGCTTGACCTCCCCGGGCATGCACGACTCACCCCTCCGGGCGGATAAGATTGCCTGAGCCTTGTTTATGATCACATCCGCCTGTTCAAAACACTGATCATAATCGGCATTAAATTGGTCGACTGCCCGCAACTCAGCGGCACCCTCGGCTGGGTGGTCGAGCAGATATTGTTGATGAGGAACGAAAAGCTGCTCCAATTCCTTCAAGCGAGCAGGTACTCCCTCATGCCGAATTAACAAAGCCTGTTCTCGGTCTGGTCGGTCTACCAAAGCGACGGCACTAGCAAACCATCTCAAAATCTTTTGTGCACCCGCGCGGGCACCACTAAGCGGGCTGACTGGCGGGACCATTTTGCACCAAAATTAAGATACTCTATAATAATACACAGACAAACAGACCGACAACCGCAGACAATAAAACAGATCGGGAGGAACTTCAAAGGCAGAACAAAATATATAAACAAACCAAAATCAAGTGTAAATGCTAGAACTTAACTAGAACAACAAAGGCATTTAACAACAGAATTTTTCAAACAAATTAAATTCAAGCATTAAGTCAATAACTTAACAAACACAATATTCAAAGGCAAACAAAACAAAATCAAATGTAAATGCTAAAACTTAACACAGCAATATAGTGTATTACAACAACAGCAAAGTCATTTAGCAGCAAAATCTGTTAAACAAATTAAATTCAAGTATAAGTTTACAACTTAACAAACAAAATATTCAAGGGCAAAACAAAGATATGAAAAAACAAACCAAAATCAGATATAGGTAAATGCTAGAACTTAACTAGAACAACAAAAGACATTTAACCCCAATTTTTCATATACAATGACAATTAGTTAAGGAGATCGGTCCACAAATGAGCTGGTAGTCGGTTTAAAATCAGCAATCAAAACCAATTAATATGTATTGCCCGTTTGGACAACCAACAAGATTACAATATTAATTGTACAATACTAATCAAATACTCAAATCTAAGAACCACTCAAATCTAAAAACCACGCTCTGCTACCAAGAGATGGTGGTGCCCCAAGTAGACTCCACCACGTCGGCGTTTCACCGAGTAAGGAATTTTGGGTTGATTGCTGATGCCCTACTACCCGCTCATAGAAAGTATTGTGGCTTACCCCGATTCCCGTTGTCTCCGTCCGTCTCCTCCGTAGCCGGTGGACTTCCTGAGCTAGCTCGAAGGAAGTCGCGGCTCCTGAAGTTCTGCAGTGGATCCACCGGTGGAGACCGGAGCACTACAAAGGCCTATTAGGCCACCACGACTCACACACGCGATTTTGATACCTTGCACAACACAAAGCGGGCTTTCGCACCCCGATATTAGGTGCGCCGCGCAAATCACTATTTGCTTGAATATTGTGTATTATATTTTATTCCGGCCCGCACATAACCTTTAAGCATGTCATGACATTTCGACTCGACTCAACTGACATATCACATGCGGCCGGCCGCCAAAAAAGCTGTCACTGCACAGACTAGAATGCAGTGCCGCCACTCGCTCTTCCTCGAGCGTGAACACACGTATATGTATAGTATACATCTATACACGACATAAATTTACAACTGTTTGTGAATCAAAATATATTTTTGTTTTTAATTCAATAATTATATATCTAAATGGTGTTACAATCCAAAAGTACATACCTACTCGTATGTATTTGATTTCAAAAGCTTTCTGACATGACGTATGACATGAAACCTAACGTTGGGATATAAAAATGCTGGACTTCATAGTGAGTGAACTCCTTGACGACACATGCAACCTGCACATATACCTGAAATTCGGTCAAAGAACTGAAGATTCCATTCCATGAACCGGAAATTCTCGGCGGCCAATCCCTATAAAAACAAAAGACGATCGTCTCAAACAAAAGGTGATCGTCTGAAACAAGAGACGATCGTCTCAAACAAAAGACGATCGTCTTAAATTCATTATCGAATGTATGTAACTAAACAGTCAAACACAATTTTCATATACCGTACGCCACCGGAAAACTAACGTCTTTGTGGCCGCAACCCCTCACAGCTGCTGCCTGACGTCATTATTAAACGCTCTTCAAGCACAGGTGTTGATGTGAACGGGGTTGAACGTTTAATTAATGAACTACTAGTTTCTTATGTAATTAAGCTTTAGTTCGCTGTACAGGGTGCTTAGGAATTCTTCTTTGAATTTTCAAACAACTTGAATAAGTGTACGACGAATTTCTGCTCTCGAAGCTGAGGGTAGGGTAAAGGGCTGTTTTAATACGAAAAGATTTTTGTTTAGATTTACTTATTGATTTTTTAATTTATTTACTTATTCATATTTATAAACATAATTATGTGTTTGTGTCATATCGATTTGATTTTTTTTCGTCATACGCATTTTACTAAGGAGTATACAGTATGTTTGATATATACCCTATTGAGCCCTATTGATATCTTCTAATCTAATATATAAAATTTTCGTGTTACAGTGTTTGTTATCATCATCATCACAGCTCATATACGTCCCCACCGAGGGGCTCGAGCCTACCCTATGTTAGGGTGATTAGGCCTTAGTCAACCACGCTGGCCCAGTGCGGATTGGTCGACTTCACATACACCATTGAATCTCTTCGCAGATGTATGCAGGTTGCCTCACGATGTTTTCCTTCACCGTAGGAGCATCAGACAAATGTACATATGAAATTCGAAACGAAAAACACATTGGTACATGGCGGGTCTCGAACCCCGACCTCCCGATTGGAAGGCAAGTGTCGAGTCCACAGCGCCACCGACGTTTGTTACCAAACTCCTCCCAAACGGTTTGACCGATATTTATTATTTTTTTTTGTGTATATTCAGTAGGTCTGAGAATAGGTCGTAAACTATTTTTTATTATGGCGAAACGTAGTTCGCCGGCTCGGCTAGTATAGGTATAAAAATCGCGTGTCACAGTGTTTGTTATCGAACTCCTCCGAAACGTCTTGACCGATTTTTTTGAATTTTTTTGTGTATATTTGTTAGGTCTGAGGATAGGGCTTACGCTATTTTTTAAACCCCTGGATGATAAAGATGGACCTCTCCAGAAATTTTTGAGTGTTGAGCTTTATTAGAAGCGAAACGTAGTTCGTAGCTAGTAGTCATATAAAAGTTTTTATTTTTTACAGACTATTATCTATTTGTATATCGGCTCGTTGGGTTATGTACCAAACGCGTTGTATAAATCTCATTATATATTTTCAACGTGATTTAATACGGTTCCAGAACACCATTTAGAGTCAACAAATCTGTATTCTAACGAATTCATCAACTTGCTCCCCAATGTGTGAAGTTTAATTAGCAACAAGCTTGTCTATGATAAATTACCCTTTGTGATAATATTAGTTTAGATGGCTCGTAGCATAAATTTCTCTTCGCTTATTGGATTTTTCACACTAGTCCTACAAATGCCCGCGAACTACGTTTCGCCAGTAAAAATACTAATATCGCTATTAAAAAATGGGAGCTGGTGGTGGAAGGGTGATAATTAAAGGTAACAAGTAGTTCTTTAAATCACAATAAAATAAAAAAATAAAAAAAACCCTTATCACTTAGGGGTATAAAAAGCCTACGACCTATTCTCAGGTTTACTGAATATACACAAAAAAATTCAATAAATCGGTCAAGCCGTTGCGGAGAAGTTCGATAACAAACACTGATACGATTTTTTAATATATATTACTGGTAGATTTATATATTAGATGATTATGAATACATTTGAAGCATCAAAACATTTCATCGATTACAGTGTTAGTAATAAAATCATTAAAATTAAAATAACAAAACCTGACATAAAAATAGTGTATACATATACATTTCATATCATCATCATCTCAGCCGCACGACGCCCACTGCTGGGCATAGGCCTCCCCCATGGATCTCCACAACGATCGGTCCCGCGCTGCCCGCATCCAGCGGCTTCCCGCGACCTTTGCCAGATCGTCGGTCCACCTGGTCGGGGGCCTACCCACTGAGCGTCGTCCGGATCGTGGTCGCCACTCAAGAACCGTTCGGCCCCAACGGCCATCGGTTCTTCTAGCTATGTTGCCGCCCACTGCCACTTCAGCTGAGCAATCCTTCGAGCAATGTCGGTTACTTTAGTTCTCCTGCGGATCTCCTCATTTCGGATCCGATCACGCAGGGAGACCCCAAGCATTGCTCTCTCCATTGCCCGCAGAGCGACCTTGAGCCTTCGGACGAGACCCATTTTCATAATGGAGTATTTTTCCAAATGAAGGTCTTATTTGTATATTAATTTTGTCCGATAAATTGGTCAATTGGAAAATTTAAATCGATAGTAAATTTTCAGAATAGACAACTTTTCAAGAAATGTGAAAATAAAAAATAAGCACAGTCAGTCCACTAGCACCGCCATTCGTTTTTATTGATTATGATGAATTAAAGACGTTTCTACAAAAAATAGCACAGTCACGAACTCAATATAGATATTTTAGATTTTTGCGAGCTATTCAGGCAATAATTAAAAGTACAGGAATAATCATAATTATTGCTTAAAGTAACCACTTTAATCAATAATTATGATTTTTAAGCAATAATTACACTTTAAGCATAATTATTGCTTAAAGTGGCCACTTTAAGCAATAATTATGATTTCGACTATTCTATACGGTTAATGTGTACAAAATACGTAAATATAAATCTGAAGTATCTATATTGAGTACCTGACTGGTCTATTTTTTGTAGAAATGACTATAATTCATTATAATTAATAAAAAAAGAATGGCGGCGCTAGTGGACTGACTGTGCCCCCTTAAGTCATGAACATAATATTTTTTTTACACTTCACTACTCGTTTAAGAAATATTACAAAAATCGCATAATATTCAATAATTGGACAGCTTAGATATCTAACAGTGATTGTCTATGTCACCCATATTTAAAACTGAGTTTAAAACAACCGCTTCAGAGCAATATCATAATTGTCATTTTTTGTAGAGTCGGTCGTGGATTTATTTATGTAGTGTCCGTGGAGTCAGTAGAAGTAATAACATGATAGTAACCTACAAAAATCCTACGGCTGCACAAACGTCGTTTTAAAACGCGTTAGAACAAGTTTCATTGCTGTTTTGGAAAAAAATGAATAAGAAACGTTTTTTATGTCTACTATTGACATATAATAAAATATTTTTATAAAATGTTATGTTATAAATTTAATAATCATTCCATTTTCAACAATGTTGAGAACAAGTAAACTATTAGAAACATACCTACTTCACCTCATAAATAGGATCAATCAGCTAAAGAGCAATGACGACACGGTTAGCGCAGGGGTCGAGTGATCGCCTACTGCTCAACGGGTCGCGGGTTCGATTCCCGTACGGGACAAATGTTTTGTAAGTCCTACAGAAATTTGTTCCGGTCTGGGTGTATGTGCATGTGATATTCTATGTTTGTAACTACACCCACGACACAGGAGAAAAATCTTAGTGTGGGGCTACATTAAAAAAAAAAGAAAAAAGAAATAGAATTAACAAAGCTATGGCTGGGGCTTCGTCACGCGATGGAAATAAAGATCCATATTACAACTGAAGTCACCGACATAGCCCAAAGAGTTGCGATTCTAAGCATGCAATTAGTAGGATTGCTCGCAGGACTGACTCACTTGTGAAAGCAGAAAGGAAGAAAAGTTCTTCGGGTGGTCGCGTATCAGACCCCTTAGACAAAAGCCAGAAAAAATGTATGCAAATGACATTAGCTTGTGACAGTCTTACGCTATTTTTTCCGCAGCTAATGTCATCTCCATACATTCTTACTGCGGAACGATTGCGGAAAAATGTGTGGCTTTTGTCTTAGGAATCAGGAGATAGCGTTAGTAGACGCAAGATTAACTGACGGTCTGCTGAAAGCCGTGGGAAGCCGCTACACGCAAAGCAAGTCGATCCGTGACTTAGTGGTTGACACCACCCGGGATTTATCTGGAGGTCCTGGGTTCGATTCCGCATGGAGGCAGAAGTTTTTTGCTCGGTTTGGTTGGTGATAACTAGTTATAGTAGCCAATTCCTCAGTTGCTTAGGAGACCTCAGGATCTTTCATCGTATGACATGGTATACATTTCGAGATAAAGAAGTCAAGAAATGTTTCATTTGGTATTTCGGATCTCCAATGAAATCATCACTGTGGCATAATTTCAATGATGTCATCATGATATAATTAACAATGATCAAAAATCTGAAAGAAAACACGAGGACATGTTTTGCAGTATGATTTCATCATAATATCATTTAAGCACCATGAGATGGGTAAAAAGCCTGGAGGTAAAGCTCGTCCATCTCAACAGGGGAACTTTTATGTGGAATAGAATAGATATACAACGATAGAATCCTTGTATATCGATATTTTTGGTCAATGTCCAATCCAACAGTTGGCTTACTAAGCTGAAATGATAATAGAGTTTTTGTTGTGCTCGATATCACAACAAAACGTGCACGTTTTCTTTAATCTAAAAGCCACGTGCGAATAAAATATAAAAAAGTAATCCTCCTTAATTTTAATCTCTATAACAAACAGTTACATAAGCGATGGTAATCCATGTTACATAAATTATACTGTCAAAATTGTAGGTAAGTTTAATAGCTCTACATGGTGGTAGTGGGTATCTTCGATATATAATACTAGCTGTTGTCCGCGACTTCGTCTGCGTCCCCAGGGAACTCATGAAAAGTCTGGATAAAAGTAACCTATTTTATTTCCCTAGTCTTAAGCTATCTCTATACCAAATATAATTAAAATAGTTCAGTGGTTTAGGCGTGAAAGCGTAACAAACAAACAAACTCACTTACGCATTTATAATATTAGTATGATACTCGTAATATATAGAGTCAGTGTGTGTTTATATTTTTGTTTAGCTGTAGCCTGTAAGATTAAATTAGAAAGATTATATTTATCTATACAAATAAATAAAATTGAAGTGTCTGTTTGTAATGTCAAAATAACAAGTGTTTACTAAATTGGTATGAATGTATATCGGGTATCAATAACAAAAACACAATTTTAAAAATTTTGTGTCTGTCTGTCTGTTTGTTGCCGCTAATTTTCGGAACGGCTGGACCGATTTTGACGGGACTTTCACTAGGCTACAAAAATCAAAATGCTGCCAAAAGCTACTATTCCACGTGGACGAAGTCGCGGGCACAGCTAGTAAGGAATAAAAATAGTTTTGCGAATATGTTCATATTTTAAAAACTGCTCAGATACGTAGGCACAACACGGAATCTCATTTATTCGACTGCAACTTGAAAGCTCGCGCATAATTCACCAGAAGTCATGACTCGCTAACACCTCGCTCGCTTAAATAGCCCCTCGAACGAGTCATGTACACTCTAACGATCTGAGGATAGAAAATCTAGATGTATTTAATTGGATTTCGTTATGTCGGAGTGGCAGAATGTTTGCAGGTGTCCGCCGCTTGGAATATAGATGGCCTGTGATTTATGTGAAATTCTGTTGATATAGAGACGCTGGAAAGTTCAAACAATAAGGCTTTTTTAAGTTGCATACATTACATTGTTATATTATCGCATGAATTAAAAAGACAGTATCTCTTAATATGGAACTACATATTTGGGTTTTACTCCCGTTAGATTGTCAATAAATATTTTTATATAAACATTTGGAATGCTTTAAATTATAGCATTCGTGGTCACAGAACTGAAGATGGTGGGTATTTTAGAGTAAAGATTAATTCAAAATTACAACTTTTACTATCGTCATCGTCATGATATATTTATACGGTCCGCTTTATGTAACTTACTACATCTTAAGATTTGCCAGTCTGTCGAGGGGCTTGTGATACCATTATTTGTACGGTAGAATTCCATTAATCAACGCTATTAGTAAAATAGTAAAATTTGTATAAAAAATCTGTAAAATAAAATAAAATGTCCCTACTAAAAGAAGAAAATAAAATACTAGGTATATGTCCTTTATTGAAACTGAGTGGAAAATCTTTTTTTCACTTCTCATGCTCAAAGAAAGTGCTTATTTGTGCAGGATATAGGTTGCACAAAATCGAATTTTGTGAACAAGTGCATTAACGTATCTACTCATACATAAATGTATGTCATCATCATCATCATCATCACAGCTCATATACGTCCCCACCGAGGGGTTCGAGCCTACCCTATGTATTAGGGTGATTAGGCCTTATAGTTAACCACGCTAGCCCATTGCGGATTGGTCGACTTCACATACATCATTGAATTTCTTCGCAGATGTATGCAGGTTGCCTCACGATATTTTCGTTCACCGTAGGAGCGTCAGATAAATGTACATATGAAATTCGAAACGAAAAACACATTGGTACATGGCGGGTCTCGAACCCCGACCCCCCGATTGGAAGGCAAGTGCCGAGTCCACAGCGCCACCGACGCTGTATGTATATTAAGGCAAATAAAATGAGCCATACAGCCAAACACAATAAGAAGTTCATAGATAGAATTTGTTATTTTATTATATTTACTTTAATTTATTTGCCTTATGTGTTTTTTAAGACATAAATACCGTTAATATGCCGGGAAAAACAATTTTCTTCAGTATTCAAAATTTTACTAATTTTACTTTGAATTTTAATTAAAGAAATGTTATGTTTTACTACTGTTTTATTTCTTCGCAATCGAGTGAAAAGCAGAGTTTATAACTCGTCCAAAAAACCATTTTATCCTCGACATGACTATCAGACTATCTTAAAGTCTCGGATAAAAATGGTTCGTTTTGTGCACTTCTTGTAGAAACTACTATTACTCTTGCAAAGGTGGCCAAGGAAGTTTTACAGCAGGTACACTATCGAGAGGATTTCTGTCTGTTTTTTTGTTTGATATTTGATATCTTTTTCGAAACACAAAGTGAAAGAATATTATTATAAAGATTTTAATATTTGAAATATATAAAAGACTCAAACGCAAAAAGATATTTCAATGTAACCTTACCGTTCACGCACATGCTTCTTCTAGAACAACTGCTGCTTCTGCAAGAATGTAAGGGGTACATCTCAGCTATAGATCGCGCGACGTGGGAGGCTGGCTAGAGGCAAAACTGTTTAAATTTCGATTCGGTATTCTTTATAGCGCTCTTAGTCTCGGTTCATCCCTACTTTTGAAGTATTTATTGCTGTTTGACTTTTGCGATATGAAAACATAAATATCAATTTGCATCCTCCTCTCGCAACAGAACTTTGTCGACTAGAGATACACAAAGAACTATAAATAAGCGACGCGGATTTAGTTGGAAAGTTGTTTTTGAGGCTTGTAATGAAGTATGTTGTTCTACAGCCTCGAAAAATCTTAGCCAATTTTTATGTAATCGTGATAACGAACTTAGTTGTTAAACCTACGAAAAATGTTCTGGAAAAAAGGGATTTTTTTCGTGCTTATTACTTGTGCGTGGGCCTAATCAAATTTCTAGTTATTTTTTCCAGTTTATCTTCATCTTAAAAACCAGCCTTTTTAGGGATTCATGTATCAAAAAAAAGGACCAATTATAGGATCACTTCGTTGCCGGTCTGTATCTATGTTTGTCAAACCTCTTTACTCAGAAATGCGTAGAGGTCATCATCATCGTCACAGCTCATATACATCCCCACCGAGAGACTCGAGCCTACCCTAAGTTAGGGTGTTTATAGGCCTTAGTCAACCACGATGACCCAGTGCGGATCGGTCGACTTCATATACACCTTTGAATTTCTTCGCAGGTGTATGCAGGTTGGCTCACGATGTTTTCTTTCGCGCTAAAAGTTTCGAATAAATGTGCACATTTAATCGAAGACAAATTGGAACATGGCAGGATTGAACCCCGGACCTCTCGATTAGAAGGCTAGTGCGGAGTTCACAGCATCACCTACGCTCACGCGTCGGCATATCGAACTGAAATTTATATATATCTATTATACTTACTAATATTATATAACTCATGAGTTTGTTTGTATGTTTGGACGCGCTAATCTAAGGAACTACTGGTTCGAGTTGAAAAATTCTTTTTGTGTTAGATAGTCCATTTATCGAGAAATGCTTCAGGCTATATAACATCACGATATTGTTATTTTCGGACATCCACGCGAACGAAGTTGCGGGCACAGCTAGTTAAATATAAGTCTACAATCTCTTTTTTTTTCTGCGAAAAAAAAAACAAACTTATAAGTCAATTAGGCGATCAAAAAATATGATTTATGTCGTATATTTTCGCATATTTTGCGATTTTACAAGGGAATTAAACCTAGAGGGTACTTCTCGTTGATTTACAATCATGAAGGCAAGGAGCAAGTTTTATATTGAATTCTATATTGTACACACATTTTTTAAAAACATATATAGTGTAGAACAATGTGTACAAGGGCTTATCTCTTAAAGAGATCTCTTCCAGCCAACCCTAGCTAAAGTGAGAAATTAAATAGATGCGGGACGAGGTGTACATTTCAATTTTTTTAAATTATCATACTACTAATATAAGCAAAATGTAACACAGACAAACAAACACACACATAGGTTATAGCATTATGTTAGTGGTTACTAGTTTTTTTAAAATAAACGTGGCCCCGCACTTGGATTTTCTCCTGTGCCCTTGTTGCAGTTACAAACTCACATGCACATACACGACCAGAGGCCCAATTCTGATAATAAGTTACAGCCGAATCGAAACTAGCCGTTGCGATCGACCAATCGAAGCGCGAATATTAGCGCGAATATATTACATTCAACTGTTCGATGACGTGATAACGTGGCGTTCTGATTGGTCGATCGCAACGGTTCAGTTTCGATTCGGCTGTAACTAATTAGCAGAATTGGACCTCAGATCGGAACAATATCTGTAGGCGATACAAAATATTAGTCCCGTACGAATCGAATCCGCGACCCGTTGCGCAGTAGGCGATCACTCGACCTCTGCACTACTAACTATGTCGTCAAACTTAACTTATATACTTAAATAACTTTGTACGGAACCCTCGGCGCACGAGTCCAACTTGCACTTAGCCGTTTTTTTATGACATAAAAAGAATTTGTAACTGGACAATAAATAAAAACCTTTTGTTTCCAAGATCGGAAGGAAATGCGTGACCGCACAAATAAACGTAAATACCTATTATTTACGTACGTACGAGTATATACCTGTTACGGTCATACGTAAATATCTGTTACGCTCATACGAAATACCTATTTGAAATTTCAACATACCTCGTGTAAACCGACAAAAGCACTGACATAAACATCACTGAATGTCTTGGCGAGGCAAATAAAAATTGCCTCCTGTGTATTGCCTTTTACGACGGACCTGGGGCTCTTGTCACAACGGATGGCACTTAAATCAGCTGCCAATGCACCTGTGGAAACGTTGATTATGCAAATAGGGACCTTTTAACTAAACACCGCGCATTGGTGTTGCGTGGCTGCCGATAACTGGCATTTTATTTTCGGGTGACACTTTTTTCCTTATTTATACGCTTATCCACCTCAAATCTGGTATATTTTGTTTGTGGACTTTGATGATTCGGTGAAAGTTATCGTTCAAACTTTCGTTGGTTTTCTCAAATTGTAGTATTTTCAGTTAACACCTAAGATAATGACGACGCACGTAATTAAATTTTTGATCAGTTGAAATGCAATTGATTTGCATTCGATTTCACTCTATTTCAACAACTATTCTTCTAATTAAACTCAAAAAATAATTTTGTTAATTTTTTACTTTGATTCTTAAGCGATCACTTCTTTTCAGACCATGTAGTTTAGTCTAACCCACCCTCACCTTTCAACGTTTCATGTATCACATAAATTATTTGAATTGGCAGGCCAACGGTTATAAATTGCCTTTGTTTTGGGGTTAACTTCGAGATACAGTCCTAATGAGGAGATAAAATGTTAAGTGAGGTGATGGGAAGGGAAAAATAATAATAATTAACTGAATAGGTAGATAACGCATGGTAGGGTAGAGGACATGTGCAGCTGATTACCTCTAACTACGTATATTATCGGATTAGCAAATTTTTATGTATATCATTATACCTACCTTGTAATAGTACACTTCGACACCAGCTTCCAAAAGCTCGCTCCGCTTGATGAAGCGTGTTTAATATTGACTAATATAACGAAACATGTTTAACACAATCTTTTGAAGTTATCAAGGAAATAACATTTTTCCATATACCAATTTAAGTGTCCGCCTAAATGCGACTAATGCGACGGATGTACGGCGCAATGTAAACATGCCGAATTCAGCTCTTTCCAATGTAGCGAGATGTTCGCCAAAAAAAGTGTAAATCTCGTTTCCTGTGCTCACTCAACCGAAACTCAAATAAAAAGTCAGTCGACATGTAAACTGGCATCACAATCCGCTCGAAAATCGTCGGCTCGCGCGTCTCGCTCGACTCAATGACCGGGAAAAATGGCTACCGTGCCTTTGGCGAATCTGTCTAATTTGCCCATACTGGTGTTGCGTTGCATACAGTCAGGCTCGCACAGGCCTCGCAGAATAAACACGCGCAATACTTTAACGTCATCGTGACTTCGTGGCTACGCGCCGCCGCAAATCCGTTATTTTGGAAAGAATTTCGCATTTCGAAATCGATATATAACGAAGTGATTTTCATACATATTATAGCATTATCAACCCATAACAAACTCAACTGCACATTTATTTGTGTTACTAACTGATGATATACAGACCATGTGAAATCGATATCACAAAGTCAAGAGAAAGGCTCAAACCGTGCCCAGAGAGAACTCGATTTGGTTGTAGTTTTCGAAAATTATCAAAATTTTGAAGCAAGCATCTTTAAGGTTTCAGACCTTTGAGCAAACTGGGACAGCCCTTGCATCGCAGCAAACTCATTATAAATGAGGCAGCGCGTATTTAATTGTGCAATTAATCTAGTACAACAGACCAATAATTGGCTACGCATCGTTCTGTTCTAAGGCCGAGTCATCTCAATGCTCAATTAAGCAATAATTTTAGTTCACATAGTATCGTATAAGTTATGGGGATATTACGGCCTAATAAAGTTTATAGGGGGCCAGATTAATTTGGTGATTATAGGCAATGTTCTGACGAGTCCACTTAGACATGAGCTCGGAGATAGGGATTTGCATAATAATATCATGATTATATTCCTACTGTGGGCTCTAATGTTATTATCCGAGTGTATGGTTGCCAACCTCTGCAGAATGCTTTGATATTAACGTAATAAGGGTACTCATTGAAGTAAGACAAAGTTATTATTTTATTACTTATTCGATTCGATATGTGAAAGAAATTCATACGTAATAAATATGTTTTAATGTCATTTGATTCATAAATTTGGAAATGTATATATCTATACTAATATTATGAAGAGGAAAGATTTGATTGTTTGTTTGTTTGTATGTTTGTTTGTATTGAATAGGCTTCGAAACTATTGAACCGCTTTTGATGAAAGTTGGTATAGGGATAGTTAGAGACCAGGGGAAAGACATAGGGTAATTTTCCTATGGAAAAAAAATCCCACGGGAAAACAAAAATAACGCGGTTGAAGTCGCGAGCGGAAAGCCAGTTTGTTAATAAAATTATGTCTCGCATTGTAAGAGTTGTACTTTATTCTTTGTGTAATTTCTGTTGTAATGCATTATGTATTACGATACCTATGCTAAAATTGGATCATAGACTTCTCAAACTAATATATACACACTTCATCTTCTAATTACTTGTACTTAAGCAAGCTAATACATGAAAAGCAGGCAATTTTTTTTAAATAAGGCCCCAAATATTTTATTTTTTTTAAATAACAAGGCCCTGTTCTCTACATTGCCCTTTTATCTCGCGAGCTCGTTGCCAATTTGCAAAAATTACAAGCGCACCTTATTAAAATTTCCATCCCACTCGTTCCGCGTCTTCCCTAAGTACTAATCTTAGTTACGATTTAGATTTGGCTCTCCTGCAAAATGCAAACAAAAGAGATTAGTTTCGGGATTGCGTTGGGCTGCGCCCGCGTTATTGCTTTTAATGAAGCCTCCGCTCTGCAAGTCCGTTCCGCTTCCACTGATGTGTAATCCTGGTTATGGCTGCGAAGTGTAATTTGGAGAGGAAAGAAAATGAATCTGTTCTTTTGCAAGACAAAAAATCCCGTCACCCACGTAGAGCGTAAGCGGTTGTAATGAAATGGTGTTTGTTGTTCATTTATTTCAAACTTTCGGTACTTTTTTACAATGGTACTTCCTATAACTTTATTATGTTCATCATCACCATAACAGCTCATATACGTCCCCACCGAGGGGCTGGAACCTACCCTTAGGCCTCGTTTACGGAGACGCGGGGCGTTGCGCGGCCCGCACAGAATTCAAACATATGGCGTTGTATGAGTGCGTTTACGGAGAAGCGATTTTACACGCCTTTGCTTGAAATGGCGCGTCTTTTACGGCCGAGCCCGCGGATGGCACCGCCGCGTCCGTCGGTGTTCCCGTCTCGCATCTCTATAAACAACATCGTATATTGCCATATGTTTGTGTTCACGCGTGCGATTATGAGTGCCGCTTCACGCGCCGCCCCACCGTAAACAGAAAAAACGTCTGACGCACCGCGAGACGCCACGCCACACGCGACGCGCGACGCCCCGCGTCTCCGTAAACGAGGCCTAAGTTAGGATTTTAGGCCTTAGTCAACCACGCTGGCTCAGTGCAGATGGGTCGACTTCACTTACACCTATGAATTTCTTCGCAGATGTATGCAGGTTGCCTCACGATGTTTTCCTTTATTTTGTTAATTACAATCAAATATAAAATATATTATAGTGTTATTTTTTTATTATATTTGTATTGCGGTCGATTAGAGACTAACGGCAAATTGCAGCCCCTTATCTTTGCTTTGGAAAATCCTAAGTAGTATTTTTTTTTTACATACGACAGGGAAAATCTTGGCTTTCATCTCACCTGATGGTACGTGACGATAAGGCCGAAGGTGGAAGCGAGCTTCACCTGGACTCCTCAACAACTGAGGAACTGGCTATCTTACTTCTAAATTGTCAGAACGAACATTAATTATGGCGACAAATTTAGATAAGACGGTGGTAACTAGCCAGACGGGCTCAGAAGCCCTACCACCAACCAAACCGAGCAGAAAAATTTCTGCTACCATGGGGAATTGAACCCCGGACCTCTCGATCAACACCCGGTGGTCTCAACCACTAGACCACGGAGGCGGAGGCAGTATGCTGCCACTTCTTGTCTTAAATAGAATGTGACAGCATGCCACTTAAGATGTCCTACGGTTGGTGCAATAAGCCATAAATTTCGTATGAATAAATGCATCTCAAAGTTGAGATCCATCTTAAGATGTAGTTTAATTTATGGAACATCTGTCAAACACAGCGTTTAAAGATAGATCCCATTTTTGATGTGTAATTATTAATATAAGAGCCGCAGAATCTCTTTAATATCTCTCTCATTCATCTGATTCACGTGGTATTACACTGTTTCGCCATTGCTTCGGGTCAGCTTTAAGAGGTTACTTATCCTGGACACCGTAGTTTCTATGCTGGTATAGTCCAGCCAGCCAGGTTTTTGGTTACACCGCCATTGCTCAGTCGCACAAACCCCGTATATCTAGCGGGGAATACCACGGCGCAATTATCACCGCTATCAGTGCGCATATGCGCCAGTCTATGTTGATACTATGTTATTTTTCTACTCCCCAAATCGACCTACCAAATATACCCAAAAAATACATAAAAATCGGTCAAGCCGTTTCGGAGGAGTTCGATCACAAACACTGTGACACGAGATTTTTATATATTAGATGATATCTCGTTACCGTCGCCTACCTATACTAATATGAAAGAAGGTTGAGCAGAAATACAAAGAATTAACTATCACCTAATACAGTAATATGCATAATCGAATTAACAAAAATATAAACGTTGAAATGGAACAGATTTTCCAAAAAACCCTCCACATCAATCACAACCTTAGTTTAGTATAGGTAATAGACCAGAAAATACTTTGATTTTCTACCTTACAAACTTCAAGGTGAAACAATTCATCAATCAACCTAAGGATACCTATTTAAAAATACATCAACCCGCTCTCTTAAACAAATAAACCTTACAAACAGGTGTTCTCTCGAACATCTATCATATTATCTACATTCTTACATAATTATTACTGACGAACTACATTTGATATACTCACATCAACATTAAACTGTCAAGAAATCATTTAACAATCATTTATTATGCCATTTACAAATTTGTGGGCTTAACTCGACAAAGGGTTATATGCGAGATCCTGTTAGAGCTGTAGAACCATTTTCAATTAAACACTTTAAACAAACGATATCAGATTGGGTGTAGGAAACGAACGAAAGTGGGGCGGATGTGAATCTGATGTGGGCTTGACATAGTGACGCCATAATAATAGTTTGGTGGCTCGTTATAGAATAACATCTCTGGGCTTCATGCTTGGGCAGCGTCGGCCCGAGGTACGCCTCTAGTTACGTATGAGTATATAATGTGTAGCTTACTTGGTCACACTTGGTTGAATTTGCTTTAAAAAAATTAACGAGAGAATTTATTAGTCAACCGCGAATATGGTGTTTAAACAATTTTATGTAATTGAATATTTCGATTTTTAAGCCGGAAATAGGTATTAATAGTGTAGTGTGTAGATAGTAATAGTACAATAGTAGTAATAATAGTATATCATAAGAGTGTAGCAATAATAATATTGTCAACACGTGCGATGTGTACATATACGAAGTAAGCTATCCGTTTTTATTCAAAGGTTTTTATTTTGTAATAAACGCAATCGGGATGGTTTCCTCGTGTTAAAAAAAGAAAAAGTAGATAATATACAAAACAAAACCTACTACTCGATGTGTTTCGTCCCCCTAGGAAACATGTTCAGACGTAGGCGCTGCGGTGTGCGGCATGTGGTCGGCAGCATACGGAAATCTGAGCAATTTATTCAGTGAGTCAATCTCAAATTCAACTTTACATCTATAAACGATAAATTAGGCTCTTATTAATAAAACAAGAAGTACAATCAAGAGCTCCAATTTTCATTAGCTTTTAACTTAATTATGCCGACAAGGAGATTCTTATAAGTTATTTATGAGCTTGCTTATTTTCAGTAATGATAAAATTACAAAGAAAGGAAATACCCTCATCCGTCGTCCTTAAAATCAATTTTAATATTTTAAGACTTTGAAGTTACCTTCACGCTGAATACGACGAGGGGAGTAAATTAAACTTGTTAGTGCCTTAATCTAAAACCAGGTAACTTTTTAATTCTCTTAGTGGAATCGTCATATTTTCCTTTGAGTCGCCCATAATGAAATGAGCGGAAGATGGCGGATGGAGTCAAGTCTAGAATTTTTATAAGCTGTTTGTATTCAAGTGGCTTGTGAAGTTGTGCACTTTGTAGCAGTTTCCAAGAGAATTTGTTTACAATACTACATTGAGGGCTCTAGAGGACATTTAGTACGGCCAACTTAATAAGTGCGGAAACTGTGAAGTCTCTACCACAGCCTCACAGGGATCCCTTTATTGTTATTTGTTGAAAGCATTCTAGCAATTAAAATTGTCGACGTTATCACGAAGTCTCTCTTCGTGTTTATTGGCGAAATTATGAAACAAACTTCAAAATGTAACTCCGATGTATTATCTTCCAGGATTTTTTCTAATCCTACTAATATTATAAATGTGAAAGTTTGGATGTTTGAATGTTTGGATGTTTGTTACTCAATCACGCAACAACAGCTGAACGGATTTGGATGAAATTTGGCATGCATGTAGTCTTTGACATGGAAAAGAACATAGGCTACTTTTTATCCCGATTCCTGAAGTAGTTCCCGAGGGAAAATTGAAAATTGTTTACGAGCTAAGCCGCGGGCAGACAGTTTTGAAATTTGGTATGCATGTTACCTAAGCTATGGAAAAGGACATGTATAAGTTCGCCGTGGGAAGATTAAAAATGTTAACGAGCGAAGCTTTAGACCCAATTCTGAAGTCCACGCAGACGAAGTCGCGGGCAGGAGCTAGTGAATTAATATTACCGACAATCTTGTCGAGATTTATTTAAGATAGGTGTAATGGTTTTATCGTGATAACAGTAGGTATTTAATACACACTACTAACTAAATAAATAACAATATATTTTTCAATTTTTTTACTGCTAATTTCAACATTGTCTCTAAATATTAAACTAAATACAAGTGATAAATGGAATGGAATGTATGGAATTTGATTTCATCACAATACATGACGTGACTATAGATTTGAAATTGTCAACAACTTATTAAAACTTTAATAGCGACTTTCAAAATATCCTTTAAGCTCTGTGTATACGCTTCGACTTTTTATTTTAATACACTATAAATCCTGTAAATGTGATTGCTTTTATTTGTTAATTACATTTTTATTTTTGTTTCATCACATTTCAGTTTGTGACCTCATTTTACTTAATGAACATTATCAGGAATCACGGACAATGGTGTTATTAGACCGTCGGCATGCCATATTGCGCAGTACGCCAAAAATAGCCATCAATGAGCAGCTGTCGCAGTAATTGTCTTTGACTGGGCATACCATCCCAAAACTCCCAGGAACAGTGGACTATAAAAGTCACATGTTCACCCCGAGCTTATTACCGCCATAACAATTTAAGGAAGCCGAAAGGGTGGCGTGGAATTCCGCCAAAAACTTTTGTTTGTCAGTCCTTCGGCTGTTCCATAAACAATGTTTGAAACAGACACTTTATGGTCCACTTGGTTTATCTCCGGACTTATTGTGCGTCGAATATTTTGAACAATACAATTGCCTTGTAAAATATTATGACTCAAGTTTTCGCTTTTGTTTCATCAATACTGGTGGCGATTTCGCCTTCGTTTACTGTTCTATTGTCGAATGCACCTCATCGTAAAATCGAAAGTTGCGGGCGAAGGACAACGTTACATAATTATTGTTGTATCAATAATGACAACTATTTTAATTATGTTGTTGTTCTTTTAGGCAACATTTGTTTACTGATGTTTTCGTTCTGAGAACTATTGGTGATTTCGCCTTCATTTGTTGTTCTATTGTAGAGAATGTCAAAAGGGAACGTCTAATGTGAAATCGAAAGTCCCGAGCAAAGGACAAAATCAATGTTTACGATCTAATTGTTGTTACAATAATGAAAACTATTTTAATGACTTTGGATACCTACGTAGTGCTGGGCAAACTTTTGTTAGTTACGACAATTTTAATTTTCGTTTATTCTTTATTACTTCAAATTTCCATTTTTACCGCACTGGTAATTCCCAAATTGAATTTCAGTGGCTGTATTGTCACAGTATATTATTGTTGAAATACTTCATAGTATTGTTGAAAGAATAACATTGCTCAGCTCGCGAAATTGGGATGGATTATGCCTAAAAAAATCACTACTTGATTTTGTAAAAAAATTCAATCTAACCTTTTAATATATAAAATTTTCGTGTCACAGTGTTTGTTACCAAACTCCTCCAAAATGGCTTGACCGATCTTTATTAAATGTTTTGTGTATATTCAGTAGGTCTGAGAATAGGTCGTAAACTATTTTTTATTATGGCGAAACGTAGTTCGCCGGCACAGCTATGAAGGCACAGCTAGTCACAGTGTTTGTTACCAAACTCCTCCGAAACGGCTTGACCGATCTTTATGAAATTTTTTGTGTATATTCAGTAGGTCTGAGAATAGGTCGTAAACTATTTTTTATTATGGCGAAACGTAAGTTCGCCGTTATTATGGCGAAACGTAGTTCGCCGGCACTTTAATATATAAAACGTACTTTAATATATAAAAATCTCGTATCACAGTGTTTGTTATCGAACTCCTCTGGAATGGCTTGATCTATTTCTATGCAATTTTTTGTGTGTATTTGATAGACCTGAGAATAGGTCGTAGGCTATTTTTTCAATACCTATAGGTGATAAGGGCGGCCGTCTCAAGTTTTTTTTTGGAAATTATTATGGCGAAGCCTAGTTTAGGTATCAACTAGTAGGTATCGCATCCGCAAATGCGGAATATTCGCATTAATTGAGACATCTGCATCCGCATTTGCATCCGCATCAATTAATGTGGAGCTTTTACGGACGCGTATTCATATTTCTAACAAGTAACGACAGAATGGCAAGCACGTGCGTTGTAAAAACCATTTTAATTTGGTTCTCAAAATATGATTCATCATTTCATCCAAGAAATGCCCACTGTTGGACATAGGCCTCCCCCAGGGATCTCCAAACTGATCGGTCCTGCGCTTCCCGTATCCAGCGGCGTCCCGCGACCTTCACCAGATCGTCGGCCCACCTTGTTCAGTCGGCCTACCAACGCTGCATTTCCCGGTACGCGGCCACCACCCGAGGAACTTTCCGCCCATTGATTTACTACCAAACGTAGATAGAGCGGTTCATACAAAAACGCGCTTAAAATCTGTCACCTAATCTACTATACATTTGTACTCGCTGATATAAATAGTTGAATGTACACGCCCGAATTAAACTAACCATAAAGAAAGTACCGTATTTATCGAATTCAACCTTATTCTACATTATTACGCCAACTATTTTAAGTACAACCGTGGTGGTTACATCATTTCATACCTAGCCACAGATCAAATATTTTAAAATTGACGTTTTAGTAATTGCTACAAGAAAATATCAACTTTATATTCTTAAACATAATGCTTATCGCGTTGTTGCTCCAACGCATGAATGTGATATGACGCCCGTGCGAGCGAGACGATTGTGATGTACTGACACTGACGCGAAGCGACATGTTTATGATTAAAATAATTGTTTTTGATTGGTTTTTACGTATAAATCGAATATTTCAAAACATGATAAGATGTGTAATAAGTTTACTCCCGCAAAATATGAAATCCCGTCTTTTTTCTGCTGTTTCTGGTTATTGTTACCACAACTTTTGAATGAGCACTTCGGCATGTTGACGTGCCGACAGCTAATCACTTACTATTGAAAAGAACTGCACGAGTCGCGATTGGGCAGTTCTTCACCGGCCCACTTTTCGAACGTTCATGCGTTATCTACGTTTAGTAGTAAAATGTTTCCGCCCCAACGGCCGTCAGTCCTGCGTGCTATGTGTCCTACGTAACATTAAAAAAATTCTAAAATGTCCAAGTCAATAAGACTTCGATGTTATACTGTCGCTACCGCATGGGTAATGAAACATATCATAACCCACCGTTTAATTCATAAAAATAATAAGATCACAGACTAACAAGCCGTTTCATTCATTTATACTATGTGAACGCAATAAATACTTTAAAACTTAACAGCCTCATTAAAACCAAACTAATTTATTATAATTAAACATTATTTAAATGCGGTTCCGTTATAGCTTACACAACGAAACTCGTTCAGTCGGGGCGCCCCGAAGATCAAAAAAAATAATCTAACATTTAATAAAAGTTAATGAAGGGTCAATTTCAAAACATTTACTCGGACTGAGAGGCCGGATCTTAATTTACAAATTAGGGTCATATCGAAGTCAGCTTTCGTATCCCGGGCCTTGTTAAATACGATCCCAATAAAGTTAAAAACGCCCTATAAAAGATCATCCTCTTTATAAGCTGTTATTTTAAATGTGAAAATTATTATGTTGCAAGTTTTCCGCGGCAGCTGCATTAACAATGTTGTGATATCTTTTCAAATTGTATGATAGTGTTTCTATGGCAATTTTTAAGGTACAGTCTTACTCATTTTACCACCTTAATGTGAACGACGTAACGTTTGAATTGGATCGTGAGCATAGAAAAAAGTGATACGTAATGTTTGTGGTTGCCCTTGTAAATTAGTCGGCTGAGCGTAAAGTGGGGGCCAATTAAGAAATTTATAGTTGGTTTGCGCTGTAAAACAATAAATCCGACAATGACCCAACGTTATATATTAAATTATGTGAACCAGTTTTTACATTTATAAACACATTCATTAAACTTTGCTTTATATCGAACAATTGACTCATCAAAACTATACGTTGTTACACAGTCAATAACGTCATGTCTTTGTAATAGCATATTAATTGCACGAGTTCCAACTAAATATATTATGATCTAAATGAAATTAAATGAAAAATGTAAGTAATTATTTATTTTAACCCACTTTAAATACGGAGGTTCTATGTTCGACTGTATCGACCATTTTTATGTATGTTCACCGATTTTTAAACTAATTGTGGACAAAGTCAGTCTCATTGTCGCCCAGTCAGAATTTGATGATGGGAATTCCAAATAAATCGAGGGTAGTTCTGAAATTAATAAAACGAAAATCCTCGTATTTTACAAGCAAGTACAACATGATTTGTGTTTTTTCTAAAGCTTTTCAGGAATTTGCATCCGGAAGTTATTGTTTCATGTATGTTGAACTGATTATTTAAAGTTTCTTGAGGGTTAAGAGTTAGGGAATAGTTCTATAAATACAACGGGCCTATATTGACCTTTAATTGAATCCTTTAAAGTGTTTCAGATGAGCTGTTATTGAAGCGAAAGTGGTATCCTTAAACTTATTCTTGTGCTTACGTCTGGTTAAATTCGTATCTAAAAGCTTTCTGTGACCTTCACCAGATCGGCGCAATACCTACCAATACGTCCCGGTTCACCGCTATCAGTTCTACGAGCAACATGTCCTTCCATTCACTGTCACAAAGGGTTCGCAATCCTTAAAGAATTTCTATCTTGATATCAGAACAATTTCTCCGTCTCCAAAGTTGCCAAATTTTATTTCTCTACCAATAATTGTAGTATCATAAATATTTCGATTTTAACTGTATTTTTTGCAAAATATGTAATTTGTTTGGAGAAAAATACTCTATTATCTGCTGTTCAAGCTCTAAATGGCTTCAATTTAAAATGCCTCGTCCCAGGGGAGCTACTAATTCAGCCACTGTTACTAATATAGTGGCCAGTGCGATAACCATCTCTTTTATATCCAACGAACGGGGGAATCTCGGTGATTGTTAAACGAAAGTGGCAGTAGGCTGTTTACCACACCGGGGGACATATAAATCTCTCTAATTTATATCCGAAAACATAATAAGAGGAAAATGTTATTCACAGTACCGAGGTAGTGTCCGGACGTCTCACTATGGCCGCTTGGTAATTTATAGCACAGACTTCTACGGCATCAAGCGTCTATAAAAGTAAATAAAGCCAATGAAATAGCCATAAATCGAAATACAAAGAAACGCGATGGATACAGCGAGTACTTAGGTTAAACATGTCGGAAGGTGGTTTATGTTAAATGGGAGGTTTAAAATTTGTTTACGGTCTCGTATGCTCCAGAAGCGAGTTTCGGAGTAAATTTCTAGACGTTGATTTAATACAGTTTTTATATTAAAAAAACCGGGCAAGTGCATATCAGGCCATTCACAGTATCACCAAATGTACTTTACACGTATGTAAGAAATGATTTTATTCATAAGTTTACATGTCCACTACCCAAGTAGTAAGTTATTTTTACAAAGATTCATGGTTTTAGTCGAGTGGCTTTAAATTTAAAGCTAATACGGCTATGTTAGTCGTATACTCTTCATCTAAATCATCATCATCATCATCATTTCGACTTTTCCTCCCCACTTTACCCAATTTTTCTGTTTAAAGACTCTCTAATTGTTGCATCCGTCTCGTTGATTTAGTTATTTTGTTTTTATTTCTTTTCCACGTATGTGAAAGCCTATTCAGCGACAGTTTCCGTGGGGTAAATTGTAGATAGTTTGTGAATTTATTAAATATAAATATTAATCCAGTGAGGGTAGTTTTTGTATTTTCGTTGATGCCTCAGGCTGGATCGCCCCGCGGCCAGTGTGGTCGGAACGAAGCTGTGAACGCAACGCGTACTGAATTGTTGTCGCACCAAGATTTTCGCGAAGCGGATATTTCGAAAATATAGTGTCGCCGTAGTTGTGCCGTGCTCGCTGTTTTCTTCGATAACTTGACATCGCCATCCTGTGGATTTGTCGGCGCCGACAGGCGAAACCCCTGGTCGCGGCAAACTGGTGAGTAGGCTTTCGACGTTTATTCATAAATACTTTCACTGGATAACTCTTCGTCTTAATTTTGTTGTTGTTGAATTCCTAACGCGTCCCGAATCGCGAGGCGCGTACATTGGTTCTTCGAGCCGCATCCTTCACATGATGAAACAGTCTACCTGGCTCGTCATATGAAGTGCATTATAAATCATTCGCGTATAGTTGATTTCGAACTGTCGCTAATTAGCTATCACTTTTAACATATAATTTAATAAATCATTCGGATTATTAAACTATATTTTTGTTGTTTCGTGTGGTAATTTTAATCACTCGAATTATAATCGGTATCTTACCACTATCATACGATATCGTACGGTAGCCATTTTGTCGTGTTGCCAGAGCATGCTCATATTTTATATCCATTCGCACCTTGTTAAATATGCAACAATTCGCTAATTAAAATAACGCAAATAGATATTTATTTTTTAACATATTTGTAATTCATTTATATTTTTTTGATAAATAAATTAACATAACATTAATTGAAATTAATTTACGTAGCCATGTCAAAAGGCCAAACTGAGTGCTTGAGTTTAATTTATTATTAATAGTAACTAGGTATCGGATTCGCTCGCAAATATTTTCGCTCGCTATTCTCGAGCGATTTCATGGTTTGTTAATTTAGATATTTGTTTTATGCTATTTCGCTGTGGATATTGATAACGGAAATTGTATAGTTATAAAATAGTGTCTTAAATATTTGAATTCAAATTGTTATTATTGAATTCATCTAATTAATATCGTCAATCTTATTGCATCATCATACAGTCCATTAAGTCATTTAATTTTTGTTGTTAAAATAAATATTCACAATGCCGAAAACTGTGGCTCGACGTAATTTAGAATTAAAGCGTGACATTGCAATTAAACGTATTAATGAATGCTTAACAGCGGCGTTAGAGGCACAAGTGGATAAGTCGCGTTTACCAATTTTTTTGTCGCGGTACAGTCGGCTTGAAAATTATTGTACTAGTTTTGAAACTCAACATTTTAAAATTTGTTCAGAAATAACTGAAACGTCAGAATTAGATGAGGAAGATATTGTTCGTCAAGATGTAGATAATAAATATTTTCAAATAATTGAAATTCACTCGACACTAACATCCAATCCGAATTCGAGTGGTGCTAATTTTGCATGTAGTTCAGATTTATCGGTCAAGCTGCCTAGATTAAATTTATTACATTTTAATGGTGACATAACAACATGGGGTACCTTTTTCGACATGTACAACACCATGGTTCACCAAAATAAAAGGTTGTCTAATATTGAAAGATTTTCAATTTTAATTTCACTTCTTTCGGGCGAGCCTCTGCAACTATTAAAGGGTTTTCCACTTTCGGAAAACAATTATTTAGATGCATATACAGCTTTGATAAATCGTTATCAGTGCAAGAGAAAGCTAGCCTTCCGGCATTGGGATGAATTGCAAAAGGTGTCGTTGAAATCTAATTCTCCTCGCGAGTTACGTCGTCTCGTAGATACATTTAAGGAAAATATTGCTGTTCTCAAGAATTTAAAAATGCCAGTTACAAATTGGGATTTTCCTTTGTTTTATTTGTTAATAAACAAACTCGATGCTGATACTCGACGTCGTTTTGAGTTGCAAAATGAGGATAAAGACATCCCCTCGTTTGACTCCCTTCTGGAGTATTTAAACAAGGCTGGCCAAGCACTCGAGCTTGCCGAGCCGGAGCCGACCGCCACCCGCTCGCGTGCCGCGCCCCGCGCCCCGGCCGCGGCCGCGGAGCCCGCGCATCATCGTGGTGCTGCACACTCGTTACCGGCGCCGTCGACGCCGCCGTCGCCGCGCTCACGCAACTATGCACTCCCGAGTGCTACGAAGTCGTTCATAGTAAACTCTCAGTCGAAATCTGTCACTAACTCGTGTATTTTATGTACATCAAATCATACTTTGTCGAATTGTCCCACTTATCGTAACTTTACCCCCAATGATCGTTTTATTGTTGTCAAAGAAAATAATCTTTGTATTAATTGCCTTAATCGAGGTCATGCAATTAAATCGTGTACATCGAAGGGTCGTTGTTTCAAATGTAATATGGCTCACCATACCACCTTGCATTTTGAAAATAATCGTAACGCCGTATCACCTCTTCACAATAACGGTGTAACAACAGACGTTAACGCTGCTTCGGTTCCTCCTCGTGTCGTTTCGCCTAACAGTCGTATCGCTTCGGATGGTGACTTATCACCATCACCTATCGTTGGCCCCGCATCATCAAAGGGACAATCAACTGTTACCTTGGTGGCCGGATCAAATCCAGCCGCTCATGTTTCGCTTCTCGCTACAGCCGCAGTCGAAGTGTTGGACAGCTTCAACACTTATCGTCGTATTCGTATTGTTATCGATAGTGGTAGTCAATCGAATTTCATAACTCAAAAATGTGCGAATCGTCTTGGCCTAGTTTTAAAAAAGACTATGGCGTCAATTGAAGGTATAGGTCAGTCATCATCCCTTGCGACAAATTCTACTGAATTTTACATGCGCTGTGGTGATAGCTCTCCTAACCTTAAAGTTCAATCTGTCGTCCTACCCAAAATATGTAGTCAAATGCCAGCTGAAAGGATTCACATCGCTCAACTTTCGCATCTTTGTAATATCGAATTAGCTGACCCTTATTTCAACGTGCCTGCGCAAATCGATGCGCTAGTAGGCGTTGATATATTTTGTAAAATATTCTTAGGTGAACGCATTAACTACGGGCCTGATGGACCCGTGGCGTTCAAAACTAAGCTTGGTTGGGTGGTTATGGGAAAGGTTTCATGTACCTCACCTTTAGCGAATTCATCGTTGCTTTGTACTTTAGATAGTTTAGATTTGCAAATCCGCAAGTTTTGGGAAACCGATGAGCTCCCAAAATCTTTACCACTGAGTGAAGAGGAGACTCAATGCGAACGTATATTTGCTACGACACATACTCGTACTGCCGATGGAAGGTACATAGTTCGATTACCTTTCAAGTCACCAAAGCCAGTCCTGGGTGACTCGCATACCCTTGCATACCGTCGTTTACTATCGCTCGAAAAACGTCTTGCTCGAAACCCTCAACTTCGTGAGGAGTATAACAACTTCATGAGGGACTACCTCGAGGCCGGACACATGGAGGTAGTTAATCAGCCCCGCACAGAGATGACTTACTATATTCCGCACCACTGCGTTATCAACCCTAGCAGCACGACCACTAAACTTCGCGTGGTTTTTGATGCCACGGCAAAGCCAGCCAATGGAACTTCGCTCAATGAACAATTACTTGTTGGTCCGAAGCTCCAATCGGACATAACTTCGATTCTTCTTCGTTTTCGGTTACGCGCTTTCGTTTTTACTGCTGATATTAGGCAAATGTATCGCCAAATATTGATCGCAATCCCTGATCGTGACTATCAGCGCATATTGTTTCGTTTTTCGGCTGACGAACCTATTCAGGAATTTCGTCTCAACACCGTTACATACGGAATGTCGTCCTCCAGTTACTTAGCGCTTCGAACCATCTTGCAAGTAGCGCAAGATGAGGGAGAGAACAGTCCCCTTGCCGTCTCAGCGCTGTCAAATGACGTATACGTTGATGACGTGGTAACGGGCATGGACTCATTAGACTCGGCTCGCGAGCTTATGCGTCAGATCACCCGTGTCCTCAAAAGGGGATGCTTCGAATTGAGAAAGTGGTCTAGCAATTGTCCTCTTCTGTTGGAAGCTATTCCTCTCGATCATCGCTATGATAAATCACTCTCATTTGACGCTGAGTCCTGCACCGCGGTCAAGGTTCTCGGTTTGGAGTGGAACCCCATCAAAGATGGATTCTCGTTCACTGTTACCTCCTTGCATGAACAATGCACAAAGCGACAAATTCTATCAGAGTTGGCTCGCATCTTCGATCCTATTGGATTCATAACTCCCATCACTTTTGCATTTAAATGTATTATCCAGACCCTATGGAGTCTTGGTTTAGATTGGGATGATATCGTACCTGATACTATCGCTCAACGTTGGTCTCGATATCGGTCAGAATTTGGTTCCTTGTCGTCTGTCGTCATTCCCCGCTTTGTTCCAACACCACATTCTACCGATCTACAACTTCATGGCTTTTGTGATGCCTCCGAATCGGGCTACGCCGCTGTCATATATTTTCGCATTCGTCACGATAACAATCGTGTCACCACACATTTCGTTATCGCTCGTTCCAAAGTTGCTCCCGTGCGAAAGATTTCAATCCCACGCTTGGAGCTATGTGCTGCTGTGCTATTGGCAGATCTTGTTGCCCACGTTCAGCACATTTTCGATAATAAACTTCATTTTAACAGCATTTATTGTTGGTCAGACTCGACAGTTACACTGTCTTGGCTAAAGTCACCATCATCTCGTTGGAAGACTTACGTTAGTAATCGTGTAAGCCGCATTCAGGAGAAGGTTCTTCCCCATTACTGGCATCATGTTCGCTCACAAAGTAACCCCGCAGACTGTGCATCACGCGGACTTACGATTCATGAGCTTATTGACCATTCGCTGTGGTGGGCGGGCCCATCTTGGCTTCTCGAGGAACCTGAAAATTGGCCACTAGCTTCTCAGTGCATCGAAGAACCCTCAGACGCAATCGTAGAACAACGCACTGTAGCACTTTCACTCTTTGTTGCCGTCGAGAAGTTTGATGAATTCTTAAATAAGTATTCGAGCCTCAACAAGATTCAACGCATTGTGGGTTATATTCATCGTTTCGTTTATAATTGTCGTAATCCGGATAGTCGCAGATCGGGACACCTTGTCGCCCTGGAGCTAAAGCTTTCATTATTATCCCTTGTCAAAATCGCGCAGCATTCCACCTTTTTCACAGAGATACAAACATTAAACAGTGCAAAAGGAGAACCTTTATCGAAACCCTTGCAAAAGTTACAACCATTTATCGACGAAGATGGTTTGCTCAGGGTGGGCGGTCGATTGTCGCATTCAGATCTCGACTATGACGGTAAACATCCTTTGTTATTACCTCGTCAACATCGTCTCACATCGCTTATTATTAATCAAGTTCATAAAGATAATTGTCATCCTGGACTTCGTACTCTTAGTTATTTGCTTGCACAAAACTTTTGGATTCTCTCGTCCCGTCGCGCTATTCGCCATGAGTTATCAAAATGCATAAAATGTTATCGTACAAATCCAAGGCCTGTCGTACCCTGAATGGCAGACCTTCCCAAACTTCGCGTTTCACAAATAAAGCCATTCTCATGTGTCGGAATAGATTTTGCTGGTCCCTTCTCTACCTACGTTCTCCGTCACCGTGGAGCTAGAACATTCAAAACTTACGTTTGCCTATTTATATGCTTCGCTACTAAAGCGGTACATATAGAACTTGTTATTGGTCTTACTACCGATGCTTTCCTCGGCGCTCTCCGCCGATTCATCGCTCATCGCGGTCGATGTTCCCGTATCTACTGCGATCAAGGCACAAATTTTGTCGGAGCTCACAACGTCTTATTGCCTCTCGTAAAACAAGCGGCCTCTACTGAGGCAATAGAGTTTTCGTTCAACCCCCCCGCCGCCTCTCACTTTGGGGGCCTCTGGGAGGCAAATATCAAATCGTTCAAAACGCATCTCGCTCGTGTCGTCGGAAGTCAAATTTTAACCTATGAGGAGTTTATGACCGTAGCCGCTCAAATCCAAGCATTGTTGAACTCGCGTCCGTTGTGCGAAATGGGGTCCGATCCCAATGATTTCGCGGTATTGACACCCGGTCATTTTCTCACTTTAGAACCATTGACAGCGCTTCCGGAATCTGATGTGTCATCTGTCAATCTCACTTGCTTAAATCGCTGGCAGCTAGTACAAAGGCTGCATCACGACTTCTGGAAGCGGTGGCATGTGGAGTATCTGCATACGTTGAATCAACGCGCGAAATGGCATAGCAATGCCTCAGAACCTAAACCAGGCGCACTAGTATTAATTAAAGACGAACAACTCAAACCTCTCAATTGGTCGCTCGGACGTATAGTTGAATTGCATCGCGGTAAGGATGGCATATCTCGTGTCGCCACCATCAAGACGCAGACAGGTTTACTACAGCGGCCTTTAGTAAAACTCTGTCCGCTTCCTATTGAAAACTAATTTTATTATTAATACTCGAGATAAGAAACTTATAGTTTTAAATTTAGTTTTTGTTAAGTAGTCATAGTTTGATTTAAAATGCGTTGCATTTTGGTGGGCGGAATGTTGCATCCGTCTCGTTGATTTAGTTATTTTGTTTTTATTTCTTTTCCACGTATGTGAAAGCCTATTCAGCGACAGTTTCCGTGGGGTAAATTGTAGATAGTTTGTGAATTTATTAAATATAAATATTAATCCAGTGAGGGTAGTTTTTGTATTTTCGTTGATGCCTCAGGCTGGATCGCCCCGCGGCCAGTGTGGTCGGAACGAAGCTGTGAACGCAACGCGTACTGAATTGTTGTCGCACCAAGATTTTCGCGAAGCGGATATTTCGAAAATATAGTGTCGCCGTAGTTGTGCCGTGCTCGCTGTTTTCTTCGATAACTTGACATCGCCATCCTGTGGATTTGTCGGCGCCGACAGGCGAAACCCCTGGTCGCGGCAAACTGGTGAGTAGGCTTTCGACGTTTATTCATAAATACTTTCACTGGATAACTCTTCGTCTTAATTTTGTTGTTGTTGAATTCCTAACGCGTCCCGAATCGCGAGGCGCGTACACTAATACTAACAGGATCCAAGCTTATACATATAGGCGCGAACGGACGGACATGGCAAAACATAAGGTTCATAGTTAGGGCATATTATATTATATATTCTTTATTGTACACAATTAAAACAAAAACACAATAGTTACAATCAAATGATGTACAAGGGCGAGCTTATCTCTTTAAGAGATCTCTTCCAGCCGACCCTATTAATTAAAATAATATTAGCGGGAAGATGGTGTACATTTACATAAAAATACAATATAATATATACAAAGATACATATTAACAATATGTTTACGCTCGAGGAAGAGCGAGTGGCAACACTGCATATAGTCTGTGCATGTGAGAGCCTGTGGCGGCCGGCCGCATGTGACATGTCAGTCGAGTCACGTCGAGTCGAATTTGTAATGAAATTGAGAGAGGTTACCGGGCGGCGCGTTTTCGAGAAAATATATAATTGATTGTGTTTTGCGCGGCGCACCAAATAATTGTGTCCGTTAATTGAGTTCGGGAGTGATGGTGGCCTAATAGGCCTATGTAGTGATCCGGTCTCCATCGGTGGATTGACAGCAGCCCTTCAGGAGCCGCGACTTCCTTCGAGCTAGCTCAGGAAGTCCACCGGCTACATACGGAGACCGAACCGGATTCAAGGTAAATATTATACTTCATTAGATTGTATTGTCGACATCAGCAATCAAACAAAACATTAATCGGCGAAACGCCGACGTGGTGGCGTCTACTTAGGCGCCATCATCATTTGGTAGCAGAGCGTGGTTGTTGTTAGATTTGATTGATTGATTAGTATTTGATTAGTATTGTACAATTAATATTGTAATCTTGTTGGTTGTCCAAACGGGCAATACATATTAATTGGTTTTGATTGCTGATTTTAAACCGACTACAATCTCATTTGTGGATCGATCTCCCGAACTAGTTGTCATTGTCATTGTATATGAAAAATTGGGGTTAAATGCCTTTTGTTGTTCTAGTTAAGTTTTAGCATTTACCTATATTTGATTTTGGTTTGTTTTTTTTATATCTTTGTTTTGCCCTTGGATATTTTGTTTGTTAAGTTGTAAACTTATACTTGAATTTAATTTGTTTAAACATTTTTGTTGCTAAATGACCTTTGCTGTTGTTGTAATAAACTATTTTGCTGTGTTAAGTTTTAGCATTTACATTTGATTTTGGTTGTTTGCTTTTGAATATTTTGTTTGTTAAGTTCTTGACTTAATACTTGAATTTAATTTGTTTGAAAAATTCTGTTGTTAACTGCCTTTGTTGTTCTAGTTAAGTTCTAGTATTGTTCTGCCTTTGAAGTTCCTCCCGACCTGTTTTGTTGTCTGCGGTTGTCGGTCTGTTTGTCTGTGTATTATTATATCTTAATATCGTATTATAGTGTATCTTAATTTTGGTGCAAAATGGTCCCGCCAGTCAGCCCGCTTAGTGGTGCCCGCGCGGGTGCACAAAAGATCCTGAGATGGTTTGCTAGTGCCGTCGCTTTGGTAGAGCGACCAGACCGAGAACAGGCCTTGTTAATTCGGCATGAGGGAGTACCTGCTCGCTTGAAGTAATTGGAGCAGCTTTTCGTTGCTCATCAACAATATCTGCTCGACCACCCAGCCGAGGGTGCCGCTGAGTTGCGGGCAGTCGAGAAATTTAATGCGGATTATTGTCAATGTTTTGAACAGGCGGATGTGATTATAAACAAGGCTCAGGCTATCCTATCCGCCCGGAGGGGTGAGTCGTGCACGCCCGGGGAGGTCAAGCCTACCCCGGCCGGCTTGCTAGGCAGACTGCCCACCTTGGACATCCCAACCTTTGATGGGAACCTGGCTGCTTGGATGGGGTTCATTGACCTCTTTGATTATTAATAATAATTGTACTCCTTGGATCATCCTCGGATTAGTTACTCCGTGTTTTGTCTTGTTTCGACATAATATGACAGCCGACATGTGCGGAAATAAGACAAAACACGGAGTAACTAATCCGAGGATGATCCAAGGAGTAACATTTTTAGGGTTCCGTAGTCAAATGGCAAAAAACGGAACCCTTACAGATTCGTCATGTCTGTCTGTCTGTCCGTCCGTATGTCACAGCCACTTTTCTCCGAAACTATAAGAACTACACTGTTGAAACTTGGTAAGTGGATGTATTCTGTGAACCGCATAAAATTTTCACACAAAAATAGAAAAAAGCAATAAATTTTGGGGGTTCCCCTTACATAGAACTGAAACTCAAAACTTTTTTTCATCAATACGTGTGTGGAATCTATGGATAGGTCTTCAAAAATTATATTGAGGTTTCTAATATCATTTTTTTCTAAACCGAATAGTTTGCGCGAGAGACACTTTCAAAGTGGTAAAATGTGTGTCCCCCCTGTAACTTCTAAAATAAGCAAATGATAAAACTAAAAAAATATATGATGTACATTACCATGTAAACTTCCACCGAAAATTGGTTTGAACGAGATCTAGTAAGTAGTTTTTTTGATACGTCATAAATCGTACGGAACCCTTCATGGGCGAGTCCGACTCGCACTTGGCCGGTTTTTATTAATAACTTAATAAGGATGATAGCGTTTAAGGCTTATGTCTATGGGAAATATTGGTCGACACTTGTACTACAAAGTCTCTACAATGAACTCCATAACTAAAAGCAGAATATTACAAGCGTGCTGAACGCTTAGAACTGCTGGATATTTTGCTTTCTTAGCACACTTACACCTACTCTGATATGGAAAATGACTGGAAGATTCGTTGTAGTGATATTATGACGACGATTAAATAAAGACTTTACTTTCTTATTAAGAGGCTGAGTAACGCCAACGACTTTGAGACATGATTTTACTGGATTACGGGCGTGCTGCGTTGCGTCATTGAAATTGAGCGAAAAAATCAAAATATAACACTTTTCGTACACTATCTGCATTGTCATCTACACTATTAACATAATTTTCTCATTTCTAAATATTTACAACTACATAGTAAATTATTATTTTATATGGGATCGATTGGTATTTTTTTTGCATAATTATTATATGAGAGAGGATTCCTTTTTGAAGAAACTAGTAACTTATTTGAGGATACGAAACATCAACATTATGAAATTAAGTGTACCGAGTTAATTCCCTAAAAATGATTATATTACCTTTGTTATATAACTCGGATTTTCTTCTGGAAGCTGTTTTTGATGGGGGTCTTTGGCATTTTTTTAACGAGAAATTTTAATTTTAATTTGTTATGGGGACAGGAATATTCTCAAAAATATTTGCAAGAGTAACATTATATATTTTTTACTACGGTAAATTAAACAAGTTTTGCTGAAAAAAGTTTTAAGTGAGACTCGATAAGCTCAGTTCAGAGTTGTAAGCCTCTTAAAAAAAACTGCCGAAGTACATTGATATGATAAGGTACTGTCAACAATATCACAAAGAGAAAGACTTAGCGACAAAAATCTGTGCGTGACTGTATTCAAAATGCTTGAAATGTAACCTCACGTACACAAAATTGCACCTTTGAAAGGTACCTTTCATCCACAGGTAGTTTTTCAGTATTTATACTAATCATGTTTTACATGGCATGTTTTTTTTTTCATTTTATACCTATAAGGGAATTAAATATGAAACAGATAAACATGTCAACTCGGATTCAAACTTGTTTAACTTAATATAATATTCAAATCTCGTGTTTTTTGTTTGTTATCGAACTCCTCCGATATGGCTTGACTGATTTTTATGAAAATTTATGTATATATTTTAGGGTCTGAGAGTAAGACGTAGGCTATTTTTATACTCCTAGGTGATAAGGGTTTTTTTTGAGTAATTGTCAAAAAAATCCTTATCAATATCCCGCGAATTTACTATAACCTGCGATTTAGAAAGATGTGGGTAATTCACACACCATAAGACTATGCCATATAATCCGTTATTATCGAGATAAACTTTATATGCTTACCTCAGGTATATGAAGGTTAATAAAGGCTCTATATTATACCTATGTATATTAAGGTGTCCAAATTTTATTGATAATATTTATTTAGTCTGTGGTTTACGGCGAAGCTTAGTTCGCGGGGACAGTTAGTTTAACTTATTATAAGATCTCCGTTGCCTAACACCGATGTACAGCCGGCTTCAAAAGTAGATAAGCATTTTTAGCAGTTCCACCTATATGGCTTTGTTAATAGTTGGTATGACATGGTACTACTAAAATGTTTATCTAATTTTGAAGCCGGCTGTACATAAATATGCATCAGTTTCGCTATTATGAAGGTGAAATATATATAGTAGAATGATGGCGAATCATATTACGTAGGTACATACCAGTAAAAATTGTATCCGTAACGACATAAAAACAATTTAATAGTAGATTAGTCAACAAGTGAAAAAAAGGTGAATTCTTTTCGAGGCACTAAGTTGTATCCCGAGAGGAGCGAAGGATTCTAGAATAGAATCCTAAGCGAATCAAGGGATACGAGAGCCTAGATGATTTTTTTTTCACGTGTCACTTACTTTTTACGTTTTCCTTTTTTCTTACTATAATCCGTATAATATTCGCGCATATTCAAAATTAAATATTTTTTTTTTATTCACTTTGTGAAACAAAGAGCGTTTTTATTCACTATTTTTGAAGAATCGTGAGCCCTTTGTCGAGTGTCAATGGTAAAAAATATTATTTTGTTCCCACAATAAGAGAGACGTAGATAACCAATTCCTCTATCATGTTTCCTTCTTCATCAGATCTTTTAATTAAGTAGTCAATAATGATTATAACTCATATATTGCCCTAAAATGTTAAAAATCAAATAATTTTTCCTTACTCCTCAGATTATTTTTACATATGTAAGTGTAAAGTTGATTGAATCTCTCTTGGAGTTTCCAAACCGACATTCAAGTCAGGAACTCCCTACAAAAGCTTCCTTAAGTCGGCTTAAAGCACGCAGGGATTTAAGACATAACTACTAGAATCTGTTGTGGATTTCCAAAAGTACTACTAAGTTCATGCTTGTTTTCGATAATGTAAAGTATAAAGAAATTCCTTACTATTTCGCCAAACTGAATGTATTTCAATATAACAAAATAACATGTATAGCAATAATACTTTTTATTTTAATACTGCATGCTGATTTCATGTATTTAATTTTGTTTGTCGCAATCATGTCGCAATAGGGTCAGAAAATATGAGCAGGTAATTAAAATAGTGTAAATTAATTAACAAAAAGTTATGAAATGTAAAACGAACGGAAATTTTAAACTAACTGTAATGGAATATCTTCATTCCACTCCCCGGAATGAAGATACTCCATTACAGTTAGTTTAAAATTAAAAATGAAATTTTAAGGCGGAAATATAACATCTAATAAAATATGTTTAACCTTCGTATACCCGCGCCATTTTTTGTAACAGCTATACCCGCGCGCGGTGTCACGGACCGAATATTTGGAGTCCTGTTTCATATTCTTTTTCTAAGAAAACCTACATAGATATTATTTTATTTTAAAATTATAGAATATAAAAAAAAACATTGTGGTATGCAAGAACTTTATTAGTAATTATTCAACTGTCTATCAGTCTTTCACAAAACAGCCTTCAAAATTGCATGTTTTTTCTTAGGTACTTACTACAAAAACAAAACAAAAACAATTTTGATGTAGTCTAACCTATAATGAATAAAATTGGTCAAAATACACATCAACGCATAACAAATCACGCAAAAAACACTAAGCAAGTGATAATGTAGAAATTTCATACCTACACCAAAAGTTAAGCCTATACTCGCGTCGGTCTCATGGACCAAGTGAAGCCAAATACACCCACACGTGCATCATGCACAAACGCACGTTGTGCACTAAAATGATGTTAATAACAAATCCGGCAGCTAGCAAAAACCTCAACTCGTCAGCTTTTTTGAGAAAAGAAATAAGTTGAAAAAAGTGTTTGGTCGGTCTCACAGACCAATGCGCGAGTATAGGAAGGTTAAAGAGCATAGGACAAAGTCAATTGTTGCAAAGTTGACAACAGAATGAAAATAATTTGACATCACACTTTACAACTATGTACATACTTTCATCGATAATATCGACTAACATTTAGTGATATCGGGTGGTTTTAAATTATTGCTTTACACCTTCCTACGGTTCAAAAATCACACCTTTAAAGTTAAAATTAAAAAGTCTCGTTTTCTTACCTCGCGAACGAATGACTAACCACTCTGCTAACAAGGCATCCATTATAAGGATGTCGACCTTTTTAGTTCAATATCGATGTAAGAATAATATATTTTTTATTGTTAAAAATATAGGGTCGTAAATTTTACATTAGGTATGCTTATAAGCACGAATGTTTTAATTTAATTTCGAGTTAATCTCATAAATTATTAATTTACTTGCATATTTATTGACGAAACTAATTAATGTTGTGCCAATAATAAATAATATATTAGTAAAACGAAATCGCGATTTTTACAAACAAGACGACAAATTGAAACGTTTTAATCGGGTGATTAATTTATGATAAATATTTCCAGTTGAAATATATTATGCATCACTTGTATTCAATGACTGTTGTTAAGATGAAATTCTTGAATTTTATTGCTTATTGGTATGTATTTAGTCTAAATTAACATAAATAATGATATTTTATGCAAAAATGTACCTACTTATCTCTATGTATAACCTTGAATAAAAACATTCATCTTCTTAATATTTTTTTATTAATAATCTATGACTGTTGTTTGCTGCAAATAATCTTGAAAACATTAAAGCTGGAATTTCAAACATGAAAAAACTTCAGGCCTGCCTTACTTAGGGAAGCTTTCCCCTGGAGAACTGCTCCCAGTATGACTTTAAGGGAGATGCTTTCCCATTTTCGAACAATTTCAATTTACTGTACCGGCACAAATATAAAACATACAGTTCACAAATTCATATATGATATTGGTGAATATTTAACCTAAACATTTTTACAGGCAAACATGATTAATAATATTTCACTCGATAGAATAAATATCCAAAGATGGCTCTGTCAGGTCACAGGGCGTAAGCGACATTAGAAGTTGTGCCTCTGACATGGAAAAGAACATAGGCTACCTTTTATCCCGATTCCTGAAGTAGTTCCCGAGGGAAAATTTATAATTGTGTACGAGCTAAGCCGCGGGCAGACAGATTTGAAATTTGGTATGCATGTCACCTATACTATGGAAAAGGACATGTAATAGTTCCCGTGGAAAGATTGAAAATTGTTAACGAGCGAAGCTTTCGACCCAATTCTGAAGTCCACGCAGACGAAGTCGCGGGTAAAAGCTAGTACTTCATAAAGCAGTCGCCGTACACGAGTAGACTTTCTGGGAAACCTAGCCTTAACAAATGAGTATAACCACACTGGTTGCCTAACCGTCCGAATGGTTTATCATCCAGGTCATTTGAACCAGAGAGTAAAAATTGAAACGCATCCAATTAATCAAAATTATCGATACAGCCCATCACTATAGTGTTTGGGCAGGTGGCGAAACACACAGACAAAGGCGGGTACCATCATTATGTTGTCTTGTTACCGGCGCTCGCGCATCCGAGCCGCAATATAAGATACAAAAGCAGTAATTACTTCGTACACTAATAGTGTATAGCGATCCTTATAATGCTCTCCCTTGACTTTCAATTCAAGACTTGAATGCGACTCGCTTTATAACACACAACTTGATGGAAATGTAAAATATGTAGGTAAGTTGTAATTGCAACATCTGCTAGCTATTATGTTATAAGTGCTTCTGACACCTGTAATAATTTACTATGGTAAATTTAATAAAAACTACATTTAGTATTGTACGTTTTTGGATTAACACTCATCATCAAAGCGTACTTAAAGTTTGTAAAACGGTTTTACAAACTTTGAGTACGCTTTGCTTATAAGTGTTAATACATTTCAGTATCTTGAAGATATTTTTTCATGATATTACAAAAGGAAAAATTTGTAGGATAGAGCAATGTATGATGCCAAAGTATTTGTTAGATTTTGTCTAATCATCATCTCAGTCGCACGACGCCCACAGCCGGGCAAAAGCCAAGGATGGTTCATTCCTATCTTAATTTTTTTCACCTCTCATGCTCGTAAAGTTGTTCTTTATTTCGAGAGAAAGCTATATAAATGGCTTTTTACGCTCTTGTGCATAAAGTAATTTCTTCCTTCCATACTTATAGCCATTTTCACTAACCTTGTCTTAGCTAACACAATCCTAGGAAGAATGCTGTCACTTCTTGTCTTCAATGAAAAGAATATGACAGCATGCCACTTAAGGTCGTCCTAAAGCTAAGGCAAGGTTAGTGCAATTGGCCATAAGGCAATTAGGCTTCACAGTCACATCCGTAATATACCTATATGACATAATATTTTTATGAATTTAATTACGACATAACATGTATTACTATATAAATACAAATTTAAGATAAATACGGGTATACATTTACTTAAAAACAAAAAGCACGCAAATATTTTTAAATCTGACTATAGTAGAACGAAACAAGTTGAAAATTTAAAAAAATGTGTAACGGGAAACAAATTATTTGTTAAATTTGTTGTGATGCCGCTTAAAAATATTTAAAGTATTCGTAGTTAAACAATGTCTACGAGTAGTGACGATCAAATAATGATTCCGCCTGAAACTTTAGTGAAAATAAGTGCGAAATATGTTTAAAGCTTCCTTGTTCTATTTCCTTGTAATCAAAGTGAAAAGCAGAATGAAAATCTCGAAAACAGTGGGGCTAGCATGCAGGAGAATCGAAAATCGAATCGAAATCCGAATCGAGGAGTTTGTATGGCAATTATATTAGCGCCACGGCGGTGAGTAGCAGAACTAATAAAATTGCCATACAAACTCCTCGATTCGGATTTCGATTCGATTTTAGATTCTCCTGCGTGCTAGCCCCACAGAACCCATTTACCCTCGACGTGGCTATATGAACGTCGCGGGTGAAATGGCTCATTTTATACTCTTGTTGTACTGTCTACTATGGTTTAAGAACATGAAAGACTCCATTGTCTGAAAGTGAAGCTTTTTAAGTCTACGTCTAATTTTTAAAGAAATCGGAGCTGTAAATACTACGTATTACTTTTTCTAAATCCAAAACAAATTTATATAGCCTTCTTATTATATAAAGTCTTACGCTTTTAACGTAATAAATAATTTAAGTACTTAAATATAAGCTGAAAACACTGTAAATCCATGCAAGAAATTAATAAGACAGTCAAAGCCTTTAGTATTTAACAGTGTTGCATACTACCCTGACGTAACACGTTGGGCGACTATTAAAGTTACACCAATTTTATGACATTTAAAATGTCTCGCTGTAAAATACTAAAAACTAGTTAGGCACAATTAAGACAAAATTCGTTCTTATCTCGAGACGTTAAATTGAAACGACAAAGTAATGAAATTCAAATTGAAATCTGAACACACGTTGATTTCGTTGTAATGTCTGCGTAATGTTGTAATGTCTAAAATGGTACAATATTATTTTTCAAACAAGACAAAGAAATTCATTTTAAACATTCCATTATATTGTGTTTTTGTTCCGCTAATTTTTATAACATTTTATGACCACCTACTTCATTGTTACTATATACCTTTCAAACTCATATAAGTACCTAAAGTTTACCTTTCAAATTAGGTTTGATGAAACCTATACGATAAGAGTGACTTTTCATCATCTTTTCATCAATAATGTTGAGTCTTAATCATAACATTTCACCTAGAGCTCTACCTTTAAGGTTTTAGGTTTAAGGTAAACTGCTCGTCAAATGATTCTCAATTACTAAATACATTTTAATTCAGATTAAAATATAATAACGTTACACGGGTAACTTGTTTAACAGTAAATGTAAGAATATTCCTGTAGTAATTTCTTAGAATCACAGCGTTTTCCATGACTAAGCGTTTTCATAACGATTACTAATACAGTAAGATTTCGACTTTGTACACAATAATATCAAGAGCAAGTGTTTACAATGATAATGTATTTGTTAGAGGACAAATCTCAAGAGCATAAAAGCTTAGTTATTCGTCAATCGGGCCTACGTTAAAGAATGTCCCTTGAAAATGTTTCGGCTAGTTTAAACGAACAAAAAAAAGCTGAATCGAATAGTTAAGACGTAGACATGTCCGGTAATTACACATGCTCCAGTAATGTTTCTGAATGCTTACAAAACAGGTAATTAATGCCGTAGAAACAGTCCGGCTCTACTTTCGTTTCGATGAACTCATCAAACTCGAACATTTAGAGATTATCACATTAGTGGCTCGCCGATAATTACCGTCTTCATTCTTGGGCGTTCACATATACATCATTTGTGTTAAGATGTTACCAGAAATTCTGTACGCAAGTTCAACTTAATCGACTCGAACTGTTAATTTGGGAGATCTGTTATCCGTTAGATGCCCGTGAGATTTTCTCTTTGGGCGTTTGTAGTTGTAGGTACTGTGTTCTCGACTATTTGATCATTACCGTCTTCGAAAATATGATCAATATTAAAGTACAGTGCTAAAACTGAACTAAATAACTACTTACAAGACAATAATCAGTGGTGCTCATTATTTTTTCTTCCTTTAATAGATCAGCTATTATATTGGTAGGTTACAAGTATAATTTAAAAAGGTGATTGACTAGCTTATTATAATGAATGTAAATTATGATAAATAGAGTGAAGAAGTTTATACGCTCAATAATAGGCATCTCATTTGTTCATCGTAAAAGTTAAGTGACTTCAAAAGTGGTTTAGCTAAGATGTTTGACTGGATAGCTGTTTTAAGCTCATATCTGTTCTTGCAAGTCCATGTCACGGATATACCTACTCGTATATCTCACTGCACTCGTTGGAAATAACCCTGTTTTCTCGTGGTCCCAGGATTTTGTTCCATTAATGGGACCACGAGGGAGAACTGTTTCTCGTAGTCCCATTGTTGTGACGTACATTTAAGTCACGTTTCTTATAAACTCGCTCGTCTCAATTTTGATACCTGAATTTCGTAAATTAACTATGCCTGGCTGAAATTGCTATTTTATCTATAAGATCGTCTTTTGTGCATATGTTTTTCTTGTGTGTATTATTTTTGGTGCAATAAATTATATTCATTCATTCAAATTGTTTAACACTTTTAGCGTTCTTTTTTTACTTCATCGCATTAATTTGATTTGCAATGAACGAAAGTAATATTTCGATTTCGATAGTTATTTGAAAGGCAACAGTTTCTGTTTTTCATCATTCTAAAATGCTTATCACTACTTGAACGTCTATAGAAATAATGGCAAGGATTAATGAATGAACCATTCAATTGTTGGGTTTTGTAACAAGCGTATTATTTCTTCTTATCCATTATCTCAAACATGTAGTCACGCTTTCTAATACAATCGCTTTTTTAAGTTTAATTAACTCTCGACACGACTTATACAATTATAGTGACAATATTTCACATCGCGAGGCCGATGGGTGTGGTTTGTCGGGTCAATAGCAGTTTGAACACGATACTAAAGTTGTTGACGATGAAATAATTAAAGTTTTTTTAATAAAGTTGTCACGATACATCGTGTTTATACAGATTTCAACTGACCTTTACTAGCGTGCTGTCACTGCACACTTTGCTAGAAGAAGTCATAAAAGTTTAATCTATTACAAATCTTACACCATACAACCACTATTCAGACCTAGATACAAAGGAAGTTGGGAAATATTTAGGCTAGTTGTTACCTTCTCTACACTACTTATTTGCGGAATGGATGCTATAACATTTTTGAACGTTGCTATGATATCAAAAACAATAATTCAGCAATATTTTAGCAAAAAGCATGGTTGCAAGAAATTTATCAGCTTTATCAAGAACGACAACTACGACAATAAGTTATATATTTGTCATACACAGTAATATTGCTTTTCATTTTATTTATTTGAAAGTGATACAGATACTAATTATAAATAGTTTTGTAATGTGTACACTTCTTCGCGCAATTTTAAACCTCTCTTACACCTGCTAGGGTTGGCTGGTAGAGATCTCTTTAAGAGATAAGCTCGCCCTTGTACTTAACTCACGTATATAAAAAATGTATGAAAATTTGTGTACAATAAAGAATATATAATAAACTCTAAGCACTGGCACGGTAATAGTATATACTATTACCGTGGCACTGATATCTGTGAATAATGAAAAATACTAGTATTCCTACCATTAGCTGCAATATTGTATCACCGATGATGCAGTTGAAGTACTACTTACACAGTTATTTCACTGGCTAACTACATATAAAGAATAATATGTAGTTACCGTGTTTCGATCATTTTAAAACGTATGATATACTACAGAAAGCAATAGTATTTAAGCTATAAAGTAGAACTACAATATTATTTCTGTCTTCGCAAATACACTTATACCTACTAACTGATCTGCTATATAATTGTGGTGAACTATAATGTGTAACTCTAATTATATAGATATCAAAAACAATAAAGCCAATCGATGACGTAAAGCGCGTATTGAGTCGCCATTCTTTATTGAGCTCGTATGTGAAGTTATTTCAAATGGATCTCTTATACCTAACAATTCAATGTCCCATAAATCTGACGTAGAAAAATTTATTAGACAAGAAACTACATTACTATTGAAAATATTATTTATTTGCCCTTGCAAGGTCCATCCTAACCTGGTGTCAATAGCTACAAGACTACCATCTATATGTACAATATGACCCGTCATCACGTGACCTATAACATCGGCTCCTAACAACAACCCGATCTCAATATTTTCTATGTTGCTGTCATGAACTTCAATATTTAGAGCTTTCAACCTATTTTTTAAAGTAACGTCTAAAAGACGTGGTATAGAGCCACATATTTGCTTTTGACCACAAGCCTCTATATTCAAATTGTATTTACCATCTAAGCTCTCTATAGTAAAAATGTAATTATTAATAGAGTCCTTTTTTAACTGAATCCCTCCAAATAAACAGTGAGTCATTACCTCTCTTTGTGATACCTCCATACTTAGCTCAGACGCGATACTTTGCCGTATATATGACCTTTGCGAGCCACTGTCAAACAAAGCTCTAGCTAATACTTTTTTACCTTTATACATAATATTAAGTAAAGTAGTTTGTAAAAACGTAGTTTTCGCTTGCACACATAACAAAGCCTCATTTTTCGATTTGCCCTCTTCCTTTGCAGATTTGATCTCCTCCAAGCGCGGACACATCGCAGCAAAATGTCGACGACTACAAATTAAACATTTCGGAAAATTTCGACAAACTTTTGCTCCGTGACCAGTTTTCATGCATATGGAACAAGCTCGCTTTTCTTTCAATAATGTCTTCTTCTCATCCAAACTTAATTGAGACATTCTGTAGAGGAATGGTTCTTTTGACAGATTACGCATGCCTGCTTTGTTTCATCGCTTTTTTTAGAATTCGCTACCATACAGCTTGTTGTCGGCTTTGATAAGTCAGCCTGTACACCAAAACCCTCTTTGGCAACTAAAATCCTCTCCTCACTCTCTACTTCTGCTTTAAGATACGCTAGCAATCTCTTAAGATCTGGTTTCTCACTTCTGTCACGTGTGCGCTCCCATGACTTCAAAACATCCACTGGAATAGCCGATTCCACCATCGGTAGTAGCATTGCGGCATATTTGTCTGATGTGACACCTAGCGATTCTAAAGCGTGAAGCTGAGATGATAATGAATCATACAGGTCTGTAAGCGACAGATCTTTCTTTTTATAAATCACCAACTGTAACAGATTTCTAATATACGTCTCTATTAACATGTCATCGCGAGCAAACCTCTCCTTGAGCTCGTTTAATACTCGTTGATAGTTTTCACCACTGGGTGGAAAGCTCTCAATAAATTGTCTCGCTTTTGAAAAAGGTTCAGTAGACTGTATTAAATATCGAAACTTGTCAAATTCATCTATCTGTGGATCTTCATGAATACGCTTAAATTGCCCCCAAAAGGAGATCCAGTTTAGTGCTTGACCATCAAACTTTTTTAACTCTAAAATAGGTAATTTGACATGTTTGTACCCGTCTATAATTTTGACTGTGCCACCACTAATACTCTCGGACTCTAAATGTGCCGGCGAAAGCCGAGAATAGTTTTCAAATTCAGCACGTACCTTATGGAATCGACGCCTATATTCTTCTGCTGTTTCCAAGTCCTTAAAAATTTTATCCTCATCAATGTCACCTTGGAAAAGCAAATCCTTAATTTCATCGTCGATTCTAAATAATTCTTCTGCTTTTTCTTCAAAATATCTATATGAAGCAGAAATGTCAGACCGTTTCTCGTTGAACGCTGTCATTATATCTTTCTCTGCACTACTAAAAAATCTTCGCAATATTGTCCTTTTTTTCTTTAATTCCTCCATCACGGTCGCCACAATGTAAAATCTCTAGTCAGCTATGGATTTTACCTAACTTTTCTGATAAATAAGTAATGCCGAAAACATATAAGAAAGACGTAACCAATTCAACCAAATTTATTTGACACACACATACTTGACATATTCTTGTCTAGAATTCTAAATCAATATAACTTTCTATTAAATAAGGTTCTAACACCACTGACGATATATAATTGAGCTGCCTTTATAGCAAGTTAACAGTTTCCGATTTCGGACTTTAAGTGCAGTCAAAGAATTTATATGCTTAGCAAATTGACGATCAATTGTATTTAGTCGTATAATACGAACTACTGATATTTTGCAGTTTGCTGTGTTTCACAGCGTTCATATTTTTTTTTATAATACTATAAAATTAAAAAATCTTCAATCTGCCAAAACATTCAAATTCCGTGACTGTATATTAGCTTAGTAGATAGTGCCGAAACGAAAGTTTATAATATTGCGTGTGGTGTTTAAATTCAAATATCTCGTTTAGTCTAAAATAGAGGACTTTTGACCTGCCTCAATATTTATTTCTGCTAACTTCTTGTCTTGACGGCGCAAGCATCACAATCGGATATTAAAAAGAATTTAAAGTTGCCATATCTAATAAAAAGATATAATCTTGCAATGTATTTTTTTTTTGTAACCCGAAGGAGCTATTTTACCTATTTCTGATGCAGAGCAGCAATGCAAGCATTACTTATTTCAAAGCTAAGACAGGCAGTGAAATTACTAGATATTGCGACTAAAATTTGGCAAAGTATGATCCTGATAAGGTGTTCACTTACCATCAGCGAGTAAGTCTACTTCTATAAAAAAAGTTTGTTGTATTAAAAAGTAACAATCTATCTGTGATCCAGATTTCAACATTAATGTTTCGCAGTTACGATGTTGATGAAAGCACACCTTCAATAAGAACCATATTACAAATGCAATACGTTTATATGAGTAAATAGTTTTTCCGTAATAAATGTAATAAATAATATACAATTCCCGCTCTAAATAACTTTAGAGTGGTTTCGTGCGGCAATAAATTTCAAGAACATTCGTTCAGACCGTGCAACGGAAACCCACCTAGCCTCATCCATAAAAGTTCCTACATTTGTCACACGCGTATAAGCGCAAGGATGGAGACGGTCTTTCCGCATCATATCTCGCGCACGTGAACTCGTAACATTCATAAAATGATTACGTGAGAAGAAGCTAACTCCCTCCCTGTAGCGTCGTCGAGACACCTGCAGTTTCTGAGCAACACTGTATACTGATGGGTTCTGAGTGGTGATTTTGTAACTCATCGATTGATCGGCAATCGTTATCAGACTGCATGATTTAATAAAGAAGAGCGAAATTATCTTCATTAGCTATAAGTATTGGTTGATTTATTCAACAAATATACCATGACTACTTAGACGACGACATTACAAAACGTTAAACATTTTAAAAATCAGTTTTAATCAAACAGAATTATCAAATCGATGTGATAGTCGATTGCCGATGAGTTACAAAATCACCCACCTGGTTTAGTATAAAATCTGTATACCACACATCACTGTCTATTGCTGATGAGGTAACGGCGATATCTCTTATTTCGTTTATTATTTTGATTTTATTGCGAAAATTCTTTCATGGTAAATTTTGTCTCTTTATAAGCTTGCGCTTCAATCACCTCGAAGTTATTTGAACAGATTTTAGTCAAATTTTGATAGATTTCTATTCAATTTGCCGATTTAGGCTGGCAATAGACCTACTGATCCGATCCGATCCCGATTCTGTTTCTCAAGCGACTGAACCGGTTCGGTTCATTTAATGATGATCGGTACATTTTATATTACATAGTAGCCTTCCATTTTCAATACTATTCTATTTTACCTAAAAATAGATCTGAATCAGTAGGTCAGTTGCCAGCCTTAAAATCCGGTCTTAATAGGGAGTGGAGCTGACCGGTTAAATTAGGGAGCTAACTCTCTAATTTAACCGGTCAGCTCCACTCCCTATTAAGTCCGGATTTTACCGGTACCTGTAGGTACTAGATATTTAGGTGTACCTAAATATCTAGTACCTTTAAACAACGATCATAATATACGTAAGTCTTTAAAAATTCGCAAACTTTGTATTGTTTACATTTGTGGATATTATTTATCATTATATAGAACATTTCTTTTCCAATTCTTGACTCACGCGAATTATCAAGTCCAAGGTAATTATTATTAAGTGAAATAAATAAAATAAGTTCTTTGTATGTATATACACATCTATGGCCCAACAAGAAATATTCGTGTTCATCACGCAAGTATTTCCATCGAGCGGGATTCAAACCCGACCTCTGGCCAATCCGGTACCTAACAGCTAGACCACACGGTCGTCTACGTACATTCGATCCATGACTCTAATGAAAAAGCCGTTTTGCATGCCGTGGTACTTAAAACCCTTTTTTGGATCGGACATTTGTACATCCTGCAATAAAGTATCCTTATCAATTTCATTCATTGCTAACATTCTGAGGGTTGTCGTATACGAAAATTTTATCTGTTTCCGCGTCAATAACAATAAAGTAGAGGCCCGGAATAACTGTAGACGCTATCTCACGCCTTACAATACACGTCAATTATACATTTGGTGTGTTTCTCAATGAAATTTACTGTGTTCTCTCCAGTTAATTAAGGCTAATGTGGATTGTGTGTTTAATTTAATTTCTAGTCGTGCTTTTACTTTGTTGATTATTGTTGTCGTGGACATACTTTAATCAGCGTTGTGAAATTCCAATTGATTTGAGCTCATCGTATTCTGTGGTGCCTTTGTGACTGTCGTTTAGATTACCTGAAAGTAACAAATTATATTCAAATTGTATTTGCAAAACATTTCTTGAATTTGAGGACTTTTAGAATTTAGAATTCATGTTTCGCTGCTCCCTTTTTCCCGTGGATGTCGTAACAAACAGCTGACTTAAATACATAGTTGACTATAAGTAAAACTCTAAGAAGAGATGGAATACTCAAAACTTAACCCTACATCACCTGTCTACCCGGTATGGTGTAGTAAGCCCATTCCTCCTCGTTGAAGTGAAGGTGATGAAAAAATTTCATCTTCAGTTTTTAAATGAAACTCAAGAGAAAGCTAGTAAAAAACTGCTTGAAAAAGCTAACTGCTTTTATTTATACTAGTGTTATGTGCTTTTTATGGTAATGATACAAATTTTTGAAGGTCCGTTAACCGGTGCAGCGTCCGGTAACAATACCACAAAAGCAATGCTTTTAAGTCGACCCTCCGCCAGTGACCAATTTAAATGTTTCTGTTATCAGTGCATGAACTTAATGTTCACATGCCAAATTAGGCTTTGTATTAATGTGTATTTTATGATAATTTGAGATAAACAACAAAGATTAGCACTTAATTAACTCAAATTCTAATTGGGCATATGAATCGAGAGCTGCATAATATAAATTTGTGAAGGTTTCAGTAAATAAATCGGATTTTTGGGTTGATAATGATTTCAACTTTCATAATTGACGTGATTTTCAAACAGTAATAATAAACAGAGTAAGATTTATTGTGATTGACGAAATCGTTTTTCTTCTCATTAAAGGTACCTATAATAGGTCATTATAGGAGAAAGTATTCGTCTTCTAATATCGTCTATTCTCTCTTCCATAATCGTTTTTTATTGTGCCATTTTGAATCGTAATAAAATGTGTACATACACTTGCAAGTGTGGAAGAAAATCTAGTAATCTTGATCCTTCTTCATTTAGTTATATTTTTGTACTGTCAAGATTTCGACACAGTCTGCAGATAGACTATACTGGATGAGGATTTAACCAAAATGTAAATATTATGAGGCTATTAATGACATTTTATATACCTATTTACTTAAATTAATGAGCGTCGGTGGCGCTGTGGTCTCGGCACTGGACTTTGCTCCGAGTAGAATCGGGGGGCCCACGATCCTGCCATATACCAATGTGTTTTTCGCTTTACGAATTTCATATGAACATTAATCTGACGCTCCTACGGTGAAGGAAAACATAGTGAGGAAATCTGCATACACCTGCGAAGTAATTCAAAAGTGTATGTAAAGTCAACCAATCCGCACTGGGCCAGTGTGGTTTGACTAAGGCCTAATCGCCCTAGCATAACTGGTTAGGGTAGGCTCGTGCCCCTCGGTGGGGACGCGTATGAGCTGTGAAGACAATGAAATTTTGTATTTTGAAATTGAAGTTTCTTTAAAAACACTTATATTAGAAAAATAATTTTCTGCATTGTAATGTTGTTGTGATGATTTTTGATCTAAAGAAGATTAATAAATGAAGCTATTCAGTCTTCAAAATTAGCTAAATATATATAAAAGTACAAGTATCTAGGTGACATAGATTGATTTTTAGATTGGAGTTAAGACCTTTAGAGTAAAACTAAACCATTCCTAATTGATTATACAAACACTAAACTAATTGAAATGTTCCAATAATTCACCGCAGAGCCACCTACAATAGACATTCTTTTTATGCAATTATAAAAGGCTTTTGTTTGCTTCATTTCATTACCATAAACACAAGTCCAACAGTCCACAGCAGTGAATGTGGGTTACACTATTGTATGAATGGAAGAAATTTAATAAAAGATGCATTCATCACACCGCGACACAAACATTAAACGCTCACCCTTTGTTTCAGACCCTTTAGCGAGAGCTCAGCTCTATTAAGCAAAAATTAAAAAATATAAGACGAAATAAAAAAGCAAATTAAGGCCGTGACTAGCGACCTAGTCATCGGAGCGGGTATAAAGTGTTTTAATTAAACTGTTGTTATTGATGGGGACCCGCGAGATGGCGTTTAATCAACAGCCGTAGCTTTCTTTCGACTTTATTTTTAATTCGACTTAATCGCAAGAGTTACGACGCCGTTCGAGCTGGGATCGCAACGTTTTACTTTGGAACCAATAAAGGCTTCGAGTGGGTTCGATCTTAATTACTGAAAATGTATTGTCGCTGCAACCTTCTATGTCGCCGTTTGTACAGCCGAGCAAAGACAATAGTTGCACAAGAATGTAATTGAAATGTCTGCCTTAATTTGCGACTTTAGGAGTTCGCTGCACGCCGACGGGGTATGCGCTTCCGTTAATTAAAATTATTCGGATGGCATAATTTGCTGTCGGACGCTTTGGGTGCAGTTCGTTCCCGTTGTCATTTGACAGAAGAATTGCTCGAGAAATATAGACTAAGAACAAACTTTTGATCCAAATACGTAGAGTCTTTAAAATCTGGCTATACTCGCGTTATACCTGAAGATAATAAGCAGTGACAGAGGAGATAAGAGGTTGGCGTGATCATCATCATTATCATCATTTCAGCCAAGAGACACCCACTGCTGGACATATGCCTCCCCCAAGGATCTCCAAACCGATCGGTCCGGCGCCTCCCGCATCCAGCGGCTTCCCGCGACCTTCACCAGATCATCGGTCCACCTTGTGGGGGGCCTACCAACGCTGCGTCTCCCGGTACGCGGCCGCCACTTAAGGACCTTTCCGCCCCAAAGGCCGTCAGTCCTGCGAGCTATGTGTCCTGCCCACTGCCACTTAAGGTTTGCAATTCTTTGGGCTATGTCGGCGACTCTAGTTCTTCTACGGATCTCTTCATTTCTGCTTTCATGCGATCGCGTAGAGAAACCCCGAGCATAGCCCTCGCCATTGCCCTTTGAGTGACATTGAGCCTTCTGATGAGACACATTGTAAACGGCCACGTCTCAGTTCCGTACGTCATCACTGGCAACACGCACGAATTGAAGACTTTCGTCTTAAGACACTGCGGTAGATTGGCCGAGAATATGCTGCGTAGCTTCCCGAACGCTGCCCAGCCGAGTTGGATTCGTCGATTTACCTCTTTCTGGAAGTTGGACTTACCGAGCTGGACTATTTGTCCCAGGTAAACATATTCGTCAACAACTTCCAGTGCAGAGCCGCCAACCTTCACAGGAGTGGGTACTACATGGGATTTCACCATAATTTTGGTCTTGTCCATGTTCATTTTAAGACCAACTTGTTGGGAAACTCTACAGAGGTCTTCGAGCATTGTGTCTAGATCTTCCACGGTCTCAGCCATGACCACGATATCATCGGCAAAACGAAGGTGAGTCATGTACTCGCCGTTTATGTTGATGCCGAGTCCTCTCCAGTCCAAAATCTTAAACACATCCTCCAGCGCAGCTGTGAACAGCTTCGGCGATATAACGTCACCCTGTCTCACACCTCGCTGAAGTCGTATTGGTTTCGAGTTCTGGTCCTGAAGGCGGACTGACATAGTGGCGTTTCGACTTCAACACTTGGATGTACCGGCGTTGGATGTGTTGGCGTGCTACTGAAATTTAACAAGTAAGGATGAGTGTCACATCACTAAAAGAGTTATGGACATCGAAAAAAGCTAATATATAACTCGCACTTAACCGGTTCTTTTATTATTTAACTGATGCACTAATTGGTTTCCAATTTTTCGCACGCAGTCCGCAACACTATTGTAAAGTCTAGTCCACACGTGATCGACGTCGCGCCCATTAAGTTCATGTTACTTTCCAACAAATGGTAGGCATTGGTTTTGTACTAGATCCGAAACAAAAGATGAATTAGTACCAACAACAGTTAAATTTCAATGTGTTGATTAAGTTGCGGTGTTAAAATCGTGACTTGTAACCAATTAGCGAGGCTTAACGGGGATTTTAAAGTACGATCTACTTATCGGCAATTATCTTCGAGGCTTAATTACGATCTCTGCTCGCTCTCTTTAATTGATGTAATAAAAAGTCGAATGTCGAATGTATTTTTATGTTATTTCCGCGAAAAGCAACACTCGGTTATGGTTTTCGAAAATATTATAACTTCGACAGAATATTCAATTCTGTTTCGCCCTTGGGTCAATTCACTCGTTACTTACATTACACCGATTAATACGCTCAAAAGACAATGACCATGTATGTCGCATATTTTAGAAAATTTTGCGATTTCACAAGGGAATCAAAACCTACTTCCCGTTGTCCAAGGATTATGAAATTTGGTAAAAAGGGAGGTCTGCTAAGGGAAAAATCCGAAAACCCCAAATTTGTAAATATTTACATTTGTACGGAAACCTCGGTAAAGAGTCAAGCTCGCAGTTGGTCGGTTTTTTCTGTGTAACCTTGCTAATAGGCAGGGTCAGGAGATACGCTCTTAAAGAAATTGTACACTGAATTTTACCTTCTTTATTAAAAGAATGCGTCTTATGATAATAACACCAGGATGAGGGGGGTTGACTTTTACATACAAAGGACCGCGACGGTCCAGTTATTTAAACAAATCGGACCTCAAGGAAACCTGTACTAAGTCAAAGCTTACAGCGGTTGTAATGACCGCACTATTAGACTCGGCAAGAGGTGAAATGTTTGATTGAGCGCCTTAAGAAGATACCACACTCTCGAAGAAACTTTGTATCGTACACATTAATCGGTTTCGGTGTCGTCCATAAAAAGCGACGCTAATTACAAAAAATTAAGTAAGTAAGTATGACAATAAATTAAACTGTGCGGTTTTTCTCTTATTCGTTGTCGATTGCTATCAAAAAAGATTAATTATACTTATTACTGGTTGCGGTAAGTTCAGACTGCAGGCAGCGCTGCATTCGAATCAGACAATAACGAAATGAAGTGAACGATTAAATCGATTGTTTAATTTGTGTACGGTGATGCGATGTTGACTGTCGATTATTGTTTGAAATTCGTCATCCAAATATTCGGTTAATTTCGAAACTCCGAACATCTATCGAGTTTGGTTTTGACGAGAATTTAATGCGAGATAATGAGTTCGTGACAATAGATCAAACTAATTTGTAGTTTGAGGCAATTTGCAAATAATTTTCACTTGTATCTCTACTGTTATTATAAAGCCTAATAGAAAGGAATTTCGAAAACCATTAAGGCACCGTAATGTGAAAGAAATCCCCAAGGTTTTCTTGGCAAGCAAGAAGGCTGCCCATCTGATGGTAAGTGCGGCTGCAGTCGCCTATAGGACATATGGTTCATGTAAGACTTGCTCATCTATTAACCTTAGAAGGACTCAAATGTAAGTAGTTAACTAGTGACATGAGATGGCAAGTCACAGTACCCTGTCTTTTCGCTTGTCTCTCTTACCCTTCAAACCGCTGCTTGACGGCAGAAATAGGTAAGATAGAGGTTTCTATGCAGAAGATTCTAGTACAGAATCTCTCTCTGATAAGGTGGGCAGAAACGAAATTAATGGGATGTTTCCATAAATGACTTTGATAACTTCTACTGTTGTCTAGAGGCTGAGATCACCTGGCTCTGATCTGAAGGACCGGGATTCTATTTCACCTGGAAGCAGAAGTTGTTTGCTTACTTAAAGCCGAAATTAGACGGTTCATTTTTGCTTTCATTTTCGATGCTTCATCGATGAATGGCTGAAAATGAAATGTCTAAATTGACGTTCATCGGAATGTGTCTTCGCGATGAAAGCGTCCGGCTTCCGATTGTTTTCACTAGCATCTTTCATCGTTCATCGGCAATGAACGACAAGTGAAACGTCTAAACAGCGACCGCTCATTCATTGTTGCATTTTTCATACTACTGCGTCGCCACGGGCGTTGTGTTCTCGCGGGAATTCCACGAGGAATAAAATAATAGCTTTCATCAAAAGTGAACCATCTATATAAACAACGCAATTCACTGTTCATCGTCCACTATTCATCGCAGAAATGAATCACTTTCGATGAACCGTCTAATTTAGGCTTTAGTTGGTAAGGCTTCTCAGCCCGCCTGACTGGTTAAGTTTAGAAATTATACAGCTAACATCTTAGGCTGAGTGATTTATCAAGATACCGTAGAAACTCAATGAATATAATTGTTATAGTAATTCTACATATTCTTTAGTGTTACAAAAGCCGTTACATAAATGCCAAATCAAATAACTACAGACAACTGAATTAGAAAGTGTTATTAGCAACAGTTTCCACAATACGTACATTTATAATGACAGCCGAAATAACATGCAAATGCCCATACGATCCACGGTCGTCTACGACTCAAACGCAAAGTTCCTTAGCAGCTTCCCGTCGAAAAAGCATTGAAAAATAGACCTTGCTACTCAAACAAACGGGCGCGTGAGTCATAATTTTTCGACTAGCATCCGGCAATAAATCTTTGTTCGAGCGCGTAATAACTATGTATGCACTTGCTCTCGCGTCTACTAAAATGATACCCGTAATAATCACAAATCATATGCCGAAATAACTGTTCGACAAAAAGTATTTGATACAAAACTGCCAGTAATTGCGTGAACCTTTGATCTTGGCATACGTTAATATTTCATTTTACACACGAAATGAATTATCCACGCAGTTGTTGTTGCTGTTTCTGCTTCGTAGCTTTTGTTTGAGAAATGAAAAAAAAAACTATTTGTTTGGCGACTACAAGATAGTGATGATAACTGGTCTCATAAATGTATAATTGCAAAAATTATCAAGAATCCGATTGTTTGGAGTAAAGCGAAATTGACTCCACCTAACTGGAAGTCACAAAAACACTGTGATGCTATCTTCAGTGGAGTCGCAAGGGCTATTAAGGGTGATCCAACCTTAACATGTAAGTATATGCTAACCTACTTCCATCGAACAACACATTATAAACCATTCATAAAGTATTTGATTAGTTTTTATTTAGTAAATTAAACTAGAGGATATATATTATTTTTAAAGTGCATCTAGAAAATGACTCCATTCTGCTGGAAGGATCTTGAAAACAATTTAACCAACTCAAAACTTAAACATTGACATAACAAATAACTTAATTGAGTGTCGATCGTTCGTGAACATTATTAAGTATCTATGAACCCGATTGAATATCTAAAATTGTCTTAAAATATATAAAATTGATGTTTAAGAATTTGTGTAATTCGAATTGTACATATCTGTTAGTAGGTTTACCCAACATTATAAGAACTAGCAGTGATTCTTATAAAACTTAGAGTAACTTGAAAAATACTCACTGTCATATTTCGTAAATTTATTAACATTGTGCAAGTGTGCGCAATATTTTTATCAATGATATAACGATATGTTGATGTATTTAAATAAAATTTTTGAATGTGAGTAACAAGTGCACCAATTTCAAATCGTCATCAATAATCAAACACACCCAATCATCCAAAACATTAAGCCCACATTGGCAAGTCTTAATAGGCCAACCGAGCATGCTCGAATTGCGCCGTAAGCCTAGCACACGTGTACCCGCCTGCATAGGCAGTGTAACATGGCCCGGGGACAATAATTTAACGTCAACGGCACATGCATTGAAACCACAGCACAATTTAAGACCTATGCAATAAGGGAGCTGCCATTGTCTGCCGGGTCTCGAGTTACCGCATTCATGTACTACGCTTTATGTGAGCTTAATCTAGTTAGTGAATCTGCATTGTTTTTATTTAACGCCCGCTATGGGGGTATGACTGATCTACGCCAATACAAAGGGCTTGGTGCGAAAATGAATTAATGCGTTATAAATTCTTTCGCTCATAAAGAATAGAATACATCGTTGGCTCAGTTGGTCACAAGTGTGTGAGTATAATGCAAGGTGTCGGTTTCCTTTCATTAGGAAGTTTTTCAGCAGTGTTCTAGATAAATAGTTTTCAGCCCTTTTCTTTCTACAGTATCATCGATTTTCTTGCAATTTAGCCGCATCCATAAATTCCATGCTCATAGCATGGAATTTATGCTCAAATGTGGTAAAAGTATGATAAAAGTCATTGGTATATATCAAAATACATTTGAGGCATGCCAAACATTTGAGGCAAAGGTTTTTAAATAAAATCTTCAGATTAAATAAACGTAATATTTTTTTATTTACCAATGGCACTTTTAATGTCCAAAATAAATGAGGAATTTATTTCTAATTCTGTTTACTAAGAAATCAGAAAAAGTTATCATTACATAACTATCTAAAAAAAGTAAGAAACTTCAGTAGCACAATTACCTCTACATTGTAATACTTTGGCTTTCCGTTTCAAAGAAAATCAAGTGGGATACTTGTAGCTGTAAGCGAAGAGATGATTCGGCGCTATGTCAAAACCTAGTGCTCATCACCTGTAATAACCACCCTATTTAGATGGAGTCGACTCCGAGCAAAGCGAAAAACTTTTGCGCTCGCCGAGGCAGTCATTAGGTTCGTTCTTTGTACCAGGGTCGCAATCAGATCTATATGTTCTTATTAATATTACTTACGATATATTCTAAAATAAAAAAAACTCGTTTCCAAAATAAATGCTTTTAAAAGTAAATAAGACTAAGTTCAAATGTTCTCGTAAATGATGTAGAAAGTTCAAGTTCAAAATCATCGGCTTCCCTAAAATGAAACTGAAACAGAAAAAACGAAAATTTAATGCTAAAAGATGTAGTTTATCTTGCAAATAAAATAAAGATATAATATTTCGAATGTGCTGCTATTTTGTTAATTTTTATTAAATATAGCTTTTTGTAATTCAAAATCTTACACAGTTTTAAAACGAATATATCGAAGTGATGGGAACAATTACTCAAATTAAATACATTTATCCATTTAACACATTAATCACAAGGAGTTAGCTATCACGTTTCATGTCAAATCCTAGCAGTTTCATCTGTCTACAATCAGATATTTTCTATATGCTTATTTCATAAATTCATCCTCAATAATATTTCATTGATTGATAATTTGTCTCTTTTCAACAAATTGAAGACCCAAATTTTAAAGTTTCTTATTGACCCAATCGCTCGGTTATCAAAATTTTAAACAAGAAATCCGCCTTTAAATGTAGAGCAAGAAAATAATTTTCAAATAGGTCAACCGAAGTATTTGATATTCGTCTAGGTGACAGGATAAAACAAACAAGAAAATAGGATTTCTGTAACGAATATCTACGGTCCCAAATACGTCCCGCGCGGTAATACCCGTTTGTTGGTAACGCCGTTCGGCTCTCCATAACTCTACATGTAAGAGGATTGCCTTCCCATAAGGATATCGCAACAAATTGACTGTAATTTTGTTTTTTCTTCTCACGGGCACAAATCTGATGGTGTTCGTGAGTGCAATGCAATCGTCTGAATAGCTTTATTTCTGTTTGCGTTCTATTGCTCAAAAATATGCTTATGATAATTCTGGGATGCTTTATTTTCTTGGAAATTGATAATTTGCAGTCTCACTTTTTATATTCTTTACTATTTTACGCTGCTTTGTATCTTAGTTTCGATTAAATGAATAGACACTATTCTCATAAGCACTATTATGACAAAACTTCACAGTAAATTGTTTCGAAATGTTTCATAACGAAAAAGAATAAATGAGTGAATACCAATTAATTCAGTACATAATTAAAGAAATCGAAGTGTTTTTTTGTTCTCTTTCATACTAACCCCCAGTTTCTGAAAGGCTGATCAAAATATTGTTCAACTAACATCCATGTCATCTTAACAGCAGTGTCAAATTAATCTGAGTTTCCGAAACGTTGGTTAGACAAAATTTACTTATCTTTAATAATTTGATTTCTCATGAGAAATATTTTTAGACACGGTCACATTGCTGAAATCATATATTTTGTTTTATTCATATGTATTTTGAAAACCCAAAATGGGTCTTTCCTTAATAATTTTGAAATAAATTTGACAGCTGTGTCAACTAACACAGTGATAAGTTGATTTAGCTTTCAGCAACTCAATTCATAGTTAACATTAGATTGACAGCTTGTTAGTTAATTTTATCGCTGAACAGCCTTTCAGAAACTGGGTGTAAGAAATAGAATTGGAAATGAAATTGATATCTTTATATTTTTTATTGAACCTGATAATTTATTTCGTTAGCAGAAACAATATTTTATCAAAATTGATTGTTTTTTTATTATTTTAGCGTTGTATAAAAAATAAATTTTCTCGATGAATAAAAAACAACTTAACATATCATAGTCATAAATATGTACATTTTTACTTGATGAAAGTATTTTCGTGTTATTCCTAAAAATATTTAGCACTTATTAAACCTATTTAGTTATTCGCTTTTTTTTCTTCGTTTTTCAAATATAAAATAAAATTAAATGAATGTAAAAAACCTTTTTTTATTAATATAAGGTTCTAATGCGTTTCATATTTTCATGAAAAAATATTTGAAGTCTATACCACATTTTGTTCCGTAACTTTATTATTATTTAAGACAAATAAAGTTGAATAAGCTGTTTGAGTAACTTTGGGTGTTACTGAACAGCGAAGGCATACTCTCCATATCTTCACGTAAAATATGTCCTGTATATCGTTCGTATCATTAACATGTGAGGTAATCATTGTTTATAGGCTGCACACACTCTCGTAGCGGGCAGAGGGTCAATTTTATATAGTCAAACGTATTTTTTCTTTCAAAACCATAACATTTTTATTCACGCTGGACGGACGGCCATAAGGGTAAAGTATGGATGGATTGCGTGAAGAGAGAATCTCTCTTCATGCAATTGTTAAGGAAAATATCCAAAAACCGTAAATATGTACATGGTTATGAACTTATGAATAAATATATTTACTAAGATAAGTTTAGCGTCGCTGGTGCTGAGGACTCGGCACTGGCCTTCTAATCGGGAGATCCGGGGTTAGATTCTGCCATACACCAATATGTTTTTCGTTTTTGAATTTCGCATGGACAGTTTTCCGACGCTCCTACAGTGAACAAAAACATCGGAGGGAACCCGCATACACTAAAAAAAAACTAGTTAACATACATCAAAAAAATGTTTACGGCTATCAAATCACTAATGATATAATAACAGTGCAGAGGTCATTTTATATATGGAAGAAAATGTGTTGCGCCGACCGCACATATAAGGCAGTATGGTGATGATTTCTAAGAAGAATTCTAATTCATTTATGGAATTTGAAAAAAAAATCTAATATTTGTGTTATTTGCACAGCTTTAGAGGGTAACCCTCGTGAGTGCAGTTTCCGCTCGCCCGGTGCAAGGCTCATTCCAGACAACGAACAAGAAAATTGCTTATTTGGATTCATGCGAGTACTTGTATGCCTTATTCGCTTTAACACCCAATTCTGGAATGCTCCTTCCTGCGGATAAACTGAAACATATTGCAGTGCGATAGTAATTTTAGATTCTGGTTTTTTTATGCTCGTAGATACCCACATACTACGTGATGAACAAAGGTAGTGAAATATTCACTACCGTTGTATACAACATATTGTAAAACTTTAACTATAAACAAAATTGCACCCCCCCCCCCCCCCACAAATATAAAACATACTGTTCTAAAATTCACATAATTATGATATTGCTGAACATTTTATCTGGACACGAAATTCATGTAAGTGGGAAGTGCATCTCACACCTGAGGTTCGCCGATGATATTGTCTTAATAGCGGAATCTATGCAGGACTTACAACGGATGCTGAATGACCTGGCTGATTCTTCTGAACGCATCGGTCTCCGCACGAACTTTAGACAAAACAAAACCAACACGTAAAACCGGAACCGATGGATTTCAATGGTGTCTCGCTTGAGGTTGATTCCGAATATGTCCAATTAGGTAGAGGCAACATTGAGCGGGAGATTAATTGAAGGTAACGGCTTCGCAGGGCAGCATTTAGAAAACTACATCGAGTCTTTTCGTCGCCTATACCTTAGAGCCTCAAAACTAAAGTTTATGATCAGTGCGTCATGCCTACCATGAGTTACGGTGCCGAGACGTGGACGCTAAAGTTGGGGCTAGTTCATCAGCTTAAGGTCGCCCAGCGAGCTATGGAACGGTCTATACTTGGGGTTTCTTTGAAGGATCGCAATCGCCTCCAGAACCAGGTTACCGACATAGCCCACCGCATTAGCAAGTAGAAGTGGCAATGAGCTGGTCACATCTGGCGAAGAGCCGACGACCGATGGAGTAAGCGGGTTTTAGAGTGGCGACCGCGTCTTGTCAAACGTAGTGTAGGACGCCCTCCGGCAAGATGGAGCGACGACATACGTAAGGTGGCGAATGGCGGTTGGATGAGGATGACCGGAGATAGGAATGATAGAGATGAGTGGCGTGCCATGAGAAAGGCCTATGTTCAGCAGTGGACGAACACGGGCTGTTTGTGATAATATGTCTACTGCAAAAATACATTAAATTCAATTGCATTGACATTGGTTTTTGTTTACGTTACTTTGTGAAGTAAAAAAAACTACATTAAAGAAATCATTTTATCTTTGAGACCAATGATTTGGAATGATGTATTCATTCATAGATACCTACTTTATTAATATACTAGTCTAGTTGTTTTTAAAACAGGAAAAATAAAGACTTCATAATTGGCGTGAAACTTAAAAGGAAGCTTTATTCAAGAGCGCGCAAGTAAAATAAATTGTTTGAAATTGTTATTAGTGTTTTCACACAGCCGTCTCCAGCAAAAAATAGTTGACAGGTAGCTGAAGTTGCTGCTTCGCCGCAGTTTTTAAAGGCTTCGCCGGCTTAGTTCTTCCTGATAATTTCTCGGCCGGAAATTAAACGTTGCGAGCTCGAGCGAAACGGGAAACTTTAAAATTAAAACTGTTAACTTTTATCCCTTTGCTTTTTGACGAATTCCTTTGTGCTCCGATAATCTCGTAATCTCAGACAGTGGCTTTGGGACAACTCGTCTGCGGCTAATTTCGCGCAAACTTTTTACAATTTGCGCCCCACTACGAACGCAATTACGTCTTTGATCCTCTAATCTCGATATTAACTTTGTCTGCGGCTTGGATCAAATTTCCAGCTGAAATACGCGGAGGGCTATTAGCAATATTTAAACTGCTTCTGCTTAAGTATTATTTATGGGTTGTATGAGGTTCTGACCCACACTAGGCCAGTGTAGTGAGGGATGGCCCAAACCCGTACAGGCTGCAAAAATCTAGAGGCTCATTTATGGCGCTCATGACCCCCGCTACGACTCTGTTTATATTATCCTTTACTCGGTAGAATTTTTTTTACATGCGCTTTATACTTTTTTTTTATTGCAGAAAGTTGGCAAACAAGCAAACTGCCCACCTGATGGTAAGTGGTAACAGTCACCTATAATACATGTGACTCTTGTGAGATTCGCAGCAAAACTGCAACCCCCACAAGAACCACAGTGTACGTTGCCAACTTGTGACACAAGATGTAAAGTCACAGTACGCAGTAATTTCACTGCCATATCTTACCCTTCAAACCGGAACACAGCAATGCAAGCACTGCTGTTTTGCGGCAGAAATAGGTAAGATATGGAAAGATAAGATACTTATGAAAAGGCAAGTCAGTTACGCTTTGTGGAACTTTTTTGTAAAAAGTTATACATGTCCCCATAAATAGATTATACAAACTAAAAATTTTACTTATTTTCAATGACTATGTAACAAAACCAAAATTGTAAATGGCGATTTAAGAGGAGATAAAATTTTGACCTTTCCAGTTTCTTGTCTGTTCTTCTCGAGAAGGCTCTCCCAATTTCCAAACAGGTATAGAGTCAACTTTTTTTTTCATTCCTACTTGTATTTGCAGAGATCTTATGTGTATTCAGGATGTATACACATACGAGGTTAATATGTTTTCTTTAAAATATAATGTTTTGGCGTCAATGAGTGCCTCTAAAATTGAATAAAGATATTTGGATTTGGACCCCCCTTTTTGTGAGAGGCTTCCTCCCAACAGTGGCATTTATCAGGTAATATGACAGAAAAATACCTGAACAAAAAATTCGAAGGTTAAAAGGAGGAAAATCAAAATTGTGACGCTTACAGCTTTACCTAGTGCGAATGAAAAACAAAACAACATTGTAAACGCAGTTAAAATATACAATGTGCATCCATTAATAACTCAGCAAAACTGCTTCAATCGCAACGCTTGGTGTAACGACTTTACAAATCTAAGTGGTAGTACCGAGTTTATAGGAGAGCTGAGTAATTGCTACCGTCATAACATTGTACAATAAACTTGCAAGGAACAGTGCACACAATAAATTCCTGTTTTACTTCTTTGATTAGCCGCGGCTCAGGTTACTTGAGTGTTCGTTCAAACGCATGGCTTTATGTCCACTCGCCATGCCTCGTGTGACGTACACAATGTTGGACCACCCTATGTTGAGGGAACAGTGTGTAATGACCAAATCTTTATTTTCTACAAATAAATCTGCTCAGCTTCTACGCATATGGAAATATATAAAATAGGCAACTATATCACAGATCCTTACAATTTAAAAAATTTTTCAACAGACTTATAAATAAATGAATAAAGTGACTGTGCAAGCCAAAAGAAAAAAATCTATCATACCAACTATTTACATGCTCCTCTACAGTATTTACTCATCTACTTGAAGAGATAGAAAACTAAAAACAAAACTTACACGAGTCCGATTCTCCCTATTTAAGGAGACCAGTGTGGTGATTTTTTAACTTATTGATTTATCGGCAATAAAACTGGATGACTTAATAAATAAAAACGGAATTTCGTTCATTGGCTATAAGTATTTGTTAATTTATTCAACAAATATACCAAAACTACTTAGACGACGACATTACAAAATGTTAAACATATTAAACATCAGATTAAAATCGAATAGAATTATCAAATCTATACGATAGCCGATTGCCGACGGGTTACAAAATCACCAATCAGACCCTTACCCAGCAGTGGGACGTACATGACAATGTGTTGAAGTGAATAGAATGGTCGTTAAGCACAAAAAAAACAGTCTTACCTAAGTTTGTCGCCACGAAAACAATGTAAGTTGGTGTGTTCCAACAGTTAGAGGTAAAATCATTTTATCAGTTATTGAGGAGTTCAGGTGAAACTCGCTTGCATATTCGGCCTTATCGTCACCTACCTCCCCATGAAATTAAGGCCAAGAGCTTTCCTTGTGTAACAAAGTGAAAATATCCCTTAGCATAAGTAATTATTACACTAAACACTGACAAAGAGACTCTATTATAATACCTATCACAGATTTTTTGGTGAGACATGATAAAGTAAATTTTAATTTCGTTGAATACGTCCACATCTTTTCATTCACAAGGAAAAAATTATAACTGTATGAATTAACTTTGTCAGTTGCCATTGTAATCGAAAGTATTCTTTCACTAAAATTAACCGATGCTGAGAAAAGTTCAACAGGGTGTTATGAAAAGTTCTCACAAGTGGTCGTTATTTTATCAAGGCTATATTCTGATATTTCTTTGACAAACGTAAAAAATACATATGAAGACGGCTCCGAACATCTACTGAATTCGTCTCGCTGCGAGATGTCGACATGATGACAAATGACTTGAAATATTCATATTATTATAATGACGTAGTGTGTTACGTACGATCTCATTTAATAAGCCAATTATAAATTTGGCAAGCTGGTCATTATCTTAATTTAACAGAAAGATTTGGTATTACAATATATTTTTTGAAGTAATGGGACTAATTTTAGTTAAGAATTGCCCATTATTATATTAAATTTAGTGCTGAAGTTAATTTTTGTAAGTAGGGAGTTAGTTTAATATTGATGTTATTTCACAGAGTTACACATAATCATATAACATTGATGTAATAAAAAATGTTGTGTAGTTTTATGAAACTACTTTGAAACTGAAATTGAAACATTTTTTGGATCGTAGGCAATTGACCGAAAATTATCGGAAAATTGATCGATTTTAAAATCGCGTTATTAATCTTAAATATTTTTGTTCTGAAAAGAAAATTATAAATAAAAAACAAAAAAGTAATAAAAACAAAACAAATTTATTTATTCGCGCCTTGGTCTTTTTGCACAGACACAGACATTCATAGAGCTTTGATAAACAGACGAAAACTTAATTTTACAATGATTTTTATTTGCAAATTTATAAACGAAGATGTTTCACATTCACCAATCCTGTCCTATATGTACTTCATAATGATAATAATGAAGAAGTGAAAGATCTCATGTTTGGGTGTAAGGCGACATGCGATAGATGGACAATAAATATGAGGCGATGTAAAAAAAATAAAGTTTCATTTTAAAAATAACTTTATTACAAAAGCACCATGTTTCAATACAGTAGGAAATGTACCTATACATTGATAAAATAAATCGTTAGCCTTAATTAATCATGAAATTACTGGTAGATAAAAAATTGTTTGCGTCGGGTATCGATTGGTAATTAGTCGGAAATTGATAATACAATATGAGCTTTAATGTAAGGTAATGTTAAAATTATGTGTCGATATCTTCAACATCTGATCAGTACGAAACCGCGCAAATAGTATTTTAACTATTCCATCCAAATACGTATAATAGGTATTTCTCGAAACTAAAATAATCATATTCCAATTAAATATTACGATAGTTTCAGGAAAACCACTTAAAGCCCACTCGAAATTACCTGCGCCAGAAGTAATGTCGCAAACAAAAACGCAGAGCGCTCACGACGTTATTTTGCCGGTGTCACGCAAAAAAACTTAAAAAAGACATAGAAACGTTACAAATGACTCGACCATGTTTACGGTCAGTGCCGGATGACATAGCTATACTGTGATTAATTGTCGCAACGATTGAAACGGCCGAACCCCCCACTGGCACACGAAATGGAATATTGTGCTTCGAGTAGGACCTTTTTAATAAGCGCCAACGAAAACTAATTTATATATACCGTCTTTATACAGTTTCTTCTTCGGCAGAGTTAAATAGATGTGTACAGTGAACTTTATAAATATAACATAATTTAGTAACGTTTCGGCTGCGTCCGCGTTTTAAATTGATTTTCTCTATAAGGTAATCGATATATTAAACATTGAATTGGATTTCATTTGTTTTTATTGAATTGGATTTCGTTTGGTATGTTGAATTGGAATATGTATGAAGAAAAATATCCGATAGTTTTGTTCTATATTTTGTTTGATTGTGGACAAAATGTCCCCTGTGTAAAGGAGTGCGATATAAATACGACGTTTAGTTTGATAAGAAGACAAAGCATCTTTTTCAGTTAATGTATACTACAGCAATAAGAAATATAATCTCAGAGTAAATATCATACTGTCTTTTTTTACACGAGTATTATAAGAGATTCAATTAAATCAGAGTGTATACTTTCTAATTTAGTATAAACTATTAATTCGGTTACTAATGTGAATGCTGTGACTTTTGATTGCATTTCGTTCAAGTAACTATAATATCATCATAGACATTGTCTTGTATTTGACACTCGAACTTTGATGTAAATATTTATAATAATTATGTAGATTCCTTGACTGTTACTTCATGGACAATGAAATATGAAATTTTAACACATTACCGCAGATGGTACACTTAAAAACGGAACGCAAATGGTTATTGCACTACCTATAAGGGACGATTAAATGTCACGATGACATTTTACGGCCGTACATTTTATTAATAAAATATCAGAAACTCCTCTCGAATATCCGACCAACAAAAGCAAATTTCCAAGATGGAAACTACAATAAAAACGTTCGGATGAGATTTAATAAAATGTGCCAGCTTAACGTCTGCAGCGCCATAAGCGAGAAAAAACATAACATGTAATAATTTCAAATGCATTGTGACGTTTATGCGAATCTCAGCTGCTACTCTCTAAGTTCAAAGTTTCGACAAAGATGATGTCTCGGACTCGAATTCCACTGTACAACGCAGCGAGTCCACGCACGATATTGGAACGCGGAGACGGCGCGCAGAAGCGTACGACGATTTTCGTACTCGGAACTTGATTACGGTTGTGGAGAATACTCCTCCTCATATGGACTCAGCGGGCAGTCGTATAAACATGGCGGTGTTATCGCGCGAACAAACGATGCTTTGCGATTTAACATCTTTTTAAACGTCCGCCGCCTCTATCTTCGCGCGAAATTGAACTCTTGTCAATGTTAGCAACTTCACTCGCAATATTCAGTAGTTAGGCGGCAAAAATGATAATGTCGCTATTGAATTATCGATAATTTTCCCCTCTTTTATGGATTAGTTATATTATAGCGTCCGAAATTCTATATTCGATTTCATAACAAGATATGTGTTGAGTAGGCATATAACGTGCTATTACATTATCGTTAGGTAATCCCAATATTTTTTTAGCATACGACAGGGAAGCTCTTGGCCGTCATTTCACCTGATTGTAAGTGATAAAAAAGCCGAAGGTAGAAGCTTCACCTGGACTCCTCAACAAGCGACGAAGTGGCTATCTTACCTCTAATTATCGGAACACAACAATGCTATTAACATTGTTATTATGGCGACAAACTTAGGTCAGCTAGCCAAGTGGGCTCAGAAGACCTGCCACGAACCAAACTCAGCCGCAAAATTTCTTCCCTTGTTCTACTAAGTCGTAAATGAATGTCTATTTATTTATGCTATAAATTTTTTATTAAATGACACCTTGTTGTCTTCCGATAGTTAGAGGTAAGATACTCGTAGCCAGTTCCTTAGTTGTAGAGGAATCTAGAAGAAGCTCGCCTCCATCTTCGTCTTTATCGTCACTCACCATCAGGTAATAGAAAAGTTAAGAGCGTACCTGCTGTGAAAGAGATCTACGAGTATGAGAACCTCTAAAACAGTAACGATTTAAAATTAACCACATAATAAGGGTTAAATAAATGAAGATGTGACAGAATGGAATATTAAAACTTTAACTGGATGTTCAATAACAAGGATATTGCTTATTATTTATGCATGAAACATCATACATCTATTTCGCACACAGGTGAAGCGGTGAACAGAAAAATGCGAACAAATCATCGCAGCCTCAACGCGATATTGTTTATGATAGCCGAGAATAAATTAGTTCACCTTAACAGAGCCACTCTTTAGGGGTCCACGAAACAGGTTCATTCGGCTAATTTGTTTCATTTTTTTCAATTTTATTATTGGAGAATGACTTCGAGAGTCCTTGGTCCAACGAGGTGTGACTAAACGGGTGGATTTGTAACGAATTGATGTCCGGCCGGACTGAGTCGTGATCTTTGATACACCTGCCTGATTATCTAATATTTCTAATTAAGTAATTGTAGTTTTTCTGTAGAGTTATTGATCTATCTTTTTATTATGTTAAACACAAAATATCACGCGCATTTCGTTATTGCCGCAGTCTATTCATTTAGCTTTTAATTGTTTTTATTTATCTTTTGTTGATTATCTTGTGTTGTTTTATATGTGACAATTAAAATAGTATGTTGGTTAATTTTGTAAAAATGAGGTACATATTCTATAATTACTCCGATTTAAATGAACACGTACCTACTTAATTTTTTTATTCACGTACTTAAAAATGTGTTCAAGTTGTCGAATTTGCTCTTCATTAGTATTTTGAATTAAGTTTCCAATTCTGGAACCAATCTAGAACTATTTTAAAGAGTATGTATGGGTAATTAGTAAATTTAAGAATAGCAAAGAGTATTTTTTGATTCTTTCACAGAAAATTATTATTTACAACACTGACACACACACACCCAGACACACACTAACGCACACGCACACAAACACATACACCCACACACCACACACACACACACATACAAGTGAAATACACATAAGAGTGTCTCTATCTTTTTTTTAACTTCTTTATTTATATACTAATGTTAATAGCAACTATTTTTACTTTGCTTTTATGCCACTGGCCTTAACCTCACTCGAACTTTGGTTATCCAGTTCTTTTATTGCTCCTGTAAATGGGTGGAGGGTTGACTACCCGTGATACAGGATTTTCCTAGTACGGGTATCAACCCGCCGTAATCTATGCTTGTTAGAGAAAAAAATGGCTTCAACAATCTAGCTTCTTGTTAATATTGTACATAGCTCTAAGAGATCATGTAATTTGATTATGGTGAGGAATAAAGTTATTATTATTATTATTATTTAAGTTGACCAAGAAAGCACCAGCATATTTATTTCATAGCTTGAGAAAAATAATAATATGAAAACATGAGCTTTAAATACGCCTCATCATGATCGGTTTGGGACTTATCAAGCAAGATCAATGTAAGGTGATTTTTTCCAGAAGTCATAAACATGTTCTCGATGCGTATGAATTCAACGCAGGTCAAACTGCCAATCAAAATACCAGAGCATTCATTCCTAGAAACGGCATACTAATAGAAGTGTTTACTAAAACTTTTATTTTAATTGCCCCCAGCTCGCGCACCGGCGCCGAATTAAAACAAGCACTGACCGTGTTTCTGTTCAGTTATCAAGTAATCGACCTTATTGATGTATGGGCTACCGTCCGATCATGATTTATAGTGGCTTCCGTCTAGGACATCATACCTCTGTGATTTTCAATCATATCCGACGGTTCGTTAGCCGGTATCTCGAATCAGTTGTGATGCAGTAAAATACCTAATACAATGGATACGGTAAGTTGCTTTGTCATTGTGATACGATTTGATTGAAATTAAAGAAGTAAAAATTTAGGTAAAGCTAATATGAGAATAATATTGCTTATAATAAAAACGTAAGTGAACTTAATAAAAATAAATGTAATAGTAATATAATTTTTTCTGAGCTAGGGGAATCCAGTCGGATTTGGCCAAGTGATTTGGCAATATCATGACGTCAGTTTAAAGCTGAGTCTATGGAATTCGCAAATTTTTTGAATTATTACAAAAAAAATGTTTATCATTGTAATTTACTTAGTTGAGTTGAAAAATCCATAATTCAATAAATATATCATTTGCACTATAGAGGCAATAAAAGCTTGTGTACAAAAATACCGCTACATATCACTTTTATTAAAAGGAATATAAAAAGGGGTTTTCGACATATTTTTTTTTCAAATCCGAAATTTTTTGGATAAAGATAAATTTTGGCGTTTATTGGCATTAATTGATGTCAAAAACGAACACAAAATTTTAATTTCAAAAAATACAAGCAGAAGAAAAATTATCCTGCTCAAAAATTGTGAGAGCCTTCGTGAGAAGATCACTAGTTAAGATATTCGGTTGCTCTAATTTTACAGTGTTAATTGTCAAAAAAAGTTGATTGTTATTTTTACATATACGCTTTAAATATAAAAAAACTGTAGATCATTAAATAATTTTCTTAAGACAATGACAAACAATATTCTTACCAAATTCGACATCAATATATTTTCGACCTATATCGTGTGATTATTTAATAATGCTTCACTTAATATTCATCTTAACTCATGAGATACTTTTTTACGTGATCTTCAAACTTATAAAAGGCTAATTATTACTAGTAGTGTAAGTAATTATTACTAGTAATGTGTCGTCAATTACATGAGTTGGGTCTTTCTATATCGAGATAGGATGGACTTTTATTAATAATAAAGAGTTAAACTCTAATTGCCGCCTTCATGCTCGGCAGCAAGTGTTTTATGCAGTTCATGCTTAAATTGTCCTGGACGCAGCGAAAGAATATCTATGTGGTTGAAGAACCTGTTGAAGGAATGGACAAGGCGAAAGAGTGGCGATCTTTTACCAGCATTAGTGCGACACCAATTAGTCTCGAATAAATAACTCATAGATCTACATTTGTGTTCATATTATAGATGTTCTTGGTTTTCCAATGCATTATTATGTTTGTTATAAAAAATAATCATATGCACATGCTAACCAGCTTATGTTAAAATATTAACATTTTAAAATAATTATCTAAGCGAAGCCATTATAATTAATATATAAAATAGTAAATTAAATGAATGTATTACTGCTATCACTTACTTTTATTATTTTAGCTCGATCCATCCGTTTTATATCGTATTTGGAATATTAAACAATGCCTTCTCTACAGATTTAGCAAATCTCAGACCAGCGCGAACAAAACTAACTTCTACTGTTGGCAACATTAACAAGTGATACAAACACATGTAAATAAATTGAGACGAGTATTTTTAGGTTGGCAGCACGATCTATCAGTAATTCACGTTGCATTATCAATCAAACGCACTATGATTGATGGAACATTTTCATCGGTAGCCAGATAGCTTGTCTTCTTTGAACTTAATTAAGACTTCTACATACGTTTTTTTCTAATGCACATACTTTGGCATAGCACATGTGGCCGCCTACCGTTACATTGATGTGACATTTGGTATATAATGCGATCCAATGGTGAAAGGCTCGGTTAGCGAGATAAATGTGTGTCGAACAGATAAGAGTTTTCATTTCTAAGGCGTCCATTGTTGCCGAGATCCACAATCAAAGCTACAATAAAATGTGAATTCCGACGATCTGTAAGAGCGTTGGCGTTGTTTTTTTATTCTATTTGATTTAATCCAAAATCGTTAAATTTAGGTATAGTTAACACAACTAGTAACATATTTATTTAAACGTCTAAGTTTTCTTCATTAAGTGTTGTTTGATGCGATAATATTTACCCGTGTCTTGGACAAATAAAACTATCGCGTATTTCTTTACGAAGCAGCTTTATGAATTTAATAAAAAAAAATACAAGAGAAAAGACATTCATTGCGTCAAAGAAAAACAAATATGTCACCCTTTGTCTATTTCTAGTGTCACCCTTTTCAGTCTTTCACAAAAATTTCTCTTTTCAACAATATTTTCTTGACACGGAGATGATTGATGAGAGCTTCCATTTTAACGTAAATTATTGAAAAATGTCAAGAGCTAAGGACGATGAGGAAAACTAAAACTATTTCAGTAAAGTTCCTGCTCAAGATACATTTTATGAACGTGGTAAAAATACCTGATACCTACGCGTAATTATGATTGATTATTTAAAAATAAAATTATTTTAATAGCCACTAACATTTAACTTAACAAGTGTCATTAAGAATTTATGTTATGAATACTTACTTAAGTATTCATAACATACCAAATATTGAACCTCCGATTCAATATTTGGTACTGGTAAATACTTTGTAAACCACATGATTACAATAAATACTTTGACTTTGAATTCGACAGTATCACTATTTATAGTAAAACATCATTATAGAGCAAAGATTATTCAGTTTTGTGAGTTTAACGACAAAAACACCTAACCAGGCTTTACTTAAACAAATGCCTTTAAAGTTATAATATTAAGTATTTATTATGTCACGTAGATTGTTACATAGCTATTTGTACAGATGTACGTACATACTAAAATACCTTCATGTGGTTACATAAGGATTTATAAAGCTATTAATACCTCTAGATTTACAAAATATACCAAAATTATTTAAAAAAAAATTCAAAGGAGTTGAAACTATGTTAAAACTTATGAATATATTAAATTTGTGTTATCAATTGAAATCTTTAACTTGAATTATATAATTAACAAAATACAGTAAATAATAAAGTCTGATTGGTTACTAGTCAGTTAGATACCGAAGATAGAAACTTTTATACCTTAGAAAGAATACCTATAAACGGTAACAAAATAAAACGTTTACGTTTTATCCTATTATTCCCACGACCAACATAATATAATAGGATAAATATTTTATTTTTAAATTAGCGACAAAGTACTTAACTTTTTTAGAATAACTTTACCGTTGGAATTCGTTCTGTAATCTTGTACTGCTAATTTAATCTTTGTCGGCCTTTTGCCATTGTCTTCTTTATCTGGGCAAGGATAAACTCTATTACGGAAGATTGGTTTTGTCACTATCCGTACACCTTTTGTAATTTTAACGAGTTTACAGCTATGAGTTAGCCTTTGTCTAAAGTTACCTATTAACATTTGAAGCTTTGCTAATTTTCTCTTCCACTTTTTTACCTATCGAGGACACTTCGGTATAATCAAGCAGTGATACGTTATCCTCATATGGAATCCTCCTTTTTCTTCTTCATATCTGTAAATCAAATGTATATTTAATGATGTCTGATATTCTATAATTATCTGGTTGGATAACAATATCACCTATATCACCTCTAGTGATAAGGCATTAGAACATATATCATTGTAATGTCTTTTCCGAGTGTCTATTATTTATACACATTTTGTTAATTTTTACATTTTAAGGAAATTTAAATTCTGTTTTTAAATATGTAATATAATATTATTTACCTTTTATAACTACTTCAGATATACAATAAACTGAAGAATGAGTTGTGGATATGATTTATTCCAAATAAATCCTAATAAAACACTTTTCTATAGTGTGAATGTTTTCCTTTTTTTGCTACCGAAGTTAAGGTTGGTATAACACTTGAACATCTACAACAATTTACCTTATCGATTCCTCAGATTACTTCTAGATCACGTTCAGCAGGTACTTAGCTCCAGTAGGCCTGAGAATTGAACTAATGACCCTACAGAATTCCGTGGCACACCGAGCTTTTGATTAATGAAATCGTTCCCGGCCGTGTGGAACTCAACAGTAACGATTCATAAATTTTAATTTAAAACTTTACTGATTGTCCCGCTGTCGTTTCTTGTTTACTTGCAAGAGAATCTGAGTAAAGAAGTGTCAAATTCTGCTGAGTGCTTAACCTTTCATAAGTACTAGGCGTACCTTTGTTAAAAGTTGTAAAGTAATACCAGGTAGCATTTTAAGCATTTCTTTTGAAAGAGTTTGTAAGAGTTTGATTCTAGTTAGCTCAAAACACAACCAAGTTAATGCTAAATCTTACTATATGTAGAGCACAAAAAATACAAAATTAGCTAATTCTAACATTCCAAAGCTTCGCAGTAAGCTATTAGCTTTTTTTATTAGCAGACACGTCCATTTAAAGGCAAGAGCTGAGTGAGAGAAATCCAATAGAGTGTGTTAAACGGGAGTCCGCGCCCCGCTGAGAGTCGTATAGTTTGCCTGGACGGACGGAGGTGACTAGACTGCGTTACGTCGGTGAGACAAAATGAAATTCCTAAGGATGCATATCACCGAACCGATATGCATCATCTTTACTAATTGAAAAAAGCATTTGTCTCGTCAACTCAATTTTTTTTCTTCATCTTTTCTTTATGATTTTGCTTTCAGATCCGGAATAAATGCAACATAATCTAAAGCAACCTCATATTCACGATTACTTATTACGAATGTTCATAAATCATGTCAGTAGATAGAAAATACAACGAAAATTTCAAATGTGGTTATGATCGTGCTAAGATTTTACCAAAAAGTTACAACAAACCGTAGTTAATTATATAAATAAACACTGTTAAAACCTAACCTTATAAAATACTACAATAAATAACAGCTTTAAAAACCTAAACCAAAGCTCGTCCACACATTCCCACCCACCGTTGACGTTTGGTGTGGAGTAGAGTAGAAAACTTCGAAAATAGCCTCATAATTGGCACAAAAGATTGTGTATCGCAGAAAAGAACGGACACAAAGCTATCTTTTTGGAGATTAATATTTTGTTCGCCGTTTTTTCTCGCAGCTCGATTCTATGTTGCTTGTTTTTTACCTTTTTATAGTTTTTGATCGATTTTTAGATTTATAAAAGCCATGGGGTCGCATGATCTTATTCACTTACAACAAAATGCAATTTTGAAAATTGGCTACGTAAAAAAATTGGAAAATATAGAAACGATTGATTTTTTCAATTTTTTGCTTGAGCAAAACTGCTTTTAAAAGTAAAAGATAATGCTTTCATACATTTTTGCTAGCAGGTTTTCAAAGTTGACTTTTGAAATAAAACTTCTCATTTATTTAAATATTATTGTTTGTAGTTCACTGGGTTTCGTTATTGTTTTAAGAAACTTAGAATTGTCTCTTCTTACGTAAATTTCCTAGAACTCTACAGCTTACTCCGAAGTTTTATTTCTTTTTTCCACATTAACATCCCAAAAGCGACATTAATTTGTAAGTATATAAAAGTGAAAAGTCACTCAATAACGGGTAGGAACTTAAGGAAACACTCAGAGCTTTGAGAAATATATACAAGTAAATAGAAAGTTAGAAAAATATTCTGTGTTTTTGGCATATGATTGTCTTCATCCATATTAATGTTTTGAAACATAAATATTCTTATCATTTTTGCCCACTCCATGCTATCCATATTTTCTCTTTTAACAATGCGCCTTTTTTAGTTATGAACAAAACGAATAGTGATAATCTTTGCTACCTGAGCGTGGGTGCCTTCTACCGAACGTGAATTATTGCGAGCCGGCCCCTGTCACATATGCACCTTATAAAAATCCTTTAAAAAATCTCCAGAAAAGGATAGCGCTTATAAAAAACGACGAATGCGATAGAGACAGGTATAGTGTGCGGTAAAGAAAAGAGCATTCTTAATTGTGTCGATTAGATTTCAGGGATATTAATTCAGTGATTCACGCATTCTGTCAAGGTTCATATTTTTCGATTTTGTACGGTGGAAACTTATAAAATATGGTGGTTCGTGTGAATGGTATGTTTACCCTTCACGGCTTTAATGTCATTGTTCACTGTTTGACGTAAAATTATTTGGTGGCTACGCCTTGGTCGTTGCCTTTGGATAAAAAGTTAAGAAGGATATTTCGCGTATTAAGAACTTCCGCGAGGAAGTTTGTTATTTATTTCCATTCGCTTCGTGGTGGGCTTCCCTTTGAATTTATGGTGCTTTTTTATTGAAAATATAAATATAAATTTAACAGATTTAAACGGCTATGGATGACAAATTTGTCGTCACTGAATTGTTTTTTTAGCAAAGTTTATACAATGTATTTAAATAATAATCTATTGTTGTACTACTGATATAGTTTTCGGGGATCACTACCTCAAAATTAAAATAACGGAACCCTTGTAGGATCACTTCGTAGTCCGTCTGTCTGTTAGGATAGTTTTTTTTAATGCGTAGAGATATCAGCGATATAGAAATATCAGTTATATCTTTACGGGTCTTTTTCAGGTGTGAAAAAACTAACTTGTGATCAAAAGATAATAACCGTTTACGTCGCATAATTACGAATATTTTCCTGTTGACCTAGAATCATGAAAATTTGAGAGAAGCAACGTCTTACATGCTAAGAAAAAAACGGAACACCGGATATAAGTGATTAGGATCTTGGGCCCTACCATGATCGCTTATAGCAAGGTTAAAACAATATTGAAACAGAGACACCGCTCTTGCTTCGTATAGCGCCATCTCGCTCTCAATGTGGTTTTAATATTGTTTTGGGCGATCATGGTTAGGGGGCTGATATATGTACTTAAATAAGTTCATACGGAACCCTCCAGACGCGAGTCCAACTAGCACTTGGTCGGTTTTTGAAGAGTTATTTGATTTTAGTTGTTAAGTAATAGATTTGAAACCAATCAATTTTATCATTGTATGAGTCAAGCGCCGCCTACTACTGGACGTAGGTCTCCTACAAGGATCTTCGGCTTCAAACCAATGCTTTCCCGCACCCAGTGGCTTCCCGCGACTTCCACCAGATCGTCGTCTGTTACAAGTTGGATCAACCAATTACCGTTCGAAGCCTACCAACGCTGTCTCTCAGTACGTGAACGCTTCTTGAGGAAGTTTTTATCCCAAATGGCCACTAGCCGTATCCTATGCCCACGGCCACTAAATACCTACATGCTGTAGGATGTGTCGGAAAAGTAACACTCTTAATATGTAGTACAAAACTAATTTTTACCATTGACACTCGACATAGGGCTCGCGATTCTTCAGTGAATAAAACGCTCTTTGTTTCACTGAGTGAATAAAAAAATTGAATTTGGAACATGCGCGAATATACGGATTATATAAGAAAACAGGAAAACGTGCAAAGAGGTTGCATACTCTCGCAATAAAAACGTACTAAAAACCACCAAAACGTAATAACTGGCTGTATGGAATATGCCTCAATTTAAAATTTTAAGAGTAATTGTTTTCTCGCAGTCAATGATAAAAAGTAGAGTACCTAACACGTGAAAAAAAATCATCTCGGCTTTTGTATACCTTGATCCGCTCAGGATTCTATTCTATAATCCCTCAGTCGCTCGGGTTTCTATTTTAGATTCCTTCGCTCCTCTCGGGATACAACTTAGTGCCTCGAAAAGAATTCACATTTTTTTCACTTGTTGGGTATTCTACTATTGCTCAGTATGTGCTCTAAGGTCTGTAATAATATCGAGATATACTCATGTTGTATCAAAACTCTGTTTTTTATCCTGTGACCCATTTCCTTGTACTCCTTATGTAGATCATGATCTAATAAAAGAATACGGTTTTATTTATCACTAATCACAAGGAAACCGAATGCAAAGCACAAAAACATCGCGTAACGAACACATTCAATGGAATTACTCAGGAATGGCACCCGAGGAGGTGGATTACCAATAAAATAGAACACACATGTACATAAATATCGCAGGTACATACACTTATATACCGAATGTAATTTCTATGCTAACAAGGAACCTTGTGTTATCGCGTTTGTATCGCATCGTTGCGGAAAACGCACGGGGTGAATATTTTACCAGTAACATTTTATGCCTACGGTACAAATACATAAATCCAGCTATGTTTTAGAAGAGGCGACAGTTTTTCAGCGCGCCGGCTTGATGAGTGGCTCTCGAGCGCCCAACAAGCTTTGACTTGAGATAACATTAAACTTTAACCGCATATTAAGATAAGGCGGCAGGATATGCTTACGTAACGTGTAAATTATTGCCCCTCCTATTCAATTTTCGATATTAGTTATCACTTGTCTCTGCAATTTAGATATGGTATTCTTCATATTTAACTATAGTATAATTGTAGTATTGATTACAACAACTCAAGCTTTTGCGCTTGAGTTTCGCTTTTGTAGATATTTTCAAGGTTAAGAATATGAAATTACATTGCAATTTTGTGGTTAGATTCGCTTTGGGATTATAGTCATAATTCTTAAATATACTTACTTTCCAAATCAATATTGGCATTTTTGCCTTGACACCTCAGAATACTGATTAAATGTAGTATAAAGAACGAACAGACATACTTATGAATTTTGTATTTTGTTTGAAAATGCTAAATAAAATACTTTGAAAAATATACCTAGTAAAAGTATACAGGCTGAATTTTTCAAGTGCGCCTGGATGGCCAAGTCCGAAACTATTACAGATATCGAATAGTATACGCGAGGAGGTCTCGGGGCCGATTTTGATAAAAACTAAAACTACATAACTCGATTTTTGAAAAAAATATTTAGTTAGCCGGGAATCGAGACCGGTGTAGATGTATTTATGAATCATTACAAGTGAATCCTGAATTCGAACACGAATACAAATTATGGCGCAAAATTATTGTCTAGTGTACCAATTTTAAAGATTTTTGTATCAGTCGGATTCAGTGCTGTAATAATAATCAATATCGTTCTACGCAGATAAAATAAAAACCGGTATGCAATAACTAATAATAATTTTGGTTAAATTATTATAATTTGTAATTAAACTAGTAAGTTTAATTTTTCCGAGTTAAAAACAGTGGAGTGGAGGACCAGAAAAATCTTCTCCTTTAATAACTAGTTACGAAATAGTGAAATAAAATATTTTTAAATAACCAGTTATCAAACAATCAGTTACTAATATGGCTGAAGGGGTAATAACTTCAAAAACGATTCTGATAGTAAGTTTGCAGGCAAATCAATAAATTCCCTTTACATAAATACCAATTTATTGGCTTCAAAACTGAATTCATATCAAGCACTTACCTACTATTGTTATTGTATCATAATTCTATTTATTCAGACGACGATTCATTGATTTTTGCTTCTTCAAACAAAACTAACGTTTACGGAGAAATTGTAAATAACAATAATGAAAGCAAAAGAGGACAATAGTGTGCTCCAGATATTATGTAGAGCATGTCACGCTAAATGAGTAATATTTTTCATCAGGCGAGTTTGAGATACCTAAGGACCCAATATGAAGATAGAAGAATAGATCGTAGAATATCAAATCATTACGTCTAAATTAAGCTTTCAAATAACGTTTGATATCGGTATTAAAATAGTAGCGTTGATTTGAAAGCATTCTACAAACATGTATATTTACAAAGTAATGAATGACCAATGACTTCAAATATCAAAATGTTGAACAATTAAATATTCTGTACCTACGCAGTCACATAAATTATACCCATTGTACAACTACTTGGTAGTTATCCATTGTCAAAAGCACCTACGTATTTTTTCGATAACTTACAATCGATTATCCCAATCGATCTGAGCACAATTACGGCGAATATTTCATCGGCTAAGTCGATCCAAGCGCCGGCATGAATATACCCCGACGGGCAAAACCGATTGATCATTATTCATATTACGAACTGACAGATTGTGATGTGAAATACTTCAAAGTAAAGTAATAACCTTAACACGCTTGGTGTCTTGGAGATAGATGTTTTGTAAAAATAACACAAATATTAACATGCGCCGTGGTGTAATTACTTCAGGCGACATATTTCAAATTAATGGCTTTGAGAATCGGTAAACTGTTACTTTTATGGTATTACTAGCTTTTGCGCGCGGCTTCGCTCGCGTTAAATAAGGGGTAACACCGAAGATTTCAAAAAAAGGTATTTTTCGTTGGTATCAAAGAGTCTGTGTACCGATTTTTAGCTTCCTACCTTGAAAACTGCAAAAAGTTCCATATAAAATTTCACCCCCTCTTTTAAGGGGTTGGAGGCAGATTTCAAAAAAAAAATGATGCACGATTTTTTTGTTAGTCACAAATAGTTCGCATACCAATTTTTAGCTTTCTACCTTGAAAATTGCGGAATGCTCCATAGAAACTTCCACCCCCCATTTTAGGAAAGTGGGGGTTAGAAAGAGACAAAAAGTAGCCTATGTCACTCTCCATCCGTTCAACTATCTCTACTTAAAAAATCACTTCAATCCGTCGCTCCGTTTTGCCGTGAAAGACGGACAAACAAACACACTTTCCCATTTATAATATTAGTATGGATGTGTTTATATCGACAATGAGTACTTGAAACCCGAAATATACGTGACAAATTCAAAAAAATATCGTCACTAAAGTTGAAAACACCAAACATCATGGCTAATGTTATACGAGTTTCCTTCAAATAGATAATTATACAATATTCTTTTTTCAAATATCTACAATTATGTCCATTGATATAATCCCAGGATCCCAGTGAACCGGTACGCTTGTATTCTCTACTATTGAACAGTTACAGACGTTACAGTGGAAACACGTAGCGCCATCTGTTGACGAAATGGACCTAAAACTTTTTCAAAGTAAGTATGAAGTCCCTTTTAGCGTGTGTTTATTGCGAATTACTATTTAAGATTTTTAATTCAATTATAAGTTTTATTTCGGAATAAATTGATATACATACTTATGTGCTGCACTGCATCTACACCACCAATACAAATACGTATTATTTAAATCAATACTTAAATTGGGATACATTTTCCAATAAATTGTTGCTTTTATGTATATTTTACAGTTAACAATTAAATCATAAAATAACCAACTAGACTCTGAGTTAAATAGTTAAATAGGTACAAATAGCTACAGAGCACAAATCATCTACAAGTTACCAGTGTCGCCTACGCATGTATGTAATTAATTAACTACACAATTTTGTTTTATCAATAATAATGTCAGATATAATTTATCTCGCGCTAAGCATCAACGCGTCAGTTGGGGACAAAGCAAAGCCGAGACGTTAAGGCATCTGTCTTTTCATAGTCAACTTAACTAAAAGGATTAAAATGATATCTTCCGTCGTCTGACATCCAGTGTGGTCTGCCGAGCGTGAACACAGAACTCTTTTGTTAGAGCCTTTAAGAATTTTGTTACCTTAATCTCTTAATGCTTTTATGCGTTAGTTGCTTTTTAATTTTGCCATCCGAATAGAAGGGTTGCTTCTAATCCGACCTTCCTGTAGGTAAGAGTGTTAGCAACTCTTTGTTGGTACCTACGCATTCTCTATTCATCTTGTGGCAAATTCGATGCGATTTCTTCTAAAATCCATCTGTTATAAATAGCTTTGCCGACTTTTTCATGAGAATCCTATTAAAAATTGTTTTCCTTAGATGCTAAGCTAGATTATAACGAAATAAAAAATAAAGACAAAAAAATAATCCGGATAACATAATCAGCTTGTTAGGCTGTTACAAAGATAACTGTAAGGGATAAAGTTTGCTAAGTCAGTTTGTAATAATATTGAAATTTTATTCAATATCATTATTTTTTACAATACATAAATTTCTGTGAATAACAAAATTCGAGTAGTCATTATTTGTAATCACATTTCATATCAATTAATCCTGTTATTTTTAAGTAAGTATGAAATATTATTTGATTTTATGAATAATTTAATCACAATCGGTGCGAAGTTTTATCGTTACAGCTTATACCAGTTTCACTAAACAAATACATACTGCATCATGCATCAATATTAAAAGTGCTCCGCAGATTCTCACAGCCTTTAATTTCCTGTATAAGGTTTCTCATTGTATAAGTTTCTGGTTAAAATCTTAAAAGGCTTTAGGTGTATCTCGTTGAGGTATGCGAAATATTCCGCAACTTGAACGGTTTCCGAATTGACGCCAAATGTTTTTGACATCCTCGTTTATTCGAAAAAAAAAGATTTAAAGCGTTGGGTAGAAAAAAATGCAGTAGATAAGTAAATAAGAATTCAAGAATTTTAAAGTAGCTTATCACAAAGAAGTTCTGAACTGAAACTAGTTAAATAATACTACAGACATTTATCGAGACGTAACATACGCAACACAGTGCGAATCAGCTGACGGTTGCGCTTGTTCAAAGCTTGCGGCTTTGGTAAACGCACCGACGATCGCTTAAAGCTTTAGTTAAAAAATAATTTATTGTAACAAGTCGTCGTGAGCGCTCGCCGCCGCTCGGCTCATCTGCCCACCACCCCTCCCCCGCTAAGCGTAGACCCTAACTGACTGCAATGCTTCTACTCGTATTCACTTCAGTCGACTCCCAGCAGCGTCGAGGCACGGTCGCGCCACTCGACGCTCCAACCGGGCTTTCGTGTCTTGAAAACACGCTTATCACGCACGCGAAACAAAAACAAATCGAACTCTGTTTATCACATAAATTTATGAAAACTTTACAATTTTCAACGACGCGAGGAAGTAATTTAGTGCATTGTTGGACATTTTTGTAATTGTGGACAGTTTGTGTGAAAAACTTATCGTGAATGAGAAGACCCCTAATTGACTGTGAATAGTAACATCTCATCATGTGTGTCACCACAACAAGGACAATCTAGTTGAATTGAAGTTAAAATAGTCTTTACAAATTGATGGATACCTTACATCCGGCAAGGGGACGCGCCGAACAAACACCGACGGAAAAAACATGACACTGAGATTAGTGGCTCCTGTTTTCTTTCTTCCTTGATATTTGATTTTCCTCATAATGGCTAATCAATATACTGCTAAACGACCCTTCAGCTATATTCTGATATGGTTTGTCATCGGATTCAATGTTGCTGATCAGAGTTCGCTACCGCTAAAATATGAAGCTCCTGATGACTGCCAATGGTGGTTACGGGGTCCAAATGACTCCCACGAAGTGTCATTAACGTGCAAACTTCGCACTATCAACAGTGAATTTGACACTACAAACTTCAGTGTTATTCCATCCGAGCACACGACATCACTTAGGATTGAGTGCAATGAAGAAATGATGTACAAAAGCTCACTAGATGAACGAAGTTTTGCGCACTTAGTAAAACTACGGGAACTTGTTTTGGATAGCTGTAAAATTGGACGATGGCCGCCTGGCGTACTCTCTGGCTTACGAGATCTCCGAAATTTAACGATCCGAACTAAAAACACGGAATGGGCCGCTATGAGCTTAGAGATAGCATCGGAGAGTTTTACGGCTGTTCGACAGCTAGAGAAGTTAGATCTGAGCTTCAACAACATTTGGTCGTTCCCAGAAAACTTGTTTTGCCCCTTAACTAATTTAGTGTATTTGAACGTATCGTCGAATAGATTACAAGACGTAAGTGATTTAGGATTCAGAGAAAGGGCCATGCACCAGGCTCTAATTAGTGATCAAGATGCCTCTGCCCCTACTGCTGCAACGGCTCCTCATGCTACCTGTTCTCTGGATATTGAAGTCTTAGATGCATCAAACAACCACTTTGTGTTAATGCCAGACAACGGATTTATGGCATTAAGAAGGCTGAAAGAATTACATATTCATGATAACGAAATTTCTATGGTAGCCGATAAAGCACTCACCGGCCTAAAACAGCTTCAAATAATTGATCTCTCCAACAATAAAATAGTAGCACTACCTCAAGATCTATTTAAAGATTGTCGGCCAGTCATCAAAGAGATATACTTGCAGAACAATTCCATTAGTGTACTTTCATCCAGTCTCTTCGCTAATTTAGATCAATTACTAGCGTTGGACTTGTCTAATAACCATTTAACGAGCACATGGATTAACGAGAATACTTTCACCGGTCTCATAAGAATGGTGTTGTTGAATTTGTCAAACAACAGACTATCAAAACTTGAACCAAAAATATTCAAAGATCTTTATACGTTGCAAATTTTGAATGTGCAACACAATATGCTGGAGAATATAGCAGCTGATACATTTGCACCCATGAATAATTTGCATACGTTGATTTTGTCATACAACAAAATTTCTCATATTGATGCATACGCATTAAATGGATTGTATGTGCTATCATTGTTGTCTATTGATAATAACCGTCTCGATGAATTGCATCCTGAAGCATTCAGAAACACATCTTCATTACAAGACTTGAATTTGAATGGCAATCGATTAAAGAAAGTTCCCATAGCACTTAAAAATATGCGACTATTACGAACTCTTGACCTTGGTGAAAATCAAATTACGTCATTGGAAGAGCCTGGCTTCATTGGCTTGCATAACGTGTATGGATTGCGCCTCATCGGAAATAAAATTGAAAACATAAGTAAGGATGTATTTTCCGATTTACCTTCACTACAAATCTTGAATTTAGCCCGTAATAAACTGAGGCACATTGACATGAATGCATTTGAATCTTTAACCAATTTACAAGCCATTAGACTAGACGCTAACCAGCTCACAGATATTCAAGGACTATTTGTAAATATTCCATCTCTCTTGTGGCTGAATGTATCTGACAACCAAATAGAATGGTTTGATTATGCTGTTATTCCAACGGGGCTTCAGTGGTTAGACTTACACAGTAACAATATTAAAGAATTAAGAAATAACTACAGAATGGATAAGCAATTACGTTTACAAACACTCGACGCCAGCTTTAATAAATTAACGAGAATATATACGTATTCGATCCCGAGCAGTGTTGAATTGCTATTCCTGAATGATAATCTAATTACGCAAGTTGAAGCTCAAACTTTTGTTGGAAAAACCAATTTAACGAGAGTCGATTTGTATGCAAATCTGATAACTAGTATGGATCTCAATGCGCTTCGCCTAACTCCAGTTGATCCAGGACGGCCCCTACCCGAATTTTATATAGGAGGAAATCCATTTCAATGTGACTGTACGATGGAGTGGTTACAGAGAATAAACAAACTCGACCATCTTCGGCAGCACCCCAGAGTAATGGACTTGGAGAGTATATATTGCAAGTTGTTGTATAATAGAGAAAGGACTTACATTCCGCTCATCGAAGCGGAATCATCGCAGTTTTTGTGTACATATAAAACTCACTGTTTTACGTTGTGCCATTGTTGTGATTTTGACGCCTGTGATTGTGAAATGACGTGTCCATCGAACTGTACGTGTTATCACGACCAACCGTGGTCAGCAAATATTGTGGACTGTTCCGCGGCTGGGTATTCTGAAATACCCAATAATATACCTATGGACGCTACTGAACTGTATTTAGACGGTAACAATTTTGGTGGTTTAACAAGTCATGCATTTATTGGTCGTAAAAACTTGAAAATATTGTATGCAAATAACTCTAATATCGATGCTCTTTATAATAACACATTTAGTGGACTAAAACGCTTAACAGTTTTGCATTTAGAAAAAAATAACATTAAAGAATTGTTAGGATTTGAGCTATCACCTCTGGAGAATTTGCGCGAATTACATCTACAAGACAATAAAATACACTATATTGATAATCGAACCTTCATGGAGTTGAGGCATTTAGAGGTGCTGCGCTTGGAAGGGAATAACATTTACGGCTTCGCGGTGTGGCAATTCACGATAAATCCATATTTGGTAGAGATAAGTCTATCCCGCAATCCATGGTCGTGCGACTGTCAGTATATGCATAAATTTCGTAATTGGTTTAAAAATAACATCGGAAAGGTGGAAGATGCTGATAAGATCACTTGTGTATTCGATAACGTAACAAACGCAATTGGACCGCATATGTCAGACTTCAATTCAACAATTTGTACGAGTCACGTCGGTGGAAGCTCCTCGATAATTGAAAACCAAGTTATAAATGATTACCTTCCACTGTTATTGATATCGTTATGCGTGTTCGTTGTAAGCTCGGCTTTAATTTGCGGTGTATTTTATTGGCGCCGCGAGCTTCGAGTCTGGATTTATTACCATTGTGGCTTCAGGATGTGTTATAAAAGTACAGCATTCGACGATGAAGCCGACAAAGATCGCTTATTCGACGCATACATAAGCTACAGCGTCAAAGATGAAGCGTTCGTTGCTCAAATGCTAGCGCCCGGTCTAGAGTCGACCGACCCTAGCTTTCGCCTCTGCCTACATTACCGCGACTTCAACGCCTCAGCCTACGTAGCCGATACAATAATAGAAGCGGTAGAGTCGTCGAAACGAACGATAATAGTGCTATCTAAAAATTTCATCAACAACGAATGGTGTCGTTTCGAGTTCAAAACTGCACTTCACGAGGTGTTGAAAGAGAGACGTAGAAGACTGATAATAATATTACTAGGGGACTTGCCGAATAGGGATATCGATCCGGAGTTGCGTTTGTGTTTAAAAGCGAACACGTGTATAGAGTGGGGTGATAGACAATTTTGGCAAAAACTGAGGTTCGCGATGCCGGACTTGAGAAAGTGTCAATATCATCGATCGACGGTGAATATTTACGCGTCAGTGTCACCTGTGGGGGCCGGGCGGGCGCCGGCGCCGCCCCCTCCGCCGCCACCAGGCAAACTGCCCCCCCTCTTGGGCGACGGGCTGGCGCTGCCGGCTGGCGTCCACACGCGAGACCCTCACCCACACCGCATGCCGCCGCACGCGCAACTATGGGCGTAGCGAATGCTCCAACGCAGGTAATCAGACACAGTCCATACTTGCAACGCTTAAGCGTATTAGTCCAATTAAACGTGATAATTATTTTTAAGTTCCACTATGCTATACTTGAGAGCGATAAATCGAGTCATAATCTGTATATTGTCAAATATCAAAATAGTCTATAGAGGATAACGCCATATTAAAGTACGTTTTAATAAATCTATGCTTGGGTTATTGTCAACCTGTATGGAGTTCGTAGGTGTATTTCCTCCCAAGTAAATATTTATTGTTTTAATCCTAACTAATGATGTCTCATCAGATGCTGAGTTTTGTTTGTATATTTTAGAAAGCTTAGTTTTATTTTAGTTGTTACAAATTTCCTTTGTTTCTGCGATAGTAATTTGTAAGAATTTAAAAGGGGGTGTAAATAATTTTTGTAAAAAGTTGATATAGAAACGATAAATTAAATTAAAATGCTTAATTTATTATAATGCCAAAGTTTAAAACTTACTATTGTACAGATGCATTTATACGATAACTTTGTTATGCGATCATATTTTATGTGACGAAATGAGACTGTAAATAATTTTAGTTATATGTAAATAATTATGTAAATATTGAACGAGATTAATATCAAAAGAAAACATGAAATACACACATTTTTCAAACTTTAATTTGTTTTGTTTCATTTATTTTTTCCCAGTAATTATGCAATGTTTTGTTTCTTTTTATTTAGAATCTTAGCTTCATAAACATTATCACAAGCTTAACCAGAACAATGAGTAAGTTTTTAACACCGCTATAGCAAATAGTAATTTTCCATACTAAATAAAAAAAATACAATCTGATTCACTTTGTAAAATAACTTCAAATTGTGAGATTCATTTAAACTGAGATGTAAACCCACTGAAATCCTTTGAAAACGACATTTAACTTTATGAACTATATTTTTTGTAATTACTTACTAAATCATTTATATTTAATCTATTAAATTAATAATAATGACGATGAAATCAAAATATTTCAAAAAGAATTAAGTAATCCTAATTCAGTTTTGTTAATCATCTTTACCTAGAAACTTTGTCAAACTTTAAAGAAATTTTCATTGCTCGAAACTAAACATTACAATAATGAAAAGAAAATAATACGTCCCTTTGTTTCTGTAATAACAGTAAATACAAACAAAATCGAATATAGAATTCTACTTGATATCCTTTAGCTAACATTTTTAAACATAAACGAAATGAGACAACTTGATGAAGAATAAAGTAAAACTGCTCCCAGAGCTCATTTTCAAACTACAAATCAAACAGAAAAAGGAGCTTCGAACGAGGAGACACAGTTTTCCGGGCTTTTTCTATAAATATTCCAAAACTATTCCGCTACTGCTAATCGGAAACAAATGACAACCGGTACGTTTGTCACTCTAGAAAAGTGCACCTCCTCTACAGAAGTTAAAAATGTAATTATCAAGTTTAGATCTTGCTTTGATTTGTATCGTACATTTTCTATTTTTAGTGTTTTATTATCATTTCCTAGTTTATAATTAGCAAACGTTCCATTCATTTAACTTTATCGGCGTTAAGTCCTAACATTAGGACAGGTGTTAAAATATGAAATTGCCGTTTTATACTGAAAAATCAAAATATTTTTTTCTCAGGCAAATATGTTTATTTAATCAAAGTATTAACACCTATTTATATATTTATTATCATATCTTAAAATGTATGCTGTCTCATGGAATGATCGTTTATAAGTATCAATGCGATTAAATCCTGTGGGGGCTGGTCTTAACATTTTTTTTAAATTATTTTTATTGCTTCCTCGAAATCATTTTTTTGCAATGTCAAATTTGTCCAAAACGCAGAAAAAATGAGTGTTTATTGGAACCAGGTTTGATGAGTGTGGTGGATATCGGATGATTTCTAACTGTAGGTCTTGTAGTATTTAAACAGTTTCTCGAGCAGTGTGAAGTTTAGGGTTTTATGAAGCAATAGCTGAAGATCAGTTGACAAGTCGGGGCTGCCGCGCTGCGAGCTTCGCCATCATTGTGAAAAGTTCCCTACAGTTTAGACATCTGATATTATTGCTTAACTGGATCTGAAGAAGCCATAATGAATTATACACGAGTAGTATTATCATTACTTTTTGCTTTAACATTTGGACTTGGCATATAACCTGGAGTCGGACAGTGTAGTTCGCCAGCGGTTATCATAAAAATCTACTTTTTATCACACGTTCTTCTTTCTCAAACACTCTTCATTTCTATACCGGTTTAACTCTATGCAGATCGGTCGAATTATGCGATACTCATTTCTTAAGCGTAACTTATCAACTTTAAGTAGGTAAATTCAGATGGGTCAATATTGTGCGTATGCTAACATCAAACAATGCTGCTTATTCCTTGGTAGTTTGATACGGACCAGCTTCCACCGTTGCATTCAACTCATCATTATTTTCTGGTCTGCCTCGAGGCCCATTTTTTAAATCAAACTTTCCACTACGGAAGCGATCAAAACAAAAAGCGCACGTTATATCAAATTTTCAATGTACACTTTATTTTCAAAGCAAATAAAAATAATTGAAATACAAACAATGTTGTATATTTTTCAAATTCGAAATGGTATATTTATCGTTTGAAAAAGTTTCACTTTGGACTCTCATACTTTAGAGGCATAATATTAATTCTAATTGATTAGTGCTTACGATGATTATACGTTGAACAGTAATTTCATTGTAAGATTTGAAATATCACTAACCATTGAACATACTACAAAGGTTTCAGAAAAATTACTACATCCTAGTAGGTATTTCTAAGTTAGTATTCCACGAGAGTAGCAATAAGATGACGATGCCAGCATTACAATTACAATAAAGATCGCCTTTGAGACATTAGAACAATTTTAAATTCTAGAAGGAACAGTTCCCTATTTATATTCAATTTAATACGATCTTCATTAGAGAGACGACCTAGATATAATTATATCTTCGATCAAAGGACGTATCTTTAATGCAATTTGAATTTAACACCCGTATTACAATTTCTTAGGAAAAAAATCCTCAAAATGGCAGATTTTAAGGAAATTCGTATTATAAGTCCTTTCTTTGCACACTATTTCCTTAGTTCCTAATTGGATAGTGAACTGCCAAACTAAGGTATACCCCAGGACTTACCTTACACATTTGTTTTTGTTATTGTTTTAGTGTTTACCTTTGTGCGTGATTGCTTGTTGGCATTAATGATAGATGATTTAATTGGATTTATTAATTATTTAGATGAAGTTAATGCATTTAAATATCATCATATGTACATTAACAAGATACAGCACTTTACATGAATGATTTACAGTAAATTAACAATCTAAATATGCGCCATTTTTCTAAACTATTGGAAAAATAAGTCTTTACAATCAAAATCCATCGACCATGATTACATGTACTTATCAGAATCAGTAAACATTTTAAAATTTAACTTGACGCCGGGACTACATTACTCTGTGGTGATTCTGTACAGGAAGTGACGTCACACCTCATCCTTAAGGTCCCGTGCTTCAAAAGAAAAAACGGAAACTTATAGGATCACTTCGCTATCCGCCTATCCGTCTGTCTGACAAGACCCTTTATCTCGGGACCGCGTAGAGATATCAAACTGAAATTTATATCAAATGCTTTGGTATACGGTCTTGTTAATAATAATCATACTTGTTAGTTAACGCTATCAAAATATTTACGATAATTAATGTCGTATATTTTCATAAATTTTGCTATTTCACAAAGGAATCAAAACCAATAGGGTGCTTCCCGTTGTCCTAGAATCATGAAAGGTAAGAACCAAGGTTTTAAAGCACATGTTGCTTATAGTTAGGAACAACTTAGATAAATCGGCGCGCAAATCCAGCTCGCACTCAGCCGGTTTTTCTCCAAAGGGGGAGTGCATAGTGAGAATTGAGAGAGGAATGACTTGTATTTACCGACTTTGGGGAAATATTTTTAGGCCTAAGGTAAGGTTGAGGTAAAGGAATTGCTTTGTCATCATATCGCCAGAAGGACTATTCTAAGTATAGTTTAATTTTAAGTTCTCTCTCATTTTCCGGGAAATATTTTATTGCGTTAGAATCTTTTACCTATTCAGTTCTATGAATTCCATCGAGGACACGAAGTGGTTTACTATTCTAGACTATCTAATTGTACTTTCTCAATACAATATCTTTTAAACGTATATATATATATAAATATAAATGTTATCGTATTATTAAAATCGTAATTACTAGCGATCTGTTTACTTTTGAATATTAAAAAATCTCCAGATCAATTACAAAAGAACTATAGGTATTCCTAATAAAAAGTTTCAATGTAAGACTTTACTTCATATTTCACTGCCTACTGCTCCGGTTTTACACAGGTGTAGTGGTGTACTTATGATGAAAATGGGATGAAATTTTTGCTTTATGTTTTGAAATAGAAAGAACTGGAAACATAATAAACTTAATCTCAAGTTGTAATTTCTTTCTATGGTAATTTCATTAACCCTAAATTTATTTGGCAAGCCCTTGTTAGAACACCTAGGCAAAGTAGGAAATATTAAAATTTACCCCCAAATTATTTATACCCCGAGCAGCGTAGATATTAGGTTTGTAAAAAGGATTTTTTGATTGTGCGAAATAGAAATGATTTACTAAATATTTTGGTTTGCGTTGGAATAAAAGTAACCACGAGGGTCTGTACTATCTGTAACTCTATTCTTGCTGCACATCAATGACCTGCTGAAGCCTCTATGGGTATGCAGATGACAGTACAGTTGTGGAGAAGTATACTTCCGGTCCACAGACCAAAAAGGCGGAAATCAAGGCGCTGAGAGAAGGCATGGTTGAGCGTATGAATAAAGCTTTAAAAGCTGTTTTTGACTGGGGTGACGAAAATCTCGTCAAATTCAACGCTAACAAAACACAGGCTTGCCTTTTCTCCGCCAAAAAGAGTCAGTTCTTAATATCTCCAACTTTCCGAAATGTAACTATACCTCTAAAAGACCTTCTTGAGCTGCTGGGACTCACGTTAATTTCAAAACTCTAAGGCGAAACTAGCCGGTAAAAAGCTGGGCATCCTCAATAAGGTTAAGCGGTACTTCTCACCAGGTCAGTTGCTTCATTTATAGCATGTACAAGTCCGATTATGTGTAGAGTACTGCTGCCACCTTTTCAATGGATCGGCTAAGTATCAGCTAGAGGCTTTGGAGGCGGTGGACCGCCGAGCTGTGAGGTTAATAAGAGGAAACTAGTTGCCAAGAAACTGCTAAGTCTCGAGTACCACCGTAAAGTGGCATGTCTGTCCATATTTTATAGATTGCATTTCGGTGTGCGCAAGAGCTTCACGACCTTATTCCACCCTCTCCTTTCCATTACAGGACGAGCAAAAGGTCGGCTCATTACCACCCATTTCAGATCGAAATGCCTAAAATCCGTAAACAACGTTTTTGGTCCACTTTTCTGGTACGTACTGCACAAGAGTGGAACTCTCTGCCGCCTTCCTTGTTTCCTGAGAGCTATAATCTTGAGGTTTTCAGGGCTAGAGCGAATAGATATTATGTAGATCTACGTGCTCCATCCTCGACCACATCGTCACTTACCATCAGGCGAGTTGGTGGTCAAACGTAGACCTATTGCGAATAAAAAATAGTAAGGCGGTGATAATGCGCAAGTCCGTGTAGTCCTTAAAAGCAAAGGAGAAGGTGGGATTTCTGAAATAACCCCTTAGAATACTTGCAGTAGTATAGGCAATACAACGTGCTTAGTGACAGAACATCGCGACGCAATCGCAGGGATTGAAGGCTTTCGCCTGTGGCTGTCTGAGGCGATGGCTAGCAGCCGTTAAGAGTTCCTTGCACGGCCGTGGCCAAACGCCACGAGAGCTCGTAAGATGCTTAATATGTAACCAATTCTTATTTTTCTTATTCTCATTCTTATTGTAGGCTGCCATTAGTGTATCGATCCCAGGATCCTCGAGAGCATCATCTCTGATCCAATCGCGATACGCTGCCTGTTTGTATGAAACAGCATCAGCATAATCGTGATTGAACCAAATGGTTACGTCTGCTTTTACTGATGCGAACGGAGTGCGGTATGATATATTCCATACCCATGAAAACCTTTTTAGTAATCGCAAACCGATCATTTTTGCATTTTAGACTATAGTCGGTGGCGCTGTGGACTCGGCATTCGCCTTCCTATCGGGAGGTCCGGTGTTCGACACCGCCATGTACCAATGTGTTTTTCGTTTTTCGGATTTTCATAGGTACATTTGACGCTCCTACGATGAAGGAAAACATCGTGTCGTGAGGCAACCTGCATACATCTGCGAAGAAATTCAAAGGTGTATGTCAAGTCGACCAATCCGCACTGGGCCATCGTGATTGACTAGACCTCAACACCCTTTTTTTAAGGAGGGGGAATCTCGTTACAATTCAACAATGGACTGAAAGCTGACAAGGCCGCCCCAAGGATATGCCATTGGACTCGGGTATATATATACCCCATACCTGGCTAAACCACCCTCCAGCAACTTCTATCCCCATAGAGGCACAATCGGAATCGGCGCTAGCCACTCCTCGAGTGCGCCCCCTGGAGAATAGGCCCGACGGTGAGCCAGCATAGCTGACTCAAGCGCCGGGCCTTACTATACGGAGGGGTGGACAAGTGTAATAATTCGACCCCCCAGACGGGCAGGCCAGGGGCAGAAAAGTAATGTCTCCCAACCTGTTGTCAGCCGGCCGGGCCATTTCATCCCCAGACAACAGACTCATTCTTCTGTCCAGGCGCGCGTCCAGGAACGCGCGCCTCCTCCTACCCAACCGCCTGCGCCGGAGCGGTGCGGTGAGAGGGTCAACCTCTCACACCCGCTCCGCTGAAGACCTCAACACCCTAACTTAAGGTAGGCTCGAGCCCCATGGTGAGACGTATATGAACTGTTATGATAAATGAGCTAGAATAAATATAATCATTTATTTTCGGAAATGCACGAGGAAGGATCATTTCTTGACCTCTACTTCTATAGGTGGGAAATAAAAAAGAATGATGTCGATTTAAAAATATTTCATTTCATTAGGCATTAATTAAAGTTTCCAGCTAGGAAATTTTTATCACTTTTTTTTACTTAAGATTTCACGCTTTCAATATTTGGCCTAAATTCTTCACTCATCAGTAAGGTTTTGATTCAATAATAATATAACCATACCAAAAAATGTTTTCGCTGATATCTTTTCAATACACGTGCTCCCTAACAATAGACATAGTTAGATTGCTTTTTAAACATAAACTTATTTCCATTCAAGAGCAAGTTCGACTAACGACGTTTCGTTACACAATCCTCTCGCCATTACGCGCACTCGCTGAGAGATAAATCCTCATATTTTTCTATCCAGCTACATTTAGCGTCTGCCGGGAACCTACTCAACTCATGAAACTGCTATTATCTCCTTGTGGACGAATCAAAACGAAATCAACATCGGCTACTTGCGCACCCTTATCAAACTGAGACGGGTCGGTAAAAATAATAGGAAAAGTTCCACACATACAATGTGAATGTGACGTATGCTGTGATGTTTGTGATCTTCCTACAAAGCCAAGGCTATGAATATTTTAAATTTCCCCGCGGCATCCTATTCGTAATATCTACTGCAAATTGAAGTCCGCGTTTTTCAAAGCAAACTTTCAGTCTATTTAAGCTCCATAAATTGTAAGATTTGATTTGATAATGAAGGAATGTTGTTTGAAATGAATAATAATGTAAGAAAAAAACACGTGTCAATGAGTCTGTTATAGCAACTAGTTTGGAGAATAATCCAAAATATAAACATTCCGACTTTATGTAATTTTAAATATCGTCTCATTACAAAAACTTTTAAAGAGGTAATCTTTTCCGCTTCAATCAAATAGAATTAACAATAGAACCATCTGCTGGAAAATGCCATATGGCCCTACGAAAGACGCATGCGCAATTTAATAGCATCTACTTTAAAAGCATCGGGACCCTTTGAATATTGTCAACTAAATATACATTCAACAAAAAATCCTATATTGTCATCCGATAATCCTTTACGAACTCTAGAGATGTCACCGTCAGAGATCAGCTTTCGTCTAGGCAACGGTATTCGGTTTGCGTAATTCTATACAATATTCATAATAGTGCTACCGTCTCTACGAATCGGAACTTCAGTTTATAGCTAATAAGATCCATTATAGGTTGACGACTTTGACAGCCCACCACAGACCGCAAAACAAGGACAGATGAGGACAAAAGAAGCACAGATAATGTCCCATCCCTAATCACATGCACTGCTGCTCTCGTAAAAATATTTGGAAGTCTGATAGAACAGCATTCAAGCAGTTGTGTTCATCCAATTTTCTAATTCAAGCAACCAGTTCTATTTAAGAGTTTGAAATGGGCTTACAACATTTTTCCCCGTGAATTTGTTGTTAAAATGTTAAAGCTTTAGTCCAACAGTCACATTCTAAATTCGAAACAGTTCATGGAATGTTGTTTAGGGCGCTCTCATTACGACAATAGATTAGGTACTGTTGATTTTACTAGGCATTCCGTGATACCATGCACTTTTTAGAGTCGTTAATTCAATTACGGAATTCGTGAGGAATGTGAATAGTGTCTCTCGGTCACGAGAATTTTGAGAAGAGTAAATAGCTCCACTAAGGGAGCATCATTATGGCGGCTTCATTTGGAGTTCTTGGCATTGGAGTTTAATGTCTTTGGTCCTTCCGATAATAAATCTCGCAAGCAATTCCATGCAACACACGGCTGTTATGAAAACAGAAACGTTCATTAAACTCTTTAAAATAATAATTAATTTGTCACGGCTTATTGGTTGTTAGTCATTTTTAATATTCGCTTTAAGTAAGTATGTATATTTTATATGATATTAGAAATAACAGCGCATATAAAATGACCAAAAACGTGATTAATAAGGCACTAAGAGTGTTGCTGTTAAAATAATATGCTTTTTGTTTTTATTTCATTAATAATTACATTATTTTCTCTTATAAATAGATGATATTTTCGTTTCCTGTTACTAACTATTATTTACGCAGAACAATCTAAAAATATAACATGACGGTCACGGTAACGGGACATCATGACTTTAAGAAAGAAGACACAAGAAAAATATAAAATATGTAGGTAATTTTAACGTGATAACTAGAACCTTACTGTAATTCAATAAAAGCAGAAGATAAGAATTTATGAATTGCTATTATTAGCTTTTTAAAGTCAGAAGTTTTGTAAAGAGCTAAATAAATACAATAACAGTTCAATATACAGGACATAGAAAGATGGATTAATTTCCACATAAAAAGAATTGACAACGACGTTGATATTCTCGTAAATATAAATAAAATAAAAATTTGGATTGCTAAATATGTTTAGCAATCCATTTCTTATTAAGCACAAAATTCGATAACGCCTTAATTGATTCGGCTGATAGGTTCTTATAAAGATGAAATTGTAAAAAATTCTGAGATAAACAATGAACACATTTCCAAACATTTCGAGCTTTTGACGGAATAACGTCTTTCGGGACAGCAAGTGATAATTAATTTGTGACTTCATTTCATTGGCGTAGCATGGTGGGCATCATTTCAATTTATAAGACACATTCGCATTATCAAATTAGGGCAGGAACCAGAAAACCCCCGGAGTGCCGTAGCGCCGACCTTTATTTGCGTACCGGCTCTGCTTATGAATAGAGTATTAGTTCTACCCCAAGTAAATGGCTGCGTACATCATAAGACATTGATGAGTCTAAGCCAAGATCCTGCGTATTATAAATTCTTGCCCCCTGGCTTCAAGTAAGTGTTTAAGAACCTCTTGTCCATTACTTACTTTGATGTGTTTAATTTGAACTTAGTTCCACGGTAAGACCATAATATTAAGATAATAATGTTGTATGCTAAAAATAACGTTAATATAAATTTCAAGTGATTCATTTTTTAATTGGATTTTTTAGAGTTTGTGGTTATCTATGTTCACCAATTACTCCTCCATTTGTGGCTCGATCCCTAAAATTCTTTTTGTAATCGAAATGGTAATCCAATTGTCACCAAGTCATGATCTGATGATGGGATCCTAGCGAAATCAAGAGAAACCATTAAATTTCATAGGCAAGTTCAACGTGTATCATGTTTTTCTGATGATATTCAAGTATTTGCATCTGGTAGTCATCATATCATGCTACTGAGCTAATGATGGAAGATTTCTGGTAGACAAGGTACTTGGGAATAATTGTTTCGATACTGTTTAGAGCGAAAGACCTTTTAGGTTATTTTGGTGTTTGCCTTGGCTCAAATTCTAATACGCATAGGTATAATAAATTTATTAAAATTATTGAACATTCTTTTTACAAAAAATTAAAAACCGACTTCAAAAGCACCAAAAAGTCATAAATAAATTAAGAATACACACAACATCACAGTTTTATATTGAATTCGGTGCCAAACAATGATCACCTGGAAAATCTTTAAAAATATAAGAATAATCAATATACGAGTAGTTACTTAAAATTTGGCACCAACTTCAATATAAAACTGTGATGTTGTAGGTATTCTTATATTATTCATTACTTTTTGATGTTTTTGAAGTCGGTTTTTTTTGGATTTTTTAATTAACAACCCATCTACATCTGCTGTATAGTGTATCGTCTATACAAATAAATAAAATTGAAGTGTCTGTTTGTAATGTCAAAATAACAAGCTTATACTAAATGGGTATGAATGTATATCGGGTACCAATAACAAAAACACAATTTAAACATTTTTTGTCTGTCTGTCTGTTTCTTCCTACTAATCTCCGGAACGGCTGGACCGATTTTGACGGGACTTTCGCTAATAGATAGCTAATTATATAAGGTATAAGATAGGTTACTTTTTATAAAAATCTTAAAAAATTGCCTATAAAAATCAAAATGCTGCCAAAAGTTACTATTCCACGCAGACGAAGTCGCGGGCACAGCTAGTCTCATATAAAAAGGTAGACGGCGGCGGCGTATCGCGCGACAGCCTCCATTCACATAACAAAATTTACTTATAAAAATCTGAATTAAAAATTCCATTTTCTTGCAGCTTTATACCGTTTTCTTTTGAAAATAAACTCCTAATATCATTAATGATGATTCATTTACGGTTTTATTTGTAATTATCTGTCAGCTTGTGTTCCAAAGTAACCCATAATACATTTGCTCGTTACCAACTAATAGCGGCAATGTAATCGTTAATCAAAACTTGTTATTGATCCTGTGTAACGTGAATTGAGTTATATCAAGTTCTCAGTAAAGTTATCGGCTTCGTTAATCGTATTACACTCAGCAGATATAGATATGACAATTTGCGTCTCGTAAAACAAAATATTTGGAATATCTATATTTCTCTCTAGGTGTTCTTATAATTTCGTCTTAATTGAACTCAATTATTATAGCACTGTCATGATTTGTATTTTAATTTTTAAGTAGTTATAAATGTAGTAACATATTTTTTATATTTATATATTTCATTCTGATGCAATAAATGTGTCTGATTTTCACTTCACTTCTTATAATATTTGCTTTTCGGAGTTTCCCATAATCGCTTTATAAACAATATGTGGAGTAAATTAATGTTGGGCTGTTGTCTTCGATATAAACATTATGAGTTAGATAAATTTGAATACAAGGAACTTTATATTGTCTGATGATGATGATGATGAAGTAGCATTCAACGGCAGCGGACTAAGGACCCGTGTGTTGCCGATCTCTTTCTTCCCATGGATGTGGTAGGGTTAGAGCCGACTTAAGAGATTTTACCGCCATCAGACCAATGCAAAGAGAGGGCAAATTTGAAACAATAGATACCCCAACCCGTCTAGTCAGCATGATGGAGTAGTCAATGCCTTTTTTCCAAGGATACACCCGTGCCTAGCAGTGACTTGTACATCTACGGGTTGAATAAAAATAACATTCAGCGTGATGGAGAAGGCAATGCCTTCTCGTCCAAGGATAGACGTGCCTAGCAGTGACTTGTATACCTACGGGTGGAATGGAAATAATATTCGGCGTGATGGAGTAGGCAATGCCTTCTCGTCCAAGGATAGACCCGTGCCTAGCAGTGACTTGTATACTTATGGGTTGAATGGAAATACCATTCAGCGTATAAGAGTAGGTAATGCCTTCTCGTCCGAGAATAGACCTGTGCCTAGCGGTGACTTGTATACCTATAGATTGAATGGAAAAACCATTCAACGCGTGTGATGAAGTAGATAATGCCTTCTCGTCCATGAATAGACCCGTGCCTAACGGTGACTTTTTAAACCTCATGTTGAATGGAAATAACATTCACCTACTTCTACATATCAGTCTACTTATATTGATCAAATAGGTTATAGACATAAGTCTATTAATCCATATTTTAATTCATTACTTGTACAGTAACATACTTTAAAAGTAAGATACAGTTATAGAGCACACATACCTACAAGTGCTCCCAGCATTAGACGAACTTAGAGTTACACTAACCTATGAAGCTGGTTCTAGTGCCGAGTGGTAATAATTGACTATCAAACTTGATTTATCGGTTTCTCGGTGGCTTGACGCCGATAGTTGTATGAGTTATAGAGGACGTGGGTCCCAAAGGGACGCCGTACCATTTTGTTAAGTCGCGTAATGTGAGCTCTGATTTTCCCTACAGGAGTTCTGTCGATATACTCGCAATTTCTTGGCAGTTTCTTAACGAAAATAACGTATTACATATTTACAAGCAGGATTCCTTAACAAATTAGCAGATTAAACAGACAGGAAACATTAAATTTTAATACAGAAGTATAGAAATTTCAACACGTAGAAAATTATACGATCTTCTAAGCTTGGCATTATTTAGCGAACTATCATCATCATCAGGCTTGCGCCCCTCGGTGGGGACGTATATGAGCTGTTGATGATGATGATGATGATCATCATGTAAATGATAACAAAATGTATAAAACTATTAAAAAGGAAAAGAAAGTTTTCATAATATAGATCACCAGCAAGCTTTATTAAAATGATGTCCGAATGTCAACGACTTGTCATTAATTTGAAATCTGAAATCTGTCTTTTTGATGTTCCCATAACGTGCATAACGTCATCTCTTCTTCTGTTGGTTTCGGTCACTAAAATTTCGAGAGATGCCTCATTTTGAAATCGTAACGACGACTTATTCTTAAGACAGTTTTAGCTGATCAAGCAGGATTAGAAAGAAACCCTTGTCAAAACTAGCAGAAAAAGATCTTAATGGTCTGTGTGGCTAAATCTCAATTTCATTTTTAAATAACAAAAATTGTTACATATATGTTGGCAATATAAATCGCCGTCCCGTAGATTCCAATAAAACAATTGTAATTAAAGCTAAAATAGTAGATCGCTCAATACCATTAGAAGCTTTTATTTCAAAGCCTTAGCTTTAGAAAGCTGCATGTGTTAACAAAGGTTCCGCTCATTAAATAATGACGATGCCGCCATAATTTACAATGAGTCGGTATTGCTTAAGCTTGGGGTTATGAAATTTTAATCAAAGTTCCGACCCCCAAGTGTATTGGTACGGATACAGTTTAATGGGATTCAGGCCGTATTTCTGTGCTGGTTATTTGCGTCAGAAAGTTGTTTCGATTTGATAACAAGGTGAAGTTATTGACAAAAGGTGATGGAGAGGTAAATCTGATGTAGTGAGTAATAGGATATATATATATATATATGTATATATATATATATATATATATACATAAATAAGCACCATAATTTGTAGCAGTCATCTATAGAAAGTTAGAATTGAAGTTTCATTTTTAAAGATAAGAAAAGTTCTAGAAATAGTTTGTATGAAAAACAAAAGGAATTAAATCAGGATTTAAGTTAAGTCATCAATATTCTCCACTCATCAGTTGGAAGTACATCGACCCCAGTACCCCAATGAAATCTACAGAAATAGAAAACATTTACAATTTCAGACGTGGTGCTGACATGTGCGAGATCATTAGGGCACCTAACGAAATTAAAAAGCGTCTCCTTCTGACAAAAGTCCATTAATTTTAGTTTGTCATACACATTCTAATTTGTTAAATTTACTGCTCCCTACTAATGGCACAGTTTCCGGCTGCACATAGTTGGCATATAGAAACTCTTTTGGGTTTTTGTGGTTATAGGCGCCGCCGACGTATTTATGCACTAGTTAACGCCGCAGAACGCTGGTGCAATCATTAAAAAGGCGTTAAAATCATTAATTGTGTCAACGGCGGCTGTTCCCGCTGGGGTGGTCTCGTTGATGGCGAACAAAGTGGGCATATTGTACTTATTCAAGAAGTAGGGAACTAATTATCGAATATCAATTTAAAGTTAATGGCTTGAGGCTCATAGAAATGTAGAATGAAGCAGTATTCGTATTATTAACAAAGTTTTAATAATTTTCTACGTATGATTGGCATCCACTAAATTATTGGAAGTTCATCAAATATTTAAAAATCTCGTGTCACAGTGTTTGTTATCAAACTCCTCCGAAGGTCTGAGAATAGGTCGTAGGCTATTTCTATACCCATAGATGGTAAGGGTGGTCCTCTCCAGATTTTTTTATAATTATGGCGAAACGTACCTACTCGTAGTTCACGGGTTCATCAGTTAGTGTACATAAAAATTTCTTGCTTACCCAATTGGGTTGGGTAAGTATTATGCGGTGTTTTTTTTACGTTTATGCGAAATTTTACGTAGAGTTTTCAGGCTACAGAAACTTCTAGATCTAGAAATGTTTAACACCTAATTCACCGTAGCAGCGGCCAGTATTAAGATATAATGAAGGAACATATTTTCAAATAAAAATAATGTTCAACCAAATAATTTCCAAAGTTTTGCGATTTATAATACGATTTATACTAAATTGAGATTTTTCAAAAACTATGAGCGTTATAAGTGATAGTTAAAGACTAACTCGATAAAAAAATGGACTATTAAAAATATTTTGATAATCAAAATAGAATTGAACACAATGACCCCCCAAAGAGTAGAATGATGGTAGGGAATATTTTGCATTTTTAGTCAACACAAAGTTTATTGAAGTAAAAAGAAATGAAGGCAGGCATGTGAGGCATGCTGTCATTACACGCAGCGTGAATAAATTTTATTACTAAAACTTAGCACCTGGAATTCTAAAGTGTCAAGTGAAATCTCATGTAACCAATAAGCACGTTTATACAAAACTCTTGAATTATTCAAAGCCCGAGGATACCTTTAATTATCGTGTAAGCGATGCAGGTTTCGTCTAAACACCTACAGAGAAATAAATCAAAGGAGCTAGAGGCATATCCGATAATACGATATTCTGTGTACGCCGTTTGCTGTACAGCGTACAGCGCAATGGAAACGTAAGGTAACGTGAGAACAGCTTACGATCTTAGATAGCAATGTACTACAAACAATAGGCACGATATTTCGAATATCGATTAAGTAAATACCAGATAGAACCCGGGCCATATTTCAGTGACTAACTTAAACAATAGTTAAAATCACGGTGTCGATGGTCAAGAATAATTATTTGGGATCGTTTTGAATAAATCAATGCATATATTAGACACTGCTATTACGTTTGATTTAGATGATAGCTCATTTGTCATGAACAAATTGTGTTTGGGATGGGAAATGCAATAAAACGGAGAGAAGTGGTATTGAGTTATGAAGTCGGAATATACTAGTGTTAAAATACCGGACAAATTTATTGAGGCTGTAGCTTTAATGAAATCGTTGCTAAGCCGGCAAAAAATTGTTTTTAATTAGATTTTGTTTCATTAGCTCATAATTTAATTTGTTGATGTTTTACTAGATATATTTCCGTTGTATCCTCGAAAATTTATCCAGTTTTTATTAATGTTTAGAAGAGTAAGAACTCGTATAACGCGTTATATAAAATATTTCGGAAAAGTATAAAATGAAATTATATTTATTAGGTTAATAATATTTGAAGATACGCCAAATTGGTGAGTAGTGTCTGTAAACTACGGATATCTATTAGATTTTTTTACTTACTCTATTTTTTATAAATAAAATTGGTAACCTGATAATAATTTAAAATTTCATATTAAAAATATTATAAACAGTATAGATACATTTAGTACAGAAACATTAATCAATACAAGAACTGCAATATAAATCACTTAACAATCGGTACACCAAGTAACCATACAAAATAAAAGACGCGGCCTCTTAAATAGCCTTAAACGACTTTAATTCATCGGGTTCCTAACCAATCGGAATAAAAAATAAAACTTTTGTTTCAAAGACCCACAAAAAGAGCCAGCGACTATTTCTCTTTAACTTTTTTATTTTCCTCAGTAAGGCATGGTAATTAACCGAACAGGGCAGTTAGCCCCATAGCGGTGGCTCCTAAACGCAGTTTCGTCTGACATAAAGACAGCGGAGAACGGGTCTCGGGGAGAAATACTTTTTTGTTTTTATTTCCACTAGACTCGACACTTTAATGAAAAGAAACAAGAGTAATTTCTTTTGATAGTTAATATGTACAATGTTTTAGTGTCCTGCTCTTGTTAGTTCTTTATCTGGCGGGGCGCTGTTAACTCTTAATTTAATCTATGGAGACAAATTTTACATGGACAACATAGAACGTATTCTCAGTCGCAGCAATACAGAGTTACTTAACAAATAAAAACAATAAAAATTAAATTAATCATCATCATTTCAGCCAAGAGACGCCCACTGTTGGACATAGACCTCCCCCAAGGATCTCCATACCGATAGGTCTTGCGCCTCCCGCATCCAGCGGCTTTCCGCGACCTTCACCAGATCGTCGGTCCACCTTGTGGGGGGCCTACCAACGCTGCGTCTCCCGGTACGCGGTCGCCACTCAAGGACCTTTCACCCCAACGGCCGTCAGTCCTGCGAGCTATGTGTCCTGCCCACTGCGACTTAAGGTTTGCAATTCTTGGGGCTATGTCGGTGACTCTACGGATCTCTTCATTTCTGATGCGATCGCGTAGAGAAACCCCGAACATAGCCCTCTCCATTGCCCTTTGAGTGACATTGAGCCTTCTGATGAGACCCATTGTAAACGACCTCCGTACGGCATCACTGGCAACACGCAAGCATTGAAGACTTTCTCTTTCGTCGACGAAAAATTATATTATAAATATAAAATATGTTTAATAGTGTATCGTACTTTTATAATGCTTATATGATAATAATATTCAAGGCCCATGCTAGGTTTTGCGTGTAAAATAAAAAGCAATTTAGCCACATCAGATTCTATTAATGCATATCTAGTAAATTTGTTATCCACGTTAATCTGTCGAGACTCCAACCATATAAGGATTAGGGATTCGTGCGGATTTGCTTAAAGGGGGAAAGACGAGGAAAATTGAGAATTGTTTCCTTAACCACACGTCGGTAAGCTGGCTCTTATGTGGTGAATGTTTGTGGAGGCGTTAGCGTGTAAAGGGTTTTTTGAAGCATATATTTTTTGTTTGATAATTTAAAACTCTCTGGCTTTGAATAAGCAGGAATGAAGAAATATTTCTGAAGCATGATGAAATTTTGATTTGATGATTTTGATTTGATAAAAAAACAAAGTGTTTCGATTTTTGATTCGAAAACTTAAAATTTAGTGTTATTTAACCTGTCGGTGTCAGTTTAGTGATAGAGCTGAGTAATAATACAATTAAAAAGGAATGAAGTGGCAATAGTGTAAGTTTTATTGATTTATTTGGTTACAGTACACTGACAAATTATTAATGTTTTAATAATGTAACTAAATAACTAGAGTATAATGCTAATTATTGTACACTGCATGGACAGCATGATAATAATATTTGTACGACAAGTTCACAATCTTAACTGTTTTGTGGACAAGCTGTGTTGCATTATAAAACATTAATCGTACTAACATTATAAATGTGAAAGTGTGGATGTTTGTATGTTTGTTACTCAATCACGCAAAAACGGCTGAATGGATTTGGATGAAATTTGGCATGCATGTAGCTTTTGACATGGAAAAGAACCTTTTATCCCGATTCCTTAAGTAGTTCCCGAGGGAAAATTAAAAATTGTTCAAAGTTGAAGTCCACGCAGACGAAGTCGCGGGCAGAAGCTAGTATACTTATATACGCAAACTACATCTAGCATATTATACAGTAAATGATGTATTTAATAAAACTTTATTGTTATCTATACATATAAAATGCTTTGTCCTGAATGACTGACTGACTGACGGATCAACGCACAGCCTAAACCGCTGATCGTGGAGACTTGAAACTTGGAGGGTGTGTTCTTTGTATGACATAGGCGTCCGTTAAGAAAGGATTTTCCGAAATTCTGCTTCTAAGTGGGTGAAAAGGGGGGGCAAAGTTTGTATGGGACAACTAGATTCCTTGGTCCAATCTACTTTAAATTTTGCATAAACATTCGTTAATAGAATCGATAGATAACATATTTCGTATTTTATTGAAATTCATCCCCTAATAGGGTGAAATGGGGTGGTAAAATGTGATATCGACATTATTGTCGTTTCCATGGTTTTTTGGGTCGTAGATTACGAAAATAACATCGATATCAAAATCCAACATGGCGGACGCAAAATACCATCATCCCTTGATGGGGTGCAATGGAGTTGAAGATATACGATTCTGTATTAATAAGATAATTAATACAGAATCGTATATCTTTAATATAATCGTATTAAAGATATACGATTAATCGTATTTAATATATAATAAAATCGTAGGGGTGCAAAAATCTGTAATTGCGAAATATTAAGAAAAACAATACACAGGTCGCCTTAAAATCATTAGCAGAACACGCCTTAAAATCATTAGAAAGGTTTAAAAAAAACTTGTTTGTTTGTTTGTATATTTGTTTGTTTGTCTGTTTGTTCAGAAAGATCTTTAAAACTACTGGACAGAATTTGATATGGCTTACACCACAATTTTCCGGAAGAACATTTAGGCATAATTTCATTTGTTTAAATTCACGTTTTATTTTTCGTGAGTAAATACTTACCATATAAAATTTTCGCACAATGCTTAAGTAGAAAATCACCATGGCGCACGTGAAATTATTTTGACAAGTCTGGTAGGTACATAGTTCAAAGAAATACTTAATCTTTTCTGTTAATGGCTGTGCCCATCTGGATTTCGCCAACCAAGAAGTTTAGGAAGTTTAAATTGTCTTTTTCCTATGTCTTACCCTGGTGGTAAGGCAAAAGGATCAAGCCATACAACCAATGTATAAAGCATTTTTTATGACCATATCACGTCACAAATATAAAATTTTTAGGTTGGTTTAATTCTTGACCAATTTTCTTAAAATCGGTACAATTTTTGAAATGTTGAAAAGTATTTTGAAAGGTGTTATATGTTTTTACATTATGACCAAGGAATCAAACTCTTTCATCCATTTAAAACTATTAAAAGTAATTGATTGATATTGATAATAAAAAAAAATATCTGACTGCAATGATTCTGCGTTACGTACGCGTACGGGACTCTTATCCTAATATCTAAAATGACGGATCACATTTTTTTTGGATACACCTAAGGAACATGGATATCGAACCAAGGACCTAAAGAGTAGAACACATTGAACCTAGCCACGTTTACCTAATTCGACATGACTGCCAATAAAAGTTCGTTTCCAAACCCAGCAATATGGGTATCAAATGAAAGGCCTTGATCAGTAAAGTACTATGAACGTACACTATAAAATTATTGACGTAAATTCAACATGGCTGCAGCTCAAAAAGGGCGGATAACAGTTGCTTTTCAAACCCAGCAATATGGGTATTAAATGAAAGGCCCTGAAGAGTACCTAGAGTATTACGAACCTACGAAAATTGTCCAATGGCCGCTGCTCAAGAAAGGCACAATAAAGTTGAATCATTGAATCATTTATAGAATAAAATGGAGGAAAAAACTAAACACTGTGTTAAGCATTCTGATGGCGAAACGTAGTTCGCGGGCACAGCTAGTTGTAATACATAACTACTACACAGAGCTCAAGATGTACCTGCCAAGAGTTACTGATCACCTTTTTTTCGACCGGACCAATCCTGTTCCGAATATACCCAAATCACGATCAAGTACTTCAAGATAGCTTATTATAGGATCTGCATATTTTTATGTAATCTAGCGACCCGCCCTGGTTTTACAATGGTAATAGAGCATACGTGCCTACATCTTTTGCATCAGTTTGTGGCGTCGTGTATGAAATTAATTTTAAATGTAACATGTTACCACACAACTTGGAGTATGTTTAATGTTTTTCTGTAATTTATTTGACACATAAACCTTTTAAAGTTTTCGTGGTGGGAATTGTAATTTTAATTTTTCTGTTCATATAATATGAAAAGAAAAATTTAAATTATATAACTTTAAAAGGTTTATCTGTGTACGTCGCGCATTTGTAACAGTTGTGGTTAGTGTAACATTGAAATTATGGTACTAGTTGATTTTGTTTTCTATTCTACATAAAATAAATAGTTTTTATCAGCCATAAAAGATAAAGTTATCGCGGAGTTTTCTTTTGGATGGAACAAGAAAGCCATTCAATGTTGTTTTTGGACAACTAAGTTACATTCAAAGACAACATTTATAAAATTGCTCAAAAGTCATATTACTATACTATACTAATATACCAGGAGAATGTTGCTATAAAGTCACAGCTCATAATGGAAACAATAAGTATTTCTCTAGTTTTTACGACTTACCTAAAAGTATATCACGAAAATGTTATATTACTACTGCTTTTAATATTACAATTGTTCGAAATTACCTTTTGAGAACTTTTACTTCAGTTCTAACTAGCGTGTCGCAGTTCATCGTTAATTAAAATCTAGTTTTCCGCTTTTACTATTCCCCGTCTGATTATACGAACTACGAGTCTAGGAGGCTTTTAATGTGATTAAGAGGAAGCCGGCAATAATGAACATTTTATTAGGGTATTAAATACGCCATGAGATACTAGCACTAAGCCAGATAGTTGACGATACGGTAGACATTACTGAAATGACTACTGACTTACCTATGTCTGATATATACCGCAAACAATGTCAGGAACCTAATGATTTATGACTCAAATTGTCTTACTGCCTGTAAAATTGTTTTACACTAGTGAACTCACTAGTTTAGGTTCCAATCTTATGCGTATTTTTTTCTGGTATAAATACCAAAAACTTCATACTCGTTTTCAAGTGTGACGTATTTACCAGAGGGAGACTCAGAAAGTGGCGTTTTCGCTGCTATAGGTGTACCAGAATCTGATGGTAAATGTAGAGTTCCTTTTTCTTGTAATAATAAAAAATATTTTACAAAAAAAAAACCGACTTCAAAAAGACTGAAAAGTTAAAGATAATATAACAATAGGTACAGACAACATCACACTTCTATATTGAAGTCGGTGCCAAACGATGATCTCCTAGAAAGTCTTAAAATTGGTCACCGACTTCAATATAGAAGTGTGATGTTGTCGGTACCTATTCTTATATTATTTTAACTTTTCAGTGCTTATGAAGTCGGTTTTTGTTTTTTGTAAAATATTTTTTTTTAACTTTTTAGTGAATGAAATCTTTTTAGTGAAAGAAACCCTAATATAATACCAGCTCACCGAATTAGGGTTTCCCTCGATTTTCATGGGATCCCATCATCAGATCCTAACTTTGGTGACCTTGGAACCACCCCATCTATCGAATGCAAAAAGAATTTTGAAAATCGGTTCACAATTGGCGGCGTAAACACGTAACATATAAACAAAAAAGGCATACCCATCGAATTGAGAACCTCCTCCTTTTTTGAAGTCGGTTAAAAACAAGGTTATTTTCTATATTATATAACTTATTCATATCACTCATAATATATAAATTAACAAAAGAGGTTTAATGATTAATAAAAAAAACTACCCTTATAATGTTTATTAAAGAAATTTCAGCTCTACATTTGCATTCAGATTCTTCACATCTATACCTCTATCGCTGGGGCTCTATTTGTGGCTCATTTGCCTGGCGTCGAGCATTCGTGGAGTGTCATTTGCGTCTACTGATTTTCCTTTCGTGGTTTATGAAAATCAATATTATATTGCCACGAATATTGATATAATGTCTGATTTTAATTTCGTAGTCGAAGAAAATTAGTATAATGTTGATAATGAAAATAAGCAAAGATCAAGGCAACGCTTGAGCGCTCAACACCAGAGGAATGATTCTAAAGTAAAGCGTCGGTGACGCTGTGGACTCGGCACTTGCCTTCCAATCGTGAGGTCCGGGGTTCGAGCCCCGTGTACCAATGTGTTTTTCATTGTCGAATTTCATATATGTACATTTTTTCTGACGCTCCTACGGTGAAGCAAAACATCGTGAGGCAACCTGCATACATCTGCGAAGAAATTCAAAGGTGTATGTGAAGTCGACCAATCCGCACTGGGCCAGCGTGGTGGACTAAGGTCTAAACACCCTAACTTAGGCTGCTTGCATCGCTAAGTTCTGTAGGGTTAGCATGAATATTTGCGTCAAAGTTAACGTGAAATATTTGTGTGAAAATTGTACAGCGCTCCTACAGTGTGTAATTGGAACTAAAATTCTCATACAAATATTTCACGATGACGATACCATTCATCATCATCATTTCAGCAAGAGACGCCCACTGCTGGACATAGGCCTCCCCCAGGGATCTCCAAACCGATCGGTCCTGCGCCTCCCGCATCCAGCGGCTTCCCGCGACCTTCACCAGATCGTCGGTCTATCTTGTGGGGGGCCTACCAACGCTGCGTCTCCCGGTACGTGGCCGCCACTCAAGGACCTTTCCGCCCCAACGGCCGTCAGTCCTGCGAGCTATGTGTCCTGCCCACTGCCACTTAAGGTTTGCAATTCTTTGGGCTTTGGGCTATGGCCCAAAACCCCACCCCCCCCATGACGATACCATTGCTTTGACGCAAATGTTCATGCTAGCCCTATTGGTTTGAAGGGTCAAACAGGCAGTCAAAATACTGGGTACTGCGCTTTGACATCTTTTGTCACAAGTTGGGCAACGTACAGTCAGATCACGTCAAGCTTTACATTTACATTAAGATAATAATTAAGCCGTCGCTATTACGAGTGTCATAAGAGCGGTCTCAAGCTCAGCATGTTAAGTCTGACATGTTCAGTTCAGATCAGTGAAGTCATAGTTTCAGCACCGTACCGCCACAGTGATAATATTCTTTCATTCGTTCTCCATGAATGTCACTCAGAGCCCTGTCTCGTTAACGAAACTGACAGGTGTGGTTACAGTAAAGGATAATTATCACAGTGGCGGTACACTGCTGGTGTACCGCCACTGTGCAAATTTACTGATCTGTGCGAATCAACCTTTACAATTTAATGGTGTCAGGCGTAATTTTTCGGAAGTCCATTACTAATTGTTAAAGAGTAGGTATATAGCAAAACTTCCTACAAAAAATGTCGGTAGTTGGTACTAACTACGCAGGCCAATGGTGCACCGCCCGCCTCCCTCAATCGCATGCGACAAATGAATATCATGACATGCAAATACTAGATTCGACGCGCTTCGCCACTCCACGCGACATCCTCAGCAGGCGTAGCACGCGGCCCGTTCCAGATAAGCATTTTTAGCCATAAATACCAACATTTTTAGCATCTCTGCGTTTCATTAGCCGGTGATGCTAGTTTTTCTTGCTGGTTGTCATGCGTTTCATTTAAGCATTTTTAACACGAAATGCTAGCATCAAATACCCATACTAATAGATGGGTCCTCTGATACCACTTTTTGACAGCTTTCAAATTTGACATTTGGAATCTTTTTTTCATGAATCAAAAAGGATTTTCAGCGGATTTAAAAAATTTATTGAAAGATATTTATAGTATTAGCCAATTCTGATTTATATTATAAAAAATTTTAAGTGGCTGGACAAATTAAGTAAGGTGTCAAAATTCAGCAAGAAAAATCAGTACCTTGCGTTTCATTTGTAACAATTAGCGCGGCTAAAAATGTCAACATTTCTTAAAAGAAACGCAAAACGAGGCTAACATCAGATGTTAGCCTCAGAAAGTAGCAGTGCTTTATCTGGAACGCAGGGACGGGCTGCCAAGACTGGACTTGAGTCACGCATTATCTCACAATTTCAGTGACATAATCTCTATGTCTTAAAGAGTAGCACGGCGGCGCGTATTTAGGCTGTGGTCCGAAACAGATAACAGCGCTTACAGTGCTAACGATTATAATCGCCCGGTTCAAATAAAAAAACACACTAAAAGTACTAACAGCGCAATCAGCATATTTACGATTTCAGTCCGGGGTTTTAGCGTATCAATTTGTCAAACCAAATTTCAAAATTTGGTTAGGGTGGATAGGTCATTTTGTTTTCGATTGCTTTAGCAGCAGCAGCAGCAATGCTTGCATTGCTGTGTTCCGGTTTGAAGGGTAAAATATGGCAGTGAAATTACTGGGTACTGTGACTTTACATCTTGTGTCACAAGTTGGCAACGTACACTGTGGTTCTTGTGAGGGTTGCAGTTTTGCTGCGAATCTCACAAGAGCCACATGTATTATAGGTGACTGTTACCACTTACCATCCGGTGGGCAGTTTGCTTGTTTGCCAACATTCTGCAATAAAAAAAACACATTGTTTTCCCGCTGCTCATCCAGAACAAGTACATTCATTTTGACGGCTAACGTTAGCGTGCTCACAACATTTCGGGATGCGTTTGAACGCGCTAATTGCGCTGATAGTGATTTTTATTGATTTTTGGACCGCAGCCTTAGTGTAACTGACGTGCAAAAATTTCTTAACACTCGTCAAGGGATACGTGTGATTGAGTTTTATCACAAATTTCTTGGCAGCCCGTGCTACGCCTGCTGGAAGTTGTCGCCTTCGCTGCGCTCCGAACCTTTACAGTTATCATTTGTACTATACGAGTAGCCGACTGTGGCCTTTAACCATCAGGTTACCTGCTTGTTTGTGAAGTTTTTGATACAAAATTAAAGGTCGGTAGTGTTTGCATAAATTACAAAATGAAAAAAATAATCATAATATAAATATCATACTGTGCGAAACTTTACAATATCCAGCTGTGATCGTAAAAATAATTGAGAGAGTCAACTAAGTAAAGCCTAAAACAGCGCGATCATATCATTTAACCATCGAATTATGGTTGGAACATCACACTCGGCTTAATTAAGCTTGTTTTATTACGGCATTGGTCATTAGGAGAACTAATAGCTTTTATTTGGGACACTGCAGTATGTGAGCGCGTTTTTAGCATTAATGCTCTCTTGTTTGTGTTTTGTGTTTGTGTAATTAGAACAGCCTTTATCCTTTCGGTGAACTTGCATGTTAAACCTTTGTAATAGCTTAATGTGTACCTACTTAATAATAATTAAATAGGACTTAGCATATTCTGCCCTGCATACTTACTTGACACATACTCGTATCGTTGAAGAATCATATCTTTTTAACTTTGGTTGGTTGTTGACAGAAGATGACTGTGAAAGAGTTAAATTATTAGAGTTTTCAAGAAGGTGAATGAGCCTTTAAGATTACGTTTAGATTCACCTTAGCCTCTTCAGCTACTCTTAATAAGAGTCAATGAGCTAAGACTTCAATGGTGTGTTCCTCGTAGTTACACTTGTGTAACGTGTGTAGTAATCTTAGTCCCTTTTGTTTTATCGATAATCGACAGTTGATCTCTATGTAACCACGGTGGCGTGCACAGAGATTTTAAACAGGGTAGACAAAAATTCAAAAATCAAAACATTACATACCTTCCTGGCCTATCTTATATGTATTTTGTATCTATAGATTCCGCGACATTAAATTATGCAACCTCAAAATTCAATATCTATACATTTTTTTTATTATTTTGTCTTATAAAGAGCTCGAAAAATAAAACCTTAAGTATAATAATAATATAGCAAGTGCGAGTTTACAAAAAATAGTCTATCATCGATTTACGATACGAAACGATCAGCCGCTGGACCCTGTCAATGACCTTTAGTAGCACGCAGGACGCATTGTTGATAATAAAATGTTACCAAATAAATAAATTCTATTTGTCAACTTTTTAATGCCAATTAATTACTTACACAACTATCCGAATAAATATCACAAAAAGTCGAGCCTATTGAACCATTAGACATTTACTTACTTGTTTGGCAATAAATATAAATACACTGAATAGACTTATAAAAAGACGTATTGATATCACAAAACACATTTCACTAAGCACAAAGCAACGTAAACGAAAAAATACTACTAATTATGTAGTTGGATTTTATAAAATATAATAATAATGTATACAGGCTTAGGCTCAGGGTAGACACTGTCTTTTTGTCTCTATGGAATGCACGCCACTGAGTCCACGAGCAATAGGGTCTTCCTCGTGACACCACACGTTACACTGGTGTTTTAAACGTAATCGTGATTGAGACACCATATCAATGTCGATTTTGTCACTTAAAATCTTTAATACCAGCAGTTTCTGTTTCAGTAGTAAATCACGTAAAGAAATTATATTTCGGTAGTGTTTATTTGGTACTTCGGAAGTTCTATACCTTGCTTACGTCTACGTGCCACGGGATGGAATAAGCAAGAAAGGTACGAGTAGTCCTATTTTTTACACTACGCAGAATATTGTTAATAATTAAATGTATTTTTTTTCTAGGGCCGATATCGATTCACATATTCTATCGCTAAGCTTCAAAGCGTTCCACTCTCACACCGTATTCAACTCCGTTTCAAGTTTATAAAACAGAAGATTGTATTATCCGAGAATCGGTCGTAAATGAAACTTTGGTCTAATATTAAAATTGATTACCCTTCTGCACAAGAAATACTTTCTTGGCCGCGTTATAAATAGAGCTTTTTATTTAATTTTACGGTGCCCACCCGTCACAGTAACGCCGTGATTTTACGAGGTATCCTAGGCGGTAAACTCGGGCTATCTTTGTCAGCTATTATAAACTGTTTAAAGCAGTACAAGCTGCAACCATAAAGCTTATTAATTACCAATAGTAACTTCGTCAGACAAATATGTTTCGGCGGCGGTAATTTCTAATTTCAGCTGTCGAGTTGGTACTGTGCTGTCATATCTCTTTTGGGAATAGGGATTATGAATGAGGATATCATAGTTATTTATAAATAAGGATGACTCTTTGTAGTTACTGTTATTGGTTTTGTTCGAAATATTTAGCGATTTGGAGTTTATAACCGACTTCAAAAAAGATATTCTGCAAGGATGTGTATGTTTTTTTTGTGTGTATGTTACGCGATTACGCCGCCAATTGTGGACCGATTTTCAAAATTCTTTTTGTATTCGATAGAGTATACTCCAAGGGTGTCCCATAGTCACCAAAGATAGGATCTGATGATGGAATCCCATAAAAATCGAGGAAAACCCTTAAATATTAGGTGTGTCCAACGTGTTTTGTGTGTATGTTAAGCTACTACTCCGCCAATTGTAGACCGATTTTAAAAATTCTGTTTGTATTCGATAGAGGTATATACTCCTGGGGTAGTCCCAAGGTCACCAAAGTTAGGATGTGATAATGGGGAAGACCCTAATTTAATAGCTCTCCCACTAAAAAGATTTCATTCATTAAAAAGTTAAAATAATTATTATTATACTTCATTAAAGAACTGTAATGTTGTCTGTACCTATTCTTTTATTATTTTTAAGTTTTTAGTGTTTTTCTCATTTGTTGATCTCATTTTACTTTTATAAATGTAAACAGAAAATTTTGCAGATTTGCTACAATTCTTGATTCTAAAATAGCTTATATAAAATGAAAATTCAAGAAAAAGACACATTGCATATATATAATAATTTTCTTCGAGCAACATAAAACTGTCCGTGTATAGGAGTTGTTGCTATATGTGTCAATATGATAACAATACGAAAATTCATTCCAAACATCTTATAGCAAATGGCATCTTTTTCGAGTAGCTAATGGCGAAATTATTGTCCAAAAATAATTTTGCGTGGATAAAATTTACTGCAAAATTGTAGGACGACATCGGGACTTATCTTTATGTTTATGTACATTTTTATGTTTTTTTTAGTAGAATGATACCAACATTTAACTGTCGCTTTTAACGCGGGACCCATTATCACTTTATCGCTATAAGTAAATGAATTTGATATGAAAAATTATGAAAACATCCACAGTTAAGTCTTATCAGGGGAAAAAAAGTTTGATAATAAGACATTCCGTACATATTTTCGGATTTATTGCCGCATAATTTTGACGAAACTTTGGGGTTCGCGTAATCTTTTAAAAGAAGAATTTGTTACGTTGTCTGAGATGACAAAACTTTAGCACTAAAAATTTTCCTTTTAAGCATATACTAGCTGTTACCCGTGATTTCGTCTGCGATGAATTCAGTTTGTTGTGTTCCCTGGGGAACTCATTAAATTCGGGATAGAAAGTATCTGTAGTATTGGTAGGGAACAGGGATGTCTTCACACGAGTATAATACAAGACAAGTATGATAGATGCTTCTCTGATTTGATGCAGAAATATTATCACAATCGTGTTGGGAATTCCTTTAAATTCTGGGCTGCAACTGAAATATACAACTAACTATACTCATACATAAGCTTTATCAGTACATGTCTGTATTAGTCTTTAATATTTTGCTTGCATATACTTAAGGTAAGATGCATATTTATGGCACTTGCTTACATGTAAGTGGTTTACAGTCCTACTCGTACTTGTTGGTCTAGCATGTATACCAGCAATTTGAGCTTTGAAAAATCTTTGACCACATTAACCAACTATTCTACTTTCTACTCTTTATTCAATGTAGAATGATCATTATTTCTATAGGCACGTAACTTGGACAGAAGTCCAAGTTGTGCACGGCAACTTGAAGAGTTGAAAAGCCTGCTTCTTACCATCATATCATCATGTAAGGCGAAAATCTCAATCGATATTCGGGAAGTTCGGAAAAAACAAGATTACTCAAGTACGCAACCGAAGATGAAATACGACTTCCAGCCCGCATTAAAACTATCGCAAGAAAATGCGCCTCATAATAAACGAAACGCGAGGCATTTTCGGCGAAATCGTTTAGACAATTTATTTAAATTACTTTCCTATGCTAATCCGCTTCGTGTTGCAAATATATTCTTCACGAAAAAAGGAACGCGAGCCGTAGGCATTTCGGATCGATGAATTGCCTCGCCTCAAGATGTGTTGTGGAAGCTGGATGTTCAACAGAAAAACATGATACTGCAAGCCATTACGCGGGCTACATCGTAAATAATCGTTTTAGCTCCGTAAATAAATAAGCGTATAGACTGGGTCCGTACGAGCGCTATCTGATCCAACCGCTGAGGATGTAGTAAAGCCTTGGAAAACGCTGTTTAAGAGTCGAGATACGGGCATAACGCAGCTCGGGCATAAGTTTTGCGGCGCGTGTTAAAAGATAATGAGTGCGGATACAACTTATAAGAAATAAGACGTTGCGTATGCCCATTTTGTAAGGCATTATTTACTTATCTCACAGAGACGCGTAGCTTAATCTCGTTCGGCCGTTTTAACTTGTATAGGCGAGTTTGGACGTCGTGTTTTACTGAGGCGTGCGATAAACTTCAAAACGCGAGACATTCTCACTCCTCGGAAATACGGAACTTTCTAATAGGCAAAGACCAAATCCAAAGTGTTTTATGAAGTGCCTCCTCCGAAATTAGATTTTAGGTTATTCGTCCGCTTCTCAGCAATAAGAACTTGATTTTCCGACCCTAACTCGTGAATGGTAAGTAAGGGAGCTCAGCAAAGTATCGAATACCTAATCCACGAGTGTTCGGAACACAGAACACTGTAACAAATGACGAGATGTATATTTTGAATGAAACGCTGACGGGAAACAAACTCGATCGGACTCTGCCTATCGGTTGTGAAACCGGAGCGAAGTTTTCGGAACATTAATTAGAAATAGCAGACGGTACATTAAGAAAATCAAAATCAATCAACGCCAGCCGGTGTCGTAAAGCGTTTTCAATTATCGATTCTTTCTGTTCCTTCAAACGTGATGATCCGAGTTGTCTGCGGAAGATGGACACCCACATATCGCTTCTATACGATTGCTCGTACATGCGACTTGTTAATAAACAATCGCGTTGGTGGACAGAGAAACAAACTTGATCGTTCTCATGATTGCCACACCGCTCCAATCGAATACATAGCTTGAAACAATTAGGATATTGATTATGACAAGCAATACTTTAATTGGATTCCGTGCTGAGAGTTGCCACTCGTTATTTGTGAGGAGATTGATCGTATCTCCGAATGCGTTAGAAGAATGTGGGTCGAATTATTTGTCCGTGATAATCATTCTTATGAAGTTCAGGTGGCAATTAGTCGAACCGTTCGGATACTCTTGTGTGAAATGTAAACGAATACATTTTGACGAGGCGTGATGTTATTTTTATGACACAACAAATTATATTTTTTGTTTAGCAACATTAGGAATATCCGTAAATATACTCATCATTACAGCTCATATACGTCCCCATCGAGGCCTAACCTAAGTTAAGGTGTTCAGGCCTTAGTCGACCTCGCTGGCCCAGTGCGGATTGATTGACTTCACATACACTTTTGAATTTCTTCGCAGATGTAGGTATACGGGTTGCCTCACGATGTCTTCCTCCACCGTAGGAGCGTCAGATACTTAAATGTACATATGAAATTTGAAAAACGAAAAAACACATTGTTATTTGGCAGGATCGTACCCCAGACCTCCCGATTAATTAAATACTTTATTATTCGAAACGTATTCTTGCAAATCGTTAACAGCAAAGTGAATAGAAGCTATATCTTAATTTACTTCTCACCCGCTCGGGAAATACACCCTAGCATAAGACGAATCACCTGCGTTAACAATCCTAGACTGCGCTTACAGCAGTTTACGGTAAAAGGCAAACACGATCTAATCTTGGATCGGATTGAGAGAGCGAGCTTAAGGCAATGCATCACCTGGCTTCCGTTGCAGCGAACGATCTTGATTCCTTCCCTAATGTACCTCCCACGTCCAACACACGTGAGTGATGCTGCCATTTGTAAGAGACCCCCTTCTTTCACCGCCTCCCGAACAATAGTGGACGTGCCTGTGAAAACATTGAGATTCTTCAGAGCTCCACCTATGTTGGTTCAAACACATCTCCACTTGGGATGTTTGACGTTTCACTGATAAGATGGGCTGCTGACCGTTTGACACCTACGCCGGCTACCGAATATCGATTCATTGTTCACACGCGCATTTGACTATCGCTGTTACGTAATTTTAATGATTAACGTTGTTTTCTATTCTAATCATTTTGCTATTGAGTCCGAAAATTCGTTATAGATTATAACATTATTCTAGTTCTGAGATGATGATTTGTTAATACCTAAAAAATACTGGTTTTACCTAGGAAAATTTTTCACGTTTCCCGAATCGCGAAAACAATTTCACGCCGCCATAATAATATACCAGAGCATTCGCAATAGCTATCAATCCGTAAGAGCAACAGACAATCAATAATTTAGATAAGAAAAGTCATTCCGAGGTGCCGCTACCAAATATTCCTCACATATTCAAAGCGCCGTACATAGGAATCCACATCGACGCCGATCGGAGATAAGGTAGATAGCAGCGCTTTTATGCTACCCTTAAAGGGGCGCTTCAGCATTTTCTTGACAATATTTAGTCACAAGCCCAACCGCTATCAAAGCACACCATTTGGCAGCGAAAACACCCCTCAAAAATATAGCGTACAGTACACGTAACTGAATACAAACTCCTTTTTGCAACAATGCTATTGGTAGGGGAACTCCTGCATTCGTATAATATTTCGTATGCGAAAAAAGGGTTTCGGATTGAATTTAAATCGTGAGCCGCTTCCTTTACGCGAAAATAAGTTTTCCGTTACAGCTACGAGTGCTTTACTACTTTTTGTTGGGCGCTATAAAAGTTTCTGATGCTGCCAAGTTTATGAATAGAGAAAGAACTCTAAACCGTCACTGGATACAAAGAAAAGAAAATGCGAGGATCTCATCGGTTCCGATGAGGGGCTGAATTGTTACTAGTTTAATACTCGGTTGTTCCTTTTGTTTGCCTCCATAATAATTTGTGTTTATTCACAAAGTAACAGAAACAATAATGTTTTGATGTATTTATTACAGTGGTGCGAGGAGCTTTTGTCGAATCGAGATAACGAATATAAGCGCGTTTTTTAGAACAGCCACATGGTTGGGTGTAAGGAGAGGTGTATTTAAATTTTCTCCGAATTCATTGCGATGTTCGCATGTTTCAAAGATGAGCTCGCGCCGGCATTTTGTGACATTAGGCTCCATTGGTTTTGAATGTGTATCGTATCCGAACATCCAACATTTTTATATAGATAAGCAAATGAATTGGAAAGCTTTTGTGTTTTGAAATATTTGAAAATTTTCTGTATCCAAGTATAAACACGCAATCTGTTTCAGACACATTTAATTACAAGGGTTGGTTGAATGTTAATTTCAAATATTTGCTATAGGGTAATATAATGAAGAGTTGTGATTTACGGTATGATTTTCATTGTGAATAAAAAGTAATAAGGTGCTTATTTATTTCTTCTTTAGCTTTTATGAATATTTTAAATCAATGAAATATTTACGTAACCAGTTTGAATCACGTGAATAGTTGCATAATTACTATAATATTGGCATTCATTTTTTAACATAATTTTTTTGTCGATTCGGTATAGGCCATATTTTCAGCGAAAGTGCGACATCGTCGTGGTATTGTGGTTTAGATTTTTTTTATTTTACAATTATTTCGGGACTACCTGACCGATTGGAATATCAAAAAACGCGTCTCGATAAGGGCTAAAAAATGAAAAATAAAGTTTGTAATTGTAATTTCAAAGAATGGAGTTTGAGCAGGGAAGATTTAACATAATTTTTGAAAATTATTTTATTCAGAATTTGAATGCTGCAGAACTTAGTCAATTTACAGGTAAATTAAATTTTGTTTCATACGTATGCACATTTTTCAAAAAACATCTGTTTATGATACTCCAGCATGCGTAGATTGCGTTGCCGAAAATTCATCATCATCATCAACAGCTCATATACGTCCCCACCGAGGGGCTCGAGCCTACCCTAAACTAGGGCGCTTAGGCCTTAGTCAACCACGCTGGCCAAGTGCGGGTTGGTCGACTTCACGCACAACCTGTTAAGAAATTCTTTCTTCACAGGTGTGTGGAGGTTTTCTCACGATGTTTTCCTTCACCGTAAAAGCGTCGAATAAACGTACATATGAATTCAAAATTTGAAAACACATTGGTACGTGGCGGCCTTACGCACAACGCCAACGAATCAGAAAAAAATATCTGATATTTAAAATTGGTTAAGTTTAAATATTATTTTTTTCTGATTTCTATGATCATAAAATAAAGAGCGAATTTCCAAGACTACTTAAGAGAAAAAAGTTGTTAACAAAGGACTTGTTAGTTTTTAATATTTCCTAATTATGTGTCTGAAAGTGATCTTTTACTAAAAGTTCTAAAAATCTGTTGTACATGTCTCTTTAAAATGAATGCAATGATGTTGCTTAACCATTGATTTCATTCTGAAATAAAGAATTCATTTTAAATTTTCCTTTTAAAAATTTAAAAATATTTAAATTATATTTAAAAATAAATGTTTTCTTTCTTTCTTTCTATTTTACTTGTGTAAATAAGAGTAAATAGCGAGCTAAGATTAGTCTTAGTTTAAACCGCCACTGGTTTAAACTAAGACTAAGCTTAGACCTTATTCTGTGATAAGACGGATCGTGTCAGATATAGGATAGATAAAAATAACTTCATTTATTAATCCCATGTCACTAATAAAATCCGTCTTACACCCCTTCCACTCAGAAGAACCGTGAAATATTTTGGCAATTAAGCCTCCGGTTGTATTAAAGAAGTCTGTGGAGTGAAAAATTAATTAAAATTTAAGCCTTTCAGTGTTCCCTGCGCGGCACTGGCAAAATAAAAGGGTGGCAGGCACACATTTCAGTGAGCAACTAAAGATCAACCGTGTTAGATAATTTGGACGGGCTTATGCGGTGTGCGGATGAGAGGATTAAAATTTCATTCGCATTGACATAACCGGGAAATGTCACTTCAAATATCGGCCTTTTTAGCATTCTGCCGTAAATCGTCGTGACGTGCTGACGCTGACGTTGAACTTTCATTGTTGAACTTCAGATTTATTGCGCAAGGGAAAATATTTGACATATTTTTAGGATAATGAATAAGCTTTTTGCTTCACAAGTCAGTACTGCCTCTCACTTGACTCACATCTTATTTATGATAAAAACATTACATTTTCAGCGTTTGTTAGTCACAATTAATGCGCGAGGTGTGTTAGCAAAAACACTAACAAAATCTATTTTTTAAGTTCTCATATATGCAAAACGGAAATGAATACACACTTTCTAACTTTGGCGTAAGCGTTTACGAATTTGTAACAGGTTTTAATGAATTATTTTAACGAATTAGTGCACAATTTGAGTTCAAAATCGGTAAAATAACTTTCGTGATATCTCTATGAGCACTATACAACAATCTTCCCTACAATGAATAAAATATAGCATTTTATTAAAAATAAACTTTAAAAATCTATATGTAGACAGTTCAAATATCTGGCTCTGGTTATGTTACATGTGAGTAAATGTTATATCTATCTATCTAAGAAATAGAACAAATCAATTTACATATTTGTAAATCATGCACATCGTCAGAGAAACCGAAAAATGGACTGAGTCTTTACAGCTCAACGCCGACTTTAAACAAGAGAACAATAATTGCATTCAAAATCGAGATGTATGGACAGATACGGCGCGGGTATTTTCACTAATTAAGGCTCGACATGCGCCCGGCAACAATTAAGGGGACCGATCCTCGATAAATACGATCAAAGTTTGATAGTCAGCGCGGCGATAGCGGCGAGGGTCTGAGACTTACACCTTATAAAGGACATTGTTGTCAAGAATTCAGCGGGCCCTCATCTTGCTCACCCAACTTTGATACAACTTTAGATTGAGGTTGAGATATATAATGTAAAAAACGTAACGCCGAGTTATTACAGCTGTTTCAACTTTTTTTTTTTCTTCTCGCGGGGAACTGCGCAACCGCACCGTACCCACCGTTGGCTAGACGGCGAGCGTATGTAGGGTTCACCCGGCAGAGTGCCAGGCCTACCCACTAAAACCCCTCGGTGTTCTCCCTGCCGGGCTTGGCAGTGGCCTGCTATGACCCTCTGCGGACGTCGCAGAGGGTCATAGCAGGCCACCGCAATCGGCCACCGTTCGGGGGGAGAGGCACTCTGCCCATACCGGGGCTCCGTAGAGTGCCATTGACCGTATCACCCCATGATACAGTCGACGGCACGCCGATCCTGGCCCTCCCACGTTAGGGAGGACCCGTCCAAGTGCAGCTGCGGCGGCACACAACCGTGGAGTGAGGAGCTTGAAGTGCTCCTCAAATCTCTATCGGGGATCCAAAACCAGGCCGAGGTACTTAAAGTGTGTCTCGACCGGTATGCGGACCCCCTCCACTCGGACACGGAGCCCCGGTGAGATCCTGCAACGGAAGGCGTGGAACATTATGGCCCTCGTTTTGTCGAGAGCCACGTCCAGGCCCAGGAGGCGGATGCGTCGGACGACGAGTGAAGCACCGACCGACCAAGTACAGAACCCTGGGGCACACCCGCCGCCATTGCACACGAATGGACGCGACCATCCGGCCCCTCGTAGAGGATTGTCCTACCGTCCAGGTAATCCTCCACAAGAGTGCGGAGGTACGGAGGCACCCGGGCAGCTGTTACAACCTGTGTAAAATAAACAGGTGTAACGCGAAGAGGCATTAATATTAATAGATTTTAATTTTGCATAAAATTGATAATTAAATTGAAATATTGATAACGCAATTCGGTTACCGAGCGCTTATTTAGGCCGGCAGCTTCAACTGTGTGGGTCTCTTTTGTACAAAGTTATTGTTTTGGCTTCACTTACTAAAAGGCACGTATATGAACATAAAAATTAAGAAATCTTTGCAGATTTAGTAACAAATGGACATTTATTACAAATAACGCTAAGGCTTTATTTACTTTTAAAAGCCACGTGATGAACATCCAAATTTGGAAATCTACCGATTTTGTGAAAATTGGTCATTTATCTATACTCATATTATATAGAGGACAGATTTGATTGTTTGTTTACATTGAATAGGCTCCGAAACTACTGGACCGATTTAAAAATTCTTTCACATTTAGCATCCTACACAATCCCCAATGAACATAGGCTACAAAATTATTTTTCCCGCGGGAAAATATAAAATTCCCACAGGAATACAAAAATTACGCGGGCGAAGCTGCGAGCGGCAGCTAGTAACAAATAAAGCTTAGGCTTCACTCACTGTTAAAAGCCATGTATGATTAACCAAATTTAGAAATCTTTGCAGATTTTGTGAAAATTGCTCGTGGTTGTGACTTTGTATTTTCTTTAAAAAACAAACAAATAAATTGAAAAACTTCCAAATTCAAAATCAATACAAAAACAAATATTAATTCAAGATTCGAACTTTGGATGAATAAAAATAATGGATTGAAATTTAAGGGTATTAATGTTATTTCGCATCTGTTATATTTTGTGTACTTATGTTAGGAACTCTGAATCAGGTCCTTGGTCTATCAATTATTTAACGAAACTTGATCACCTGTTATTTTTATGATGATAACTAACTAAGCCCACATATCTGTCATTATCTTAAGAATAACATTAAATATTCAAATATAAATTATATTCTAAATTCTAAACTAGCTGTGCCCGCGACTTCGTCCGCGTGGAATAGTAACTTTTGGCAGTATTTTAATTTTTGTAGGCATTTTTTTTAAGATCTTGATAAAGATTATTTTTATTATATGAGTATTTTTATTTTTGTAGGCATTTTTTTAAGATCTAGCCTATGTTATACCTTATATAATTAGCTATCTATTTGTGAAACTCTCGTCAAAATCGGTCCAGCCGTTCCGGAGATTAGCGGGAACAAACAGACAGACAGACAAAAAAAATTTATTCGTTTTTGTTATTGGTACCCGATATACATTCATACCCATTTAGTATAAAACTTGTTATTATGACATTACAAACAGACACTTCAATTTTATTTATTTGTATATATATAGATATTATATAACATACCGTTCGATGTAATGAATACAAAGACAATAATGGAACGTAAATATTCTTTTCTTAGGAACGCTTGGAGGTATCGGTTGATATCAGTTAGATATGTCTACGGAAGCTATGAGTATATTTATCTTTTATATAAACACAAAAAATATGAATGGGGTTGTCATGGTATACCACTGTTTATTTCTTATTATTTTATTAGCCAAAATGCAAGATTTCATACAACAAATAAATACAAATGATTACTACTATTAGTATCAATCATCTTCACAAATATTACATTGGAATGTATGTATGATCATTTGACATCATTTTACATCACAAATAAACAAAGTGATATCGAATATAAATATTTAGGCAAATGGGACACAAATTAAAACTAAACTACTGAAAAGCTTCTAAAATAGTCTATGAAAAAGACACCATCTACATGGTGATCGAAAATTACAAAACGTGTTAAAATTTCAGGATTTTAGGATTTTACCTCAGAACTTTATATACAGGTTCTGAGTAATATCTCAGGGGCAATGCTTTGTCTATGTATCGCAAATGAGTATAAATTAGCACAAACTAAATATATCAAGCAACCTGCATACATCTGCGAAGAAATTCAATGATGTATGTGAAGTCGACCAATCCGCACTGGGCCAGCGTGGTTGATTAAGGCCTAATCACCCTAACATAGGGTAGGCTCGAACCCCTCGGTGGGGACGTATGTGGAGCTGTGATGATGATGATGATGATGAAATATATCAACTTGAAAAACGTTTTTTTTTAATAATTCGTAACTTTAAAATAAGTACTATACAAATATTTTTAAGGCATGTAACAGGTTCGTTTTATGCACGACCTCGTAAATTGCACTGTCAAAACACGTATTGTGTATAGCTGATTTTGTAAAATTAATATTTTAAAAATTGTAAATAGAATAGTGATAACAAATATTTTAGAGCAATTATTAGGAAAGGCATTTTCTTCCTTTTCAAAAATTTTCGTACAACAATAAAAAAATTCAAACCAAAACTGTTTAAAAGTACCAACTAAGAAAATTTATTTTTTAAATATTTTGTTATTCATTTTCTTTAATTAATATATATTGATTGATTTATCCTTGAATCAGTATATTCATCTTTTAACTGTTTTTAACACGCTAGCTCATAGATCTATTAATTACTGTTGTAAAAACCAAAAGTCGACGACCTCAAGCGAAGCGTGTATAATTTTTTTATTTTATCTCGTTAGGAACTTTATTGTTCATAACTAACTCAGAGGTAAATTAGCAAAACGATATATATGCTGTAACATAGAATTAACGCTGGCTTACCAGTCTTGTTTTTATACAACTTTTGTCAAACACGTAGGTTATCTACCTGATTGTAGGTTAACTACATTCGGTTATAGGTAGTACATATTGTGGTTCCTGTGAAAATCTACAACCTAAATGTACGTTACCACTTGTCACATCAGATGTCAAGTCACAGTTCCCAGTAATGTTTACTACCTGTGCCTGCCCTTCAAACCGGAACATAGCAATGCAAGCACCGCTGCTTGACAGTAGAACTACAAAGGTACCCGACTCTGATACATAGTCTCCCTCTGGATTCAAAGCCTTTTTTATAGCTTCTTGTACATCCAAAACAGATATAGGCGAAAGGATTTTATCTCAGCATCTTAGAACATTCGATACCAATCCTCGTGTTCTCTTACCGTAGAGCTGAAATATCTGATATTGATTCAAGATCCCTCTCAGGTTTCCTTATGAGAAAAATTTCGCCATGAAAAGCGACTGAGTATAATACAATTTCACAGTAAATTAATATTCAAATGCTGAGGTCTTTACTCGTCTGAAATCTCACAGCCCGCCCTCGTAGCACGCTCGGCTATAGCCGGAAATTACGTTCTTAGAATTATAAGCCACTATTACCAAGCTAAGCGCACGCTTACCATTTTTAAATTCCGAACGCGGCGAAATTCAGAACAAAAGAAAAACGCAAGCAGTCCCCGATTAAGGGAAGCTTAACCCTTTTAGCGTCACTCTTATACAATGCAGAAGTTTGAACGAAAAAGTCATTTAAACGCGCTATTTAACCCCCGCGGTAATCGTAACACAAACAATGGTTGAGAAAAGTAATGTTGAATTCCGGTCGACAAATTAGACGACCTTTTTAGGGAGGGCGCTTAAAATAACAGAAAGAACTTTCGCAGTCCCGATTCCGGTGCCGGATTACTCGCAGGCGAGTGAGCGCCTGTCGCGGTGGTTTGTATCGGAAAAGAGATGTTATTCAATTTAACGCCGTAGCCTAAGAAGGTCAATGGGACATCGATTAAAATTGCAACACATTTACAAGAGAATGTTGAACTCACTTAAAATTTTATCTATCAACTCTCTGATAATCCGTAACTAGGAGATCGATTGAAAAGATATTTATGTGTTAAATTATATAATTGCATTCTCTTCTTCTTCACGGTTCTCTCAATGTTGAGGATCGCGACCACAGACAATACGTCTTCAAGATATGCGATCTTTGGACGTCTGTACCGCGTCCCGCCAATGCCTTACTTGATGTTATCTGACCATCTCGCTGGTGCTCTACCTCTGGCTCATCTACCTTCGATTTGGTCCACTCTAAGTAGTATTTCAAGACTATGCAACGCAACCACATAATTTACCCGAAAAACCCTCCCGACATATGGTAGAAATCCGAGTTGTGATGTTTATCTCCCGGAGTATAGACTCATTGGTTCTCATTATTGTCCATGGTATCCTTAGCAGTCATCGCCAATACCACATATTAAAGGCCTTATCTTACTGATTCCATACAAGAAGATCGAGAATATATCTCGCTCTCGAGAAATATAGTGAACCTGATTCAAGATTTCTTACGACTTTATCACTATCTGAACGCTATTTCACGCTAAAAGTTCCTTTTCAAAATCTCTAAATCTTGAAAATGTATATCAGAATGGCCCTTCAATACTGAATTTTCAGGTGATCCCAAAGTAAAATCATTGTTACCATTAAAACGCCCCTTCATTGAGATATTGGGGCTCCAAATCGTTTTTCAGATATTAATTCCTAGCAATCGTAAAAGTTATTTTCATGGTGCCCTAAAAAGTTATGGCCTCATTCACGGGGATATATACTTCTTGCGGAGTTTATCTGGTATCCGTTTTGTCTACAAGCAGGATTTGGATATCTATGCCAATATAGCAATAACAGTATTGGCTTATTCTTTATTAGGGTTTGAATCGGCACATCGCGTGAATATACTCAAGACATTACTATAAAATACCATCCTTTATTGGATTTTCTTTATGTTTATTGTTTGTTTCCATGACCATAATATAAAATCTGGTGATCGTTTGTATTTATTTACTTAATAGACTTACATATTTTCGTGCAAATCTCTAAAAGCATGTCTTCGAATCTAGGAATTTTCTACTTGAAACATACTTACAAGGAATATCTTCCTTTTCGTGCATAGGTGAGGCATTTTAGCGTGTAGATAGGCGTGTATGGGTTTTTATATCTTTAACAGCCAATGACTATTAATTGTGAAACACTCAGGCTAGTTTACATTCCAAGAGGCCAGGAAGAAATCATTCATTGCGATAAGGCTACCAATTGTACAACGGAATAAAGTCATATACTTTTATTCTCGTTTTGTGTGAAGAATATTATCTAGGTATTTATCGAAGACTTAAGATATAAGTGAGCTAAATAACAGAGTTGAAGGAAAACGATCCTTATTGACAAAGATCGAGGTAGCTTTGCAAGAAGATGATTTGAATAAGGACGCACATAATCAAACTGAGTGGAAACTGCAGATTTGGAACGCTGACCTCAAGTAGATATTAGGACCAAGGTTTAGCGAGAAGAATGAAACGAAGTCATTTCTAAAGATATATTCGACACGAAATGTACCTGCCATAAAATACTCTTTGAGTAAAAGTATCGATTGCAAAGTATTGAGTATAAAGGTTTCAGGAACAAAAGGTACAACAAGTCAGTAACAAAAGTACTCAATACCACGAATTATCGATATATTTTTCGTGTATTAGCGGTTGGTAATTAAAAATTCTTTTTTGAACCGGTAGACCAATAGCGCAGTTAAAAACGGCCATATCTAAACACACTTAATTTCATAACTAATTATAATTTTTCGCCACTTAATTACCGAGATTTTATCTATTATATTACCAACATTAGTATTTACTGTAAGCCCAGCGTAATTTTCCTCCGTTCAAAGTGGTTTTTTAACAAAAATATTGGAAGTAAAACACACAAATCTCGCAAATGCGAGTCGAAGCGTACAAAACTCTCCTATCAACAGCGGCCATTCCAATTCGTGTCGAGAAATTATTTCTACTTTTTTCCCCTACGCGCCGCGGACGCGATTGCGTGAGGTTTTATAATACAAGTTTGATGATATCTTTTTATTTTTATTTCGAGTAACAAGTCGACAACAAGCGGAATCGAGACAATAAAGCATCTTTCAAGGCTGATGAGACGAGAGTAATGATTATTGCTTACGGTTGTTGGGCCGACCGCTTCTGGTCAGTTTCATCTGTAATTTGGTGTCTACGTGTTGTTATAGATTGTAGTGGGAAACGAGTGCATTAATTTGGTAATAGATTTCGAAATTACTCGAATGTGAAATATTTATTTGTAAAGTTTATGAAGTGTAAAAATTCACTAAAATTTATAAATATGTTATCAAATCACGCCAGATAGTGATAAAACATAGAAAAATAAAGAATTGCTTATTTGTATTTTTTATAATTTAAATATAGTAAACGTAAGTACATTAAGCTTATTCCGTGATGGTTAGATATCATTTAACACCGACATACATACCTAAATTCTATTCAATGCTATTCTTTGGGTGGTGGATTCCGCCAACTTCAAGTATTCCGCTTAGATTTTTGTTGCAATATTAACTCTGCCGTTTCAAATGACATCTTTATTTACTTTCTGAAGGCTAAGCTTAGAGAGCTAAATATGTACCAATTCTAGCACACTACCTTAAGCTCAAACCTTTGAAAGCTTTGAATGTTTCTGACAAAATTATTAGGTACCACACTATTAGCCATACAGTCCAACGCCTTTGATCTTTTCGTAAGTGCCGACAGCATCACGCATGCACGACAGCCCTCAAGAGTACTACGCATTGATCAAGACGGTTACGTCGCACTTCTGTATTATTAATACTCTGTGTTTCACTGTGAAATTGCGCCGTACGCCTTAATTTAGCTCAGTCCGTTCATGACCGAGGTCAATGTCAAATTTACAGGTTATAACGTAGGTACTCAAGTTTGATATTCCATAACTACCATTCTGACACTGTTAAGCTTTTACGTGGAACTATGTTGGGATTAGCCGTTACATTGAGAGGGGACAATCTTTCTCCTTTTACGAAACTCGCCTCACGACGGCGCGGCGTGCGAATCGTAAAAGGCAGTGCAGACGCGGATTTCAGATTATCCCCAGCAACATACGTATGTGGGTGTTTACAATGTAATTAGTTGCTACGTGCGGCTGATTCAAACAATGCTAATTTAAATAACTGGAGTTTACAATTTATGCAATTGATTTGATCAAGATTAAAAAAGAAAACGTTATTGGAATAAATAGCATTAACTTTTTATTCGCAAAAATGGGTGCTCATTTAAAATTCTCTAACAAACTATATTTTTAAGAGCGTGAGTTTTATGAGACTGACATTTTTGATTTTAAAATTAACAGTATTCAGCGCTCTTGGAACTTTATCAGATAAAGAATAATAATAGTACTACGTACAGATGTTGCACTCCTTTGATCTTGGAAAAAATCTACATTTTTAATAACTAAACTTTGAGCATCCAAGCTGAATCACACCTTAACGCCACGGGTAAGCGTATGTTATTAATTAGTAATTCCTCCCTTCGCTACTAGCTCGAGCAACAGGGTTGTTGCTGATGTTGAATAATCAAGCGTGCGCAAGAAAGCGCGCGAAACTTTGCTATACACCTGTGCCAAGGACTGCGTCATTACAGAACAAACAATAATAATATACTCCGAGCTGAGCGCGGCAACCCTGCTGCTTTTTGTAGTGTGCGGGGAACGGTAGGTACTTATATTCTACCTAAGCGCGGAGTAACACAGGCACAGAAGATATAATAGTACTCTGTAACAGAGGCCTGCCTCTGGTAGAAATAAATGAAAAAAACTTAAAATAGAAGAAATCGATACACGAAAAAAATTGGCTCGGACAAGACGAATCTGCGTCTACAGAAAACCGTATTGACTCCGTGACCAAATAGTTAACGAGTTAAACTGTATGTAGGTATTTGTCAAATTTAACTAAATAAACGGTACAACCAGTTCGAATTCCTCAACTACCTGATATCATCATAAAATAAGAGTCACGATAAGTTGCCGCCACAAGGCCATTTGAGGTTCAAAAAATTTGTGAGGCTAGTGAACATTCGGCGCTACCCAGTATACGTACTGATTAGTATGGGACGATGTAATGGCGGCTTGGATGTTACGCCGTATTACTTTAATCGTCATCAACAGGTGTAACGTCAGCAAGAGAGTTGTGAATATTAAACATTAATTATTAAGTCTAATAAATATTATTATTTCGTGTGTTTGTGTGGACTATGGACCTTTCAAAAATAACAGTACTAGTTTATAATTTGATAAACGTATATTTATATTAATTTGAGTACATTCCTTGATTGCTTTGTAGGTCATAAAGCCAACCCTAGGTCAGGCCAAGGTGTTTGGGAAGGTACGCAAGTATATACTATTTTCAGATATAATTACATACTTATTGCATTATATGATATTAAATTTAAGTAACACGATAATTATAACTGAATACATATACATAGTCCATACTATCTTGGGACTTTCTCTCTCTAAGAAATAAGGGTTCTTTAAGTATTTTTTGATTTTTAAATATGTGCAAGAAAAATATACGCTGCTACTAGGTACATCGCTTGTATTAAGAAAAATATTTGTTATAATATCACATATTATTTTCTCAATATATTTAGATATTCAATGACAATCATATTTATCTATACCTTGAGCCGATAATATTCCACTTGAAATCTAATGCAATTTATTGAAACTATCTTTTTTGCTGGCGGTACTCTAGCCAACGGCCGCGTCAAATGTTACAGATGATTGCATTACATAAGTCATCATCATCAACGTATTTTGTGAATAAGTCGCAGCAAGGACGGTACTCTGGGCTTTAGGGATCCGTGAATGAACAACGATGAATATTTAGGAGGTATTTATCATTAAAGTGGTTAGTTATTACTTATTATGTAGATTTTTCAACTATCAATAAAACAAAAAGGTGGAAGCGAGCTTCATCTAATCCTTCAATCCTTTTCCTAGAATTGTCGAAATATATTAAAATTTCTGTATGAAGTCATATAGATGTGAATATTAGTAATAATTAGGAATGTTGTGAAAATAAATTATTTATATCAAGGTCTTAATATATATCTTTTATAAATTAGTAACTTGATCAAAAAAATAATGAACTAAATAAAATAGCACATTCGTGTACTACAGGACTTTAACCCTTACTGAGATACAATTACTGAGATACTTACTGAGATCAATTATTAAAAAAAATACTTCTTCTAATAACAAACTTTTAGTACTCGTCAATACGAATCAAACGAGCCCAAACTCAATGGGGTTGTGTCGTTTTATTGCCGAGTTCCTATGGCCACCTTCCAGCTAGATCAGCTCCATGTCATCATGATATTGTCATGCGATATAGTTACATATGCATGCAAAATTTTAGCTCATTCGGAAACCGGGAAGTGGGTGAAATTTGACTTGCAAGATTTCATAACAGACACCGGGGAAGGTAAAAGTAAATAAAACTTTGTAAAAGAAAGGTAACATGTTCAATCCAGGCTATATAGTCAGCTCTTTGTGTAGGCCAAATTTCGTCTAGATTTATTCGGCCGTTCTTAAGTAAGCGGTAAAAAACTAACCTCAGAACATTTAATAATATTACATATTATACAGTAGCTACTTATATTTAAGCTGAATTCTGAGTACAGATATATTACAATTTGTATATAACTCATAATGTAAAAGAGCAATACATTTGGTCACGTAAGCGCCCCAAATTCATTATAGGTAGTGGTAAACCGTTCTCAGGACATATTACACGGGCGAAAACATTTAACAAATGGATTTTCTGTGGGCCGTATATGTAGGCGTGAAATAATATTATCACTGGACTTTGCTGAGGTTTGCGCAAACGAAATTACTTTCGCAAAATAAAAGCGTGTTATGAGTTGCGTGACTTAAGTTGTAATCATCATATTAATTTATTAAGTTTTGATTCGCAATAAAAAATTAACTTGGTTAATACTTTTTACTAGCAGAAAAGGTTTTTTCAGCCTTGGGCAAATACATATTAAGAAACTGTCTTATGTTGGAAAACTATGTCAGTCTGAAAACTTTATATTCTATAAGCTCAGAGATCTGCTTCAACCAACTTGCAGATGATGTTTAGTCTTTATAATCTCTTATCCTCGAAGCAATGTTGGATCGCTTGGAATTCACTAAACGAATTCTTGGCATATAATATTCAGAGCAACGAAAGCGGCTGAAGACATTAGGGATGCTCTACAAACAACATGCACTGTATATTAATGATAACAGAACATGTTCACTATAGAGATATAGAGTTCACTATATTAAATCATTGAAAGATTTGTCGTGGTCGCTGCGTTCAAGATTTAGGATACGCCTAAAGGCGTACTTAATTAAACATCAGTAGGTAAATTATTACCATTGACCTACAAACAAATGGACGTCGAGTCTTATACAAATGTGTCCAAAATATTCCAAAATGTCAATGCATGTATAAACTATTTAAGTCATATTGACATTACTGTTGTGTTCAATTTCTCATACTGAATTTGAATCTTGGATCTGACTTTGTTGGGCCACTTTTGGAGCATCGGTGCGAAGTCTCCCAGGCGGTCGCATGCGACCGGTGTGACGTAACGTTAGGAAACATTTTATAAATACCCTCACGAAAAATAAAATTTCACAAAGACAACATATACCTATTTGACAACCAAAGCATATTTTTCATTCTGTAAAAAGCAATGTATTAATTTATAAATTTTCTTTCTTGAGGGTATTTTTCAATTATTACATAGCGTAAAGCCACACCGGTCTCATGAGACCGGTTAGAAGCTGACAGGTGTATTGTTTGTAGGTCAATGTAAATTACCTGACGTTTAAGGAAACGCACCCTCTGTCAAAAAGTAGGTACTATCATGTGTGCGTATCCTAAACGTCAGTCGGTAATAATTTTACCAACTGATGTTTATCGATACGCATCCCTGAATGTAATGTATGCGTCAAGGTGTATCCTAAATATGTCTTGCGATAACACAGCATTTTTGTCACTGTTGAAATCCAGACATGATGTGAGCATTATCGACAGAACTGTCGTGATTGCTCTAATGCAATATTAGGGTACGCATACTTAGACTTCTGGACTGACCGACTGCAAACGCCAACTGTAAGCTTTCTCATCTGCATGAGTATTGCATGTCAACTGTACAGTTAGCTCGCAGGTAGTTTAGTCGTTGGAGTCACCCACCAATTGCGCATCGATTGCAATCAGGCTACACGGTTGGTTGACGATTACATTGCAGCCGTGCTAATTGCATGCAAACTCGGTACAATGCAATATCGGAGTGCAGTTCAAATGCATTCCGTTTGTACGCAACCCAAGGAGTATACAAGCGTAAACCAAATTTTGCGTACATCTTATGACGTATCATGTGCTGTGTTCCAAATTTGAAATCATTATATTTTTTTGCACACAACAGAAAGGCTCTTGGTCTTTATCTCAAATCATGGTAAGTAACGATAAGGCCAAAGAGTGAGAGTGAGTTTCACTGGACTCCTCAACAAATCTATCTTTCCTCTAATTATCACATTATTCAATTTTTATAATTGCGACATACTTAGGTAAGACTGTGGTAGCTAACCAAGCGGACTCAAAGCCACTAACCACTAAACAAACCAAACAAAAAGCTATTGTCCCGTGAGGAATCGAATCTCGACGTTCAGATCATAATCGAGTGGTCTTCAACCAAACAACCAGGGTTTTTAGTGTGCGGATACAGGCTTACAGGAATTCTATATAGTTCAGATCTTAGGTTCTGGTTAATTTGGAAAGTTACTGCCCACTGTACTATTTCTCTCTCTCTCTCTATTCTCTCACATACATACAAAGATGAGACTGACATTAATCGATACGGAGCGAGATCAAGTGCACGGCTCACCATGATGGCTGAGTAGGGTTTCTCAAAGTGGGGTACGCTAACTACCTACATAGTTAGTGCTTTTGACGGTGGGGGTTTCGCGACAAAATTAACGCAATGGCGGCTGGATGACTGATAGGTACGTGCTGCAGGCATGATGAGGCACTCACGACTGCACTCGATGGCTCGATCCGCCACTGTATTACCCTTTATTGAAATAAAAACCTTAATTTCGCTAATAGCTAGTTGTATTATTTTATTTTGATTGGGAGGCACGCTGGCACCTGGGAACTTTAACAGGGGTACGTGGAACCGTAAGTTTGTGAAACCTTGACTCAAAGCAAGCTATATGCTATCTCGCTCCTACTGCGGTTTTAATATTATTTTAAGCGATTTTGGTCCTAACCAAGATTACCAAAATCGTTTAGAATAATATTTAAACCGCTCATTGCTAAACATGTCTTCCTTCTGAGGTAAGAAGGAGAAGATATTTGTCATGTTATATTACATGACAGGTTCTAACCACGCTAATTCTTAAAGCTTCGATCACTTTTATAAAAAAAAAAGTCATCTGTGAGAACTCAAAATTCTAACACATAAATAATGACACTAATTAATGGTCCTCAAACTCATAATTCAATTCAAGAACTCTTCACCGCAAACCTCAATATATCTGGTGCAAGCATTTCAATTTATTTGTACGGAACTAGGAGATATAAAGTTAGGATCGGCCCACATCAATCACGTCAAACGAACTTGTGATTGATGTCGACTCGACGACGACGGCCTCGTAATATTGTGATTAGAATTAAATTTCGGGCTCTGATTGTGTAAGGATAATTAGAAACAATATTTCTGCTTCACATTTGCTATTCAGGACGAGGTCTTTTGGGCAAAAAGCATCTTTTGGGCCGGCAAGGGGCGGGCAGGTAGGATAGTGGATGTCGTCCCTACTCTATCTGTCAACTCATTTGGGCCTCTTTCACCGCTTAACATCAGGCGGGAGGAGGTCAATTGCCGGGTCATACATAAAAAAAAGAAAAAGTGAAAAATAGTAGTATACGTAGTATACTGGCATTAGTCTTAGTTGGTCAAAAACACGATCGCTAATCACTAAGTCAGTAAGTCCCAGGTTTGAACTCAGTTCGGATAAAAAAATTGTTGAGATCACCTTGGTTCAATAACGTATATAAATTTCACAACTAGCCTCAAATAAATAGGTAAGTATCATAAATTATTTTCATAATCAATCAAAACAATTATTTTAACCATTATCATTGTTATAACTTCAACAACTCGCTTTATTAGGAAATTCTCAGTAACATTTCGAAACCTGGAATAATGGCCCGGTAGGGCAATTGGCTCCCCCTCTATTTAAAATAGTTGATGAAGTGTGGGTGTTTATACGCCTCTGCCCAACTTTTCGTGGTAAACAAGCGTGATATACATTAGTATTAAATACTACAGAACTGCATATTGTTAGTATATGGTACCTATCGTGTAAATGTAGCTTTAGTTGACACTAATTTATTCTAACCCCAAACGCATTATCACATGTCTGAAATTCTAATTATATAAAATACTAGCTGTGCCCGCGACTTCGTCCGCGTGGAATAGTAACGGCGGGACCGATCTTGATAAAAATACCTTATATAATTAGCTATCTATTAGTGAAAGTCCCGTCAAAATCGGCCCAGCCGTTCCGGAGATTAGCGGGAACAAACAGACAGACAGACAAAATTTTTTTTAAATTGTGTTTTTGTTTTTGGTACCTGATATACATTCATACCAATTTAATAAAAACTTGTTATTTTGACATTACAAACACACTACAATTTTATTTATTTGTATAGAATATTTTGTATAGATTACTTTACGCAGCTTCGCTCGCGTTGATTTTGTTTTCCCGTGGGAGTCTTATATTTTCCTATAAGAAAAATAATTTTGTAGCCTATGCTAATCAGGGATAATGTGGTATTCTAATGGTGAGAAAATTTTTGAAATCACTCTAGTAGTTTTTGAGTTTATTCGTTACATACATACATACAAATCTTTCTCTTTCTCTTTATAATAATAGCGTAGACAATATGGGAAATCAAAATTAAAATCGAAAATTCTGAAATATACAAGGTTACTTTTGAAGCAGGAGCCTATTCTTGTGTGCTTGTTCAGACAAGCAAAATGAACAACTTTTAATATGAGACCAATCTTGAAATCACGAGAAAAAAATCTGCTGTTCTATACAAATAAATAATAATACAATAATTTATTATGCCAACAAGAAAAAACACCAACAGTTATACAATCTAGGATTATATATCGCACCTTTATAGACAAACCGTTACTAATAGAAACTATCAAATTTTACCGCAGTGCCAATATTTACAAAAATCATTGTATTTTGTTAATTTAGTCGAACTTAGATCTCTTAGATTGATTAAAATAGATATTTATTAAATTTACAATATGCGATATAAGAGAGTACTAAATTTTAATTAAAACAATATTTTTTTGTAACACTACCATTTATATTTTGTTTATTAGGATTGATCAAAATGAAACTTCTATGTAAACAATGTACTTACACAAAAAAAATATTTTTAATAACATTGTAGATATTGTTGTGGTATTAAATTGTAGATAATAATGTTAGCATTCCTTTTTTTGGGAGGGGGGAAAATGCATTTACGCATTCCTCGTGGTCGAGGTCGGTCGACACACGAGTTCAGTAAAATTTTTCAATTTTTTGTATTTTTGAGAATTATTGTACTCAAGCTATGATATGTAACGAAAACTTGAATATCATTAATAGAGATATCTCAAAATAAGGCAATAATAATATGTTTGATTTGTATGCATAAAATTGCTGTGTAGTAGTTTTGAAAAGTTATAATATTTTTAATTAAAAAAATATTATTTATTTTATTTATTTACACACAATTATACAAGTTTGTATCTTATAAAATAAACAGTGGATAGTTGGCAAATGGTGGACTTATCTCTAGAAGAGATTTCTTCCAGTCAACCCAAGGTAGTTGTAATAATACAATGGTGAGCGCCGTTCTCTGTTTGATTATTTCAAAGAATGGACTTAAAATCATAATACGACCGACCAATGGTTAAAGAAAATAATTATGTATTCCAACTAAGAAACCAAATCATAATTTTATTATAATATGTAACTAAGTTCAAGATCGAAAACCTTAGATACAATTATTAGGCGTAGAAATGGGCATTAGGCATGTAAACGATTGCTGTTTTATTAAATGTTGAAACATTTTTTCAAATAATTTTACATCTGAAATTTCACAGGCAGTAATTTTTATTTCACTGTTATGTGCTATTCGTTTGATTCTAGTATGAAATATGATTTATGGCGAATAATTGCTTATTTGCTGCCTATATGAAAAATGATAAATTATTAGTACGTTCCGTCATACTTGAAAAAGCTTGGAGCCGATGGATTCCGTCATACTTTATTCTTAAAAACTAATGAAAAACTATAATCTCAGCCGCAATATACGCACTGTTCGGCATATGCATCCACTAAATAGGGATTTAGACCGTCACCCACTATGATGGCGCAGTACAAATTTACACAAATGTGTTAATATTAAGCTGCGATATGTTGAATTTTTGGATGTAACAGCGACGAAAAGTTTCCTCTTTTGCTGTGAAAGTCCGCCAAAATTTACATTTCGTTGATGTTAATAGTGTACACCTATTTACCGGTAAAATGAAAATGAATACTCTGCGGTCCTCAATATTAATATAGAATTACAGACGCCGACGCTCCGCGATTACATCCGTGGCACTTTTAAGGAAAAGGGGGGCTATTGTAATGATTGCTGAATGATGGTTCGTGAACATCGTTCCATATACTTTGCCGCGGGAGTACTTTCGTCAGTGACATGGGGACTACGTAGTAGACGCACCAATGCACTGCAAATGCCGAACACGAAATTTCGATTGCCGACTATGAGAATAGCCCCCCAGATTCCAACTTTTTTGCATTTTATAACATACCATTTGGCTTTTGATGGGATGATTGGCCCATGTCTACACTGGGAGCGGGACTCTGCGCGTTTAAGCGTCGATAATGATTGCATTGGGAGCCTTAATAAAGCCCATTTTGCGGCGTACATAAACTGCAGGTTTATAAATATTTATAAAGTAAGAACAGTTCAATATGATATGATACGCTTGTTCCGAAAGGTCAGTGGTGTTTAACATTTTTATGGAGAAACAATCCCTCTTTGACTACCTATGTTTTTCAAGAGATTATTATTATCATTAAATCTAAATGTTTCCTAAGAGCAGATTTCGCTATCTCTCATAGTTTCTGACTCCTCCCTACTGACCCATTTGGATTGATCACCCTGTAGAGGACTTCCCTGTTAATCGAAGGTACCCACTAAACTCGTCCGAGGTGTTCCGTCACTCCAGTTGTGGGGTGGCCTGGGATTTGGGAGACCCATGTCATCAGGTCAAGCGGCTTATAGCCTAAAAGGCTGATTGCAGGATTATATAAAAATAATATCTTTGCACTGGAAGCTCATATCAATCTTATCATTGGATTTCGGGAAGGCAAGGCTAGTAGTTAGTTTTTACTTCGCCATCACGTCTAAAAATTCCCAAGCCATACGATGAACGAGATATCGAAAAAAAATAAAAGTTAAATGCACTCACAATGTTGCATCAATATTGCACATTGCACTCAATCATTCAACAAACTGACAGATCTATCGGTGCACCGGAATCGCAAAAAGTCTCTCAATGAGCACAGTCGCTGAACGCAACCGCACACAAAGCGGAACGTTCGAGTTGTAAAAATTTCTATTACACGCCGGAATCGTAAAAATGTCACGAGACAATAAGAGATCAATCATTCAAAAGAGGATCACTCCAGTAGTGATTCAACGTGGAAAAATAATATCTACAGCCTGACCCACTTCGGGATATTTGCATTCAAGCGGGGTTCACTGGTAATTTATCATTCTTCACGTGGCAGCAAAAAATATGAAAATATCTATGTTGCTACGTCCGCTGCTTACGCCGGATCAACTAAGGAACTGATGAAATGTAGGCACTTTGTCTCCCTTTGTCTTTGCGTTTTGCGGAATATCATCGACAGTCTGAAAGCTAAGCGCTTGTAATTTTCCTACTTGATAATTTTTTGCGCTCGAATTGTTTTTGAAGTTTCACTCGAAATTTTATGTTTGAATGTAGTCGAAATTATAACGGGGAAATATTTGCAATAATTGTCTAAGCACTCTCAAAAGATTATGAAGAGTATTTCTATTGAAAAATATTATTATATTAATGATAACACCTCTTCATTTTTCAAAAGTTATTCGTATACTCATCGCAATTATACAATCCGTGTTATAAACAATCGTTTTCATACTATAATTTATTTAGCTTGTATCGAAATCGCATATAACTTATCTTATGTTATTCAATAAAAACCAGGCTGTCAATGAAGCAAATTGCTAAGGTTATTTATAGCAGATTCAGTACAAATGATAATACGTATAAAAACGTCAAATTATTTATAATTCTGCCCCTTATTATTAAAATTTAATGACATGAATATTAATTAAGCGATAGCGAAGTTCGCATTATGCTAATTATTTGATGTTTGATTTTCATTTATCAGTGGGCCAAAGGTTGACAATTTTATACCAATACAATATTTATATAACGATACGAAAATTTGTTTGTCCAAATATGGAAATATAATAAATTAACTTGAGGTATTTTAATCTTTAAACGCCACTTTTTATTAACTTTAAGTAACATTCATATGTTTTTAAATTATACATCCATTCGATTAAGAAATAACTCGAAATATTTGAACGAGTTCATGAATTCATATGATAACTTAGGATTAGCGTGATGTTTATGCCTTTCTTAAGTTAGACTATACAGCCTAAAGCAATATTTATGATGTCCAAAGTGACTAATAAATTAAACCATAACAATGCGCGGCATCCGAGCGGAGTCGATGTTCCGTAATAAATAATTCATAAATATGTTTTTATTAATTAATAATGAAGTGGACTTCGTCCAGCATTTCGGGAAAAAATTACAGTATACAACTCAATTCTTATAATTCATATTTTCTTATATGTTGCTATTGTTTGATTTGACATTCCATGTTGCTGCATGGCATATGAGGAATTTAATAATTGGGGCATTTTGTACCGTGATGGAGGGAAAAACAAATTGGTATTCTTTTGTGGGACGTCACAAGCCCCTAGGCTTGTTCGTATAAGAGGTACCGGTACTAATTCGAGATGATCCTGTAAAAAGGTTTCGATGCGCATTCCATATTTTTATGAAGACAATATGGCATCTATGATTAAGATTTCTGGAATCTTGATTTATATTCTTAGTGTGGCATTTTGATTATAATTTATGAACGGTTTTGTCGGTGCCTTATCAATATGTTGGTTAGTATTCATCAAATTAATGAAAGCATTTATTCTATAGTAATAATTGTTCACGCAGGAAGCAAAAAACTGTTTTTGCAAAAATTATGGTCCGACAATGTTCGGGGGCGCTTCTTTCTTTATTCTTCCGAATCATCTTGATGATTTTCTGCAAAAAATTAATGCACAAATTTTCAGGTTGCTGAACACACGCGCGGGAGGTTTTACAGTTTCCGGTTTAGTTATTAGGCTCGCGTTAATATCAGGGAAAGAAACAGACGAGTAATGAGATTTGATAGTATCAATACATTGACAGAGGAAGAACGGACTTTTACTCATATAGGTATGGGACAAAGAAGATTTATTTCATACGACTATTTTATCTCAAAATTATAATCATTGCTTATTGTACATCAACTTAATAAAAGCTTTGTGACATCATTACTATCATGGCATAAAAATGTAAGAAACACGTGTATAATTCTGCGAAACGGCAGATATTATTATGAGAAATTCGAAATAAAGTAATGTTCTAACAATCATTATTTCGCACAAGGAGACATAATAGGCGTGTATCAAACGCCTACAGAGGAAACTCGATCCTAAGCACATAGTATTAAATTGATAGGAACAATTTTCTGTTATACGTCTTCTTCAATTTATGTGATACAAGATATGTACGAGTATGATAACTACGCTCGCAGTAAGCAATACAAGAACATTTTGTCACGTAAAAATTTAACCCAGTTCTCTGCCGATACATGACTATTCCGTGAGATATATTATGTTGAGATCAAATGAAATATTCATACGGATATAGAGTGAGGAGCGTTTGTCTTTATGTCGCGCAGATGCCAGCTGAATACGCTTAAATAGGGAATCAGATATAATATAATTGCTAAACCACTAGTTGGGAAGTGATGTACTCTAGTTGTCTCTTTTTTAGACAACATCACTACAGCTTTAAAATTTGTCACGTCGACAAACTGTAACGGAAACACCATTATAATGGGACATTCGCTAGTTTATGATTTTTTTCTCAGGTGCTTAGAACGGTGCTCCTGTCATGACAGGTTATGTCAGAGAAATTATTAAAACTAGTTTTGGTAGAGATTGTTAAAGCTGTAAAAATACAAAATGCTTTTAAATAATAGTTACATAATTATCGAAACTGAAGGTTATTCGTTGGCCCCGAGAAGAGCTATAGTCCCACCAATCACCAATCAACAGTAGGTAACAAAATTTTAAAAACAGAAAATGTAGATATTAAATTGATTGGTATCTACTTAACCTTTGGACTAACAAAACAATACAGAAAATTTAAATAAAAATTACCTACCTACTTTAGCACTGCTGTATTTCGTAAAAGTAGAATCTACGACTATTCGATACAGAATTGTCAGCAAACAGGTTTTACTTAATCACTTATGTCTAGTCAAAGCAATCCATTCAAAATATTCTAATAATAATAATACATCATGAAAATAAATCAAATGTAAGAAAAACAAATTCATATTATTTAGCATTAAAAAATGCAGTCACAGATATAAAATAAAAAATAATACATATTTGAATTATTGAATTCAGGAAGCTTTTTTATTTAAAACGAACCTAAAGTTAGTTCACGTCACAGAGTTTCCATATACACTTGTCTGAGGCAGACTTTATCTAGCTCACGTACCGCTCGGATCATTTGCTGGTTCTTGTTCATGTTGGCGCGGGGTGCGTGAAAGTTATGGCGAGGAGAAACGTATCTGACCCCGTAACGGCTACAGATGATTATCGTTAACATAGTGATTTGCTATCGATGCCAAACGCATGAAACTTATTGGGTATAGATAATATACAGGGCGGAATTAAAGACAGTCTCAGAAAAGGAAGTGGCCCAAACATTGATGATAGCAAATTTTAGGTACTCATATTGACTTGTAGTGTCGAATGCAAAAATGTTAATATTGTGTATATTGTGTTGTTATATTACGACTGTACTAAAAACGGCTTATGTTAGAACGCTAGGTGTACATACGTACCTACTAATTTTTATGTTTCAATTCAATACCCTATCTACCTCTGAATCTGTTTATTGGAGATAGAACTTTAACGTATTTTGTATAGAGCTAATGTCAATTCCTATCGCCAGTAACCAGCGAAGTAATCCAATCCACTTACTACTACTACTACCAATAGGTTACTAGCGATAGGTTTTTGACAAATGTTTAATATTCTTCGTCACTGAGGTAGGTAATTTTAATAGAGGTCAACGTATAACCCGTACACAAATATTGGCGGTGTTCTGAATAACCTTTTGCAACCCAAAACCCAAGCCAGCCTCGCGATGTACCTTTTCAACCGATAGACGGAAGGAGACGGCCCAAATTTTCCTTTTTTTAAAACCTACTATAAATGATGATACAATGTAACTCGTACATTTAAAAAAGTTACGAATTTATTCAAAGTTCTGATATCCCCAAAAAGTAAATTTACTTACTCCAAAATAAAATTTTAAAAACAATTTTATGATAATAGTCTTAATTAGCAAGGAATTAACTCTTGAGTCTTAAAGGAGCAATCCGAAGTCTTACACTGTTTTTATCATACAAGGATTTTGGTTTTTCTGTGCACTAATTTTTAAGGTGCTTTTGTTAGTGAACTCCATATATTCATGCAAATGTTTATCAACATTGCATAGACTTCAAAAACAGTAAAAAACGTGTAATAATCATCAAGAAAATAAGATATCCTGCATCCTATTTGCCAAAGTTGAAATGTCTTACCTCAAATCTTCAATACTTACGATTAAACCACTAGTGATACTTATCCAGTTTGTTTTTGTCAGAAAACAACAAACAAACACATTTTATAAAGAATATTAGTTTGTACGATGTAAGAACATTTCTCGTTTCTGTGGAGAACTGGTACTGTATCGCTAAGTTCTTATGAGACATAACGTAGTAAAACGTAATGCTAATCGCTACCCCTTCGGTCCTCGCGTCCATCACAATGCACATTATTTTCTAACCCGTTTAATATGTAAATCTGTTAATAAATACTGAATATAAACATTGAATCGTTCGTCACTATTACCTAAGAATATTGTTTCAAACAAAACGTAATCAATTTTTATGTGGGTGAATAGTAACATCCAGTCAAAATAATATAGAAATATGCAATCAAATATGTGTCCATTTCAGTGGACAACAGGTCTCAGCAGTCGTCAAGCTAAAATATTACCTGAATTAAATTTGAGTTGCATTTTTGTAATGTTTATGTTTTTTTATAGGTATTGATCTCTCAAAAAGTTAAAATGTAAACACTACTCAATTTATTAGAAAACGAATCAGTATCAGAACTTTTTGAGAAAGAAATAATTCAAAATACACCATGAAAAGTAGTTTGTGTGGGTGGTGATGATGTGCATCCAAATGAACCTCCAATTGCTGTTGATTATTTTAATGATGAAGAATAAATCGAAGAAGAATAAAATAAAGCTGAAGCAAGCATAAAAAAAATCAAATAAGCCTCAGCATGACACGCAGAAAACATTTCCCCTTTGTTACACCTAATTTTTTTGGTCAGCTCCACCACCTCTTGATAAACAGCCCTATTGCACCAATTGAGTGTTTCTGACAATACATACCAGATTTCTTGGTCTTTATACAAGTTTGTATGCTACCAGAAAATAGTCGTGTAATTTCAAACTCTGCACTGCTTCATAACTAAAATATTTTTGAGACTACATATCGTAAAGTTAACTCCACATCCTGAGCAAGTACGTTCATATAACAATGAAATGGGGGGCGTAGACAAAACAGATCATCTTACTAGTTTATACCACATCTTTATCAGATCAAAAAAATGAACATTAGTGATGATATTCTATGCCATCGATTTAGAAATAATTAATACATAGTTGGCAAAACTTGCAACATTCCAAAGAAGGATGTTCCAGACCTTTACACTATTGACAGCGAGTTACTGATATTCTCATAAAAATTGAACAGCCGCTGATTGTTACAAAATAAGGACTGGCATTCAGTTCAATTCTTCTGTCTCCAGTGTCTCCAATCAAAGAGACGTCCTAGCAGTGGTTCTGAAATTTGACCATTAAGTGAAATTCAATTCGATATTATACATTATTTGCCTGCGTACGATAAAAGGAAGAAAGCAAGACGATGCAAGAAGTCGGCATGCAAATGTAAAACACTTATGTACTTAAGATTAGAAATTCGAGGCTGCACGGGAGTCCACTGGGACTGAAATTCGGTCAACGGTATAGAACATACGTGAATATGTAAACTCAACACTAAAATGTCACAGGAAAGCTCAAAAACAGAACCTGTCTTTATCACAATAAGCACGCACGTACATAAGTTTCCTTGAGGTATGCATCTGTTGGTTCTGTTATAACTAAGATTGAGATCTAGAGTCGCGCACAATCTTAACATAAGTTAGTGATGAACTTGAAAATTAATTAGGTAGCAGCGACAAGTCGCTTTTTAAAGAAAACCAGTCGAGACCTTTACGAGTTCCTAGTAAACTGATAATGATCTGATAACGAAATATTTCTTAGGAATACTAAAGGATTTTAACATTTGTAACTTTTGTTTTTATTGACACTTTAGACAATCACATTTGAATGTTAATTTGTTCTATATACTAATATGCTTTTGAAAACTGACAAATATTTCCCTTATTTCTAGATATTCATGCATATTTTATAGGCTAAATCTAACAGAGTGAGCTACATAACAGTTAATTCTTTTAAGTTCTAATTTCTTTGTACTTCTCTCGAAAAATATTTTATACTCATTTCATTTTTTTTCGTAAATATTTCAAACGTGTTAATTTTCTCTGAGGTACATCATTATCTCTCATAATTATTGTCTCATAAAGTATTGTAGATGAATATATTTATGTGCATTTCTGGTAAAAGTACAGTAGATAACATGTCCAATGTTACAATCACACTACGAAAATCGCTGTTATTATGAGAGACTTGACGACGAAGCTAAAACTGTATTTTCTGGCCTGTTGTCGTATATACGTTAAGTAGGTAGTGTTGAAGAACACTTTTAAAGTCGAGTGATATTTAAAGATTAATAGTTCAAATATTAATACTAATAGTTTATAAGTAATTAGGTAAATATGTTTTTGTGAAAAGATACATACACGATAACATTCATTTGTGGTAATCCCACAAATTATATCTGTTGAGACCAAGAATTATGCCTAAGATACAACGATTTTCGACTAGTCATCGACAAGCACGCCACCGCGTTTAGAAAGGGCACTGTGCTGCCATAGAGTGTACGGGTTCAATGCTAATTGTAAAAAAAAATAATTTAACAATCAGACACACAGATAATTATAAATTACATGAAGAACTTGGAATAAAAAAAGAATACAAGAAACAATTAATAATTGACAAAATTCCGTAATTATCAAAATCTATATCTATCCTATCATTTTAGTGCTCGCAAATTCATTTCCTTATAAAATTCAAAGAGGATTAAATAACAAAACGCTTAAAATACCTACATTTATTGCTTTTAACAAGGGACCTGGAAAGCAACGCTAAGCTTTATTGTTCACAACACATCAGATAATCTTAATTCAAGTCTGTACTTGGCTCATGTCTCGTTTGTAGTACTTTATTAGAAATACATGTCGTTGCTCGTTTTCTGAATGTCATTCAATGCTATTTTCATTAATCTCTTGCTTTATGATCGTCTGTGGCACAATCAGGATTGTTTGTGCTTATTTGTATTGTCTCGATTAATTTATTGTCTGACTCAAAATGACTTAAAGTTACTTACTTCTTGACGTATGTATAGATTCGTATGCTTTCTATTTAAGTTCTATTCAATATAGATTCTCTTATGTTTTTTTTCGTAAATGTCATTATTGGTTTGCTTGATTTCTATTTCATTGAATTCGTAGATGTACTCGTGTATTTTGAAGTGTCTACATTCTGACTATACAAGTGAAAAAACTAATCGGTATAAGCGGTAACACTAAGCAGGTACTGTCAGCTAATTCAACACTGTCCAACGATATCAATGGCTGCTAAGCTGAAAATCACCAGACATATCTTAACAGACAACATCAAAGTACTAAAAATAGCACTCAGCACAAATTAATACACAAAAGTTGTGCGTGCTAAGCTAAAAATAAGGGAATCAAAGGGACTACCTCGAGCAAACGAAGATCATTCTATTTATGTTAATGTCACGGGCGTGAGGAAGCGTTTAAATCCAGTCATTAATTATTGTCACAGCTAAAACAAAATGGATAATACGTTCACTATTCATTGCCCTTTCTATACATCCTAAAGAGCAGGACGAAAGAAATAACAGGGAAATAAGTACTACTCAAGGAGAACAGATTGATGATGGAAGCGCGTTGAAAAAACCTTGTCCTTAAAATTGACGATTGATGTCCTTAAAGCGTAACCCCTAAATGAGTTTTGGAGAATGGTGCGATACACACACATGTGAGCTAAGAGGATATTAAAAAGTATTTTGTCAGCCGTAGTAATTTGTAGATGCTAGTTTTTGTGAACATGAACTATGGTTATGACGACGCTAAGGAATGTGAAGATTTTGTGATGCTCGAAGAATATGCCTTCGGAGCCTTCCATGAACCTTCCTTCCATTTCACTTCAAAATTAAAGTGTTTAAACCACGTTTTGAATTACTGGTTGGTTTTATTATTTTTGTCTTTATTAGTTTTTAGAGGTGAAACGTTGATTCGAAGAAAAAACTGATAAAGAGACAATTTTCTTAGCATTCCATGGATTCACCGTACGGGTGCCGGGACCATCGCGTTGCAGCGTTGCAGAGCAAAGAGTGCGAGGCAGCACCTGACTTGCGACCCAGGTGTAGGTTTAGAGGGCTATCTTAATATGCATGCATTAGTGCTCAATTTAATGATACAAAAGTCGTATTGTAAAATTTTGTTTTCATTTCAAATTATGTAGAGTTGTGAGGTTTCTTTTACAAATTTCATTACAAAAACTTAACTTCGGTTTCCCTTTAGACATCAAAATTTTTATCACAGTCATACTTTATAGCAAAATTTTACAAGATTTAAGACGAACGTTTCTTAAAATCAACGAAAACTACGGGCAATAAATACTACGATTTCCAAAAACCATTCAGCAATTAAAAATATGTTTTTCCTATTGCCAATCATGTCAAATTAACTTAATGATTTCGTTACTGAAACGAGAAATAACTGCAGTTAATTATGCCGCTATATTTTACTAAGTACTTGCCATCGTAATCAATTTTTATTTTATCACTAAAACGAATCCCAGAATCAAGAGGCGGAATACTCAAGAAATAACAAAAACTCTTAAATTATCTCATTTTGATTATGCTCAATTCAATGCTACATCCGAACGGTTGGTAATAATCATAAACGTAATTAAAGACGGAGGCGGTCCGTTCTTTGTGAAATTAACAGTAATCAATTAAAACAAATTTATAGCTCCGACTTATACGAGATCAGTTCCATAAGAAATATTTGGACCGGCTTGTTACAGTTTCTAAATATATGTTTTGGAGCATGTTCCTTTGACGTTTAATATTAACTTTTGGGTAGATAATACGTGTAATTGGATTGGTTATCTCAGTGATATATTTCAACGGTAACTGTTGTAAGATAAAATAAATATTATGTGTCAAAATTTGTTTCCGCTTGTTTTGAAACATGGCATTGGTGATTTTTAAACGTATTTGTGGTTAGTTGATATAGCTATTGAACTATTAAGGACTCGGAGATACGGTGTAAACAGAAAGTATTACTTAATTTTGTTCGATCACTTGCCAAAACAATTCTTGATTCAGCACAGCATGTCTCGTAGTATAATATTACTTTAAAGTCTGTGGATTCTTCGTATTTTTTCTGCTTTATTGAATTATTAATTAGGTACTTTGGTCACCTTTATTGTCTAGTTTAATTTGTAGTTTTGCGGACATTGCTCGAGTGGCTGACGGTCACTGGGACAGCAAGGTCCAGAATTGACGGTCATGACACGTTGAAGGTCACGGCAATTTTTCGAAATGAACGTAGCATTCGATACAATTGAGTTTATAAACTTACGGTCAGTTTATACTACGTACAAACAAACTGGCGTATTGCTCTAGTGATAGAATAACAGCTAACAAAGGAACAAGCCTATTAAGGTCCATTACGTCAACGTGGGATGCTAATAGACCAATAGAACTCGGTCCGGAGAAATCAAGATGAATGTTTGAATATTTTTTCCTTTAGCTCTTGTTTATACTATATTTATTTTAATAAGGTGAATTATTGTATATTACGATTACCGGAAGGAGACTTTGTATACGAATCCTCTGCGCTGGAGATCTCTATCTTACCTATTTCTGACGCAATTCACCAATGCTTTCATTGCTCATTGCTGTTTTCTGGTTTGTAGGGTAAGAATTACTAGGTTCTAAATTACTAGGTCACTAAGAAGTCTATACAAGGTGTCTGGTACAGTAAGCTCCTTGTCAAGCTATACTGTTTAACCTTTGGACCGTTCTTATTTCGCTCGTAATAGTGGTGTTTTCGTAGTGTATATGTAAAGCTTGAACGGGAGCTTACTGTACCCAACCTATCAAGCCAAAACTTACCCATGTTAATAGTCATATTAAAGTTATGGCGATATGGCGTCATTGGAAATTCGACATTGTAAAATTATTAAAACAACAATAAAACTACTTAAAAATACATAAGCAAATACATATTTTTAAAGAGGACCTTTGTAGGAGATGTAAATAATGTTTTACGGAGATATCCCTAGTGATATTATAAATGTGAATATAGCTCTGTCTGCCTGTCTGTTAGGCTTTCACGCATAAGCCTCTCAACCAATTCTATTCAAATTTTACAGAGATAGCTTAAGCTATGAGAAAGTACATAGGCTACAATTTCATCCCGAATTTTAATGAATTCCTTACAGTGAACTCGCGATGAGTCTCTTATGGTGAACTCGCGATGAGTTCCTTATAGAGAACTTACGATGAGTTCCTTTTAGTGAACTCGCGATGAGCCTTTTATATTGAACTCGCGATGAGTTTCTTATAGTGAACATGCGATAAGTTCCTTATGTGCTGTACTATAACCTAATTAACTATATAACCGCATTCCACGGAGACAAAGTCGTGGGCAACAGTTTGGAAATCTAGCCGTTACTTATTGTCAATAACTGAGAAAACCAAAAACGTTTCCCGTTTGACTGATTACTTTAGTAAGAAATTTGTTACGAATAGAACTGCTTAGCTGTCAATGGACTAGTGTTCTTCGATACAATTACGTCTTCAGCGGATACCGAAAACACATTAGCCGAAGACCACGCAGTGATTAAGCGTGCACGGAATGAAATAAAAAGTCGAGCAACACTTACCGACTGACTCGGCGGGATCGCAATAAATCTTCCCCGTCCCATACAAGCCACAGTTTCTATGGGCAAGTGTTATAATTAAGTTAAACTTGCATCTGTTACACATTCGGTGAAGCCGACGTACAACTATAATCACATTCACAAAACACAATTGGAGTGATTGCGACGTTTGTGATTTGGAATAAAAAAATATGTTATATCATATAACGACTTCGAATGTTTAAATGTTGCAATGAATATTTTATATGAATTTCAATTCCGTGCTCGTTAATTTTTATTATAACTAAAATGTCAAGCATTTTTTTATTTATAAAGTTCTCCAGAAACCATCTTCTACCTTGCTGGTCCCGTTGAATTTTATTAGGAGCAGCACTATCTTATTCGTCCTCGTCTTGGGTGGACTATGTTGTCCTAGACCCCTAACACTCCATATCTTACACCCTCTTTCAATCGATCATCATCAGCATTAACCCATATGAATGAATGAATGAATGAATGAACACTTTATTTGTACGTTTTACAACAAACACAGAAATAAAAAAAATAAACTAATCTAATATTAAACTGAATGACTATACTTACTACTACTATATTATACTTATTACTAAATAATTTGTAAAATTATAATAAGTACTTACATGTGTGTTGCAGAAATACAAAAGGCGATAGCTCAGTGACTGATTTTGGACTGGGTATTCTGCTACAGCCCAGTGGATGAGGGCAGTGAATAAAAAAAAATGAATAATAATATTATTGAATAGGTGAAAATATAAGGCGAAAAAGATAATATACAAAATTAATTGATTAAATAACTATTACTTGAATAATGCAAGAATTAAAACAATGCCTTCTACTGAGCACAAGTACTTCCTCTGATAGCGAGGAAGAAGTCTACTATATCGGTTGGTGTAGGATTTTATTAAAAAAAAGAGGTTTTGTTTCGAATTTTCCATCTCACCGCAGTAGTATAATTGTAGTAAACTCTTTTAGTCGGCAAATCTACTTGAAGAAATGAAGCGGCAACAATCCATTCTAATGCATAATATATCTGTGGATAGCCTATCTATCTGTGGATTTGGTTACTAGCGATAGGTTACAGACATTAACTCCATACAATATACCTTAAAATTCTATCCCCAGTAAACAAATACAGTGATAGATAGGATATCGAGGCCGGTCGTTATTCTGTTACTGCGACATTTCGATTGATACATTGAGTTTATTCTATTGTACAGTAAGCTTCCATTAGAGTTTTACATTTACACTACGAAAACCGCCACTATAACGATCGATATAAGAACGGTCCAAAGGTCAAACAGTATAGCTTGACAAGGAGCTTACTCTACGTATATATTAAAAATAAAAGTGACTTAAAAAGAAATAGCATAAGAAATATGATGATTCCTATAATATAGATTGAATAAATAATTATTGATAATTCTTATAATCTTGATTGACTAATTGTCAGCTCAAATCCTTGCATCTTCCAAACCTGTCTTATAAATTTTAATAATATTCCTTGCACAGAATTCGTGTTATTCGCACTTAGCCAATCCTCCACACAGATGGTGTAATAACCGGGCGGTTAGCAAAGCATGAAAAAAACAGAACCAATAACGCTCGCACACCAACCCGATCCTGCATCTGCTGTTTTTGTGAACCAGACCAAGGAAGAGAGCTAATTAAGTTTGGCTACCACACAGAGAACCGTTAATTGATTCTTCATACTAATTTGTTGCCACTAATACCTTATTAATGTTCACATGCGGAACAATTGAAGCAGAAAATGTTGTTTCTCATATTCGGAAGAGCGTTGGAGGTGAAATTTATTCCTATGTTTTCTGTTCCTCGTTTGCTGATTGATATCCAATTTACTTTCAATATGGTATCTGATGCACATATCTATATATGATAGGTGTGATAGATAGATATATGTAAATCACCGCTCTTGAGGATCTTAATTAGGCTTATGCGCTTGGCGTGCGAGTGCTAAAGTTAAGCAACGTTGGCCCTGTTCAAGTTCAAGGTGGGTGATCAAATGAATGGGCTCATCTGTGCTTCAGAAGGCACGCCAACAGTGGGTCATTAACTACTAACATTACCAAAATATTAACATAAGTCACGTGTTATAACTATAACAAAGTGTTTTTATATAAATCAGTTTCGATAATGTTTTCATTTGCAGCATATCCTAATACATTGATTACTTTGACAAAATGTAAAAAGCCTTCTTGTTGCTATTGAAAATTAAAAAACAATAACTTCACATAGTTGTTTGTCAAATAAGAAGCATATTTTTTTATTGCTGATAATATAATGTCCCTTTGGATTCTTTTGTATGCTTTTTAATATCCTCCACAATCGTAAAAATCCCACATCAAATTTCTCCTCAGTTTTCAGCTTGCAATGCAAAGTTATAGTTCCATTCCTCTACCAATCTAGCGGTTAGACTGTGGAATGCTCTGTCGTCTCAAGTAGCATCGTCTTTATTTGTTATTCTTATCCTTTTTATGTACTTAGCAATAAAATGATAGTAATAAAAAAGTGTGCATGTGCCTAATTGATAAAACTTATGTTTGGCACTATGATCGGTTGATGACATTAATTAAGATAGTAGGTATATGAAGTGTTTCCTTTGACATAACTTCAGAATAGAGCTCTATAACATAGTATGTAAAGCCGAGCATCATATGCATTGAATAAATTATTTCCCCTCTTCCCTAAGTGGTCAGTCCGCATTGAGATAATATAATAGGCGTATCACTTTGTCATACTGAATGAAGCTACGTCGTCTGTTTTCTTGAGGAATACTTACCTTTGAAGTTTAAAATATAGGTAGGTTTATTTAAATCAATGTCTGTCTTCACGTAACTTGATGTAATTAATTAAGTGCAGACTTCGTAAGACTTCTCCGTTGCGTCTGAACACGGAGCGACGTTTGTTTAATCCTACAAGACGTTAATTAAAGATCTAGAAATCAATCAACAATTGTTGTGGCCCGTCGGATCTCACGAGCTTCTATCATTGTTCCCGTGTTCCTATTGATTATACTTCATTTTATTGTGATCAATGACAGCCGAATGATTTATGAACTCGCATTCTTGACTCGTCTGCAGCGTCTTTACAATTTTTTGCTCCTAGCTGCGGTAAGTCTGAGAGCATTTAACGCTGATTAAACTGTAAAATTACGAACGCAACGGCCTTTGTGACAGATGCGGCTCCGAATAATAATATTATACACACACGTACTGCAGGGGTAGCGGTGTCATGCGGCAGGCTCTTTGAAGGTAACAAAATCCACTTACCAAAGAAAGAATATAATGGATAACTTTGGCAAATCGTAAAATATACACGTAATTATTTGCATTGAAGTGTATCGGACCGTTGAGATCTTCGATCACAAAGGCATTGAAGGCGGTGCTTGAGGCTTATGAAAACATTTCACAATGAACGATGTATCCAGTGGCAGACGATATTGTGATACGTGCTTATGATTCCTTTTTTTCGTCAAGTAGTGATACTTGTATGATATTTTTCAATACTTTTAATCATTCTACCGGAGAGAGACTCTGTAGCAGGGTCGCCTACCTTCGTCTTACCTATTTCTGCCGCAAAGCAGCAGTGCTTGCATTGCTGTGTTCCGGTTTGAAGGGTAAGATATGGCAATTAAATTACTGGGTACCGTGATTTACATCTTACGTCACAAGTTGGCAACGTACACGGTGGTTATTTTTGGGGTCGAAGATTTGCTGCGAATCTCACAAAAACAACATGTACTATATATAGGTGACTGTTACCACTTACTATCAGCTGGGCAGTATGCTTGTTTGCCAACTTAGAAGTATAAAAAATGAAATCACAGCAAAATGAAAAACAATAAAGTACCTTCACTTAAATATTTAGGCTACAAATGAAGCAACGCAATATTTAAAAGAATAATAATATTTATAATCAACAAGGATAGCGCCGATGTTTGAATTTATACCCGTCGGTGGTAATAACAAAAGAAAAAATTACCTAACACCGGTCGAAGATAAATTTTATAACACCTATTCGACACGTCTCTAAGTAGTTAATATTATGAAATATAACTCCGCTATCGAAACCACTCCGCCTCAATTTTTTTTCTTCACTCTCGCTTTTATTTTTGGGTTGATTTCATAAAAATTTTATGAATGGATCCGCAGTCCGCCCCGTTTTCGCTCGGCTCGAGAGTCGATTGTTTTGTCAGCGCAACACCTGGGGCCGAACAATGCGCGTGCGCGCGTAACGGTCGCTAAATCAAGATGGCGTTGAAGTAGAGAGCTTTTAGTTTAGGAACAAACAGCGGCATTTGTATGTAAAGCTCAAAATATTGAAAAAAAAGGCTAGTGCTGTGATGCAAAACCTGAATTTTAGACTTACTGCCTCAATAGTGTTGGGTATTTAAAATTATTTCTATTGTTGCAATATAACTTGTTTTTTTTTAATTTCTAGCGCATATCATCGTTGTCACAATTATTAATATTTTCACCACATGCTTTTATAATAATTACAAAAAATAATGACAACTTCAATAATTATTATGGACAGTGTCCACAGCCCGCCTATAAAAAACTTATTTTCACTTCGTTTTAAGCGTAACTTTGATCTTGAATAAAAATTACCTTATACTTCTGATCGCTAGATTCAATAAGCGTTTGTCATCATCATCATGACGGCTCTTATACGTTCCCACCGTAGGGCTCGAGCCTACCCTATGTTAGGGTGATTAGGCCTTCTACAACCACGCAGGCCCAGTGCAGATTGGTGGACTGCACATACAACTTTGAATTTCTTCGCAGATTTATGCAGGTTGCCTCACATTATCTCCTTCACCGTAGGAGCGTCGGAAAATGTACATTGTCCAAAGAGGCCGTATAGAAGTTATACTTTTCTAGTTATTCAAATCTGACGTTTGGACTTGACAATAAAAAATAGTTTCAGATTTTTACGGTTTGCTATGTAGTTTTATAAATTTTGTAGTTTCGCCTATTTGTATTTACAATGAATTTATGAAGTCAATCCTTGTGCTTATATTATTTGTCCACCTCATTTCACATATGGCGCCCAACGTGAATTAATAAACAAGTGAAATAGAGAGGGTAACCGCGGAGTAAAGAGAAGTCTTCAGAGCAGTCCACGGCAAGAACGTGAAGAAATTTGACGAGCACGCTGCCAAGAATGAGATGGAGGAAATAGGTAGAGGTATATTTAAGAATTGTCGAGAAGAATTAGCCTTTGCAATTGGTAGTAGAGTGCAACAAGTCTGAAAATAGGTTCCGTGACATAATTTTTTTAAAGTTTTGTAGTATGTATATTTGAGGTCACAGGAATCATTGAATGTGTCGAAGGAAACTTTTGCATCATAGTATAGCAATATAGATGGCATCAACAGCAAGTCTTAAATCAAATCAAGTTGTGTGGTATTTGAGTTGACTGGACTAATTGAGTATTGAGGTGGCTTGTTCAACCAGCGTCATGCCTTCTTATTGAATTTTGACTACCAGAAGAGTAAAATAGAAGAACTTGGGCAGCGTCAATGTTACTTAATCAAAGACATTTTGTGCCGTGGAGGAGTAGCGCGAAGACAATTTAAAGCGACTATGTTAAAATAGAATCGACATGGATTATTAGACTTCATTGGTTTTCAGTCATGAGAATTGATCCCACTAAAGATGAAAAGTACGGACAGCCAAAAGCACATTAGTTGAACCTTTTCGAAGGCCTTTCTCCTCTTGAAGTGTTCACAACATCATGATATTGAATGAATTCAATGTGTCAAGTGATCAAGAAGAAAGACAGTAGAGTGGCTTTTTTTTTCGGCTGGAGGATGTCCAAAGAGACCGTATACAAGTTATACTTTTCTAGTTATTCAAATCTGACGTTTGGACTTGACATTAAACAATAGTTTCAGATTTTTACGGTTTGCTATGTCAGTTTTATAAATTTTGTAGTTTCGCCTATTTGTATTTACAATGAATTTATGAAGTCAATCCTTGTGCTTATATTATTTGTCCACCTCATTGCACATACATATCGACGGCCCCCACGTATACTATCGAAATTGAAAAAATGACATTTTCGTTTTATTGCATTTATTATAGTAAGTAGAAATAAAGATCTATAAATATAAGATTTCTATAATGAAATATGTACCAATTTTAATACCTTCAAGGGTTTTTCAATTGAACATCGTCGAACGTGAATAAAATGAACACATTAAAACATTGATCTTGCCACTTTCGATGTTTTTGTTGGTCAGCGGCTCAGCGGTACGCGCGCGCGACACGAAACTACCTGTTTCGTTAGTTTTACTTGAAATATGAGCAAAAACGCTCTTGTTTTTTGAGTTTAGGTTTAGGTTAATTTTTCTTAAATTTTTAGTTCAAAATTAATAGCAAAGGGAAACCAATCGTAAATATCATTAAATGCGCAGTAAAAGTACAACAGAACCTGTTACTTCCAAAACAAAATTGAAATTCGAAAAACACATTAGTACATGGCGGGATCGAACCACGGATCTCCCGATTAGAAGTCCAGTGCCAAGTCCATAGCGCCACCGCCGCTCCACCGAATTGTTTGTACCTTAATCGATATTTTTTACTCGTAGATTATACGTAAAAATGTATATACGGTAATAACATTTCAACTCTATCGACACGAGGCTCTTTGTGCTATATTTGTTTATGTGATCAAAAATATATTCCAGATCATCGCTTTACAAATCCGAACAAACATGTCTAATGATGCTCTCTTAGTTCCATGATGAGGTAAAGAAACAAAAATACGTTTCGTTCCAATCCCTTTTTGTTACATCAATTTGCTGTTCCCTTGTTATTTTTGATGGACAATTTCCAACAACTCCCAGGGTGAAGCTTATAGAAAATTAATTCGCAATAATTATAACTTCTTATTACTTCGCCAAAGTTGGCTCTACATCTGGTGTTCAATTGAAAGTTGCCTAACTGTCTTAATTATAATACTAAAATAAGAAATTCGAGTAACAAAATTATACGATCAACAATATTGCAGAGTAAAGCAGGCTTCGTTAACAAACGAAGTTATTAATTAACGAGTTAAAATGTTTATGTATTCACATACACCTACATTATTACTTACATTAATGTTTTGTTTAATTATAAATAGGAAATAGTTATTAATTTGTCAAATACAACCAATTTTTACGTGTTTATTATTAAAAGGAATACTCAACACAAGTAACATACTTAATGTGTAACCAACATTAAAGCGTGAATATACATATAAGTTTTCTAATAAATTAAAGATGGCATCATTGCGCGTTTTTTTTTGCTTTTCTATGTATTTCCTACAAACTAGCTCTCAAAATTGATCACCATTATTCATAATCATCATCAATTTAACATTTCGTTAAGAAGAAATGTTGAGTGATGGTGATTATCATTATTATTCCTTCATAGATGGCAAATACGAGTAAACGTAATATAATTTATGAACTATTTCGAGATTTTTAAGGCCAGTTTTTTTTAAATAGCGAAACTTGTCTTTAACGTGGTTATACTAATATTGAAAACTTTATAGATTCCAATAGTTTGAGTTACGTATTCACTGAGAGTCCATTTTTATATTAACATAATAAAGAGGTAAAGTTTGTGAATTTGTGAATTTATTTGTAGGAATTAATCTCTGTAACGACTGAACTAATTTTAATAATTCTCTCACCAATGTAAAGCTTCGTTATTCCTTAGTGAAATAGGTTATATTTAACTATGATTGATAATATTTTTTAACCGGCGAGCCGCTCCAATTTTAGTTTCATTCCAATTCCGCAGCAGTTTTATATAAAAAGGTCAAGTGCGAGTCGGACTCGTGCACCGAAGGCTCCGTACAAACTTATCTACGTAGGTATATAAGTTCCTTACTATGTATATGTTTACTGTTTACAGTAACATGTGCCATAAGACTTTACTTCTCACCAAATTTCATGATTCTACTAGGCGAACGGGAAGTAACCTTTACGTTATAATTCCCTTCTGGAATTGCAAAATATGTTACATAAACGTCCATATCTTTAAAACGCGTTGACCCACAAACTAAGTCGATTTTTTTACAGTTGAAAGAGATCGTAGCCCGTACCCAATTTGATATCTTTCGCTTTCCCGAGAAAAATAGACAGACGAACAGACGGAAGACGAAGTTTTCCTATAGGGCAGGGGTCCCAACCATTTACCCTATGCGGCTCACCAAACATTATGCTAAAATACTACGTACGACCCCCTAGGGGCCGAAGTTATTGCAATAATTTTTTTTTTATTTCTTGATACTAATACATACAGACACTCATATGCATTTGCATTTAAAGACAGTGCTGAAACGGGTGTCAACTATTGATTAAACGTTTCGCCGGCTAGTTCCTTCAGGAGATCTCCAGACCCTTACATTACAACACTGGATGTTTTATTTCTTGCTCCATGTTATGTTTACCGAAACAAATCCGGACCGATATAAATCTCTTATATTTGTATGTGTAGTCGTGACTGGTCATAATTATGAACAATCGCGATGGAACGTCTGAACTTAAATTGGATTTTGTACCGAAACGCTAGGGAATTTAGAAAAGGGGACTTAAGAATCCACGTTTTAGACTTCAAAGCTATGACAAAGGAAATTTCAATTAACGCTCGCTGTTTCTTGGGATTTAATGTAACTCTCTTGGTTTATGCTGAAACAATTAATTGAAAGTCGCAGATTTATAACTCTGTCATAAAAATTTAATAAAAATTGATTGAAGTCATCGAGTTTCAGTGAAAGTTTTAAAAGTTAAGCAGACGTTGATTGACATTTTTTATTTGAGATTAATAAGTACAAGAATAGGAATTCGCTAGAATTCATAAAATTTTAATTAAGGATGTGTAAAAGTTGTCATTCAGACTTTTTTATTCATAACATTTATTTTGAATAATCGATACCAATTATTACAATAATTTTATACAAAACAAAAAATTTGATCCAACCAAAAATGAACATAACTTTTTTTGTCGATTATACTCGTACAAAATCATTCAACACATTATTAGACGATTTTTAATTTTACTTTTATTAGATCGCTCATGTTTCAGAATGATGATTGATGTGATGTGATGACTAATATATAAAACTGAATTCAAATTACAAAAATAAAACAATTAAATACACTATCAATTACATTAAGAGAATTAATACAATACATTGATCCAACCAAAAATGAACATAACTTTTTTTGTCGATTATACTCGTACAAAATCATTCAACACATTATTAGATGATTTTTAATTTTACTTTTATTAGATCGCTCATGTTTCAGAATGATGATTGATGTGATGTGATGACTAATATATAAAACTGAATTCAAATTACAAAAATAAAACAATTAAATACACTATCAATTACATTAAGAGAATTAATACAATACCCATAACTTGAACAGAGCTTAAGAGTTAGGTCATTACCGGTTTAAAATATATTATTTTATGTAGATTATTATATTATCTAAAACTACATGTTACCTTACGCCCAAATTTATTTATATTAACTTTCAATCACCTCAGCATAGAAACGAAAGAACTGAAAGAATTATAGAAATTATCCATTTTGTTATTGGCACGAAAAGTTATAGCTCGAAAGCGAGCAGTGATTTTTCTCAGAAAATTAGGTGTGACCTCAATAAGAGCGATAGTATATCTGTATCGGAAACGAGAAGTCGACGACCTCGTGGCCATTAAGTACATCTGTCTTGACACTGCTGATCTTCGGCAACCCTTTCATCTAATAGTCGAGTCATTAGATATAATTTCATAGATCACTAAACAGAGAACTTCGTCTTGTCTACCTAATTTCTCTGTGAGGCAAAACTAACAGTGTCGATTCAAAAGTGATACCTATAAAATATGATATTTTTATAAAAAAGATTATTTTTTTTTAGCGAAAATTGGAGGACATCTTGTTTTTAATGGACAAATAACAAATTCAAGTGAGTTCTGTAGCGCTGCTTCTATGACAAACACGTAGAAATGTTTAGAAAGAAATATTATTAGTACTAAAATGTGTTAATTAGAAATAAACAATCAAAATCTATTTCTTAATTTTTTCGAATTTTTATTATTACAACAGTGATTTATAATGAACTCATAACGCAATTATAATGCAAACCATAAGTTTCATATCAGGAATACATTATGCAATATAAGCAGTAGCGTAACGACAAATGTTAGGTCACTTATTAATATTTTGCCCTCTGTAAATTAATCTTTGCAATCGCCCGTCCTATCGTGATCATGCGCACGCGATACACGAAAATTTGTTCCGGCGTCGGACAGTACCATCTCGAGCGCAACAATGAGGCGGTTCAGGAATTTCGTGGCGACAAATAAACGTATTATAATGATTCTTTGTGCTTATTAATTCATATTACACGGCCGCTTAGAGCTCTCAGCGCGGTGACAAAGGATGGCCAGAGCGGCCACAAAAGTCAATGGATCGGAGAGAACTGAATATAATAAATTACTTCGAGTCGAGCTCGAGATGCGTATAGATGCGTATTCTTATGTGAAGCTTTTTGTTCCTTTTTCTTCCCTCTCGACCGCGTTTATTTGTGTACGGGGACAATTTATCTTGCGATACGAGCGGCACATGAATGAGTGAGCTTATGGTTATCGATATGTAAGAAATGTCGCTGCCGTATACCACCAACGTTATGTTTCAGGTGAAATGAGTATTCACACTAAATAATAAGTGGATTCCACAAGAGGCATCCACAAGGCTTAAACATATAGCAGTTATCTATTATTTGTAATAACTTATTAATAACTTATGTATTTATCTGATAAAATAAGTCCGTAAAGTAAGCAGTTTGTCAATGTACTCAATATTTAGAATCGATAGGTACCTAAGTTGAGGTGAAAAATTATTTCTTTATCTTCTAAAAAAATTAAAAGTCAATATTTCTTATTTGCTCTCTCCTGTGCTTTCAGCGTTGTTTTAAAAAAGTAGAGAAACACTCAAATTTTATTCGACTCCGTAGTCGAATGGTTGGGACCACCGAAAATTGATCATAGTGTCCGGGATTCGATGGGGATAGGAGTTTCTCTGTTTTGTCTTGTTTTGGTGGGTTCAAAGGCTTCTAGGCCCGCCTGGCTATCGGCCACCATCTTAGCTAAGTCTGTCGCCATAGTAATAATGCTTATAGCATTGTTGTGTTCCGATAATTAGAGGTGATATAGCCGTTTCATCAGTTGGTGTAGAGTACAGATGTAGCTCGCTTTGATCTTCGACTTTATACCATCAGCGGGGATGAGCTGCTTCCCAGTTGTAAAAAAATAAAAGTGATGTCTTAGAGAAGTTACAAAAACTACTCTCTAAGGACGCGCATGATAATGCCTACCTGCCGTAACAAGAATTCTCGTTGCCTATACAAGAAAAGCAATAACTATAGTCAGCGAAAAATAAGTACGTATCCGCGAAATACAAAATTTAGTTCTTGGCGCCCATTCCGATCACGTGCGATAGAATTTCTCGTACTTCAATAGAGCATCAAAGTTTCTTTATGTCATTTGTACCCTTGTCAATTGTCTATTCCGCGCGATATCTTCTTCCACTCACCTCCTTATAAAATCCCGAATATTTTCGTATTGACCGTGTCTTACATACGTAGAGGCTATCCTGGCTCAGTTTATCACGAGTCAGAATCGCTGGATTATGTAACCGGCTTAGAGGCGATGGTTTTGCGATATACCGAAACTAAACTGTTACGCCGCTTGATCCGATTATGAGGAAGTTCTTTTATCTTATTATTTAGCACTTACTTGAGCTCTCGGTTATCGTTTGTGGCATACGATTCGATTAGATGGATGTATCCGATTTAAGGCTGTCGATTTTCTGAGTAATCATTATTTCCGTATTAGCCTTTAAGGCTTTTTTAACCGACTTCAAAAATGATATTCAGGTATTTGCGTCTGGTAGTCATGAACCGAGCTGATGAGGGAAGGATAACTTTTAGGAGTTAGAAGTTAGTTTTTTAATACAATAGGCACATATTGACCCTATGTTGCATTCTTTCAAGTTACTTCGGTAAACTGGTATTAAATTTACTAAAAGGATGAAAATAAAAAATACAAAAATAAAAACCGACTTCAAAAACACCTAATAGTTAAAAATAATATAAGAATACAGACAACATTCCATTACTTTATTGTTGCCAAATGATGATCTCCTGGAAATTCTTAAAATTTAACACCCCCTTCAATATAGACACGTAATGTTGTCTGTATTCTTATATAACTTTTAGCTCTTAACTGTTTTTGAAGTCGGTTTTTATACATAAATCGAAGTGTATTTCATGTCTGTATCTTTACAGTGTTCTTTTATCTACTGTGTTTTTAACTATTAAAAAATGTTTGCATATGTTTTGATGGGGTTAGTGTAACACATTGGCAGTTGTCACACAGTTTTCACTACAACTCCTGCCGACGCGACGCCTCACTCTTAATGTTCTCTTGATATGATGATGTTATACCTTCCTATGTAAAATTTCATTTTCGTATGTAGTAAGTACATTAAGTTTAAAGTGTTAACTTGTGTGTGACAATAAATTAACATTATTATTATTAAAATTGAAAATAATATTATTATCATCTATTTTTCTACTACTTACTTGAACTGATCTGAATGTAGTCTCTGTCTGAGCTTAAGGCGACAAGGATGACCTTTACATCCTCTGGGATCTATGCAAATCTACATGGCAGTTTGGCGAATTGGGCCTACCAGATCCTAAGCCCGTCATTGGGGAGAAGTTTCGAGGGAGGTTTAGCTGGGTATGCGGGAAACTATTGGATAAGTAATGGTGTAACATTGACCTGCGTAGTATATACCAATAACTGACATCTTTGTCGGATGTTTTGCTATATATCTACTCATTAATAATTAGTAACGGAGTTCTACGGCATACCCAAGCAAATCAATCGAACTAGATTGACTGCCACGTGGTTAGAAAGAAAGAAAGCATCATCCAGATTTAAAAAATAAGTCTACCGTTGGCTTCGTATGTGGACACTAGATACTGTTGCGCAATAATAACGTAATGTCACTTAAAATAATTCTAAATTTACATTAAAGCATTGAAAGACTCCTCAGTCCTCATTCTGTACGGAGGCTCATTTCTAACTAATAGCTTTGTAGATCCCAAAGAGAACACGTATTGTATCGAACCACTTCCAACGGCTTCTTTCATATTCGGCCTCCTTTTGTCTTGTGCTTTCCCTGTAATTTAACAATGGCGGAATATTTGTCATGGGTAACGCGTGTAGACACATACCTGCGTATATTGTATCGTCCCTGAACATAGCTTATTACGCCTTATGGATTACGTAACTGTTTGTGACTTTGTTTCTAATCGCAGACCCGATTGTGGTTTATAGATTTCTGTGGATGTTGTGCAACGTTTTTATTGTGATCTTTGATCTTGTCGTGATTTCGACAATACACCGTTTGCGCATAGATATATGCCATCATCGAATGTGCAAATATCATATGCCAACGGAACTACTCAAACCAACATATCTATATTTATTCAGATAGTCAAGCAGCTCTAAAAGTAATTAGCTCGGGACAAATAAACTCGAAGCCAGTAAAGGACCGCCTCACCCGCCTGAATGCTATCTATAGGCCAAAAAACAAAATTGTTTTAAGATGAGTTCCTGGGAATTCTGGTGTCATTGGCAACGAGAAGACCGGTGGACTCGCTAAAACTGGGAATATAAAAACACAAATAGAGCCGGAACCTTTCTGTGGGATTTCAAAGAACCAGGTACACAATTTTCTAAATGAAAAACTGCTTAGGAACTCATTGGAACTCTGGAGATCTACTCCAGGGCAAAAACACGCGAAGTCATTATTACAAGGCTACTCGCGTAAACTAACTGACGAGCTCTTGGAGCTTAACAGGAAAAATATCAGTGTAGTCATAAGAAACTTAACTGGACATTGCGGCCTGAATAGACACATGTTCAACCTCAAGGTTAAGGTCAACGATATCTGCAGATTCTGCAAGCAGGAGCGTGAAACACCCAAGCACCTTTTGTGTGACTACAGCCCATCAATTCATCTGGGAAGACATATCATGAGAAATGAAATACAAAATCTCCCATTCCAAAAAATCCTCAGTTTCAGAGAGGGTTTCGGCTTGAACGAGATACTCTAACGGTGCTATAATTCACAATAGATCTTCTAGGTCTAGGTGAACAAGGCCTACAAGGCGAAAGCCCGTGCAACAACAATAATAATACCTATTAGGAGCATACTACTCCATGCATATATAAAGACAGCTTTATATAGTATAGACTAGATGTCGCGTGTGTGCCGCGGGGTGCGCGCACCCCGCGGTGGTGGACCCCCCACTTTAGCTTTTGTAATCAAAAGGTTATCGGTTGCGAGTAGGTGCAAAAATGTATTTTTTTTTGTAGAAGTTGTTAAAATTTGCCTAAAAAAGGTGTTGGAATATACAAAAATCTGGAAAAGATACGTTCTTCTCTGAAAGCTCTTTCATTTGATACCCATATAACGTGGGTGGCAAAAGAAAAGCAATCGGCCAATTAGAGGCGGCGGCCATATTGAATTTGAAGCAATGTCATTGACTGTATCGTATTTTACTCTCAAAGTCTACTCATTCGATACCCATATTGCGTGGGTGGCAAAAGAAAAGGGATCTGTCATTTCGAAGCGCCGGCAACATTGAATTGTCATGTGGACGCGTGTGTTCCGCGAGGTGCACGCACCTCGCGGTGGTGTGGTCCTCACATCGCTTTTGTAATAAAAAAAAGTCTTCAGTTGCGATTTGGTGCAAAAATGTATCTTTTTTGAGGTTGATTTATAATTTGCTAAAAAAAGGTGTTCGATTAACCAAAATGCTCAAAAGGCTTTGTTCTACTCTATAAACTCTTATATTTCGAAGCCATGTCCATGTCGCGTGTGTGCCGCGGGGAGCAAGCACCCCGCGGTGGAGTGGTCCACTTAATGTTTTTCTAAGCAAAAGGTTTTCAGTTGCGAGTCGGTGCAAAAAATTTTTCGTTTTTTGAAGTTACATAAAATTGGACTAAAAAGGTGTTCGATTATTCAAAAACTGGAAAATTTACGTTCTACCTTGAAAACTCTTTCATTTGATACCCATATTACATAGGTGGCAAAAGAAAAGCGATCCGCCATTTTGGAGCGGCGGCCATATTGAATTTGGAGAAACGTCACTTACTGAATCGTATTCTACACTTAAAATCCTTACATTTGATACCCATATTACATAGGTGGAGAAGGAAAAGCGATTTGACATTTCGGAGCGGCGGCCATATTGAGTTTGAAGCAATATCACTCACTATATCGTGTTCTACTAATAAAATCCTTACATTTGATACCCATGTTACATAGGTCGCAAAAGATTTATATAATGTATACAGCTTAACATTACCAAATATTTCCGCCGATTCCATGAAATCACAAAGTAAAAAAATGGCGCCTCCCTACCTATGTAATGGGTAAGCTATGATATGTTTATCAAAATACGTAGTGTCAAGTAACTTTAGTGTCAATACATGATAGCATATTTAAAATCAAAACTAAAAAATAAACTCTTGATTGATAAATCATTTAGTAAATATTACTTATTTGAATACTTATTATCGATAATTCGGTCCGAATTGTCTAAAAATACGATTATTATAAATATTAAGACATTTTAACTAAATTCTAAGAAATACAACTGCCAGAAATAATTTCATAGATAATATGTCTTTCACTTATTCCAATTCAAGGCAATCGCTTGGAAAGTTTGAGTCGTAAAATCAAAACGATTTTTAGGATCGGAAACTGGGCTCGAGAGCTTTGTATGGATTCAAATATGATGCTTTTGCAGAATTCCATAAAGGTTTTATTATCTATTTTCTTCATAATATTTTTTTATAAGCTTACTAATGTATTATTAACAGTTAGTAAAAATTGAACAAAACTATTCATTTCCTCCAAAGAATCACAATCAATTTTTATCTTCAGGCTAAACCAACAAACAAGTAATTTGAGATCATAAAATAAATATTTATGGTAATAGCCTAACACCAGCCACTGATAAGTACAAAGCAGTTCACTGCGCCAGTAACGACACGCCGAACACATGATTTCGGTTGTAAAAACAATAAAACTGACCTATTTATTGCCCATGGCCCATCTGATAAAGAAAAACTTTCAGGTCATTAACACCGCGCGATAACAGGCCGGTCTATTTTCGTAGACTGTCTTTTGTTTTTATACCAATGATAAATCACGCGCTCATACATCACACCATATGGGTAGTATTTTTCATTGTGCCCTGTAATCTTCTTTAGGATCACGGTCAAATCCAACTAGCGGCGAAGAAATGACATTAATCAAAAATTTCGGCTCCGAGATAAGACAGCCCCAGAATTAGGCATTCTAGGTGGCTTGTAAGACGTAATAAAATGATAAATTGCCCTATCTACGTGTACTCATTACCATAACATGACAAGTCCATTACCGGATTGGACATGAAGGGAGCTGGACGCGGAACTTGGTAAAACGTTATAAGTTTTAATATTATTCACTGTGTCGGTACGTGTTAGCTACAGCAGTTCGAGCTAAGTCATCGCCGGCACATTTGTTACCGTGGTTCAACGAATTTCGATTCCGAGATAAACTCGTAATAAGAACGCCTACCTTATTAAGTTGCTAACAAATGATACAGCTTTATTTTCGGGAGGGTTATCAGATTGTATTTACGGAGCTATTACAACTAGTCCACAATTGTAACTTCGTGTGGTGACGGACCTTGAATTGTTTATCTAAACATCGGTGCTTATCTACCGTCTGTTATATGTATATGAACGGCGTATTGAGTATTTAAAGTTTTCAAAATTTGCATTTAGAGCCCATATTTCTTAGATACTATTTACTTACTTGAAAAGCACGAATCATTACAGCGGGGCATTTACATTTATTATGTCGATATCTTTACATTACAACCATCATTAACATTCCCGAGCCAGTTTTTGACAATATAATAAAATAATATTTTAGTAGTTGATTATAATTATAATCGATTAATAAAACATTTGATTTAATTAAACATAACACCGTTACATTTAACGAGTCAATCTCATTGAAATATTTCATTTTTATAGCATTAAACAGAAAATTTCTAATTTATTTTTTGATCGTCTCATTGATTACGTGAAAGGGTGGTCTCGATTTTCACGGTGAATTCAATTTCGTGTTCAAAACAACAAGAAATGAGATTACGATTACACGCAAACCTATAAAAACACGAGTCATTTCCTTATTAATTGACTCTAAATCAGTTCATGCGCATCGCTCGTTATAATCCATTTTAAAAAGGCCTCGGCTAGCCTAAGTTAGTAATGACACTTATACTTTTTTAATATATCTAATTATACGTGGAGTTTTCCTCTCATTTTTCGTTATGATATAATTTTCCAGCCACAGTAATAACTAAGTAGGTAAATAAAAAGATCGTCCTCCCTTCTAATACAACAATGACGACGAAAACATCAAACGATCTAACCTCAGGTTTTGCCTTATACAGAAACCACCGCGACAACTAGTTAATGAGCTTTAGCAGCACCTGTAAGGTTAAGTTATCGTCCAAAGCTGCGAAGCCGCCGTCTCACCAATTACCCTTAATGTTGCTACATTCTAGCAAACGTAATTTCAAATTATCCTTTTTATTGCACACATAATCCACGGCGCGGGAATCCCCCGCTCGTATATTAGCCAGACTCGGATCATAAAGGTCTACTACGTGAACCCGTATATCTCTCTTACGGGTGAGTTTTTTGCCGTTTGTTTTCACGCAACAACCTCGCGTTACGTTTTATCCACGCCAGGTTACGCGACGCAACGGCTTCGCTCATTTATTGTATTATAAATTTAGTGGGAGGAGCTCGAGCGCACGTCCTTCCCACTTCACTAGTACGAACAAGGCGGCGATGTACAAACAAAGCGAGCGAGCTAACCGATATTTTCGTGTTCGCCACGCTAGAAAAATAGGGAAGCACTGACGGCTTCCCTTCATTAATAAGCTATTAGATTACGCGATGTCGCACGGCCGATTGGTAGGCCAAGGGAATCCCAATAAACGCTGCCCCCACTTCCACTTCGATGGCTGATCGAGATTCAAAAGAAGCCCGGCTTTGAGCGAGCACGAAACAAAACGGGCGCTCGAAAAAGACCCCGCTCTAATTCTCTTTACGATCTCCGATTTCAATTGCTCCTTCAGAAATTTGAATGTGGGGAGGGACAGAGTTTGTCACGTAGGGCCGGTATAGAAATCGCTTACACATAATGCGGGCTCGCCTCATAGGTACCCCATTAACGAGAGTGCCCCAGAGGCGCGGACGATATCAAACCAAAGATCAGATTGACAAAGGTAAGGAAAAAATAAAGCTAGTTTTACGAGCCGCTCTGTTATTAAACATTCGGAATAAATACGTTCTGCGCTATGTCCGTTTTTTACTTATCCTTTTCAATATACAAGATGTGTGGACTGATTTCGAACCCTTTGGTACAAGCACACGGATATACCGGTGGCTTTTTGTCACCATTTGTGCCAGCGTATGTATTTTCTCTGGATATTTTTGTCCCTTACTCGTTGGTGCTTTTTGATAGGGATCATTTTTTGTGCGCCCATTATTACGGCGCATTGTGCGAAGGTTTAACTCGGATAAGATCTCTGATGTGTCACTATAGAGCTTCTACTGTATTTTTTATTGATCAAAAGGAGTAACCTTTTAGTGAATCGCATAAAAAGTTGTGAGAACGGCCCTATCTTACTACTCGCGTTTGTAAAATTCAATAAGTGAACACTAGACGGCCTGGTGTGTGTGTATATCACCCTTTGTCATGAAACTAAACTACATTAAAAATATACATATCCAAAAATCAAACATTAAGAAAAACATATCGAATGTCAATCAAATATGTGCTAAATGAGAACTAGCTTACTCGTATTTTACAGAGAGTGATATTCTTACTGTCAGATATATTATAATCAGTCATTTAGGTGGTTTAAATACAGCGGAAGGAATATTAATGGGAACCCAATCCCAAATAAGATGGAAGCCGTTTCTAAAGTCACTTCGTTGCAAATTCGAACGCCAGATTTCGACGAGCTTCGAAATTAACAATATTTTAGTTATTGGAAAAAACAGCAGAAAATCTGTATAATTCACTATTTTACCAAGCCGGCGTAGGGCATTTCCAGCAATTTCATTAACAAAATAGTTGCCAAATATAATTTTATGTGATTTTGATCTTATCACCATAACAGTTTACAAATACATAAGAATCCACGGAGAATAGGGATGATGATTGAATTCTAATTTTCACGTATCGTCATAAAATATTAAAATACCGTAGAAAAAGATGCAATCATCTGAAATAAGAATTAAAGCCGGCTTAGAAATACATTAGATACAAGCATTTTAAGCTGTTAATTTGGAAGCGATTAGACAGGAGATCCGACATCAACCTTGACGTCACTGTTGAATACGGCCATATAAACTCCATGTAAATTTGCCGTTTTGCTAGAAAGAGATGGAGAAAAATCTTTAATACCTTTGTCTTGTTTGTTTTTATAGTTATTCGAAAACCGATTTTTTCTTTCTGTTTATTATATGAATGAGCTTCTATTAAAGCAATATTTATTTTTCGTTTATCTAGCCTAATAGTTTTTTTTTCGATATCGCTACTGATCCACGCCTTGTGCCATCAATCATTTCAGATTATTCCACAAATCGAACCATTCGCACGAATAACCATAAAATTGCATATTCAGTGACGAAAAATAAATCCTGTTCAAGTGAAGAAAATTTAACAGACTGCCAAATCATACGATGTCGAAGAAAGTCACGTTCAAAATAATTATTTCTTCTCCTTGACAAACTTTCTTCGCGTAAAAGTAGATTTGAGGAAACACGAAAAGAATGAATCATTTGTGACAAACGTATTTCAGAAATCTCTCATTTGAAAGATATCAAGTCACCGAGCTGTCAGAACAATGGGCTTCGGGAGTAATAATACGAGCCGTCTACTTGCTCTGTTAGCTCGTAGAGTTTGAGATATTTGCTATTTGTCGATGGTTTGTAAAGATAACTTTCTCATAAATCGTATTCAATGTCAGTCACATTATTTTCCGCAATGCCGTTCCGTAATGCCAAGTTTATATTTAGCCTATACTGATACTTTCGTAACATCTTTTCGAAATTTATATACTATGAAGAAGAATTAAAGACTCTTCTGTTACACACTGCACCGAAAATGATATAGGTATTTATTATGCTTTAGTTGCATTTTGTTTTATTCAGAAAGGACTATCAAAAGAGTGTACCTATATAAAGTCTCATTGCACTTTTGATTTTTGTTTAACAACATTTTTTGTTTAATGTTCGAAAACTTTGAAGCACAAAAACTGGGCATATGTACTCTTCGTTAGTCTAGAATAGAGGTCTCCAAACTATGGCCATCAATCCGTCCCGTGACCGCTTAAGTAATTGAAATGCAAAAAAAGCGTATGTTTGCTTAGGTCGCGCACACTGCGACTAGCCTAGAAATATAGAAAATTGGACACTGTTTTGGCCCTTGGAACATACTGAAGTAAATATTATGGCCTTAAGGCTTTAAAGTTTGGAGACCCCTGACTCTAGATAGTCACGAATAAGGGGCTACAGCTTATCGATTTTTTTCTGTGAAGAAAAATTTCTGAAACAGCTCGTAGTCTGTAATTGGTGCCCGGAAAGTGGTAATAGCCTCGCCCCCTATTACATGACATCTTAAAAATTGTCTGGTGCTTAATACACCTCTTGTTGCCATCTCCAGGGAACAGACGAGATGATATATAATAATTTTATTTTCATATAGCAATATTTTACAATAAATATAAAACTTAGTTGCCTACACTAAGAAAACCTGTATTGTAGGCAAGTAAACCTGTATTGTAGGCAAGTAAACTCTTCTGTTACACACTGCACCGAAAATGATATAGGTATTTATTATGCTTTAGTTGCATTTTGTTTTATTCAGAAAGGACTATCAAAAGAGTGTACCTATATAAAGTCTCATTGCACTTTTGATTTTTGTTTAACAACATTTTTTGTTTAATGTTCGAAAACTTTGAAGCACAAAAACTGGGCATATGTACTCTTCGTTAGTCTAGAATAGAGGTCTCCAAACTATGGCCATCAATCCGTCCCGTGACCGCTTAAGTAATTGAAATGCAAAAAAAGCGTATGTTTGCTTAGGTCGCGCACACTGCGACTAGCCTAGAAATATAGAAAATTGGACACTGTTTTGGCCCTTGGAACATACTGAAGTAAATATTATGGCCTTAAGGCTTTAAAGTTTGGAGACCCCTGACTCTAGATAGTCACGAATAAGGGGCTACAGCTCTGATGTTCTCTATTTTAAATAATAATTATTAGATATAATATGGTAATCGAGCTTTATATAGTATAGATAATAGATATATATAATTATGTACTTTGTCACGCACACATACCCTCAGCTAATTGAAACTTCACGCAGTTTGGTTGTAGAAATGCCTACGTTGATGTTATGCAGTAATTGCCATAAAATTAATATATTCCTCTACCGTTATTTTGATAACGAGGAAAATTGAATCCAATGTGAATTTCTCAGGCGTCACAATGCGTCTATTGTCTTCAGCATAACTCAATTCGATATAAATGTCGATCTTAAGTTGTTCAAAGAATTTTCAATTCCCTTACTCTATTTTATCAATTGGTATCGTGATGATAGGGACATTTACTAATGATAGTTAGGAGAGATTGTTTCTGTTCAGTAAATTAACAATTGTTTTAGTTTTATATTTTCAGTGATTTTTCTTAGTACGAAAGAAAAAACTATATTTATAGCTAGAAAGTACTTAACAGTAAATTTATAGGTTATTGATTTATACCTACCAAAAGATGCTCTGTTTGAAAACTATTCCAAACATGACACTAAACTTTATTGTTATTTAGAAACATCAATGTCTCACTTATAAAGAAGAGCGCTTAAATTTCTTTTATTGCTCCCATGTAATAATTTTCTATCTTTTATTATATTTTTTCTTTTTCCTGCTCTTACACGACACTAACATTATGTTGAGAAACGATGTAACAGTCGTCGTAAAACCTGTTTAACGCCGGCAGCCTTCAATAAATACGTAACATAACATCCAATATTTTCAGTTCGTGTCATGGTAATTTTACTGTTAATTTCTCATTATTGAGTTGAGTGCTCTATGCATTGCTAATACATTTTTAAAGTAAAAAGACAAACCTATCGCTTAATCTATCTAAGAGCATTTGTGACAATTTCATTTATATATTTCGTTAATGTCCTACAATTAGCATCTTTCAGTTGAAATGATAATGATTATAGTGAGGATGATAAAGGCTTGAGTCCGGGTCAATATCATAGAATTTCAGTAAATATCATAGAATAAAATTTTCTGATAATTCTATCACAGAAATTTATTATTATTTTACCTCTGATTTCTTTCTTTAAGTTTTCATTAGAGGTTAACAAAGCAATCATAACTTTATTTTTTGTTTGTAGACTAAAGTTTTTATAATGCCATTGTTTAATTATCTACGAATATTTACACAAGTAAAATCATGAATCTGAACAAGTTACGTTTGTGAGACTCAAATCACAACTCCTATTTTTTATTTAATTATAATGGTTTCAAACTGTAGATCCTTTTGTATTGAAATGGTTTTTCGAGTGTAAGGTCTTACGTTATCGTTGAGAAAAAGTGATGAATTTAACGGTTGATGCCAAGGCCATCTCGCTGCGAGTTTCGCCATAATTGTTCAAAATCCTGTGCAGTCGAAACCTAGTCGAGCAATATTGCTCGACTAGGTTTAGAATATAAGAAAACTATAGTGATTTATACCAAAAAGTATAACCAAACTGTTACCAGCACTTATCTTTGGATATATTTTGCATTGTCGCAGCGACCTAGAGCCAGCCACTAAGCTGTTTACTTGCAATTATCATAAAGAATCTACTTTTTACCATACGTTACAATCTGTCCCAAAATCCCTTCCGGTTCAAAAAGATTGTACCGGCTTCAAAGCGTACCTACTTCTCCTACTACTCTAGCGCCGTCAAATCAAGTAGCACCCAAACTTTTCTTCATGTTACCGAGTGTATGCAAATGAGTTAATATTGTGGATATGCTAATATCAAATCATGCCCCCTATTTCTTGGAAACTTCCACTATCACAAACGTATATAATATATACTTAGATGTGTACAGCCGGCTTCAAAAGTAGATAAGCATTTTTAGCAGATTTAGTACCATGTCACACCAACTATTCCTTTTATACACCTTTATTGCATTGTTAATAGTTGGTGTGACATGGTACTAAAATAATTATCTACTTTTGAAGCATGTACACATTTATGGTTTGCAGATTTTCTCATTAGACCTAGCTTCTTGGCAAATTTAATGACTCTAGGTCCATCGGGATGTACCCTATATGTTAGGATTCTCTTGTGAAAACGCAAAATTTGCAAAACTGTGTGACGTAAACGGCCATATATTTTGTTAGCTTTGACTTACAAGTATGGTCAGATTCACAGCTGAAAGAGGCCGTAGACCCGAGTATTTGATATAAATTTCAGATTGATAAATCTACACGTTCCCGAAACTTGACAGATAGACTGACAGACGGACAAATGGACCATGAGGTAAACCTATGAGGATTCCGTTTTTTTTCCTTTTGAGGTACGGAACTCTAAAACACTCAATTTTGAAAATGCAATATCTCCACCTTAAGAGCCGAATGAAAAAAATATTTGAAAGTCAAACAATACTATATTGAAGAATTTTAAAAGTTATAAAGTTAATTCAAAGTAGCTAGTGTGTTGAAACGGCAAGTTGGACGGCAAGCCCCTATTATTAAGGCATATAGAAAACATTAACAGAATAATTAAAATTTCTGATATGTATCACAGTAAAAGCGTATATTATTAACTCAACATTATATGAACATGAAACCATTGTATATTATTTGCACGAGTACTACACAAATAAACGACAAAACTTTCTGGATTTACTCGCGAATTTTTTCTATATTGTAATCATTTTAGATATCAAATATCAGCTCTTAGAAAGCTATCGATAACTATATCAAAATCAGAGGAGACATTGCTTCTAAGCATTGCTGTTTGTTCCCTCAGCTTTTTATGAAGAGTCTAAACCATCTCAAGGGGAGAGCAATTTATTTCTGTGCATTAATTTATCTTACGTAGTGAAGAGCAGATCGTATAATTAGGATTGATGTTTGTTCCGTATTGCGGCCTCGGAATAGTTCTCACGAGTTTCCAAGTCTCAAATACTCCATCAATCAGGTTAATCACACCCATAATTATTTGGAAAACTTCCTTGGGCCATTTCCAGGAATCTTGTCACATCACTGGACAAATTTTGGGCAGCAGCTGTCGATTGCGCCTTGCGATTGTACAAAACCCAATCCACACTGCAGTGCCGTATTGAATTTCTTTTGCGCTCGATTGAAAGCGCTTTTTGCGTGTCCCAGACTGTCGCCTAAGCTTCCTTCAGGCTCAGATTACACGGTAGCCTCTTTGAAGTGCTTGTAACTTTAGAGAATGGCTGTAGGTGCCATTCATATCGGTTTACCTCGGCCCACCTTTTTGGATTTTTCGTTGTTGCGTCTGTTGATAGGTGGGAGTAGGGGCGGGGGAATTGTGTTTTGAGGTTGTACAAGTGTTGCTTAATTAAAATGTACAACTGAATATTGTGGCAAGCATCAGTGATAGTGTTGTGTCGTATGCTTGAGTACTTCTTTTTATTCTTTTCTTCAAAAGTCAATCTTTTCCCATTCTAGTTTATATATTACAGACATAATTAATGTCTCTAAAAAATAGGCTTTTTTTCACCACACTGAATTCACTAAAATCACAGAACAGAAGCTCAGATAAACACAACCTTTTTTCGTTTAACAATGCAAAAACACGGGCGTTTACCGCGAGCGCAAACACAATCAAAATGAAATTAACGGCAAATTAACTTTCTGGATACTCAAATAACACGGCGCGGCTGTAGGTAGAGAATGATGCATCCAAAAACAATATTTGTACAGCGATACACAATAAAATACTGTCAATACAGTGAGCAATTACTGAGACGCTAACATGTTTGCTTAGGACTAAGGAATTGAAGTGTTTTCGGGCGTGCCAAGACATTTTGTTGGAGGTTTCTTCGAATAGCGTATGTGATTTAGGACGCGGCTTGACATGAAGCGATTTGTAGCACTGAATCTTACTTTTAAATAGAATTCAACCTCAGCATTTATATATTTCTTTAAACACTCTTCCATAACTAAATCACGTCTCAATGGTATATCCATATCGGTGATCGCAAGTATTTTTAAGTCATTAAGTAACTTTTCGAAAGAGTTTCCCAATCCCATCATAAGACAAGAGTTATGTCAAATTCTTATGTCGTACCAAGTCCTGTGATGGTTGAAGCCTCTACAATGGACGAGTATTAATTATCTGATTTCAACAGTCCAACTCGGTAAGTCCAACTTCCAGAAAGTGGTAAAGTTATCAACGAATTGAGCTTGGGTGGGCAACGTTCGGGAAATTATTCATCATATTTTGCCTCCGCCTATCTATCGCAAAGCCTGAAGACTAAAGTCAATTTATTGCAAATTCGTGTTGTCAATAATTCCATACTGGCCTGAATTGGCACCGCTTACAATATGCCTCATAAGAAGACTCAAAGTCAACCAGGGCAATGGAGAGAGACATGCTCGGGGTCTCTATGTAATCAAATCAGGAATGATGAAATCCACAGAAGAACACACAGAATTGACAGCCGTTGGTGCGGAAAGGTCCTTGAATAGTAGCCTCGGTGGTCGCTGAATGCCAGCAGCACAGGATTGATCGATGTGGAAGTCCTCGGGACGCCTACGTGCAACATTAGGCATCATTCGGCTGAATTGATAAATGAATGATAGTCATAATACTGCTTCCTTTTGAATATTAAAGTTCAATATATTATTCAGTGTTGTACCTACTCATTAAATAGACTGGGTATTCAGTGATGTATAATCTTGTTCACAAATACAAACAGTTATAAACCATCCCGGCATTATTCATTCTTGAATTGAATAATTATGTCGGACCAATTCCAGCATACACTTTGTCAGACATCGATTTATCGCAACTTTTTAATTTATTATCAGAAAAAGTACCTAAAATTAATATTTTGAGGCATAGTAATATCAGTTAAACCTATTGGGGTTTTCTACAGTACCTAACAATAATTTTCTTCCGCATTAACAGTAAGTGAGAACGGCTGTCACAATTTAAAATATAATGATTCAACAATGTTTTGTCAGTACCTAGATAGACCTATACATTTCAGAATTATATTTTTTGACATAAAATAGTATTTTAATTTGTATCTAATGTTGTTTTTAGTGATTGCATTTCGTGTGGAGGTAGGCAAAGAATAAATTAGTCGCGGTATTTAGAATGCGCTCGTCCGTTCACCGTAGTAGCTATTTGCCGATATAGTAACAAGCTTACGAGTATGTTGAGCGACTTGACGTGTATATACAAAATATTTTATTTCAGCTGCTCATTGAAGAACTGTTCTTTAAAAAGGTAGAACTTAATCTTATCTAAAACTGGCAAAGTTTTGCAAAATTTGAAATGATCGATTTTACATTCGACAATATAATCAACTTAAGTATCCTCACTTGCAGATAATAAATCGAATTCAAGTAAGTCTTAAAAGTACGGTCATAGATGGAGATTCCATATGACACGATTGAGTCAAAGAGTGCATTGTAGAAGTCTAGATTTAAATGGTAAGCGAATTTAATAATATAAATTTTTGCCAAAATTGCACTTAGCTTGTCACAAATACACGAACTAAGCAAGAACCAAGTCACTAATATTTCTCCTAATTTGATCACTGTAGTCTGAACGGAATCTGTCTACACTTTTTTAATCTTTGATCATTCCGATACTTAGTACCAGTGAAGGTCAGTTAAATCAGTTCATAGTCAATCCATGTTACTTAAACATCACTTCATTATCCACACATACCAGGTATAATACTTGACTGCCAAGCATAGACCATCCCCAAAAACTTTTTTGAATCATCTTCCACTATGGCCTCATGCTTGATTGATGGTGTAACGTACAGCGCCGTAGCCTCTTCCGTTGATCAGCAAAGTGTGAGCTTGGGCTGGATCTCATGAGATATATATGGAACCCCTTAAGCACCCAAAAAACTCCATATAACTTAAAAATAAAAACTGGAATCATGTAGTACAAATATGATCTATAATTGTAACAATATTATTTTTTATTACAAGATGTAATCGCTTGTATCGACGCCTCAGCCTTTCACGCCTACCGTACTAACTCTGTTCAAATAGAAACGGATGAGAGACAATAAGGAATCGGAACAATCATGCGCTATCATGAGCTTGATTTATGGGAATCCTGGAATGAATATCATCTGTGACGTACTGATGGCCACCCATCAAAGATGACACAGTAGTTAACTCCATTATCAACATCTTTTTTATTGTAATTCTTTTACTTTAACAACCAAATGTTGTCTTTGTGTTGACTTAAACGTTCAATGAATATCTTTACTTTTACATGTTGCTTACTCGTTCGCTTCTAAAAATGTAAATCAAAAAATCAGGTTAACCTAAATATTAATAATACGAAAGGCATAAATGTAGTCTGGGCAATTATTATAGTACTAAGTACCCAAAATATTTTGGATAGTTACCCCATCTGCTAAATATTACGTATCTGCACAAAATCGCCCAATAAGTAGTTCTAAAACAGATAAGACGCCAAATTGAAATTCCACCAACCAAGCAGCTATTCTGCATAAACGTTACACGAAATAAGACTCTGTGTCCAATGAACTCAGCAGAATTCACATTGAACCTTTTACAGCAAAGGAAAGTAGACAAAATGCAATCTGCCAGTGCTTAGGAGGTACGAACCAGATGTTGCGGCTTTGGAAACTCGACGCGACTAAAAGCTTCAGGTGCTCTACTTTTGAATCATTCGTCTGAAGTCGAGCGCTCGTCAAGCATCATCTTCACTCGATTTTTACTTATTCGCATTTCGTTTTTGATGAAAATCAAAATGATATTGATATACGTTGCTGTATTGATTTTCGTTATTCTTTTTTATACAACTAAGTTGGCAAACAAGTAAACTGCCCACCTGATGGTTAACGGTAACTGTCACCTATAATACATGTAGCTCTTGTGAGATTCGCAGCAATACTGCAAATCCCCACAAGAACCGCAGTGTACGTTGCCAACTTGTGACATCAGATGTGATGTCACGGTACCCAGTAATTTCACTGCCATATGCAATTGCACTGCTGCTTTGCGGCAGAAATAGGTAAAACGGAGGTACCCAAGCAGACAACCCTGGTACAGAGTCTTTTATAATGATTTTCGTCGAAAACGAAACGCAAATCCGTAGAAATCGAGCGTCAGGCGACGCCAGGCGAATGACCCAAAATAGGGGCCCCAGGGCGAGTTGCGTCTAAAATGTACCTAGATATAATAATTGTATTTACTCACTCTGATTTCGCGATGAAAAACTACGCTTAATTAACGTCTGCTTTGCTTCTTTTCATGCCTTCGCCTGACGTGCCGCTGGGAATGGAAAATGGTGGAAAACAGGTTGGTGAAAATTATCTCAGATTTAATTTTAGAAAGAGCTTAATTCTCTAGAGTTTGCGTACCTAGAAAGCTTTGTGGTAACGAATGAAATGTTTTTATTCATAAAAAATTCATTAGCAGTCTGGCTTTAGTTCACCGAGTTATAAGTGGTTACTCAAATGAACTTATACATAAGATATATGTTGTGGTGAGCTTTGAGTGATTTTGCTGGAACTTGTTGGATTTATAGCCGTGTTCCAGAGTTTTGTAACTTAATTGATAGAATTGGCACCCAGCCATAGTACCTACTTATGTTACTGTACAAACAAAAAATACTATTACAGTCTTATCTAGACATTGAAAATTAATCAGTCACTATTGCGTATATTATTATGAAAGACAAACAAGTTTTGCTAGTTCATACAAGGATCATGACACTCTACATCTTATACTAGCTGTGCCAGCGAACTACGTTTCGCCGTATATTTTTTACCCGTTTTTGCAACATTTGTCATTGATGCTCAGCTCCTATTAGTCGCAGCGTGATGTTATATAGCCTAAAGCCTTCCTCGATAAATGGACTATACAACACAAAAATAATTTTTCAATTTGAATCAGTAGTTCCTGAGATTAGCGCGTTCAAGCAAACAAACAAACAAACAAACAAACTCTTCAGCTTTATAATATTAGTATAGATTTTATGTCGGCGTACATCTTGAAAATAACTTTCATCTCAGAAGACGTTATCAGTCAGAACACACTTTAAAATCTGCGTTATCTAATTTAAATATTACAAATTTATTGTTCATCCCTACCAAATCATAAAACCTTTTTTCTTGTATAGACTTGGCACAGTATTGCATCTGTTATTCTATTATTTCTGTGGATGTCGTAAATAAAAGTCGACTAAGTCAGTTTACCGCAATAATTTCGCTGCGGATAGATGAAAGACTAAAATAACCCTGCAACAACCCGTGTGACCAGCGTGGTGTAGTAGACCAATTTCTTCTCTTCTGAATAGATTTTATGTAACCAGTAGTCACACCTACGAGTATATACACACACATATACAGATGTGAAATAATTATACAAGAAATCGAAGTGTCAATCGGCAAACGCACATTTTGTTGGGTTTCGTACCTCCAAAGGAAAATGGAACCCTTATAGGATCACTCCGATGTCCCTCTGTCTGTCTGTCTGTCGAATCTATTTTTCTCAAGACGCGTAAAAATATAAAACTGAAAATATCAAATACTCAGGTCTACGGTGTCTTTTTCAGTTGTGAAAAAATAATTAAGTCAACGCAATCAAAAGATATGACCGTTAATCGGGTATGGAGTACCTCCCGTAGACGTAGTCTCAATAGAATTTTATGTAAAGAAAAAATACTCTGAAAATTGTGAATATGTAATTAGGGACATATTATATACTTACTAGCTGTGCCCGCGACTTCGTCTGCGTGAAATAGTAACTTTTGTTGAAGTTGATAAAAAGTATGTTATTGTTATTATGTTAACTATGTTATACCTTATATAATTAGCTATCTATTAGTGAAAGTCCCGTCAAAATCGGTCCAGCTGTTCCGGAGATTAGCGGGAACAAACAGACAGACAGACAATTTTTTTTAAATTATGTTTTTGTTATTGGTACCCGATATAAATTCATACCCATTTAATAAAAACTTGTTATTTTGACGTTACAAACAGACACTTCAAATTTATTTATTTGTATAGATACTTATATACTTCGATAAGTTTGTACGGGACCCTCAGTGCGCGAGTCCATCTTACAGTTGAGTTTAGTGTAAGCATCATAATAAAAATTCAAATTAGCTCTGTGATTAATTATATATTTTAATAAGAAAACGCAACCAAAAGTGTTCAATAATATGTTTTAATTGGGCTGACGTATTCATTAAACTGGTAATTCAAAGAGCGTATTACTTCTATATCCTTATTGCGTGTCCCTTTGTGGAACTAGTAAAGGTATTGTCAAATTACAAAACCATCGTACCCAGGTACCCAACCCACCAATTACAGGGCATTGTCAAAAAATATCTCAGCGACATTTGGGATCATGTCATTCATACGAGCGCGTGTTAAACATGCAATTGAACATAAATGTCGGCGCCATTTTGTGTTTTGGGAATATCGGGATAAAACTCATCATACTATTTGCAACGACATCGACAATTTTGTCAGGGTCTCTTAGAAACGTTTGTGCTATGGTACTCTGATCTGTCACATGTTCTTACGCTTTGTGAATTGGAATTCAAAAGAATGGCACATTCTATTATGTTGATTTTTTAAAACTGTCCTCAAGTAAAGAGTTCAGTTCACCTGCTTTTATATAATTCACATTTATAACTATATGAATGTAAAAAATGGGTTTCATTGAAGGTTTCGTGGGAAGTATCTTAGTGAATTATCTTTATATCGAAGTAAACTATTCAAATGGTCACTTTTTCAAATAGTTACTTTTTATTGCTATTTTCACCACTTGTTATGTCTTTCTTGTTGTGTATTCACGAGATACACAGATGTAGACTTAGTCTTTCTTAGTATTTATAAGATTTTTATAGAGAATGAATGATACCAAGCATTGCTTTAATCCCCTTGTCAGTCTTACTATCTTAATTATATAGAGCCCTTCTCTACAGCAAACATACAATTTTGCATCACACAAAAAATCATCTAATGAGAACCTACGTCACCGTTTTAAGTCATTAGCATTTCTAACTATTATGTGCATTCTATTATTATTCGCGCAGACCTAGAATTATCCATTATTAACCTTTAAATAATTTATGTAGATTACATTTACAAATAATTATCGGTAGAAAACATTGATTGTTAAAAGCGAAAATGCATCATAATAAATGAAGTATTGACTGAATTAGTTCCTTAAATAGCAAAAACACCTTGAAAAATAACAAAAAAAAAATGTGTTTCTTTCAAAACACACATACATAAAAACTGTAGAACTTCCGCGATAAGCAAAGATAAGACTGTGAAAATATTTAATTCACTTTAAGCTGAAAAGTGGTGTGGGATCCATACATGTTTGAATTCGATGACTTGGAAATCAATTACCTAGAAAATCTTTTCTCAGTTAAATAGCCAGTAAGACAAGGGCAACATATGGAACCATTCTTCATATCAGCATAAAAATCATGTCCAACTGATAAAAAATAGGGCAACTCAATGAGTTCCTTGTTAAGGCATATATATAATGTTCGATAGTGATTATATATTTTGATTATCTATTTTTAAAACGATAACGATAACGATTTTACGAAAAATTTCAATATTTTGGGCAGTCAGTCCAAAAAATACTCCTAGCATATCCTCCAAATGATTGATTTCGTAAGGCAATATTCTTACTGTCCACTTTAAACATTTGCACTGGATGTATTCACACCATACAATGGCCGATACCACGATATTCACATAGCCCCACGCTAATTAAAAAACAGACGAATAAGACAGCCGATTTTTATCGCTCGCCGAATCATACAGCCAAAGAAACGTAGGCGTTGTCTATCTTATCTCCTTCTCACGCATCGCACACGCCAAATCCTTTTTCTCCCTCTTCCGAACTTTGAATTTCTTCATTCATTAATTCGGTTCGTAATTGTTTATAATTACATTTAATTTAAATAAGAGAACCGTTGCCGCTTCTTGACTTTGATACCTCAAATTCGACTGTGAGAATTTGATACTTTTATCTATAGTAGTCGAGCTGTTATTCGGCCAATTTATTTTAAGGTGCCCGTTACGATGTTTCACGGTGAAATGGATCTTATGCCGTTTCGATACGAGTGTTCTATGTAGGCTTCGATGGAAACTCATTATGTAGAAAGTATTCGTGGTTGAACATCGTAAATCGAAATCAAGCAAGCTGGCGGTGACACTTTTTGTTTGAGCGTTACTGGTTTCGTGTAGATAAGATTTTTTATTGCCTTAATTATTGTCATGACTGCTTTAGCTGTGATGTTATGGCTCGATAAAATTATCGTAACTGTTCATTTCCATGACATTATTTCTGTGAAAACCACTAAAATACAAATTGTTACGCGCCATCATTCCGATGGTGCGGGTCCGCCTCCGAATATATCGAAATACCTAGATACATTTTTAAATTCGATTCAAATTTAAATGCTTGTGCTTTTTTTAAGTTTTACTTTTTATTTATAGCGAATAATCTTTTAGCGTTCTTAGGCTAGCCACACTCGTACAATAATATTAACAATAAAGTTAGTAGACAATAAAGATCATTATGGAAATGTTGCTGTACACACACAATACTATTGACAATATTGACTTTATTGTAAATATTATTGCACGTGTGCGGCTAGCCTTATGTTTTGATGGTAAGTTAATTAAGTCTGAAGGTGAAAGTAAACATCTCCTTTATTCCCCAAACCGCAAATCACTGAATGTTCTCCCTTTATCAATATCATTAAAAATAAAATACCATTACTATTGTGGCTAAGATATACGAGTGTATATCTATCTTCGACTTATATGAGATGATAGATGCTAGTCAGATGGAACTATACTTATCCTGAGCAGATACCGGATATTTATTTCTAAACCTAGTTTTAAGCTGAATCACAGCTGTCTACTTCATCTTACAACTACTCAAGACAAGACTAACTGTGTTGTCACCGTCTAACTGTAACTGGCATTCAAACGCGTACCAAGAAAATCGGTAACTTATTTCTATGTCGCACGATTAAGAAATGGAACTCTTTGCCAGCGCATGTGTTTCGTACTTCCTACAATCCCAGGTCCTTTAAAAGAGGCGTGAATAAGCACCTTGCAGGTCGGCAAGGTGAGGGTGGCTAGTGTGGCGTTTAACCTCTCTCCCGCACTAGCTATCATTTGCACTCTATCTCCAATTTCCACTAGGTGGAATAGGGTCCTTTGCTTGGCCTTCGATAAGTAAAAAAAAGACTAAAAATCACTTGTGCCACTAACTTACCCTTCTATACAATTTACATCGTCATTATCTTCCTTTGCTTGATGTACGGTTTCTACGCCTTTTGAACCGACTTCAAAAAAGGAGGAAGTTTCAATACAATTCGATGCGTATGTTTTTTTTTGTGTGTGTATATTACGCGATCACTCCGCCAATTGTAAACAGATTTTCAAAATTATTTTTGTTGGCGATAGGGTATACTCTGGCGGTGATCCTATTGTCACCAAAGTGAGTATTTGATGATGAGATCTCATGAAAATCAAGAGAAAGCCTTAAATTTTAAAGTACGTCTAACGTGTTTCATGATTCTTCCGAAGCTATTCAGAATATTAGGAAGGTATTTACGTCTGGTAGTCATGAAACGAGCTGATGGTAGGAAGATCCTCAACTTTTAGGAGTTAGAGTTCTTTTAAATACAAGAGGCACATATTGGGTCAATATGTGCCTCTTGTATTGTTGTAGGTATTTTTTCAAGTCACTTCGGGGAGAAGGTATTGAATTCACTCAGAAGATAAAAAATAAAACTGACTTCAAAAACACTTAAAAGTTAAAAATAATATAAGAATATAGACAATATTACATTTCTATATTGAAGTCGGTGCAAAACGATGATGTCCTAGGAAGTATTCTTTAGCACACTAGTAACACTAGCAATGGCTAAGTGATCGGCCACGGGATCTGTTACCCTCCACCCCATCATAATCCTTAATAACTCTATTCAATAATATTGTTCATTGTAGCGACTACATAAGTGCACGTATGTAGATAAAGCACACCTTTAGATAAATTAAGATAAGTTAAGGCAGCAATCTGCACGCACCATATTAGTATATAAGCGCTAGTTTTACTTAAATAAATCAGACTATAACAACACCTGAGTCTCGTTATATCCGTTGCCAAATATATTGGCAAAGTGGTGACCCACGACGACTACGCTACGACGCTCGCGCCACAGTTGACTTCGCAACAAGAAAATAAACAACATGAACCAACCAACTTGCAAATCGAGCTGCGGCCAACAAGAAACACTGGAAGTAGCGGCTGGCACCACAATTTTATCCCGCATTCCGGAATTTTGGAGGGATCAACCTAGATTATGGTTTACACAACTGGAAGCCATATTAGCACCACAAAAACAAGGCGACGATTATAAGTATTTTGCGGTTATAGCGAAGCTATCTAAGGAAGAAATACTACAGGTTAGTGACCTTATTAGCTCCCCACCATCCACAGAAAAGTATAAGGCCATCAGGGAACGCTTGATAAATTGCTATGAGGAATCAGAACAGCGTCAATTTCAAAAATTATTGTCTGAAATGGACCTCGGCGATCAAAAGCCATCTCAACTTCTACGCAAGATGCAAGTTCTCGGAAAAGGAAAAATTGGTGACGAAACTATCAAACTTCTATGGTTGAGACTTTTACCACCATCAGTTACCACAGTCCTAGCTGTCACAGAAGACATAGATATCGACAAGATGAGCCAGATCGCCGACAAAATTATAACAAGTTCAAAACTTACCGAGGTATCAGTTGTAAACGAAAATATAAACAAAACCGACGAAGGCGCAATGACATGCGTATTAGCACAGTTAGCAAAAATACAATTGGAACTAAGTGCAATTCAGCGCGATCGCAGAGACTATCAACGCAGCACTCAGAGTTATTATAATCGTCAGCATTTCCCATCGAGGTCAAATTCAAGAGCAAGCAGTCGGGAAAGAAAATACTATTGTTTCTATCACGATAAATTCGGAAACTATGCAAGAAAATGTATCAAACCATGTGATTTTAAACAAAAATTTAAATCAAGGGACCAGGGAAACTAATTAAAGCACAGACTACGGCGGGTCTCTGTGCTATTCACCCGTCCAACCGCCTAACTCTTACCGACCGAAAAAGTGGTATGAGATTTTTGATTGACACGGGCGCAAACGTCTCAGTCATTGGCAAACCACAGAGACATTCTTTTATACAAAATGAACAATACACGCTCTATGCCGCTAATGGCACAAAAATCAAGACTTATGGTGAAAAAACACTTACCTTAAACTTGGGATTACGGAGACGTTTTTCATGGAATTTCATTATTGCCGATGTGACGCAACCAATTATTGGAGCAGATTTTTTAGAGCATTATAAGCTATTAGTCGACATAGCGGGTCGGAAACTTATTGACAGGGTAACTGAGCTGACAACGCCTGCAACCCTGATCAAATCGACGCAGCAAACAATTCGTACTATTGACGTCGGTATGAACGCACGCATTACTCAACTCTTAAAAAAATATGAGGATATTACGAAACTTTCCTCCATGCGCACTCCTCCAAAACACAAGATTGAGCATCATATTATTACTAAAGGACCGCCTGTATCAGCACGTGCAAGACCATTGCCTCCGGATAAATATCATATTGCTAAAAGAGAATTTCATATTGCTAAAGAGAAAATATGATGGAACTGGGCATTTGTCGCCCATCAGATAGCCCGTGGGCTAGCCCTTTACACATGGTTAAGAAAAAGAATGGTGAATGGAGACCATGTGGAGACTATCGGATGCTCAACAACGCGACTGTACCCGATAAATATCCACTTCCACGATTAACCGATTTTACTTATATATTAGAAAAAAAATATATACTCAGCAAAATTGATATCCGGAAGGCCTATCATTGTATTCCAGTCAAGGATGTGGAAAAAACTGCTATTATTACTCCTTTTGGACTTTTTGAATATTTAAGAATGCCCTTTGGTCTACGCAATGCAGCGCAAACGTTCCAACGGTTCATGGACTCTCTATTCAGAGACTTAGACTTCGTTTTCGTGTTTGTCGACGATTGCTTGATTGCTTCGGAAAACGAGATTTTGCATTATCAGCACTTGGATACAGTTTTCAAACGCTTACAGGAGAATGGAATAACTATTAACCTCGAAAAATGCGACTTTATCAAAAGCGAAATAGATTTCTTAGGTTATCATATAACGAGCCAAGGAATACGCCCGACTGAGGAAAATTACAAAGCAATTATAGAATTTCCTAAACCAAAGACAATTAAAGAATTAAGGAGATTCTTAGGCATGATTAATTTTTATAGAAATAACCTGCCACACGCCGCCAACTATCAAATTATTTTAAACGATTATCTGCGCGACTCGAAAAAGAACGATAACTCTCCTATTCCTTGGTCAACAGAGGCTGAAAAAGCTTTCGATAAATGCAAGGAAAGCATAATAAATGCAGTATTAACAGTGCATCCCTCACGCACCGCCCCGCTAGCACTTATGACAGATGCCAGTTCTACCTGTGTTGGCGCGGTTCTACAACAAAAATCCGGACCTAACTGGGAACCATTAGGGTTTTTCTCAAAAAAATTAAGTGAAACTCAACAAAAATACTCAACATTCGATAGAGAATTGCTTGGAGTATATATGGCAGTCAAGCATTTTCAAAGGTTAATTGAAGGAAGAGAATTCACAATTTTCACAGATCATCGACCTTTGACTTACGCATTTTCCCAAAAACCATCATCAAACGATACGCCACGGCGAATACGTCAATTGGATTTTATTTCACAATATTGCACTAATATTCAACATATAAGTGGACGTGATAATATTGCTGCAGATACACTATCACGTATTGAACAAATTGATATGCCATCGCCGATTAACTATGCTGATTTAGCAAGATGCCAATCTAATGACCAAGAATTGATACGACTCCGTGACAATAAAAGTTTAAAATTTAAAAACATAATGCTTCCGGGTTCTACAAAAAGCATCAGCTGCGACACGTCAACTGGGAAGAATCGTCCTTATTTGCCAGAGAAATTTCGAAGACAAGTTTTTGACGTAATTCATGGACTGAGTCACCCTGGGAAGAAAACTACCAGAAAAATGATAACTCAAAGATATTTATGGTCTTGTATGAACAAAGATATTAATAACTGGTGTAAAACATGCATAGCTTGCCAAAAATCAAAAGTGCAACGCCACACAATATCACCTGTCGGCAATTTCATGCCATCGCAACGTTTTGAACATTTACACATCGATATAGTTGGTCCATTACCGGTCTCTCAAGGAAAGCGATATTTAATTACGATCATAGATCGTTGTACTTCATGGCCAGAAGTATATACTGTGGAAGATATCACTGCCGAAACGATAGCTAGAACACTATATGAAGGATGGATATCACGATTCGGATGCCCGTTACGCATTACTACGGATCAAGGTCGACAATTCGAATCAAGAATTTTTGAATCACTTTCACAATTTTTAGGAATACACAAAATTAGAACAACGCCCTATCATCCACAATCAAATGGAATGATAGAGCGATTTCATAGAACCTTAAAAGCAGCTCTAATGACAAGGGAATCTAACGCTAATTGGATGAAAGAAATTCCTTCAGTTCTACTTGGTTTGCGAAGTTGTTTGCGCGAGGACACGGGATTTAGCGCAGCAGAAATGACATATGGCGCATCTATACGTCTCCCTGGAGAATTTTTCGAACCATCACATCAACTTTCTACATACGAGGAATTTGTTAAGAAGATTCAAAAGGAAATCACTCAGATGACATCAATACCAAAACGCCAGAAGCATAACAAAGCAGTTTTCTTACACCCCGAACTAAAGGAATGCTCACACGTATTTGTGCGATGCGACAGAATCAGAAAAAGTCTTACACCACCCTATGAAGGACCATTCCCAGTAATAAAAAGAAGGGACAAGGCATATATTATTAGGATCAAAGATAAGGAAACATTGATATCAATAGATAGATTAAAACCAGCATTTGTCATCCACAATGAAGCTATGAACGTGCCAAATTCGAAAAACAGCCACAGCTATTCAAACACGTACACCGCAAGGTCAGGACGGACAGTTAAGCCCATAGTACGGTTCTGTATTCGCTGACGCAAGAAATAGTCAGCACCAGTGCAGTGGATAACGTAGCGCATTAACCTACACTATAATCCAAGCAGCGTACCGTCACAACAACCGTCAGCAACATTTATATTCTACTGAATTAGCAAGGTTAAGGTTACTAATGTTTATTGTATTATTGTGTCTTACGATTGAGTATAGGTTTATTTATAAGAATTGTTGTAATTTTTTGTAAAGGGGGGTGTATATGTAGCGACTACATAAGTGCACGTATGTAGATAAAGCACACCTTTAGATAAATTAAGATGATAAGTTAAGGCAGCAATCTGCAGGCGCCATATTAGTATATAAGCGCTAGTTTTACTTAAATAAATCAGACTATAACAACACCTGAGTCTCATTATATCCGTTGCCAAATACATTGGCAAATTCATCATCATCATCATCATCACAGCTCATATACATCCCCACCGAGGGGCTCGAGCCTACACATGTTAGGGTGATTAGGCCTTAGTCAACCACGCTGGCCCAGTGCGGATTGGTCGACTTCACATACACCATTGAATTTCTTCGCAGATGTATGCAGGTTTCCTCACGATGTTTTCCTTCACCGTAGGAGCGTCAGACAAATGTACATATGAAATTCGAAAAGGAAAAACACATTGGTACATGGCGGTCTCCCACCCGGACCTCCCGATTGGAAGGCGAGTGCCGAGTCCACAGCGCCACCACCGACGCGATACCAATATTGTTCATAATATCTAAATATAATTTTTCTTTTAGTTATAATATGTTAGCAATATTCCTTTCTTGTTTCAAGAAATAAAAAGAATAATTCTGTGTTCAAACTGCAATCTTATTTTTATAGGGTGTATATTTTTAGTTAACATTCAAACCTATTAGTATACAATAGGAACCACTGACCTTATCTACGAAAACCGATTTCTCGATAAACCCGTTTCTTTTTAGAAGCGTTGATGGAATAACATATTTTTTTCCCAAAACACAAATCTGCTAAAACCAATCATTTTGTCGACTCGCCGCCACTAAATAACATGCAAGACCTAAACCCATCGCATATGGTGTTATAACAACTCGAAATACCAGTAAAGCTTGTTTGTTCTTATCTAAACTATAATTAGGCGGTGTCTTGTTAACTTTTTCGTTCCTGCTCAGGCTTTAAATTAAAAGGGAATCGTCGGCCTTCGTATTTCGACCGCAACGTGCTAACTCCGATAATTTGGCTCGTCGGCAAAAGAAAATCCACCTTAGTGCACTGTTAATAGAGGCTCAATGTCGATTTTGGGATAGTGGTAACATGTACAGTTATTAACAATTCCGGTGCCGAAAATATTTTACTTCCACCTTCTTATTAAACTTGTTTCGGGCCCTTTCTGTTCTAACTTTACGTGTTTGGTACAAAATACATAATAGAGATATGCTGCGTATTCGCTTTCTCGTTCGTATTATTTTATTTTTTACACCAAAAATGTGCTGAAAATTGCCCACAGACCCGAAAAAATAAGAATTTTAACGTGTGATTGTTCTCAGCAAAAATGATGTTTCTTAAGTTATTTGGCCCTTTCGTTATCGATGAATTAATTGGCACCAAATATTATTGTGACTTTTTACAGTGATCTTGTGGCTGACTGATCAGGGTTAAACCTCGCTGTTGGCGAGATCAGCGGGCCTATTTGATAACTTCGGTTGCTAATTAGAACTGTCATTTTTGAGAGAAACTTAATATGCTTTACTTACTGCATATACGAGTATAAGCACTAAATTAGTAATGGATATAGTTTCTTCCAAAAATGACAGTTCTAATTACCAAACGTAGTTAGTAAATACGCCTGCTGAAGAGTAGTATAATGTATGTGATAGCGTCTTTTATCAAAAGCTATTAAGATAAAGTTCGGAACAAAAATAAATCCCAGAATAAAAATTAATTAATTTAATCTATTTGTTTAAGGAAATATTTCATATCGTAGCAAATACTACAGATAACTATTGTTTCGTCAAAATTCTCTCGTATATAACAATATTCTTTTGTCACAATGAATTAATGAAAACAATGACCTTTCACTATAATTTGATTGCACAATTTTAAGAGATTAAATAAGTAATCTTCATTGTCATCAAGAAAATCTGGCATATTACTTATAGAGCCGAAAATGCTTCATGAATAGTAAAATTTCGACACGAGTATCAAACCCACTTTTTAAGCCGTGCGAACAATAAACCGATGTGGCTCATCCACAATATTCTCAGCGATATGTAATTTGTATTTTTTGGTCAGCCTAGCCTATAGTTGAGGCGTCATTACCCGGAGCGGCGAGGGTGCGCAATTATGTAATTACAAGTTAGGAGATATGTTTTTATCACGTCCACCCTTGTCTATCGATAATTGACCTCTTGTTTTCGTCGTAAGGGATTACACGTAGAAAAAAAACGTCTCACCATATGCTGCGAGCTACATTTTTGGCGACGTTAACGAGTGAGCGTTAATATTAGTCTTTTTCTAGCTCGGTTAGGAAACCAATTTTCGATATTTCTTAAGATATTTATTTAGCTGTCTGCAGATATTAATGCTACAGACAAACATCTGATGTTAAAATTGGAAAGCGCAGAAAAATTGTTCGGTCTTAGTAACCACCTAACAGAATTAGAATTTTGCCTCCGCTCATCAGAAGGCAACTTTTCCGCAAATTTTCAAGTTACAGAAAAAGTTTTCGTATACTACAATTATCTTCCATCTTCGAGAGCTTGCGAAGTTAATCTACTTTATATCCACAAATTTTAAGTAATTTTGATGCTTACTGACAAATTTTCTCGCATAGGTACCCGAACAAGGTTGATGATTTATTGAATAAATTACCATGAAAAAATTGCACCATTGAACTGCCGGTCGATATGAATAAATACCTGACGACGGCAATTGATTGGCACGATATAAAACTGTACGACAAACCAATTTGTTCCGTACAATAGTGAATGACGTTGTGTGAAAATATAGCATTGTTAACGAAAATTTATGGTGGCTATCAATTATTATCCGGTTCAATTTACCTATAAATTTTCACGAAAGGTTGGAACAACGGAACACGAAAGGTTGGTTGATGAGATTGAGATTGAATGATATTATGGACTCAAAATACCCTATTTGTGGGGATGTATAATCATGAGCTGTGCAGAGTAGGATAACTGGCTGGTACTCTATAAATATTATATTACTAGCTGTGCCCGCGACTTTGTCCGCGTGAAATAGTAACTTTTGGCAGCATTTTGATTTTTGTAGGCAATTTTTTTTAAGATCTTGATAAAAAGTAGCCTATCTTATACCTTATATAATTAACTATCTATTAGTGAATGTCCCGTCAAAATCGGTCCAGCCGTTCCGGAGATTAGCGGGAACAAACAGACAGACAGCCAAAAATATTTTAAATTGTGTTTTTGTTTTTGGTACCTGATATAAATTCATACCCATTTAGTAAAAACTTGTTATTTTGACATTACAAACAGACACTTCAATTTTATTTATTTGTATAGAAGAGTATAGATATAGATATATATTGCTTGACAGTGTTGTATGATTGTTTATTATGTAAAAGAAGAATACTTATTATTGCATCAATAACCCAACCCTAAAGCAAATGTGAAGTAAAATTCAGCAAAAAACAAGAAAATATATGAAAAAAAATTCTTTGTTTGAGTTTTTAATATCACTCTTGTCCTTTAAGACAAATGTGGAGGGAATATGCGTCGCAATAAAGACTTGGAATAATGTCTTATTAAAAAATAATTGGGCATATTTCATCTTTTTTTATTCAGTATAATTTAGTCAAAAAAAGGTAAAAATGCTCGAGGTAGATTTTAAGTCTAAAATATAGATATGTAGATGCTAATAATTTATATTGTGAGCAATATTAATTCAACCGTACAAACCTAGATCTACAACATTTCCAAAAATTATGAAAATTGGACTATGTAAAGAGGGAGAATTAAAAGTGTTATCGCTTTTAGTATGAAAATTTACAGCTTCACAATCCACTTAAATTAAAATAAGGAAAACTTAAAAGAATAGATAATATACATTTAGACATCCACAAAAACTGTATTCATTATTATTTAACCCGGTAGATGTGCTCATGACTGATCTTTCGTATTAACCCATTTCATACATATATCTAACAATTTTGGTTTAATTATGATTCCTACCAGAAAATGTAAAAATAGAAACTAATATTTAATTACAAATTTCGACACTAAATTCATTTTATATGAACTCGATCGCGATCGATTTTATGCAGTTTCCATTAAAACTCGAGATTCTGCCACCATATGGCGATAACAATAGGGCGGGGTCAATAACATGTGTAAGGGTTCCGTCACTGGGACATCTTACACGCTTTGACCCGTAGCCAAGTGGAGGGATCCAATAAGAGTTGTTAATCGTCTATTTCGGAATTTATGCGGTAACCGGGAATTTGGGCAAAAACAACCCTAAAATAAAAAAGGAGTTAACAAAAGTATTATAAAATTAGGTTAAGAGATTTTTCCAAATGAACATGATATTTTTCACCAAATGTCAGATCATCTAATCCTAAATAGTTATTGTTTAAATAAGTAAAAAATCTTTAAAAAAAGTCGAAACCTTTCCAAAAATAATTCTTCTCGTTTGGCTATATAATAAAATTGTATATTCAATTAAATATTGCGTGCATAATTACGACCTACTACTGTCTATTTAAGATAAGAAGGACCCCTTGACAGGTCGAAGTTTTTCGTTTCATGCGTACTAGCTTCCATGATTAATAATATTATGTTTTAAAAATATTCTTAGGTAATTTTTATCAAAAATGCAATAATATTTGAAACGTGAATCGGAACATAAATATTTTATTTGAAAAATTTTAACAAATATTTTTTTTTAAATTATAATTTTATTTAACTGGACTGATATTCTTGTTTTTATTTAATTTAGCATTAATAAAAACTAGTATGCAAGAAACGGCAAACGTCGATCTGTCACGGGAACCAGCTGAATAGACTAGAATAGACTAGACTAGAACCAGCTGAATAGACTAGAATAGACTTTATCTTGAATAGACTAGAGTGAGTGCTATTATTTCATTGAAATTGGATAAAAGTACACACCATTATAAATAGAAAAAAATATATAAAAAAGTACAAAATTGTTACTTAATTTTTACGCTTTGTCAACTATTATTAACTATTAAAATTAATATTGAATAAAAATAGAGTAATAAATCAACATCGAACCTGTTCATCGAATCAACATTGACAGGTCCTGGCTCTATTTGATTGTCGTATTCTATATGCATACATATTATATTCATGCGAATAGTTGATAAGTAATCCTTTATAATTTATATTTGAACTTATACGAACAACTCTATATCAGATACTCCCTTGCGAGCGACCATTATAACAGGTCCAATCAAATAATCATTTTTTACCATATAAATTTGACCGGACACGGCTTATGAAACGTAATAGTTCGGCGGCGTAATGATATCCATCTAACGTCGATGGATATCATTATGGCTCATATCTAGTTATATGAAACATGGTCAATATTGTTTGTATGACATGATCCTAGATAATAATCATGACTTTTGTCATTACAATTTTTCACTTGCTACGATTTATGACTTACGTTTCCTGTCACGGAGAATTCATTTCGGATTTTTTATACAACTAAGTTGGCAGACTACGCCACACTATGCTGATGGTAATAAGTTTGTACAGTCACATACATATAGTACACGTGGATCCTCTAAAATTTACAAATTTACGACCCCTCAGGATTCAAGTAAGTATGTTGCCAATTTGTGACATAAGATGTAATTTCACTACCATGTCTTACCCTTCAAACCGGAACACTGCAAAGCAAGCACTGCTGCTTTGCGGCAGAAATAGTTAAGACAGAGGTACCCAAGCAGACGATCCCGGCTCAGAGTCTCGTTCCAGTAATACCATTTTTGATATAGATTCAATTTGTATCAGTTTTGGATAAAGACCACTGCATGCGCTTTTTCTTATCGCAACATTAAAACAGTATTAACACCACAATAAGAGCGAATTAGCACTATAGGCTGCAATAGAGGTGCTCTGTTTCAGTATTGTTAAACCTTGCCCCGAGCAATCACTTTTTTACCACGTGGAATGCAGTTGCTCATCATACCTGCATATGGCTTGTCAGCAGGCGTGTGTGGAGCTCACCCTGCTGAGTGCGGGGCATACCCTTAACATGGTAAGAGCCCTGGTATCTATCCTCGCAGTATCCATACTAATATTATAAATGGGAAAGTGTGTGTGTTTGTTTGTTCCGTCTTTCACGGCAAAACGGAGCGACGAATTGACGTGATTTTTTAAGTGGAGATAGTTAAAGGGATGGAGAGTGACATAGGCTACTTTTTGTGTCTTTCTAACTTCCCCCCACTTCCCTCAAATGGGGGGTGGAAGTTTGTATGGAGCATTCCGCAATTTTCAAGGTAGAAAGCTAAAAATTGGTAGGTATGCGAACTATTTGTGACTAACAAAAAGAAATCTTGCATCATTTTTTTTAAATCTGCCCCCAACCCCTTAAAAGAGGGGATGGAACGTTATATGGGACTTTTCGCAGTTTTCAATGAAGGAAGCTGAAAATCGGTACACAGACTCTTTGTTATCAACGAAAAATACCTACCTTATTTTTTTTGAAAATCTTCCGTGTTACCCCCGTGGGTAATTTAACGCGAGCGAAGACGCGGGCAAAAGCTAGTTGCAAAATAAAGGATGACATGAGAGTCATAAGTAGCTCTAAAACGGATTAAACATTAAACTTATACAAAAGGCAATAACGCATTAAACTTATACAAAAGGTGTTTTAGCATTCTCACAGCAATTTGTAAATGCCGTTACGCCCGTCTTAAACAAGTATTTGTTGAACGTGAAGTACCTACTCGTAGGTAGGTAGCTAGTTAGTGCTTTGATGAATGCACTGCGTTTTTTTCTGCTGGCTTGGGGTGTTTTTTTCTCACTATTGTTTTTTTTTCAATGTTGACAGTATAAAAGAGCTCTATCTATAAAAATAAAATTATATTGCTCGCTTCATTAATTAATATAGAAGAAGAACTCTTTTCTAAGAATAAAAGTAAAATAAATTTGGCGGTTAAATCTTATTTAATTTTCTCATCTTAGTCATTACGTTAAATTATGTTTACAATAATAATAGATCTCCACATGTATTGGTAAGCGGAAAGTTCAGAAACGGGCGATCGATTCGGTTAATTCTTTTTTTAAAGTATTTGTTGAACTGCAGAAAGAGTTCCGTCAAGAGTAAAATACGAAAAAATGCTGAAAAATAATAAAAAACAAATTATTTCAAAACTGTTCCAACTATGACACTAGGTCAAATCGTCAATCGAATACAAGAGCTGTTAACAAAAAGACGTCTGCCGGTACAGTCGGAGAAAAAAGTGGTTTACCACACTATGGTTAAAATTCAGTTTCATGTCATAAAACAACCCAGTTGACTTTCCTTTGCAATAACATACTGACAGGTGCCATTGTAATCTTATCGATATTTTATCTATAAGCTAAAATATTGATACACAACTTTCTGGGCCGACCGTAAAGCTACACTTTTTGAAATTTATATTCAAGAAGATGTCATCTACTTGTGTACTTCATTTTCCTCCTAGATGAAGTACAAAGCACTATGTATCATTCATATCTAGTGTATTAAAGTCCGAAGAGCCCCCGTTGGTAGTCATTTTCTTCCGTCAGTGAACAATGTAATATTAACTTTTTGGGAGGATAAACTTATGAATAAATAATTAAATAATTCATGTTAGTTTTAAACCTAACGTAATGCTCAGAACCTGCCTTTACAGATAGTTAAATTTAACTTTCGTAAAATTAATACCCATCGAATAATTATGAATTATCGAATATCTTTGGTATAATGTAAAAACTATTAATTTAACAAACACTGCTTTCTTGTTGAGTACAGAACATTTTCGAAACTAAGTTTAGGGGAGGTGTCTCGTGTAAATGTCGCAAACAAGAAACATATACTTGGAAGTATTACCCTAGTACATAAATAAGCCCTCTCTAACAAGAAACAAAAGACAAACCTCAGAGAGAGAAAACCCCAAATAATCCTGTCCTCAGAAAAATAATGCAGCCACAATATTATTTAGATGGGATATATAAAACAGTGATGTCGGTGTAAGAATAAAACGAGAGTGAAATAGTAAGCTTAGGAGCAGCTTTGAATAATTCAAGGTTCCGTACAATATACTCGTATGGTCAGCTAAAATTACTCAATGGAGAAACTATGTTCATATTAATGTGATTTCCTTTATCCAGTTCCGGTGAATATCATGCTAATCGTACGAGGAATTCTATGTGAATAGCAATATAGTGATTTTCGAAGAGATGTGTACAATTTGTTAAATTGAAATATGCGATCGAGGTGCAAGGGCAATTTCCTTGTCCTACTTAGGGTTAAGTCGGCTTATGAATAGTAAAGCCGTTTATTCATCGGTTTTTTTTGTAAAAGTAATACATAATAGTAAAAGTCTCTGCAAAAAGACTCACTAGCCCGATTGTAACGATAATGAGAGTGTTTTTTTTTTAATATTAAGGTGTCCAATAAGCTGATAGTAAGCGTCACCGCAGCCTATAGACGTCTGCGATACCCTGGGATATCATTCGCGCGTTGTCGATTCTAAAGGTGCAAACAAACTGGGCTTATGTCATGCCACACCACGTTATGTGATTGGTCGCGTTAACGACGTCACGGAAGCTAAGTGTAGTTCTAAATAATGATTTTTCATACATTTTCTATTAAGACCGATGTCTTCTGATGGACGTAACATCACATACGTGGCATCACATAAGCCCAGAGGCCCAATTCAGCTAATAAGCTACAGCCGAATCGAAATTGAACCGTTGCGGTGGACCAATCGGAGCGCTCATATTGCCTTTCAACTGCTCGATGACGTGATAATGTGGCGTTCTGATTGGTCGATCGCAACGGTTCAGTTTCGATTCGACTGTAGCTTATTAGCTGAATTGGGCCTCAGTTTGTTTGCACCTTAACTCGTGCGTTGCTGACCCCAACTCACTCGTTGCAGACCCTACTCGCGTATTGTCAACTTTGTTTACTAAATAAGCTGTATAAAAACCTGCAGTTATCGAAATCACTAAGGTTGTTCACATGTATGTACCCATTCAGTATCAACATTCATGTTTGCCTAATGTAGTTGTGATACTTAAATCAGACAAAAGAAAATGGAGTTTTCGTAGCAAATACTTGCGGAACCCTAAAAATCTTCCCAGTTTTGTTATGGCACAAATTTCGTATACCTCAAAATATTCATAGACCTTACTCTCTAGAGTAACCGACGCGGGTTGATGAAACGAACACAAAGAGATATTTACGAAATTGTTTGTTCCTTGTCTTCAGTGACATTCGTATATAAAGTATGGGACACTTTAGCTCGCGACATATTATTATTTTTGCTTTGATATCGCACTATCATAATCTGTCGCCTGTGGTTTGTTGTATTTTTTTATACACAAAATGGTTATGTTGTAATATACCAACAGAATACGATTAGGTATAGTAAGGATCAGATTAAAAATTGTGATAAATATTAGGTGGATAATTTAACGAAACCATTTGAGTCTATTTTATTCGATAACACGCTATACTCAGAAACTTTAAATTGACTAGGGATGTTTACTGGTGTCTATACTAACTAGACCTATTAAAAAGGTTTTATTTAGCTTGCCCCGATTCTTGTTGTTGGGTCAAAATTAGTAATTAAAATTGTATTCCCTTCCTGTTGATCGATTGATCTGAAATTTGGTAGGTACCTTTCATTTTAATGGCAATACAATTATGAATTCTGAATTGAGCGTCGGTGGCGCTGTGGACTCGGCACTTGCCTTCCAATCGAGAGGTCCGGGTTCGAGACCGCCATGTAGCACTGTGTTTTTCGTTTCGAATTTCATATGTACATTTGTCTGACGCTCCTACGGTGAAGGAAAACATCGTGAGGCAACCTGCATACATCTGCGAAGAAATTCAAATGTGTATGTGAAGTCGACCAATCCGCACTGGGCCAGCGTGGTTGACTAAGGCCTAATCACCCTAACATAGGGTAGGCTCGAGCCCCTCGGTGGGGACGTATATGAGCTGTGATGATACAATTATGAATATTCAGTATCATTACCGGAGGGGGACTCTGTGCCGAGTTCGTCTGCTTGGGTACCTCCGACTTATCTACTCCGTCTTACCTCGTGCTTGCATTGCTGTGTTCCAGTTTGAAGGGTAAGATATGGCTGTGAAATTACTGGGTACCGTGACTTTACATCTAATGTCACAAGTTGGCAACGTACACTGTGGTTCTTGTGAGGGTTGCAAATTTGCTGCGAATCTCACAAGAACCACATTTACTATAATAGATGACTGTTACCACTTACCATCAGATGGGCAGTATGCTTGTTGCCAACTTATTTGTATAAAAATCATTGCAAATCCAAGATGGCGTATTTTATTTTTGCGTCTGATCAATGCCCTACTAGATTGATAAGATGAGACCCGCATAATAGCTTTTTTACATTATCAACATTTTACATTATTAGACGACACGTTTAGCGCAGAGGTCGAGTGATCACCTACTGCGCAATGGGTCGCGGGTTCGATTCCCGTACGGGACAAATGTGTTGTATGGCCTACAGAAATTTGTTCCGGTCTGGGCGTATGTGCATGTGATATTCTATGTTTGTAACTGCACTCACGACACAGGAGAAAATCCTAGTGTGGGACGACGTTTTTTTAAAAAAAAATCATTAGATTTCTTTTCAATAAAACCGTTTAACCTAAAAAATAGCTATTTTTCAATTCAGCTCTTTAACGAGTTGTCATTTTAGTGACATTTTAACCCTTAACCTCATTAATGCTTTCAATCCGAATTGTTAGTGTTTTTTTTTTATAATCTCACTATTCTCTGCTCTCAAATATAACAATGTTTTTGAAATTTTTATATAATTTTAAACAATCGTTTTTTTATGTAATGTCTGTTATTATGAATTTATTTTTAATTTGATTTTGAGAATCATATGTGTAGTTAAATTGATTTTTTATATCAGAAAAATAAATAAAATAGAATATTATGTGGGACTTGTTTGGCTAAAAGAACCAAGACTCTTTTGAGAATACTTTAGTAATGATCTATGCAAGATGTAGAGTTTGGTAGATAGCGTTTATAAAATACAATTTTATTGAACTTTTAGTGTAGTTTCGTTCCTTAATACTATTTTAATGTTGGGTTTTGATGTCACATTAAACTTTTCGAGCATCGGTGGCGCTGTTGACTCGGCACTCGCCTTCTTAACGGTTGGCCAGGGGTTCGATCGGGACATGTGCCAATGTGCTTTTAGTTTTTCAAATTATGCATATTTGCATATTTGTCCAACGCGTATACGGTGAAGGAAAACATCGTGAATCAACTTGCATACACTTTCGACGAAATTCAAAGGTGTATGTGAAGATGCCTAAACTCCCTAAGTTAGGATAGGCTCGAGATCCTCGACCGGGACATATATGAGCTGTGGTGATGATGATTATGAAACTTTTCGAGTAAGATACAAAATCATCGAGATCAGGTGGGTGATTTTGTAACTCATCGGCAATCGGCCATCGTATAGATTTGATAATTCTGTTTGATTAAAACTGATTTTTAATATGTTTAACATTCTGAAACGTCGTAGTCTGAGTGATCTTGGTATATTTGTTAAATAAATAAAGCAATACCTATAGCTGATAAACATAATTCCGCTTTTCTTCATTAAGTCATTTAGTTTGAAAACAATTGCCGATCAATCGATGGGTTACAAAATCACCACCCAGATTTGACAGTAAACGAATGCAAATCAGACAGCATGCCATGGCATATTTTTTTGAAACTTCTAAATGGCCAATCTTGAAAAATATCAACAGCAAGATCAAATATGGAGAACCTAGTAATTTATGATCTCCTTATTTCCACGTACAGTGATCTGGTACACTCTCTTCATATCGTTTCCCATAGTTCATGCAATATCCCCCACGCCTCTCGCCACGGCGTCATAACTAGGGTTGCCAACATTTTTTTGTCTGAATATAGTATTTTTTTAAAAAAGCCATAAAAAATATAGTACGCTTCAAAAAAATATAGTATTTTAGTAGGGAAGAATAAAAAAAGACGTTATATTTTTTTTTCAAACTCAAACTCAAATTCTTTATTGCATTCATGTGTACCTACATAGATGTTACAGAAGTAGAATAAGTTTCAACATGAAACCCGGTTAGGGCACGGCAATATATTTATTATATTGACAATACAATCAACCAGTCAGTTGGTATTACAAGTTTTATTAACAAGTTTTATTTTACTTATTTATTTTTTATAAAAACTATATTTCTTTGCACTTCTTGCATTGTTTAATAATTTCTTATCCTGTATGAAACTACCATACGATTTTTCACAGTCAAGTTTTAAATTAATATAAATTAAGAACAAATTTTTTATTAAAGCTCTGTTTCTTTCTTCCCGCCACTTCGAATTCATAATTGAAAATATCCTTTCTGTGAATGCCGAAGTGGCGGGAATAGAGAGCAGAAAAGATATTATTTTAAATATATTAAGTAACTTATTTTCGGTATTTTTTAAAATATGCTGCCATTTTTCTGGAGTAGTTTTATTAATAAATTCCATTATTTTACTACGTAATTTAATGCAGGACTAAAACTACTAAAACCGTATTAACTCCACTAACTCAATAAAATTAACGAAATCCAAAACAAACGAAAAAGGCAAGCAAGATTCTAATAATAAACATTAGTTTGATGTTGTCAAGTTTGACATTGACGTATCAATTAGAGTGAAATATGACAGGGACGCGTTCGGTTACACGCACACGCACAATACTTCTGTCGAACGAAAGACGCGTTCGAAAATTGCAGGAAGTTTTTTTTATTTTACTAATTTTAGTATTGCAAATATAAACCTTGAGCTGAAATATAGTATTTTCGCGTACTATATATTTCTTCAACAGTATATAGTACGGAGACCCTAAATACAGTACAATACTATATATTATAGTACGGTTGGCAACCCTAGTCATAACTGCCACTGTTGCGCAAAAAGGTCTAAGTACTAAACGCACTACAATCCGTTTAATGCCTCAAACCTAAAGCTCTTCACACATTACAACAAAGCGACTTATTTTAGAATGTTCATCTAGCAGAATACTTTAATCACCGTGTCCACAGTTTTTGTTATTCAAATTCAGTCGAGCGTTCAACATTTCCACTGTTTATCCAGTTTAACAGCACTCAAGGGTGTAAGATCAACCAATAATTTCGGTCATTATGTCCTAAATAAATCTACGTCTTCGCAGCTCGCATAAAACTCTCGTTAAATTCACCGGCGAATAATTATACAATCGCAAATTATTGGACGGCTGGGCCTCAAGCCGTAGCCAACCGTTGTTTATCTTTAATCGCCCCCTGTTTTTCCCCGCTTCACCCTTTTGGCCCCGTTCTCGATGCGAAAGAACGGCGTGCCCACGTAAAAAAAAATAAAACAAAAAGTATTTTACGTGGTTATTGTTCACAGTTTCAATTAAACAATGGTCACTGTGACTGATTTTAACTTTTGGAATTTGATTTTTTCCGTGCGAATCACAATACGGAATTAATTTTATGGAAATCACTCCGAGCAATTGTAAGTTATTTTCTCAATCGGGCCGTCTTTTATTTTATGAAAATTTTAATTCTTTGTCCGGTTAGGTTTATTTGCTTCTGAAAAAATATTTACATATTTCGGATTCACTTTTGATTGGGTAATGAATTGATATTATTAAACATTTGAAAATATGAATGATTTTAGGTCTATTTAATCTGTCTTGTTCGGAGAGAGTTACTCGTACGTCCTCAGCTTGCCGTCATATTAAAAATTCGTCAATTAATTACATTTTACATAAGCTTTCGTAAAGAAGCCACTCGTATTCAATTATATCCTTAAAACTCCCAGTTTTCAACGTAAGCGGTGTAAATATTATTAGCTCTCGAACGTTAGGTTTGTACGCAGTCCATAGTAGACTAAATTATGCGGCCTCACGCTTTCGGATTCTTCAACCCTTGCCTCCTTCATGATTTTGCTTATCTCGGCCCGAGAACGAGAATAAATGCGATTTAGCAGATCCCATTATCTGACGAAAATCCCAGATTATTTGCGGTTGTACGTTTGTCGATGAGTGCCATGTTAGTATAGTTACGACAATACTTGTAGAAAGACTATATTGCTATCAATTTGATTGAGACTAAATTGTTTCGAAGTCGCACAAAACAAAGATTGTATAGTACCTATTTAAATTAATATGGATCGTTAAAATATTTAAAACAGTTTGAATTTAATAATAAAGTGGTATGTTTCAATTGGTTAATAAGTAAATATTTGATCTTAATGCAAATCTTTCGAATAAACTCAACCTTCCTCCGAATTACCGCATTCGGGTTGTTCTGCATTTAACCCTCTGACTCTTGAGTCGACTGTCAAAGAATTCTCATGACATTAATCCACTTTCCATCTGTAGACGAACTTTGTACAAAAAAGTGAACAAATACGAAGTAAACTTATTTTTAACCGACTTCAAAATAGGAGGAGGTTCTCAATTCGATGCGTATGTTTTTTTTGTGTGTATGTTACGCGATTACGCCGCCAGTTGTAGACCGATTTTCAAAATTCTTTTTGTATTCGATAGAGTATACTCCAAGGGTGGTACCATGGTCACCAAAGTCAGGATCTGATGATGGAATCCCATGAAAATCGAGGAAAACCCTTAAATTTTAAGGCGTTTCCAACGTGTTTTGTGTGTATGTTTCGCGATTACTCCGCCAATTGTGGACCGATTTTCAAAATTCTTTTTGTATTCGATAGAGTATACTCCTAGGGTGGTCACAAGGTCAGTCACTGGTCACTGGAGTCAGGATCATATGATGGGATCCCATGAAAATTGAGGGAAACACTAATTAAATACTGGTGCTGGTATTTAATTAGGGTTTCTTTCACTATAAAGATTTCATTCACTAAAAAGTAAAAAATAAAAAATATTTTACAAAAAATAAAAACCGACTTCAAAAACACTGAAAAGTTAAAAATAATATAAGAATATGTACTGACAACATCATTATTGGCATCGACTTCAACTTGAAATTGTGATGTTGTGTTCTTATATTATTTTTAACTTTTCAGTGTTTTGAAGTCGGTTTTTATTTTTTGTTAAATATTTTTGTATTATATATTTGCTATGCCAGTTTATGCTAAATACCATAAATTAAACCTTCAATATAAAAATAAAAACAACGTTCAAAAACACTAAAAAGTGAAAAATAATATAAGAACACAACATCACAATTTCAAGTTGAAGTCGATGCCAATAATGATAGATGATATCCTGGAAAGTCTTAAAAAATGTAAGAACACTAATGTATAGTAGGTAAGTGTAAATTTGGCACCGAATTCAAAATGAAAATGAGATATTGTGTGTAGTTTTATAATTTTTTTACTTTTAGTGTTTTTGAAGTAGGTTTGTATTTTTTGTAACTTTTAGGGAATTTAATACCAGCTCGACAATGCAAATTGAAACAGTACAACTAAGAGTCAATACGTGCCTATTATATTATCTAAAAACTAACTTCTAACTCCTAAAAATTAAGGATCCTGCGATCATCAGTTCATTATGGTGGAATAATCCTTGAGATGATGACTACCAGACGCAAATAGCCAAATAACTGAATAACTTGAGTGAGAACAAGATACGAGTTTTGCCTATTTTTTCTGGGATTCCATCACCTATCTTAGCGATAAAGAAAACTACCTCAAGAACCATCCGACCAAGAACCACCTCAAGAATCTTTGGAAAACAAACATAATTTTGAAAAAAAGTTTAAAATTGGCGGAGTTAATAGTTGTGGGTTAACATGCAAAAAAGTAAAGCGTCGGTGGCGCAGTGGACTCGGCACTTGCCTTCCAATCGGGGGGTCGGGGTTCGAGACCCGCCATGTACGTGTATGTGTTTTTCGTTTCGAATTTCATATGTACATTTGTCTGACGCTCCTACGGTGAAGGAAAACATCGTGAGGCAACCTGCATACATCTGCGAAGAAATTCAATGATGTATGTGAAGTCGACCAATCCGCACTGGGCCAGCGTGGTTGACTAAGGCCTAATCACCCTAATATAGGGTAGGCTCGAGCCCCTCGGTGGGGACGTATATGGGCTGTGATGATGATGATGAACATGCAAAATAGATAAACAGTTGAATTGAGAACCTCCTCCTTTTGTGAAGATGATAAAAGTCTGTAATTGTACGTAATGTATGTGTATTGTCAGTATTACAAATTCACATTTGAGGCCGACTCGATCCTACCGGCATAAAATAATCGGTTCAAATTATCATACAAAATTATGCTCCACCAAAATATTATCGGCAAAATATATGGCTTTAGAAATAATTTTCAATGTCATTTAACTGGTAGTTTGCTGAGTAATAAAATTTAATGGATCTATTGAAAAACACAATTCGTCGATTAAATTTTCACCCGTATGCGTTTGAATCAAAGATTATAATTTATGTATATTTATAGATGAGACACTTGTATTATATTTTTATGTCAATCTTTTCAATATCAAGTTGTGTTTAACAGAATGAGGTTTTAAACGCGTTTAGCGTTAATCTTTTCAAGTAAAAATCTTTCTTATCAATCTAAAATGTTGATTATTACTTGTTTACAAAAAAATCTTCCAATTTCTATACAATATTTTGTCGACGGCGTCAGTTATTAGAATAGCATTGCTATATATTCGCAAAATGTAGGTATAGAATGGGAATTTACATAAATTGACTGAACATTGATTTATTGTTATCACAATAAATTAGCGAAAAAATATAATGAACTCACGCGAAAACATTTCACAGCCTACGCAAGTAGGTACCCCTTAAATGATATATTCTATTATAATCTGTTAATTTATATACAATTCGCCACATACCACAACGTGGTATCGAGGCTATTCTTCATGGTTTTTAATAATCGTGTCCAAGTTCATTAGCTTTTGTTTAACACGTTTTACCCATTTCGGATCAGACAGGCGTTAAATTGTAATGACATAATAACACGGCAGTAAAACTGATGTCGCAAACCAATCAGAAATTGGTTTTACGCAATAAAATGCGAGTTGATAATAATAATAGTTAAAAATATTATAACACAACTTCGCACACCTTCGGTACACGAGAGTTTAATCTCGTTGACCAATATTAAGATGTGAAAATCATTTGGAAATGTAGGATAAATTTATTTAAGTGATCAGATCACTTAATTGAACATACTCGTCGTTACTTCCTCATTAAGATATTATATAATATAAAAAAAAACCGACTTCCAAAAAGTTAAAAATAATATAAGAATAGGCACAGATAACATCACATTTCTACATCGAAGTCGGTGCCAAACGATGATCCCCTAGAAAATCTTAAAATTTGTCACCGACTTCAATATAGAAGTGTGATGTTGTCTGTGCCTATTTTTATATTATTTTTAAATTTTTTGAAGTCGGCTTTTTTAAAAATAATTTAACATTTGTAACTTTTTTTTTGAAGTCGGTTAAAAACTCGGTAAAAATTTCCTATTTCAAAAACTACTGAACCGATTTTGATGAAACTTGCAGTATTCCCTAAGTTGAACAATACCTAGTACAACTAAAAAAAGAATTACTTAAATTGGACTTGTAGTTCTGGAGATATGCGAACACAAACATAAAAACATACATACATACACTTTGGTTTGGCACTTTTGTTCAGACGCTGATATAGGTAGACTAACATATACGAAAACTGGGCAGTTCTGGAAATATTACATACATACAGGTTGAATTGATAACCTCCTTTTTTTTAAGTCGGTTAAAAAGGATGTGGTTGAAAACAACTCGTATAATGCGAACGATATTAAGGTAACCGAGCACTGTATTACAATTTAATACTTTGACAGTCTTTGATCAATAACTCCATTAATGGTGATCCGTTTAGTTTTGATCGTAAATAACGACAACTGGCGTTCTAAGCATGCTTACTCTTTGGTTAACTGCCAAATCGAAGCATTGATATGCGAGCGTTTATGCGGTCGGATATCTCTTTTGTTGCTCGCGTAATTACCGGTCTAAAATACAGCACACCCCAATTTACATGTTATATTAATTTAAATAGCCCTCCAGTTGGTGCGGCACTCAGCAGACCATGATTGAATTATGACACGCGTCGGGAAATTTCGACATCAATAAGTGTCGCATGAATCCAATATTTCGAACTATTTACTAAGTAAGTACATACAATTGAAATATCAAGTAAAAATCACTTACTTTTACAAATCAATGAAATATATTAACATTTCAAATTTTAACATTAGCATATAGGGTGTTCGAAAAGTTGTGATGATATTTAAAGATATTGAGATAAGAAAAACTTACTATAGATAGAAATGTATGAAACAGCCGATGTTTTTCACCATTTCAGATTTAGTGCCATTGTGAATGTTCTTCAGTTTAATGGGTTGAATGAAAAACCTTTAAATATTATCACCACTTTTTGGAACAACTTATATGTATACTTTAAACTACTTAAAACTATTAAGTTTAGTCATGACTGATGGTGACTGATAGAGGACGTCAACCTAATGCAAACATGAGTCACCACATTACACAATAAATCAATCGCTAGTCGCAGCAGTGACAGTGGTAAAACTGACTGCAAAACACGTCGTCTTATGGGTGGTTTACGCAAAAGCTACGGTTTTTTTCTTTACTTTTTTATTTTTAGGTTTGATCAGTTTCGTTATTAAAAATAATGTAAAACCGCACGTTTGCAATTTTTCTTAATCTTTTTTTTTTACTAACACGTCAAAATCTCACCCCATTTTTAGTGGTACATTATAGTGCAAGTTGCACGCACCATACTCACCGCCTATTACGCTCGCGATGAATCAAACTTGATCTATACACAAAAATCATTTTACGGTACGACAGTTCGCCTCTCGAACAGTTGTTTCCAATGTTCATAGCGTCAATATCTGTCAAATGGGGTCGAAAAAACGATATTGCTCAATACAAACCATTTAGATGCGGAATACAGTTAATGGCGCTATTAGTATTAATAATATACCACAAGGGATGGAGATGAATCTTTATATTTGAATATTTCACATAAGTTATACCGAAACTAGCTAGTTATATAAAAAAATATTTTTAAAATAATACTATCTAAAGATATAATATCTTGAAATAGTATAACCTGAGTTATTTAAGTTTCCCTATGTAAAAAATATCTGGTAAATGCAAGTACTTACTGCCTTTTTGTATGTATTCTTCTCAATATTTTTTTACTATCCATATAATATATAGTTTTGTGTGTGTAACTTTCCATTTTACTTAAAAATGCAAAATTGTTTAGATATTAAATTCACCTAAGAACATTGTTTTTTGATGTGTTCAAAGGGACATAATATCGTGTTAACGACATTACATCCAGCTTTATCTTGTCTAAGCAATACTTCGACATTTTGTTTTGACCTTTTTTTATCTTGTTATGCCAAAGTAGAACTTATTCACTGTTAATAACTACGTATAATATTAATAACACGGTTTCGAATATCGCACGAGGTAAAATTATGCTTGTACTGATTTTATTAATGAAATTTATTGTAGGAAATGTATGTAGCAATTTCTAGCAAAATGCATAATCATAATCACAAATATAACATTTGGTAAGTTTGCTTTTCTAAACCAATTTTCACGAAATCTGCAATGATGTTAAATTGGCTGTTGATAACTACTTATTTACATTGCTAAACATTATAGTATAAATCAGCTTTAAATAACATAACAATAAAATAATACGACAATTATACCATACGAAGTCAAAGCTAATTCTGGCCAAATAACCTTAAAAAATACCATGTCCTAATAGTGTAGATGCAATACTTCACTAAACTAAATCTAATATACACACCATACCACAATCACATAAAAATGTTCATAATATATTATCATGTGGTTTTAACTAAATTAATTCTATTCAAAAGAAAATAAACAATACATTACTTATAATACCCACGTTTTACCAATATTCACGAATCATTTGTTTAACCATATACCGAGCGACAGGACCATAAAGTATCAATATTAAATTAAACGGCAGCGATCACATTACTATAGCATCAATTCTTCTGGAAGAACAGTATCAACCCATTGCATACGACTTATCGAGAAACGTAAATTCTTTGAGTAACTTTCAAGTACACATTGATAATACATAATGTTGATTTTTATTCAACAATCATGATTTTATTTAATATTTTATTAAATTAAGCTGACGTATCGCTTTATCGCAGAAGGATTAAATAAAAAATTTGCTACGACAGTAATATTAGCACGGTGGGTATAGTTATTGTATTGATCGTTTTTGTATGTATAAAACTTTTTGAGATAGGTAACCTACTTCTCGAAGAATATTCGCCTGAGCTGAACGATGTTACTATCTGGAGCAGAACGTTGGGCGCCAGATCTATGAAAAGGATCAACTTAGTACGGAAATGAAACACAAATATACATAAAAATAAAACATAAAATATATGTATATTCATTTATAGAGCAATTTTACATAATGACAGTACAAAAAAAAACAAAAGACGATATAAAAAGAACGCAAAAACTATAAAACAAAAATCCTCTTTCGAAGGTTATCTACCTCTTGTGCGTAAACGTTATAAGTACATATTAATGCGAATAGTAGCTTATTTCAGATTACTTAACAGACAAAACAGATTATTAGATCCGATCATACGAAACCTATTTGCTGATCAAACAAGAAGACAAAGCTGCAAAATATGAAATAATATTTGTAGTGCCCGCAGCCGCGTTCGCGCAACTCTGTCATGACGAATAGCTCTTTGCTGCAAAATAAATAGAGGTCGAAATTAAGTATATTTTATCATTATTACAATATATTTAAAGCAACGTTCGGGGCCACTAGTCACAGTTAAGCTTAAGCCGGTTACGTCCCACCCTATTTTCTGATGGAGATTTATGTCAGGGGATCAAAACTTTCTAACCCGCACTATGGTGGCACACTCGATCCGAACTCACGGTACAGTCGCATGCTTATACTGGTTTCGTGGATAAAATCTACGTTGCACAACTAAAAAAAAAACTTTCGATTCAACTCATTTCGGGCGGCCTAATTTAACTGTTTGTAACTGAAGAGTCGGATTTAAACTTTTTGTGGTATACACCTTAATTAATGAATGACGAAACTACATAGCACCGTTTAAACACTATTACCAACTACATATTGATCTAGACGTTATTTTGTTTTTGTGAAATTAAAATAAAAAAAAACTAATTTGTCAAAATTTCTCATTTTTTCTATTTTTTTGGCTACCGAGAATATGCTACGAAGTTTCCCGAACGCTACCCAACCAAGTTGGATTCATTGAATTACCTCTTTTTGAAAGTTGGGACTTACGGTAGCTAGACTATTTTAAACACCAAGGCCGAAAGAATTCAAAAATAAGTATTTGTAAAATGTATTGCTGTCGCGCTGTGTGTCCGAACAACTGAACTGAGCGCGATAGGGATAACTGCAGCTGGGACCTAAAATACCTATGTAAAGTACACAAAATATAGGTACGTTTCGTAGTCCCCTGTTTTCTCCGCGAAAAAATGACTGATTTAATTACTTTTTGCGATAAAAATTAAAGAAAGGCTTTTTCTGTGTTTCTATGTTTTGCTTTTTCTTCATATAATCTTATTCAATTTATTTGCTGGACGTTTGAATACAGCAGAAAATTAAGTCGATTTTGCAGGTTTTTGAAGGTTTAAAATCTCTTTTAATAATTAACTTAATAAAAAAAGGAAAACATATGAACATGCTTATAGTGGCTATTGATTTTATTGGAAAAAATAGAGTAACTAGTGCCATTATCCAGGAAGGAAACAGGGGACTACGTTTGTATGGAAAAACGGACTGTACGACATGTCATGGGAGTACCAAGGAGGAGATGCGCATGGTGAAACTCAGAACATCAGAGTTTGTGCTTGCCACATGGCAGGAACGCTGGGACACATTAGACAAGGGGAGGGAGACTTATCGTTTCTTCCCGAACGTGGCGGACCGGCTCAGGTTTACCTGGGTCGAACCGGACTACGAAGTTTCACAGCTGCTATCGGGGCATGGCTGTTTTAATGGTAGGCTCTTCAATATGAAGTTGGTGGACAGCAGTAGGTGCTACTGCGGTGAGTGCGAGGTCAAAGACCTGCACCACGCACTGTGGGAGTGCTCATTATATAGTGAAGCGCGTAGGGACTTACTAGATAAGGTGAAGGCGTTTGAGGTTGGCCCGGTCTACTACCATGATCTCGTGGGGACGGAGGCGAATTTTCTGAGGCTACAGGACTTCGCGCATCGGTGGCATAAGATCAGGAGTGGGCTAGAGAGGTGAAGAAGGAAGAGGGCAACCGCCCGAAGAAAGAAGAGAAGACATTAGGTAGACGAAGCTGGCGGTACCACAACAGTGGGCACACGGCGACCTTGCGGCGGACACCGAAGGCATACCGTGTGTTTGTCCGACCCTAACAGGGGAGAAGGACACAGGGACAAAGGAAGGTAGGAAGGAATAAATAATTTGGAGGGAGTCAGAAGTGCGCGCGGCTAGAAGTGCGATTCGCAGGTTCCGCGCGCATCTCCCGATGATTCGGCCCGTATAACCAGGATTGGTTGAGTAGGGCCATGGGTGGTGGAGGGTTTGTACGACATGTCATGTGATGATTATTGGGATATTGATGATAAATAAATGGGAGATGTTCCACAATACTGTTATTACTGGTTAACTAAAAAATAAAATAGGGACACTATTTTAGTTTTTAGTTGATATAAGTTTATCCAAAAAGTCGAAATAAATCCTCATATCAGATCATAGATAAACCAGTTAAATCATTATATCATCATCATCATCATCATTTCAGCTAAGAGACGCCCACTGTTGGACATAGGCCTCCCACAGGCCCAGGCCTCCTCCAGACCCAGGCCTCCCCAATCATGATATAGCATTGATATAAGTAATCACAAGTGGTTGGAATGGAAAGTCCGCTGAAATTGTGTTACAAAGATACTTATGACCTACGAAGCCATCAAACTTACTTTTAGAAAACGCAATAAAACTTGCGTAATTTATATTGGAACCCTGATCGTAACATTCCTCTGCGCTTGTTCAATTCATTTTCTCGTTATAAAATTTCATAATTACGTCCGATTTTACGATACGTATTTACGATTCTGTGAAATGTTTCAACAATACCCTATACTAGTTTTGAGCTGTCATAATTATAACCATTCATATGGCGTGTACGTACACACGAAAACAAATCGAAATGATGTGTTTGGATTTATTACTTTGTATAGTTTAAGAAAACTTTTGTACGACCAATAGCTTCTCATCGTTTTGTCCAGAATTCAACTAATATGCGATTTCTCGGTAAAATTACCTTTTCTAGTTTTTATTGTTAAGACAATTATCTGTAGGTTCATGAGATAAACATATAATCTTCTGAGTGATTTGCGTAATAGATCTGTTACAATTTAACACATGTACTTACTATTCCTATATGAGATAAAATACTTAGTACAGCAGCTATATGATTTGATGTTATTTTTTTAACTTTTCATTTATTATCTAACAACTAATACTTTATCAGCCCTAGCATGAAAGGTTTGTCTAGATACATTCTTAGTGAATATTAAAACACCACAAGTATAATAATTGTATATCTTTCTATCAGTATTAATAGATTATAAGTACTAATAGTCAGAATATTATACTAATACTACTATGTGTAGTGCATAAAGTGAACATTAAAATGAAACAAACATTTTTGTATGCGACAGTACAATGGTTTGTGCCAGCCAATAGTTATCTTTAATATCACTGGAAGGCACCCAAGACAGCAAGCAAGAGTTGCGCTCTGTCGATTTGGCAGACTGCTGCACATTTTTTATGTCTATTCACTTATAAAGTAAATAGTTCCGACGGGGTGCAATGAACGTCTTTCTATTTTTTTGGATCAAATATTTTCTGCCAAATTGTACACAGATCACCGACAAACAACTGTCAACGTTGGCTGGGAAGTAACATATCGCTTCCAGTCAATTACTATAGCCGTGTAAACAGAAAGTTTTTTAGAGGATCAAAACTACCCGTAGCGATTCCAGACGATCCCACTGATAAAGATATATTGCTGTGCAAAACTGATCCTTTTCCTTTCGAAATTGAAGGTCGAAAGTCCTTGCTGGTTTGTCCCCGCTTATTTGCCCACGCTGTTTGATGCTATTTATTTATTTATGTGAGCTTTGTTTAATGATTGGGGTGCTTTGATTCCCTTGAATTAAAACGGCACGTACCATGAGCGGGTATGTTATTAGTTGTTTTTTCGTTATTGCGTGGTGTGTTACAATGGAAATCGCTATTTTATTTATTTTGTTATTTATTATACTTATAAAAAATTATAAGCACAATTTTAATTCTATGCGCAAATTCCTATTTATCTAACTGTTCGTATATTAAAACTTGAACATAAAATTAAATTTACAATTAGGAGTATTATTAAATATATATTTATTATAAGCATATCAACACTTAAAGGGCGTCGTCAAGAGTCCAAATAGAAAAGGAAAATAAAATTCAAAAAGAGGAACATTCGGTGATAATACAGGACAAATTGAGACCTATTATTATGACGCTACAAATTCGAAATGAAATCTTTATATTTTGAGACAATTAATAGGCACACATATAATAGTTATACAATGTCAATAAACACAAGATACATTTTATTAGATTTTGTCTATTTGTTGATCTGATGAGACGTCTGTTGGTAGGTCCATCATAATAACACTACACAGTTCAATTTATTGGGCGGAATCCAATAAAAAAAAGAAAAGCCTTAGCTATGTCAGAAATAGCAAATATTAACCTGAGCAGTTCTATTTATTTGAGCGTAACCAAAAGCTCCGTTTAGTTTTGATGGACATAAAGATACTATTTCAGCTAGTTAGGATAGCTTGGCTACCGAAAATATCGCGGTGTCGGCGCAATACGGAAACTTTACACTGAAAAGTTGCAGACATGAAAGGGTGTCCATATATGAGTGTGCTGCGAACAGGATATTTTTATACACTTCCACATCAGGTTGTATTTAGGCAAGAAATTTATTTATTTATACTTTATGTACAATGTGTACAATAGCGGACTTAATGCCAGAGGCATTCTCTACCAGTCAACCTTCAGGTGGTGCAGTGAGCAAATGTGGTAGATGTACCCATGAAACAAAATTAATAAAGAAACTTACCTACAGACTTTTTATAATCCTAATATATAAATATAATTAAATAAATAAACTAATACATATTATAAGACACCAAACTATCAAGTTGCAAGGCTATTAAGGCCAACAAATAAGTGACGTTATAAAATACAATTCTGATGCATATGTTTCCGTAATTTATTTTTGAAACTTAACCTGCTAGTCGATTTCTACATATCCAACGGCAAAATGATGCTGACAACTAGAAATGTATTGTCTTGTAATTAAATTCCAAGATAATATTTATTATTTTAAATGCACTCCTTCATATTATGTCGTTTTTATATTGCAAACAATATTTTTCTTCTTTTTCGTATATTTATTCTTCTTTTTATACAACAAGGCAAACAAGCAGGCTGCTCATCTGATGTTATGTGGCTACAGCCGCCTATGTATGCCAGCTGTGGCCCGCGGTTTCACCAGCGTTAAAAAACCTACTAAAATATATTACTTTAAGACTATAAATAAGTACGTGTTTACTTAGTTAAAAAATAAATTAAAAAACTAATAGAAATTGACAAAATCAAAACTTATGACTAACTTGTTTATTTAAAAAGTACTTTTTATTATACAAATGAGATATCGCAAAAGAACTTCGTAAAGAATTTTAGAATACTACTATAAAAAAGGTTATAGTCAGTCAATCAAGACGATACCTTTTTTTTTTTTTTTTTCGGGGGGAAATGCGTAATCACACCGTACCCGCCGTTGGCCAGGCCGACCCACTAAAACCCCCCGGTGTTCTCCGTGCCCTTATGGGCGCGCATGGTAAGGCCCACACTGCGACTACCACTACCAGCGCGCCCGGTAAATCTAGACGATACCTAGACATACGCTGTCACGGACTTTACTTAGAACTTCTAAAGGGAAACAATTCCGCCATACATGATTTTCGCGCAACTTTAACCATTTACGCAGCGCACGCAACGGAAGCTCTGAATTCTCAAAAAGCATTTTTTTTCCGTTTAAGCAACAATTTTCATTGATGCTCCGCTCTTATTGATCGTAGCGTGATCTTTTACAGACATCCTAGATAAATGAACTATCAAACACATGTTTTTTTTTTCAATTCGAACCAGAGTTCCTGAAATTAGCGCGTTCAACCAAACGAACTAACAATTAGTATAGATGCGGTTCATGTAAGACTTGTAAATCTACAAGCCTTATAAGGACACCAATGTACACGCAGGGGCAAATTTAGAGGAACACTACACTTTTTACATACATTCAAGCTACTTTTACAACATCATATCGATGTGTGATTGACCTTTAATGCGTTTGTTTGATTGTTATCCAGGATTCATGACCAAGGCCATAACGGATAATGACAAAATTTCCCTATTTGTGACCTGGAGAAGAACGGCAACTTTTAATGGTGGGCTTTTTTATCACAATCGTACAACTGGTTTCCGTGGTGAATGTTTTTTTTGTAGCGAATCCGATGCCTAGGAGGCTAGTAAAACTGAATATGGTTTCGTATGCTGAAATACACAGAGTTATCAAAACTAGGAGTGAATTTTTATCGTTCCTCTAAATTTGCCCCTGAGTGTATTTTACCAACATAAGGTGTCAAGTCACAGAACCTGGTAATTTCACTGCCTTTTTTATAACTAAGTTGGCAAACAAGCATAATGTCCAACCTGATGGTAAGTGGTAACTGTCACCTATAGTACATGTGGTTCTTGTGAGTTTCGCAGCAAATCTGTAACCCGTACAAGAACCACAGTGTACGTTCTCAACGTGTGACATAAAATGTAAAGTCACGGTACCCAGTAATTTCACTGCCATATCTTACCCTTCAAACTGGAACACAGCGACGCAAGGTTCACTGCTCGGCGACAGAATTGTGTAAACAACTCTGGTACAGACACTCCGTCTAGTAAAATCTATACTTATTAGTATTTATTGTATTTATATTCACGGCACACGCGAGCACTAAATTTATTTTTCAATGTCATCCGTAATTTGTGTCGTTTTAGTAGCAATGTTACTAAAATTATCATACACAATGTTCCATTATCTTTATCGTCAGTCGTTTTGTTCATAATAATAATACTTTTTTAAATTTTATTATACAATATTGTGAACTTTTTAACCAGTAATTCTAAAAGCAATTATAAAATAGCTAAGTGTTATAGCGATGTTACTGATACTACTGAGAGTTCTAGGCATGCTTAGTATAGTAGATATATAATCATTTAGAAAATGGTGATTAAAATATGGTCACCTTACAAAGAAACCCTTCCGAACTTTATCCTGAACAAAAATAGCACGCATTTTGAATAATGCTCTATGTGATTTAGCGCGCGGCACATAAATCTTCATCAAACCGGTGTGTCTGAAGATACGGCCATTTTGTTCCTTTAAACGACTTCGCCGCCGCTTATTACGAAATTACGATATATGTGTGAAGTTTTACTTAATAAATATTTATATGGGATCATTATTTTCTTAGATTGCGGCTTGATCCCGCATCCCGACGAAAATTCATGTAGGTATCATTTCTATTTACTATTAACATTGAAAACGTTTGAAGAATATTCATATTGATGAGTCAATAACACAAATTGTTGGAAGGGATATTATGATTGCTATTATATTTACCTGTCTGTATAAATGTTACTCTCACTTTTGTACAGAGAGTAATTGCCTGAGTGAATATCGTCATATTGCTTACTAAAGCTACTTAAGTTACTAAAAAAATTAAAATTCTTTAATAATATTAAACTAAACATTTTTTGGATATTTTAGAAAATTTATATAAAATCAAATAGGTGAGTTATTTTTTTATTAATATTTAAATCATTCTACTACTGTGTCCTGAAGCGTCCCTTAAATTTTCCAGGGTTATAAAAATTACCGTTACCGTTTTTATTATACAGGTAATAAAAACGGGTTATAAAAGTAACATTAATTAACTAAAAAGCAATATTTGTGTAGGAATACTAAAACATACTAAGAACTTTCGCATTTCGTGGGATTCCGGTGTTTGCACGTGTCTATTTAATTAATGACCATGGAGCATAAGCACGGCGGAGAACAATTAAGCATCCGATGTAAAAAGATGTATGGACATTCTCACACATTGTTTATTTTTACTTTACAAGATTCTGTTGGTATTGGTTTAACGTAAAAACTTAACCGGTAACTATTTGTCTATAATTACGTGACATTAGAAATCTATGCGTTCATTTTTAGGGTTCCATTCCCCAAAAGGAAAAAAACGGAACCTTTGTACAGATAACTTTGTTGTCTGTCCGTCTGTCTGTCAAGACTCTTTATCTCGGGAGTGCGTGTAGGTATGAAATTGAAACCATATACTCAGGTTTACAATTCCTTGAAGCTGTGATAAAATCAAACGTCTAAATTAACGTCATTTAGAGAGCGTCGGTGGCGCTGTGGCCTCGGCACTGGACTGTGCTCCGAGTAGAATCGGGAGGCCCGCGATCAATCCTGCCATGTACCAATGTGTTTTTCGTTTCACGAATTTGATATGTACTATTTTTATCTGACGCTCCTACAGTGAAGGAAAACATCGTGAGGTAACCTGCATACACGCCTGCGAAGTAATTCAAAGGTGTATGTGAAGTCAACCAATCCGCACTGGGCCAGTCTGGTTTGACTAAGGCCTAATCGCCCTAACTAGTTAGGGTAGGCTCGTGCCCCTCGGTGGGGACGTATATGAGCTGTGATGATGATGATGAAATTAACGTAAAAATGATAGGTTCGTTTATGCCGCAAAAAACGTATATGTGGATAAGGGAATCAGTTATTTGGATAAGGTCCTTTCCGTTGACTTAGAACTATGAAATTCTAAATCTGAAACTATAAATTTAGAGTTAAAACATAAAAAATATCTTTATTTAAAATAATATTCATCAAGATAAAGCAACGGTATGCGCGGTTATAATTGTATTGTATGCGTGACTAGCTGTGCCCGCGAACTACGTTTCGCCTTATATTTTTTCCCCGTTTTTGCAACATTTTTCATTGATGCTCAGATTTCTAGCCTTCCTTGATATATAGAATATCCAACACAAAAAGAATTTTTCAATTTAAATCAGTAGTTCCTGAGATGAGCGCGTTCAAACAAACAAATAACCAAAAAAAAAAAAACAAACTCTTCAGATTTATAATATTAGTATAGATTAAATCTTTCTCTAGATGATTTTAAAATTTTACTTATTTGTACAGAATACTTTGTACGTATATTTTTAATTAAATCCCAAAAAACAGGGTCTTTATTGCAAGGAACCGGGCCCAAATTTTTAAGTGAGTTAACACAAGTAGCAACAGCACAAGCCTATAAACAGATTTTTAATTATTTTTATAATGTATAATTTTAGATTTATGACGAAGAATGAAAGATAAATAAATGCTATTTCCCTCTTTTATATATATGGATGTACAGGTACCCTATAACTTTGGTGTATGTAGTACCTAACAGTTTGCACTGTTATGCGAAGCTCGGAAAAAACTGCGAGACTTAATTCCTGAACTATTTACCTATAATGTGTACCTACAAATTTGTACGGAACCCTGGTTGGGCGAGTCCGACTCGTACATGTCCGGTTTTTTTATGATTATTTTACTTCAAACATTGCAGATGATAAAGCATGTAAATCTGACCATACAGTGTGTAAAAAAACCCTGTCAGATCTGACAGGGGCATATAGGTATCTAATTAAAATCGCCAAAATAAATATCCAATTTTCTTAATTCAAGAAAATAACTTTGCTATCGATTTTTAAAGTTTGCATTTTTGTCACCTATTGAATACTATTTACCCATAAAATGGGAGAAATTTTTCAATGCATTACACAGTGGTAAGCAAGCGGTTCTTTTTATGCACGGTATGTAAGCTTTTATAATCTAGTTTTCAATCAATTTCAATTTTTAAATTTTTTTACTTTTTTCAACAGGGTAATTTTTTTCTTTTATTTAATTAAAATGATTACATAAATAGAACCAAATCTTGATACCTAAAACTACCCTAATAGATCGGACAGGGTTTATTTTTACACACTGTATACTTAAGTATAAAAAATGTAAAAAGATATTTGGAATTGTGTAATTAAAAAGAAAGATTTCCAAGAGTACGGGCATTTGGGTTTTCTACACAAAATCAAAGTACATTTTATGATTAAAACAAAATTATAGATCTTTCATTATCTTTATTTCTGAATATTGTTTAAGTATAATTTTAAATGTAAGTCCTGTATGGATTAAGCCTTTTATAGTGAATAAATTCTATCTTATCTTCTCTTAACTATTCGTATGAGCAGTGCTGAATCACGCACTGATTCGAATATGTATTCACCAGTAACGGTGATTGCTCTGCTCTTGTCTATTGAACATATTCTATTAACAAGTTTTTTACTGAAACAATTTACAGTCAACATCATTACGTGTTAATAACTCCGTGATAAAGCATTTTTTTTTGATCAGCCGTAATTTATTGTTGTAATAAAAGTATTGTGTTATTCCCATAGTTAGCAACTTTTGCGTTTTTGTTTTTGCGTCTGTTGTTAACGTGATTAGTTAAGCGATAATTATTGGAAGAATTCAGTTGTTTGTGAAAATGCTAAATATAATATAGCGTGTTGCAAACTAAAAGCAATTTTATAAATTCACATCAAAGAAGACGATATGAGTTACAATATTTAATAAATTAGTTATAGTAGTATAGTAATTATTATAGTTTTTAACCACGACAAATTATTTTGATAATTTTGACAGAATATCTGGACTTTTTGCATACTACGAGTAGGTGTGCCAAATTTGGCACAACCGAAAAATTGTGCTTCTTCGTTTATTTGAAAAAAATAATACCTACTTGATTAAAGTTGGTTTGAAACACTTTTCAACTTAACTCTTTTTTCACTTCATTCTCCGAGCATTATTCTTTACATACAAAAAATGTTATCTCTATGTTTTTTTTTTCATGATTTATAAAATCTTACTTGGGAAAGAACCTGTAACAATGAAACTCTATTCCATATTAAAATAAATAATAAATTACAATTTATTTTTAGGAATGCAAAAGGTAAGTCGGCTGTCGTTAGCTCAGAACTTCGACGAACAATTTTAAAATCATAGTTTTTACGTGCGATCACTAATGTAGTCCATATTATCCAAAGCCTAGCAACATGCATCGCTTGTTACATGCCGCAGCATGACGAACTCGCTTCGTCGAGCCGGAATTAAGCTGACTAGCTTGGATACTGTCAATATCTCTTGTCTGCCTGTTAATGTATGGAGCTTTGAATATACATGATGAATTTAATCCAATCACGTATTACAATTACAAATACCAAAATGGTATAATATTAAAATTACAAGACCATAGGAACGATCGATGCGCTAGTAAAATTATAAAATACTGAAACCTAAAAAAATGTATTTTGAATTGATTTGCAGAATCTCACAAGTTGAACATCTCTTGAAAAAAACTATGTCCCAACCCTCATGTTTGTCTTGTAGAGTTGGCGCTTGGACAATAGGTTTTTAGGATAAGATTCTTATCATCATTAGCCTGGATCTGAATACTGCTACAAACAAGTCGTATGGTATAACAAAAATTAGTTATATGCGTATTTAAGATTTATATTCAAACGATTATGAATTACTATTAGGAGCTCTCTATGTAGATGAAAATTCTAAATTTGCCTAATAAATACGCTAAGGCTTACTCTTACTTTCTAGCCATGTCGTTATAAAAAACGACTGTTCAAGGATTCTGTTCTTAAACAATTAAATACCATTAGTACCCAATTTAGGTCCTTGTTACTGCTATAGAATTTAGAATGTGCACAAATACATAAAATAACGCAAAATGTCCAATCTGTTATGTAAATATGCATTTTTATGCAAATCGCAATTTCATCTACATGCTAACGGAAAAAATACAATAAAAATTACATCATGTAGGTACCCATAATTTCGACACGAAGCAGTTTCAATAATGAACTAGGAAACCAGTGCACGCAGCAACGTAGATTTTATCGCAATCGGTGTTGTGCGCGGCAGTTTGCATGAAATAATACTTAATATCAATTCGGTATACATTAACTACATGTAAACTTTACTCAACTACCCATAAACTTGGAATTGGCGTCGTTACCAGAAGTCGTCGAACGCGCTACAGAGGGATGCATCGATGACTCAGCGATATCGATTATGCTAATTTTACTGTCGGAACTGCACTCGTCACAGTTTTTGCATTTCTACGGCCAAACTTCGCTCTATTGTAAGGCTGCCATAAGTTCTGAACCATCGACGGGGACATTTGGAATTGAAAAAGTTAAACCATGTAAAATAAAAAACCAGATTAATATTATAAAAATCTTTAATTAAATAATTTAAAAAATCAGACTTGCACTTTGTTACGAATGTTAAAGTTTCATTTTTGGAAGGATATTTATGAAAATAAAAAATCAATATTCTTATTTTCTTTCCGTTATCTCTGTCTATATTTATGTGCGCGTTCTTGGTGTCACTTGTCTTTGTCCATTCATATTTTTCTAAGGTTCTGACTTTTCGATGCACTCGCTTACTCACGTACGACTCGGGCATATCTACCTACCTAGCTACCAAACCGGGAGAAATGAGTTATTGACGGGGACACCGAGATATGACGCTACAAACCGGGACGTGTCCCGGTGTACCGGGGCGTATGGCAGCCCTACTCTATTGGGGCCCAGGATCGCAACGAGCGAACTTTGTCCGATTATTTTAAAGTCGACTCGAAATCGTTTGCACATCGATTAAAGGGTTACATCGGGATGTTTGATATGCTCTAATTTGTGCACACTGCACGATATTTGTTTGAAAAGGCAACGGCAACTCTAAAATACGATCGTTATTGTTTGCCGAAACGCAAGTTTGTTTATCATACAAAATCGAAGGGTTATCGCTCCTCGGGCGATGGAAGCGGATAATTCTGTTTGTACGCCGGCGAACGGCTAAGCTTGAATGCGAAATGAAATTCCGTCTAATAATGAGTTAATAAAACACGAGCGCAGTGTAGGTGTTTACTTCGATGTTTGCTATCCATATACGTTTCTGTTCTCCAATTGGTTTTGTTTGCCTTGTATAGGGCTTTGTGTTCGATAAGGAACACGTTCCTCCACGTACCTACTGGAAGGAAGGATAATCCAAACAAAGATGTATTTTTCTGGCCGTTTTATTACTTTGATGTTATTTATAAAATACATTCATATGTATTCTTTATATTCATATACATTCAGAGAAACTCCGACAACAATGAAAGCTTTTTGGAAATGTTTAAAAAACGTGAAAACGCAATAAAGTTGAAATAACTTGTGTATCATTTTCACTTGTAATAAAAAAGCTTTTTGGCCTTAAAGTATTTTTTGGAAACATGTTTTTTTTTCATATCATACCTAAAGTAGTTTTAGTAACAATACTGAATGTTTAAAATAGTACTTTTTGCAAGGTTGTCATACAATCTTATGTTATTATTAAAAACGCAAAAAGTTCAGTTGGTTTTAAAAAAATGCTAGTATTTTCCAAAAATTCTGGGCAGTAAAAAATCTGAGGAAGACTCAGAAGCAGAGCCATCTGCGCGGGTTCCTCAACCTATTTGTGACAAGCAGCGGTGCCTGCATCGCTGGGTTCAGGTTTAAAGGGAATAACTGTGACTTGACATCTTTGTCACAAGTTGGCAACGTATTTTTCATCCTTGCGTTGGTTGTAGAATTGCAAATCTCACAGGAACCACATGTAGTATAGGCGACTGTAGTTATTACCATCAGGTTGGTAGCGTGCTTATTTGCCAATTTTGTTGTTTAAGAAGCTCTTTAATTACTATAAGTAACTAAAAATTAGTAAAGCAAATCTAAAGTAGGTTCTTCAGTGTCTATCTATTGATCGCGCTATTATTATGACTTCCCGGAGCTTTCGGCCAACGTCATAATCCTTCGATAGAAACTAACGTGGTTATGATGATGATAAATATACACTCCACGTCACGGGCTAACCGGCGTTAATTTAAAACGAGGTTGCGTGTAGCCTACTCCTTAATCTGGGCTCCATTAACACGAATCATTAATCATAGTTTTAATAATAATTTAACCCCAACTAGATTAATACATCTTCATTTGTTCAACGCGCCAGAGCAAGCTCTGAGTCAAACTTTTATCATTCAAATTCTGTGGAGTCCATTCAAAATCTATGCCGCAACAAATGCATTCCTTTTACATGTACATGCCTCAGTAGTCATAATGAATTCGTGTGCAACTGTTTCGAGCACAACTCTCTTTTGTTGTTTAACCATTGTGTACAATTAAACTGGAGAGATGTAATAATCTCAAATATCTCTTTGTGTTTTTTTTTCCGCGCAGAGACACATGCGGGGCTGCGATAAATAATAAGTTATGCGTTCTCGCGCGAACGTTTTTATGTCAATGAATTGAATGTCAAGTTTAAGCGTAGGGTTGTACTGTCAAAGCGTGCGTGAAGGCGAACGCTAAATTCGGGGTGTACCATTATTTATTACGGTATAATATTTTGTTGCAGTCCACCGTTTATGTCGCGTTCTTTTTATGAATTATATTTTATTAACGTCCCAAACGGGTCATTATTGCGCATTGATGGTGGGGTTACTCATTAGACTTGTTTGTGTTTCTCACGAGCAATATGCTTATTGCTTTTATTGCACTTAATCAGAGAAAGTTTTAATTTAGAGTATTTTTATCAGGTTATGCGGGTTAGTCACAGATGGTCTGGAAGGCATCAGTTGAGATCGTATGTAAATATTGGACAGTCCTCGCTTTACGAGCAAATCAGGTCCAGATGGCTAAATCATGTTGATAGCGGTTACCAGATTATAAGATTATAGGCGGAATAAAGAAAAATGACATGTCATAATTAGTCGTTTCAAGCCATATGCAATACCTACTAGCATTCTGACCGCAGATTCGCCTCTGTTTTTTTTTTCGTTTTTCCTTAGTAAACAAAGGGTTGAATTTCCTAAAATCTGTTGATAGTTATGTCCTATCCATATACAACATTCCTGCCAAAATGTATCTATTTCTTGACGAGAATTACCTGTTACATACAATTAAAACAAACTTCGACGTCCTATAATTCCTTAATTATAATGAAAATTAAAATCTGAAAAATATCTTTTTAAGATGTGTAACAATGACAATATCAACGGTGTATTAAATTCAAAATAGACAGTATTTTTTTTTCATACTTAATGTCAACTAAAATCACATTATGTACAGAAACATCTCGCTTATGTGAGTGCCAAGTCTCGCATAACTTTTAAAAAGAAAACATACAGCCAAGTTTCAATTTACTAACCCTAGCCAAAAAAAAATCCAACAAACTTTAAAATTCTGTAGCATCCTGGATAATTAAAATTTTAAAATGTCCAGTTTTATCGACGACCTACATCATCAAAAGGTAAAATGTAAAAAAGTTTCTCTGCCCATCCATGGCGACATCAGTCAGTGATCAGGCATTTTTCTTTGTTCTTATTGATTTAATAATTAGTATACAATAGTCCTTATACTCCTGATACTAGTATTGTCTGATGCTCCTATGGTGAAGGAGAACATCGTGAGGCCTCATCATCATCACAGCTCATATCCGTCCCCACCGAGGGGCTGGAGCCTACCCTATGTTAGGGTGATTAGGCCTTAGTCAACAACGCTGGCCCAGTGCGGATTGGTCGACTTCACATACACCATTGAATTTCTTCGCAGATGTATGCAGTAAGTTGTTCAATTTACTTTACTGAACAGCACACAAAATTTGGCTCTTGCTTCAAAAGTTACTCTGTATATATGAAGTTAGCTTTTTCCTAATTTTAAACAATTATTAAATGTGTTTGAACTATGTATAAATTGAAACAACAATATTTATACGTTACTAGTTAAAGTGTGCCTTTAATAAACTACAGAATGCCCGTTAATGAGTGTTATGACAATAATTATGCCCAAATTCGTGCTATTGACATAAGGAATTCGTCCCCATTCTGTGCCTACATATCTGGTTTGAACTAGCTGATTTCGGGAATATTGAATTTAACCCTATTAGCCTTTGATCATCAGCTTAAGTAAGCGGAGCCCAACTATTTCTCAGCATATAAGGGGTTGAAAGTCACGTGTTATTACAAGGCGCGAGATTAGGCCCAGATTATGGTAGTGGGTGCAGAAAAAAATTGTGACTTGACAGAAACTGGGACTTTCAAGAAATTTAGAATGCGCGTGACTTTCAGTTTTTATTTTTGAATAGAATATTTGTCTTTTCATATAACGGAAAACAAATACGTAATTAGTCAGTTTAACTTATCTTAATGCTTTTCATTTTTATTATGGATCTTTTAACATGTTTTAAAATGTTATAACATTCGTAATAAAACTTATTCATTTAATTGCTGTAGGTATAAACTTTATTGATAAAAAGTACCATAATTTTTCGCTGAAGTGTCCAACTCAGTGTTTTAGCTGCTTTCAATTCAGTACTCACACGATTATGATTTTTTTAAAAATTAGACCAACAATCATAATCAATATTCGTGCCTATTTCGGGCTTGAGTTTATTTCATTCTCTACTACGTAATACGTCTCCAGGGGCGCCGTCCCTAAATTATTGGTTTGCCTCCAAGCTATTCGACTAAATGTAACTATATTCGTTAATAAGCCGTCTCGACAATTGTCGATTGTAATTCTCTCAGTTGAGAGCCGATTCGGCCATATGGTGCTAGGAGCGAACCAGCAGGGTTTCCTATTTCCGTCGATCAACTTTTATTGCATTGATTGCCAGGATTCGGTCAATTATTCGGCATTCAATAACTAATAATTTTGGAACTGTTCGCGCCGAATAATTTGTTTGCAAAGCCCTTGAACTTAATTACAACTGTTCGAATGACGCATGTGCGGCATATACATACATTATGAATTTTTGAAGAAGGCAGTAAGTGACAGTTCCGTAAATGTTGTAAAGTACGAGACATCTAAAAATAATGGGCAGTTAGGAAAAATTGTCATTAATACAAGTACTTTTATTGACGCCCGCTCAATTCTGTTCCTTATACTGAGGGTCAATTTTACTGAAAAACCACTGCTGAAGCGAAACTGAATCATTGCTTTTGACCAATCAGATCGAAATATTCTGTTAACTGTCCAATGTTCGATACATTGGACAGTTAATCCACAGAATACAACGAAAGACGTGAAAAAGGCCTTGTATGCAACGAATTCGCGCCTCATGGCTATACGCAAATGCGCTTGAGTTTACTATGTGATGATCACCCCGATCAGTGCTTCAGGAACGTCGAACGCAGCTTTGTAAATTAGGTAGCGTTGTATTAGTATGTGAATTATCATGTAAAATGATTTTCACTTGTCACATCTGCTACTTCCATAAACATAGTCAACCGCCTTCGTGATCTAGTGGTTGGGACCACCGGGTGTTGATCGGGAGATCCGGGGTTCGATTCCCAATGGAGGCAAAAAAATTTCTGCTCGATTTGATAAGTGGTAATGCTATACTGAGCCCCTCTGGCAAGCTACCACTATCTGACGTAAGTTTACTACCTTGTTGGAAACATTGTTGTGTTACGATAATTGAAAGTAAGATAGCCAGTTTGTCAGTGGTTGAGAATTAAGGTGAAGGTCACTTCCACCATCGACCTTATCGTCCCTTACTGTCAGGTGAGATGAAGGCCAAGAGCTTTCCTGTCGTATGGAACAAAAAAAACATGGTCGGCGATAATTCACAGTCTGTAAAATTGCAGATCATACGCATTTCATCCTTCATACTAGAAGCAGACAGATAGCAACTGTGACATTGGGCAACTGTAAAATAAAAACCATTGCCTGTGAAATTTCACATGTGAAAAAATCATAATTTCACATGTGAAAAAATCATAATTTCATTATATGAAAATGAATGAAAAGTAGCAAATATTTCCATACTTATTGTGAAGTGCTTCAGAAAAAAAGGGCTTCTTGTGCAATTACTTACAGAGGAAGAAGTGAACAACTTAGTTTAAGAAAAGATGTGACAACGGTTCTCGTACAAATCGCGTTGTATCGCCATTTTTGTCTCTTGCATTGTGTTCTGTGGATCAATGTATATCCTCTTATTGGTTCATCGCAATGGTTCAGTGGGCCTAGACAGAGTAACAATTCAAAAATTGTAACGAAGTCAGAAAATAACAAAATATAGGGAAATCATTACACATTACGAATCATTACACATTACGATGCGTTCTGACGAAATGTACACGAAATGATACCTTGTATCATTCTTTCGGTATGAAGCGCTCGTCAGTGTTCGATTTCTACTTATTTCGTTCGTACAATATTGATCTTCGTCGTAATGTTCTATCGATTTTCATCGCAAGGAAAAGGAAAACCAAAAGAAATCGAGCACAGATGACGCTTGAAAAGCGCTCGATGCCGGACGAATGATTCAAAAATAGAGCCCATGTTTCGTTTTAGCTGTAAGTTATTAGTAGAGTTAGACTTCTGAGGGCCTATTACCGATCTCATGGTTTCGCAAATATCATATGATATCATAGTGCACAACGAAAAATACGATTTCCGGTCAGATTTTTGATCATTTGTTCATTATTTAATGATGGCATCATTGAAATTATGCCATAATAATGATATCATTGGAGATCGGTAATACGAAATGCAGCATTTCATGACTTCTTTTTCTTAAATGTATGCCATGTCATACGATGGAAGATCAATAATTGGCCTGCTGATCAGAAACTTCAATCGGGAATAATCAGACAAACTTAATAATAAAACAATAATTTTTTCGTCGCAAATAAGAGGTTATGTGTAAACAAACAAAGTAATTGCAAATTGACTTAATAACAAGTCACAGTACTTCAAGATAAATAATGGGCATCGGCTAACTTCGTGTTTCCGAAGATGATCGACACATTTAGGCAGTATAATGATATAGAGCCTCTCTTGTGATTGTAAATGATTTTTAGGGCCAAACTACTTTTTAGGGTTCCGTAGCCTAATGGCAAAAAAACGAAACCCTTATAGATTCGTCATGTCTGTCTGTCTGTCTGTCCGTCCGTATGTCACAGCCACTTTTCTCCGAAACTATAAGAACTACACTGTTGAAACTTGGTAAGTAGATGTATTCTGTGAACTGCATTAAGATTTTCACACAAAAATAGAAAAAAGCAATAAATTTTGGGGGTTCCAAATTTTTTTTTCATCAAACCCATACGTGTGGGGTATCTATGGATCTTCAAGGTCTTCAAAAATCATATTGAGGTTTCTAATATCATTTTTTTCTAAACTGAATAGTTTGCGCGGGAGACACGTCCAAAGTGGTAAAATGTGTGTCTTCCCCCCCCCCCCCCCCTGTAACTTCTAAAATAAGAGAATGATAAAACTAAAAAAAATATATGATGTACATTACCATGCAAACTTCCACCGAAAATTGGTTTGAACGAGATCTAGTAAGTAGTTTTTTTTAATACGTCATAAATTCTACGGAACCCTTCATGGGCGAGTCCGACTCGCGCTTGGCCGGTTTTTCTTAAGTGTATTTGATAAGTTAAACGATTGTTTACGATATTTTCCGATGCCTATTATTTATCTTGATGTACTGTAATATCTCGATAAAGTGTATAGCATAATTGACTCGAGCAAACAGCTAAAATCTAACGGTTTTTTTGTTAAGATAGAACAGCCAACATTACACGACCCCTCACTAGTTTATGTATATTAAAAGACCGCAAACTACTTTATAGCTTCACTGTAACTTGTGTAATTAAACAATGGGACTTACTATGGCTTACCGAACAAAGTTCCGTAAGCAACGGCCACAATACGACGCGGCGGGCCTGTGTACACGAGCCCACGCACTGCGCACCCCTCCCATTTCATTAAATACGTTTCCGCATATCACGCACTATGTCATTTCCTCTTTTAGTGACGTCCAGTGATAGAGTTTACGATATCGATATTTCATATGGAATGTGAGGTATCGAATATCGGCGACCGGAAGTGTCAGTGATTCAGCACAGCCAATGTGCGCTAATAGAAATGACATTAAATTTAGATCGAAATTTCTATAACACCGATAAAGTTGTGGCTCCAATGCATGGATCTTAGTTGATCATGTTCTACTACATGCATCATCATCTACTACAGATTTAAAGATTTCTATTGGCATTAGTCTGAATTGTTTTTTATTACATGTTTATCGATTAAGTTAATTGGATTCAGAGGAAAATTTGTAAAAAATGGGGGAATTTAAAATGTTTCAAGTTTTGTTGTAGTATCAAACAAAATAATATACGAGATAGGTATAGGTAACTATTAAGGCGTTGTCATATTGCTAGTTGCAATCTATATTAGAAAACATTATCATATCATATTATCATAATCATATTTCCATTGTCTAAATATAAATCTTAAATGTAAATTCTTCTTTTACTATACTCGTACATCAACGTGCTTTGAAATTATTTTAATAATTATTTTAAGACAGATTTTATAATTACAGATTTTAATAATTATTTCAAGTTGTTTGTTATTTCGAGTGTTTTTTGCTTACACTTTAATACTCAAAACTCTGATATTGAGTTGAAAAAATATGATGTATCCAAAATATAAGAAATTCCTTTCGTTTCCTATAAACAGACATTTTATTTAAATCTAATCGGAAAAGATTCATTCAACTTACAAATTAAATTTATCGATGAAACAAAAATACCTTCATATTTGACAACCCTATCACCGTCTCTAGTAACAAGCCATGGGAAGCTATTTGCGGATCCAATCAAATCCGCAGAATGGTAATATTATTGACAAAGCATCTATCTCTTCACAGTTGAAGTTTAACGTTGCAATCAATTCCCGACGAAACGGAAGAGTAAACCAGCCCTCGTTTAAAACTCGGCACCGTTGGGCTTGGGCACTTTGAAATTGCCCAAGTTAACAACGACAGGACTGGATTGCCCGAAAACAAACAAATATACTCATTATAGGCACGCACAGCTTGGTTTTTACAGTAATTGGTTCTAAGAAATAAGGATAAAAATAGTTCATTCTATTAACTCTCTATATTCGTGGTGAGGCAATTATTGAAAAATTTTATGTAGGTTTTTATATATATATATATATATATATATATACTAGCTTTCCGCTCGCGGCTTCGCCCGCATTATTATTGTTTTCCCGTGGGAATTTATATTTTCCCGTAGGAAAAATAATTTTGTAGCCTATATAAGCCCGGATAATAAATTTTATAGAAATTGGAGCAGATTTTAAATATTTTCCATAGAATCTTTCAACCCCGATTTTGCACCCCAAGGGGGTGAATTCCAATAAACCATGAAACACGTGTTCAATGAAATATGTTTAAGAGCATGAGTCTCAAGTTTTATCAAAATTGTTGCCAATTTTATCATAAAAACTTGCAACCCCTATTTCATCCCTTTAGGGATATTTTTTTTTAAATCCCTATTTAGTGTGCATCCGCATTTTGAATTAAAACAACTGTCCAAATTTCACGTTTCTACCATTAGCGGTTAAGGCTGTGCGTGCGTCTATAGATGGGAACATCTCCTTTTGTATATATATATTATATATATATATTATATACAGGGTGACAGGAAAAGTCGACGTATTCCTTGAAAGGGGTTATAGTACAGGGCATAAACAATTAAAAAAAACAATTAACCAGGGGTCAAAAACAGTTGGTTATCGAGCTACGACGGTTTTAAAATTTTTGAGATTTTTTCCGACTTGTTACCAAAAATTTTTTTCTTAAAATCTACACCATTTTCAATGACAAATTAATTAATTGCAGAAAGCTGAAAAATGGGCAGTTAATTTAAATTAAAATTGTTGTCAAAAACTTACATAATTTTGGAAATAAGAGGTCTTTATTGACAATAAAGTCGATAAATTTTTTATCTTTCTAAAAATCGACGTCAATTATTGAAAAAAGAATGTATGACAGTTGGCTTAAAAACTACTAAAATAACTTGCTGGTTTCATAAGCTTTTAAAAAAGGTAAAAATATTATTTACTTTTATTAGTAGTTTTTACAGAAATTAGCAAAAAGTTGCGCTGTATGTCAAAATTCATAATTTCATCCTTGAATGAAAAATACTAAATTACAAAATAATACTACAAGTTCTGTTGAAAATTGTCTAAGGCTATGGTTTATGTAGATAATTTCCATGTAACTTAAAAGAAATCATGGCAGTACGTCATTATCCAGCCTTTTTTAACCGACTTCAAAAAAGGAGGAGGTTATCAATTCGGTAAATTTTTTTTTATGTTTGTTACCTCATAACTCCGTCATTTTTAAACCGATTTCCAAAATTATTTTTGTATTTGATAGAGTATACTGCAAGGGTGGTCCCATGGTCAGAATCTGATGATGAGATCCAATAGACGAATATATCCCATAAATCGAGGAAAACACTAATTTAATACAAGTTCACCGAAGGTGAGCTGGTATAAAATTAGGGTTTCTTTCACTAAAAAGATTTCATTCACTAAAGGGTTTCTTTCACTAAAAAGATTTCATTCACTAAAAAGTTTGACAAATTTTAACACTTTTAGGAGATCATCGTTTGGCGCCGACTTCAATATAAAAGTGTGATGTTGTCTATACCTATTCTTATATTATTTTTAAGTTTTCAGTGTTTTAGAAGTCGGTTCTATTTTTTTGTAAAAAATTTTTTGGTTGAACTGATTGAAGCAGAACGAAGTTTGCAATCCTTTTTGGATAGCAAACTTTGCTATCCAAAAAGCTGTAACCTTTTTTTCTTCTTCGTTCTTTAATTTAAGGTTTGTGATTAAGATCTTTAACTTGCTGTTGCTTGCGTGGAATTTTGTTATTTGAATCAGTAGTCAAGCGCGGATACAAAGGAGGGGGGGGGGGGGGGTTATAAAAGCAGAATAGCCCCCCCCCCTAGAACAAAGACGAAAACGAGCACTTTAAATTAACTATTTTATTTTGTTTTATGTAAGAGAATTAACGTTTTGTTTACAATTTGCAATTGCAATATCTTTCTTTTGCGTTTTATGGTAATTTCTATACACCAATTACCTCCGATGTACCTACATCCTGGATCCGCCCTTGCCAGTAGTTCCTGAGATTAGCGCGTTCAACCAAAATTAGTAAGTATCGATTGTTATTATTGAAATATACATAAAGAACAAAATTGTGCGACGTTTTGCTTTTCGATTCCGAACAAAGATTAGGCTGGTTAACATTGAAAAATATGCAGATATATCACACAGCCGTCACCATAGACACAGAAATCACGCAAACAAAGCTATCACCACCCGTATCAGTGACCATTCTTCCGTGCTACAATTACAGTGGGGCTGATTGGGTGCTGTCGATTAACAATCCCTTAAATTTGTTATTATACACGGTCCCGGAATTGTTTAAAGTTTTCCCAGGCCGCTCGGCAGCGGGGGCTGGTCGGAAAGCCATTTCATCCCTTCATTTATTTCCGATTTAGGGCTTGCGTGAGAATGATTGAGATTAACGCGTAATTTCTGGGTTGATATAATGTCCAATATTGGACCTTTTTTGTTCCATTAATACTAGTTATGAGTTTCATTTCTAATTTACGACTTATTAAGCGTTGATCGAGGAACAAATAAGTTTTTACTCGAATTATGTATTCGACAACAAAACTGTGTAATATTTGATTCTTTCGCATGATTATAACTAAATTGGATGAATATCCTAAGGTGCCGTAATTATACTGGTAAGTAACATACAATAAACATATCTTAAAGTTGAAGTTATTGAAAGCAATAATTATGAATCTAAAATTGTTATTATATTTCTTTTGTTTCCTCAAGTATAAAGAAACATATTTTGATTTATGACACTCGTCCTACCAACTTTATAAAAAGTTTGTTACTTTGTTATTGTCTTCGAATATCATTTCCTCAAATGAAATAATTAAAACAGTTGAACAAAACGGTAACGGAAGACTTGACGTTGTAAAAACTGGAATCAAAGTAATAAAAGTCACACGACGCCATTTTAAAGTTCGTTATAATAAAAATCGGTATATTAGAATCATTTAACTCCCTAACAAGAGGCTCGTTTTCGAGATGACTCCCAACATTTGTAAGATAATTAGACGTCAAAGCTAATGTGAAAAGAGGAAAAAACCAACCGCTTCTTCAACATTTACGATCAATAAAATAAGCATTGATAATAATTATGGAAAAATAACTTCAACAATAATTAGCCGCGCGCTTAGAGAAATTTAGATCTTAAATATATGACGTAAGACTCGATGATGAATTAATAGGTTACTTAACGAGGTTGAACATGAATAGGAACTAGAATGGTAAATGCTAATTAGACGACGGGACCACCTAAGATGTGGAAATAAAAACTCATTACGTGTACGTCACCTACATTCACTGTCATCTAGAATTCAGTATTATACATCTCACGTTATATGATATACCTATACTCAAACTCAAACTCAAAAATCTTTATTCAATATAGACCTTTACAGGCACTTATTGACGTCAAAAAAACCAAGAATCTAATTAACTAAATTATTTAATCCTTGTATGTACACACACCCCAACCATTATTAAGATGTGTGCAAATACAAGTCAAATGAAAAAAAAAATTGACTCTACACCTGTTCGGAAATTGGGAGAGCCTTCTCGAGAAGAACAGGCAAGAAACTCGGAAGGTCTTGTATTTTTTTTTGTCTCCTCTTTTAAAATGCCAACATTACAATATTATATTTCACAAACATTTTTTTAAATAATATAGAAATGCCTGTCGGTGTGAGTGGAACAGTTACTCGAATGAAATTTATCCTATTATCACAAAGTGTTAACACCCTTTGAACGTCAATTATCACATTTTTTGTCAATCCCAAGCAGTTTTATCTGTCATATAATCAGACACTTTATAATATGCTTTTTTCATAAGTGCGCCCTTGATAGTAACTTTAAATTTATTCAAGTTAAGTGCTTTAATATTATTTGGGATTTTATTGTAGAAACGTACACAAAGGCCTTTGAAAGAATTATTAAGTATTTGGTAACGCTAACATATTCTTTTGCCTAGTATTTACTGAATGAATATCACTGTTTTTACAAAACGAATGTATATTTTTATGAACATATACTATATTCTCGTAAATATATTGCGACGCGACAGTCATAATACCAATTTCTTTAAATTTTTCTCTCAAAGAGTCTCTTATTTTAAGGTTATAAATAGCACGAATAGCCCTTTTTTGCAGCACAAAAACAGTCTGAATGTCGGCAGCATTTCCCCACAGCAAAATGCCATACGACATCACACTATGAAAATAGGCAAAGTATAGAAGTCTTGCTGTATCAACATTAGTCAGCTGACGTATTTTCCATACAGCGTAGGCTGCAGAACTAAGTCTCTTCGACAAGTTATCAATATGTGGGCCCCACTGAAGCTTTGAATCTAAAGTAATACCAAGAAATACTACGGTATCCACAAGGTCCACATTTTTATGCTTTATGTTAACAGTGGTGTGAACCTCTTTAACATTGGGTAAAACAAATTTTACACATTTAGTTTTCCCTTCATTGAGGCACAAGTTATTCGCATTAAACCAGTAAACTATTCTTGAGACAGATCTATTTACATCGTCATAAATTTGCAATCGTCTTCTAATTTTAAACATAAATGAAGTATCATCTGCAAATAATACAATCTCATGTCTGTCTTGTACAAAAGCAAGCAAGTCATTTATATATATTAAAAATAGAAAAGGACCAAGAATTGAACCCTGCGGAACTCCCATTTTAACCGAGGCGCCCTGGGACCTCTCCCCGTTGACGTCTACTTTCTGAATCCTCTCAGTCAAATAGGAGACGAGTAGATCCAGAACAGTGTCGCGAAATCCATAGTAGTGTAATTTCCTGATCAGGGTGTCATGATGAACACAATCAAACGCCTTGGACAAGTCACAAAAAACGCCCAGCGCATCATGTGAGTCCTCCCAGGCCTCATATATATTTTGTATTAACTCAACACCAGCATCAGTTGTTGAGCGACCCTTTCTAAAACCAAATTGTTTACAGTGTAGAAGATTATTTCTGTTAAAAAAGCTTTGCATTTGTTCCAACATTATTTTTTCAAAGATTTTGCTAAAAGTAGGTAGCACAGAGATAGGTCTAAAATTATTGGGGTCTGATGTGCTACCAGATTTGTGTAATGGAATAATTTTACTCAGTTTCATTAGATCAGGAAACACACCACAGTCAATGCAATCATTAAAAATACTAGCAAGTATTGGAGCTATTGTTTCTATTACAGATTGGGAAACATCTACAGAGTTGCCCCACAGATCCACGGTTTTCTTTTTATTCAGCATTTTAAATGACTTTATTAAATCATTTGCACAAATATGGGCAAATTTAAATTTATCATCACATGATCTTTTAGAATAGATTCGGCTACAGTGGGGGAGGAATCCAAAGATTTTGTGATTGAAACTGGAATGTCAGTAAAGAATTTTTCAAATTCTGTAGCTACCTCAATATCTACTGTAACTTTCTTATTTTCAATATTTAAACAAAAATTGTTGTTATTAGTTTTTACTCTTCCGGTTTCATTATTAATAATGTTCCATGTCGTTTTAATTTTGTCACTACTATTTTTTATTTTAGAGCTTAAATAATTGGACTTTGCAAATTTACAAACTTTGTTAAATACTTTGGAATAAGTTTTTACATACAATTTAAATTGATCACTAGTATTTAATGAACGCTCATTGTAAAGTTCATAAAGTTTTATTCTGCTTTTGTGAATACCTGGTGTGGCCCATTCACTAAAAGCTAATCTACCATTGACTGATATGGTTTTTGGAACAAAGATATTTTTAAATTCACAACAAAATGTGTTAAAAAAGTTTCATACAATTTATTTGGGTCTTCGTCATAATCAATATACTTTAAATTAATACCAAGATTATTATTGAAACGCTCCAAGCGGCCAGCAGTCTTTGGTACAACAGTGATACTCTTTTTCGCCATAAGCTTACATTTGTAAGGTATGGTAACAAATTGACCAGAGTGGTCAGATTCTAAGTTATTAAAAACATTTTGTGCTAATGGTTCTTTGTCAGTATAAATATTATCAATGCATGTGGCAGAAAACTCAGTAATTCGTGTTGGCTCCAGAAATATATATTTTTTTTTAAGATTATATGACTGAAACAAAATTTTAATTCTCATACATAAACTAGAGTTTTCTAATAAGTTAATATTAAAATCTCCACAGACTAATATTTGTTTGCCTTGCTTACAGACTTTATTTAAAACTTCATCCATTATATTTTCAAAGTGGTCATACAATCCCGAAGGAGGCCTGTATACGCTCACTACAATAATCTGGTCCAACTCTACACAGGCAATTTCTATTGTTCGTTCAACTGAGAGGTTCACAATATCTTTACGATCTTTATATTTAAGCTTTTTATTTATTATGATTAATGAGCCACCGCGAATTGCATTTTCTCGACTGAACGAACTACCAACCTGGTGGTTGCTAAAATTAAACATGAACTGGTAGCTTTTAAGCCAATGTTCGGTTATACAAAAAATGTCTAATTTACTACTGTTCATGAATAACTCAACTTTCAGATCTTTGCCCATCATTCCTTGCATGTTCTGGTGCACCAGGTTGATAAAATTTACATGTTTATTATATTCAAATGGGTCTTCCAGTACATTATCTAATAAACAATTTTCATTTTGTTCTTTATTTAACATTATGCAAGAGGATTTCTCTATTGTCTCAATACCTAATTTAAAGACTTACTAACTAATACATCAGTAATATTACTGATAGTCATCCTACTTCTACGTTGCTCAATAGGAGCAATTTTTGTAGCCAAGTTCTTGGCTGAGATATAAAAATAATATGATAGCGATTTTGCTATTCATCTCTTATAATAATTTGATAGACAATATCTATTATCTTTAGTCAAATACAATCTATTTACATAATTATTGATGTCAATTAAATGAAATTTATTATTATGACATAAGGTACTTAACTTTAAATTCAATTTATATCTTACACTATTTTCCTCTTGTGACAAGTTGTAATAAGGTAATGTGAACAAAATAATTTTTGTACATTTAAATTATTTAATTTATTTAAATAATGAGTCAGGACTTTTTTGTTCATATTACCTCTATTTGCAATAAATAACAACAATGTAGTAGGCTGGTTAAATTCACATTCGATCACTTTTTTTAGTATGTCGCAGTACGAAGCACCAGGAATGCAATAGTTCATTATTGAATGTCCTATAGATAGATAGATGAAAGAAAAGTCTGTGATTTTTCATTGAGACTGTAAACCTACGTCGCGCGGCAACGAACCATTCTGCGCGGGAGATATTATAGTGCACAAGTGTAATAATAATAATTTATTTCCTTTCTAACAATTGTACAATCATTGTTGAAGCCCCCTTTTAAGCAATAATACCTGTGCCAGGAGGCTCCGCTCTTTGTAATGTTACATTAAATATTTTAAACCAAGACAACAGCAAATAATTTTAATCTAGTATAGCGTGCTTATAGTATTCAATTTAAAATTTAAACTACTTTATTAAATTTATTATATATGTATGTATATATAAGTATGTAAGATATAAATATATGATATGATAAATAATATTAAAAAATAATATGTATTATAGGTATATATATTCAATTATAATTATGTGTATTATTATATGGCTATGTTATTTTATGTATTGCAATACAGGGTGTCCCAGAAGCCGACGTCAAGCCGAAAGCAGGCGGTAGACTAACTCATATATGTTATCAGAAAAAAATAAAAAAAATCTAAGTCAACTATTTAAAAAAAAATCTAACATTTAAAAAAATCGATATAATTTACACCCTGTGACGGTTTTTTCACTCTTGTTGTTACAAATCTTGACTTTTCTAAACATTTTCTTTTGTTTTGTAATCCTGAATAATGTTTCTGTATACTCTAATCGAAAATTTAAAGCCAGCTGCTAAAAATTAGAAGAATATGCCATTTTTATCTAAATATTCAAAATTAATTTTTCGCATAGCTTTAACAAGCTGTACTGAAAAAAAATGTACTATGCGAGTTTGGCAAGTAACTGCAAAAGTTGGCGCATTCAATAAGAATTCCAAAATGGTATGATACTTGGTAGATAATTTCTACGATTGCAGACAATTTTTTTTTCCAAAAACAGGCAGTTTTGAACAAATTTTTCTTACGTACTTAAAATTTATTCTAATGTACCCATGGTTTGCTTTAAGGCTGTAACTTTAACATTCTCGTTTGAGTGAGACCGGGAGAGTCATTTTACGAAGTGTGAGAGAGACAGATAGTGACGCTAACGTGACAGAGACGGAGAGATTCTAAGTATGAGCGAGACAGATAGTGACGCTAACGTGACAGACGGCGAGTCTCACATCCACTTCGTAAAATGACTATTTTACGAAGTGGAAGTGAGACAGATAGTGACGCTAATTATTCGCTAACGCACAAACAATACACATCAGTACGTTTCGCTCCTTCGCTTACTGCGCATCTTTTTGTATTCGTTCGTATTGATTTCGTGCTTACCACTTTCTGTTTCGTTTATTGGACTTGATTGCTTGTGATTTGGATTCGGACTGTTTAGTTTCTCTACCGACGACCTTTGCTTTGCTCCGGACTACTTATCGTTGATTGTGTAATTGTGTAGTGTCACCATGTCTGCGTACACGACACAAGAATACGCCAACATGCATTTAATTTATGGGGAATGTAGATGCAATGCCAACGCTGCAGCTAGACTTTATCGTGAGAGGTACCCAAATGCAGCTCGTTTTCCGGATCATCGAGTCTTTACAAATGTGCACCGATTACTCTTCTCAGAGGGCCGACTGCCGAACCAAGTACATAGTGAAAGAAGATTTCGTCCCCCTTACGAGGACGTTGTACTAGACATTGTCGAAGAAGATCGGAGTATTTCTGTACGTGGAATAGAGAGAAGCACAGGAGTACCCAAAAGTACAGCCCATCGGATTTTGCAAAGAAATCAGCTACACCCGTACCACGTACAGCGAGTTCAAACTCTACTACCCCGGGACCATCGACCCCGTGTTGCTTTTTGTCAAACAATGCTACAAAAAGACAGAGAAGATCCGCGATTCTTCAAAAAAATTTTGTGGTCAGATGAGTCGATATTTAAAAAAGATGGTTACATGAACCTACACAACTTACACGAGTGGCATATCGAAAATCCTTATTTGATGAGGCAAGATAGATCACAATATCAATTTAAAGTGAATATGTGGACCGGAATTTTAAATGGACAAATAATAGGTCCTTTTGAGCTGCCAGACGCCTTGACTGGTGAAGTTTATTAACATTTTTTACAAAATGATTTACCAAATCTACTGGAAGATGTGCCACTTAATATTCTAAGAGATATGTGGTTTCAACAAGATGGTTGCCCAACTCACTATGCCAGCTCAGTAAGAGAATATCTCGATGAGGAATACCCAGGCAGATGGATAGGACGATCTGGTACTATCTCGTGGCCAGCCCGTTCCCCAGATTTAAATCCATTAAATTTCTTTTACTGGGGAGCGGTGAAAGAAAAAGTTTACGCAAAGCCAATCGAAACTGTGACTGACCTACGGCAAAGAATAATAGAAGCAAATGATTTTGTTAATAATGGAAGATTCGCCCGCTTGATAGCCCGATCTTTTTTAAGAAGATGTTGAGCCTGCATTAGAGCTGAAGGAAGACAGTTTGAACACCTGTTGTAAATCTTGACATTTAAATAAATTATGTTAAACAATTTTTGTGTATTTAATTTATTGAAATGAAATGAATTGAAAATATTTATTTGCAAGAATTTTGGGTACAGCAGATATTATTATTTTTTTCGATATCCCAGCAAAATTCAGCCATACAGGCATACAAATATTACAAAAATTGTCAGTAATGAAAATTATTAATGAAAATTATTAATTAATTATTATGTCAAGTTTTTAAAATTCATATATTCTGTCACGCTATAAAAACTATATTTATACAACCATTCCGTCAAACATTTCTTGAATGCATTTCCTGTCAATATTTTAATATAACTGGGAAGGTTATTATACAATACAATACACATATTATAAGCATTTTTTCTATAAATGTAAGTGCAGCATTCAGGTTTAAATAAAAGGTCCGCATACTGAGCTCTCAGGTGTTTAGTTCTGACTTCATTCAGTTTTAAAAAATATTCTGGATGGGACACTACTAATAAGCAGGCATTCCTTATATACATGCAAGCCAAAGGTAAAATTTTAAGTTTTTTGAATAACGGTCTACAGCTATCTGGTGGCCACGTGTTTGTCATTGCTCTAATACACCTTTTTTGGAGTATAAAGACCCTGTTTATGTCTACAGAGTTTCCACATAGAGTCAAACCGTAACTGAGAACTGAGGATACGTGACCATGATAAGCTGTGATAGCTGCGTCTAATGAGACAATATCTTTCAATTTTTTTAGAGCAAATACAAATCGATCTAGTCTATTACATACAGAGTCAACATGAATTTTCCAGTTAAGATGACTATCAATATGTAACCCAAGGAACTTAATACTATCTACTCTCTCAATTAATTTCTCATCGTGAGATAAGGTAAGCGGTAAGAGTCTTGAATTGTAAGAATGAAATTGAATAAATTTAGTTTTCGTCAAATTATTATTTTCACTATCTGTCTCTCTCACACTTCGTAAAATGACTCTCCAGGTCTCACTCAAACTAGAATGTTAAAGTTACGGCCTTAAAGCAAACCATGAGTACATTAGAATAAATTTTAAGTATGTAAGAAAAATTTGTTCAAAACTGCCTGTTTTTGAAAAAAAAAATTGTCTGCAATCGTAGAAATTATCTACCAAGTATCATACCATTTTGGAATCCTTATTGAATGCGCCAACTTTTGCAGTTACTTGCCAAACTCGCATAGTATTTTTTTTTTCAGTACAGCTTGTTAAAGTTATGCGAAAAATTAATGTTGAATATTTAATTTAGATAAAAATGGCATATTCTTCTAATTTGGAGCAGCTGGCTTTTAATTTTAGATTAGAGTATACAGAAACATTATTCAGGATTACAAAACAAAAAAAAAATGTTTAGAAAAGTCAAGAATTGTAGCAACAACAGTGAAAAAACCGTCACAGGGTGTAAATTTTATCCATTTTTTTAATGCTAGATTTTTTTTATATAGGTGACTTACATTTTTTTATATATTTTTCTGATAACATATATGAGTTAGTCTATCACCTGCTTTCGGGTTGACGTCGGCTTCTGGGACACCCTGTATATTTTCAATTTCTTTATAAGTGTCTGCTTGAACATAAGTGCATTCTCTGTTCCATCAGTCACATAGTGATTTAACGTGTCTTGCGAAGCACGCAGCACAGCACACGATATTTCTCATTGTCGGGCACCCATCATAGGCCTGACCAATGCCGACGTTGCTTAACTTTAGCAATCGTTAGCAAAGCGCACACGCTAATGCGCTACCGAGCACATCTGTACAGAACTAAACTTATAAACAACAGTAAAATAACTAGATCGTTTTTTAGTCTGAAACCTGAATATTGGTAAGTATGTAGGTATAGTATTAATAGAAGTGGTAATCGAGATTGAAATAGCGCCCTTAGAGTTTCAAATTTGCAAAATATATTACACTAGCTTTCCGCTCGCGACTACGTCCGCGTTATGTTTATTTTCCCGTAGGAATTTTATATTTTCCCGTAGGAAAATTACCCTATTTCCTTTCCCTGGCCTTAATCTATCCCTATACAAATTTTCATCAAAATCGGTTCAGTAGTTTTGAAGCCTATTCAATACAAACAAACAAACAATCAAATCTTTCCTCTTTATAATATTAGTATAGAAAACAGAAAGATGGACATAATATATCTTCGTAAATAATACGCGGGAATTTAATTTATTTCAAACTAGCTGTGCCAGCGAACTACGTTTCGCCGTATATTTTTTACCCGTTTTTGCAACATTTGTCATTAATGCGCAGCTCCTATTAGTCGTAGCGTGATGTTATTTAGCCATGTAGCCAATAGCCCAAAAGCCTTCCTCGATAAATGGACTATCCAACACAAAAAGAATTTTTCAATTTGAATCAGTAGTTCCTGAGATTAGCGCGTTCAAGCAAACAAACAAACAAACAAATAAACTCTTCAGCTTTATAATATTAGTAAGTATAGATAATTCTTTTATAATAAAAATATCGTGACATTCATCTTACCCAATAGCAAGTGACATAATCAGTTCGAAGGTGGAGCAAGCTTCACCTGGACTCCTCAACAACTGAGGACCTAGCTATCTTGACTCTAATTGTCGGAACACAACGATTAACATTGTTATTATGGCGACAAACCTAAGTAAGACGGTGGTAGCGAGCCAGACGAGCTCAGAAGCGCTACCACCAACTAAACCGAGCAGAACATTTTCTGCCTCCATGGACCGGACCAACAACCGGTGGTCTATTAAGAATATTATAGGTAATACTGTTTTTCTTTTAGGCACAGAAAAAAAGAGAAATACCTACTTTTATTCTTGTCGAGAAATGAAACAACTTATCGAAGGAACATTTGTTCAAATAGTAATATCGTCACATCTCCACGCGCCACCCCCAGCTTTCGCAATTTGGCAAATTGTGAGACCTGAAAAATTTCTTTCTGATACTTTCAGCCGTCAGACGTGATTGAGTACCGGCCGCCCAACGAAACATTTAAACGCGCGACAGCTGAAATTAGAGAGATGAGTTGACAAATTGGGCTTTGACGTTCATGTTTGGGCATGCAAATAACCCGGGGACTTAATTGACGCTAGCTTAGCTCAAGTCAACAACATTAGCACAGAAAGTACATAGGTCTTGGAAAAAATAATTTAGTTTGAATTAAAAAAAACGGTCAAGTGCGAGTCGGACTCGCGCACGAAGGGTTCCGTACTATTAAACTAGGTAAACAACAGTAGGTACACAACTAAATATTTTTGAAGTGAGAACTTCTTTAGCGGCGTTGTACACTTTTTTGTAATGGGTAAAAAATGTTAAACTCGCGTTAGGACACCTGACACTGATCGAAAATTCGTAAGACCAATTAAAATTGAAATGGCCGCAGGAACTGTCGAGGTGCGGTGAGGGGTCCACGTAAGCCGGCCGAGAACAATAGCGGCTGGCAAAAGTACTGGAAGTCACACGTCACTTGAGACAGTTTTAATCAATTTATTTACTTTGTTAGGAAAAATCTAAATTGTGCTTTTATTTGATTTTGTTGTAAATATTAATTAGGTAAGTTAGTATAAATTAAATATTATTTATTTGTTATAAAATTACGTTTTTAAGTAGTATATTAATGTCTGTTTTGATCATATTTTTAATTTAATTGTAAATATTTTGATTCATTATTACTAGTTATATAATTATGTACGCACAACGTTACAACAGGAAGTTGATTTTTCTGAGGGATAAACTTTTTAATGTAATATAAATTGTCATGTTTCTGTACGATAGCGCAATAAATAAATATTGTATTCTACCACATAAAAGATAGTACTTTTATTCTGATAATTAAAGCAATTCGTGCAAAATTATTCCATAACCATTCCAAAATATCCAAAACGGACAACGTTAATACTTAAGTTTTTACTTCTGCCGGCACTCCCGGAGTGCAACCCGTCAATTTTTTTTTAATTTTAATTTTATTATTTATTATTAAAGTAAATATACAATTAAGTATTTTGTGAATATTTTAAGTGCCTACCTGTTACCATTTATTGATATCGAGCAAAAAAGGGCAAAAAAATCGCGTTTGTTGTATGGGAGCCCCTCTTAAATATTTATTTCATTTTGTTTTTAGTATTTGTTAATTTTATTGTCGTAGGCAAATATTAACATAACATTTATTTTTACTGTTGCACTTCTGCAGACGGCAGCCATTTTAGTTCAACTTATGTGCCGCGATCTGTACCCCGCGACATGTCACGTACTTTACAATGGAGTCCTTGCAGGGGTTATATATTTGGAAATTTTTAAGTAACCACTTGTACTATAGGTGACTGTAACCCATCACCATCAGGTGGCAGCCTGCTTGCTTGCTACTAACTGAGTTATATCTAACTAATATATAAATGCGAAAGTGAGTTTGTTTGTTTGTTACGCCTAAGCCACTAGACCGATTTTAAAAATTCTTTCACCAATAGAAAGCTACATTATCAGCGAGTAACATAGGCTGTATTTTTAATGACATCACTGCGAGCGAAGTCGCGAGTTAAAGCTTGTTTCATTTACAAATTATGATTTGTAACAAAATAACATTGTAGGAGAGTGGATAAAATAACGAACTAGTTTTTCAACATTCAATTCGTCGTGTGTTTTTGTGCGTCACCCCTGAGTGTGTTGTTCCTAATCAAGGCAAGTTGCCCCCACAAGTATTTTACAGCATATCGCCAAGTCCGAAAGAAAACTTCTTTACTAACTTGATGACCTTTAATTTAATTTTATTTAATACTTTCGCGACATTTGACGTTTACTTTCGATAGTTAAATTTATAACGGTGCAACTATATTTTTGGGTGAAATTTTAATGACAGCAGCGCGACGGGCATTTCTTCACCTGAATGTTTGGTATTGACATACGACGCGTGAAACGCATTATGACGCCGCGAATGTTCGTTTATTTACCTTAATTATTTAGCAGCACTTTACAACGAGATTTTAAGCGAAACCAAACCAAAACAAACAAGTTAGATCGCAATAAGGATATTGATAAGGTCGCGTAATGATAATAGATTGAACCGTCCATAAAATAGGTACAGTTAATATACTCGTATAAGAAGGTCACTGTTTTTGTTGTTTTTTTTTTGTAGAATCCACAGTTGTAAAAGGTAAAAGGAGGTCGCCAAAATCTGCCCAATCGACGTACCGAGGTACACTATAGAAATAAATTATCTATAATACGCAGAACAATATAACAACCCTATTGAGCACTTTTATTTATTGTTTACTTAGTTTTATCTAAACAAATAAAGGTAATAATAAATTTTTCGGAATCCTCGAGTTTCTCTCTACATTTTGGTACACATGTACCTCAAGGTACAGACATAGGCAAAATGTATGGACAATTGGCGACCTCCTTTGTTCACAACATGTGAATCGAATCAAATTGAAAACTAGCAAACCCTTTCAATTCGTCACTGTACATTTACTAGTGTTTTTACATTTTCATGAGTCGAAGCATGAAGTCTGCAATTTTTGTAATTTTATCATTACTACAACTAAAAGAAACGAAATCTAGAACAATGTAAGGTAAAGTAACAATTTAGTCGAAGAAGTTCCTAAGATCAATAAATTGAGCTATCTTGTCCGTTGTTTATTTTACCTTCATCATCATCATCACAGCTTATATAGGTACGTACGTACGGGCCTTAGTCAACCACGCTGGCCCAGTGCGGATTGGTCGACTTCACATTCACCGTTGAATTTCTTCGCAGATGTATGCAGATTGCCTCACAATGTTTTCCTTCACCGTAGTAGCGTCAGATAAATGTACATATGAGATTCGAATTCGTAAACATGTGAGAATCGAAAAACTCATTGGTACATGGCGGTCTCCAAACCCGGACCTCCTGATTGGAAGGCAAGTGAGTCCACAGCGCCACCGACCGTCTGCTATTCGCGCGTCTCGTTCAATATGAACATAATGCGGTAACTTCATATCTCGACTATTATGAGGATAGTCCCTCTTTTGTACAAAGGAGATACGGTTAAGTTAAAATTGTCATGGCCCTATCTATTGCTTTCGGCATGTAATTCCATCAATAACGTTGTAGCTCTCCATCAATGTCAATGCAAACAGTACTAATCACGGGCTAGACAGCGGCGTATAATAGTACTGGCTACCGATATTTACTTTCACGAAACGAGTTTTGTAATGTCAATATTAAGTTTGCCACACAAATGAATACATGTACAATGGGCCTTCCATTTCAACTGCTGCGTTTGTTTGCCCGGACGATTCACCCTAGCTCGGGCTTTAAAGCAAAGAGCGCTGCTTTGTTTTAAACTATTTTCTGTTCAATTATGATAATAAAGTTACTTAAAGTAACTTGATAATTAAGTTTGATTTTTATCTTTGAACTTGACGTGAGTTATCATTTTTTAAAGGAGATCAATTGAAGAGGTAAGCTAGAAGGGATCCCTTGAAGGGTGAGCGTCACAATTTTGCGTGGCATGTGCAACTCTTAAATATATTACATCTCAAACATTGACGGTGTCACTACAAAAAGTTCTTAAACGCTGTCTACAGTAAGACGCTGTTTCAACATCATACAGTCTCTATCTATTCTTTTAAAACAAATCAAACAGCATCATGTTTGAACAGTGTCTAACTTTAGATAGAATTTTAAAACTTTTTGTAGTAACACATTGGTACTTGACGGAACACCTTGAGAATTTACAAAGTTGTATAAGTCCTAGCTCAAGGATCGCCGTACTCTATGGAATCCTTTTTTTGCCGATGTTTCTACCAACCCTACTATCATCAGCAATACTGATAATCTAATTCTCTTTGTTACTACTGCAGTTGTAAATTTTAAGATGGGAAGTATTAAATTGCCTGTCGTGCTACCATCCGACTACGAGTATAGTAGTAATAAAGGTAACTTAATTGTCCTCGCTACTATTGCAGTTTCATCATCATCATCATCACAGCTCATATACGTCCCCACCGAGGGGTTCGAGCCTACCCTATGTATTAGGGTGATTAGGCCTTAGTCAACCACGCTGGCCCAGTGCGGATTGGTCGACTTCACATACATCATTGAATTTCTTCGCAGATGTATGCAGGTTGCCTCACGATGTTTTCCTTCACCGTAGGAGCGTCAGACAAATGTACATATGGAATTCGAAACGAAAAACACATTGGTACATGGCGGGTCTCGAACCCCGACCCCCCGATTGGAAGGCAAGTGCGGAGTCCACAGCGCCACCGACGCTCGTTAAAAGCTCGTTATTGCAGTTTAAAGGCCTTATATTAACTAAGTCCATACAGTAACTTCAAGCTGACATACCGACCTATGTTGCCATCGTTCCAGAACCCTAAAATCAACTGTCACATGAGCTCTAGTAGCATCATTCACTGGGCGCTCGTGAAGACGACACGCCTATCTGGATTTCATCGTAGACATCTACTTGCCCCTCAATGCGACGCCATTCCACATACTCACGCATTCTGAGGATTAAAAAAGGTTCCAAACGTTCGGGCATAATATTGTTATTCCTTACAGTAGCTCAGAGCTCTGAGCGAAGCTATTACTCATCCTTTTCCCGCGTCGAGGGCTCGTTTTTATTGCTAGACGTGAAAAATACCAGAAATTTCATCCGGTACGTTCAAAGTGGCTGGATTAATTCAGAAGGCACTTATTTCAAATTGGATTTCGCTCAAGCCGCGACGTCGTTGGAGTCGCGCTCATTTCCTTTTAATAGTGTCCGACTTGTTCTCAATTGGTCACCTTTAGAATGTCCATTGTGAACTCATTTGTGCTCGCGAATTGGTTTACGGCGACTTTGGAAATCTGTCTGGATATTTTGTGTGATTGAATCAGTGAAATGTGTCAAGTTAAGCACACTTTTGTCGTATTGTATTTCTCCTGATATGCTCTAACTGTTTAAATCAACTTAAGCCTTTACACAAAGTCAAGTTGTATCTTAAACTTTATTTTTCTAAAGGCAAATAGCACATGCAATCCTCTTTACAATTACTCTTTACTAGAAATTTTATACAAAAATTATCCTAACTTATACGAATCTCTCTCACGATAATTTAATGTTTGATTTTAACAATGAAATAATTGTTTTTCGTGCCTTGTTTTGAAATGAACACCAAAAGCAAATCAATCGACGAAAAACTCTTGCTCGTAAATTGTAAATCTAGTTCAATAGTTTCAATTTTGTCTCTTCATTGTGATAGACTTCCAATATACACGGTTATTTTTTTATCACCCTGGAAAATTTTAGGGACGCTTCAGGACACATCCAATATTATATAAAAAATAAAAAAAATTAAATAAAAAAATAAAAAAAAATATTAAAAAAATAAAAAAAATCTCTAAAAATGCTGCTCTCAACTAGTGCAGCATTTTTTGTATTTTTTAAAAAATTAATATAAAATTAAGGAGGGGGGTTATTTTATTTATTTATATTTAAATCATTCTAATACCATGTCGTGAAGCGTCCCTTAAATTTTCCAGGGTGATAAAAAAATAACCGTGTATATGTCGTCTTTGTGCAAAGGTTGTCATGAAGTATGTCAAGTGACCTCTCACATGCTTGGAGCGTCGTCGAGTTAAAGAAATTTCGAGCAGAAAACTTACATGATGAACAAAGTTTGTCAATAACAATAGCAGTGGCAGATACTCGTATTATTTTGATCGCTGAATTATTAGTAGTTTGGAGATAGATTAGTGGATAGATTATGTGATTCGGTGGTCGCCAATTTATGAAACCAAACGTTCTAAATATACGAGTAGATCTTGTGAACTTTACAGGCGGACGTTACTTTTTGCACTTCGAAATTAAAATAAAATGCTAACGATATTTTGATTTTCTTCTTAAACATTTTTATTTTCTTAAGTGTGAAATCAAAGTGGATCGCTAATTTTGTCCAAAATCAAACATGATATTATTATCAAATGGAAATCATTTTGATCATAGTTAATTACTAAGGAATACGACTGAAAACATTTACAATAGGCTAGATGACTAAAAAAATTTTTGTTGTTGTAATAGAAGCTCAGTCATATAATGAACAGAAAGAAAAAATCGGTTTTCGAATAACTATGAAAACAACCAAGATATAAGGTATTAAAGATTTTTCTCCGTCTCTTTCTAGCAAAACGGCAATTTACAAGGAGTTTATATGGCCGTACTCAACGATGACGTCACGGTTGATGTCGGATCTCTCTGTCTAATCGCCTTCTAATTAACAACTTAAAATGCTTGTATCTAATGTATTTCTAAGCCGATTTTAATTCTAATTTCACAGGACTGCATCTTTTTCCACGGTATTTTAATATTTAATGACGAGACGTAAAAATTAGAATTTAGTCATCATCCCAATTATATGACTACATCCACTTTACTGTGAGAGGAACTCAAACAACATGCTTTGTTATGACATAAGAGAAATAACACCTCCGGTTAAGTAAGCACTTGCAGATCGCTCAATGTGCAAATGCATTAACTTTACGGTGCATTTCCGACACTTAAGGCTATTTAACTTTACCTTTAGCAATCAGGCTAGTTATTTGTTAGTACATGCCGTACGGAGAACCGTGTTCTGTAAATATGATTAACATTTATGCTAGGTTATGAATTGCTGTGCAACGCTAGGCAACGCTATGCTTAGAAAAACAAGCTAAAATACCGTTTTGGTTTGATCATACAAATAACATCATAAAATGAATCAAAGTAGAACTTAAATATCTAATAATTACTTCCAACTAATAATTATATGAGCTTACTATTCGCTTTCGATCTACACAAATTCATCGAATAAACACATTGACATAATTTTTCTTTGCGAAACTGAAATAAATTTTGTTTTTACCACATCTTGTCCCATTATGCATTAGGTACTGATAGATTTAAGTTTATTATTTTATGGTTGTCCTAAAGTTTTGAAAAATGTTTGTTAGATATATTTCTTCCCTGTGATCGACTTTATCGATCGGCATTATTTATCGGCGGGTTCGATACCCGGTTCAGACAGCAGCTTATTTAAAAATCTTTGAATGCAATTGGTTTTGTTTTTGAAATTAAAAATATGTCTTATTTTTGTAAAATTATATATCGATAATATTTAAGGTACTTTGCCTAAATGTGGCATCGCCGTAGGACACCCTGTATATCAAGTAAATAGTAATGCTACATCAAAGGAACTCAAAAAAGGATATAAATTTAAGACATAGGTATAACACGAACATGTGATACCTAGTATATTCTAGAATACTTTCGAGCATCATGTAAGTGTAAGCTTTTAATGTAATGAAAAAAGCATTAGTTGTAAGCGCGTCACTCAATTTGGTGATAAATTACCGCATTCGTGTAGAGAAAAATTCTTTCAGTTTTACCTCACTTTGCAGTATTTGATCTGAATTTAGAAAGAAATTATGTTAATCCGGTGACTTCGGACAATTCTGAATACTTTTGCTCTATTTCATGCAAGGTTCATGCTTATATTTAAAAACCGGCCAAGCGCGAGCCGTCTTAAATCCTACGGAACCCTTCATGGGCGACCATGAAGGGTTCCGTAGGATTTAAGACGTATTAAAAAAACTACTTACTAGATCTCGTTCAAACCAATTTTCGGTGGAAGTTTCCATGGTAATGTACATCATATATTTTTTTTAGTTTTATCATTCTCTTACTTTAGAAGTTACAGGGGGGACACACATTTTACCACTTTGGACGTGTCTCTCGCGCAAACTATTCAGTTTAGAATAAAATGATATTAGAAACCTCAATATGATTTTAGAAGACCTATCCATAGATGACACGTATGGGTTTGATGAGAAAAAAAAATGAGTTTCAGTTCTATGTATGGGGAACCCCCAAAATTTATTGCTTTTTTCTATTTTTGTGTGAAAATCTTAATGCGGTTCACAGAATACATCTTACCAAGTTTCAACAGTGTAGTTCTTATAGTTTCGGAGAAAAGTGGCTGTGACATACGGACGGACAGACAGACAGACAGACATGACGAATCTATAAGGGTTCCGTTTTTTGCCATTTGGCTACGGAACCCTAAAAATAGAATGTGTATAACATAATGCGATGTTACCAGCTCCATAACATAAAATAACTACAAACCATGTGGTAGGCACGCCTTTGTTTTGTCTAACAAGCCGTGTACCGCTTTTGCCTGAAAGTTGTTCCCGATTAACATTGAGAACGGCTTACAAGTAACAGGCGATGTTGAAATTCGCCCTTTGAATATGACTGCGAACGCTAATTGAAGTTGAAACAAGCACATTCACTTTCATTAGATTGTCATACAAACTTTCCTGCGGATATTTCGAAAGTTTCACGCTCAGCAGAACAATCAGCTCTGCAACTTTTCAATATTAGTTTAGTTTGACATAGACGCCGTTACCATGTGCTGACTTGTTAAAGGTAATTGGTGAACCAAAGTGGTTATTATTAACAGGTGATCTGCTATATACAACATTAACACTAGGTATTTATATAAAACAAGCTGTGTCCGCGAAATACGTTTCGCCATAATAATCACCTAGGAGTATAAAAAATAGTTTACGACCTATTCTCAGACCTACCGAACATACACAAAAAAATTCATAAAGATCGGTCGAGCCGTTTCGGAGGAGTTTGGTCACAAAAACACCATTGTCACTTAGGGGTATAAAAATAGTTGACGACCTAGTATTGTCAGACCTACCGAATATACAAAAAAATAATCATAAAAAAATATTTTACAAAAAATAAAAACCGACTTCAAAACACTGAAAAGTTTAAAATAATATAAGAATAGGTACAGACAACATCACACTTCTATATATTGAAGTCGGTGCCAAACGATGATCCCCTAGAAATTCTTAAAATTTGTCACCGACTTCAATATAGAAGTGTGATGTTGTCTGTACCTATTCTTGTATTATTTTAAACTTTTCAGTGTTTCTGAAGTCGGTTTTTATTTTTTGTAAAATATTTTTTATTTTTAACTTTTTAGTGAATGGAATCTTTTTAGTGAAAGGAACCCTAATTTAATACCAGCTCACCTTTGGTCAGCTGTTATTAAATTAGGGTTTCCCTTGATTTTCATGAGTACCCATCATCAGATCCTGACTTTAGTGATCTTGGGACCACCTTTGAAGTATCCTCTATCGAATACAAAAAGAATCATCAAAATCGGTTCATAAACGACGAAGTTATCCGCGAACAAACATAAAAAAAGCATATAGGTCGAATTGAGAAACCTCCTCCCTTTTTTGGAAGTCGGTTAAAAATCGGTCAAGCCGTTTTGGAGGAGTTCGATTACAGAAGGAGGAGGAGGAGAATTTTATATATTAGATATTTATCTGCAGATATGATGTCTTCAGATGTAAGCAAATTTTTCAAAACCATTTCTGAATAGCAATTTCAATATTTTTCAAGTTATTATTAAGAACTTTAATCAACAGATATTAATTTATTACACATACATTTGGTCACATAGTCAAATGCTTAATGTGATATTTCGAAGCGGTATGACAGATTTCTTAATCTGTCGTATTAAAACGTTGAAAAAAAATTGAATATTCTTTAAATGTAATAAATATCAATTGATCGCAATATAGTAATTTATAAATAAATAAATAAGCATAACGCATTAAATATTTTTAAAAGAACACATAAAAAAGAAGAGTTTAGTAAAACTGCTTAATACAAATGAAACCCTAAACAGAACAACTTGATATTAACTGCAGTTTAATATCGAAGCAAATTACGCGTTTGATTCAGCGAGCGGCTTCAGCGTCAATATTATACCAACCTTGGAATCCAGGGATTCCGATTTACTCCTCGAATAATCCTGGCATTGGGGTTAATAGTTAAAGAGACGGCACTAATGAAACGGTTTACTGGAGAGTAACGTATACTCTACCTTATATGTATACATGTTAAGGCAATTGATTACAAGATTATCGAATTGAACTACTATATGATGCGCAACTCGCCCTAGTATACTTGTAAGAGTAGAGTAGTCGGAATTATATAAGAACACATAGAGCAATAAGAAAATAAAAATAACAAAGGCACGGACCACGAGTCTGTGGTGATCATAATTAAATTAAAAAAAAAGATTATTGAATTATTAGGGTAATTGCTATGACTCATTTTCACAAATGTGGATCCATTCGTTTAATGTTTGTGTGATTTTCTTTTGATAAGAGCAAACAAAATTGTCGTTGATAATATTTTAATCAAATTCATAAATATTTCTTCAAACTTTACTTGCATTCATTTTTGACATTTCAGCGAATTATGTTTTATTCGTACGAAGTGAGATAATACTAACATCGCGTGCTATTTTTGCAAGATTTAATGCAGATATATTTGTTATGTACTATTCATAACAGCTCATACGTCCCCACCGAGAACTCGAGCCTATCCTAAGATAAGGTGTTTTAGGCTTTAGTCAACCACGCTGGCCCAATGCAGATTAGTCGACTTCGCACCTTTGAATTTCTTCGCAGATGTATGCAAGTTGCCTCATGATATTTTCCTTCACCGTAAACCGTAAATGTACCTACATAATAATATGAAATTCGAGAAACGAAAAACTCATTGGTACATGGCGTTCTCAAACCTCGAACCTCCATTGGAAGGCATGTGCCGAGTCCACAACGCCACCGACGCTCCTATCTACTAATGAGTTTACTCATATCCATTTTTTGTGTTTATTTACCAGAGAGATACTCAGTACTATAGTCCTCTGCGAGCGTACCTCTATCATACTTATTTCGGCAACCAAACAGCGGTGCTTGCATTGCTATGTTCCGGTTTAAAGGATAAAATAGTAAAATTACTGGTTACTAATCTCACAAGTTAGCAACGTACGGGTACTTACCTACCTACGTTAGGTCTTTATTGGGGTTGTATATTAGCAAATCTTACAGGAACTTACTTTACTGAACTATAACGGCCTTATTAATAAAAATGTTACTCCTTGGATCACCTCGGATTAGTTACTCCTTGTTTTGTCTTGTTTCCGCACATGTCGGCTGTCATATGTCAAAATAGGACAAAACACGGAGTATATTATTAATAAGGCCGTAAGCGTCTGTATAGTTACTTACCATCATGTGGACAACCTGCTTGCGTGCTAAAAAAACTTTTAAAAATGAATTATATTGTATCAATGTGTGTATTATGTAACCTGATAATAATATGACATTTACTCATTCTGATCCTATCTTTTGATCTAATCTTAGGTGTCATATTTTGTTAGTCTAATCGGAGTCTTTTTTTGTTTCAGTGCATCGTCTGAGCGCACTGCGTACACCTGGCTTCCAGACACGAGGGTCGAGTTCTGCTCCCCGTACAGTCGCCGGAAGAGTTCAAACTCCACCGTCTTCGAGAGTGACTGATGGTACGACAGCTTCGACCAACTCGAAGAAGCTTTACTTTGATCGTGGACACTTTAAGTGAGAAAAGTGGAAAACTGTACAATTCCAGGACATTCTTCTCTGTGCATTGTTATCAAGTGACAATTGGTGATCTTCCTGCAATGTGTGATTATTTCGCACGAATAAATACTGAAGCATATTTATTCGGTTGCCGCCATGAAAATTATATTCTAAAAGTGTTTATGAACGCCTTTACTGACCTAGTCATTGTGAATATTTATTAAGTTGTTAAGCTATAATTTAATGTAACATTTAAAACTAGACTATAATATATAAACAAGGTCAATACGATTTAATCGATCCCACGGGATAAATATAAACTGATAAAAAACGACCACGCAAGGACCTGAAATCTTCACAAACTGCGGAACATTTTTGCTCATAAATTCCCTAATATTCCAGCATCTACTTCGTAACGAGAAGCGCGAAACTTCGTCTTGGTTGCCGAAAATGAATATTTATGACAGGCCACGAGTAATGCGCCATTTATGGACAAAGTTAGAACGTATTCTGCCGACTTATCGAACGAAACTGGATCACAGAACTCTGTTTTGCCTTCGTTACGTGTTTCGATACAGCATTGATTACATCAATATTGTCGAAAGTCTCACAATACTTTGTGGAGTTGACATCAGACAGATCAGAGGCTAACTCTGGAACCAATTTCGATCAATCGACATCCAGATTGTGATTTTTAGTAGGTACGCTTGCGTTGTCACTTCGGCACCAAATTGAGCCCGAATACCACTGATTTCGATCCAAACTCAGTGTTGTTAATTTTTTCTCAAGATACGATCCGATTTTGCGCTAGTGTTGCAATATAAGCTTACGAAAAATTATAATACCTATGTCGATTTATCGAAATTGCTTCAAGAGGAACCTGTACAGTATTAAATTACTGTTACTTCACTAATCAAATTTTCTACAAATTCTGTAAATACACAGAACATTTTTGTATCCTAATGTTTGATACTATAGATAGCTTATGTTTTAAACTCATATAATGTCTACCAAATACGAATTTTGTTAATTATAAATAATATAAACTAAGTGAGAGTTGACGCAACGTATGTAAGATTATGACACCACTGAACTAATATTAAGTATAGATAGGTATCACTATTAATCTTAGATAGGCAATCGAGATTCGCTGTGATTTTTAAGTTATTTTTAGCGGCATATAAATTAAGTGTTTTAATAATAATTATGTATAAATGTTCTCGCCGTCCTTTAGCGTGCAGATTTGCTTAATAAAAGAAATTTGTGGTGGCTTATTTTCACAAAAAAGTATGCAGTCATTCTTATTTTATTTTTTTTATCTGTAGCATTTTGTATATGTTATTATTCTCTTTATTATATGAGATAATTTGGAAATTTATATTACGTTGCAATTTGCCTTATAAAATATATCTACTTACTTATTATAAGTGATAAATCTTAAGAACTAATTAGGATATTTATTTATTTTTATATAATACTGTAGTTTATCACAGGTTTCGCGACATACGATCCAAAGTAATACACATGTATAAAGCTAAATAATGTATGAATAAATATGTAAATAATTTTAAATATAGATAAGAATTAGATAGAGTATGAATGATATGGTATATTTTGATTTAATTAAAATCATCTTCACGAAATGTTAATAGTGTGGCACTCTGTAAAAGAGAATCAAAACTAATCTGAATGAATATGAATAATTATTTAATTATTAAATCATTGAAGCACTGTTACCCTGAGGATTTTACACAGTTCTGTTTTCTGCCATTCATTCAATTTCTGAAGCTCAATTTTTAAGGACTGAAAATAAATCTTTTTCTTAACGCCGATGATTAAGCTAGTGCATATATACTGGAAAGATTATTCCAATGGTAATAGAAGACGAGATGCCTGCAAAATGTCAGTTTTTTAGATCTTTCGTTATGAGTTAAACATTTCTATAGTTAAAATTTACTAAAATGTTGTATTTGGTTGTACACTAGGTACACATTTCTAACAGCTCTATCTTTAAATACAACATTTTTTTTTAATTTGAGACTCATTGAAACTAAATCAATTTGGTGTATGTAAACTTTTTTTTAATAAATAAAAGTTTCAAATGATCAAATACTTAGTATGTAAATGTGCAAAATATAAGCAAAAACCACATAGCGCACTTCATTTGTAAAAACGGAAATATTTTTGTATTTATTCACCTAATTATATCTTTCTCTAGGATACTATTATATTTCTAAAAATATTTATTATTATTACTCCTTATCTAACTTCGCTATATATGTATAATCATATATTTTAAAGTATTTTGTATTTACTAATGATTTGTAGAAGTATCACAATTTTCAATTTCTAGTACCTATCTATATAATTCTATTGAATGAAGAATAATAATGATAAAGAAAATATATAACATTGAATGGTGGAGGATTCGGCAATTTGGATACTTCTTCAAATCTTTTTGATCTTCACATAACAAAACTATAATTTGTTTTCATCATAAACATGGATATTTGTAAAATGACATGATTTGTAATAAAATGTTGTATTCCTTGAGTGTTATTATTATATTATGTTGCATATTACACCATTACCTATTAAATTGTGGTTATATGTCAATGTTCATGTGACAAGATATGAGTGGAACTCTATTTACTTTCTTTAATATAAAGGTATTATATATTATTATATCTTTGTCTTAAAGTTAAAGAAGCAATGAAAAAATCTGAATGAATGTTATTCATAATCCACTCATTAATTATACATATTATAAAACATAGTCAATGCTTAGGTAAGCAAAATCGTACATAGATATTAATTATATTGCTATGTGATTGATATAAAACTCTCTGTGTGGTTGGATCGGTCTGTCACAAAAATATATTCAGCTCATACACGTCCCCACGGAGGGGCACGAGCCTACTCTAATTAAATCAGAGTGTTTTAAGATTTAGTCCAGCACGCTGGTCCAGTGCGAGTTGGTCAACTTCACATACATCGTCGAATTTTTTTTTCGCCGATGTATTGGCTGTTTCCTCGTGGTCCTACTAATTTCTCCTACTAGTGGGACCACGAGGAAGCCTAGTTCCTCGTGGTCCTACTGCAGATAATAATGTCCTACTAGTAGGTCCACGAGGATGCCTAGTTCCTCGTAGTCCTACTACGAAGTTAAATTAGGTTTCCTCACGATGCTTTCCTTCACCGTAAAAGCGTCGGGTAAATGTACGTATGAAATTCATAAATCGAAAAACAAATCGGTACATGGCTTGGGATCGAACCACGAACCTCCCGATTGGAAGGCGGGTGCCGACACCATTGAGCCACCGCTTGCACAAAAATAGAAGCAGTAACAAATTGAATAAAGTAATAAAATACATAAAAAGCTTCCAGCTAGACTATAAATCAAGTGATTGTTCTGGATTATTTGCCCTCCGGACCGACCATACCCCTGACACTACCCCTGGCCTGGGGGTAGGGTGGGACTTAACCATCTTATCTTATCTTAGTGTGGGGGCGCCCTAATATATTGAGCCTTCGCACTTCGACCCATCATGGATCTTTTGTGCTTCCCCGAGCTTCAGTCCGTAAAGCCATCGCCACCTACGGTCCAGTCTATTGTGCCCATGAGCTCGACGATGTCCTTCAGTGGTATGGCCCTGTAGTTTTCCGGTTTTGGGTATCCAATTGCCGTCAGCCTTAATCTCCTGCATGCTAGGCCATCGCAGTGGCACAGCAGGGGGACTTAACCATACCACCATAGAGATGTGACCTAATACATGAATATAAAATTACTCGCACAAGTTCACGTGGTTTTTCGAATATTTCAATGCGAATTCTTTTGTTTTTTTTTTCCATATTTTTATTTTACTGTCGGTGTCGGGGTGCATTAGAAAACAATCAAAAGCTTAACTTCTTCATCAATGAAATTACAGAAGAACACGAGTGTCTTTTGACTTTAAGTAATATAGGAGCATAATTAAACACTAATTTATTCAGAATTCAACGCATTTTTTTATGTATGTATACAAAAAATATGAAGCACAGTGTGACTTTAATTGGATCTCAGTTGAGTTTTTGTAACGCATCGCCATACAAGGTGCAAGTTCGGAACGAATCGATCTTCGTGTTTCGTATTACAGAAGCTTTGAGCCGCGGACTAGTTCATACCGCAAAGTAGCATTCACGATATTAGTCATCGTAAATGTCAAATGGTTTCTGGGTGATGATTTTGTAAGTCGTCGATTGGCAATCGTTATCAGACAGATTCAATGACTTGATGAAAAAAGCGGGATTATGTTCATTTCTTATAAGTAGGTATTGGTTGATTTATTCAACAAATAAACCAAGACCACTCAGATGACGACGTTACAAAATGCTAAACATATTAAAAATCAGAATCAATCAAACAGAATAATTATCAAATTTATACGATTGCCGATGAGTTACAAAATCATCCACCAGATCGTTATAGTTTTTTAATTATTTTTTATTTTTCCTATGAACAAGTGGAAAGGGGTAAACAAAACCGTACACAAACCCGTCTGGCTAGCTTAATGTTTTAGTCCGATTTCTTAATCTCGTCTAAGAGAAGAACTTGCAGTGGGAATGTAATTATATGAAATTTATCAAGCAAGTTCCTTGTAATATATAAAATTCTGACTGACCCAATTTCTGACAAATTAATAAGTATTATAAAGAGATCTATAAAGCTTAAATTTCGCTCTGTCGCAAATATAAAAAAGAAATCTTTTTAAACCGTTCAATATACCGTGACGTTATTATAATATTATGTCTTTTTTCCATAACAATGCTAATTTTCCTGTATTTATTGCCACTGCAATAATTTGAAGTTAGCGTAAGTAAAAACAATCACAATTTTAATCTCTATTTTACCAGAGGGAGTCTCTGCAACAGAGACGTCTGCATGGGTACCTCTATCTTACCTATTAGTGCCACCAAGCAGCATTGTTGTGTTCCGGTTTGAAGGGAAAAATAGGCAATGAAATTACTGGTTACTGTAACATGTCATCTTGTGTTATGTCACAAGCTGGCAGCGTACATTGGCGTTCTTGGAGGGATTGTACGAGTAGATTTCCATATTAAGCCGGGCAACCTACCTGTTAAAAAAATATGTCCTGTCATTAAAATGTAACCTTTAGAAATATACAAATCAGTTAGGATAGATATTATGGCATCCGACGTCTCTACCTACACGATAGAGATGCCAGATATTGCAATACCAATATAATATAGATTCCATAATTTTTTAACAAAAAATATACAATATTTATATGAGTTACTTTTCTGTTCGGGACCTCCGATAAAATTGGCAATTCATTGTTCCTAAAGATTATTTATTACTGATGTCATTGAGACATTCTTGCTTAACGCGTTTCAGTCGTAACCGTCACGGTCACGAAGACTATTGAAAAGTTTCACCTGAGTTTATTTGAGTTATCCCATTACGTCAGGGGGAAACCGGGAAGAGCGGAGATGGAAATGCCGGAGGATTAAGAATTCTAATTTCTATTGAGCGTTGCTAATTTTTACTTCGGCTGTTTAGTTTTTTTACTGACAACTGTCAATAGGAAATTAGTTTTTATGTACAAAAACCTCCCACATCAATAGCGTTAAAGCGTAATAAATTACCGGAAAAGGAAGTTATAGGAACAAAATCGACTTTGTGAAGAAGCAAAAATATTCGTCTTAACACGGTAGAAAACAAAGGGAAGTTCATTAATTATCCGCCAAAGTAAATAACATTACAATTATCCGCCTGTTTCTCTAATTTTAAACTTGATTTACTCGATTACAGAAAACCAATGTATATATAAAATCATTTAATTAACTTCTTTTGCAGCATATGATGATGAGGGTCAAATAAGATGCAAGAACCTGTAACAAAATAAAACATTGAACTTTCCCCGATAATGTTAGCTCTGATTAAATATGAATAATCATCGCAACAGCTCATATACCCCCACCGAGATGCTCGAGCCTATCCTGAGTTAGGGTGTTTAGGCCTAAGTCAACCACGCGGCCCCAATGAAGATTGGTTAACTTCACATACACTTTTTGAATTTTTTCACAGATGTATGCAGGTTGCCTCACGATGGTTTCCTTCACCGTAGGAGCGTCGGACAAATGAACATATAAAATTTGTAAACGAAAAACACCGAACCGCGGACCTCCCGATTGGAAAGCAAAATCATCATCATCATCATCATCACAGCTCATATACGTCCCCACCGAGGGGTTCGAGCCTACCCTATGTTAGGGTGATTAGGCCTTAGTCAACCACGCTGGCCCAGTGCGGATTGGTCGACTTCACATATATCATTGAATTTTTTCGCAGATGTATGCAGGTTGCCTCACGATGTTTTCCTTCACCGTAGGAGCATCAGACAAATGTACATATGAATTCGAAATGAAAAACACATTGGTGCATGGCGGGTCTCGAACCCAGACCCCCCGATTGGAAGGCAAGTGCCGAGTCCACAGCGCCACCGACGCTCTCGGGGGGAAGCAAAATGCTTTTCGTTAAATATGAATGATGGCATATGCTATTAATATAGCTACTGCGAGTGGACTATATGTACGCTTTATATGCTTTATTTACAAATTTATGCGTTAAAATGTACAATGTACATCCTACATAATAAAAAAAGTTGGGAGCGTCGGTGGCGCTGTGGCCTCGGCATTGGACTGTGCTCCGAGTAGAATCGGGAGGCCCACAATCGATCCTGCCATGTACCAACGTGTTTCACGAATTTCATATGTACATTTATCTGACGCTCCTACGGTGAAAGAAAACATAGTGAGGAAACCTGCATACACCTGCGAAGTAATTTAAAGGTGTATGTGAAGTCAACCAATTCGCACTGGGCCAGCGTGGTTTCACTAAGACCTAATCGCACTAACTAGTTTAGGGTCGTGCCCTTCGGTGGGGACGTATATGAGCTGTGATGATGATGAATAAAAAAGCTTATCGCATTGTTGTGTTCCGACGATTAGAGGTAAGGTAAGACCAGTTCCTCGGTTGTGTGGAGTCTAGGCGAAGCCCACTTCGACCTTCGGCCTTATCATCACTCACCACCAGGAGAGATTAAGGCCAAGAGCTGCCCTGACGTATGTAAAAAAAGAGTTGCTATAAGAAAAAACTGATGAAATATAAACGGAACTTATACACATTGAAATACACAACGCATTTTAACGGCCTCTGTGGATTCATGGCTCGGCTCTAGACGTCTAAAGATTTCGCCTAGAAGCAAATAAATATTATCGTGGTGTGGCGTGGCCGGTGGTAGGGCGTATAAATATGCCCGACCGTGGCAAATCTGTGGCCACAATACCTAAGAATAATTTACATTTGACACTACAGGCAAACAAGGCAGGATACGTTAAACGGTTACCGTAACCAGGTGGGTAATTGTCCAAGAAAAAATCTATTACGGTCGCCGTAAATTTTACAACCATTGCGCCGTAAACACAAGACTGCGTCGACATCCTTTTTTAAAGGAGCAATGGATGGACGGCGACCGTCAAATTGTAAGCGATCACAATAGTTTTTTTATTAGACAATAACCCCCCGACGTCAGTCACTTGCAGTCCCAAAACACCGCATGCTACCAGAAAAATAGTACTGACAGGGTTCAGTCAACGACAGTCTGAGGTGATGCAAAAGAATTGAGGGTGTTGGTTTTTGAAGTCACCCAAAAATTGAAACCTTATCTAAAACCTTCAACGACTTAACATTCTAAACCATCCTCTATCTACCCGTTATTCGAGCGAGGAACATTGTAATATGTATTTGCCTCTAAACAAAGCCGCACATGACGCTTATTACCGCATTGCCTGATGAGATGCTAATAAGGTAAACGCGGGAGCTGTAATATGAATCTGCTCAAACATATTAATGCACCAGTCGCAGTAATTGCGGTTGCATTACGTTCGTTACGCGGTAGTACTGGCTCGAAAGGTAATTTAAAATATTCCGTCGATGGTACCAAATACGGATTAATATTATGTGCTTATGCTAAGTAATTGTGATTTCGAGATAAACGAACATTTGTTGCCCAAACTACAAAACTTATTTTAATTATTTGCGGAATAGAGATAGTTTAGATACACGAAGAAAGCTTCCTTTCGCTGAGAAAGAATAATAATAGTTGGTTAGGTTACGGAGATTATAAGCTATTTAAGTTATAGGATAAAGCAAGAGAAAAAGTTATATGATAAAACAATAAGGTAAGGCATTTTATCTACTTACTTGGGTCACCTAGATCCCAAGTCACCCTACGATTGGACTGATTTGCTGCAGGCTTGCTTGCATGCTGCAGACTTGCTAGCATGCTTGTTTGATTAGGGATCGAAAATGCTCCAAATTTTTGAGACGTTTGGTGAAAAGAAAATATGGCAAATAAATGCACGTTGCCAACTTATGATATACGATGTCAAGTCGAAAGGAATGATAAATGATTATGTAAAACCCACAATTATGAATAAGTTTCTAATCCATAAATATTTTTTACAGCATTTCTTAAATAGGGAAAATCAATAGTTATTTCTATAAAGATCATTATAACAACAACACCTGCAAAACATGCAAACTAATACTGTATTTAAATCTCTATACTGTATGTGTTTAATTTTTAAATTATTACTCCACAATTCTAATAGCGAATAATCGGAATAATATAATGATTTTTTTAAAATTCTATAATATAGTTATTAAATATTTTATAGACGTTTTTATTACACTTACTCATATATTTTATATTACCAGTGTGATTGTGCAATAATTTCTTTTATGCGTTTTTAATATAAATCAATAGTTCGATTTATTACCACTGTACTATTGATATTACAATATTGTCATATTCTCAAACTTATAAAAAATATTAAAATAACAGGTAAACTTAATTATTGATCATCCATTTGATAGACCATAAGCAAACCATCTAATCCACAAAAATAAACCCACCCAGATTGTAACATAAAGCTTAAACATTTTTCTTTCATTTACACCCCTAAAAACCAGGGAGCTTTAACAGTAGTATGCCAGATATTTGATCGATCAGGCTCGGAAGAGCTAAAACGTTAGAAGCCAATTCTCACGGCAGAGTCAACACACGATATATAGTAAACAAATTTCGAACAATAGTTAGACGTGTGGATCTTCATTTCGTAATCGTTCTTGCGTAAGAGTTTTCATCTCAATGCTGTTAACCACAAAGTCGATATTGTAACAAACCGTATAATCACTCAAAATTTCTGGCTACTGCATCGTATTGACTTTGCCTTTGTAAACACTAATAGGAAATTCAAAAGTGGGAACCAGTTGAGATGAAACAGTGAATATGTTAATTCTGTTAGTAGAACAATTCCGTTTACTAAGTCAGCTCGAATACGTAAAATGAAATTATACACTAATGGGCTTGTTGAGCTGCAGTTTAGTCCCGGTTATATAAAACTAAATAAGTGTTCAGAATAATATATGAGAATTTATGTCCGACGCGGCCCTGCGAATGTTTGAATAGACTTCGGATTATAAGGTTCTTGACACTAATCCACCTTTTTATGTACAAATGATACACCTACACTCACGATGTTACACATTTTATGGTGCTTTAGAGAACTCGGAAAGGATTTTAAGTATGCATCTCATGACATCAAAATGCATAAATAACGGAATTAATTTCACGTAGGACCAACTATAACGATTTCCTTTAATAAATGAAACTGTTTACACTGGGCTTAAACTTTTAAAAATCGTTAGGCTGTCAAATGCGTAAAAATACTATCTTAAATTTGAATAAACTTGTTTTCCATACCACTTTTAATCAGATAGTTAAAAATAAGATTGAGCTATATGTATGAATTCACACTTTTATTTAAAAAATGCGTTCAATATTCGCGTTAAATTGAAACCCCTTCTAATGCAGCCTTAACACATTTAAATGATACATCTACCGCATCATACATTAACTTGATATTCTATAAATGGTATTTCTACGGACGCACGATAGTTAGCAACAAGTAATGCTAACAACCCCAGTGTGCGCGCCGACACCCATGATCCTGATAGTCGTTAAATGCGTGCCACTACCGGCGCCGGCGCATTCACAGGCGAAATAATCAAAAGATAAATCACGCGCTATAAGGGTAAGGTTGCACCGATACCATCTGAAGCTTTTCCCTTTAGAATATTTTATTTTATGGTAAGTTTCAACATTTCGGAGCTGCCGATGTAGCCCTTCATAGATTGATTATTGCTGTCATTGAAAATTGTGAATAGATAAGTAGGTATGTCATAAACAAATTGTGAAATACTTACATATTCGTACAGGATTTTTTACAATAAAAACTATCACAACAAGACTAAATGTACTAAATCGTGTGCGTGGTTGCTTCTATCGTTTTTTTCTGCGGCTTTCAATATGTCAGAAGGAAGTATCCGCGTATAAGAGAGAAAAATGACTTTGAAGTATAACACAGACAGTGAAATTACTAGTGGGAGACACTTATTTTACAAGATGCTCCTTTTAGGGCTTTGAGATTTGCGAAACTTGGTGCTGAGTACAGTTGTTGCCTTTTACCATCAGGTGGACCGCCTGCTTGTTGCCGCCTTCATTTTATATACAAAACCAGGGTGATATATAATCCCTACCATGATCGCTTATAGCAAGGTTAAAACAATATTGAAACAGTGACATCGCAATTGCTGCGTATAGCGCCGTCTCGCTCTCAGCGCGGTTTTAATATTGTTTTGGACGATCGTGGTTTTCGGGGGCAGCACAGTGCGTGTTGGACTCGCGCACTTAGGGTTCCGTACAAACTTATCTAAGTTTCAAAGTTCCTAACGACTACTAGAATTGTTTGCTCTTCTCGACAAACATGATTCCAGGTCAATGGAAAGTACATATAGGTTAGGTATATAGGTTTCGATTCCCTCGTGAAACCGTAAAACATGCGGTAATATGCAACATAAACGTTGATGCAACATATCTTTTGACCGCGTTGACCTACAAGTTTGATTTTTTCGAACCTAAAAAGACCGTAGACGCGAGATTTATTTTAAATTTTAGTGGTTCGATATCTTTACTGAGAAAAGGATATTGACTGACAAACGGAAATCGGACGAACGGACAAGGACGTGATCCTATAAGGGTTCCGCGTTTCCTTTTGAGGTAAGGAACCCTAAAAATCTCTGATTGTTATAAAACTAAATATACATCGATACAATTTCCTTTCATAAAAACAGAATCTGTCACAACCCATTTACATACATTCAATGGAATTCTTGACCCTAAAAGGGCATTTTTTACAACATGAACGCGTTATGAAAAGGTCACTCGGTATAAAAACTAAACCGAGCATATCCGTCGTCGGAGTGTAGCTATTTAGCCTTGAACCACACTGGGAGTGATGCGATGCGATGATTTTATGTCGGTTAAATGCTGCATCTGTGAAAATCTACTACTCGCTAGCGAAATTTAGGTACCTATCAACTTGTGCCCAAAACAGCATCTTAACACAATAGGCTCACCTGTTACTTCCAACTAGATAATACGGCCATAATTACCGCCTCTGTGGTCGGTCCTTTAGTATTGATTTTGAGGCCCAGGATTCGATTCCCCTTGGGGGCAAAAATACAGGCGAAGTTCGCTTCCACCTTCGGCCTTGTCGTCATTTACCATCAGGAGAGATGAAAGCCAAGAGCTTTCCTGTTGTGTGTAAAAAATATTAGTAAGCTTAAGAGTTATGTAGATCCTTATAATTTATTACAAGATCTTATAATATTTGCAGTAGTCTATTTCATTTGTTTTTATTTGCCTGTTAATTTTTCAACTGAAATATATTACTCATAAATTGTATATTTCTTTCTTTTTCATTAAAAGTGCTTAATAATAATTAAAAAAAACCTTTCTCTACATTTGGCAGAATTCGAACTTGCCGTGATGATGCCATGACCAAATAGGCCACTGAGGTCTTACACATTTACGAAGCCAAAACAAACCACCATATCATTTGTTTAATATTAAAAAACAACAATATTCGTATCACAGGTTATTAATAAAGCAAAGTTGTATATTGAATGTTTCTGACTTTAATTTCCAACAACACCAAATTGAATACAAGGTAAATTGTCAAATACAAAGTAAAAGAAATACACTTAGTAAGTTTGTTGTTGTTATGACGTTGACTTAACTACTATTAAAAAATAGCCATATTTTTATTTGAATTTGAATGCTATTCAACTGTATAGCGTTAAATAGTATGTCTATCAGTGTACGCAATCATCTTACTAGAGCCACATGTACCGCCCACCGAGTATTGTATGTAAAATTGCGCGCGCGCAAGTGAATAGGCACTTCGTTGTAACTCGATCGCTCTTACACGGCTTGGGACGAACCACTTTTGGTTAGGCGTTGAATATATTGATATAAGACGTGTATTATTTGACCGCCAATTAGTAGACATTCATATTTTGTGTGCGGTCAAAAAGCTCAACGGCTTTCATTGTAGGAATTTCTATTCGAACGCTTTGCTTTGTTTACATATTTCTTTAAATAAGAATGAAAACTCCTTTTGATTTTGAATATGTTGTGTGACGAGTATATCTTAAACAAGTTTAAGGCATTTCCTCGTGTCTAACAAAAAAATCTCCCGAACTCTCTCCTAATCACCAAACCATTCGCAAACACTCTATATTCTGCTACGAAACTAGGCTAAATGATCTAAGTACGAAACTGATATATTGGTTTTGTTCATTGTATAAAACAGAGGGCCAATTCCACCAATAAACCACCGCTGAACTGAAACTAAACCGTTATTTTAAAAAATCTGAATGCCATATTATTATCGCGTCATTGAACATTTGACGGCCAACCTATGCGCTCCTATTGGTCGATCGCAACATCTGTAATTTATTAGTAGAATTAGACCTGGGTTCTTACCATGACCGCTTAGAGAAAGGTAAAAAGATAATTAATAGAGACAATGCTCTTGCAGATTTAATGCTGTTTTAAGTGATGAGGAGCTCTAAATACTTAAATTTTTGGTCATGATCGATCGGGTCGTGACGACATAGCCCGATTATCGTCCCAATCACGACAAACTTTGCTTAACCTTAGCAATGGCAACACCGCACCACCATGACATTCACGATCTCTCCCAACGCTATTTCGCTAGCGCCACCGTCCACCCTAACTCCCTCGCTAGACAGGCGGCCGACTACATCCCCTTACGTAGTGAAGCGGTCAAAAATCGTCGACCGAGGAACATCCTCCTCGACCCGATCACACGAGCGAACGATCTTCTCCCTTCGCCTTCCAACTCACTATCAAACACTGCACACTCACGCACTAGTCCCACACACCGCACTCGTAGAACAAGAGTGCGAAGGCACGATCTACACAGTTTGCGATATACCAGGTACAGATATGTGCCTGGTCGCTTCTCCCCACCCTCTACTATACGGCAAACTCGAGCGTCCGAGCCTTAGAGGCGCGCTCGCGTTGCAGCCGCTCCCCGCACCGGCTATAACCGCCTGGTGACTCTACTCAGAGAGCGGGACACCCTCGTGGTGATGCCTCTCTGAGCTAGAAATCCACCAGGTTAGGTAAGCCAAACGAGGCTTGAGGACCCACCAAAGTTCTCGCCTTCTTTTAAATAATCAAGGTGAAGCTGTAACAGCCATCTGCGGCTAACAGCATAGGTAAAAAAAATGACAATTATGGTTTAGTGAATCCAAAATTCCTAATTTCAGATCCGCACGCTCGCCAAACCTCAAAGAAACCCTTGCAAATACACACGTGGGGATAGTATAATTATTTGTTATACTTCGACATGATTGTATATAGTTTTGCGATCGCTTGCACTTGCAACCGATCCGATAGTGTCGGTTTTTGGTACAAATGAAAGGAAATTTGCCACAAGCGCTTGTTTATATGGATTGGGTCTTGTTTGTGCGCTGGTGGTTAGGAATTATATAGACTTAACTAAAAAAATAATAGCCGATGCGTAGAGTCGCTTTTGGCTAGGTTTTTAAAACTTTATTACCTACTGGAACTTACAACTTTATTGTTTTTGAACGGAACCTTATAGTCGGCACAAGTTTGAAGTCCATCATGCTTGCCTCTATAGAAGACTGGCGTACTTGTAAGCGCGTGGATTGATCTTCAAAATTTTCTATAAGCTTGTAGTTTGGAATTTGTGGTAGGTAACAAACGTGTGAACTCGGCATAAGTTTACATAAGACAAAAATAATAATTTGTCGAAAACATCTAAAATTATGAACATACCTATTTATCAATTACATTCATAAATTTATTCATTATGACGCATATTAAATTTTGTCTCTCAATAAAATTTCTGAGCAATATTGAAAACCGTTTATATTATATGGCGAACGAGTACACTGACGTCACAGACTATGTCGGATCTCTCCCATTACCTCGAATATAAAAGCTTAATACCTTTGCGGTTTTTAGAGTTATTTTGTGTATAACTTCACTGACTTGTTTGTATAATAAGAAAACTTTTGCTAATATAATAATAGAAAGTATGCATATTGCCTATCGCGTATATTGTTTGATATGTTTTTTTGTTTTTATACAACTAAATTGGCAAACAAGCAAACTGCCCACCTGATGGTAAGTGGTAACAGTGACCCATACTCGTACATGTGGCTCTTGTGAGATTTGCAGCAAAACTGCAACCCCCACAAGAACCACAGTGTACGTTGCCAACTTGTGACATAAACTTAGAATAAAAATGTTATTATTCTAAGGACATAAAATGTAAATGTAAAATTTCACTGACATATCTTACCCTTCAAACCGGAACATAGCAATGCAAACCTGGTATTCCACTTGGATCCCCTATTTCAATACCCCAGGGGATCGAAAAACACTTGCTATTCCACATCGATCCCCTAATCAAGGGTATCGAAGAGGAATAATATTATTGCTTCCACATGAATTAAATACATAAAATTAATAATATAAAGGCCCTTTCATCATGATGACACATTATTCAAACACAACTCTCTCTCTCCCTGGGAGTATTAACAAAGCTCGAACGCTGGATTCATGTATGAATCAAGTCCGTAATCATTGCCTGACCTTAAATTCTTGCTTTGTTCCCACTAGTACCAAAGAATAGTACCACCGGCGGTACTAGCGAGAAATTTAGTTCTCTTTAGTACCACAATTAATCTTAGTGCTACTAGTGAGACTATTAACCCAATAGTTCTCGTACTACCGACAGATGGTACTTGCACTTTAATAAAGAAAATATAGATATTATTCAAAATCAAAATTAACTTTATTAAAATATGACTTAATAGAAAGCTCTTATAATTGTCCATTTTTTTTAAGTCATTGGCGTCGTATTTTTTAATTATGATAATTTGATAGGTATTATTTAAATACAAAAATCCCGCCCGAGTCGAAATTAGTTTTTCCACAGTTTGTACAAAATTAAGCATTAATAAAATGCAAAACCACAGTTGAAAAATAAAATAATATGATGATATTTATGATTTTTCGAGAGCACTAAACATAACTATTTTTTTCTATTAGCTTCTTACGGAGACTATAATTGTCACCCTACAAAATTAGCTCATAGGAAAAATAACAAAATCCATTTTCTCTTAAAGTATAGCATCTACAAAAACGGATGATATGTCAAGTTTTAGTAAAAAAAATAGTAAATGCATTAATCTACGTAGCAAAGACTTATCAATAAGAGAAAAAACATAGGGCCCTCACTCAATTCAGACGTTTTATAAAAATTTTATTTACATTTACTTAGACTTACATGAATATCTAATGTCGCAAGAATGTCACTGACATAATTCATATATGCCGGAATGAATCATATAAATAGACCTTTATGTGTAAAAAGGTTGTCATTGCCGTAGGGGATCCTAAAGGAATAGCAAGTGCATTACAATCCCCTGGGGGATCGTAGTGGAATAGCAAGTTCTTTTCGGTCCCTTGGGGGATTGAAATTGGAGATCCAAGTGGAATACCCGATGCAAACACGGATGCTTTGCGACAGAAATAGAAAAGACGGAGGTACCATAGCAGGCGACCCTGGTTCAGAGTCTCCCTCCGGTAAATGATGGTTTGGTGTCATTTGCTTACAATTTAAAAAGTTTAATTCGCAAAAGTGACAGCTTTCCATTCCATATGAGACACGGTGAAAAATGTATTATATATAAATAACACTTTCAACAACGGTCACCCATCTGGCTCCAAGCCGAACAGACGATGCTCGACTTTGTATATCAAGTCACTAGAGGCTTGCTAGATACAATGTTAACTTACGAACAATATAGAGTGCATTCTAAAGAACAGTTTGCAGCTCGAATATGGGAACGAGGTGCTATCATCGAAAAATGTCACGAAGCACTTCCCGGCTTATGCGATAACAGGAATATGGTTTATATCCCCGTGGAGTTCCAAAGAACATCTGAATATTTCACGAGCGCCAGTGTCTGTTGTTATTAGAAAGTTTTCTCTTAACTTTGGCGCTGCGGGTAGTTTTTACAAGCTTGTCTCGTGCACCGCTTGCATAGTAAAGGCACAAAGGTATCGATAAGAAATAAATTAAGACAACTAAGTTCGGAGCTTCGTATTCCGCATCTTGGAGTCCAAGAGAAATTATTATACAGTATAAACAAAGTTGAAGTTGAAAAGTTTAACGATTATTCATTTAAGTGTATTCTTGTGTGCTTTTGTGTTCTTTATACTTAATTAGCATAAAATGCTTTAAGTGAATACAGTTAGACTGTTCAATATATATTTTAGGATGGTATTAAAACTGCACTATTTATTATTGGTGTTTTATATTTTTGCGATGAGTTTCGATTACATAGATGCGCACGCACAGCGAGTTAGGCGGCCATTTTTTTAGAAGAAGACAACAAATGTGCATGTGGGAAAGGGAAGGAAAAGGAATATAACCCAGTGCAATTGTGTCGGTTTTAAATTTGAATGCGCGAATCAAATAATACCAAACATATTTATTAAAAAGAATATATAACTTTAGGTATGTTTTTCACCTTTTTATATACCGCTCAAAGCGAACCGGGAGATCTATCGATGTAATTCGGAAGTGTTTGTTCTTTGTGTGTATGGAGGCGGGATTTGTGCAGTTGATTTATATTTTATAAAATGTAAATGCGCCCTATAATCTTATAAAATATAGTTTTCTTTTTCTTTTCAAGATCTCTTATATTTTTTTCGCAATTAAAGCATAATCGTCATCGCTTATATCTATATTTGAGTGTATATGTATTTTATATCGATTTGTGTATATGTTTCTTTTTATATTTTATTGAATTACATTATGTTTGTTTTGCTTGTAGTATGTATTACTTACTTATTACAAATTTTAGGGAATGCCACCACATAAATCTCTGCTTGGCCCAATGGTTGACTGGTAGAGAGCGATATTTGCGCTGGATCCGCCAAATGCACACATTTGTTGTAGCATTAAAACTTAAATAAATAAATAGAAATGATTTTAAAAAATCACAATACAACTAATAGCAACAAAAAAGTAAAGCGCTTCAGTTGTTGCTATTAGATATTTTCGATAGGGGGTTAATTGCTTATTGCTTAATAATTTGATTTCGAACTAAAATTTCTCATTTGATCACTAAAGCTGATCACACATATGCCCGCGCCACACGCGCCGCACACGCCGTACGCGCTGCATTTTGGAATTCGTTGTATGAAATTATATGAAACCTAGCACATTTGACTGCGCTGAACGCGCCGAATTTAAAAAATGCGGTAGTTATCCGGGTATTGAAGGACGAATGCTGATAACGTCATATAATCATCTGTCAACGGGTAACTGGGATCCAACATCTGTCAACGGGTATCCGTCACAATCTGCGAAAATACGACCACATATCTGAGCATCGGCAGCGTTTGAACTGGTTACCTATCCGGCAGCGTAGACATGTAAGAACTCTAAATACGCTTTTCGCCTTTCTGAATGGTCCCAATGCACCCAGTTATTTAAACCCGCATTTTCAGTATTTATGTACGTCTCACAATCGACCTCTTCGGTCAGCATCCAATTGTCTTCTTACATGTCCATCTCATAGCTCTGAAATAATTCACTCTTCCTTTTTCGTACAATCCATTCTTCTCTGGAACGCGCTGCCTTTAGATATTAAGAAATCTATCAACAGGTTAAGTTTTAAAAATAAATTGCGGAAATATTTACAACAGAACTGGATGTCATAACGTCGCTTATTTGTTGGCTGTATTATTGTTGTAATTTGTTAATGTTGTGGTATAATAATATTTATTAGTTTATTTGATATAATATTTATGTATTAGGTTTGAAATATTTTTAATGATTTCGATGTTAAATTGTTAATTTTGTTTTTGGTACATCTACCACAGTTGCTCTCTGCACCATCCAAAGGTTGACTGGTAGAAAATGCCTCAGGCATTAAGTCCGCCGTTGTACACAATGTACATAAAGTGTTAATAAATAAATAAATAATGCGGCGCATTCGGCGCGGACATTATGTGCGTTCAGCTCAAAGCTACGTTACGGACCTATATAAAATCTTAGCAGACACATTCCACAGTCCAAGTCACCGATGGCCCCGCATCCGTCACGGCATAGAACTGTACGTCATCTGTCGAACACCACGCCATAACCTAATGGATCATTGAATCTGGCCAGTATTTTTTGCGGTGAAGCGTGTCACTAAGTTTTAGTATCGTGATTTGTTGCCGGGGACATGTGGGCGTTGTTACCGACGCTTAATTGTTTTGATTGATGCCTGAACTAATGGCGTGGACGATGTTCCGTTGAACCCCACTCTCCGAATTCATAGCCATTGTTCGGTGTACAATGCTGGTGGAATTAGCCGTTATTGGGAACACGAACTGCATACGCAGCAGAGTACGATACATTTGCCTTCGGACGTACGCGACGGCGGAGGCGAAATCAGTTACTGAGTTAGAGAGTTAGGCATCCTCTGAGTTTTGAAATGTCATTATATAACTGCATTTTTTGTGACGGACCTAACTTCAAATATAAAATATGACACCATTGACCATGTATGAGATGTTTTACGAGCGAGTATTTTTTGTTATTAGTGCGGGGTATGTGAACTCTATGTAGAGATGATGCTAATAAAAAATAAATAAAGTAAATACATCTGTAGGGCTGAAGATGAGTAGCGTACACCTTTGGGGTAGTTTTGGCGAGACCAAAATATGTAAATCAAAATAGTGTATATTTTGACAGTTAGAGTTACGAGTAATTGGCAAGCTCAAGCATCAAATAAAAACAACAAGTTATTTTGTAAGTTATATACGTCCCCACCGAGGGGCACGAGCCCAAGCGCGGATCCACCGTTGTGGGCACGCTGGGCATACCCACAACCCTAATAGACTTGTGACGTCACACTTTCATGGTCTATTGAGATCGATAGTCTGATGATAATTTTATCCAGTGCCTTAAAAAACAATGAATCTTGGTCAGTGTCATATGTTTTGGAAACATCTTTGTAGGGATGCACTATACGATCATGAGCGAGGTCATACTCCGACTCGCACTTGGCCGATTCTAGAATGACTGTGACCACAACCTTTTTTGAGTGTTGGATCCGCGCCTGCACGAGCCTACCCTGACTAGTTAGTGCGATTAGGCATTTTTTGAGTGTTGGATCCGCGCCTGCACGAGCCTACCCTGACTAGTTAGTGCGATTAGGCATTTTTTGAGTGTTGGATCCGCGCCTGCACGAGCCTACCCTGACTAGTTAGTGCGATTAGGCATTTTTTGAGTGTTGGATCCGCGCCTGCACGAGCCTACCCTGACTAGTTAGTGCGATTAGGCATTTTTTGAGTGTTGGATCCGCGCCTGCACGAGCCTACCCTGACTAGTTAGTGCGATTAGGCATTAGTCAAACCACGCTGGCCCAGTGCGGATTGGTTGACTTCACATACACCTTTAGAATTACTTCGCAGGTTTCCTCACGATGTTTTCTTTCACCTTGGGTAAATAACCGACAGGTAAATGTAGTACATATGAAATTCGTGAATCGAAAAACACATTGGTACATGGCAGGATCGATCGCGGGGCTCCCGATTCTACTCGGGGCACAGTCCAGTGCCGAGGCCACAGCGTCACCGACGTTTGACTTGTAGGTACCTATTTGCATACATTTAATTATTATTATGCAAAGATCATTTAATCATGTGTTAAATTCTTTGTGAATTAGATATTAAATTAGCGCATAGGTTATTTAGATTTTTGTATTTTGTTTAACGGCAATAAGTCTAATAAAGGTCGATATTGAATAAGATTTTTGAGTTTGAGGTTTGGTGAAATTTCTGCATCAAATTTTAAAATCAACTGTTTTAATATACGAAATTCCTTATACATACCTATATCACGCAGCTTTGATCCGAGCGTACCAACATGACTAACAAAGCCCACAATGAAATATCAATTCCGTAATTAAAGCCCAACTTGAAACTTTGTGTTTGTACGAGTTTGTTAATTTAGTAACAGACGTTGGTCATAAATGGTATGTAGGGAAGCATGTAAATTTTTGAAACTATTCCGACTGTAACGATTCATGGAAATATTTCAATGAGACCTAAACTCTCATTTCCGAATATGATATTTATATTTTTCGGGTTCCTCGAATTTCCTGAAACTTAATTATTTATTGTATATCTTGATTAAATAGTAGGGCTTTAGAAGATATGTCTAGACACTCATAGAAGCCTTTCCAAACCAATCTCACGTTTCTGAGAGTATAACAATCATGTAGCTATCGTAATTTTCATGCCCCGTAAAGTATCTGTTACATATATTTTGTTACAATGCAGCAATGTTGTAACTAGATGCCTAACTTTTAAATTAAATGTGTCTACACCAGCACCATAATCCATTCGATACGAATTTTACGCCAGCGCTGGTCTTTTACCAAGTTTTAACATCGTAAATACACACCAACATCTCATTGGTAACGTTTAGGGGCAATTTCCTCCAGTAAAGGAAGACGCGTAGGTTGAATAACTTAACCAATTTAAACTGGCCTGAGGATTTGATCGTAAAGTAGTTTTTGTATTACTTTCCAAGAGGAAACCGACTTGATGTGGGTCTTTCGTGATCGGTTATTATCACGGAACATATAAGACTGTGGTCTCGAATTAACATTTTATTGTGCGGAGTACGTAGGATGTTTATTGTTATATAATGAGGCCATAGATGTAGTAATGTAGTAAAGTGCTGTTTCCATTCCGGTGAAAGAAAATTAACTAGACCTTAAAATATTTCTTGTTCACATTGTCACATGAAGCGAAAACTTCAATCTTGGTTGAAAGTGACTTCACTTATACTTACTTAACCGACCGCCATTTTTAACCGACTTCAAAAAAGGAGGTTCTCAATTCGATGCGTATGATTTTTTTTTGTATGTATGTCACGCGATTACGCCGCCAATTGTGGACCAATTTTTAAAATTGTTTTTGTATTCGATAGAGTATACTCCTAGGGTGTTTCCAAGGTCACCAAAGTCAGGATCGGATGATGGTATCCCATGAAAATCGAGGGAAACGCTAATAAGCCTTCGGTGAACTGGTATTTTACACCGGGTTTCTTTCACCAAAAAGATTTCATTCACTAAAAAAATAAAAATAAAAAATACTTTACAAAAAATAAAAACCGACTTCAAAAACACTGAAAAGTTAAAAATAATATTAGAATAGGTACAGACAACATCACACTTCTATATTGAAGTCGGTGACAAATTTTAAGACTTTCTAGGAGATCATCGTTTGGCATTCTTTTCATTCGTTTGCTTTAATCAACTCGATTTTTTAACATTTCTTTAATGATGACAGATAGGCTCTTGGCCTTCATCTCACCTGATAGTAAGTGACGATAAGGCCGAAGATGGAAGCGAGCTTCACCTGGACTCCTCAACAACTGAGGAATTCGCTGTCTTACCTCTTATTGCCGGAACACAGCAATGCTATAAACATTGTTATTATGGCGACAAACTTAGGTAAGACGGTGGTAGCTAGCCAGGCGGGCTAAGAAGCCCTACCACCAACCAAACTAGACAGAAAAACTTCTGCCCCCACTGGGAATCGAACCCCGGATCTCCCGATCGAAACAAGGTGGTCGCAACCACTAGACCACGGAGGCGATTTTTGTGTCGATATTATTACAATATCTATGCGATAGTATCGTCATGAACGTTACTTATAGTTTTATATGCTCTGATTTTTACAATGCTTCTGGTTTTCGTTTTTTTTCTGGTATTTATTAGCAAGGTTAAGCAAATAACATTTAATATCGTAAACTTTTAATTAAGAATTCGTTACTTTTTGAAAATTTCAAAAAAAAGTTGTTGTACATTTAATTATTAAATATGTGTCAAAAATGTACATGTTCCTTGATTGATATTTGTTGATATAAATATCGATACCAAAATAACTTTGCATCACGATGTGTTAACAACACAACTACTGGAAATACTGCTGGTTTAACGAAAGGTATCCTTGGCTGTCTCAGAGAGGCTGAGAAGCCATCATTAGAAGCCATCATAAGAGTGAGTAAAAACAATTCGCAACTATCTACGGAACTCCAGAAAAGGCTTTGCCGGCGGCGCGCTCCGAATTCCTCCGAAATGGGCGACCAGCCCTGTCAATCTTAACACCAGTTTGTTTTTATCGCACAATAGGTTTAGCACTTCATTCGTGTTTTATAGAGTCACATTAATCAATAACGTTATAAATTTCAGATGATACATAATATCATCTGCAGTTTACTTATTCCTTACATTATTTTCTACAAAAAAGTGTCTAAATATGACAGAAAGTGTAAATGTGCGTATTAGTGATGATGAAAGGAACTGAGACGCGGCCGCTTATAATTGACTTCATAAGAAAGCTCAATGTCACTCAAAGGGTAATGCAGTGAGCTATTTTCTTGCATGATCGAATCAGAAGTGATGAGATCGCTAGAATGATTAAAGATACTACCAACATTGCCCAAAGTGCGAACCTCAAGTGGCAATGGGACATCGCTCGCAGGACTGATGGCCGCGGGACGAGAAGGTCCCGGTGTACCAGAGGATGCAGCGTTGGTAGGCCATCCACAATCAAATTCAAAATATTTTTTATTCGAATTTGACTTGATAGCAACAATGTCGGTAAAGGACGCGGAAATCTGCTAGATGCGAGAAGCGCAGAACCGATATGTTTGGAAATCTTTGGCCAATATTCAACTCTTGCCTGAACTGATGATGTTAATATGGCAAAGATCTCAGCCTCATAATAATCTCTACTGTCTGGGTGAGTTGATAATGGTGATGGCGACCTTAGTCACAATTGATAACTGCGTGATATACCTAACTTCTCCCGTTTGTATTTAAATTCCTAAATTTAGTACATAGTACTAGTTCCAACTTTAATAGCTATGAAATGTCGATACGACAGTGTCTGGTCAGTTGTAGAAGCTCTACACTAGGTACTCTACCAAATGTAGATTTAGTTAGGCGCCTGTATAGGTTACCCTTAGTACTTTAGTAATTATCTAAAAAATGTCAATTGCAATGCTTGTGTTCTTTTTTCTTTACTTTGTACAATATTTTTTCTTTCAAAATTATATTTTGTTGCTTTATTTTATGATATGGCGGATTCGAAAGAAAAATGTTGAGTTACACCTCTCTTAAGCGCCTATGGCAGCCTACTCCACACTGCCCGCTTACTTACTATCACACTTACTATCAGATGGGCTTGAGTGATATGTAGATAAAAAATAAAAAATATTTATCATTTTTGATATCACATACGTAATACCAAGGAAGATATAAAGAATTTATTTATTTTTTGTCTATGGTAATACTGTTTCTTTCTGGGTTTATATGCAATATAATCCCAATAAAGGTGTGGTGATCCTACACAACGGCAACAGACGAAATATAATTACACAATATTTCAGTTTGTTTTTACTCCAATTATTAAATTTCGGTGCGCGGGCTACCAGGCGCGTTTCGGACATTCCATAGTAATAAGGCCGACAGATGCCGAAGCGTATGATGCGATAATATCAAGCTCACACTTGAAAATGATTCATAAATTAATGTTTTTATTCATACTTTGGTACATGTCTATTTTAATGATATCGTTAATTTGGCAATTAGTTTTATTTTGAAATAAATTCTCAATATTATTCAGAAATGAGTTCTCTCCTGAGCTGCTGAAACTTTTCAATAAACTAGTAAACAAAATTCTCTTAGTAATCAATACTATCGTGTGAACCTGTCGTATGAACGTATGAGACAGTATTTTATTTGATCAAACATTGATTACAATAGGTTGTTAGGTTATGTTAGGCTACTATGTATTGTCATCATCACCTTGCCCTTATCCCATTCTTAAGACAAGTATACACGACGACACAGAAATGCCGAATAACCGGCGACATTTCTTTTGCCATTCGTTTATATTAAACGTCATACTAGCATAGACAATATAACATATCCTTCTCCTTGACATCTATTCATACTTTCTTACGTCTACCTCCACCGTTATGTCCACATTGCTATGCTAACCTATTACTTCTTATTTTCTGTCACTGGTGCTACTTTCAAACTTCCTTTTTCCTCTTATTCATTTTTAATCGTATCCATTCTAGTCACAATGTACCATATTTCTTTAGATTATTATATCCGCCACGTGAACTCTGCTTTCATCCATGTTCTTTGTAGCCTTACATTCAGATCCGTGCATAATGACAAGTCTAATGATCGAGCTAAAGCACTTTAAAAGTTACTAAGCATTAATTGCAACAAAACTGACTAGATATAGATGAACAGTGACTATTTCAGAAAATATTTACAGGAACCACAAAAACGGTTGACGGCCAACAAAAAATCCGAGCTACTGAAATACGTGTACACGAAAAAAACTAATATACGTTTTATTACGCGCCGCTCGACATCAAAGGACGGCCGCACGTCACACCGCATCACGGCCAACGCATCGACACCGCGCGGCCTGTCGCGAAAATTAAGCCCCCAGATTAAAAAAATTAATGCCCCCAGCAATCCGACGCGCACAGATAATTATCCCGGCCCTTCAACTCGACGTCTCGTTCTTTGTTGCAAATCAATTATTTCGTCCGATGTGAATCGAGTTTTTAGTCCCGATGTTATTGGACGAAATTGGACTGGCTAACAGACGCAGCTGAGTTTGATAAAATACCGCCATTTCGATTAAACGGATGTGCATACTGTCTTTTATGTGCCTATCTTCAATTTAGTTTGGATTCATGGCGAGCTAGTATGGAGTTTACTTATCTTTTTGTTAATCTGCATAGTGTAATAAGTGTAGGTACTGTTACATTGAAATTAGGCGTAACACCATTTGTACAAGGTGTCAGGCGCTAAATAAATTGGTCACTTTGACGTAAATATAAGCAAACGTCACTCATTCACGTGTCCTTATCGCTCTCACGGTGAAATATTGTACTCTGTGTATTTGAATGAATGGATAATATAGATTGTAATATTAAAAAAATAAACTTTTCATTACTCATACTCTGAAAGTAGGTCTGAAGTTGCCTGAGGGGCGGGTTGAAAGTAATACTTTTCAGCCCTAGGGAGAATCACTTTCAACTGACAGCTGCTGTCAATTTTTAAAAGATAAGCTAGTTCTTTTTTGTCATTTTTATTGAACCATGTTCCGACTTTCTATACAGCCGCTTAATTACAGCGTTAAATTACAATTACACTCAATTACGGTGTTAAATTGAAATAACATAATGTTAAGTATATAAGGAATATATATTTTTAAATGATTGACTATTATAATTTATTTTCAACTATTTCTTTAAAATAACATAGATTTGGGCAAAATATTTACCATTTTATAAATTATGAAAATGAAAAATAATGGCTGAATAATTGGCCGGCCACAGAAAAAAAAACAAAATAAGCGGGAAAGCGGCAATGCGATCTTCATTTCTTTTTTCCATTTATAGAGTTTTGTTAATACTTCTGTATAGCAGAGATTTGTATTAATTGTAAATTATATTTGTATAACATTGTGTTAATAATTAACACAATGAGTTCATCTGATTCAGGTATGGAGTTAACGCCTGATTTTATAAGAGAGAGCGGGGTAAAGCAGAAGTTGCTGAGTTTTAGCTAATTCATTGTTTTATTTTAACTTTCCTTGTATTCGTAATGAAAAGCACAGTGTTTACCTCGGGTTAAAGACTTATTTAGTCCCTCGAACTATTGGTGCCCTCGCTACGCTCGGGCGCCAAACACCGTCTCGGGACTTAATAAGTTACTTTCACCCCTAGGGTAACAATGTACTATTAATTACATAATTGATACTCCTTTTAACCTTACATGATAGCATTTTGTAATTTTTCTTTAGTATTATGAACACCAATAGAGTCTCGTCTTACTGCTTGACCGTCTCGACGCGAAACGCGTGTAGTATCTAAAATGTCCCAATTAGGACATTTTAGATACTACACTCATGACATAACTGCCTCTTTTCAAATAAAATGTCTTTGGAGGGACCCATTTTTGTAAGCCTTTAAATATTACCCATTCGATTAACATTTAACAATGCCACTGATACCTTGGTAGTTTCATACGGATCGGCTTCCACCATCGCATACAATTCATAATTATATTGATTTATTTATAATTATAATTATATTACCTTAGCCCCCACTAAAGAAGCGATAAAACCAAGAAAAACGTACGACGCCATCATTAGTCGTATTCTCTCCAAACACAGCTAAGCATTGATATTGCGTAAAAAGTGAAAAAAAATCTTTTTAAGTAACCAGTTATCAAACAATCAGTTATCAATATGGCTGAAGGGAACTGCCGCGTTAGTTTCATGTTGGAACTCGTATTCAAAAACAATTGGCAGTCAAACAATCGAATGGTACATTTTTCAAATTAAACAAAGTTATAGTTATCGTATCAAAAAGTCTCATTTTGGAATCTCACACCATGCTGGTTTAATTTTAATTAAATTGGGCACGTTGAATCGGCTATTTTCCTTCAAAACCCAATTTCATCCACATCACAAACAACAACAGAAATTGCACTGAAACAGTTCTATTGCACATGACAAACTACAATGAGCAATACCTCGTGAAATGATCGATGAAACAGAATAGTAGAGTAGTTATTGGAGGATAAAGACAAATTCATCGGGGCAGATATCGTATTCACATTTCCACTTCGATCCGGCTTAATTTCTCGCCATCAATTGGGCGTCATCATTCTCCGACAAAAAGCCTTAATGAGAATGCAGTCCGCTTTCGTCACAAAATGGAAAACGAACACACATTCAGCTTTGAGACGGAATAGCAAAGTAACTGGTGAATTGTCCCATTTAAACGTATCTGCCGGTGCTTTTTAAGTCACGTTTCATACGTTAATGTTTTGACTCTAACATATAGGTTCGTTGACTGACTTTAAAGCCTTTTTAGACTAAAATTAGTAATAGATAGGATCTCATCTTGATTACTTAATAATTTAATAACAGATACAGAATGTTCGGTGGTGAACAAAAATGATATTTTATGATAATACATCGGAGTACATTTGTGAATTCTTTAAAAACAACAGATATGTTAAAACTGCGTTCTAATAAATATATTATTAAATTCGATTGATCTCAGAAGTTGAACGAAATCATCGAAGACTAGAAAAGTGGAGAAAATTACATGGAGTATAAATCAATCCAATTACTAGATTAAAATATAGTATATAAGTAGTCTACAAAACATTTAGTCTGTAACAACGTCGAAACCTGAAGTCGGCATCGTGTTTAAGCGATATTATCTTTCATTAGAAATATGCACTACCTCTTTAGTCTTCTATCCATATAACAAAACTTCTGACACTCATTCATAACTCTTCTCTTCACAATTACTAAGGTCGACATTCTTAGTGGTATGCTATCAATAAATTGGTGTTGTTTTGTGAGGCTATGGGTTAGCAACAGGGAAAGTGGAAAACTTCTTAAGACTAATGTTTCTATATCACTTACGAAGAGTAGACTTCATTTGCGTACTATAAAAAGCAGTCCCTTCAAATTTTGGATTCATATAGATTTGCAAATCTTATGGGAACCTCATGTAGGAGATACTAATAGGCGACTGTAGCCACTTACCATCAGGTAGGCAACCTGTTTGTTTGCCAACTTACGGCCAGTTATATGGTATTCTATCCACAGATACTTCTATCCACGGATATAAGAAACTTTTTATAGTTTTGTTGCTAAGCATAAGCGGTAAGCCTATCTCTATCTGTGGATAGATTATTAAACCAATCATTTACTGTACAAAAACGAGTGCCGCCGCTCCTTTCGTTCGCTTGGAGGTCAGAAATGTTGAATAATAGAGTTTACCGCAATCACATATCTTCGCATTGATGTAAGGTTCAAAATAAAACCGATCTTGGGCCATCATGATGCTATAGGCCAACCTTCTGTTCTATGCAGTGACTCGTGCTCAGCAGTGGAACTTATATGGGCTAAAGCGGTGATAAAGAAAGAAAACTGCTCTTCGTTGATACTAAGCCGAACAGTTTGCTCGCCCACTTGTATGGTGTATACACGCCAGACGCATTGATCATAGCAATAAAATTCCTAAAACAGACAATAAAAATGTGACATCATTGTATGCGTCCCATATTGTCCGTGTAGTATACGGTAAAGATTCGGACAATACGATCAAATAATTGTCTTATATACTGGTAAATTCATTGTTTAATGAAATTGAAATTCAATTCTTTAATTAAGCATGAGGGAAGTCTTAGTTTTCATCTTGCTATAACTAACGATAAAGCAAATATAAGTAAGCCCTGAATTCCACCCCACAGCTACATAGGAACTAGATATTTACACCTATCGAAATAAAAAAAAGTATATTCTGTATTTCAAAATGACAATTCTGTAGAGTATGAAAGTCTATATAACTTGTAATGCAGCGTACGGCACCTTAAACTATCGCGCAGTTGAAAAAAATGGTTGCAGAGCTTACCTAATGTCTCTTGACATAATCTTAACTAATGCTGCTATGATTTTCTGGTTGAGATTTGCAGATCTTGGTTTTCATTCTCTATGCGACCCGACATTTTCTTCTAGTTGGGTTAATTCTGATAATACTCGTAGCAAGGACCATCACTTCCTTATAAGACAATTGTCACAGAGTCTAGGATTGACTCCACAATGATAATCAAATTGAAAACGATTGCGATCGTATTAAGTAAACAAATAGGACAGGGAGGTTTATTGTATATGAAAAAATCTATCGCTATCTATCTATCTAATTTGAGAGTTACTGAAGCATCAGTACAAGATGTTGTGCCGGTTGTTTTTTAAAGCAATGTTATATAACATTGCTTTCATAAGCTGTCAAAATTTAAAACAATCGTATTGGATTGATACAATCAAGGAGTGGACTGTTTTGAGTTAAAAAATATATTGACAGAAACCTGATGATTTAGTGTGGTGCACAGCAAAAAAAAATACATCCTGTATGCGATTCGAAATAAAATCTCAAGGGATCCCAACCAACCTCGCAGATATATGTGGTAGAACCTGCTAACCTACGAACCATCACTCCAAATCCCCTTGTATTTGGGGTGATTTATGAAGAGTTTAGTATTCGTTATAGCTCACATGATGATTATGCTAATTATGACATATTGTGGATGTCAAACATATACCTGAGCGTATCAACAAGACACTCAGCTTAGGTATATTGATTTGAATTTTGCTTAGTCTATAAAATATATCACTTTTATTCCATGTTAGCAAGCATCTTGTCGCATAAGCATTGCGTAAAAAACACATTTTCTGTTCTTCAGAGCTATTGCCCCTCAATTATTCATATTAACAGACATTTATAATTAGGCTGTACTCGGAAGAGCTTCCAAATAAGAATCCTTTTGACTAAATGACAGAAGATTCTTTTTAGTCCCAAATTAGTCCCAAAATATTCAATCAAAATTAAAAATATAACCATTGATACTTATTTGCTCTCTATTTGTCCCAAACAGCTGTTCTCCTGAAACAATTACACATTCTAAGTATCTAAACAATCCATCAATGACACATAAGTTTCGACAGACGCAAAACGTTTCGATTAAATTCATAAAATTGTATTCGGTAAAAGTATTGCAATTCATGAAATATATAACAAAGAAGTGATACGATTGCCGAAATCCGGGGGCCAATATTTTCTTGGCCTCTTGAATTTATGTCGGGCCGCTGACGGGCACTCTACAGTGCCCACAACAAATCACTTTGATTTATTTGAGACTCTCAGTGGCAATACTTGATTTCCTATTTTAATTGGGTGGCGAGATTGAATGGAAATTTTACTTAACGGAGATGTTTCTTGAAGCGCTGTATAAATTTTTTTATGAGTTTACACACCATAAATTCCTTTTGTTGTGTATTTCTTTAATTACAAAATGTCGCTATAATGTAATGGTTATTTCATAATAATAGCCCTCGTTTAAGGGTGGTATACGCTTGCGCAGCGTGTATAGCTCAAGAATAAGTACTTGGTTAACCATTCTTTATCTGTTACGATACTAAGGAGCTAAGTTGACTAATAGACCGTCCACTTGTGTAAGTCCACCAGGGTCCCCTAGTCCGATCCCCTAGGGCAGGGGTCTCCAAACTACGGCCCGCGGGCCAAATCCGGCCCGCCGCCAGTACCATCAATCCGGCCCGCGACAGCTTAAGTAATTGAAATGCAAAAAAGCGTATGTTTGCTTAGGTCGCGCACTCTGCGACTAGTCTACAAATAAAGTTAAGGGCAGAAAAATTAAAACTGTTTCCCTTGGAACATACTGAAGTAAACATTATAGCCCTAAGGCGTTATGGCTCGAGAGTTCATCAGGATCCCCCATATGCTTAAAGTACGTAATGATGTGTTCACATGCACACTTTATTTGTAGTGATAATCGATTCTCCTTTGGTGTGATCACCAACAGGACGTTTCGTTTCTGAAAGATTCGCCGTCAGAACCATACTTTATCTGCAAACGGCAAAATTTTCTAGTGAAAATTTTCACTAGAAAGAGATAGTTTCGTTTAGGATTATTTCGACTAACGATAACTTTTTATGCCGTAAGACTCGGTTCACCAGCACCTATTCCGCTGATGTCCCCATACCCGCCTAAACCTCTCCGCCACGATAGAGGCACGTTCAGGTTCGAAAGGTCAATTCACCGAACGCATCCTCTGAAGACAGCTATATACAAGCTAGGACTTTGCCTAGGGAGGCGTCAGTGGGTTGACTCGTTTGTGACCCCCCAGATGGGCAACCAGGTCAGGGTTATACATTCCAGTCAAATGACGGTCCGAATCTGCTAAGGCCTCCCCATCGGCTTAGTTAGAGAGCGCTTACGAAAGCACGCATCCTTCCACCCTGCCGCCTGCGGTAGTTTACCAACGTAGGTTTGCCAAAAGCTTATAGCGGTGACAAGTGAAATCCAGGATTAAATTCATGACTTATCCGGGATAAATTGTATTAATATTCTTTACATGATTTTTTGCCTTTGACTAGTATCATTGATGGTACAAGTGATACTACTTTGTATCTTTAGTACCATTAAAAAAATGATGGATGATGATGCACCTAGATGAATTCACGTGGATTGTTCATTATGGTTCACTTTAAAAATTATAACCGCAGTTATAAATCAATAATCATGGAATTCTAATAAATCTACCATTCAGCGAAAAACTAATGAAAAGCAAATATTTATAATAACGAAAAGTATATATTCAACCTCTTTAGCATACAAGGAGCTACTGTGATATACTACTCGTATATATTTAGATATAACACTTTCTCAACGATCGTGAACACCGCAGATAATTTAAATTGCCGCCAAGTTCCATCAAAACAACTTTGTCAGCAGATTCTGTTAGAAGCGCCTTACACAAAAGAACCAACGCCAAACACTTGGCCTTCGGCTAACCTAGTTTGTTGTGCTAAAACTATTATTCACCTCCCCTACCACTGTATATTCATTTTTAATCATATATTTTTTTAGCTCGCTTAGAATCCCTTCAGCTTTTACTATACTAACTATGTCAATTACTCCAACAGGCATTTCTGTGCTATATAAATTTTGTAATGGTGGGTGGCTTAAAAGAGGACTAACAAATTATACCTTCAGAATTCATTGCCAGAACTTCTAATCAAAGCTCTCCCAATTTTAGAGCAGATATACGGTCGGTTTCAGAAGTATATGAGCCTTTTAGTACCATGTCATGTCAACTGTTACTTTTATTCAGTATGGTTACATCTATATTGCATTGTTAATTATTGGTGTTACATGGTACTAAAATGTTGATCTACTTTTGAAGCCGACTGTACCTAGAGTTAATTTGTTCTTAACTTATGTTAGCATACATCTTACTTGTTTGAGGTGCGATATATGTATACACGGAGGGAATAATTGTATTGATTAATTATTAATACCTACACATACCATAACTATAACTAGTGACTTACCATTGAACCACTCGTTGTTTGAGAATGACTAGTGCTCTGGCGAGGGTATAACAAAAAATATGTCTCGGAAGCAAAATAATTAATATACAAATGTGACCTTATATCATGATTGCCGATTGATTGATAGTGTGAAAAGGCAACATAAAAACACAAAAAAAAACCAAATAGGTTTAATTAAACAAAAACCGACTTAAAATGATCATGACGATAGATCTAATCAACGTTACATAATAAACACGAAAGCCTTAACATTGCAAACCGAGTACTTATTTTTATGAAAGAGGAAACAAAAAAATATCAGCCCAATTTCAAAATGGCACTTGTGGTAAGAGCTGTAAATGTTAACCTCCCGACCGCAAATGGGTCAATGGAGCCCTTTGATCTAACCTCTTACCTGTCTCATCGAGGGCCTGGCGTATCGCAGGCTGTGTGCTTTATGCAGCGTAAGAGCGTTGTTTGCTGTATAGACTTGACTTTCAATCACTTTAGTGAGGTTTAATATAGTATGCAGATTACATTAAAAAGAGATTTAAGACAGATTTATTTTCATCATCACTTCATCATCATGTCCCACACTACTAGGCACGGGTTTCTTTCCTTAGATTTGGAGCAATTATTCTAACACCTCACGCTGGTCAAACAGGTTAGTATGCGATTTTATTTCGAGTTTTCCATCTTTTTCCAGTGGTGTTATTGTGGTAAGTGAACTCTGATTCGGCTCTATGAAGTAACATAAAACTTCATATGACGAATTCGTCCATTAAAACTTTAGTTCCAGATGCTGCTACGCTGATTTGTGTAGTAGCCAGGTGCAATAGAGAACATGCCATATTTTCATTTTTGCGTTAAGTGTAAAGAGTCCCATGTAGAATAGATCACAAGTATGTTAAAAACTAAAATAATAAAATTTATTGCAATAAAATGCGGTCTGAAACTAACAGTTTCAAATTTCGCGCTAAAATGGGTCTACAGTTCTGATGACGCCACCCCTGTCATTCATTCATTCTTTGCTAACATTCAATTCAAATATCAAAGGGAAAGTTTCTATTTGTTTCGAATTAGTTTTTTAATGGACTAGTCATCAACATATTAGAGTCAGAACAATGTTATTATTGCTCTGAAAAAAGGCGTGTTGATTCATGTTTTGTACCAATGTGTATATCAACTTCAAAGAAACTCCCAAATAAATTGTTTTTAACTGAACCTTCTGTTCCAAAGCTGCAAAAAATGCCTGTAACAATATAACCTTCTTTTCGTACTTTATGCTCTAAATGGAAAGCTTAACTGTGATTTAATACTCAGCCTACCGTAGTAGTTTAGGTCCTTTCATTTCTATACTCGAAAATTCGGCACTTTAAACAAAAAAGTTACTACCATGTCGACACTAACTCTTGGTAGGTTTCTGCAGTCTATTTTTATAAAACCAACTACCATTTTTTTACAGAAAAGTGTAAATAATTTTCTTAAGACTAATGTTTACTTTACATCTGACGGGACATAAAACATGAGTGACGTCACTAGTCGTTGATTAGTAGATTAAGATGCGTTCCGTTTCGCGTATTTTTGTTTCACAATGATTCATGAAAAATAGTATTAACTAAAATAAAAACGTTGCCATCATTCTTGTTTTACGTTTTTATAACATTTTAATCACAAATTGTTAATAAATATTACATTTACATCTTTCCTATTAGCTGAATATCAGTAGCACGAAATAAGTGATAATCAAATCAGAATAGAAATATACTTCTCTTGCCGCTGTGATTAAGAATATTATTGTGATTAAGAACTAAGAATGAAATTTAATAATATCTTATGAAATATTGTTAAAATATTGTGTTGCTTGTAGAGTTGAAAATTTTAATGTAACGGGGTTATGACGTCCTCTGCACGTCAATATTTTTTTTAATTATGAGGAGCGTATCTTGCTTGAATCGGGACCTTGCAGAAGGTCGCAGTTAAATAATGCTAAGAAACAAATGCAAAGACACAAACTCTGACTAGAGGGCGTTCATGTTACATAACGTTAAATTGCTTTTTGTAATTTGTTACCTTTTATCAACTTTGGGAGAAAGCAAAGTTATGAGCATCAAAAATAAATTTTAATATAGTGCTACATAAAAAGTAATCCGGCCCTTACTTATAGCAATATAAGTACGAACGGTTATACCATAAAAGAACGTCAAATTAATTATCATATTTTTATTGCTGGCACATTATAAACTCTCATTAATAACTCAACAGATATGAATAATGGGAGCAGATGTATATTATGTGGAAAACGTGCTTCATATTAATATGCCGCAATAAAAATAAAGTAGGCACAGCGACTTGAAAACCCCGGTAATCCCTTACGAGCGTTCGTTCCGTGATAATTTATTAATCACAAACACTTCCTATAAACGTGACATATTAAAGTCCTACCGAATAAATATCGTTTAAATGACACACTCGATATTATAAAGGAAATATTTTGGGAGACACGTTTTCTTTTTCGTTTTTTTTTCTCCTTCTCTGAATGAACGCCGGATGAAATGGGTGCCCCGTATATTGTGGGTCTAATTTGAATGACAATAGTGTTTAAAATTTATTTGATCGTAAACTGGGAGTGTGTTGGTCGGATGTGACAGAGGTGGTTTATCGCATCAGGTCGTAAATTTAGGTCCTTAAGTCAAAACGACGTGGATAGAAAGCTTTTTTTAAAGAGATCAGTGCAAAAGTGTTGAGGGTTATCTCAAAGCAGAAGTAACTAAAACATAAACATTTCTTTATTAAAAAATAATTAATTCAATTATTTCTTCATTATCTTGATCTATTGTCACGGTGGCGCCTTCTTTGTTTTAAATTATTGCTCCAAACCTGAGACGTTGTTGGTCGAAATTATTTATAAAACTCGTGAAATTGATAGGAAACTATTATTTTTACGAGTAGATATACTTCTTCATTTTACAGTAACTTAATTTTTTTTTTTAATTTTTATTGCTTTATTTCGTTGATTAAATAGGAAATTTTAGCGGTGTTCAAGATTCTCACTTATAGTCGTGGCTTTATTGTACAGCATATCGCTGTTTACAGTCCTACTAATATTATAAATGTGAAAGTGTGGATGTTTGGATGTTTGTTACTCAATCATGCAAAAACGGCTGAACGGATGTGCATGAAATTTGGCATGCATATAGCCTTTGACATGGAAAAGAACATAGGCTACCTTTTATCCCGATTCCTTAAGTAGTTCCCGAGGGAAAATTGAAAATTGTTTACGAGCTAAGCCACAGGTAGACAGCTTTGAAATTTGGTATGCATATCACCTATACTATGGAAAAGGACATGTCCTTAATGATATCCCAAATAGTTCCCGTGGGAAGATTAAAAATTGTTAACGAGCGAAGCTTTAGACCCAATTCTGAAGTCCACGCAGACGAAGACGCGGGCAGAAGCTAGTATGGAATATTTAAGTATTTTTTTAAATCCGTCCACAGCCTCCCATTGGGCTATAACGGTTATAACGATAGGCATTTTGAAGCTCATTAAAGATGCATCTCAGGTTTGTGGTGCTAATAATCGTGATATAAACTTCTAAAGCACTAAGGGCACTATGTTTGAATCGTGAGTTGCCGACCATGTTGCTGGCTAACCACTATTCTCGAAACAGTACAGAGGGAAACAATTAGGGGATATTGAAAAAGTGTGTGAGAAAGAAAAAACCTATGAGGGTTTTTGGCCCTAGGTGACATGACCCTTGAGTCGGACTTAAAATATTTCCAAAACGGACAAAACTAGAATTTATACCCAATCACAGAGCCGAGATTTTGATGGAACGAACAAACACAGGCGGAACGATAAGTACATAAGCGCTATCAAAAAAGTGTTCGATCACGCTAAAAACTGTTACACAGAGCCTTCTTTACACAATAAAAACAGTAGGTTTCGCAATAAAAAAGGACACTTCGCAATATGATCGGTGTCTATGAGAAATTTCAATGGAAACGACATCTGAAACGAAATGAAAAATGAGAATGAAAAAATATATATATATCAATAAATTGTTCTCATCTCTGGATGGAGTCAAAGCGAAATTACAATACATTTTCCAATTTTATCAGACACATTGTTTTATGATAACGTTATTTGAACGCTGTTTGGGACGCGCGGAGCTTCGTCTTTGTAACCATTTGAAAACGTATTTTTGTATCATATCAACCTTTTGTTGAGGCCCCATTATTGTTAATATTAAAGATAACGCAACCATTCATCTTCTCGTATCAAAATAATATAGAACAGTAACTGTAGAATAATAATATGTTTATTCCTTCAGTTTCCAGTATCTTATACTGACAGCTGAGTATTTCCTACTTAAGTTAGACGTTTATTTTAAGAATTGGCAAATGAAACAGCGCTAATTTTTCATTGTCAGAAAATAGACAATGGCAACATGATTCTGTTAAAGTAATGAAAACAGGATACGAATGAGAATAATAACGGAACCATTCTTTTTTTAGTGAATACCGAATGTTTTATTTATAAAATAATAAACCATTCTTAATGACAAAGAATTTTGAATAAATGGATCCTTTATTGTTGACAAAATTGCTGTTACAAATAAATGATTGTGAACATGGAAAAAAATTACAAATAACTTACTATTGTTAAAATAGAAAACTGTAATAGGTATAAATAGTCATTATATGATGTAGTTTAAGAGTGATGTCTTCCTTGCTGTGAAATCAACTATGTAGATAATTACAGTGCTAGCTGAAAAACAGCACCACAGATAATATAATACTACAGCACTGTATTAGGTTTTTGTTTAAGCCTTGTACGGCATACGCTGAGCCAAATAGTCTTGGGTTTTGTTTTTTGCCTTTGTTTTTATTTTAATTATTCAACTACGTGTAAATTTTATTTGTTGTGTAATAATTACATGCATTTGCATATAAATCTAAAATCATGATTTTTATGGACAATAAACATTTATTATTATATATTATTATTATTATTGCCTAAGCAGCAATCTCTATCTAAAGAGCTGATACTCAATTATTGCCGTGCCGGCGAACTACGTTTCGCCATAAAAAAAATAGTTTACGTCCTATTCTCAGGCCTTTTTTTTTTCTTTTTTTTCTCGGGGGGAAATGCGTAACCGCACCGTACCCGCCGTTGGCTACACGGCGAGCGTGTGTGGGGCTCTCCAGGCAGAGTGCCAGGCCTACCCACTAAAACCCCCCGGTGTTCTCCCTGCCCTTTAAAAAATTTCATAATGATCGGTCAAGCCGTTTCAGAGGAGTTTGGTAACAAACACTGTGACACAAGAATTTTATATATTAGAAGAAGAGAAGATTAGGGGATTAGATATAAATTATCGTGCGCTTTATTTTCAACAGAAAATCACTGAAGAAGAAGCTTTCCCTCGGAGATATTATACAAAAAATGTAAATAATTCTGTTTAATTATTTGTGTGTAATAATTGTCTTTAAATTTATTTTCAGGTATCAATAAAAAAGGACTTCCACGCGGACGAAGTCGCGGACCAAAGCTGGTTAGAAATATAACACATTCACGATTTTAATCATCATAAAAAGTTGGAAAGAAAAAAGTACGCAAAAGCACCACCGATAAACAGTAAACAATCCTCGTTCTCGCAATGGGGTCGTTGCGGCTCTAATTTACTGCAATCGTTGTTGTGCATATTGCACGGCTCAGTTGCTCCGTTTCCCTATGAACCGTACTCGCACGCCCGGGTTTCCCTTTTTTCATACTTTTTTTTTATTACTAAAACGTAAACTCTCACCTGTGGATATAAGTTTCTAGAGTTCAACTGCGTACAAAAGGCTATCGGGGAAAGTTGTTCGGTTTCTAGATTTCTATGAACGCGCGGGAAACTATTAAAAGGTGTTTTAGTAGTACGTATGGTTGTATTGATAGAAAACTAAAACTACTTTACACTCTCTTCAATTTGTTTCGTCATCAGTTCAGCCCATATACGATCTATTACTGAACTAGTGTCCTCTCCTTAGAAGAGAAGGAATTGACTTACCTCATCACGCTAGCAAAACAGGCTGATGTAGCGAAAGCTTACAATTTTGTTTTTGTTAAGATAATGCAGCTTTCTTGACGCTCGTGAATGAATCAACGCTGGGAGTATGTGCGACTCCAGCTTAACCTATGGCTAGTCAACTCAAACTTGTCAACCTACCGCCATCGCATAGAGTGCCATTGGGTATCAAGATAAATCCAATTCACCGAACAGCCTAATTTCATCACGCTAAACAAAAAAAACGTTTTTTTTATTCTTTGTGTACTAATCAAAGGCAGGCGTGATAAAAATCTAAATTTGACCTTCATTAGGAGATACATATTTCCCTCTCAAAAGGTTTCCATTATTCAAACCTACGCCTTGTTTTTAGATTTAGTTCATTATCAGCAGTTAGACAAAAAACAGAAGAGAAACTACGAGTAACTTGAAATGAGACTAGAATTCCTGAGACAATTCCACCCTTATTTGCGTTTACCAAGCAAATTATTCTATTCCTGATTGTACAAAGATCCAGTGGAAAGCTGGGACATCTCTCACAATATTGCCTGTGTAATGCTCAAGCTGCTTCCTTAGCGGCAACCATATTCCTTGCTACGCCGAAATAAAATTAGCCTAAGGGGTAATAAATTCAAATCACAACCCACCGTAATTTTAGCCTCCTTTTTCAAGGAGATATTCGTTGTGGAATCCTTAATTTGGTTTCGCTTTATTGTTGTGGCTCTTTCCGTTGTTATTTCTCGCTTTGTGCCCTTTATCCAGCCACTTCCTGCTCCTAGAAGGAATGTATTGGTTAAGAAAATCGGGTGGCAAATAAAAACTCCATTGATTTGCACGGAACAAGGGATTTTCTTAGGCCGAATCAAAGTTTCGCAGGGGAATGTTAACATTGATTTCGGTGGGAGGGTTTACGTCGAATACGTTTCACGTCAATGCTGGATCTAAAATGTTTTATTCCACAGCGGAGAGTTGAAGCTAATCTACTTAATAGGGAATTCAGATTTTCACTTCGTTCTGAACTCAATCAATTTAAGTGAAATGTTATTGAAACGTATTATTTTATTCAAAGTGGAATGTTGTCTATTAGTGCTATCATTGATGATTTTGAGATGCTTTTGAGAGACCTCGGATTGATATGTAAATTTAAAAGTTTGTAGGTTAGTGTGCTCATATTTCCGTCCGGCTGTCTGTCTGTCCATTCCATCGAAATCTCGGACCCTGGACCACCCAGATACTTCAGATTTTCACTAGATGATAGAATATAAACTCTAATATAGTCCATTTACAATTTTTAGATCAGACTTAGGGCCAGAAACCCTAATTTTATATATAAATTCAATATTATAATTTGTAGCAACTCGTTGAATTGGGTTTTTTGATACAGAGTATGCTAATGCTGAGCTAGTACCCTCAGATCTGCACTAAGAATTGCGTCACTACCCTAATATCGTCATAACAATAATCTAATTATATTATTATGATATGTATTACCCCGTTGAACTCCGACTTTTATATGAGAAAACACTGATCTCATTCATTATCTATGGCTTTTCCACAACTTGCCACTAATTTTCCCAATATTTCTACCAGGCTTCTCTACATTTTTATATAGGCCACCCATCCTGTTTTCATCTTACCCACAAACTGTTCCCTGCCAATTGATCTATAATCAAATACGTTTAAAAGTGAGCCATTCTAATTTCTTTTTACTTCTGGTTAATTTAACTTCCTTCCTTTTTACTTCCTCCAATAGTTTCCCATTATTACTGATCCGTAAATATGGCTCGCGTGGCATACACCATAATAGGTTTCAAAACATTTTTAATGATCTGTAAATTTTTTCAGATAGAAATAATAGGTTCGTCCTTACTTTCTTCGTCTTAATACAAATCAAACACACTTTTTTGTTAATGGATTCCATGATTATTTCGTTTCTTTGAGCTAGGTATTGTAATCGAAAAATTTATTGACTGGTATTGTTAAAACTGTCAAATCTTGCTCGCGATCATTTTGCACATTGATAGATAACAAGAAAATAATAAGCTTCATTCCAGAGATTCTTACCTATATTACATGTCAAATATGACCTATTTGACCTATTTATACTAGAAAGTTTAAAGCTTACGACACCATGATTAAATTTGTTGGATTGTACCCAAAATTTAAAAAAAAATGTTTGACCAAAAGACTTTTGATAGTAATGTATTCAAAGAGTTCAAAAAATATAAAATATTCAAGCAACAAGTCATCGTCTTAAATGCTGACTATGCGGTCATCATTTCTTATTCCTACAGCGACGTTATTTGTTAAATACAGTTTCACCCTTCCTCCCAAAATTTGCTCATCAGCTATTATCTTTAACTATATGCTCATATATGCATACCTCAAACACTGACTATGAACTCTTGTGATATGCATTAATCATCAGACGCTTCCATTACAAGCGATGTTTGATTTAAGTTTACTCACGATGAAACTTCATATTAGATTGCATTTCCTCGTTATTAGTTTCGGCGTCTTCGAACAAGGTGTTCCTTCTCACTCGGCTCTGATGCTAATGAATGCAACATCTCCTGAACGTTATTCGGATTATGGATACCTATTAGATTTTGAGTGCCTACATGTAATATGGTGTACATGCAACTTGCTGTGCTTTATCCATATCTAAGGATTACAAAGCAAGCCAAATACGCCGTGTATTCGTTACAGATATACTATAGAATATTCTTACGTGTATATTGTAATACAAAACAGAAACGGAGTCAATAAGTATTTGGATGATTTGGATGATGATTGATGTCCCTAATCTAACAGTCTTTGTTATCGAACTCTACAGAAACGGCTTGACCGATTTTTATGACTTTTTTGTGTATATTTGCTAGGTCTGAGAAATAGGTCGTAAACCATTTTTATAGGGTAGTATTTAAACGAGTGACTGTAAATGTAGATTTTAAGAGACAAAAATAATTAATTTGAGTTATTGTATTACTAAGTGAGCTACTGACTGCGAATGACGATAAATTAACACAAAAATAACTTATAAACATTCATTCGAGTTACTTCAAATACAAAATGAGGAGCTTCATAATATTTGAGCTAACTAATATTTGTTTGAATAACACTCAAACAAATTTAGGTCCTGCATTTTTTTCAATATTTGGCAAATGATTTATTTATGGTGAGCGGCATTTTATCTTAAATAAAGTGTTTCGAATAGAAAAACCACTTTGAAAAATACCATAATGAGCAGGGTACTTTGGTTCACATTTTTATTTTAAATTAATAACGAGAGGAGAAGGGGAGCTACCCCCTGTATCCTTCCCCTCTATCGGCGATGCGTAGTTTTCGAGATATAAATTTTAAAAATTTTCACAAACCTCATCTCAAAATGTATGGGAAAAGATTAGGTTGTGTAATCATGTTTGGGCCGCACCTTAAACCTATTTAAGATTTGGAAGATGTTAAAATTGGAAGATCTTAATAATATGATTTCAGTAGTATAGGTTCCCATAGAATAGTAGGTATGACGCTGCGCTCGCTTCGCTCGCTCCGCTACGCATGGTCATGTTCTGAACCTAACCTAACCTACAGTAGGCAATTTTGTCACATATTTTCTTTAATATCCAAAATCGATAATTCATAACCCGCTTTTTGTAAGTTCGTTCTGGATTTTATTATTAATTAATATTCGTCGTCAGTTTAGTTAATTTTTCGCTTATTCAAATTTATACCGCTCAAGTTATTAAAATAGTATCTCATCATCAGCCGCTACCTGTTTTTTTATTCGATCGTTTTATTATTGCCCTTTTTTATACCCCTAGGTGATATTTTTTGCCAATTATCATGTCGAAACGTAGTTCACGGGCACAGCTAGTATACTCATAAAAGTTGAGGCGGACAGGTATGTCAAATAGTATATTTTCTTAAATTTATAATTTTCCAAATAAGTATTCGGATTATTTGGAACATCTTTATTTTTCAAATAAAAAAAAAGAAATAAAATGCTACGAAATTAAAAGCGATCAAGGTAGGTAATGCGTAATATTACCGACAGCAAAAATCTGTCTTTTAGACGAGAACTATATCACGGTAATAATATATACAGTATGTGAACTCGGCCCCTCTTCGAAATTTTATACCTACGGCCGCTCGGCATCGCTTGGTGCGTTGGCCCGCGATAGGGCCGCGCGCTTACAGTTTCTGCCTAGATTTGTAATTATACTATTTCAGAATGCATATAGAATTACTTTGTCGATCTAAAGGAATGAATTAAATAGGTTCTTATGCAATAAAATAGGTTAACGAAACTAACATGTAGGTTGCCTGAAATGCCTTCGATATAATAAATTATAAATTAATAATAAATAAGCAAATATATTTTATTTATTTCACTCACTTACTAACCAAATAGACGCGTGAAGAACCAAGAAACTCCATTTTTCTGAAACGTCAAGCTTATATCCTTACTAATATTATAATATTAGTAAGTAAGGATACTACTATACTATACTTACTTATACTTACTTACTAATATAATAAAGCTCCATTCGGCGCGTGTGTGTAACCTGCGGCGAACTGCGGTCGTGACTGCCCTTGTAGATGCGATCCAGTTGCTATCCAGTATTGAGGCGCGTAGGCATAGCGCGTATTTCGACTGTTTCTATGAAGTCATTCTACTGTATATATTACTACCGTGACTATATTAAAAAAAACTACACTTATTTTTGGTATTAAACATTTAATGACATATCAGAAAAGTTACATACTTTAAAGGCAACTATTACTTCAATCTAATGATGATTTTCCTTAGATAATTACTTCAATCTGATTGTGAATGTGGACTGTATTTATGCTGGTATGATGACTAGGAGCAATGGAAACAGGGTTTTAGGATAGAATATAATAATTTATTAACAACAAAGAAAAACTGATACAAAAATAATTTAGTAATGAAATGTCAAGTTACAATTAATATGTCAGAAAAAGAAGTCATATAAGTAAGCTTATTTCAAACAATGACAATTTATACAAAAAAGGTGTGTTGTGCACATCGTCCACACACAAAAAAAGAAAAGAATTTATTTTGAAAAACGGGAAATAAAATAAATATTTCTATAATGTAGACAGGAATTAAAATATTGAGTACCCCTGACAAACTAAAATATAAAAACAATATTCATTATAGGTGAACTGACAAAAAATATTGAGCACCCCTAACAAACTAAAAGATAAAAACTATATTCATTTTAGATGCACTGACCTTATCCCCTTTACAAACAAAAAAAACGAAAATAATACCTACCTAACAAATCGGCACTAACTTTTTTAACGGCCGCCTTAAAATTCCGGCTGACGTTTGTATGTCCGCAACTCTGACAATTTTGTCTCGTCCAGGAAACAAGGCGAGTACACGACCTCGCGGCCAAGTTCCACGGGGTAAATTGCCATCGGCTATGAGGACAACGTCTCCAACTTTAATGTTAGGTTTTATACAACCAGTATTCGACCTCCGTGGTAATAAATTTGGCAGGTATTCTTTTAGCCATCGGGTCCAAAATAAATCGCTTAAGCGTACTGCAATTTTCCAATTGGCTCGACAAGAGAAGACATCGTCTGTTACGGAAACTGGGATAGAGCGACCAGATGAGCTGCCAATAAGGAAATGGAACGGTGTCAAGCTTTCAGGTGAGTCTGGATCTGCAGGAACATGTGTCAGGGGACGTGAATTTACTAAGAACTCTGCTTCGCTCAGTAACGTTTTCAGAACTTCATCCCTTGGCGCTCGTTCTTTTAATGTTGTATTAAGAGCCACCTTCACACTCCGTACCAAACGTTCCCATACACCCCCCATAAATGGCGCTCAGGGTGGTATAAACTTCCATTTAATTCGCTCATTAGCGGCGAAGTCAGTAAGCTCATACAGGCACTTCAATTCTCTATTAGCGCCCACGAAAGCTGTCCCATTATCTGAGTAAATTTCACTGGGAGTACCACGACGAGTGATGAACCTTCGCAGACTCATAATCGCAGAATCAGCAGATAGAGAGTGAACTATTTCCAGATGAATAGCTCTCACAACCAGGCATGTGTAAAGAGCCACATATCTCTTTTCCTTCCGTCGGCCAATTGTTACCTGCACTGGGCCGAAATAATCCAGCCCTACAAAAGAGAATGGTCTTCTATGGTGCTCAAGCCTTGCAGATGGCAGATCTCCCATCGGAGGGTTGAATGTTCGCGCTCGATTCAGACGACAGACTTGACAGCTATATCTGACTGAACGGATGGTGCCACGGAGACTAAGAATCCAGTACTTCTGCCTAAGCTCATTAACCACAGTTTCTGTATTGCCGTGAGCTGAGCGTACATGATAAAAATGTATAAGCAAACGAACACTTTGGTGTTTACCGTCAAGGATAATAGGGTACACCGCATCATTGCTGACCCCAGAAACTGCTGCAATTCGTCCAGAAAGGCGTAGAAGATTATAATTGCCCAACCGCGGAGAAAGATTATACAACCGGCTTTGACGACTCAACGACTGTTGCCTCATGATGGAATCCATATCACTACGAAAGCTGTCAATCTGACTTTGACGAAGGATGTGTTTCTCGGCTAAGTCTAAATCTTGTGCCGTCACGGCTTTCGAAATATTAAAAACATTTCGCGAAGCTAGTGCCGTTACATGAGAATTAAAATCAAAAGAACAAATATAATTAGGCAATTTACACAAAAAAGACGTATCAAAACCTTTTCTTTGTAAACAACGCAAACGCAATATAAAAATGAATTTATGCGCAGTAGCAGTGACACGAACTAATCTAAGCCATGAACTAAAACGCTCCGACTTAGCTGAGAGTGGCAAAGACGCATCTACTGAAGTGACTTGATTGACTAAATTCAAATGAGGATAAGGTATAACTGATTTGCATTCTGTCCTACAAGTGTTGGGAGAGATTTCAGGTTGACTAGGCCAATCATTATGTGTAAGAAGAAACGGTGGACCAGTTACCCAACGTGATGAGGAACACAAAGGATCTCCCTTCAAGCGAGTTGCGTCGTCGGCTACGTTTAGATTAGAAGGGACCCATCGCCATTCATCAGCATTTGTGGACTCTAAAATCTCCCCTAGTCTATGAGCTACAAATGGTTTATAGGACCTAGCATCGCTATGAAGCCAACTTAGTACAGTCATTGAATCGCACCAAAATACTCTACGTATGGGCTTGTGCTTGTGCGCTTCAATGATTGTCTCTGCGAAACGAGTAGCAATTAAAGCAGCTTGTAGCTCTAATCGAGGGATGGAAGTGGGTTTCAATGGTGCCACTCGAATTTTGCTACCTACAAGTGCTAATCTAACTACCCCATTTCTAAAAATGAAGCGCCAGTAAGCTACGGCTGAATAAGCTACTTCACTAGCGTCACAGAATGTATGAAGTTCGCGTTCTATAATATCAGTTTCGTGGAGGTCATAACGACGAGGAAAAACTAAATCTGAAATTTTTGCTATATCGGTAAACCAGTCAAACCATTCCGGTATTTGCTCTAAAGGTATGTTCTCGTCCCAATTGGTCACCCTCCTCCACAAAGATTGAAAAAGAATGCGCCCTCTTATAACTACCGGTGATACTAGACCTAGCGGGTCATACACGCGCATTATATGTGCGAGAGCCTGACGTTTAGAAAGACTGCCAGGAATTTCAAAATCTTTCTTTAAACCGGTATTGACCATGATAGTATCCATCGCTGGACACCATAAAAGTCCAAGGGTACGAATATTAGCACAACCAACATCGATCACAGTGTTGGAAGACTGTGCCGATAACAAGTCTTTCGGCAATAGCGCAAGGGCCTCGGGTTCGTTAGATACCCAGTTACGCATTTCGAAACCAGCTTTCCGGTGTACGGTAACAATATCGGCAGCTAACCGAGCAGCCTTTTCAACGGAGTCGACGTTAGTGATGCAGTCGTCCATATAATGGTCTTCAAGAATTACTCGTGTAGCTTCAGGAAACTGATCTCGAAAGTCTATTGCGTTTTTATTTTTAATATAAAGAGCCGTACATGGACTCGATGCTGCCCCAAAAATCATCGAGGACATCCTATACGTTTTTAATGGCTGTGAAGGCTCATCACGCCAAAGAAAGCGCTGTGCATCGCGGTCGGATTCGCGAATCTTTACTTGTGGGAACATTTCTTTTATGTCGCCGTTTAAAGCAACTCGTTCCTCCCGAAACCGAAATAAAATGTGGAGTAACGATTGAAGCAGATCTGGTCCCGTTAAAAGTAAATCGTTCAGGCTAATACCTTGAGATTTGGCAGCAGCATCATTGACCACGCGGAGCTTACCGGGTTTATTTGGATTGACCACCCCAAAATGAGGCAGGTACCAAAGTACACCTGTATGATCGTTCGCCGAACACTCCTCAGCGTATCCCTTCTCCAAGGTGTCGTGCATGTTGTGCCGATACCGCTCAGCGTAATCTGGGTCACGAGCAAAGCGCCTCTCCAAACCAAGGAACATTTTGATGAATTTTTAGCCGAAGATGAAGAAGTGAGTGCGGGTGTCCCATTGCTTGAAGATGACTCAGATGCCCGTTGCTCCTCCTCCAGCTCGACGTCAGTTTCGATCATGTTGATGCGCTCCGACTTTGGGTTCCTATCAAAATTGTAAAAATTACTTTTATAAGCTGAGTTATCTGTAACACCAAACTTAGCTTGAACCTCTACTTCGTTGGTCAAAAATTCTGAGAGCATCTCTAATTTGCTTTGCCCGCTGTACTGATGAGCAGTAGCAAAGTCATACCACCTACTTCTCATCATGACAGGCAATTTTTGTAGTACGGCATTGAATAACTCTGGCGATCTGAGGTAGTCATGACCGTCTAAGAGACGTAGAGTTTCGGTGCAGTTATTTACTTTACTCGAAAATGATATTAAGTCCCTGTCAACATTAAATAATTTAGGCAAAGACCTTACCACACCTAGCTCTTGTAGAATAATTAAATCAGACCGACCAAAACGAATTTCAAGTGCGCGCATTACGACATCTGGCGTCTTCGCAGTAACTAAAAGCTTGTCAACTGCGTCTCGCGCGACACCGCGTAACGCGGTACTAAGGCGGGCCAAATTGTTAGTGGGTGAATAAGATGACGAAGTGTCCTGAAATATTCTTTTAAATGACAACCATTCCGTTGGGGACTTTCCATCAAAATGAGGTAAAGAAATACTAATCCCTTTCGGTTGGATAATTTTCTCCGTCATTTCTTTAAATGCCGATGTAAGAGCGGCAATAGGTTCAAGTGAAACTACAGTTGGGAGATTTGTGTTCAGTTCAGGTCGCGAAATAAAAGTATTATGGTTTACTAACCTGTCCACATTAATATTACCGTCACTGACACTAGCTCGACTAGATCGGCTGCTCCGGCCACTTTTAGCTTCAATCTCAGCCATCTTTGCTGCGAATTCTATCTTCGCTGCCTCCAACACAGCGCGATGACGTGTCTTGATAGCTTCCGCTTCTACCTGCGCAAGGCGATGCGCCTGTTCGGCCTCTATTTCTGCAAGATGGCGCGCATGTTGCGCCTCTGCTGCAAGCTTCTGAGCACGTATCGTCGCTGAAGAGCGGCTTCGGGTTGCTATACTGCAATCAGCAACCGCGTCCGGTTGTGCGGGCACCGGCGTGGCGAGGCCGGTTTCGACATCAAGCCGCACACTATCCTCCTGAACCCGCGGAGGCACTAATTTTGCCGAACGAGGGTTTGCCGAACATAATTTACGACCCGACCGTGTCTCCATTGCTTACGTCAAAATTTCAAAATTTAAAATTAACTTTGCGAGAATGGACCAAAAATGTGAATGTGGACTGTATTTATGCTGGTATGATGACTAGGAGCAATGGAAACAGGGTTTTAGGATAGAATATAATAATTTATTAACAACAAAGAAAAACTGATACAAAAATAATTTAGTAATGAAATGTCAAGTTACAATTAATATGTCAGAAAAAGAAGTCATATAAGTAAGCTTATTTCAAACAATGACAATTTATACAAAAAAGGTGTGTTGTGCACACTGATGATGACTTTCCTATAATTGTATAATAAAGAATCGCCTAAAGTTACGGAGTCAAGGTTATCAAAAGTTATATCATAAGCGGTAAGCGCCATATATTTATTCTATCCAATGTGTACTTATATTGTTCAGTACATACGAAGGATGGTCAACGCGTGACAAGCATGATAAATGAGGAGTTTGGGATCATGCCTCCAGGGACTCCCTTTGGCTGCAAAGAATATTTGGGAACAAACCAAACAACCATGCTCAAAAGTGAACCTTAAGTTCAAGCACTCAAGGACTTAATTTAAAAAAGATATCAGAGCACATAAAAATTCTAAAGCAACCACAAATTAGTATAGCAAAAAGTAACTATGAGCAGTTCATTGTCAAACGAAAATGAGGCTAATGTCTTGTGTTGAGAGTTCGTTTTCACAAGGAATCGAGTTCAGAAAATATTCTGAAATATCTCCACATTTTAAAGCAGATTCCTGTATCAAGTCCAAGCAACTTCTCAAGCAGAATTTTTGAATATTTATAAATAAAGATAATAATGCTGATATAAATAATTGAAATCTTTTACTTTCTAAATTTCATTGGTTCTATAAAAGGTTATTTTTGAAGCAGGGCCCAAATTTTGTGTGCTTGTTCCATACACATTTTAATTATCCACTGAAACTAAATGTTGCAGCTGGTTTTTTTTTTGCGACTTTAAGATTGGACGGGTTTTAAAGACTAAAAGCTAAAAATACTTTTCAATAATATTTAATACCCTATTGGACATAAGCCCGCTTCTTGCCTGAGACACAATAGACTACATTCGTTAGATTTCGACCTTCGCCAGGATCATAATCATCATCATAACAGGTCATATATGTCCCTACGGAGTGGCTCAAGCTTACCCTAAGTTACGGCGTTTAGGCCCTAGTCAACCACTCTGACTCAGTGCGGATTGGTCGACTTTAAATACAACTTTGAATTTCTTCGCAAATGTATGCTAGTTGTTACACGATGTTTTCCTTCACCGTAGGAGCGTCAGACAAATGTACATATGAAATTCGATAAACGAAAAACACATTGGTAAATGGCGGTCTCCAACCCCGAACCTCCTGATTGGAAGGCAAGTGCCGAGTCCACAGCGCCACCGATGCTTCTTCGCCAGGATAAAAAGTATCAAATCGTTTACCTCAAAAATAAATAAAACTTTAGGGAACCTGTTTCAAAATGCATGGGTTAAAAAACCAATATAAATCTAATTTTGGTGACTGGCTGAGGTATCTTGGTCATTTGCCCTCCGCGTATTTGGTCATGTGAACATTCCGACATTTTGCCATTTCGTCATGAGTATTTTGACATTAGTGCCATCTGGTTCCTTACACTTTTTGACGTTATGTCATATAGTACCCGGAGTGAATGTAGAGTCAATACTACTGAAGCTAAAAGCACGGAATTCAGTACAGGGGTTGTTAGCTTATGTAGGCGCCCACATTTTACAAAATTCCCACAGGAAGCTGAGAAATTCACATCCAAAAAATGAGGAAACTTCGGTGTTAAGCTAAAGCGAAACGTACTTCGCGGGCACAGCTAGACTTATTTACTCCAATCTGAACGAAATTCCCTTATAACAAGTTATTGGAAATATCTTTCGTGTCTAATGCACTTAAAATGCATGTTTAGGCGTGCAATGTAACAAACCTACAAATTCTTTGAAACAGTCAATGTATGTGTACTGCAAGGTCTGTAAGGTTGTAATCAGTGAATTTATATGCATTCACTAGTTGTGATAGGATAAAATTGAGGGACATTATTTTGTCTGGCATACAAATATAATCCGTATTACGAGTACAGAAAATTCATAGCTGTAAATAGATGATATTGTCTTAGAGGTTTCACATAGTTTAAGTAAACTAGAGATAATAATTTTTGATAGTCATTTAATATTTGTATGTTAGTTTGAACGAGGGCAAAGAGTATACTTTGTATAATGATAACTAAGGAAATTTAAACTTAATTATATTTATGGCCATGCAGTTAAATTTAAATAATCAGAACTAAAAGTTAATTTTAACCCTTCAAACTGCAATACAGCAACGCAAGCAATGCTGTTTAGCGGCAGAAATAGATAAGAAGAATGTACCTAAGCAGACAATCCTGGTACAAAGTCTCCCTCCAGTATTATGTTGTGATTTTCTTTTTTTTTGTACACATCAGGTGATTTTACTTCATCATTACTTCAAACAATATACATCCTACTAGTCGACACGGGTCTCTACTGAAACTATAAAAACTAAGCATTATTTTTGTGGCGAGAGTATCTTTTACATACAATACCAAAAGAGTAAGTTGGGATTCTTGTCCACTAGCGTGGCTTTCATGGTTATCTGGCTAAATTACCTTCTAAAACCTCTCCGACCCGATGGAGGTAGGTTCGGGATCGGGAAGGCCAATTCGCCGAACGCACCCCTTGGAGACAGGCCCAACAGTAGAAACAAGCTGGGACTTCACGTAGGTAAAAAATTGCCTACTTGTTCCTTCGGTCTTCAATAGAGAGCGGAGAGGTTTCGGAGTGAGGTTTAGTGGGTACCTATATGGGACACTAGTAAATTAGCCACGGTATACCGGAGTCCGACTGACGTCATCACAGCTCACAAGCCTACCCTAAGTTAGGGTGTTTTGGCCTTAGTCAACCGCAGTGGTCAGGGATTGGTCGACTTCACATACACCTTTGAATTTCTCCGTAGGTGTATGCCTGTTGCTTCACGATGTTATTCTTAGGAGCGGACAAAATGAACATATGAAATTCTAAAAACGAAAAAACACATTGGTGCTTGGCAGGATCGAACCCCGGACCTCCCGATCAGAAGGTCAGATTCCACAGCGCCACCGACGCTCCTCCTACCAACGCACGAATTCCAACGTACTGAAATAGGTAAACAGTTTAGTTTAGTATGTATGGAAATAACTTGAGCCTGTAACAGACTCACGCTATTTTTCCGCAGCTAATGTCATCTCCATACATGCGGAACGACTGCGGAAAAATAAGCATATGGCTTTTGTCTAGGGATTCTGATCTAATCGAAAAGCCCTGTTGTGTGGTTGACAAGCGCTGCATAAAATGTAACTTAACGGCAGCATCATCAAAGATGCATTAAAGATAATATGTTCTCCTAGCCGATATTTGGTCTCGGCGGCCGATTTCAACAGAGTCTTGCCATCTGCGCAGGAAATTATTTCAATTAGCACATCATACACACATACTGAATACTGAGGTTAAAGGGTTACTGAGTCATATGTACACACTAAATGCTAAAGTTAACCCTAGAACCGTGTAGATGCTAGTTTATTCCAGTACGAAATTATTGGCGGTGTGGTGGCTATGGGCGGTGGCTTGAGATAGAGTAGTAATTAAACTGAGCGCGTTTTACGTTCTAGAAGTCAGTTAATCCATCTGAATGCTAATGGTGTTCTTGGTTTTACTTGTAGTTCCAATTCTTAATAATCTATAATTGTACAAAGTGTTCTTTTTACTTTGTGAAATTTAGAATTTTGTATTTATGAGGTATTAAATTTGATTTGGTATAACAAAAGAGAACTCTTTGGCTAATTTCCTTTTTGTATTCTAGCCATTCGCAACGCTGAAGGCCTACAGCCCTTCAGCCTCCCATTTACCATTATCTACTCATCTCCTTCGAACAATGTTTCAAAACCACAAATTTAAACTTTAATTATAACCAAAAAGAGTCAAATCATGTTTTAGTAGTAGATTTAACTACTATTACTTGACAGACAATGCGTAACAAAAAGAACCTACACCCAAAATCCGCAATGCAGATACTCAAACAAGCTCATCAGTTTAAGTAATCCTTTCCCAAACATATTTGCAAAATATCCGATACACGTTTCGGCGGGTTTCGTTGTGATTCTCGTTTCAATATTTCGAGGTCTAGGAACTTTGGACATCTAACTATAATCCTAATAACCAAGTATAATCATAATGTACGGGTAAATACTGAATTCTGGATTTCAGCGAAGTTTCTTTATTGAGATCAGGACTTTATCTCACTACCTTAATACTAAATAATGATACGGCTCAAGATAAAGGTGATGTTCACCCTGAACTACAGATCTATCTCACCGTCACCAGAAGACAACAATGAGGTAAGCATTGTTATTATAAGGACAGATGATGGTGCTTCCTGAACAGACAAAAGTTCTATTAACAAATAATCCGAACATATAATAAAACAAAATCAATATGGCAAATTATTAATTCATTCCAGAAAAATGTATCCACTTTAAAGTACTACACTGATATAGGTAATAATAATAAATACAAAAGATGATCACAATATTGTCAATGCCTCACAATGTTTTCCAGTATCCTAAAAGAGCAATAATCCCTCCTAATTGCTTCACGGTTTTGATCTACGACTCCAGTAATCGAAAAGGGTCTGTCAATTTTTCTGTCATAAGGCGAACCCTTTGAAAATTGTGCGCATTTGAAAAAAAATATCTTTGCATTCCGAGGCGTCGTCTCGTCCGGCGTCCTCTGACCGGCCGCGCTTGATTGTGCTCGCCTCGTGAATAATACCCACTTTGTGCCCTATAAAAGTTTTCCTCCCTTCGATATTGGAAACAATGGCTTTGACTTACAATTTTTCTGTCGTAGCCCAACGACGGAAACGACGGGATTATATCGTTCCTTTGATTTGAGGCTAAACGTGATGTCGTTTCAGATGAGGCTTTATCGTTATTTCTATAGTTATTTGTGTGATCATAAAACTGAGTTTCTTTTTTTTCAGCAAACGAGTCACCTAGACTCAAAGAACTGTGTGATAGGTTGAAAATCTTAAACATAATAATTGTAGACGTATTAATAAACTATTGCCGAAATTCAGCAGAAAATTCTTTTAAAAAGTCGATTTGAGTAATTAAGATTTTTTTGGGAATTAATGAATAGTTTCTATTAAATTTCAGTAGTACTAAATAACGTTCGAAAGACAGAGCCTATATCATTTACGTATCATTCGATCACATCTCTAACATAAATTTTTACCGATCGATTTAACATTGGCCAAGGAGATCCGCAAATTAGACAAAGGCGGTATTAATACGGAGGCCATTAAATTGAGATAAGCACCACAGCAGATTGGGCGGCGCCCTTCGGGTGGCATTAGTCCGTAAGTCCTGATAAGTGAGAGTTGGGGGTTTTATATGAGACCTGACACAGATTAACATTTAAGGGCAGATAGGGAATGCTAAACCGCTTTGACATCGGTATTGGAAACACTAGGAAAATAAAGTTTTTGTGCTATTGCCTGTCAAACAACCGGTTGTACCAAAATGTCGCACTTTTTTTAGGTTAGATACTACTTGTACTATACAGTGCAAGCGAAACTTTACTTCATTCTTTACGTTTTAAGCGTCAAAGAAACATCAAATGTATAAAAGCGTTGATCGTATATTTGGAAATACCGATCCTTATGTATCATGATATTTTTTTCACTTTACTTGGTACAGCCGGCTGTTACTATTTAACGAGATAAAGCTATTGATTTATAGCATGGGTCATTTTTACTGTATGAAAAATAGATAAGGAAAAATATTGGATCCTGCAGAAAAAGATGGAGAAACTGCGATCGCAAAGATAGTATTCATATATATTATTACTAAAGGGGTTTAAGAAGTAGTGTTTCAGTAAACTATAAAAAACTTTCAGAATACGCTTAAATAATCCAATTTTAAACCTTGAAAATATATTCAAAGTTTCATTAGTTCCCATAGGCGTCACAAATAAACAGAAGAAAATCATGTGTCCTGCCGCTATCACCGATTGTTAAGTGCATTCGGTGATAGACTTTAAGCCCTTCACCAAAATTGCAATGGAGTTTCTTGCACAGTGCTACCAAACCATTAGTATGAAGCTTCCTTTACGAACTCTCTCTCTCTCTCTCCTTAGCCTGTCTCGACCTTTCGGGTGTAGGTCTCCTTCAAATTACGCCACTGGTCGCGATCTTGTGTGACCTGATGGGTTATTGTCTTAAGAAAAAATCTATCACGATCGCCTTCAATTTGACAACCATTGCGCCGTGAACACAAGACTCTGCGCCGATATCCTATTATAAAGGAGCGATGGATGGACGGCGACTGTCAAATTGTATGCGATCGCATAGATTTTTTCTTAGACAATAACCCCCGGAAGCTACTTTACGATCATGGATAATTAATTGCCTCTGCTTACATTTTCTGGTAATTCCATACAAATATTGAAAGGCTTGGAATCCAACACAATAAGTGGACACACTTTTCTGTCCTATATTACCCCTTGCTACCGACTGTTGACTGGCAACTCTTAAACAAGATGGATAAGCAATCAATTAGAACAATGGCGTCAAATGATATCAATGTATACTATGAAAATTCACCTTGAAGAGTTAACTCCAACCTTATCAGTTATTTGATAGTGCCTAAAGCCCGACTCGGCTCATCTACAGCGAATTTGATCTATGAACGCGTTCGCGGGGAGGGTGGAGTCTGTGTTGCCATAATTGGAACGCCGGCGGCCAGCGGGTTTGTCGTTCGACAATCAACACGACGTGATGCGAAATCCGATGCGTCCGGTACGTATGGCAATGCCTATTATCTTCGGCCGATCATCGGGGGAGTTTATCTCGGTCGGTACATGAGCCGTTGCTGTTGAACGCGAGCTTTTAGTGTAGTCAATGTAAGTTTACAACATGCAGATTAAATTAATGAGAGTTGGTATGATACGCAATACGCAATCTCATTTTATACTGGAGATAGACTTTTGATTTTTTCATTTTTAATATATTTGAGGAACACAAGCTACAATTCGCCTGATACTAACGGCCTATAAATATAATATGATGATCTTTTGGATGACTTATTTAATATATTTAAAAATTTATGCTAGTGTACCTAATAATTCATTTTGTTTTTTATTTGAAGATTTATGTAATTTTTGTAATAGCATTATATAATAGTTAACAATTAATTCCTAATAAGTATGTTTATAATTCACATAACTAAATGTTCATGTTGTTCGTAAAGTTTTGTCACCACTTGTATCAACCCACATGCGGAGGGGAGAGAACTGGTGCACTGAGACACAGGCTTAGCCTAATTCAGGCACCAGTCTCTCGCAACCTTAATATAGCACTCGCTTACAAATGTTATTTTAAGATGTACGGAAGATTGTTGGAGAAAAATAAATTAAATTATTATTATTATTATTAGCTAGTGCGTCAATATTATCTGCGGAGCTGCCATATTACAATCACTTTCAAGCCCCAAACTCAACGTATACATCAGTAAAATCTCATAGTAAAACTGGAAATACGTAATATAAGTTGACGACGACGTTAATATTTAAGGAACTAATTTAAAAAAATTTAAGGCATTTGAAAATTTAAAAAACACCGCATTTTTTGCCACAGTTGAGAGGTAGACGCTATCCAAACGCTTGTACTAGCTGCATGAAGATTTTTTTTGACAACGCAAGAGTCTTTCCGTTAGATTCTTGCTTGCCATAATAGGAGTCACTCAAATCTAACCATATCTATACGTCCCATCATCATCATCGACATTACGAATGGTGTCCAATTTTAGGGTCATTGGAGAATAAGGCAAAGCTAGCATCCAAAAACCTAGGAGTACTTATATAATAAGGCGAAACGGTACTTCATGCCCAGGCACGACCCCACATGGATTATTGCTCGCACTTATGGCCCGGTGTTCCAAAATACCGACTTCTCCTTTTGACTCCATCCAACGCAGGGCTAATGTTCACTTCGTCGGCCGGCGATCCGGCACTCATAGACGGATAAGAGCCTCTTAGCCGCCGGAGAGATGTTGGATCTTGTAACACCGTTTTTTCTTAAAATTGCATAAAACACTAATTTTGCAAAAACATTTTGGTTTCACTGTAGTTTTAACACAAATTTCACAACTAAAGTCATAATTACAATAACTTTGTCAATTAATTTCACAATATCAATGTCAAGTGTCAACGTCAACGTCGTTTTACGTCACGTCAGTGACATTTGCAATTATCTTTGGTCATTATTAAATTTTTGCATAAACAAAATAAATCTCGCGTTTATCCTGGCCTTATTTACAAAGATAGTTTTTTTTCGCCCAAAATCCCGTGCTTCCATTTAGGTGGGTTGATTTTCTCAAAATTCGGAATTTGACATTTAGACCGTTTGTTTTGATCATTTCTATAGACATATTTTAATAAAATACACTTAAACTTATAGATCATATAATTATAGTTTCGTCGAATAGAATTTGGAAAGCATTCACAGTTTGTTTATGGTTAATTTTTCATTACGTTTCGTTTTTCAACCAAGCTTATAACTTTGGCTGGAAATACTTATAGCATATTGTAGAATTCCGATAGATCCGTATGTTGACTTGACACATCATGACACACATGCTATGAAATGAATTTGGTTTTAGGGAAGGTTCCGTCGCCAATACGACGCTTAACATTCGGTGAACGGACCTCGATTCTAGTATGCGCGTAGATGGAACTCGCCCATTTTTCACCTTAGTCTTTGAACGCGTCTATCGTCTATGTTATGATTAGTCTGTGAGACATCGACCGAAGTAATCTAATATTGATTTCTTGCGAAATCTTAATTTCTACATTATCTTAATTTCTGCGAAGAAAATCCATAGGTATTTCTCTCGTTTTCCATGTGAATTTAATTTGAAAAGCTACAGTGAATTCTCCAGTCAGTTATTTTTGTTTTCAGCTTGAAGAGTAAAAGCTCAATCATATTTATAATCGCCGGCGCGCGATTCATTGAATTAGTTGAATAAATAAATTATATCGATAGATAATACTCCGCCCACAATAAGGTATCTAATTAACTTATTATATTTCATGATTTAAAGCAGATTTTGTTAATTTTATTTTTATTTGTGGGTAAATTGATTATTAAATCAAACATATTACATTTCCAAAATTCGCCTTTTTCATCCCCTATTTCATTAAAAAAACCTGATAGTAAGCGGCATCTTAGTGGGATTAAGGCATATATTGAGTAACACTTGCGAATTTCCTATTAAATTCTAAATTTTCACAATATTAAGTTTCACATCCTTCTTTGGCAAATAACTCACAAATTAAGCTGTTTTCTTTTTATTAATAGCAGTAATTATACACAAAATAGGTGCTCTCCCCTCCATATGTCCTTTTTATTAACTACCCAATAAGAAACTTTGACAATTCATTGAAAAGTATGTTTGGAATTAACTTGCAATGTTTATTACATGAAATTCAGATGTATTGACTGGGATTCCTTCAGAACTCAGTGTTAGACCCACTGACCTCAAGATCATAGGCATATTTAATTATATTTTTAACCTAACACTGTGCTATGAATCTCCAGGGCAGTTCCCGGAGGCCGTAGGGCTCCGCTGCTTGACTTTAGAGCCAGATGAACTAACCTATTATCAAGGAGGAATTCTGTGGAGCTAAATATATTAATATAAAACAGGAATATTATATCTCTGACCCGTGATCGCAGAAACTTAGCATCGAAGGTATGATCCACTAACAACCGCTCCGGGGAAGGCTACTAATTTCTTTAGAAAAAAAAAGGAAACCTATAACTATTTGTTCGTGTACTTTATTGCCCCTCATTTTGTAGTTTTGTACCCAATTTGTACCTGATTTTTACCTGCCGAGATTGATCAAACAAACCTGAACCATCCTGCCCTTGGCTTGTATTAATTAAACATTTAGTTAAGTGCTTTGCATTAAGGGAGTTTATTTACTTAAGTAACATATGCATAAGTGAATTATGTACCTACAAGAATAAAGCTTTACATTTTGTATCGGACTAAAGGAATAAGTTTGTTTTTTTTCCACTTTAAGATTTCCCTATATTACTACAATTTAGCAAGAAAAAGTACTACAATTTGGCGCCCGAATATACAGCAGGTTTTGTGGCATTATATGACCCATTATTCTGGTCAAATGCTCAGATAGTGTTGATCCATCTCGGTATGTATCTTTAATAATTTTCTTTTTTTTAACGTTGTGTGTTAGTTAAGCTAAAACTCAAAAACGGCTCGACCGATTCTTACGAAATGTTATGTGTATTTGAATAGGTCCAGGGAAGGTTTAAAAGTACAACTGGACCCAGTAGGTGGCGCCGTAATCGGACAGAAGAACGTCTGCCGGTCTCACTAGTTAACTGTACTTTAGTTATAAGATAAATAACAAGAATTCTATGCAGGTTTGGTTCAGATAGGTATAAATAAAAACAAATTTTAGTTACATTTGCAAAGGTGAATATATTTGAAGATTTTTTGTTCATAGTTTGAGTATATAACATAAATAATATTGTAAAATTAACTTCTCATATAGAATAGAGCGTAGTATATTTTTACAAAAATGGAGCAAAGACCAATTAGTTTTAATTTACTTAACAAAGATGAACTAGAATATGAGGTGAAAATCAGGGGTTCGAAACCAGCTGACACGGCGATGGCTCTGAGAGCACAGATCCGTACTCTCAATAAAGATCTGCCTTCTGATGAAATACTGACTTGTGATCTTGATGTCAATATTGAATTAAAAGTAATTCAAAAGAAATTAGATGATCTTGAGAAACTTATCACAAGTACTTCAAGTAAGCTGTCATCACTTAAGATATTAAATAGAATTCAAACTCTTGCACACCACTTATTCCACAGAATTGGTCGCTTGTCTTCATCGGAGTATGATGATAATCTTACTTCTTTAATTACTTCTCTGAATAATAAATTAGATAGCATTCTTGTAAAAATAGATAATATTTGTCATGATTTTAAAAGTAGCTTGGCACCTGAACAACCTATTGAGCACTCCACTGCAACTACACACAATACAGCTAATGATTGCTCCGTGCATAAACTGAATATACGCTTCAATGGCAAGACATGCATTAAAGCTTTCTTACAACGCCTCGAGGAATTATGCTTGTCTCGTGGCCTTTCAGATTCAAAGCTTTTCTGTTCTGCGGCTGAACTTTTTACTGATGAAGCGCTGTGCTGGTATCGAGGAGTAAAGTCGGACGTTCACAATTGGTCTGAGCTGAAGACCTTGCTTCTCGAGGAATATCTTCCATCTGATTATGACCATCGCTTGATGCAGGAAATTAGAAGTCGTACTTAGGGCCCCGATGAAAGCATTGTGAATTATCTCAGCATTATGCAAAATTATTTTTCTCGATTATCAAAACCAATCTCTGATGATGATAAATTGAACATTATCATGTTTAATATAAGACCTTTTTATACTACTCAGCTTGCTCTAGCCCCAGTGGAATCTTGGATTGATCTAAAGAAAAAATGTAGGTTATTAGAAGGTGCAAAGGAGCGATCGGTGCATTTCAGTGAACCTCCTAGGGTCACCACTTCTTCTCTGGCTCCCGATTTGTGTTACAAAAATACTAGTGGTAATAGTGGGAGCAAGGCTCCACCAAAAGTCTCTTCAATTCAGCCAGTGAATAATACACAAAATAATCTTTTTTGTGTCCGCTGTCGGAAAAATGGCCACAGCCTGAGGTATTGCAAGGCGCCTTGGGTACTTATTTGTTATCGTTGTGGAGAAAAGGGCTTCAATGCAAATAATTGTCCAAAGTGCACTTCTTCAAAACCTTCAACCGCAGAGATTCCAAAAAACGCCAAGCAGTGAACCGATGGCATAGAACAGTATATTTTTATAATAAACATTGTAATTCTGAACAGTCAAGGCAGAAATACAATGAATTCTATAATAATGTAAATAAAGCTAGTAACATACATATGCATAAAGGTAAGGTTACATCGGTTCACGCTACTACTAACGCCACCTATAATGATACCAGAGCTTATCTGAAGATTAATATTTTTGGCTTGGAATTCAGAGGATTACTAGATTCAGGATCACAGATCTCCATTGTGGGAGGGCAAGCATACAAATATTTTAAAGATTTCGCTACTTTACATAAATCTGAGGACTTAGACTTTATAAAAACTGCAAATGGTTCTACTTCACGAGTAACTGGGTATTTATTTTTACCTGTATCAATAGATAATAAAACTCGTGTTATTAAATTTTACGTCGTCCCTGGAGTTGCTACAGAGTTGTTATTTGGCTTAAATTTCTGGAAGGAATTTAATATTGCGCCAGATATTTTATCATTGTTAGAGGATAGCGGACATTTATATAAAAATAATAATCAGGTGTACACAGTTATGTCAGGCAGCCGTGCTTTACATGATTTTGAAACTTTATCTAAGCTTGAGCGTAGGCTGGTCAATGACGTCATAAAGCAATTTGATGACATTTCCGCAGAAAAGATAGGCCTAGGTAGGACACACTTAGTGAGCCTCTCTGTGTGTGCTCTACCGTCTCTATAATGAGTAGTGTTCTGAGGAACTCTTTAATCTTATTCCTCGTCAAAAACGTCTCATAAGATAAGACATACTGTAGTTAGGACTACACAGTAATAAAAGGAGTAGCTGTCCTCGCTAGAGGACCCACTTGACCCGAGAAAACCTCACTAACTATCTGCTTATAGTAGAGTACTGATTGCAGATTAGCACAGAAAAGAAAAAAAATCTATGCGCTCCGATTGGTCGATCGCAACGGTTCAGTTTCGGTTCGGCTGTAACTTATTAGCTGAATTCGACCTAAGTACTCGCTTCCATACTGCCACGTGCCACGAGGAGGAATTGGCCTATTTCATCAGGCTCGGGGTTTTTCAACACGATATTAGAAATGATGAGATCCGTAGAAGAACTAGAGTCACATTAGTCCAAAGAATTGCAAACCTTAAGTGGCAGTGGGCAGGACACATAGCTCGCAGGACAAACGGGCGTTAGAGTGGAGAGTAGGGAATGCAATCTCGTTCTCGCGAGATCTCGGCCTTTTTTAGCGAGATTAATCTCGGACGAAAAAAGGCGAGATCTCGCGAGTTTAACGAGATTGCACTTGAGCATAACATAGTCTAGGTACTAGTCTGACTAATTGGTATATTTTATTAATTGATCTGTAATATCTAATGGATCTACTGAGTAGGCAGATATAGTTTCATTACTTTCATTTAATTGATAATAATATCTCAGTTTAATAAGTAGTCAACTCAACTTAGATAATAAGTTTAATTTTTGTGACTTCTCATTGTTTTGTTTGTTATAAAAGAACTGTTTTATTACTAAAAAAAATTTGTTTGATATTAGAAGAGAAGACTGGTTGATTCTTTTATTTATTATTTGATAGATACGTATATCAAAGTTTACTACTTAGAAGTTTATTAAAAAATTATAGACAGATACGTCAAACAATGTTTGATGCATAAAAGTCTATTGAAAAAATTCGTGAAAATAAATGTTTATCTTATAATACTTATAATATTTATAATTTTTTCCTAATTTATTCAAATATTGTGATTATTTGCAAAAAAAAAACACACCAAACTGCTAATCTCGCGAGATCTCGAAATTGGCGAGATCTCGCAGTATTGTTATCCATAAACTCGCGGGATCTCGCTTGAACCCCAATCTCGCGAGATTTGCATTCCCTAGTGGTCAGGTCCTAGAGTGGCGGCCGCGTACCAGGGGTTGTAGCGTTGGAAGGTTCGTTGCTTTCCACAAGGTGAACCGATAATCTGGTGGAGTTCGCGAAAGGTCGCGGCGCAGGTCCGATCGGTTCGGCGATCCCTGGACGAGGCCTATGTCTCACAGTAGACGCCTCATGGCTGAAGTGATGGTGATCATGCTGACCTGACGGGTTGGTGGAGGGTTTTGTTTAAAGTTTTCCACCTCATCGCAGAGGTGTGAGGTCAACTTCCTAAGTTGATGCTTACGAAATTCAAATGTAAAAGGGAGCGGCCACACATGTTTTTAAATTCCGTCATCACAGGGACATCAAAGTAGTATCTAAACAATATTGTGTAACACTAATAAAGAATGAAACCATAAAAGCTCCAAAATGTCTATAATGAAATGGTTAGTCTTTAAATAACACAACGTTAGCGTTATATATTATAGATTCCATTTCGTAAAAAATAGACATCCATTAATAAATTGTTTATAACAGCAACAAAACACAAATTTAATTTGCACGGTGTACATACAAACAGAATCTATGAGTGCAAACATGAAAAAACAGCTCCATTATGCTTAACAAAGTAACGTAGGTACACTTAATTTCCGCATTATAAGCGCAAAATAAATATTTCCACAGAACCTGCTATTAACACTGTTTGCACACGCGATGGCGCCACAGTAGATATAATGAAAGCAGTAAGTAATTTTATTAAATATACTTTGACCTTATATAAATAAGAATATATACAAACGGTATTCAAATAAGTTGTCCGTTGATTGAATAACACCATATCTAATAACACTGCATGCCTCTTCCGTTGATCTCCAAAAGAAACCTTCCTCTTATATATTCTACCAATAACTCTATTATTGATTATTCTAACTTACACAAACAAAGAAACGATATAATACAATTTTATGAAACATAATCAAAAAGGAAATCTAAATTTACATAACTGGATTCCATTCCGAAATCAGCAAAATTTTCGATGAGTTGTAACAATAAACCTGGGCTCGTTTTCGTTGCCTTTTTTCTTATTTTTAAACAAAAAGACCAAAGTTACTTTCAGTGTTATCTGTATACTTAACTAAATCTCAATAAACTAAAAACGAAATACGAAAGTGAGAATAACGGACATTTTCTATAATTGACAAAGTTCATTATCTACATACTGCACCCTTAATATAATGTTGGATATCGAACATTTTTTCTTGCGCAGCCATATAAAAAAGTTGATGACCACAATAACAGCGCAAACATTCTTAGCGGCTTCAATTACAGACGCTATTTTATCCAAATCTTCGGGGAAACCAATTCAGCGGCCCATGAAATTATTTAAGAATAAAACAAAGGAAAGCGTAGCTTACATTTCAATGTGCTGTCCCTATTCCGTTTCCAATTACACAACGTGTGCTCCGTAAAAAGGTTCGTTCAGCGCCGCCTCTCATTCTGTTCGCTATAATTTTCCTGTTATTTTCCTTTCAAAGTTGTCCGAGCCGTTGTGAAAGAACATAATTTATCATATCATTAAATGGAATCAAAAACTGCTGTTTCCGATGTTATCGTGAAACTTAATAAGATTGCACGGAGCTTCGTGTCCTTTGCTTTCAGACTTAATTTTTTTGTTGGATCAAGAGGTCGCAGATGTGCTTTTCGAAATCAATTATCAGGTTCAATTTTCTCCCAGACTTTGCTCTTAAAGAAAAACGCAGAAAATTCGACGTGAATTAAATGTTGATTCAAGTCGAAATTTCTGCGTTTTTCTTAGCAATTTCTTTTAAACAATTGAAGATTTTTATAATTTCAATTTTTTTTATTCCAACTAAGTTGGCAAACAAGCAAACTGCCCACCTCATGGTAAGTGGTAACAGTCACCTTTAATACACGTGGCTCCTGTGAGATCCGCAGCAAAACTTCAACCTCCACAAGAACCACAATGTACGTTGCCAACTCGTGACTTAGGATGTTAAGTCGCGGTATCCAGTAATTTCAATGCCATATCTTACCCTTCAAACCGGAACATAGCAATGCGAGCACTGCTGCTTTACGGCAGAAATAGGTAAGATGGAGGTACCCATGCACACGACCCTGGTACAGAGTCTCCCTCCGGATTTTAAACTGATTTTGAACGCAAGCAATTTATGATTTTGAACGCAAGCAATTTATGTCCTTATATTACTCCCTTATGTTACAGATTTTTTAAAGATATATGAATGCGTCGGTGGCGCAGTGGACTCGGCACGTGCCTTCCCCGACCTCCCGATCGGAGGTCGGGGTTCGAGACCCGCCATGTACCAATGTGTTTTTCGTTTCGAATTTCATATGTACATTTATCTGATGCTCCTACGATGAAGGAAAACATCGTGAGGCAACCTGCATACATCTGCGAAGAGATTCAATGGTGTATGAGAGGTCGACCAATCCGCACTGGGCCAGCGTGGTTGACTAAGGCCTAATCACCCTAACATAGGGTAGGCTCGAACCCCTCGGTGGGGACGTATATGAGCTGTGATGATGATGATGATGATGATCATATGAATACGCTAATAACGGTTAGATGATACAGATCAGATTTTGTGGTAGACTGATTATACGAGTAATAATTTGTGTATTATTTGTGTAACCATGAGTTACTATTGTCCCGACAAAACCTGATTTAAGAAAAATATTCTAGGCGCACAGCAAATTAAATACATATGAACACAAAGCTACAGGAATTGAAACTACGCTATTTACACCCTAACATAGCAACGTATGCCAAAAAAAGTTGAAGTATTCGTATATGTATGTAGTGTAACTTGTAGAAAAATTATTTGGCACTGTAACAGTAAGTTTCTTGTTTTATTCTATTGAATTGAAACGCTGCAAAATTCCAAGCCCAGTCTTTAATTCGCAGTCATGTTTTGTAGTACCTTCCTACGAATATTGATTAAACACATGTCGCGAGGGGTCGGAAGGGTAACGGATGCTTGTCAACAAATCGCACGATGTTTTGTGCCCGACCACCCGTATCTACTGCGTTTGTTTATGGGCCGGGGCGAGCCCATGCAATAGAGTTTTATAGCCTTTAGAAATAACTGAACCAGACGTGTATTCCTGACGTGGCTTATGCTTACTTCCTTGGGATTAAAATATGTGGGTAGTTGGTGAAAATAGTAATTGAGCATTAGATTTAAATAATTCTAATAATAAATTAAATTCTATTCATTTCACCAACTATTACTGTCCTGCCTCTAAAGCCCTTTTTACAGCGACACAAAGCCGTTTTTGGACGATACGCTGCGAATTTACAGCGATACAGTCACAATACAGGCGATGTAGCTTTGATGACAGTGACAATGTAAAGCTGTTTTAACATTGTGGAAGTACTGACCCAATACTGGCATCTAATACTGGTTTCAAAACAATACAGTATACAGCGATGTTGTGATACAGTTAACTCCAGAATTAACTAAATGTAAAGGGCACAAGTCAATTTTTGCGCCAGCACTGGCGCCTGTTACTTTTAACGTAAATATGCCTTTTTACACTCGTGCTGCTCAAAGTAGCAATACAAAACGCAATGCGGTCGAGATGCAGTCACGATACAACATCGATGCAAACGGGCGCATGAATCTATACAGAATATGTTCGTCTATCGCTAGTGCAGTCGAGCAAAAGGCATAATATAACAATAATATTACTAGCATTATTCCGGTTAAGGAAGCCTTTACCTATGCTTTAATAGCTGGTAGCAGTTTTTCAAAAAACTACAATTCAATGACAGTAGTACAAAAAGGTATGTTTCTCACTTTATTTTGTCAGACAGTTTACTTATATTTTTTTCCAAATTCCTTTTTCCCTGTTTTCATTCTGTTGTTGCACCTATATTGCTCTACTTCGTTAGTAAACCTGCTAAGATTATTTTCATTAGACTCATTTTTCCAAACTGTCCAGTCCTTTCATTTCTAATTCTTGCAAAGGCTCGTTTATCGGCGTTTATTGTATATGTTTACACGGCCCGCACGTATGCGCAGACAACCGAATTTTCCGGTCTGCATAATCCTTTGTCATTCATTTAAATATACTCGTAGCTCCAAAAATCTTAATACAAATTTGAAAATGTGACTAAAGTTACGATCTATGATTTTAGAAATCGAATTGTAATTATATCGTTGCATTTAAATTTTCTTCTTCTTTATTCTTTCTTTATTTAAAAAACATTATATCGTTGCATTTAAATTTGAAAGTATGATTCAGGGTGATAACTTATGATAAGTTTCCAAAAGTGGCAATACTTCGTTCTTTGTTTAATAATAAATATATAGCAACGGTTTCAGGACTTAACTGCATGAAGCAATTCACCACGTATTTTTGATAATCTACAAAACCAATTATCTAACCCAAAATTAAATTAGGAAAAGTAAATGGAATATAATAAAAGCCTAAGGATGTAATGATCTTTTTCATTTGTGTCTCGATATCATACTCACTCACCCACAACTAGCTTATACACCATTCTCAAAAAACACAATATAATATTATCAAGCTCGTGTACATCCCTAAGATCGAGTAATCATTTGGTCTCGCGGAAAATATTTTTGCAGATTTTCCAAGCAACCGTGTTTTCCCAAGTTACATTTTAAATCTTATAAATCCGCCTAGTTGCCGACTGCCGACTTCTTATCCACACCGAGCAGCTCTTTGAAAATCCCACCTGCGACTGAAAACTTACGAGTCTGCTTGTTCACTCGCTTTTTGATTCATTGTTGTCTTGTTGTGATTAAAACTTCATAGATCTCAATAGAAACTCGCGAAAGAGTTCTTAGGCGGCAATTTCTTTTGATGATCTCGGAGGCAGTTCCAAAATTAAATTAGGAAAACTTATTCACTTTGGATAATTTTGCGACAAGTTCCGAACAAAGTTACGTTGTTACGTAAGTTTGTTCGTCAAATATTAAAATCAAATATTCTTAAGTGTGAGATGTAATGTTTCTTACATTCTAAGCTTAGTGATAAGAACCTAATACTACATAATTTCATCATATATCCGCAACCCGTACGTATTTGATTTTGAAAATATCTACCCTAATAGGTATTATACTACGAGTATAAAAGCACTTATTACTTTCTTAATAAATTTTTGTTTTGCAACTACAATTTAATTTTACTCTACCAGCCTTATTAATAAAAATCGCCTATTCCCTCCTTAATCCGAACGTACTCTCGGAGTAGTTACTACCAGTTTAAGCTAGGAGTAGCTTTGTGTTTATAACATTATCAATAAACACGGAGTAAGCTTAGACTAACAAAGCGTTCCTAACTCTCGGATGTTATGGCAACCCTTACAATTTAAAAGTAAAAAGAATGAGTCGGTGAACGATTTGAGCATCGTGTGACAGACAGAAATACATGGGATGACAGTTTTTTCTCCTTTTTCAGTTTGAGATTGTCTTTCAAGGTTATTTTGTGGTTATTTTGTTCGCGATTTGTGATCGCAATATTGCAAAAACATGACGCTATTTTCAATTTCTTCGATTTCGTTGATCAACATCAAATCATCTAAATAATAGTCACTTTCCATTTTAATACAATACAATATTAAATACACCAACAATAAACCCAAATTCGCTCAATTCGACTGTGAAAAATAAAACGGTCGCCATCTAATGACAAGATACGTGTCAAAGTTGACAAATTATATAGATTTACGCAAAGACAACGCTACTCCAACCTTAATCTGTCGCTAAACTAGGTAGCTAGCAGGTATAACATTTACTCCGAGAGTAGAGTTGGATTAGCTTACTCCTTCCCTACTCCGTGTTTATTAATATAAAAAATGTTTACTACTGACTTAATACTCGGAGTAAAGTTACTCCTGCCTTAGTCTACGTTTATTAATAAGACGGTACGAGTATAATGACTTAGAATATACAAATAAGAATATTGTAATTTTATAAATATTCGCCAAATTTTCTTCATAAAACGGCGTCAAATTGGCTGATTATATGCATATGAATTTATAATAAACACAATAATGCAAACATGCGCCGTGGACTCGGCACTTGCCTTGCAATGGTGAGATCCGGGGTTCGAGACCGCCATGTACCAATGTGATTTTCGTTTCGAAATTCATATGTACATTTTTTGTCTGACATTCTTGCGGTGAAGGAAAACATCGTGAGGCAACCTGCATACATTTGCGAAAAATTTAATGGTGTATGTGAATTGTGAAGTCGACCAATCCGCACTGGGCCAGCGTGGTTGACTAAGGCCTAATCACCCTAACATAGGGTAGGCTCGAGCCCCCGGTGGAGATATATATGAGCTGTGATAATGATTATAACAACTGCCCGACAACTGTAACTCAGTTCAAAAGAACTTTGCGTTCATAAATCAAAATATGGAAATCCACATACAATAGATTAAAAATGTAAAAGGAATTACAATTTACCATCACACTAAAATCTTTGCCCATAAAACATGCCAACAAACCGTTGTAATCAGTCAGTAAAACAAATAGCTCATAAAATCACCCTGAGTATGTCCCGTAAAACAGAAAGATATCAAATAAATGTACCTATTCAGAAATAAATCTTATCCAAGCTTACTCGTACTTAAATGCAAAATAGTATTAACTCGGTATAATTTGGTCTTCTTATCTACCCAGACGGCAACACTGAAATTCAAATGTTGAAGACTTTCCAGACGAAATTTTCTTGCTCGTTGTTTTCGGTTACAGATGGCGTAGCTACGTAGTAATAAAGTCAGGTTAATAAGAGTATTTTCGGAGTGTAATTTTTCCTCTCCAAATTAACGTTTCGCCGTTTGTGAATATTATTTATCCTAGTTATGTAAAATACAGAAGGGACAAGTTAAATGTAGAATTTGACTCTAAATACAGCACATTTTTTTCATGATTCATGATTTTTAAGAAATAATGTTATCATTTCTTCAATCAACAACGTCTTCTACTTGCCAGTGCTGGCATAGATCTCCTTATGACGAGGAGGAATTAGCATCGGAAGAATCTACTACATAATCCTGTTGGTGTAAAGTCAGCAACACACCAAGCTTTACATTTGCATTACGAAAACCGTCGCTATTCCAAACGAGATAACATCGGCCCCGAGGCCAACATGTAAAGTCGGGCGTATTGTTGTCTGTACAATTTGTTTCAAGTTTTCCATCTCCTCCCAGAGATATAAACGAGAAGAACGGAAGCATCGACACATGTATTCTAAATCCTTAATCGTACGCACACAATCAATAACTTTACTTAAAGAGCGATCAATAATAGCTAAAATGTCTCTGCCATAATTATAATATCATTACAAGTAGCATTTACTCAATTGTTACTGTGTTTGTTTTTATTACATTGGAAAATAAAAACTTCCTGTTATGAAATTATTTTAAGGCTTACAAAACTTGACACTAAGTTTTACTCCTGACACCGCTCATTGTTACACAAGAAACACAAAGTAATCTTATGACGAAACTAAAATTGAGCAAACTTTCGTCCTCCAAGGAATACATAAATAATGGTGATGAAAAGCCGGTGGAGTTCCACTGACAACTTTTGTCCTCGAAATCTAATAAAAATCAAATCTTGCTCAATCACAATATTACAGATTCCAAGAGGCGAAGACAATATTTTAAGTTAATGCAGTTTACAACTTCCGCGCCAGATTCTGTTTCCCCGAAAGTTCAAACAGTGGTCGCTCCATTGTTTGTCCAAGGAACCTTTTTGTGGAGATTTCCCGCGGGATGGCCCGCATCATTTTCTTGTGCCCAGTATCTCCGGCGACGGAAATATGCAAACAGATTTATGTACTTACCAAAAAAAATGCAATTCCTCGAGGAACATTATGAATTCTCGGCGGGAATATTTGGAGAGGTCTATTTAAACCGGGCCAGCCATTCCGATCGTAATTTATTCAACCGCAATTATACTTCATAGCGCTCTTTTAACATTCAGATTGGAGAATAATAGTCTTTATGGAGAACACCACGACTCAATTAATCAATTACCCTAGAAGCTACCATTAATTTCACCGCTGAATACGAAAACATTTTTGAAATCGCTTGTAAAGTTGATGTGTTGTCTTGAAGTTTTCAGATGTATATTTTCTTGTGTTCTACGGATAGTTGTAAGTTTTATTGAACATAATACGCAAATACATGCTAATCAGCTCAGAATGTTCACTCATGTTACACCATTTTAGTAGGTAGGACACAAACAAGTTTATGAATACGTATAAGTTTTTAGTACACACATAGAACTTAGTTATTGCTTGGTATTATATCACGCACATAAATAAACATTGCCCTTTCTCGTTTTAACAAACCAGAGATTTCAATTTTGATTATAAAATTAGATAAACTCGACATACAAATATCTCTTATCAAGAGCAACCCTAATCGCATTGGGGTGGCAAACCAATTACTTGCACAAACAAACGCAGCATTCTAAATACCATTATATACTTAGATCAATAATTTCAAAGGAAACAAAGCATTTAATTAGCAGACGGCGCAGCTGAATGGGCGGCGGTGTACAAAAAGGGATTCTGTACGGCGCATACATTCCGATACTTGTTTAGTAATCGGGCGGTCTTTGAGCTACTGCTTATCCCCAATGATGCAAACACGGAGCTAGATCATATTGGAAGTGAAAACAAAAGTATATTGATAATTTTTTTATAATTGAAACGAGTAGAATGTCAACAACGAAAAATGAAAATGTAGGGTTCTGTACTATTATTATTGTTAAGGCTGTTATGGAAATAGTCTCTGGTTTTGTTTTTCCATAATTTCACATGATTCATTAATCTACATTTTCTACCTTTTACTTTACTAACAGCTTCATCTAAATACTTACAATGGAATTTGTAGGAATATTATCTTCGCGAAGTACATTTTATAAGTTAGTCGACTATATATAACTTTTTAATTAGTAAACAATACGTACGGGTAGTTTTCCTTCTAATTTCTTTATAGTTAGTATACTACAGTGAAATTTTTGAAGTATCCATTCCATAAACAAACGTTTAACTGGCAAGAAAAATCGTTTAACTCTAACAAAAATAAGCTTTTAAAAACTGAATATTTTAGAAACGTATCACTGAATCGAAAAATAGTGTTCCCACAATTTTTTTTAGTATCAAAGATTAATAAGGTTGACCGAGAATCAAACATTACCCTTTGAAGCTTCGTACCTATTAATCCTAGAATCGTACCCTTAATAGACACTCTTTAATGAACATTTGACGCGCTGCTTGCCGTTTGTTTCCGAACAGCATACAACACAGATTCTATCTTATTATGTTATTGTGACATCTTATTTTATCCTTTTACAGGTAATCCAAAATAATCTCATCTCACTTTCGGCCATTATTCAATAAGTAAACTTATTCAGAATTTTATCCAAAACTTGAGATTGGTTGTCATTATGACCGATTGCCATATTTAAAGAAGTCGAAGTTACAAAACAGATATTGGTTATATTTAAAAAGGTAATGTAACTAATGAAATCTTTTACGTCACCACATATAAAATATTTGTATTGCAAGCGGATGGTGGAGCAAGGGACTCTAAAATAACATCTCGAGGAACACAAACCAAACTCACTGGCGGTCATACCGTTGCCGGCGTCACCGACTTATCTGTGTCTGAAGGCGACATTTTTCAATTCGTGCGTGCTGCTAGTGATGATGTACGGAACTGAGACTGACCGGTTACAAATAGAAGATCTCAACATCATAGCCCAAAGAATTGCAACACTTACGTAGCAATGAGCAAGACAAATCCCTTGCAGGGCTAACGACCGTTGGGTAGGAAATGTCGTCGAACCATGACACCCAGCGTTAGTAGATCCCCACCAGGTATTCCGACGATCTGGTCAAGGTCGCAGGAAACCGCTGGATGCGAGAAGTGTAGGACCGATCGATCGTCTCTTAGCTGTAATGATGATGGTGATAACGTTACCGTCACTGACGCTGAACCAAGCTGTGTCGCTATAGTAGGAAAACGGTAATTATACTGGCAATTATTCGATACATAACGCTTCTAGCATTCTCTGTTTCTAGACGCCGAGAAAATCGATGGCCAATTACTATTACGCGACTATGTGGCATCTACAGCATTTAACGCGTTCACTCGTTACGGTTTTTATCGTCGGCTCTGCTCCAAGGATATTTACAGTAGGTCACACGCTAAAGTGCCTATGAAGCATGACGTAGTCTTTCATTAAATAAGTGTGGTAAAATATTTGTAAGAAAACTATGCTTATACAGAATTCTTAGCCAATACGTATTTAAGAGCCACTACGATAATGAAAATAATGAAAATTGAAATGATTAACAATAAGGCCTACTAGTATTTTGCATGTCATAGTTTGTATGTTCGCAAGAGCGGCGACGGACCCACCTTCATGGATTTAAAAAAATACGCAATGCAAATATGAATTTTTAGTTTTATGTGTTTGGCACACATTATATGTTGTAGGTAATAATGTGGGAAGCTTTAGTTTGGAAATCCTTGAGGGAGACTTATGTCAAACAGTGAGCGATGAGATGATGATGATATCTTATTTCTATTCGATTTAGCGTCTGATCATCAGCAAAAATACACCGAAAATGTTCTAAAAATCTATTAGTCAGTGAATAGGTTATTAATCTGTGCACATGTAACGAAATGGTCCAGTTGGCAGAACTCCATACCATATAACATTAGCTTTAAAAGTGACAACCCCGGACCATTGAAAACGCATTTCCATCCGGAAGCAGTACAAGCTATCTTCGCGTCGTTCGACATTTTGCAAACGCAAGCCGAGACCCAACTCACTCCGCCGCATACATGACAATTGCCATTTTCGCAGATACAAAAATATCACATATCCTTCTAGCACGCAAGCAATTATAATCTTTACCATCTGAAAAATAAGGCCAGCAATCGTCTTAGAGGTACAATGAACATACACAACAGCTTACTAACTGAACCGAAGATTTTTCACTATCACTAGCAGAAAATCGTGGACTATATTTCAAGTTTTTGTGTGACGTTATATCTGACTTAGAATTTTCAACGGCATCAGTTCTTTTGCAATTTGTTTAAGCACTGGGTAATTAAAACCCGGAATGAATGATTCGGCGCTTTTAATCCTGCGATTCTTTCTTTCTCGGCTTGTTGTCCTTTTTCCCCCGTTTCTATGAGCAGACAATGGTAGTCGCTTGTTAAATAGTTAAGACTTATTAATCAACTCTGCCGTTTAATTAGCGTCAGACGGCTTTCAAGAGTTTGTTCTCCAAGGCGTAGATGATAAAAGTTGCTTCAGTGAAACAGCTGAAGTTTAAAGGAAGTGTTCAAAATTAGATGTTTAATCAATAGATGATTGATTTCGTGAAGTATTTAACGTTTTTCTTAAAACATAAATTAGTATTTTTTTTACTTATGTCAATGAGTATAATAATAATATAAAAACATTGTGTTAATGCTGAGGATTCTTTTAACATTACCTAACTATACAATTTGTGAAACTTAGAATGAAGTCGCATTGCACTTCAAAAATAACATATTTTTTAGGATTTACCGAGCTGGACTATTTGCCCTATGTAAACATATTCGTCAATAACTTCCAGTGTAGAGCCTCCAACCTTCACAGAAGTGGATACTACATGGAAATTCACCATGATTTTCATCTTGTCCATGTTCATTTTAAGACCCACTTGTTGGGAAACTCTACAGAGGTCTTCGAGCATTGTGCCAAGATCTTCTACGGTCTCAGCCATGACTACGATATCACCAGCAAAACGAAGATGAGTCATGTACTCGCCGTTTACGTTGATGCCGAGCCCTCTCCACCCCAAAAGCTTAAATACATCCTCTAACGCAGCTGTGAACAGTTTCGGTGATATAACGTCGCCCTGTCCCACACCGCGCTGATGTCGTATTTGTTTCGAGTTTTGGTCCTGAAGACAGACTGACATGGTGGCGTTTTCGTACAATCACTGCAACATTTGGATGTACCGATAGTCTATTTGGCACCTCTGGACTGACCTAAGCATAACCCAGGTCTCGGCAGAATCAAAGGCTTTCTCATAGTGGCAGATTGGTGGTTCCTGGTCTTCTGTATAACCTACCGCAGCCTATAGATAACTAAGGTTTAGGTTTCTCATATCATATTTAATAGCTGAGATTCTGGAGACACTGTCGAAGTCCGCGTGCGACTACCATCAAGGTGTTATTCCAAGAAATCTACTTTAACATTATCTAACAATAGATCAAAATCTACTTGATCACTCTCTCTCTCTCTCTCTCTCTCTTTCTCTCTCTCTTCGGGATTTCAGTTTTCAAACAGTTTTTTATTATGTTCTATTAGTAAAACTTATTGTAAAACTAAATGGACTAACCGTAAGTAACGTAATGGCAATGGTAATTTTTCTATTATCATTACACGACAAGGTATACTTACTTGTTTAAATGTCACATTGTGATACTGGATCTATAAGCAATGAAATTTAATACTAAGTTGGTACTAAGCGTCTCATATTATCAAGCTCGTCTCACTAGTACTATTATCTTTTCTGTGATCTCACTATAAATCGAGAAACTTGTTTGAAACGTTCTGAAAATGATAATACGAGTATTATATGTACGAGTATATGATAATAGGCACTGTTATACTATTACATCATTTTATAATTAATGTATCATTCTTTCGTTCCATGGGTGGTCACCGATTTAGTTAAATTTCACCGCTTAGCTATTGTTGGTACCTACTCCAATAATTGCGTCGATCACGCAACTCTGAATTACTTAATACCTCCTCAATGTTTCCAGTTTCAGATTAATCAAAGCTCTTATTATCAGTCGTATAGTAGGTACAGCTAAAAATATTTTTATGTAGGTATATGCGGGTGCATAAATCTACATAGGGGGTGCTTATCAATTGTAAACTTGATCCAGTAAAAGTCGATTTATAATCTGTTTATTGTAATTGCGTTGGCTTTTTATAAACATAAGGGGGTTAAAGGCTTGTAAATTTTAAATTACAATTCTTAATCATGCATTAACAATTTTTTAAAATGTAAACAAAAATATGATAAATAATATTTACTCTTCAATGATGGCTTAGTATATATCAATTCCATAATCATAGGACTTCTAAACAGCCGAAACATAACAAAACATAGTTGTGATGCTAGTTAATCCAGAGTAAAGAAATTGTTGAAAATTTTAATGTAGAACATTAAATTCAATTACAATTTAGTCAGCTTGTAGTGTGTTATTTTGCTACGAGCAGACGCTAACTTCAACTTGTAAATTAAACTCCAAAAGTCAGAAAATTTAACTTTAGAGAGCCACTTCGCAAGTTTCGCGTTACATAGATGGAAATACACGACATTTTAGCTTACTTGGCTCTTGGAAATAATCACGCTTCTTCATATTTGAGTACCTTAAATTCAAACATTGTCAGTTCGTTCCTCCCAGGGATCAACAGTTCATCAGCATTATTGTCAATAAACACTAAAGTATAATAACTACGGTTTTTTTTATCTCCTAATACAATATTCCACCTATCCAGAACTCACTCTTCATGTACTTCTGATATATTGTAAGCACAATATCTTAGGAACCTCTACAAAAACCATAATTTGCGTCTGTATATAAGATGGCCATTAAAATTGAAATTTATTCTTCAACATTAGTTTGCCTTTTCTTTTTGGTCCTTCGAGAAGAATGGAACCAGTAGATAAACTTTATATATCAATTTCTATTAATTTCTGACAGATCTTGCAACCTAACCATCGCGTTTGTTATATTTTTCTAATTCATTTCATTTCCATCAATTTTCTTATACCATTACAAGTGCACACAAATGTAATGGAATATTCTAGTTATCACACCGATCTCATTGATACGAATAATGGGGTACGTATTAAAATACCGAAATTTCATAATACTTACCGAAAGTTTTAAATGCCGATGGCTCTTATATCGAAACATAAAACACCACGTCCAAATGCCCGAATGGACGAAATCCCGAATGGACGAAATACCTATAGTATTAATAATATGATTTCAGTGGTATAGGTTCCCATATCTTATAACAGTATGACGCTCCGATTGCTTCGCTCGCTCCGCTACGCATAGTCAATATAGTCATGTTCTGAACCTAATCTAACCTACAGTAGACAAATTTCGTCACCTATTTTCTTTTGTGATGGCAGGGGGCTGCGCCCCCCCGTCCCCCCGCTCTTTAGTCGATTTTCGCCTTTGGAATGTAATTTCGGAATTTTAAACTTCGGGATATGGATCTTCGGGATTTTAACCTTTCAGGCAAATGAACTTTCGGGATTTAAAACTTTCGGCTAAACAATCATTTGGCGTTTAATTTTTCGGGATTTCATCCATAGGTATCATAAAATTCGATCTTTTAAATTTCGGTATTGTAATACGTACCCGAATAATAGGATCTTGGCGATAACAAGTATTAACGGAAATATACAATATTTCGATTGTTCTAATCTTAGTAATAATTGTCTGGGAACGCTAAAATTAATCTAGCTTAAGATAATAATCATCACCGTATGTTTCTTATTAAGAGCCTCACTAAATACTTAAAGAAACAGTTACATACTATTATCCGCAGCATACATTTATAAATCGATAATTTTATAAAGCACAGCCACCTTGCTCGTTAAGCACATTAAGATATGAGTAGCACCGGTGCACGCAATCTCACGAATTGATAATTGCGGAAGTGTTTGGTGGAGATTTACGAGTCGCTGCCTATCGTCCCCGTGTCCCACACAAGTGAATTAGGGTTGTCTAGGAGGATATTTTTGTGATTATTATAGTTTTTGCATTTATTTTTGGCACAACCGCAAGTGCAGTCATTTGTATTATTTTCACAGGAGACATGGTCAGAGATCATTAATTTTAAAAAATCATATGTTTTAAACCGCAGATTTCAGAGTTTTTCCCAAAGTGAAAGTTGTTCAGGATGATGGTTTGAATAGTCTCTGAAAATTTGTTGTTACACCGTATTGCATATGAATAGTTTGTTTTATACAAATACTCAAACGGTTACTTACCTACTCTTAGCCCTAATATAAGTTAAAGTTCATTATATCATTTCCATTTGTTCTCTGTGTGTATCTCAAGGTATATCAGTAAATCTTCCCCTATCAATGTCGCGATACATTGAAAGATAGTTGCCCGGCCGTTTTTCACTGATATGCTGTAGTATTATTTTTCATTACCGTCCGTGTGTTATCCTAATAAAAATACATACAACATCACAGTATTATATTGAAGTTGGTGCCAAATTTTAAGTAACTATATTAATTATTGTTCTTTTATTTTTTAAGACTTTCCAGGTGATCATTGCTTGGCACCGACTTCAATATAAAACTGTGATGTTGTATGTATTTTTATATGATTTATGACTTGTTGGTGTTTTTAAAGTCGGTTTCTTTCGTGTAAAAATTTATTTTCAATCTTTTTAGTTCATAATACATGCGTTTTAGAATTTGAGCCAAGGCAAACACCAGAATAACTTAAAATAAAACGTCTTTTGCTCTAAACAGTATAGTGAAAGAATTTTTCCCGTACTCCTAACCTATCAGAAACCTTCCATCATCAGCTCAGTAACATGATATTATGATGACTACCAGATGCAACATCTGAATATCTTCAGAAAACATGAAACACGTTGGACGTGCCTATAAAATTCAAGGACCGCCTCGGGAGTATACTCTTTCGATTACAAAAACAATTTTGAAAATCGGTTCACAAAAATGGCGGAGTAATCGGTGAACATAATAAAAAAATAAATACAGCCGAACATAGAACCTCCTCCTTTTTCGAAGTCGGTTAAAAACCCCTAAAATTGTATTTTCACCAAAACGGAAAAAGAAGAAAGAACCGCCGAAATGAAGCATTGGTATGCACGCATTAAACTGAGCGACACATTTCGTTAGAGGTGGGTAATATTTTATCAAATCAAAATTATATATCGATAATACTCGTATAATCGATAATTATCGAAGTGATCTCAATGCGACACTCGGCGTTTGTGCGATTCACACGATGTTAGAAATATCGATATTAATTAAATTATTTGTCTTCAAACATATAAATATCTAAAAGTGCTGCTCTCATCTAGTGCAGCATTTTTTGGATATTTTAGAAAATTAATATAAAATTAAGTGAGTTATTTTTTTTATTCATATTTAAATCATTCTAATACCATGTCGTGAAGCGTCCCCTAAAATTTTCAGGGTAATAAAAAAATAACCGTGTAATAGGTATGGACTATGTGTATTGTTCTAACGAAATAAAGTGTTACTTCAATAAACCTTTAAATCTGATACATTTTGATTCAACCGCCTCCGTGGTCTAGTGGCTTAGACCACCTGGTGGAGGTCCGGGGTTCGATTCCCTATCGGGGCAGAAGTTTTTCTACTCAATTTGGTTGGTGCAGGGCGGCTGAACCCGCCCGGCTAGCCTTTACCGTCTTACCTAAAGTCGCCGTAATAACAATGTTATTAGCATTGTTGTGTTCCGACTATTAAAAGTAAGATAGCCAGTTCCTCAGCTGTGAGGAATCCAGATGAAGCTCGCTTCCACCTTCAGCCTTATTCTTACTTACCATCAGGTAAGATGAAGGCCAAGAGTTTCCCTGTCGTATGTAAAATAAATCTGATTAATTTTGATTTAAAATTAGACTGACGTACAGTAAGTTTTTACTAAATAACAAATTATGTAAAACTATTTGTTCACTGCTGTTGGTATTGGGGCAAGCAATGTGTAGGTAGACGCAGAGCAATGTCCTTTACCCTTTACTTAATAAAGTTTGTAAAATAAGTACAGCTAGGATAAATAATAACTAAAAAGTATGAAATACAAAACATCATCAAAAACAATATGTGTAAATTGTGTAAGTTAGCCTCTAACTTTACTATTTATTTATTTATTTATTTATTTATTTGGAAAAACAAACAGCTTATCTAGTTCATATAATTAAACTTACATAATTCGTACATAAGCCAAAACAGTTTTCACTTTTAATTTGTAGACATAGTTAACTAAGTGTGAAGATAAGACCAAAGTATCTAATAGAAAATAATTCTAAATGTTTTACAGCAAAAAAAAAAAAATAATGATAATAAGATATACCTACCTACTTGTAAAGCTATGTTTAGGTTAAGGTTAGTCTTTTACATTTTTCACGGCGGAAATAAATCCGTTGACTTTCTTATGAAATATATCAATATGAGAATAACGCTCATTGTGTACATTAGTAGCTCTAATTAAGAAACGGTTTGCACAATAATTTTTATTACAATTCGGTACTGAGAATACGGCACTTCTGGAGCGAGCAGACAGTCTGGGGCACCTGAATGATATATTACCAAGAAGATAAGGTGAGTCGAGGTCATTGTTTATGATTTTAAATAAAAAGACTTGGTCCCTATGTTCACGCCTTGTCATTAAGGATGTCAGCTGTGGCAAAGTGCTTTTAAACCTATATTTTAACCTTCTAATAAATTTTTGTTGAATATTTTGTATTTGATTTTTGTATTTAGCGTAGTGAGGGTTCCAAACAGTAGATGCATACTCTAGCTGACTTCTAACTAGAGAGTTATATAGTAGCAGATACGTACCCATATGTTTGAAATCCTTACTCTGTCGAAAAATAAATCCTAGCATTTTATAGGCTTTACCAGTAATTTTGTTAATATGAGATTCAAATGTAAGCTCACTATCCATGTGCACACCCAGATCTCTCACCTCGGTCACTCTTTTAAGACTGAGATCATTAAATTTATAATCGAAACATAGGGGTGTTTTTTTCCGAGTGAAAGTTATGGTATGACACTTGTCTATATTTAATTTCAAGTTGTTGTTTATACAATATTTGTAAAAATTGTTTAAATCGTTTTGGAATAGTTGGCAGTCTTTTACAGATTTTATGATAGCAAATATTTTTGTATCATCGGCGTATAAAAGAGCATGTGATGTATTGAAACAGCCTAATATATCGTTAATAAAGATGTTGAATAGCAAAGGACCGAGGTGAGAGCCCTGGGGCACGCCCGAGGTGATAGGAATAAAACTAGACGTGAAGCCCTTTACCGCAACTGCCTGCGTTCTATCCCGTAAGTAAGAAGTTAGCCACCTGAGTAGATCGCCGTGTATACCGACGTTCTCCAACTTATTTATTAGCAGATTGTGCGAGATTTTGTCAAATGCTTTGGAGAAGTCGGTATACACCGCATCCACCTGATGGCCGCCCTCCATAGTCACCAAGACAGTATCTAAGAATTCACATAGGTTGGTCTCTGTGGACCGACCACTTACAAAACCATGCTGACTAGAAGAAAGTAGTGGTCTAATGACCGGAAATAGATTGTCATACATAATTTTTTCGAAAAGCTTCGGAATAACCGATAACTTTGATATACCTCGATAGTTACGTATGTTATGCTTGTCACCACTTTTCGGAATAGGTGCTATGATTGACTTTTTCCATGTAATCGGCATCACGCCCTGCTTAATAGATAAATTAAATAAAATTGAGAGAGGAAGTGATAGTTGTTTCCTACATTGTTTAAGGAATAGGGGATGTATACCATCCGGGCCGGTTCCCTTTTTAATGTCTAACTGTTCCAGATACCTTTCTATTGTTTGTTGATCTATGTGAACCGTATTAATGATGCCTGATAAGCCACTGGATGAGTCAGTACGTAAAATATTATTAGGTTCAGGTTCAAAAACACTTAAGAAGAATTCGTTAAAAAGATCAGCAATTTTTTGCCCATGAGTAGCTTGAGAGTCACCTAAGTAAAAAGAATCAGGTATATCGCTGTTATTTCTTTTCGATTTTATGTATGACCAGAAGTATTTTGAGCTAACACGGATATTATTTTCAGAACGAGAAACCCACCCAGTACCCACCCAGTATTTAACCGACTTGCAAAAAGGAGGAGGTTCTCGATTCGACGCGTATTATTATTTTTTGTGTATGTTATCTGATAGCTTCGTCATTTATTAACCAATTTTATTTTTTTTTATTCGAAAGAGTATACTCCTGAGGCAGTCCCTTGTCGCCGAGTCAGGATCTGGTAATGGGATCGTAGGAAACCTTTAAATTTCGTAGGCACGTCCAACATCTTTCATGTTTTTTTTTCTGAAACTATTCAGGTATTTGCGTTTCGTAGTCATCGGCTCAAGTATTTTTATACCACTACGCTACGCTAATGATGAATCCTTAACTTTTAGGAGTTAGTGGTTAGTTTTTAGGGTTCCGTAGTAAATAAGGAACCCTTATAGTTTCGCCATGTCTGTCTGTCTGTCCTCTGTCTGTCTGTTTTACTTAGAGACTATTAGTACTAGAAAGCTGTAATTTGGTATGGGCATGTATATTAATCATGGCAAAAAAGTGGTAAAAAAAATTTTTTTTTAGGGTAGCTCCCATACAAGTATAGTGGGAGTAAATTTTTTTTCTCGACTAACCCATCGTGTGGGGTATTATTGAATAGGTCTTTAAAAATAATGTAAGGTTCAGAACACTATTTTTCGATTTAGGGATCCGTTTCTGAGATATTTGGTTGCAAATTTTTGTTAGAGGTAAGTGTATCCCCCTCTATCTGCTAAACGGTTATACGAGTATATGGACACGAAAAAAAATACAACGTTACGGTAGTATATACACGGTTATTTTTTTATCACCCTGTAAAATTTTAGGGACGCTTCAGGACACATCCATTATTATATTAAAAAAAAAAAAAAAGAAAATAAAAAAAATCTCGCTGCTTTCAACTAGTGCAGCATTTTTTGGATTTTTTAGAAAATTAATATAAAATTAAGTAGGTAAGTAAGTTATTTTTTTTATTCATATTTAAATCGTTCTAATACCATGTCGTGAAGCGTCCCCTAAATTTTCCAGGGGCAGAAGTCTCGACATATATAACGATCGTAAACTTTGCGATTTTTGTCGATAAGTTGTAGTGTCTTTTCTAGCTAATTTATCAGGATATGATAAGAATTTAAAATTGGGAAAAGAAAACAAAATTATTTGTTATATTAGTGCAACAATATGCTTTATTCAGTTACATATAACGACACTTACTTATCCATAAATGCAATTCTCGATATGAAAATTAACGCAAACATATCGATTTTTGTCGCTAACTTATCGAAAAAACTGTCAAATTAACGATTTCATAGCGAGCCTTTTTGATATCTCGCAAAGCATTACAATGTTCGTCGCTAACTGGCATAGGCTGTACGAGTTGTACAACAAAAGCTCATGCCATTAACAACATTAACTTATAAAATTTAATATTTTTTATGATGGCGGAAGCATATTTAGCTTGGAATCTGTTTGCTCTTGAGCACCGAACATGGTATTAAGTACGACGACGGACAGTCGCTAGAAATCGGCGTAGTCGGTAAAATCCTCTCCATCTCCAATCATGTTACTGAATGAAGCATATTGTACTAATATATGGAATAATTTTGTTTTCATTACCCAATTTTAAATTCTTTCCATATTTTGATAGATTAGCTAGAAAAGACACTACAACTTATCGACAAAAGATAACGATCGTTATCTATGTCGAGACTTCCACCCCAGGGTGATAAAAAATAACTGTGTATAACGAAGTTTATAGGAAAACTATCAGAGTTGAGTACTAAGTAAAAGTTATAGACGACCAACTTATAAAATGTACTCGGAAAAGTAAAATTTCATTGAAAATTAGTTCTGAATATAAATTTACGAACCACGTGAAGTTAAGGAAATATAAAATCATTGCAGCTTTAATAATAATAATAATGCCTAATTTAATAGCAACGTGTTGTAAGGTGTGAGTGTAAACTCAAAGTTGGCATTTACAACTACGGAACCCTACACTACGCGTGGCCCGACATGCACTTGGCCGGTTTTTATATTAAACTAGCTGTGCCCGTGACTTCGTCTGCGTGGAATAGTAATTTTTGGCAGCATTTTGATTTTTGTAGGCAATTTTATTAAAGATCTTGATAAAAATATAGTCTAGTCTAGTAGTTGTAGCCTATGTTATACCTTATATAATTAGCTATCTATTAGTGAAAGTCCCCTTAAGGCGCTCTATCGAAAATGAATCAAACAATGGGAGGCGTGGTCTATACGTAAACGCGGGGCGCCCCCCGTGCTCAAGAAGCTAGTCTTTATATCTATGTCACCATAGTCGTGAATGCGTTGCGCTCGCATGCAATCAGATCGTTTAGAAATTACCGACGTAAGCGACAAAATACAAATTATTTTATTAAAAAATAACTATAATGATTAGAAAAAAATGCTTCTGTACGATTCTAGATACTGATGATGGCTACTTATTTAAGGAACTTTTTAATGAATACCTAACACCGTTTACTAGTAATCCTGAATATTGATATTTTTAAGAGGTAATTTCAAAAATAAAAAGTATCGAGGCAAAATCTTTAAATCGCGTTTCCGGTTCTGCTCGTGACTAGTTAAAGATATAAAGAAACACATATTTGACTTTCAGATCTGTAAGATCTCTCAGTTACCTATGACATTACATTAAAAATAACCAATATTTTCAATATAGCGCCTTAAAATCGGTCCAGCCGTTCCGGAAATTAGCGGAAGCAAACAGACAGACAACAATTTTTTAAATTGTGTTTTTGTTATTGGTACCCGATATACATTCATACCCATTTAGTAAAAACTTGTTATTTTGACATTACAAACCGACACTTCAATTTATTTATTCGTATAGATGTTGGTAAATATAATAGGCACGTATCGACCCTTATAAATTGTTTTGGTGAGCTAGTATTAAATTTACAAACAAAATTGAAATGAAAATATTTTTCAAACAATACAAAACAGACTTTGAAATACAACATCACATTTTTAGTCTGAAGTCAGTGCCAAGCAATGAACTCCTAGAAAGTCTTAAAAAATGTAAGAAAGAACTAACTGATAAAAATATGATGGGGATATTCTTATATTATTTTTTAGTGTTTTTGAAGTCTGTTTTATTTTGTGAAAAATATTTTTATTTGAAACGAGATTCATCGTATTAGGTATTGCCAAGTTGTTGTATTTCGTTATATTTATATAACGAAATACAACAATTTAAAAGGAGTTAAGAAATTATTATACTTATTTAAATTTTAATTTATATATTCAATTCAGTAGTAGCAATCAGTATCCTGTTGCGATGACTGTTTTTTCCAAATACTGGGTACTTATCATAAAGTTGTAGGCTAAAACAGACACATATTACATGTTTGCTTTTCATAAGTTTTTTTGTGTCGACGTTTATTTTTTTTTGATTTCACAGAGATCAAAACACAATCTGCCATTATACACATTATCAACATCAAATTCAAGTACTGATGATTCATTTATGATTACTAATGACAAAGAGAAGGACAGAGATGAAACTTATGTGCCAGCTACCGCTGACATTGCTGCAAATAGTTCGAATCAATCCAACAATTTGACAATATCTTTGGACGATATATCTAATTGTACTGAATATTTGACGCTTGCAGGTGTTTATTCAGATCTGAATACCAACGAAACACATTTAATAGATCAAGTTGCTAGTAATATCACCGTTGGAGACACCGAACATATTCTTGTTGATAACAGTGATAACTCGATAATAGAAAATTCAGATCCTTCAAATATGTTGGAAGTATCGAAGTACCAGGAGAATATGTATATACCGCCAAGTGAAAGCGAAGAATCATATTTGGCACAAAACTATACAGTAACAAGTCAATCATTGTCTCCTAGTCAGACAGCTGTTCTTTCAAATATGTTGAACCTAGATAGGTTCAACATATTTGAAAGAACCACCAAGACGATATATTTATTCCGCCAAATGAAAGCGAGGCATCATACATCACAAAAAATCACACCGTTACTCGCCAAACATTTTCTCCTAGTCAAACGACTGTTTCATCAAATATGTCGGAGCAATCACCGTATCACGATAATCCATATGTTCCACCACTTAAAAGTGTAGAACCGTATATAACCAAGAATCATACAGTGACTAGCCAGTCACTATCACCAATTCAGACCACTGTTAATTCGACACAAGATCCAATACCCACGACGTTAAGTTGTACAATCGCTGATCCTAATTCTCATATCGATCATAGCTCGACAAACTCGGAATTTGATGATAGTGATAGAGACGAAACATACAATCCTGCATCCACTGACTCTTACAGTGATTCAAGTAACACAAAAGAAACAGCAGATACCATAATATACACGAAGTGTGAAACACGACATAGTTACTTAGATAAATCCCAGGTGAGTTCTCCACTGCACTCAACTAAACACACATACATATCATAACACCTAATACCATAGGGTTAGGCAGAGGTTACAATTTCCACTTGCTATGATCCGCACATACTTTCCTTGGTTCCCCTACTTTTATTACCACTTTAATAAACACCTGTTTATTAAGGACTCTCTTAACCTGCGGACCTGAGAAGGCCGCATCGGCAGAATTATAATATGATTCGAATTATGAATGGAGTGCAATTCATCATAAACAATTATTCTATTTGACAGCTTTATATGAATATGAATATTCGTAAACGGTCCCAATTGACTCTTAAGCACTTTCTAGTTTGTGAACGATTATTCATACAAATTATTCATACGAATATTCAAAGTCAAAACTGTCAAATATAATAATAAATTGCTCATAATGGATTGCTCTCCATTCATAATACAAAAGATATTGTGATTCTGCTGATGCGGTCTTTTTAGGTCCACTGGCCTCTCTTTCAAACATCTTCTATTTGCTCGAAGGTGTCTTCGATATGCCCAGTTGTATTCGTCTTGGAAATCCTTTTAGTAATTCTCCTTTTACTCATTATTTTCTCGTGTCGAAATTATCTTAGCATTACCCTCTTATTCTTTCTCTTTTCATTGGTCCCTATTCCGCGATTAGTAACTCAGAGCCACTCTAGACATTCCTTTCAAGCTCACATTCCCACTGCATTAATTCTTCTTTTATTTGCCACACACACACCTAACATTCACTAGCATGTATAAAGTCCGCTCCCATTCACTCTTTCAACGTCAAACTCACACTTTCCATCTCTTGTAAATATAGACTCCAAACATACAATCTCTTTGACTAGTTCCAGGCATTCTGTAACAATCTACAAGTAACAGTTTACCATGTTTTTTTTATTTCAAATACTGTCTTTTCTACTTAAGTAAATGTTCTATTAAAAATTAAATTATAAATATTAATAAAAAATCATTTACAAAAATTATTAAAATAAAGATGGTCGTTTTCAAAATGTTATTATCCATAATTTATAATGACTTACTAGGTTTGACCTAATCGTAGTCATTGCTTTATTTATTCATGCAATGGAACTTATTACAATATGATTTTTATTTTGTTTTAGGATAGTAATAGTCATACTGAAGAAATTAATACCAAAGAACCCAGGAAAAAATATATAAGAATAAGGATGAAAGATTATTGCTTTTTCTGTGAAACTGACGTCTTAAATTTTGCAAGGCACATTATACGACATCACAGTATGGAATGTGAGGTACAAAAAATCCTTTCATACCCCAAAAAAAGTTGTACTCGAAAAAATCTTTTAACAAACCTTCGTAAAAGAGGGAACTATATAAAAAACGTGGTAAAATGCTATAAACCTATGAAGAAAAGCAGTGTTTACCCGAATATTGATTACTTGCCATGTGAAAAATGTTTAGGCTTTTATTCTAGGAAACAATTGTGGAAACACAAAAAGAAATGTCAACCATTGTCTGAAACTGCGAACTCCCAAGTTGAGGCCCAAAACTTTATGTTGCGTAATCTAAAAGTAGATAAAAAACTTAAAGAGGATGTATTTCCCAAAATGAGACCAGACAGGATATCTCTAGAAGCTAAAAAAGATTCACCGATCTGTGCATTCGGTGCTCAATATCTGCAAATCCACCGCGAAAAACATTTTATTAACGTAACATCACGGAAAATGAGAGAACTATCTAAATTATTAATAGAATTAAAAAAACTTAAACCGACTATTAAGAATTTAATGGATTCCTTACGACCTCAAAACTATGATTTGATAGTAACTGCGACGAAAAAAGTGTCGAGTTACGATGACAAAACAGATCGCTATGGTGCTCCTACGTATGCCATGAATATTAGTACAAGTCTAAAACAGTGCAGCAATATTGCAATTATGATGATTTTAAAAAGTGACAGCAATGTAAACACTGCTATACAAGAAGCTGATCTTAAGACACTCATTCACCTCATAGAGACAAATTGGAAATTTGATGTGTCCAGTCAAGCGAATAGTGACTTAAATATAAAAAAATGGAATAAAGTCACTATTGTTCCTCTCGCAAGTGACTTAAAACTCCTTAAAAATTATCTTTGTGATAAAGCTAAAATTGCAGCTTCCAAGTTAACTGAGTCTTTAAACAGTGATATTGAAGCTTATACCTCTTTAGTAGAGACAATTTACTGTCGCGTCCTTTTGCTAAATAGGCGACGACCTGGAGAACTGCAACGGCTATTGCTTAGCACATACCTAGAGAGCCATAATGACAAGAACGTCTATGAGGAATTTGAGCGAGCCATTTCGAGCGCCGAAAAATTATTGATAAAAAGTTTCAAGCGAATAGTGATTAGAGGTAAGAGAGGTCGAGGTGTACCGGTCCTGTTGACTGATGAAGTCCAAAGTGACATTGATTTGCTTATATCTGTGAGGCGCAAATATATAAGTGACAAAAACCCTTTTTTATTTGCTAAGCCCGGTTCTGAAAATACATTGTGTGGTTATAAAGTATTGGAGAAGTATGCCAATAGAAGTGGAGCTAAAAATCCTAAAGCCATAACTACGACAAAGCTTCGAAAACATTTAGCCACATTAACACAAATGTTTAGCCTAAAAGAAGTAGAAATTGAACAACTAGCTAATTTTATGGGTCATACTCAGGCCGTACATAGGCAAAACTATAGATTGCCTGATGATGTATATCAAACAGCTAAGCTTTCTAAATTGTTGCTGCTAATGGAGAGTGGAGACGCCGATTGTCATAAAGGTAAATCTTTGGATGACATCGATTTAAATTTAGAGCAAGATTTATTGCAGGACGTAAGAGAAGATAACGATGATATAATGGAATATGAAGCTATAATGCCTACTGAAGAGCCAAATGAACAAAACATAACCGAAAAAGTACATGTCGATACACCAAATATAACTCAACTTAGTGATATTACGAATGCTCCAGATACCATAACAAAGAAAAAACGAAAACTTATTCCTTGGACACCACAACAGAAAAATATAGTAACGAAGTTTTTTAGCAAACATATAAAAAATAAACAACCTCCAAAACGCCATGAATGTGACGAGCTTCGCAATCTGCATCCTGAAATATTGCATAACAAAGATTGGTTAAAAATTAAAGTTTTTATACAAAATACATACACAAAAGGAATCAAATGAAAACATTATATTAAAGAATCAGAAAGTTATTTAACTATGGGACCAATCTTGAAATCGCGAAAAAAATCAGCTGTTCCATACAAATGTTCAATATCTACTGAACCTGGAATAAGAATGTATGGAACATCAGCCCCCTAACCATGATCGCCCAAAACAATATTGAAACCTCACTGAGAGCGGGAGGGTGCTATATGCACCAAGAGCGGTGTCTCTGTTTCAATATTGTTTTAACCTTGCTATAAGCGGTCATGGTACGGCCCCTGTTTTTTTCGTGATTTGAAGATTGTTTCTATAGTAAAAGTTCTTCAGTTTACTTGTCTGAATAAGCACACTAAAGTAGCCCTGTATCAATAAAACGCCTTTCGTTAGTTTCGCTAAAACTTAAAAACGACTGGACCAATTTAAATATTTATTTTTTCATTAATTCGATTTAATACAGTCGTGGATTAAAAAGAACAATATTGGGTGAAATTCGAAAGAATAGCTAACAAATAATATAACGTAATAAAAATAAGTTTCAAATTAATTTGAAAATCTGTGTAAATATAATTTCTGATGATAATTTAAAAAACGGAAACGGAATTCTTTTCTTAACTAACATCATTTCAGCCAAGAGTTGCCCACTGTTACCCACCACCCGGACATAGGCCCTCCCAGGGATCGGTTCTGCGCTTCTCGCAACCTTCACTAGATGATCGGTCCACCTTGTGGGGGGCCCACAAGGTGGACCTATGATCTGGCGACGGTGCAAGAAACTGAGACCAATCGAATTTGAGATCTTTGGTGGAGGCCTATGTTCAATAGTGGGCGTCTCATGGCTAAAATGATTGTTATCTTATAAGTTATCAAATTAATGACCAAATCAGCAAATCAGCAACACTGTAGATCTTTGTTATAATAAGTGAAAGAACAGAGTTTTTCATTTAGTTACCTCAGTAATCCATTTATTTAGGCATTTAATATAACTAACTTCATCTACTCCTATATTAATTTAATTTTCATTACTTTTTACAACTTTCATTACTTTTCTCACGTCCAGCGGCTTCCCTCGACCTTCACCAGATCGTTAGTTTTCCTTGTGGTGAGTCCGCCGGTACGTAGCAATCTTCCGGTACGAGGCCGCTACTCGAGGATTTTTCCGCCCCAACGATCTTCAGTTCTGGCTATGTGTCCTACCCACTTAAGGTTCGCAATTCATTGACTGTTAGTCCTTCTTAAGATCTCGTCATTGCTTATTTGATCTCGTAGAAAAACCCCGAGCATATCCCTCTTCGTTGCCCTTTGCGTGACCTTGAGCCTTCTTATGAGACCCATTTATAAGTGGCTATGTCTCAGTTCCATTACGCTCCTGAAAAGGGCGACATGGCCTAGTTGAAGAAGAATAGACCATGTACTTCTTCAACTAGGCCCTGTTGCCCTTTTTGAAGAAAAGTGCCACCACGCCTCTGTGTCATGCTTTAGGCGTTTTGCCGCCCTGCTCTGCAGCGCCTCTGGACTGTAACTCTTTCATCACCCGGTGCCCTGTGGACCTAAAAAGGCCGCATCGCAGAATCATAATACGAAACATATTATGATTCATATTATGAATGGGGTGCAATTCATCATTAAGCAATTATTCCATTTGACAGCTTTGTACGAATATTAGTGAAATGGTCCACAAATTAGGCATTGCTAGTGTCAATTGGGACCATTTTACAAATATTCATACAAAGCTGTTAAATGGAATTTGCTTGTAAAGAATTGCAATCAATTCATAATATGAATCATAATATGATTCCTATTATGATTCTGCGATGCGGCCATTGTAGTTCCGCTGGTTGTTCTTGACTAAATTATGTTAAATAACAAACCTTTGGTTTATTTTTTGAAAATTTACTTATTATTTTTTTGTTGGTAAATTGTTGCTTTAGGCTCAAAAAATTACCTTAATTTTTTTTTTTTATCGGGATGAAAATGGATGTTCGACGACTGCGACCGACGAATTGAATTTGACCAATCAAATAACAATTAGTTATTTACTGCGTACGTAAATGACGCACGTTTACCATTTGATTGGACAATTTCAATAGGTCGAGCACAGTCGCCGACGCGCGTTCATACAGATAATAAGTCTAAAGTGACATTGGATTCTAAAATTTTGAATTTCTCCCGAAAATGGAAGTAATTGATGTTGACACGTTTTTAAACAAAAGTTTGTTTTATCATATTTTGTCAAACAGAGTCGGGTGGCCTTGGGATGAAACTCACTTCAATTTAAGATTGCACTGCTTCAATTGTAAGAGGATTACTTTCAATTTCTACAATCGACCGTTGCATATTGTTGCTGATATGAATGAATCTGAACATTTGATTTTTTTTCTTGAACTTCCCGAGTTTTGGTGCTTCTATTGCGAATATTCTCTGTATGACCATTATCCTAAAGATGAATGCGATTATTGTTCTTAATTGTACACGTTCGTTCTAGGAATAAACTTGTGTAAGAAGCTTAAATTGATCTCATTTAATGACTTCTATCTACTTAACTGTGATTACTTGATTGTGATTATTTATTTTTCTTTTATTGTGTACTCAATCGCAGAATATTTGACGTTCGCATTTAATTTTCATACTTTTTATTGTTAAAAACATTGTACACAGCACAATTTCACATAGTTGTATGGTGTATTGCTAGTAGGGTTAACAGTAGTTCTGTAGGTATTGTTTGTTTCTACCTGTAGTTAAACTAATACTTGTATCTCTTGCAGGGTAATATGATATAGACTTAGGTATATACGGACGTAAAAATGTCGTAAAACTGTCACACTTGCTTTTATTTGACTTCCATTAATATTAGGATGTTATTCTGTTGGTATAGGACTCGTACCTGTAATAAAATATATGGATGTCAAACCAACTATTAGGGTGAAAGTTATAGGATATTGCAACGTCTGTATATGCATAAATACCTATAAATTGCATGAAACAATAGGTTAATAAATCTTGATTAAATTACTAACCTATTTTTTGTGTTCACTATTTGGCCTCATTCGCGATCTAGGATCTGACATGATATATTTTGATTTATTAATTTGTGATTGTATATTATTAATATTATCCGATGACAAATCATTAATATAAAAATAAAAACGGAACAGTTTTTTTTGGTCAGTTTACACATTAGAGTATGTACAGCTTTTTAATTTGATTGTACCTACCTACCTATTTACAAATTTCATTCAATGTCAATTCAATTTCATTCAATATTTGGCGATTACAATTATATAAATGTTTTATTTTGATTATTTTTTTTTTGTAAAAAGAACATGTTAGTTCATTTTTATTTGAATACTATTTACATTGCCTACCATTTATTTTACTATTATGATTTCGTTTTCTTACAGTACACGTATATATAGGACGTCGAAAAAATTAAAATAATACGTACTGCACTGTATCTGACATCCATATATTTATAACCTACCTACCTATTGTGTTCCTATTTCTAAGTACTTCTTATAAAGAAGTTAGATCTCACTCAAAGTAGATAATTGTCTTGAAATATTACCTATTGCTATAAATTATATTTGATCTGAATATTTGTTTCATTTATCTACATGATTCCTGCACAGAAAACTTCTTTGGTACCAGTTACACTACCGACTACACACGACCGACTATCGGTATCCGATTTATTGTGCGTTAACAATACTTACAGCGAACGTTCTATTTTTCATCGATAATCGGTTCGGCCGGGATTCACCTATTTTTTTTGTCCGACTTTTTGGCGATGTTGCTTTTTCCACCGTCAAAAATCGGTCACCGATAGTCGATCGTGTGCGTTCATACTTACGCGTATAATAATGACATACTTAGGTACCTGTTAACACAATATCAGGCAAATTGTTAAAACACCTAATTGGACAGATCGGCAACATCGCACTGTTTAAAGGAGTTGCAATAGCTAGGAATATATAAATAAAATTATAAAATATATCAGGAAGCCAGATATTTGATGATGTGGATTGGATTCCAAATTGATTTCACTACGCTTGATATTATACGAATAATTGTATATATAATAACTGCAAAAAATTTAGAAAAATAAGTTGTGAACAACTTTAGATATTAACTAAATGTAAATTATTCGCTGTAATAATTAGTGTAATGTAAATGGAACTGGTGGACGTCACAATAATGCAAAATGAAAGGACGTTAAAAAGGTAGGATGATGTATATATATATATATATAGATATATATATACATATATATATATATTTACCAGTTACCTTATTATCGAAAAATCATTCATCATCACATTCATAAAATTAAAAAAAATCAAATCGAATAGCTAAACCAACATGTTTTATTGCATAATTTTCTCTAATATAATTTTCAAACAAGTTACGTGGTCGGACACATATTGTGTACGCAATATTTTCTTGGGTCGTTCATCTTTGTCAAAAGTCTGATACTGTCGGGATATCAAAAATTTGGTACCGGACTGAGGATTAGGTGATAATCCTATTGATAAATACGAAACTTCTAGGTTCTAAGAAAGGAAACTAATGCTTTTCGCCGCTGTTAACATCCCTTTTTACAAATTTTAGGTATTTCCATTCATAGAGAGTAGCCTTTAAACTAAATTAGGTACTTATTCATTAGTACCTTATGTACTTACAAACATTTAACATATTAAGTATTGTATGACGCAGTCCGTGTAGTGACGGCTCCAAAATACTCGTACATGTGTCGCCGCTTCCTTTCATTTCGTAGATGACGTCAGGTCTAACTAAGGGAGTTTACTACAATACACTGGAAGCTCAAAACAAAACCCTTCAACAATCCGTTTGGCCAGTGTAATATAAATTCTCCTATTCCTCCGTGTCTGAGGCGAGATCCGTCCCAGCAGTTTGACGTATATAGGTTGAAGTGATGATGATGATTTGTTAAGTTGCGCTTTAATTTGCTATGTTTCGTTTTAAAGTTGCGTTTCATTTGACCTTCCATGGGGATCTCTTCAATTCAAAAATTTAGGACGCCACCCTTTAAGTCGATATTACAGCCGAATCTTCTCATGAAGTGTAACCCGATGATGTAATCGTCGACGATATTCGCAACGATGACGTCGTACCAGTGTTTCTTGTCTCCAATTCTTACTGCCACTTTTCACTCCCCCATATGCCCTAGACAAATGCCACACGCTAACTTTTCCGCAGTCGTTCCGCAGAAAAAATGTATGGAAATGATATTAGCTTACGACAACCTCACGCTATTTTTTCCGCAGCTAATGTCATCTCCATTTGTCTAGGGGGGCAGGACGGAAATGTGCTGGCCGGTAGCCGCTTGCAGCTGGTGTTGCTATTCAATTGAGAATGTGCATGCTCTTTGAAAATATTTCTTACGTCAAATCGCAAACTGTCAAATTGATATAGTCCAGTCATTTTAGGAGTTTCACCTTAAAATTGAAGATAATAAGCTAAAAACTCAGACACACCTATATTTTACCGTAATAAAAGTTGTGTCAAAAGTGTAATAAAATCTCATGATTGCGTCCCAAGTTATTGAAGGTCAAAGGTGACAAAAATCGGTTTTTCGCTATTATCTTGATTTCTATAGCTTCAATCAGGTTTATATCTATTAACATATAGTAGAGCGTTGCGCACACTCCGATCTCTGTCTCGATAGCTTTACCTTCAACAACTACTAAAGATAAAACGAGATATGTGATTTCTGACACAACTTTTAGAACGCCAAATTAAAAATGTATACGATTTATTATCGTATTCCAAAGCTGACCATTTTGCCTAAGTAACTGCACTAATAGTGTGATAATAATTTCCACAGACTCTCATAAGGAAATCTCATACAACGCGAGAACTCAACCACACGTTTGGTTTTTGAAAATCAATCCGCACCGTTATATTGAGGAATTTAATGCGATCGATCCATTTGAATAATAACAATATCCAATCAAATAACAAACGCCTAATGAACGAGATTAAAATCGAGTACGCGGCAGGACAGCAGTAATTTACGCGGGGAGTTATCGCGTATCGGTGGAGCGGGTTCGCGGCTGTGCGCGTCGACGCAGCGACATCTAGCCCTTGTACGCTCCAGGTTTAATTGTGAGCAGAAGCTTTGGACAAGGAATTACAGTTTAACTGGAAGAACTTGATTTTCAAACCAAACAACGACGTATTTTCTGTGCCGTGTGTCATGTCTCACAATTAGAATTTGAGCCAAAGTAAATACCAGAATAAATTAAAATAAAACATCTCTCGCTCTAAACTCAAACTCAAAAATCTTTATTCAATACCTTTACAACTTTACAGGCACTTATTGACGTCAAAAACAAAAACAAAAATCTAATCAAACAAGAATCTAATTAACTAATTGTTTAATCCTTGTATGTGCATACACCCCAACCATTATTAAGATGTATGCAAATACAAGAAAAATGAAAAAAAGTTGACTCTACACCTGTTTGGAAATTGGGATAGGTTTGAAAGAATAATTCCCGAACTCCTAATCTACAAGAAATCTTCCATCATCAGCTCAGTAACATGACATGATGACTACCAGACGATACCTGAATATCTTAAGAAAAAACATGAAACAAATTGGATGTGCCTTTGAAATTTAGGGGGTTTCCCTCGATTTGCCTGGGATTCCATCATCAGATTATGACATGGTGACAATTAGACCACCTCAGGAGTATACTCTTTCGATTACAAAAATAATTTTGAAAATCGGCCTACAAATGTCGGTGTTATGAGGTAACAAACATTTAAAAAAAAATACAACCGAACTGATAACCTCCTTCTTTTTGGAAGTCGGTTAAAAGATGATATTGAAATATATTGAAGATCCATGGCTCTTTTTTAACTTTTGAGTAAACTAATAATTACCGCATGACACTTCTAGGTCTAAATAGGCCTCGCTAGTCACCCGCTAACCGTATAGCTTGTTCAGTGTTCATTTATCGGTGCCCCGCGGTAGATTCCAATCAAGCCGAGTTAGTGCAGCGCGGTGTGCCCGCAGCCTTATATTTCACGCACCGTGTAGGTACGCTCATACCCGTGCACAAATCTTGTCGTATGTCGCCAACCTTTAGTACAGCAGCGTAAACTAAGATTATCTTTATAGAAGATCATAGTATCTTACACCATTCTAACATTATTTTGGTCTTTTATTTCCATGAGCTTTTAATCTTGGGTTAGCAAGGGGTTTGACGCGTATCGTAAATTAACACCAGGCATTGACATTATTCAAATAATCGTTGACTTTATGAAAACCTTTACTCAAAGTCATAATAGTGTCATTTACATAAGCGTATTGAACAGCCGATTTCAAGGTTGATCACATAGTAAAAGTTGTTTAGTTTGCTTGTCTGAAAATGCACACAAAATTTGGGTCGTGAGTCGTGACTAAAAAATAACCCTGAATATTGTGTTGATCTATACTACGAGTAATATTAAAAGAGAAAAGATTTGTATTTTCGAATTTTTGTATTTTTGTATGTTTGTATTGAATAGGCTCCGAAACTAGTGGACCAATTTGAAAAATTCTTTCACTAAAAGAATGCTACAATATCACTGAGTAAAATAGGCTATAGAATATTTTCCTACGGGAAAATATGGAATTCCCTCGGGAAAAACGAAGATAACGCGGGCGAAGCTGCGAGCGGAAAGCTAGTAGTGAAATAAAGAGGGTAGTTTTGTCTGTAATCACTTTTGCGTCATAACAGTATCATATACCTCGACGGAAAGTGTTCCATCGATCATATCTTTGTCTGAGACGGCTCCTATGATTATCAATAATCTCGTTCCAAACCGGCAAAGCTTAAAATTCTTAAAATATCTAAATCAGTTTATGAGAAAATTTTAACTATGCGCATCCAATACGCAGGAACTAGTAAGTATCTAATTAAAATGGTGCAATTTTTCCACAATTATGTATTAATTACTACCTACCTATTTTTTAAACCACCCTTTGTGATCATTCGCAAATCTCGCAATTGAATATATTCTAATCCACTTTTCAATTTACAAACTCAACATTTTATCACAAAAGGTTGTTAGCGTAATGATTTCAAGCATTTCTTGGTAATTTGAATATAACGAGTAAGCGGAACAGCAAAGCCTTAGATTTAGCAAACAATTAGCTTAATTAAGGTTTCCGAACATTATTTAGCTAATGAAAGAAAATCAGGTTAGTTAGACTAATAGGTACTTGCTGCTGGATATCAAAAAAAAAACCGGCCAAGTGCGAGTCGGACTCGCGCACCGAGGCCCGAGGGTTCCGTACAAACCTGTACGTATATATAAGTAAATTATGATGTAACTAAAATTGTACTGTTTTCGCAATTTTTCCTTTATCTATGCTATAAGACGTTGATGCTTCGTACCAAATTTCAAGATTCCGAGTTCACGGTAAGTACCCTGTAGGTTTTGATTCCCTTGCGAGTGTCGAAAATTTGCGGAAATTTGCGGCATAAACGGCTGTATCTTTTGATTGCGTTGGCTTAGAAGTTTGATTTTTTCACAGCTCCAAGGGACAATGAGTATTTGATATAAATTTCAGCGATACTACACCATTTGATACACGTTCCTGAGAAAAAGGGTTTTTAAAAACAGACAGACAGACGGACGGACAAATTTATTCCTTTTCCTTTCGAGGTACAGAACCTTAAAAATAAGAAGACAAAAAATGCACTGTGCCCCGATGTAGCGCTAAGCCGCAAAGAGACTCTTAAGCTCTAATTAAAAGAGCATTGCGATTACTGCTATATTAGTTACAATCAAGGAACACAGTAAGTACTGGAGTAGTCAATAATAGAATGCGTGTTTAATAATAAATTCGCTTAAAATTAATTTCTTTTCTTTTAATTTCTTTAATTAAATTTCTTAAGAAAATAAATAAATGTTACTCGACAGACGGGGCCGACGATCTGGTGAAGGTCGAGGGTAGCCGCTGGATACACGAAACGCAGGATCGATCGGTTTGGAGATTCTATGTCCAACAGTGGGCGTCTCTCGGCTGAAATGATGAAATAAAATTATGTGAAATAATTTTGAAATGTTGTTCATTCCAATACAGTGGATTTTATGCGATTAAATGCACAACAAATTCCCAATACAATATGCGATTTAATGCACAACAAATTCGTATGTTAAATACCAAAGACATTATAAGAGATAGACCGACAATACGCGCGGCCTCTAAGAAACCCCCTTCAACCACAACAGCGGTCAGGCGGCCGCTACTCATACTGTATTTGTACTGCATTCGACTGTCGAGCGCGCGTCAAGTTATAAAAATACTAAAACATGCCCAAATAACTTCGTTTTGTAGTGTAAAAAACGAACAGTAATAAAAACTAAATCACATTGTAACATTATTTATTACCCATGAGTCTTAATTATGCTTATTTATTTAGCTATTATCATATCAAAATTGGTTGAAGGGGACTTCATACATTTCGTTTGCATTGTTGGTCTACTCTTATAATGTCTTTGTTAAATACGATAGAATCCACTTTATGGTCTTCTACTTGCATACAATTAGCATGCAAGACAATTCAAGACATAGTAAGATTATTGCGGTAAATGCACACATCGTGTTAATAAAATAACGCAAAACCTAAAACACACCAACTGATTTTAATATAAAAGAATTATATATTATACATGTACTGTTACTTAATGACCGACAGTATGGGTTTCGTCCTAAACGGTCAACAGGTGACCTTCTAGCGTTCCTTTTGCACAAATGGGGTGAATCTATCGATAAGCGCGGCGAATCGGTGGCTATTAGTCTCGACATCGCCAAAGCTTTTGATAGAGTCTGGCACAAGGCTCTTCTTTCCAAGCTTCCGGCATACGGATTACCCGCGCAGTTCTGTACGTGGATTGCCAGCTTCCTCCACGAGCGTAGAATTCGCGTTGTCGTTGACGGCTGCGCTTCGCGGTTCGTGGCAGTGAACGCTGGTGTTCCACAAGGCTCCGTTCTATCCCCCACATTGTTTCTTCTGCATATCAATGATATGCTTTCATTGGGAGCTATACATTGCTATGCAGATGACAGTACAGTGCATGGGGGATATCACGGAAGCTCAGGGGCTGCTCGCGGTGATATTGGTAGGGAAAGGCAGAATCTTATCATTGAGCTCAACAGGACGCTGGACCTCGTCTCCGAATGGGGCTCCAACAATCTTGTTGAGTTCAATGCTAAGAAAACACAGGTGTGCGCGTTCTCGGCGAAAAGGTCACCTTTCCTCCCCCTTCCTTCTCTTCAGGGCACAACCCTTCACACACAGAGCAACATCACCTTGCTCGGAATAATCATTCGCTGCGATCTAAACCCCAGAGACTACATCGAATCCGTCATAACTACTGCCTCACGGAAACTCGGTGTCCTGAACAAGGTGCGTAGGTATTTTGCGCCGGACCAACTATGCTTGTTGTATAAAACTCAGGTTAGGTCTTGCGTGGAATATTGCTCGCACCTTTGGGACGGCTCCGCTCAGTACCTCCTCGATGCTCTGGACAGATTGCAGCGTCGCGCTATTCGCATAATTGGCGATGTAGAGGCAACTAACACCCTCGAGCCTCTACAACTTCGTCGTGACATCGCCTCTCTTAGCGCCTTTTACCGAATGTTCCATGGGGAATGCTCTGAGGAGCTCTTTAACCTTATCCCTCCCTCTCCATTCCTTAACAGAAACACGCGTAAGGGCCTTCGGAGTCATCCGTACACTGTGTCCTCCTTTTCACACCGTACCAAGAAATTCCAAGATTCCTTCTTCTGTCGTTCATCCCACACTTGGAATTCTCTACCTGCGCACGTGTTTCCTCCATCCTACAACATGGGTTCCTTCAAAAGAGGCGTGAAAAAGCATCTTTTGGGCCGGCAAGGGGCGGGCAGGTAGGAGAGTGGATGTCGTCCCTACTCTTATCTGTCAACTCATTTGGGCCTCTTTCACCGCTTAACATCAGGCGGGAGGAGGTCATCTGCCGGGCCATCCATAAAAAAAAAAAAAATGTATACATAAATATTATATACATATTATATTATATATATAATTCTACGTATTTTCTACGAATTTAAATAAAACCCTAGAATGTTATACCTTGTTGGATAGCTGACGAAACGTAGATGTTTTTAAGTACATCTGCCAAACGTCTGCCATAATATTTGTTTAAGATATTCCTTAAAAAAAAGTACTGTAAAATAATTTTTTACTGACTTTTTGAACTTTCAATCGTCCAGAACAACGTATTTAGTTAACTTACGCAGGATTTTGGTTACTAAATGGTTACTAAGTTCATAGAGCATCTTAATCTGCATGTAAAAAATAAATAATAATAAGGCGCACCAATTTCAAAATATCATATTTAATGGCAAAAAATCTTTATAAAAAAATTAAGAGTCGATTATCTCGAAAACGGTTAGGTTTGGGGTTGGGTGTTTCATAGTGAAATCAGTCAGAAAAGATGGGTACTGCCTACACGCCCTTAATGGATCTAGGTCGACTTAACCTGTAACTATGTATACACCGTGTTTCATAATAACCAATAAATAATCAATGCGTTATCTAAAAGTAATTATTAAAATGTGTTCACAAGTAATATCATTCAACCCAAAATTTTCATGTAAATCATAGACATGATGATGATACTATGATATACATGAAAATTTTAGGTTGAATGACATAACGTGTAATAGTACATTGTTACCCCAGGGGTGAAAGTAACTTATTTAGTCCCTCGAACTATTGGTGCCCTCGCTACGCTCGGGCGCCAAACACCGTCTCGGGACTAAATAAGTCTTTAACCCGAGGTAAACACTGTGCTTTTCAATACGAATACAAGGAAAGTAAAAATAAAACAATGAATTAGCTAAAGAAAAAACTTGTAAATTTTATTTTACATAAATCAACTTCTGCTTTAGCCCGCTTTGTCTTATAAAATCAGGCGTTAACTCCATACCTGAATCAAATGAACTCATTGTGTTAATTATTAACACAATGTTATACAAATATAATTAAGAGTTAATACAAATCTTTGCTACTTATTTTGCCGCTTTGCCGCTTATTTTGTTTTATTTTTCATTTTCATAATTTAAAAATTGGTAAATATATTGCCAAAATTGTTATTTTAAAGAAATAGTTACAAATAAATTATAATAAAGTCATTTAAAAAATATATTCTTAAATACCTAACATTATGTAATTTTAATTTTACACCGCGCTGTAATTGAGTGGCTGTAGGATATAGAAAGACGGAATATGATTCAATAAAAATGTGAAAAAAGAACTAGTTTCTTTTTCAAATTTGACAGCAGCTGTCAGTTGAAAGTGATTTTCCCTAGGGCTGAAAAGTATTACTTTCAACTCGCTACTCAGACAACTTCAGACCTACTTTCAGAGTATGAGTAATGAAAACACATTTCAATAATTAGTTTTAGATAACGCATTGATTATTTATTGGTTATTATGAAACACCGTGTATATATATAATTATAAATTATTAAAACAATTTTCTCGGATTATTTACGATGATATTTCCTTTTTTATTGCATATCTTGCAAATTTTAAACTCTATGGTTATGGTCGCGAGTCGCGACACGCAAGCTTGCGCTTATAGTGGCGTAGTAGGAGTAAAATATTGCCGCTTAGCCGTCGCATCGAAGAGATATAGACGATAGAGTTAAGTAAATTTAAAAAAGCGGCGTAGTTGAAAAAACCCGGATCCCCAAATCTGACCCAATATTTTTATTAGTGGATTTATTAGTGGGTCGTGTGAAAAGGACATCCGTCGTCGCATTGCAATGGCAAAAACGCGATAACGAAACTAACCAAGATATGGAGAGACCGCAACATTCGGCGCCGAACAAAAATCAATCTCGTTGGTTTTCTCTATATTCTACTATGGTGCTGAAACTTGGACACTAAAAGCTGCAGACTTGTCTCACATCGATGCCTTTGAAATGTGGTGCTGGCGACGGATGCTGCGCGTGAGCTGGACAGAGTTTCGGACCAACGACTCTATATTGGAGGAGTTAAAAATAAGAGAACGGCTATCAACACTGGTAATACGTAGTTCTTCGGCCACGTGGCGCGGAGAAACCCTGACAATTTAGAAAGGACCATCATGCTAGGGAAAATGGAAGGGAGCAGACCGCGTGGCCGCAGACCGGCTCGTTGGACTGACCTTGTTGCAAAGACGCTGAAGATGCCTACACACAAAGCACTGCATCTAGCGCAAGACCGTCGTTCATGGCGAGCAGTAATCCGAGACTTGACCTAGTGACAGGGGTCACGATCCTCAGCATTGAGGGACCGACTGAAGAGAGAGACGGCTTCTTATAAATTGGGATTTTGTACTTCATTAAGTGTCTATAAGGATTAATTTAGGTTAAAGATTTTTTAGTTTGAGTTTCAGGGCATACATATGACCTACATTCCGTAATAAACCAACTAGGGGCTCTATTTTTCAATCATTCGTCAGGCGTTGAATGCTCGTCGAGTATCGCCTGCAATCGATTTTCATCGATTTTTGTTTAGTTTTCGACGAAAATCAATAAAATTGTAATTTTCGTCGAAAACTAAACGAAAATCAGTGGTTAGTAATATTCTATTGATTTTTATTGCAAACGAATCGAAAATTAATAGAATTCGAACACAGGCAACGCTTGACGAGCGGTCGATGGCCGACGAATGATTCCAATAATAGAGCCCTGAATTCAAAAAGTACCTAAACGGTCATACATTTTTTTTCTCATAAACGAGTATATTAACTAACAGGAAAAATGTTTCTCTGAAACCAAAGTAATACTTATCTATTTCTTGTTACTTAATTTCATATATCGCCGCTCCATAGCTTCGGTAACCGTCCCAACCAATATCGATCAGACATTAATAGGCTTGTCAGTAGTGTGATGTAATTATTATAAATGTTCTCAGATCCAAGATAAAATGGTATTATTTCTCCTTGTACAACTTATTGCTTAGTAGAGATTCGCCTATCATAATTGCGGTGTAGACACCGCAAAGTACAACGACCCTTACCATTTAGAACATTAAGCTTATAACTGGATGAGTTTTGACGTACGAGGCAGTACCCGAACGGCCGATTTGGTTTATTTGCGTACATTTCGTAGGTGATAAAGTGCGCCTGTGCTTGTTTTATTTAGTCCCAATAACAGGGTGGATATTACCCATTTGAATGGTTTAAATCATAAGCTTACGAAAAATCAGGTTTAATATCGTAAATTGCACTTGTCTTTAAACATAGGCTTATCTCTCTATTATGACGTGCATAAACTTGTTCTGCGAACTCGTAAAATATTGTATCGCCTGTGAAAATTAATTGAAATTAGTGAGATACATCAATTGCTACTATAAAAATCATAAACAAAGTATTCATAATGCATGAAAAGTAGATATTATTAGATCATATACTATGTAGTACGGTGAAGGAAAACATCGTGAGGAAACCTGCATACATCTGCGAAGAAATTCAATGGTGTATGTGAAGTCGACCAATCCGCACTGGGCCAGCGTGGTTGACTAAGGCCTAATCACCCTAACATGGGTAGGCTCGAGCCCCTCGGTGGGGACGTATGTGGGCTGTGATGATGATACTATGTAGAGTTTCATTCTAATCCTTTTCTAGATTCTAAATTCGTTCGAGTCAATATTTTAGATCTCTTAACCTTTATAACCAAATAATTTACCGAATTGTTATTTTTTAGTTTGAACACTGTTATATAAACTCAGCCAAGAGCATCCTTTTTCCAACTCCGTACAAATGTGAGTATAATAGCTACCTACATTTTTTCTAATCGTGTTAAAAATATATTATAAGTCTATGGTTAAAAAGCACAGATTAAAAAGATAATTTAAAAATAGAACCTTCTATTCCCGATAGAACTAGCGTTATAGGACTTCGGAAAGAAATAAACCTCTTTCAAGATTTCGTGAAATACCTGCATGAAAAGAATGAAATTTTGTATATTACGAAATTAATGATTAAACGAACTGACCTAAAGTGAAGTTCTATTATAATTATGCGAGGGCTTCATCCGGAGAGATTAATACTTGTCTTGTCATGCTTTTATCATTTCAACTCTTTATCGCTTTGCGCTTCCAACTCAATGCCACTCAATTGGTATCGCCACCCATTATGTTACTTATAAAATTATATGGTTGCAAGGTTGCAACATGTAAAAAGTGTACGAGCATTTCTGTCAGTACGTCTTGCGATTTATACTCATATCTGATTTATTTGTAGTGACCAGCGGACTTGTTACGGATATATATTTGGTGAAAATATAATAAAAACATAAGGTTCCCTGCTCACCATAAATAATAATTATTTATATAACTCCCTTCAACTGTGATTTATTTATAACGTTTACACCAAAAACTCGTAGTCCGTGCCTTTGGATTTTTTTATCATAGTTTTACATATTTTTTTACACTAATGACTACTCGTTAGTTATGAGTTGCGCATCTATATTATCTATGTACATAATTTCAAATATTTATTTATAGTATGAAAACATGTTCATTCAGGTCATTATTACGTATTTCTCCAACGCGGTATCATAATTTTTCCAAGCTAACATCAAATGTTAACCATGTTTTGCGTTTCTTTTAATAAATGTAACCATTTTTAGCCGCGCTACTTTTCACAAAGGGAACCTAACCTAAAAATCAAGGTAATGTTTAAATGTAACGAATCACGTTAACATACGATGGCCCCGCTAGCGTCAAAAGCTAATGAAACGCGATGCTAAAAAATGTTGAAAATGCCGCAAATCTGTGCCTTATATATACTTACTTACTAATATTATAAAGCTGAAGAGTTTGTTTGTTTGTTTGCTTGAACGCGCTAATCTCAGGAACTACTGATTCAAATTGAAAAATTCTTTTCGTGTTGGATAGTCCATTTATCGAGGAAGGCTTTAGGCTATATAACATCACGCTACGACTAATAGGAGCTGAGCATCAATGACAAATGTTGTGAAAACGGGTAAAAAATATATGGCGAAACGTAGTTCGCTGGCACAGCTAGTATATCAATATAAGATATTCACACAGCTATATTACATTATTATAACTTTTTTGAACTTTAAAACTTACCATTATTTCAGTCGCCTTTTTGTTTTTGAGTTTTTTGTAACTCGATAGGCAGTGTGGTAGTTGTTACCTATTATCTTTAAAAAAAAAATCTTCCCATTGGCACGCAAATTACATTCAATTGCGGGATTTAGTTAGATACATTTTATTTTACATTTCATTATACAAAAAAAAAAACAAATAAATACAGGACAAATCAAAAACATAAAGTATAGTATACAAAGTATTGCTTATCTTCAAAAATCAAATCTCGAACACATGACTGTGATGCAAACACTGTTTAAATGCCTTTCTTGTACTTGTAGTAGACGTCGTTACTAAGACTAACTTATACTACAGTGCTGGAGAAAACTCTGTCCATGGTTTATGATAAAATAGAGTCGAACGCCATTCAGCATTCTTTAACGAAAGTTATAAAGCGTTCGACATTCTTAATTTAAATCTAATGATTGTAAACAGCTGTTAAGCTTATAAAGAAGAAAGATTCGGAACAGTTACATATGTTTTAATTGTAAATCATATAAATTTGACAAAAACAATCAATTTGATGGAGTGAAAATAGGAACATAAACTCTGCCACGCAAAAGTTTGACCGCATAATCATAGTGACGTTAAACTCACTGTTGAAACTTGGTGCCCAACAATTTTTTTCCAATTCATACACCACCACGACCAATTATGCTGCCAGCGCCAGCTCCCATCAACATCCGCGGATGGACAAAATAAATGTTTGATTTACGAACTATTTGAGGCCGTTACGCGTAAAAAGGTTCACTTAAAACGTCAAGCGCGTTCGTGAAAGCGCGATGAGCGATCGTTAGCCGGCGTTTAATTACTGTTATTTAAAAGTGCCCATGTCAATCATTCAGGCGCTATATTTTATATTCGCTCGTCGCGAATGAGCTGTAGTTGATTTTAATCGATTAAGATTAAAGGAGGTGTAATTTAGATGTAAATACGTTCAAGAAATTATCGGTGTAGACGTAACAATAAAAATCTACCTGCTTCAAGAAAAAAGGATTACCTACTTTTGTTCTAAGTTAATCGGGGCTGTTCATTAGGAGGATTCGGCTATCCTAGATATGCAACCCCAAAGATCTTCTTAATGTTCTCTATGTTCTGCGCTGACCGAATCCAGTTGGTTTGCCGCAATATCATCGACTCACCTTGTGAGTGCCCAGTTAGCACCACGCTGCATACCCACGACAGTCAGTTTAAGTCCTTTCCGCCCCAGTTGCCGCCAGACTCCCGATGTCTCTCGATCTCATTTGCACCATTGGCCAGCACCATCAATGGCTACTTTCATATTTACATAAATCAAGATTACATTAATATTTCGTTAATTGGAAATGTTCCAAATATTCCAATGTGTTTATTTTCTAACATTAAATAATTTCATAAGCACCAAACAAATGCCCTTGTTGGCAGAAAGGAAATAATTTGATGGTAAATTGCCATTCGATATTCATAACGCCTCAGTCGCACACACAAAGTTGCAGTAATACAACATTGCTGTTAGTAATATAGTAGGAGTCTATCTTAAAATAGGTGTCTATTTCAATTGATTTTTAGAAAAACATCTGTCTGTTTTTACGGATCTTTACTAATCAATACGACCCTGCAAACCCTTTTGGGAAACTGGAGATACTTTCTTCATCTCACGTCATTATCGCTATAGACATGCTTCTAATTGATCCCAGTTGAGTCTATAACATTTAGACTCAACTGGGATCAATAGAAGCATTTCAATAAACGTAATATTCATTTTCTAAATTTTAGATTATGAATATTACGTTTGTGATTTAAGAAACAATTGAGGAAAATAAACTAAACTGGATTCATGAAATTGTGATATTCGGGGATAATACTAATTTTTTTAGAGAATGATCTAGGGAGAATAAAGTAAATTATGTGGATCAAATTAAATTACTCACGACATTTGCAAAAATCTATGGACTGAAAAGAATTAAATTAAGGTCCATTCAAAGCTGGAGCACAAAAAATTTCCCAATTAATTACAAGTCGATCAAACGGCCCCACCTCCCGTTCTCTTTAAATAACATTGAGATATTGGACAAAGCTTTTAGATGATTTGGCGGGAATAGATATACCTTTTTCGAAATTACTATCGCGTTTGGTAGATGTCTTTATTTTGCTTTGGTACGCAATAAAGATGCTGCCTATAGCTTTTAACAAGTTCATAAGATCGGCTCAGTGCGAGTTGGACTCGCACAGCGAGGGTTCTGTACAAAATCTAAGTATATAAGTTCCTAACTACATATTTGCGATTTTGCTTCCTTTTCCCTCACATGTGCTGTAACACTTTGCTTCTTACCAAATTTCATGATTCTAGGAGGTCAACGAAATATACGACATAAACTGTCATATCTTGTGATATGACTGTCCGAAGAGGTCAGAGAAATATTCTAGTTTTTTTCTGTTTTGTTTTCAAACTTGACGTTCTCGTATGACATGTTAGGTGTTTGTGGAGATGTTTCTTTGTCTTTCAAGATAGATGTATGTTTTTTGTTAGTTTTGATATTCCTTTTGTATTTTATACTTTCGTGAATGAATATATGCCTAGTTAAAACCCCAATCTTCTTACTTTATTGGCTCATTTCACAATGACAGTTCTTACAAGATCGATTTTTTCAGAGTTGAAAAACTATAGAGCTGAGTATTTGATACAAATAGTTTGATTTATCTACGCGCTCCAAAATTAGACGGACAGACGAACAACGAAGTGATCCCATAATAGATTCATATTAACCTTATAATAACAATTTAATTAGACGCTGCAATGGTTCATCAGGGACCACACAACACATTACAGGAGCAGTGGCGGCGCTAGGCGTCGGCGACGTCGGCCACTGCGCCTAAGGGGGGCTTCGCAAAAAAATTTTACAAGTTTCGTCAAGTTTCAAAATTATTTCCTCAAAATCAATAGCTATATCTTTTACAAGTAATAAATAGGTACTTACTCGTAATCTTAACCAAGAAATAGGTACCTACCTAACAGAGATTAAACCTCTGGTACCTAAGGTAAGTACTGACATATAGGTAATCTATCTATCCATAGAAATCGAAAGAGAAAAGTGAATACTTACCTAGTTTTAAACCTGCGTTAGTGTTTTTTTTTTCGAGAACATAAAAATGTTATGCCTTTCGATCAATGCCTTCAAGTATGTTTTGTATGCGTCAAAATTCGTAACAATTAAGTATTTAAAGGGCCTCGCGAACTTGATGTCGCCGACGTCCACATGTGGTCTAGCGCCGCCACTGTACAGGAGCATGTGAATCTTAGAGCGTTTAGCCTAAATGCTCTAAGTGTAGAACAATAGTTCAGATAGAATATAAAGACACGACCAAACTGAAAACATCATACACCAACAACTAGCTCTGAAATACTCAACATCAGTAGCACCATACTATAAATATTCGTTATTTACCTAATAAAAACAATTTAATTAGACGCTGCAATTGGTCATCAAGGACCATACAACACATTACAAGAGCATATAGAACCTTAGAGCATTCAGGCTAAGTGCTACAAGTGTAGAACAATAGTTCAGATGGATTATAAAGACACAACCAAACTGCAAACATTAAAACCAACAACTAGCTCTGAAATATTCAACATCAGTAGCACCATACTATATATTCGTTATTTACCTTATAATAACAATTTAATTAGACGCTGCAATTGGTCATCAGGGACCATACAACACATTACAAGAGCATGTAGAACCTTTGAGTATTAAGGCTAAATGCTCTTAGTGTAGAACAATAGTTCAGACGGATTATTAAGACACGACCACACTGCAAACATCAAAGCCAACCACAAGCTCTGGAATATTCAACATCAGGTTCACTATACTATAAATATTCGTTATTTACCTAATAATCACAATTTAAATAGACGCTGCAATGGTTCATCAGGGACCATACAACACATTACAAGAGTATGTAGAACCTTAGAGCATTAAGGCTAAGTGCTCCAAGTGTAGAACAATAGTTCATATGGATTATAAAGACACAACCAAACTGCAAACATTAAAACCAACAACTAGCTCTGAAATATTCAACATCAGTAGCACCATACTATATATTCGTTATTTACCTTATAATAACAATTTAATTAGACGCTGCAATTGGTCATCAGAGACCATACAACACATTACAAGAGCATGTAGAACCTTTGAGTATTAAGGCTAAATGCTCTTAGTGTAGAACAATAGTTCAGACGGATTATTAAGACACGACCACACTGCAAACATCAAAACCAACTACAAGCTCTGGAATATTCAACATCAGGTTCACTATACTATAAATATTCGTTATTTACCTAATAATCACAATTTAAATAGACGCTGCAATGGTTCATCAGGGACCATACAACACATTACAGGAACATGTAGAACCTTAGAGCGTTTAGCCTAAATGCTCTAAGTATAGAACAGTAGTTCAGATGGATTACAAAGACTCGACCAAACTGAAAACATCATACACCAACAACTAGCTCTGAAATATTTAACATCAGATCAGTAGCACCATACTATAAATATGTAGGTACCCGAAGTACCGCAATAGATATTATATATACTATGATAGAGCTTTATTAACCGATAAAACTGTTTACTCTAATAGACTGGATATAACACTAATAGAAAAAGTTAATAAAACAGCAAATATAATTGGCATAGCCATCCCAAATATACGAAATACGAGTATAATAGAAACATTATACAGCGTACAATAAACGAAAAGCTCTCAAAATATTTGGGATTAAAGGATGAAACTATACGTATGTGGCATCTTCAATACGTAGTCATGGTACTAATAGCTCTTTCAACTACTGGTAGGCAGTTACAGCAATCCAGTGATACCCAAAATTTTCCAATGTTCACTTACATCAATTTACAAATAGCCGTAGTTTTTGTATGTCAATAATATCAGGGTACGTGCTAGCAGTGTCGTTAGTAAGCGAATATATAACAGTGTTCTGTTGTCGTTTTTACATACTTACTTCCGTAACGTAATTAAGGGAGCTTAATTAACTAATTTTCCAAAGGTCGACTCAATACTCAATTCGTCTGCGCGAATACCTCTATCTTAACCTATTTCTGCTGCCAAGCAGCGGTGCTTGCATTACTATCTTTCGGTTTGAAGGGCAAGACACTTTGAATTTACTGGGAACTGTAACTTGACACCCTATGTCACAAGTGGCTATAGACTGGGGTCCTTGTAGGGGCTGTAGATTTGCATATCTCACAAGAACCACACCACATGTATCACTTACCTACCATCACTAATCAATCGGCCAGTTTTTATGCCAACTTAGTTGTATAGAAAAATATTGTATCATTGCCAAAGATAGTTAAATATTGTTATGCGAAAAAACCATAGGAAATTAATGTTTTCGTCTATGTCTAGTTGAGATAATGTTGGGGTTTATCATACTCCAAATAACACCTTACAGTACGGAGTACCTTTTTTGTAAGGGGGGAAAATGCATTTACTCATTCCTCGTTGTCGAGCTAAACCACCAGGATCAGCTAAACCCCCCCCCCCCCCCCCTCCGTTGGGGTCCTCTAGTAAGACTATTAGCCCAGAGAATCTTCCGGGTTACCTAGGGTGCACCACAAGGAGCTTGTCTGACATCACACCCTACAGTACGAAGTACCTGAGCCAAACCTCAGCTACTTGTGGTGCCCTGACGATCAACATGCTACGACAGTGTGATGGAAGACAGCCAAGATCCTCCCTTCTCAGGATGGCATATACCAGTTTCAATTTTGTTACTGAGATGATCATTAACAAGTACGTATTATATATAGTTCTATTCCTCCAACTAATAAAAACAACCAAATTCTCTCAAATTCCCTCAGAACACTCAAGTAAACTTACCAGTATTCTCCAATATTAATCAACGGCGCCTAACCAACTTCGATTGGCCTGCCGCATAATTATTCACGAATCGATAGCCTCACGGTGGGGCACGTGGGAATTCATTCAGTCCCTTTCACGGTGGGGAAACGTCTGGAAACTTCTACGGCTGAGTAGCTCGGCTCGCCGCGGCTAACATAAGTGAGCTCCATAATGCGGAAACTTTGCTTTTGATGGACGTGTTGTAATGCGCTTCACAATTCTAAATGTGTGCGCAGACTGTGCGACACGCTGCGACAGCTCGTCGTGCGGTCGTGCGTTTTGTTTGGTCCCCGTGTTTCAGTTGCAATCGAAATAATTATAGAATTTAGTCTATCGAGACCAAAAATAAAAGTTTAGTGTTTCTCTTTTTTTGTAGTGAAGTATTTCCCTTTTTCCAATCCAGGGTGTGGAATCAAGTTATTTTTTTCGATAACTACTCGTATATTTGGCTAATATCTGGGATTTTTTTATACAATTAGTTGGCAAACAAGCTTGATGTTAGGTGGCTGCAGTCACTTTTGTTAGTTACCACAATGTCCCGTAAGATTCGCAACTGCAGTCTCAACGAGGACCACGAGACGCATTTTTGAAACCATAGAATTATAATTCGCATTTGAAATCGTAAGAGTCGGATAAGAATTTTTAAATTCACTATTTTGAAATATGAATATAAGATTCACGTCTAATGATTCACAGAATATATGAATTGTTTTCTTGTATAGATTGAATAAACGTTTATAAGATAATTTAAACGACGTCATTTAAAGAAGGTTGAATGGACGTTTTTACGAGTAAATTATCGGACGTTAGATAACGTTTTCGGTGTATAGGTCCGATAAACGTTATTGACAAAAAGAATATGAACTAGTTTTATGAAGTAAATGTTTATTCTTGCGACCAACGCTAGGTAGGTATACAATTTTAACGAAGAAAACCTTAATCTGCGCGCATCTGTAATAGGCCTCTTAATTGTAATTCATTTTTATTTATACATATTATAATTTGCATGCCTATTTTCTTATTTTTTTATAGTAAAGTTAAAAAATATGAAACAAAAAATATTTTTCCTAACAAAATTAACTCCTATTTCCGGAACTAGTTCCGGATTTCCAAGTACCTAAGGTAATCAGTCTTGAAAGCTAGTTCCAGAACTGGCGACCTTGCGAGACTGGATGCCCTAATGCCTAAAATATAAAAGATATTGTTAAATAATTTATCTGTATTAGGTACATAAAAAATTTAATAAATTACAAAGCAAAAAAACATATACCGTAATGATACATAATGCTCCAAAAAGCACAAACGCTTGAATGATTTACCCAAATTGACTCAGTTGCAGGTTGAACAAAAAACAAACAAGAAAATCTAAACACGAATATGAAAGGTATTCGCCGAACATGCAAATTGGGCTGCTTAAACACAAAAATATTGTAACACTAAATCTATTTACATCATTGAGTTTCTGCCGCGAGGCGCGCGCAATTTTTCTGTTAAAATTGAATAGCACCATACTATTGTCTCGTCTGATGCGTACATAAGACTTTTTAATAAGAGTTTCTTGGAGCCTACCGTGCTTGGGTCTCAAGGAAAATGTCAGCAATCTGTGGTAAAATCCTACTTTATCGTTATTGTGCCGCATTTATTCGAGGCTCCAGAGAAAAAGATATAAACCTGGAAATCGGTTGGAAGTAAATAAAGTCAGAGTTGGGATTCCAACTCGGAACGGGTGGATCGCTGAGATAACAATTATTGGGACTTTATAGCATGGTTACCGATAGTCCTATAAAACGGCGAGGCGAAATAAAAATTCGCTGTCTGCTGTGTTGCTCGATTGTTGTGACCCGCGTAAGCTCAACAGGATGAAAAAATTTACGGGTAGGTACATTGCTACTCATGTATAGTTAAACTTAAAAAAACTTCTTTATTAGTGATGATTATCCTGATATCTATTTGCATTAGCTCACAATGAAAATATGTGGAAAATCGCATAATATTATAAAATTAATAATTTTCAATGTAAGTAAATATTTATTTAAAAATGGTTAATTCTATCACTTATTTGGGTATAAAACGTAAAAACAAACCTAAATTTCTTTAATCACAGCTCCCCTTGTAATAAAATTATTCCCAAAGTGAGTATCTTCGGAAAGGGCCTTTCGATCTTTCAAGTCTAAATCCAATTTTCCTTCTTTCCGCCTCTAATGAAAACATGGACGATGAGCAAGCCGACTCGAAAATCGTATAAAGTTAGACCCGACATCAAAGATGCAATGTAACCTACAGAACATCTTTGAAAGAGTAATTGAATAAACTTAATTTTAATACGAAAAGATACTTTTAATGAAGATTGCCTTCAAGATTACAGCAAATAAGTAATTATTGTGTGACCCTTATTATAATCAATATCTAAAAATGTTTAGAATAAGTAATATACGGCAACAATACAAAACATGATTTGCAAAATGTTTCATTTTTTTCCTTTTTTAATACATGAAGACATACAATCACCTGTAAAAGACACATTCTGAAATCACTAAGATTTCTGTTGCTGTGACTCAGGTATAATAAATATAAATAGCACTGCCATCACGGTACCACGATTAACAAAATATACTTAATATTACCCGTGGTACCATTGATTAAAGGAACCATGGCAAATAAAATTTAACGTAGTATTTTATTATATTTATTTAATATTTATATAATATTTATTATATATTATACCACGGAAAATAAACGATTGTTATTATAGGTATTAAGTATATAACAACACACACAATAAAAGGTATATAACAACTTACAAAAAATTATTTTACAAAAAATAAAAACCGACTTCAAAAAAATTAAAAATAATATAAGAATAGGCACAGACAACGTCACACTTGTATATCGAAGTCGGTGAATAACGATGATCCCCTAGAAAATCTTTAAAATTTTATTTGTAACTTTTTTTTTGAAGTCAGTTAAAATTCCCTATCTCAAAAACTACTGAAGCGATTTTTATGAAACTTGCAGTATTCCCTAAGTTGAACAATACCTAGTACAACAAAAAAATAATTACTTAAATCGGATTTGCAGTTCCGGAGATATGCGAACACAAACATAAAAACATACATACACTTTTGAAATTTGCCACATTTGTTCAGACGCTGATATAGACTAACATATACGAAAACTGGGCAGTTCTGGAAATATTACATACACACGGGTCGAATTGATAACCTCCTTTTTTTGAATTTGTGGGATAGGGGCAAGCGAGCAGACGTATTACCTGGTGGTAAGTAATTACTGTCGCCCATGGACACCCGCAACTCCAGAGGAGTTACAAGTGCGTTGCTGGCCTTTGAGGTGGGAATACGCTCTTTTTTTTGAAAGTTTGAAGGTTGTATCGGTCCGGAAATACTGCAGGCGACAATTCATTCCAAAGTTTGACTGTGCGAGGCAGGAAACTTCGAGAGAAACGCACAGTTGTGGACTGCCAACCGTCTAAGTGATGGGCATAAATTTTTGCCGCGTGGAACGATGGCGGAAAGAGGCGGCAGGTATAAATCCGAACAATTCCTCGGAGCATTCCCCGTAATAAATACGATAGAAGATGCATAGCGAAGCGACATCTCTAGGCAGCGCCAAGGTATCAAGCCGATTTGATATTTCCTGGCAGTCGACGATTCGAGTCGCTCTCCGTTGAATGCGGTCCAGTGGGAGAAGTTGGTATTGAGGTGCCCCAGCCCAAAGATAAGAACAGTATCCCATATGAGGCCGAACCTGCGCCTTGTAAAGCTGAAGGCGGTGCGCCGGAGTGAAATACTGTCTTGATCAATTCAGCTTTACCCTCTAAGTGGCCACGGAACTGGACTTCGCTCGATATGTCGACACCAAGGATCCCAATATGGCTCAGGCAGTTAGGGGAATGCCCTGAAAGCGAGGAGATACGACAAATTGCATTTTCTTTGCGGTGAACGCGCAAACCTGTGCCTTTGAGGGGTTGAAATAGACTAAATTAAGTCAACCCCAGTTAGAGACTTTCTTCGCACGGCCGTTATAGAAGGTGTCTTTCGTGCTGTTGTCGTCTGCATAACAATGAATGCTGCTGATTTGCAGCATATCATTGATATGACTCATACTCTTGCACTTGTATTATTTTTTTATTGCAACTAAGTTGGCAAACAAGCAAACTGCCCACCTAGTGGTAACAGACACCTATAATACATGTGGCTCTTGTAAGATTCTCAGCAAAACTGCAACCCCCACAAGAAACCACAGTGTACGTTGCCAGCTTGTGTCATCAGATGTAAAGTCACGGTACCCAGTAATTTCACTGCCTTAACTTACCCTTCAAACCGGAACACAGCAATGCGAGCACTGCTGCTTTGCGGCAGAAATGGGTAAAACGGAGGTATATACCCAAGCAGACGACCCTGGTACAGTTTGATCGAGTTGATATGCAAGTTTGATTTTCACAACTGAAAGAGTTTGGTATCTCTATGCCTGAAAAAAGGGCCTTGACTGACCAGACGGACAACGAAGTGATCCTGTAAGGGTTCCGTTTTTTTTCTTTTGAGGGGAGAAGCCCTTTTTTTCGCGAGGAAATGCGCAACCGCAACGTACCCACCGTTGGCTAGACGGCGAGCGTGAGGCGGCTCATCCAGCAGAGTGCCGGGCCTACCCACTAAAACCCCCCGGTGTTCTCCCTGCCCTAATGGTCGCGCTAGGTAAGGTCCACACTGCGACTCCACTACACATGCGCCCGGGAAGGTGAGAAGCCCTAAAAAATAATTTGTGGTGTTTGTGAAGTAGAATTTTAGTTTACATTTAAGTAACATTTTTTGTAACTTTAACCCATATAATTATGTGTTGCTCATGTCCCTGCTAGACACAGGTCTCTCCTTGAACATCTTTGCAGAGGTTCAGTTACGGTAAACACAATTTTACGCCATCCACGGGTAGATAGATAACACGTTTATCTATAACTAGTGGGCCCCGCGGACGTTGTCCCGCCCGATTACAGCGCCACCTACCGGGTCCAACTGTACGTCTAAACCTTCCTTGGACCTATTCAAATACACACAGGAAATTTCGTAAGAATCGGTCTAGCCGTTTCTGAGTTTTTGCGAGACAAACACACAGCGTTTCATTTTTTTATATAAGAAGAAGACTAGCTGTCCCGGCAGACGTTGTCCTGCCCGATTACAGCGCCACCTACCGGGTCCAATTAAATTACGTATAAACCTTCCTTGAACCTATTCAAATACACACAGAAAATTTCTTAAGAATCTGTCGAGCCGTTTCAGAGTTTTTGCGAGACAAACACACAGCGTTTCATTTTTATATATAAGATTACTTACCGCATGTTAATATAAAAGACACGGTGTTATGCTCGACATGTAATAACAGATATGAATTGAATTGCGATGGATATCCTGAACGTTCATATCTCTTACTGAGTCACGAAGCAAAAAAAATGGAGATGTAAAATGTGGATAAAAAATAAGAAAATTGTACCATATGATGATGTAGCTAACGTAACTCTTGGAAAAAAACAAACCACAGATACCTTGTCTCCAAAACAATCGACAAGCAAGTCCAAAAGTGACAATATTGAACAAATAATGAAGACACAACAACACAAATCTTTATTGTTAGACTCTCATATACTTTCAGATTGTGAAACGTTAGATGAATCTTACTCGACGCCAAATATACTGTCAAAAAGCGTGGACGGAACCATATCTGACATAATAACAATAACCGAAATGAAGGATACGATCTCCCAACTTACGAATGAGCTTAATAGTACGCAAACTGAACTGGAGAACGTTATACTTCAAAACAATGAGCTACACAAACAAATCAATAAACTTACAGCTGAAATAAAATTATTAAAGACACTATGCTATTCACCATCGTTCGATGGCAATTCCAACAACAGTTCTTCCAGAAAGAAACACCTATCCCGTTATAGTATGTCTCCAGCTCCAGGAACGTATATCTCCACAGCATTGCAATCTTCAATAAATATTGAACCAAAAGATGCTCAGGTACAGCTTTTAGAAAAATAAATTAATTCTTTACAGCAAAAGCTAAATAATGCTAATCAAGAACTTATTACTTTAAAAAAACAAATAGATAATCTTAATCAAGCCTTGGAGAAGAAGAACATGAGTGCCGTAATATCTCCACGAAAAGCTATTACAGATCTGAAGCAACAAAAACATGAAGACAAAAAGAGAAAGATACACATATTCGGTTCCCAGCAATGTGTTGGTTTGGCATCGGCAATTTCGCACTCGCGATTTAACACTGAGTATGAACGATACGACGTTGTGTCTGAAACGAAACCAAACGCCCTATGCAGCCAAATACTGGAAAACTGTAAAAACATAAAACTAAGCAAAGACGATACTGTCATTATCTGTGTTGGAGAAAATGACTATAACATTAAATTAGTCTTATCAAAAGTAAAAAAAATATTAGATATGTATAAAAATAACTTGGTTTTGGTATTGAGTGTAAATAGGAATAACAGTATTAATGTCACTAGATTAAACAACTATCTTAGAAACTTATGCTTGGAATATAGAATGTGTCACTTTGTTAATACTACATTTAAAACATCAAATCCATTAACTTTATTATAGATAGTAGCGATTATGATAAAAAATACTTAAACATAAGTGAAATTACGAAACGGATAGCAAGTAATAAACCAAGCCATAATTTAGATAAGGTATATGAACAACATCCAAAAAGAGGTACTATTCCCTATTACTTCAAACGCCAAAACTATAGCAAGACTGAACCTCAAGGCAGCTCCTCAACAGCTACAGTTAGTATAGTACAGAAAGGCACCATTCTGTATTATTTTCCCATCATACCCAAAACAGCGAGCCCTCCATAATTGAACACCATATTAAACAGTTTAAAATCCTTCACCAAAACATAGCAAGTCTCCTGTCAAAGCGAGAATTACTTGAGCTAACCCTAAAAGAGTTGCGCGAAAAACACAATGATCCAGATGTTATATGTCTCACCGAAACTTTCGTAAAAAAAGGCAATGAGTGCTATTTAAAAATTTATGGTTATAAAACTGCTGCAAATTATAGTAGAGAAAAGCAGAGGGGTGGTACCTGTATTTTAGTTAAAAAAAGATTATGTTATAAAGAACTAACCTTCGTAAAAACACACACGACGCAAAATTCATTTGAGGTCTGCGGTGTTGAAATTTCACCATATAAAACAATCATTATATGCGTTTATAGAACTCCTACATCAGATCCTACTCTATTTTTAACAAAACTTAGTATACTTTTAGACGATTTAAATAAGAAATATAAATATAAATTAAATATTGTTATAGCCGGTGATTTTAACATAAATACACTTAAAAATAGCAATGTCACAAAAGAGTTACAAGATGTATCGTATAATTACAATTTGAAAATCCATATCGATGTTCCTACACGAAAATCTTCTTGTATCGACCACATATTGAGTAATATTCCAAACGCATCTGCTACTGTTTTACCACTTTATTTGTCTGACCATGAAACAGCACAAATGTTGAGTTTTCCTATTAAGCACAAAATACAGAAACCGGCAACTTTTTATATTTATAAGAGAGACTACAATTTACAATATATCAAGAAATTTCGCGAATGCTTAAATAGCTTGTCATGGTCTGAAATATACGCAGAAAATGATCTAAATACAGCATTCGAAGAATTTCACAAAATTATATGTCTGTTTTACAATCTCTGTTTTCCTCAAATAAGAGTAAAAGTGAAATCAGATGACAAACACAAGCAAAATTGGATAACTAAAGGATTGCAGCAAAGCTGCAGAACTAAAAGGTTATTACGTTACCAATATTATAAAAACAAAAACTCTGTTAACAAAATGAAATATTTAAAATACTCAAATTTACTGAAAAAAGTTATTAATTTTTCAAAAAGAAATGCTAATATTAAGTTTGTAAACAGGAGTGAAAACAAATGCAGAGCTACCTGGGCAATAATAAAAAATGAAATAATTGATAATGGATACAAATCTAATTTTGAAGCAATTAATATTGGCGACAAATTACTCACTGATCCAATTGAGATTGCATCAGCATTTAATAATTATTTTATTAATTTGCCCAAAACAACACAAGGAAACACCGTATCCAGTTGTAGCAAAAATGTTAATACAGCATCTATTTTTATTACGCCAGTATCACAAAATGAAGTTAAATTAGAAATAATGTCTCTCACTAACACCAACTCAGAAGGTTACGATCAAATCAATACCAAAATTATAAAAGCCTGTATTAATGAAATAATTGAAGTTCTTACGCATCTTATTAATCTATCCATCTCTTCTGGAGTTTTTCCAGAAGTATTAAAGTTATCTATTGTAAAACCTCTTTACAAGAAAGGCGAAAAAGAAGATATCAAAAATTATAGACCTATAACTTTGATACCAATATTGTCCAAAATATTTGAAAAATGTATGTATAAGAGATTATTTAATTTCTGTAACAAATTTAATATAATAAACAAAGACCAATATGGCTTCCAAAAAAATAAATCCACTACATTAGCAATATTTTCTTTAATTAAAACAATACTTATTAATATTAACAATAAGCAGATGACGACAGGGTTGTTCTTTGATTTATCAAAAGCATTCGACCTAGTTTCACATGAATTATTACTTAAAAATCTAGAAATAAGCGGTGTAAGAGGACACGCGCTTAAATGGTTGACTTCATATCTAAAAAACAGGCAGCAGTGTATAGTTGTTACGAGATTGAATAAAAATAATGTTTTGACATCTTTCTCGTCGCAATATCAATATAATGAATAGGGTGTCCCACAAGGAAGCATTCTGGGCCCTCTGCTATTCTTACTATATATTAATTCAATATCAGATATAACAAACCATAAATGCATACTGTATGCCGATGACATCGCCATTATAGTGACAACTGATAAAAAAAATAGTACAATATCAGATCATGAGACGGAAATTAACAATACAATTGAAAAATTAATTAATTGGGCTGATATTCACAATCTAAAAATTAACCTCGATAAATCTATATACATACAATTTAATCAATCTTATAATATACAATATAACTTTAAACTCAACATACCAAAACTTAACGCAGTAACACAAACTAAATTCCTTGGAGTAATACTAGATCAAAACCTAAACTGGAAAGCTCAGGTAGATGATGTATCTAAGCGAATTAATAAAGGACAATGGCAAACTTCCTAACAAATTTTTGCTGACAATTTTTTTTGCGTCACTTTATAAAATATGTACAAAAACATTAAGAATCAATTACTAAACAAAATTGTCTTAGGAAGTAATATTGTAGGAAGTGTGTATTTTGTAAAATTATTATTTAAAGTTTTAGAGGTTAGCTTTTGCCGATTGATTAAATGGCTTTGTAAATAATCAAAACTTCCTCAATGAACAACTTCCAAGGCACTATTCATATTACCCGATATGATAACATCCCTATTTAATGCCAATAAGCAGCATATTTTTAAATAATAATAAAAAAAAACAAATAAAACAACAACAACAAAAGCAATAGACAACAGACAACACCTTTTTTTGCGTTTGATGGCAATACATCTTGAGATTTTACCAAAGATCTAGGACGAGTTTTGTAAAACCACAATTAACTGTCGCTCACTATTATATTTTTTATTAAACTAGAATGTTATCAACTATTCATATCATTATTTTATCGCAATTATTGTATTTATGAACGGAGTGGCTATTCGGACCCGGGATCCTATAGAAGTCGATTGCTATTCGGACCCGATAGTTAATTGTTATCGAAAAAAACTTATAGAATCAAACTGAAAGATATAGGTTAGGTTAGATATTGTGACCACACACAGAAAGTCAGAAACTGAAATTAAACTGCATTTTTTCATGCTCTGGGTCCGAATAGCAATCGACTCCTATTAGGACCAGGGTCCGAATAGACACAGCCATTAATGAATCATTTTAGACAGTACAATATAGATCCCTATGCTTTATCCCACGATAGATGTTACTATAGATAAGAAATAACATCCTTTTGAAGTCACCACAGACCAGTAATTATGTATTGGAAGTCACAATATCAATTAACCTTATAATTAATTCAAACAGATTATTGAGACTTCGTCAAATATAAGTAAATATTGTAAAAAACTGATGAAATTATTTTATACAAATCTACTAAAATGGAATTAATTGACGCTTACTAAAGACGCCAACAAATATTTCGCCATTGTCCTTTATATATGCACTTAAAAATATTAAAAACGTTACCAATATTGCAACTGCTATCACTACCTATCATGCTTATGTCGAGTCAATAATACGCTACGGATTGATTATATGGGGCAATAGTACAGACTATAATAGGGCATTTGTTGCTCAAAAAAAGTGTATACGAGCAATATATGGGTTAAAGTCCGATGTGTCATGTCGGCCTATATTTGGTGAACTTGGCTTGTTACCGCTACCATCACTATACATATATGAAGTTTGTATGTTTGTTAAAAAACAAAGGTATCTATTTAAAACGGCAAGTGACACATTTCCTAGAAATCGTCGAGATCCTGATAGGCTTGTTCTGGATGACCTCCCGAGACTATCAAAATATAATAAAAGCTGTTTGGCCATGTGTATTCGAATTTACAATAAAATTCCAAAAGATCTTAAAAACTTAAATCTTAGGAAGTTCAAAAAGGAATTGTATAAATGGTTGTGTAAATTTAATTTTTATAGTATTAAAGAACTTCTTAATGCGTAACAATATGTGAGTCATATGTAAGTTAAAATTTGCATGCTATGATATTAGCTAAACATGTATGATCCTTATTGTATATGGAACAACTTTGTATACCATGTTTACGCAAATAAATGAATTTATTATTATTTATTATTTATTTATTATTACTTTTTTTTATTGTTTGTTTGTTTGGTTGAGCGCGCTAATCTCAGGAACTACTGATTCAAATTGAAAAAATATTTTTGTGTTAGATAGTCCATTTATCGAGGGAGGCTATAGGTTATATAACATTGCGCTACAACTTAAAGGACCTGAGCATCAATATATAATATTCGCCTTCAAAACTAAGACCTAAAACCGATACAAAGGCAGTACATTAGCTCGCCAAAAACATAATTCCGCACACTCCAGTCAATCTTGAGAATTTTATCTAACCGTCTATGAAGAAAGGAAACCGAATTTTTTATTCGCCATTCCCTAGCTCTCCAGACGTGAACGAGAGCTGATGCTCACTGGCAAGATTTCCCTACAAAGTATGAGATATAATAAACTGTTCTAGAAGCGGCATAGTTTCATGGTTGACTATATAACATTTCTTTTTAAATATCAACAACTTATTAATCTATCTTATGATAGCATTAATACAACTATAGGAAGTACTAAGATGCTTTAATATCAATATTTTTTTTTTACTTTTTATTATAGAAACCAATGAAGAAATGCGAATATAAAACACATTTAATTAAATATATATCATCATTAACAGCTCATATATGTCCCCACCGAGAGGCTCGAGCCTACCCTATGTTAGGGTGTTTAGGCCTGAAGTCAACCACGCTGACCCCGTGCGGATTGGTCGACTTCACATACATACACCTTTGAATTTCTTCGCAGATGTATGCAGGTTGTCTTACGATGTTTTCCTTCATCATAGGAGCATCAGACATGTACATATGAAATTCGAAAAACAAAAACACATTGATACGTGACGGTCTCGAACCCAGGACCGATTGAAAGGCAAGTGCCGAGTCCACAACGCCACCGAAACTCCAAATATATACTTACTTAGAAATATAAATGTTGATATTTGCTAAGAAATTTTAAATAAAACTCTAAACTAAAAATGGTGCCAAGCTTGGAACCTGTAGTGCAAACATCCATAAAGAGAGTACCTTTTCCATATTTTATATGTCCACTTTTCCCTACATCGCATCTCATAACTCCTGCCTAGGCTGGATCGTAGATCTCATATACAGATAAACTCGTATATGTACATAGCTCACGTATGAAATTACTAATTCCGTCTGTAATATAGGACTTTATTTATTTACATCAGACGAGTGAATGCTCATTCTATCCCCACCCCATGAAATTCTATTAGTGTAAACAGTCTTGTTTAGGGGGGCTGCCGGATGTCTTACGATAATCGTTATCGCAATCGCTAAATAGTCAATGTATGAGACTTGCCAATTACGCTCGAAAGCTAAGCGAGGGCTTATGTCAAATTCCATACATTTTCCTTCGAGTGATTGCGATAGCGATTATCGAAATGCGTCTTATGTAGGGGAGCAGATGTAAGGCATTCTTTCGTTGTTCTATCGGTTCTTAAAGATTCTGTGGAATATCCTAGGAATGCTCGCTCGCTTGATGTAAACGGCACTTGAGCGTGCGAACAGTTGCTTAGAGAGCGTTCTTGTGTGTTCGGATGCGCTCGCTTCTCTTAGCTGTCAATTCAAAGCGTTCTTGTGTTCTAGCGATTCGGCTGATCATAACATATATTGTGCAAGAATTCTAGTTCTTGGTTCTCATTCTTGCTCGTTGATCTTTTGGTGTAAACGCTCAAAACGAGCTTTCGTTGACACAAAAAGATCAAGAAAGAATGCTCTTGTTCTAGCGCTAGCTTTTTGTTCGTTTAGTTTAAACGCATCTAAATGACACAATCTACCTTCGATATCAAAGCCAAAAAAATATCGAATAATTTAATCACCTTTTACATCCAACCACTTGCAAGAAGTTATATTAACAAAAAATATCGCGAAAGACCAATAAATTAAACGGCTCATCTAGAAATGTCTATTCCTGAACACTTAAAGCCCTCGCACGGCAAAAGATTTTCATATTCAATTACAAATAGACAAGTGCGTCTCGAGGCTCTCCTTTGACGTCTTCACGGTTTAAGCGAATATTAGGGCCCCTGCCTAGAGGGGACGAATCAGTAATGTCTTTTAGTATTTGCACGCGCTCTTTGAACATTGTCGCTCAATGATTGATGCCTCTCAAATCTAATTACCTTTGAACGTTAAAGATTGCCCTTTCGTTAATTGTGACTTGTGTGAGTAACGTTAATTACATATGAATGAATCGTTTGTCGCGTAAAGTGATTAGTCACGCCGATTTTGCTTTGTTTGGTGACGGGAATCGAGCGTATCGAGAATTCGTTGGATGTCGGTTGAATGTTTGGTTAGGAATAGATATTTTTGCTCTTCTTACAAGATTTGGTGACAGGTGATTGTGAAGCAGAGCTTTTATCTATCTATATATATTAGGTCCTTACATATGAAATTGGCGTTTTGCCGTACTGGCCAGTTTGATCTCAAATATCTGCTCTATGATTAGGAATTCCAAATTCAAATTTATACAGCTGTTTACTCATGTATTTGTGTATTTCGAAATTTGAATTCACTTGTTTTTTCCTCAATTATTTTGGACTTTTCAATCAATTGTTTTGTTTTCAACTTTTTTGGAGTAAATTTTCGCTTGGGGCATGTTTTGGCTGGTTCGGCAGGGTTCAGCCATTGCCATGAGCGCTTCCGATTATCGTACAGGACCCACTTTTCATCACAAGTAATGATTCGATTTAAAATCCCTTCATTATTGTGCCGGTTGAGTAATGCAACGCAGCAGTCAACGCGCGTTTGTTGATTTGCTTCACTCAATTCGTGGTTCCGTTCACGGGGCTTGTTCTGCAGGTCGAAATTTCCAGAACGAAAACGTTGGAACCAAAAACGCACAGTGTTTTCTTTTGCGGCACCGTCGCCATACACATCATTAATCCTTCGAGCCGTTTTTGCAGCACTGGTGCCACGGTGGAACTCGTACTCGTAAAATAACTCGTCAACTGAGTGACACAAAGAAAAAAACAATTGAGGAAAAAGTGAATTATAATTTTCGAAACACAAATACATGAGTAAATAGCTGTATAAATTTGAATTTGGAATTCCTAACCATAGAGGAGATATTTGAGATCAAAGTGGCCAGTACGGCAAAACGCCAATTTCATAGGTAAGGACCTAACCTAATATATAAAAGATGTTCCCATCTATAGACGCACGCACATCCGTAACCGCTACTGGTAGAAACATGAAATTTGGACAGTTGTTTTAATTCAAAATGCGGACGCACACTAAGAAGGGATTTAAAAAAAAACCGGCCAAGCGCGAGTCGGACTCGCCCATGAAGGTTTCCGTAGGATTTATGACGTATTAAAAAAACTACTTACTAGATCTCGTTCAAACCAATTTTCGGCGGAAGTTTGCATGGTAATGTACATCATATATTTTTTTTAGTTTTATCATTCTCTTATTTTAGAAGTTACAGGGACACACATTTGACCACTTTGGACGTGTCTCTCGCGCAAACTATTCAGTTTATTAGAAACCTCAATATGATTTTTGAAGACCTATCCATAGATACCCCACACGTATGGGTTTGATGAAAAAAAAAATAGTTTCAGTTCTATGTATGGGGAACCCCAAAATTTGTTTTTTTTTCTATTTTTGTGTGAAAATCTCAATGCGGTTCACAGAATACATCTACTTACCAAGTTAAAACAGTGTAGTTCTTATAGTTTCGGAGAAAAGTGGCTGTGACATACGGACGGACAGACAGACAGGACGAATCTATAAGGGTTCCGTTTTTTGCCATTTGGCTACGGAACCCTAAAAATAACGCTAAGGGGATGAAATAGGGGTTGCGAGTTTGTATGGTTTTTTTTAAATTACCAACGATTTTGATAAAATTTGAGATTCATGCTCTTAAAAATATTTCATTGAACACGTGTTTCATGGTTTATTGGAATTCACCCCTTTAGGGTGCAAAATAGGGGTTGAAAGTTTCTATGGAAAATATTAAAAATCTGCTCCAATTTCTATGAAATTTATTATCCGGGTTTAAATAGGCTACAAAATTATTGTTCCTACGGGACAATATAAATTCCCACGGGAAAACAATAATAACGCGAGCGAAGCCGCGAGCGGAAAGCTAGTAAACAATAAAAACTCTGCTTCACAATCATCTGTCAATGATTACTTAGCTCTGTCCGTGCGGTGATGGATTTTGAAAACCTTTCTTGCCTTGGATGTCGTAAGACTCGACTGAAGTGTTCTACAATTTTTCACAACTCTGCAAATAGAAAAAATACTCGAAACAAAACCGGTTTCCGTCATCTCTCCGCGCCCTATGGAGGGACCGTGCGGTCTAGAAAAGCCGAAATTCTCCGAATGAGAAACAAATCCCTACAACCAACCACTCTGGATGGCCAGCGTATAATGTAGTAGGATGGTACGGAAATACCTTCTTGTGTAAGGAGACATCGGTGTCCAGCAGCTGGACGTCTATAGATTGTAGTGATGAAGATGACAAATAACACGTTACAAAAAAAAACTCGCCAAGTTCGAGTTGGATGTACACAATGAGGGTTCCGTACAAAACTTATCTTAGTATTTATGTTCCTAACTATAGGTATACTCGTATTTACGGTTTTGAAATTTTTTCCTTTACTTGTGCTGTAAGACATTACTTCGCGCCAAATTTCACATGATTCTAGCTCAACGTGAGAGCGTCTGTGGCGTCTGTGGACTCGGCACCTGCTTTTCAATCGGGAGGTCCTGAAAAAAGGGAACAGGGGGCAAGGGGCTAGACAAGTGACAATCGTTTTATAGCGAAACGATATGTAAATTCGTCATCGTCTCTGAGATAACGAACACTAATTCCTAGCCCACGTAAGGATTAGCGATCGCTCTGTCGAATTATTCTTTCTATAAGAGCCAGAGCGCACTAGCGACTTTAAGTTGGACGATACTTTGATCGTCCAGGGAATAAGTATAGAGCTATATTGAAATGCACGCATTTAGCGATTAAAAATCGGCGAAAATGACTATGTGATTTCTAATCAATCAAACTATCGGGCAACTATCGGGCGACAAAAAGTCGCTAGTGCGCTCTGGCACTAAAAAAACATATTAGGCGCGTTCCACTTACGCACAGATTGCAGCATTTGTGTAGTGAACGTTACGAAAAAACAATTCGCTACTTCATCGATTCGTAGCGATTTAATTTGTCTACCAACTTACATATCGTCGACTTTGTTCGATTCGCCACGTTATTTAGCGAAGTCATATGTCAATCCCATACATTTAACGAAGTCATATGTCAATCCCATACATTTAGCGAAGTCATATGTCAATCCCATACATTTTGTTTTTATCCAAATTCGTTACTGTTTTTGGATTGTCACTTTGTCTACGCTCGCTGGAAAGATAGACGGACATTACAGTGATACATTGGCATTAAGTCCGCCTTCTATACTCCGTTAGTATGTTGTAGGAAAAGCTTAAACAAATATACTCTTATAAGGGTTCCGCTTTACTCTTTTGCAGGTACGTTACCCTTAAAAAACTTAACTTTACCGACGAAAAAACGGAGGAGGTTCTCAAGTCGACGCGTATATTTTTTATATATATATATATATGACAACGCATAACTTTTTACAGAGTAGTCCGATTTTGATAATTCTTTTTTTATTGAAAAGGGTATACACCGAAGTTGGTCCCATATAAATTTGAAAAAAAATCCAACCCTAAGTGTAGGAAAACAGGGGCTGATTGATTGTTCACTCATTGGTTGTAATGCATAATCATCATCATCAACAGCTCATATACGTCCCACCGAGGGAATCGAGCCTACCCTAAGCTAGGGCGATTCAACCACGCTGGCCAAGTGCTGGTTGGTATTATAATTGTAATGTATGACCACACCTAACTTTTTACAGAATTGTCCGATTTTGATAATTCTTTTTTTATTTAATAGGGTCCCGTATAAAAAAATTAAGTAAAAAAAGGTAAGAAAATAGGGATGATTAGTTAGGAATTAGAGGTAGGTTTTTTAAATACAATAGGCACGTATTACTAAGTGAATTAAAACCCACTAAAAGATTTCATTCACTAAAAAGATAAAAATATTTTTTTTACAAAAAATAAAAACCGACTTCAAAACTACTGAAAAGTGAAAAAAAAACAAAATAAAAAATACTTCAATATAGAAATGTGATGTTGTCTGTAACAATTTTTTCATTATATATATTTAAAAAAATTAATCGCCGAAATGTAGGTATGTATGCTAAAAATTGGATAATTCTTGTTTTGTGTTCGTTATTGGCAGGACAAGGTTTGTATAAAAGATAATTTTACAAAAATCTAGCAGAACTTTCAAAAATATTCACGAAAAAAAATAAGACGGTACGAAGTTCGCCGGATCAGTTAGTTTATATTAAAAGCCACTGAAATTATCATTTCAACATTAGAATTTTCAAACAAAAAAAAAACATTATTATAATTTTCTTTAAATAAGAAAGAAAGAAAGAAAAACATTAACAAATAAATTAGGTATGTGATTTCTCTAATCAAAATTGTAATTTAATAAAAGCAAACGAATGACATCCAAATGTTTGTTTTCGAACCCGAAATTCTCTACATCAAAGCGACTGTAGACAAAGAAACGGTCCCATTATTTGTACACATGTCAGCCATTGTCGCGTAAAACAGCATTGAAGTAACCCCACTCGATATTCAAATGTACGCCGATGAAATTCGTATGTTCAATCTAAACATTCATTAGGAAATTCGAAAGCTTGCACTGGCGAGCCAAAAATGGCAGTCCCAAAGTAGAGTTGATTAGCTAAAGAAGGTAATCAAAAATATACAAAAAAAATAGTAATCCGTTCAACAAGAGAGATAATATAAATTTTTTAGTTAGCACTGAGCGATTTAGTGACTAGTATACATAAAAAATTGCTCTCGATAACACGCAGCCTTTTTTTTTTTTTTTTTACGAGGGGAATGCGTTTGCGCACCGTCCAAGCCCCCGCAGGGGCAAGGGTGTGTGGGACTCCGCAGCGAGCGACTACCCACTAAACCCCTCGATATGCCCTCTTTGGCGCCTAGCGCAGCCACGTCCAAAGGACGCGCCGCTGCCGAACGAGGTCGTGGGAACCCTTACAGACCGACCATAACCCCGTCCGCGGCACCTGCCCACCAATGGCGGGCCCCTCACGCCCTCTCCAAGATGGAGATGGAGAGGAGTTCCCGGGGCATACTCCGGGTGGTAATTTTTTACTGTGGTTTTCTTCCACGCGGCCCAACGCTCAGTGCGCCAGGCCCCCGGCCCCGCTCAGTGCGGGGTAACGGGCTTGCCCGACGGCAGACCCCACTGGATCCACCGCCGCGCACACGAGCCGAAGCTCAGCGGCGCCAAAGCGCCGACCCACCGCAAAAAGCGGCCACGGTGGCCACACGAGGTAGCCCGCCGAGTAGCACTCGGCCATCCCACGCCCCCCTCATGGGGGCCGCACAAGTGTGCCGAAGCCACACGTTGATCGGGTCAGCCTCAGTCCTTGGAACAACGACACGCCGAAGCTCAACGAGCTTGCACCGACTCGGAACAACGACATGCCGAAGCTCAACAAGGACCCGCACCAACCCGATCAAAGCGGCAACGGCACAAGGCGCAATGCGCCATGACCCGCGAGCGGGTCCCCAGGCGACACACAACCCCATCTTCAAAAAGAAGGGGAGGTGACGCCCCACATGGCCACGTGAAGTGGCCCGCCGGGTTAAGCCCGGCCACACCACGCCCCCTCCACGGGGCAGCTGTCAGACTCTTAGCCCGCGGCAGAAAATCTGCCGGGTTGCCCAGGGTGCACCACGAGGAGGTGTTCTGACATCGCACCCCCGATAACACGCAGCCTACCACCTCGAAAGCAAGATCGTTGGAAAGATAACTGAAAAATTAAATAAAAACTTTTCGGTGGCAAGTAATTAGCAGCAAAACTTATAACTCGTAGCAAAAAATTTGTAGTCAGCCTTTAAAATTAAAAAATATATTCAGATTTATATTTAGTTCTTATTGAGCCTTGTATGTGCATATCCAACCTTAAATAAGACATTAGCAAATGGAGAAAAAATAAAGTGACTACATTTTTCTACATTTCACGTCTCTACATTTTTTTACAGTCAGTCTTTGACCGAGTTCGCTAAAAAAATAAATTGAAATAGTCACCTGGCCACAGAGATCCTTATTTTATTTTAATATTCTTATTTTTAAGTAGTACCTGCGTATTATGAACAGTGTGCAAATGACAACTTATTTTGCACGGCGCTGTATTCAAACAGAGTCAGATAGAAACACCCCTCGTTAAACCGCTTAAGCTAATTATATAAAACATTGCAATAGGGGTAAGGCTGCACCCAACGCACATTCTCGTCCTTAACTCAGGCACATAATAAAAGCTCATTTTGCCGGCGAGCGTCCCCCACTGCATTTAATATTTTGTTTGATCTTCGGCTGAGCGAGTGGGGCAGGTTCTGCTTCGCAAGCGTATAGTGTGTTCGCTTATTTGAATTAGCATAAAATCAAGCAGGTATTTTAATTGTATTGACGTTCAGACGGGGGACGCAATTCGTATTTGATTTCGTTGAATGAAAGTTGAAGGTACGGAAGGTTTACTGTCATCACATAAAAAAAATTATCGAAAGAAATGTATTTAAAATGAATGAATGAAGTGCCCCAAACACGAACCATTATAGTTATGATTATCGTAATAGTATTATTTGCATGAAAACTATGGCAGCACCACAACGATCGTTTAAGGAACTACATGTTAATAGTAATCTTATAGTTAACAAGATTTAAAGTATGAGAAGAGGAGAATCGTCAGCACTTTTGACATGTCGTATCGTTATATTCGACAGATAGCTATCGTAATATCTCCCACCGAATATTTTACAGTTAGAGAGCTATCATTATTACGTTTGGATCTCACGATAGTTTTACGATAGTGTTTCTAGCTGTCCCTTTAATTTATATATATCTAGTATACAAAGGCGGACTTAATGCCTGAGGCATTATCTGCCAGTCAACCTTCAGGTGATGCAGAGAATAAAGAAGTAGATGTACAAGTGATAACGATAAATTTTGAACATGTTTAATATGAGTATATATATATCTATGTGTATTTGTATATATATTATATATATGTAAAAATAATAATATATATATATAAATTATATATATGTAAAATATATATATATATAAATAAATTGCGAATACAATATAAATACCTAAATATAACAAGTCAATAGGGATACCTAAATCTAACCTATAATATTAATTTGATGTTGACGAATACTTGTAGCTTAAACCTCAACCTCACTATGTTTCCGAAATTCTTTTCTGGTACAGTTTCCTTAATTTTTTCTTAAAACTTAATTTACTAGACGATTTTCTGACATCTAATGGAATATAAACGATTGGACTATAAACGAGGAATGAATGATCTCAGACCGGTGAGCGGGACATATGAGAAGAGCATTAAAAGTAGAGCGGAGGGATCTATTGTGAGAAGCACTAAGATATTGAAGGTGATTTTTTAGGTAACTAGGGGTATTTGGATCATTAAGTAGAGAATATAGGGTTGTTAAAGTCCTCATGTGTCTTCGCTCCCGTATTGGAAACCATTTCAAACGTAACCGGTAAGCAGAAATGTGATCATACTTCCTTAAATTAAAAACGAATCGAATGCAGTTATTTAGAAGCCGGTCTAGTTTATTGAGAAGATCTGCATTCAGGTCGAGATAGCACACATCAGCATAGTCGACAATAGGGAAAATTAAAGTCTGTTTAATATCTCATAGTAAGTAAATACGATTACTATACTATAACGAGTGTGGTTCGTGCTAGGGGTACTGTAGAGCTCGTCTAACTACTACCCTATCTCTGGGTTACCGATTACTGGGGATAGAAATTCGACATATTTTATATGGAGCTAATGTCAAACACCTATCGCTAGTAACAGAATCCACAGATAGAATATTGAATACATCCAGCCGTAAGCGGCAATAATGTTGTGCTCCGCTACCGCACTTACGCATTCATGCTAATATGTGCACGCACTCCACTTTCGATGCAATTCGCGCGGCTTTGTTTTTGCTCCATGGCAATTCGTCATTTAGTTGCCGGCTAAACCAGACCATGAAGCAAAATTGCTTCGTGGGCTAGACTTAGGGTAAATGGATTTGTTGTCGAACTAGTCATAATTGTCTGAACGCGCGATGAGAGGACGTCTTGTTTCATACAACTTTCCAGCGCTACATAGTAGATACAGAGAGCGTTTTCTGATTTATCACGCGACTTGTCGACCGTCCAGGTTCGCGGAATATTCAACACTCTCACACGGATGAAGTGTGGGTAGTTAATTAATACTTGCACTCACGCAACTAAAACAACTAATAAAGTAGTGGGTAGAGGGGCGCGTCATTTCTTGTGAGATTGGCAGCAAAACTGCAACCCCCGCAAGAACCACAGATGTAAAGTCCCGGTACCCATTAATTTCAGTGCAGCAATGCAAGCACTAATAGTCAGAATCAGCAGCAGTCAGCAGAAATAGTCACGACGGAGGTACCCGAGCAGACGAGCATAGTACAGAGTCTCCCTTATAGGATCACTTCTCTATCCATCGGTCCGTCTGTTTTTCTGTCAAAACCCTTTCCTCAGCAACCGGTAGAGATGTATAACAAACACTTGGTTCCACGCGTGGACCCAAGTGTTTGACCGCGGTCTCTTCCAGCTGTGAAAAAATCATACTTGTAAGTCAACATGATCAAAAGATGTGACCGTTTATGTCGCAAGCTTTGAGATTTCACGAGGGAATAATAGTAGATTATGCACCAAGGGATTAAAGCAGTGTCTAACGTCACGGGCGCCATATTGAACCCCGAGCGTAACGAGGGACTCTAGAGTTAACTCCTGAGCGTAGCGAGGGAGTTAAAATTTAACTCCTGAGCGAAGCGAGGGAGTTATGTAGAGTCCTAAGTGAAGCGAGGGAGTTATGTAGAGTCCTAAGTGAAGCGAGGGGATCAAGTCGCCTAAGACGAAGACACTGCTTTATTCCAGAGGTGAATACTCTACTTTTCATACTATCTGCGAGACAATAAATATAGGGCTTTATAACCTATTACTTATGTGGTAATTTTCATCATAAACACTGTCATATTATCATTATGACTATAACTATGGTTAAAATTGTCACATTATCATGAAAACCATAAAAAAAAGATTTGTTATTCTCAAGCACAAACACGCAATAGTTTTATCTTAAGTAAAGCTTGAAACATTATAAAAACTTAAAACATATTAATTATAATATGTATAATAAGTATGAACTTAGTCTACCCACCGATTTATAATACGATACGATCAGCTGCTGGACCCTGTCAATGACCTTTAGTAGCACGCAGGACGAATGTAAATTTGTTAACAATAAAATGTTATCAAATTTTCTTTTGTGACTCAACTTCGTGATACACTTACTCGTATTTACTTTTAGAACACCAATTACTTATTAGACACAACTGTCGAAATAAATCTCAAATAGTCGACAGCCTATTGAATTGACCCCATATAAAAAAAAGCTGAAGCACCTGGACTTTTACTTACGTTTTTTAACTTTATTAATAATACACTGAATAGACTTCTAAAAAGACTGTATTGATGCCACAAAGCACATTTCACAAAGCACTTAACGTAAGCAACAAGACATTCCAATTTTGAAATAGGTTCATAATGGCGTTGGCGGCAAAATTTTAGCGATGCAAACAATATGCAACGGAATAATATAGTTTCTGCACATTATGGAACAAATTGTAGAAACATTGTTTATTTTTAAATATGCCGCGTAATTTTTCCAAATGAAAGCTTTTAGCTCGTTAGTGTTCTTGCTTTACTTTGCTTTTTATTCGTTTGTATCGATAGCTTATGGTGGCCGTCAAAAGATGGCGCTTTTAGCATAAAAACTATTTTATTTAATAAAAAATAAAGTGAAGTGTTATTGTTTATTTTAGTTTGCACTATTATGTAGGTAAATATTTTATAATTTTGGTAGAGAAATTATGTATTACGATTTTATAAAAACATTATTTACACAGGTAGAATGTCTATTTGTCTCTAGTGGATGTACGCTACTGCTGTATGGGCGTAGAACCTTTGCCTTCCTAAGCTAGCATCTACGCTAAATTTTCATACAAATTTTATGCTCCAAATTTAAAACACTTTAATCCCTTGGGAGTTTCATACAACATTATATCCCCGGGGATATAATGTCTTGCTTTACGTTGAAGTTAAGAGGGTTATAATTGTACATTGTCGAGCAGGTGGTATGAAAATACCTTTATTATACGGTCTTATTACAAAACCTGGTCGAAAGTTAGTCTTGGCAAACTATTATCTAATCTGTGGTCTTGGTTTTAACCTAGTGTGCTTATAGACAGAGACAGTGTCAACTTAGTCCTAGTTTAAGCCAGGACTAAGTTTAGACCATGTTTTTTAAATAAGACAGATAGGGTGCTTCCCGTTGACCTAAAATCAGTTGAGGAAAAATCTGAAAACTGGAAATATGTACTTATTTAATAATAACTTATACAGTGCGCGAGTATAACTCGCACTTGGCCTGTTTTTTTGAGACAGCAAACAAGCAGGTTGCCTGAGTACCTGAATACAATATTAGAGACTTGTGAACGAATGGCGTAGCATCTTTGATGGGTAAAAGTGATTGTTATAATTCTAGTTGAATCAAAGATATTGAATTTGAATTGGATGGTTAGTGGCTACAGCCGCCTATAGTACAACATGTGGTTCCTGCAACCCTTCTTTAGCGTCCGAACCAACTTTTGACATAAGAATGTCAAGTCACAGTACCCAGTAATATCACTGCCTGTCTTTTAACACTTCAAACCGGAACACAGCAACGTAAGCACCGCTGATGCCTGACGACAGAAACAGGTAAGATGTACCCATGCAGACAACTCTGGTTTCCATTTCTTTATAGAGGTTACGAGAGGTAGACTGCCTTTCGTAACCTCTATAAAGAAATGGAAAACTCGCAACAAAAGCTTACCCCAATCCGTCTTGCCAGGGATTTTTACAAGCTTTTATTTACTTTCACCTGTCGCGGTGTCTGTAATGAAATCTTGCAAGTTAAAGCAGACTGGCGAAATCCGACCTCATATTTTTATACACCGTTTTCATTTAAAAACTTAAGAAAACGTGAGTTTTGAAGTCCGGAGTAAAGAGATATTTGCACTTAGTTTTTACTGAAGAACTTACTTTCGTACTTCACTACACAAAAAGCTACTAAAGACTTGATCGTAAAGCAGAGGTCCCTTTGCTTTCTAGCTACATGAACATTGATGCAATTCATCACTTCACGCTGATTTCATTTGTTTTGTTTGTGTTTGTGTTCGTTCGTGGTTCGGTTTGTTTCTTGAGTTTCTATGGTTGGATTTTTCAACGACTTAGGACTTGTTAGGCTATTTTAAATAAACAGTGCCTATACAACTTTATTGCTTAAAAATAGGTACCTACCTAAAAATATCTGGGTGCAAAATTGCGGCCAATAAAATCATATTTCTTAATAATAGAAACAAATTTTATAGATATCTATCAATTTGATTAAAGTGGCACATACAGGTGATCTAAGAAGATAAGTAAAGGACAATATAATGCTCACAATTTACCCAACGGTACACACACAATGACGGCCTTACAAATAAAAAACTTATTCCTAGGAATAACCTCGGAATAGTTATTCCGTGTTTTGTCTTATTTTGACATATTACATCTGACATGTGCTAAAAAAAGACAAAACACAGAATAAATTATTCCGAAGATTATCCTCGGTATAAGTTTTTATTTGTAAGGCCGTGAATGTCTAACCTCCAAATATTTAATGCGATATCAACAATGAATAACTTTTGAACCCCTACTCTTTCAGAGTACTAACAATTAACTTTGTTGTTAGTCTAAAGGTGCTCTATGGATATCAGTAACTTTCATTGGTGAACGCGACCTTTAAATGCAGGTCTGAAAATGTATGGAAGCTTGCCAATCTTCTTTGACCACTTCCCGGTCTCTGATTGAGCTTTTTTTTTTGAAGGACCTATGCTGTTAGCCGCAGATGGCTGTTACAGCTTCACCTTGATTATTTGTAAGAAGGCGAGAACTTTGGTGGGTCCTCAAGCCTCGTTTGGCTTACCTAACCTGGTGGATTTCTAGCTCAGAGAGGCATCACCACGGGGGTGTCCCGCTCTCTGAGTAGAGTCACCAGGCGGTTATAGTCGGTGCGGGGAGCGGCTGCAACGCGAGCGCGCCTCTGAGGCTCGGACGCTCGAGTTCGCCGTGTAGTGGAGGGTGGGGAGAAGCGACCAGGCACATATCTGTACCTGGTATATCGCAAACTGTGTTTCTGATTGAGGTGAAATTTTGCATGCATATGTATATCGCGTGACATATGCAATGCAATATTATGATGATAATTGAAAGCTTGTATTTAAAACGACTTTTTTAAAATAATTTTACTTGCTTTTTTCCTTAGTCCTGTTGACCGGAGAACTGTTCCATAATACCACGAGCAAAATATTCATTGAATAAACTAATTTCCTGCTCATCTATGGCGAGCCAAGCGCAGTGGATAAAATTCTTGCAACTCAAATGAAAAAAAAACCGCCCAAGCGCGAGTCGGATTCGCGCACGAAGGGTTCCGTACCATTATACAACAAAATATTTCGAGCGTCTACCTGTTGCCCTTATTAATATCGAGCAAATAACGGGAAACAATCACGTTTGCTGTATGGGAGACCCCTATTTAAATATTTAATTTATTTTTAATATTTGTTATTATAGCGGCAACAGAAATACATTATCTGTGAAAATTTCAATTGCCTAGCTATCACGGTTCATGAGATACAGCCTGGTGACAGACAGACGGACGGACAGACGGCGTCTTAGTAGTAGGGTCCCGTTTTTACCCTTTGGGTACGGAACCCCAAAAAACACAATATCGGAATCGTTTTATTGGAAGAAAGAATTTTCAAGAGTATTATTTGTATGAATCAGTAAAGTAGAAACCCGTATACATACAATAAAGTGATGCAAATAAATATTTATTAGTAAAGAGACGACGACATTCTAAAATAATTGAACGCTTGAGCTTAACCCATTCTTGCCAGGAAGTATTTTTTACCTGCCTACTATCCGCTAAACCGATTTCCAACATTGGCTCATAGATGACAATGATAACGTCAGTCACATTTGATTTGCTATTCAACAGCTGTCATTTGGCTGTCAAATTAACAAAACCGAAAGTTATGGCAGCTGAGAAATATATTAGAAAAGACACAAAGGTAGTATAGTCAAAGGGTTACAATTTAATAAAATCAGTGTTGATTTTTTGACAGATGCTTTGTCCCAACGAGTTGCGAAAGCAGTGTTACATTTAGTATTTTTTTCGGTGACAAAATGACCACAATAGATGTCAGAAATTGTAACAATCACAAATTGAAGAATCAGAGGGTTGATATTTTTGTCAATGAATATTTGTACAGATGTATGGTGCAAACGAGACAGTGGGATTTTGCATATTCAAAAAAACTTGTTAAGTTTTGCGCGTGTTATATAGATATGTAGTTACCCACTAGGGGCACTAGATATAGACAATTCATCATAAGCCACATAGTAGAAGCGCCGGTAAAACCTTACACTCCTGTTTTGCCGCCAGATCCGAGAAAACTGATTATTTTTTAAATTCTGGAGCTTCCTCATAACAAAATCTAGAAAAATTGCGTTTGTTGAAAGCCTCTAAAAGTGTTCACAAGTTGTTACCTACAACCACGCAAAAACTTATTCCGACGCAATTGCTTCTTCAAAATTAGTAGGCGCTTATTTTGTTTGTTCCTCTTCAGGCATCATAATTTACCTCTTATTTACATAGGTACCTAAGTATTCTTTCTTCTTTTTTGTATTTCTTATTTTCTTTCTCTATTTCCTCTAAAGTAGGGCTTATTTGTTATAAAGGCTAACTTTTACCTACTACAGGCGCTTACATACAGTCGTGTACATACATTTCAAATTGTCGTACTTACCTCTTCAAAGTACATTGACAATTTAATTAAATACATTTATGAATATTTCGTTGATCTAGTTGCTCACGAGTGCAACTAGCAGTCGCAGGTCTCAGGTCCGCATCGGGAAAGTTTAATCAGCGTTTTCTGTTCTTAGGAAATTCTCAGAAATTCAGACTCTGGAGCAACTGCCATAAGGTGACAACATGGTACTTGGCTCGAAGGTGCAAATATCTGGCTCTCGAAAATACACTGATAGTCAGCATCGATGCTAACGGTACTGAGCGAATGAAGGAAGCCAAAATTTGGAAGTTCTGTTCGATGGTCACCTGCGATCCGAGAAGCAAATACTGAACTTGATTAGAGCATGTTTCCATCGCCTCAAAGACTTAAGCCGCAAGTATTTGGAATCTTCTTAGTGCAGACGTTCGTAGCAAAATTTGAGACAACTATGCGGATTTAGTGTATTTGAATGGAGCTTGTTGTCTATTAAGAAAGGCTTGATGACTTGCTTAGCGAATTCAAGGCGATTTTTGTCATTTTTGCTACAATATAACACCAAGGAGCTACACCGTACCTAAACAATACCCCAGAATATGGAGTAGGGGCAGGTAGGGGTAGTACAATGAAACGAAAAAAGCATTTTTATTTTTTAGAAAAACTATGCTTTGTATTTTGATTATATTTGTTTAGAATGATTAACAATAGTTCATAATCTACCTATTAAGAACAAAAATAGGTTAAAAAATTAACCTTTACCTACCTATAAAAAATGCGTTTTTGCTCAAAGCCTCTTCTGTATCAATGAGCCCCAGGTCTAGGGTACAATGAAACGGTGTCTGGGGTACATTAGAGCAAAGCTAATAAAGTAAAAGAAATGAAAATTCTATATTCACTCCTGCGTCTCTATCTCCTGCTGCTTTGGTTTTTTTAACATATCAATGCAATTTTACTGCACTTGACATTTTTAGGTCAGCAGCAGTTCGTTAACTCGTACCACATCCTAAAAGTTCAACAGCGCTGCTCGCACATCGTTTTACTATGCAAGCTCTTATCTGTCTTTCTCTTACGACTTCTCACCATTATAACTTCAAAATCTGTAACAAAATTCCAATAATCTATCCCGGGCATATAATAACGGGGCACAATGAACACTGTCTCATAGTACCCCGTTCCATTGCGCCCCATAAAGTATCTGAATCTTTTAAAAATATCTTAAACATGTTGGGTTATGTTCTCCACATGTTACTGCATTTAATGCGTAAATTGATTAAAAATCACGCAAGAAAATATAACATACCTCTTATTGATACTTTTCTTGTGAAATCGAAAATTCTTCGTAACAAAATTACAGCTTTGGAGTCCTCAAAATAATTTTTTTCACATTGAAACTTTGTTGTCGAAGACTGGTCATTTTGCACTGCGCTATCATGTGCCACATGAGACGCTCTTATTGATTTTTTTTTATTGATTTTTACATATAAGTATTTTTTACAAATAACTTAAAAATTAATCCTGCCAAACTGTGCAACAGTTTGTCGACAGTATCCCCGTGGACGCATTTCCATAAACTACTTAACTTTGCATAATTTTTATTAAATATAATATGTTATTAACGTTTATGTACTTCATATTCGTATTCCATTAACAGACAAGCATAAACCAACCACACAACCCACGCAGCAACGAATCGTCATAACATCTCATACAAGCAGACAGACACAACACTCACACACGCACTCACACATACATACACAGACCCACACACACACGCACACATACGCATACACAAAAACCTTATTTTAAAGGACCGTATTTTAACATCACTCTCTTCAAATTAAAAATCATTATTCAACATAGGCAGGCACCTCTTGACGCCTATATTGACGTCAGAACATAGCAAAAATTAAAAGAAAACATGTTAACCTTGTAAGTGCATACATCCTGAATATACTCAAGATGTCTGCAAATACAAGTAGGGATGTCGCTTAAGGCGCATAGTGCTTCCAATGACCTTGCGTCGATCGTCCCGCACTGATTACATAGGAGTGAGTGAGTGAGAGTGAGGGGAATATTCAAGCAAACCTTTACGCGTAAGATGAATTATTTCAATAAAAAATTAATAAAGGCGAATAAGAAAAATCTAAAAAGACCATCCCCTAGAATATTGTTCACTTTATTTATTGAAATCGAAAGTATGTGATTTAACCTAATATTTACGAAGCGATTTGGTTTATAGTTTGAAAATCGAGGCATGTTTGGGTCACATTTTAACCAAGTTTTAATTAATTTATCAAAAAATTAAAAAGACCATCCTCTAAAAAATGCGTTGAATAATAACATATCTTTTTTAAAGATTTTTTTATTCAATATTTATGAAGAGAACCGGTTTTTTCTGCAGTGATTTTTTATGATTGACGTTACTATGCGCCTTAAGGACACATGGACAAATAGTGTTTTTTAAGTAAGCATCGTGAAACGCAATTTACGAGTATTTTAGTACTTATCTTCTCTGGTAGTTCATTAAGCAGTGTAGGAACAAGCCACTGCCTTGTACGCTTACCAAAGTAGTTTGTATATGTAGGCACTTCGTATATTCGCTTATGCGAAACTTTTCGGATCGGGTGCTTCTGTTCTATTTTTTTGTTATTATTTTTATTGTTTTGCTCGAGTAATAACATTAATTTAACTTTATTTTCAATTGGTAATATATTGCAAATTTTAAATAATTTTATGTACTCTTTATTTAATTTATCCTTTTCTTTTTTATTACATAATAGTTTTAGAAACCTTATTTGCAGGTCCTTAATTTTGTTTAAGTGTACAGGGAATGTCAGTCCATAACACAGAACACTTTTTCTGTGTTCTGTGGTCCATAAGCACCCATTCCATAACTTATTAGTGAATCTACAAGAGAGTAATACAGCATATACAATATCCCCCGACTTACTGCATATTTAAGATTATGTAATATCCCCAAAACTGAACGCAGCTTCTGACAAGTATTGTCTATATGTATGTCCCACGAAAAGCGGCTGTCGACAGTTATGTCTAAGTACTTATAGGTGTTGACTTGTTCAATGTGTTTACATTGACAGTTTACATTTTTATTGAGGCTTAGGTGCAGACACTCGTATGTATAGCCTCTAATCTCAATTCTTTTACATTTTAGAAATTTATTGTATGGGCTCGCAATAACATACATTTTGTTTTCTCCACATTTATGATGATGCCATTGTCATGTGTCTATTTCACAACATTATCGAGATCCATTTGCATTATTTGTATAATTTCATCGACATTCGTTCCACTATACATTAAACAAGTCTCATCGGCGTACATGTATGGCTTACAATTTTTAATTACATTTATCATGCTATTAACACATAATAAAACCTATAGGCCCAAACACTGACCCAGTCGGTACGCCATATTTAACATCACCTCTTTCACTATAGACTCCATTTATTTTTACTTGCAGTGTCCTGTTTTTCAAATACATATGAAACCATTTTTTTATTGGTCCTCTTATTCCACATTCATCCATGGCCTGCAGCAAGCACTCGTGATCCAACGTATCAAACGCTTTTTTAAAATCAATAAAAACAAGCAGTATTAATTAGTAATAAGATCGAAGCAAAACTGCGTTAATTTGTTTTAAATTACAATAATTATCGTCTTTGTTTTATTGTATCCCGTGTTCCAATGCGCCTCACTTGTCCTACTATTATATATTCTGTGTCAGAAGAATAACTTATTCTTCAACCAAATGTTAAAACAATATTCCCCCGCATCATAAGTGCTTCATATCTTTATTTTCCCTCAGATTAAAGTATAAAAGGATTTTATTAGAGAAACAAGACTCCAGAATACCACGTGGTTGGCTACTGACAGATTTTGTTGTGTAAAAGCTTCCCTTTTACATGTAGGTTTTTATATGTTTTACGGGTTTTATATGTGTATGTGGATCTTTGGAGACCAGTTATAATTACATAGTATGTAGTTTATTAACTGTGCTTCTAATAACGTTAATACATACTTACTACATTTATTTACCTCCATATAACTTTCTATTTCACTGGATTAAATATAATTTCGCTTGGTATTGCACACAACTCCTTTTTTCTTTGTTACTTTGTATTTTTAAATGTTCATTCGTTCATTTTAATTTTTATCTAAATACTTACCTAATCTTTGGTATTGTCGGGTCGCGTCGGTTTTCCGGTTTTCTTTCTTTGCGTGATGGATAAGTGACAGACGACGGAACATCAGTGTTCGCGTGGTGTTTACATTTCTTTTGTGTTAACTCCATAGTCAGGTGGATTAAGGTTGTCACTTGAAAATTTATGCTCTCAGTTTAAAGTGGATTAACTTGAAAAATATTTAGTATCCAGATTTAAGACAATCACGGGTCCATAATATAACATTATGCCCCTTAAATATTATTTCGGCATTCCTCGGTATATCAGTATACTAGCTGTGCCAGCGAACTACGTTTCGCCGTATATTTTTTACCCGTTTTTGCAACATTTGTCATTGATGCTTAGCTCCTATTAGTCGTAGCGTGATGTTATATAGCCTAAAGCCTTCCTCGATAAATGGACTATCCAACACAAAAAGAATTTTTCAATTTGAATCAGTAGTTCCTGATATTAGCGCGTTCAAGCAAACAAACAAACAAACTCTTCAGCTTTATAATATTAGTAAGTATTAGTATAGTATAGATAAAGCATTAAAGACTTACACCAGCGGTTATAGCGTCAACATGCCGTGGTTTGTTGATGACGTATGTTAGAATCCCACCAGAAGTGAAATTTTCCTTGTTACGATTTTTTTTTGAGAATAAGTATAGTCATTACGGCGGCATCAATTCGACTTTGTGGTAAGAAGCGAATGTTATGACTCATGAGTAAATAAAACTCATGTGGTATTAGGTAGTGAAGTGATAGATGTACTTAATTCTGACTGTTATGTAATTGTGATAGGTATTGAGTAACACAAAAGGGGGCCTGGTCTCGGAGCTGGTGATAGCAAAGCCATAGTTAAGTTGCCATCATTCGTGGAACTTAATGTATAAAAACGCGAACGGGCGCTCCTGGGCCGTGAATATTTGATGCAAAATCTACAATCCACATTCCGGTGGCGGCGGGCGTGATGCATTAACCTACGTCAGTGGCCTTACTGCGTGCGGGTAGACTTGGGTAGATTCCAAGCATCCGTTGTGATTTTTCGGGACAACATTATTTTGTCATTCTTAATTTATTTAGACGCTATGATCAAAACGTTCAATTAAGCTACGTGTTTTCAAAATACCCATGTTGTATCGACACAAAGATAGAAACCCTTTAGCCATATTGATAACTGTTTGTTTGATAACTGGTTAGTTAGATAGAAGCGAGTTCACCTGGATTCCTCAACAACTAAGGATCTGGCCATTTTGCCTCTTAGGTACTGTCGGAGTACAACAATGTTGCAATGTTAACATTATTATTATGACAAACATAGGCAGGTAACTAGTCAGGGATTAAAGGCCCTATCACCAATTAAGCCAAACAGAACTCTGGAACCATTGAGAGTCAAATCCAGGATCTTCCTGATCCGTTGTCTCAACCACATACATAAAATTGTGTAACAGAGCCAAACAGATTCGGTATTCAGAGTCACTTATCCAATGTCCCCATAAAACGGGTATATCTTATGTTTACGACTAAGCTTGGTCACTTTACTGCCCCGGCCGGCAGTTCTGCCATCCAACGGGATAATGCTGAGATTTTTACTGGAACCTTCCTAAGCCAACACTAAAATACTTGAGAATTGAAATTAAAAAAGGGCACGTTTGTTTAAAGCGTCGTGTTTCTATCTGGAGCACAGACATTTTTATATACGAGTGTTTCGCCGACACCCAATATCATTTGAATGTGAATGAAATCTGTTTAGATTTAATTAAAGTGAAATATTACAGTAACTTATTGAAATATTACAGTGTATTACAGTGACATATTACATCTTTAACTGATTATAGAATATTTTGTCTAAAGATCTAAAAGTAAAGGAATATGGTACAAAACTATCCAAAGTGAGCCTTTTCATGTTCCCTGGATTTGTAAATTAAAGTTGAGTAGAAGTAACATTATAATAATAGGGATGATGACTGAATTCTAATTTTCACGACTTGTCATAAAATATTAAAAACCCGTAGAAAAAGATCCTGTGAAATCAGAATTAAAATCGGCTTAGAAATACATTAGATACAAGCATTTTAAGTTGTTAATTTGGAAGCGATTAGACAGAGAGATCCGACATCAACCGTGACGTCATTGTTTAGTACGGAGTTTATATGGATAAACTCCATGTAAATTGCCGTTTTGCTAGAAAGAGATGGAGAAAAATCTTTAATACCTTACATCTTGGTTATTTTTTTAGTTATTCGAAAACCGATTTTTCCTTGCCGTTTATTATATGAATGAGCTTCTATTAAAGCAAAAAAAATTTTTTGTCATCTAGCCTATTCTCAGACTTCGTTTCGGACACATACCATCAAACAGCTTTAAGTACCTCATGAAAAAAGTTGTTTCTCCTAATTGTGAAGTTTGCAGAAAGGTTGATGATCTTCAACACTTATTAACGGAGTGCGAACGGAACGAAAATCAACGTCAGCAATTGATAAATTCTCTAAAATTAAATAGGTTAAATTGATTTTCAAAGTATTCTGTCTGAACCTCTATCAGATAATGTTAAGTTTAATTGTAATTTGGTTAGATTTTGATTATATAAGTTTAATTTAGTAATTTTTTAGTCGTAAGTAAGTAGTTTAATTTAGTAATTTTTTAGTCTACAATAGGACTGATATGTCTTTTCAAGACCAAAGTCCTGTAAATAAATAGATATTAAAAAAATAGTCTAACTTAACGGGCTTTGAAAAAATCTTACAAAGTATACTAGTCTAAAATACACATTTACACATTGCAAAGATTTTGTACACAAAATTTGAACCGAAAAGCTTTATTTACGTTACAGAAAGATATAATTAAGACAAAAACAATGTATTCATCCCTTTGTTTACCAATTACAGACAAGAAACATCTCTCTTGATTAATTAATCATTTTCTTTGAGAGCACAATCTGCCTACATTCAACGTACATTTTCCTTATGTCCAACGAGTACTTTAGGCACTTTTATAAAAAAATCCGGGAAGTGGAAATGACAACACAAAAAAGAATCTTACACACACAATAAGTAGGTATGTATAAGATGCTTAAGAATGTCGTGGCAATAATTTGATAACATACGAGTGGTATACCGGGAATATGACATGTAAAACTTTCCCCGGGAGACGAATATTATGGCGGTTCTTCCTTTACTTTCATCCTTTTAAGAATTTTTACGTTTGAATAAGGAAGTTTTGTTTGTGCTATCTTTTCATAACGGCTCATATACATCCCCTTCCCCACCGAGGGGCTCGAGCCTACCCTATTTTAAGGTGATTAGGCCTTGGCCCAGTGCGGATTGGTTGACTTCACATACACCATTGAATTTCTTCGTAGATGTAAGCAGGGTGCCTCACGATGTTTTCCTTCACCGTAGGAGCGTCAGAGTAATGTGTACATATGACATTCGAAAAACGAAAAACACTTTGGTACATGGCTGTCTCGAACCCCGGATCTCCCGATTGGAAGGCGAGTGCCGAGTACACAGCGCCACCGACGCTCCATCCGCCATCCATCCATCCATCCTGGGATACATATTCCAAGATAATTTAGTCACTGCTTTATTATGGGAAATTTGTCAAATTTTTCTGATCTGGTCTAAAAATCGGGTCATTTTGCGTCTCGATCATGGTTAAATCAGGACGTGTTCATATTATTATTTTTTTATTTATTTAATATTATTAACACTAACGACATTTACATTGCAATAAGAAAAACGATGATACCCGCAATAGTGTACAACACTGTGTCGGGTGCATCAACGCCCTCCTCCGAAACAGTAGCAAACAAGAAAAATTTTAAATAATTACAATAATACTTAAATAACAAAAGCAAAAAGTGATTAGACTATCAGAATATATGAATATGTAGGTATATGTGTGTATGTGTGTGTGTATGTGTATGTGTGTGTGTATGCGTGAGTGTTTGAGTGTGTGTGTGTGTGTGCGTGAGTGTATTCCTCTCAAAATCGCGATATCCCCCTCAAATAGGGACATCTGGCAACCCTAGGTAAGACAGACAGTGAAAATAAGGGTTTGCTGTGACTTGACATCTTATGTCACAAGTTGGCGATGTACATTGGCGCCCTTGGAGGGGCTGTAGATTTGCAAGACTCACAGGAACCAGATGTTCTATAGGTAACTGTAGCCACTTACCTACCATTAGGCGCCTGCATGTTGGGCAACTTGTGAAATATAAAGTTGTTTTTACAAAAAGTGACTTTAGCGCGGTGTTTGAGCTGTCAATTAATGTGGCGAACAATAATCACTAAAGCGGCAGCTAGTCAAATTTCTCGTACGATTTTCACTTATCTCACGATCCGCTGTTCACTGAAATTCATAATCTCCACCAAACTGTTCGAGCAGGAGCTGAGTACCACTCACTATGTAAACGATACCCTCTTAGCTCCGCAATGTGATATATCGTGAGAATCTCTCAATATGTTCCGACACTACTCAACGGTTTGTATGTTTGGGAATGCCGATGGAATGCCTATTGGGTGCAAAGCCTCTTTATATTTTTACAATTCATTCAAAAATATCAGTACCTGTGTGTATGTAAAGATACATACCCACAAAATGTATATTGTGGTTCCAAATTTAGTTTGCCCGCTCAAAATAGAACCCGATTCGATGACAGTCCATAAATGGTGTTGGTAACACACGAATGATATTCACGCTTCGATAACGATCTGTAATTCAGCAATACATCCATATTTCGACATTACAATTATGTTGTTAATCGATTGAAATGGTGTATTTAAGTTTTTCTTGAGAATTATAACATTTATATAAACGATTATATTTTTAAGTAGGCACCTACTTAGTTATATCTTTAACATTGCTTTTAAAATAATCTTCAACAGATTAGAAAAACTAAATTATTTGATCTTAAAACGTCGTCATTTTGAACACTTGGTGTTTGTAACAAGTAACTGATTACGAGATCACAGGTTATCATAAAAATACTCAACTATAAAAAGTGGCTAAACTCCCAAAACATATTTCCTATAGAAGGATAATTGCGTACATCAAACATTAGTGGCGATGTAGGGGATGTCTTTGTTTAGATTTTGTGACAATTGGACTCTTTTGTACTGCCATTCATTAAACTAGGACGTCTATTAGGGGCTAATCATGACCACAATGGCAAACACTAAAAACTTTATAAAGTCAAGCATACAAAAATAAAATTAAGCAGCTAAATTGTTTTCTTCGAGTTCTAGATGAAAATACTGCTTACAAATTACAACAAAGGAAAACTTACTTTAACAAGAACAATTCACCTGATGGACACTGATTTAATTTATCTGCGTCCACGAAATAAGTTCCCAGCAAACTTCTGCAACCACTTAATGTTCAACTTGGAATAAATGGTGAGTTTGTTAACGCGGGTTTTAGGAGTAGTACTTCTTGGGATATTTTCGCTTTCTGTATTCAGGTTTCGACACAACATTTTTTTCTTCGAGTTTCTTCATCCAATCGTGAACAGGGTTCAAATATCTAGCTTCGACGACTTGCGTGGGGAATCTAGTCCTACTCAAGAGACCTTGGAGTGCCTGCAGTAGAAAGGATAATATTGACACTGAAACTACGATGTTGATTGGATCAAAGCCAATTGAATGATGATGGTAAGCTTGCACAGGACCTCCATAGTTGCCGTTGCCACTAACACCGAATCCAGATGTCCCATGATAGTTGTTAAAATTTCTAGATTCCGAAAACTCTTCATTGTACGTAGTTTCCAAGCTCTTTTTCGAAATCGGTGACTCGACTTGATGTTCATCCTCTTGATTGCTTTTGAAACTGTCAAATGCTGATGTAGCAATCACAGAATTCAAAATTTCCCTGTTTTTAGACTCCTGTTTTAGATTTTCTATCTTCTTTAGAACTGACTGGGCGTTCGTCTGAATCTTCTTTAGCAGGAATTGTATTTTTGAACTCTGGTCTTTTATCATGTTTGTAACAAACTCTTTGAAATGTTGCATTGAGGGTATAGTCGTAGTTCGCTCATTTACTACATTTGTTTTGGCAGTCGATAAAAGCATTAGAATTATAAGCACTGAGAGTGAAATTAGTGACATTTTCAAAGTCACTGTTAAGAAATTACAATTTTTTAAATTCATTAACTCTTGTTGGCCAACAGTAAAAATATGAAGATGCGTTTCTCTACAGTTTTCTTTTATAAAGCTACTTTTCGAGGTCTGTTGCCTAGAATGATAACCTGTCACAGGTACAATGGTGATATGCGTAAACCTTGACATTTGACCTGGCTGATCACGAAGCATTTCCTACTTATTACCAATACAAATTGCCCCATTTTCTTATTAGGTATTTGGATTAAAGAAAGCATGAACCATAAGAACTTTCAATTTATATTGTTTACAGACAGAAAACACATTTCACACTCCTGCCTTTTGATTAGGATGCTTACAACTCTCACTTATTTTTCAAATTTTAATATTGATATTGATTTTTAATGTCCGACGTGTGGGTTATTCATCTACTACTTACTTGTGACGTAGTGTCATCTCTTTAATATTAATTCGCTTCTTATCTCAGTAATATTTTATTATTTCGTTAAAGCAAAAATTTGTGTCACTTGTTCTTTTTTTTAAATATTATTATATAACGGACGTACGGACTAAATTATTTTTTTCTGGTCATTTCTTTATGTCAAATTCAAATGTGTCAAATTCAATATCTTTTATTTAAATAGGATATGTAGTAACAATCAATTTTGCACGTCAAAGCAGCTACGCAATTGGTTCACAAGTCCACGGCGGGCGGGAGAACATGTACTGGAAAGAACCAGCAAGAAAACAAGCAAGGGCTATTTTTTTTCTCTCTGTCACAGATAACATTCCATATGTTGTTACAGAGTCGTCATTGGGATGATGACTGAATTCAAATTTTCACATCTCGACATAAAATATTAAAAAAGCGTAGAAAAAGATGCAATCATGTGAAATTAGAATTAAAATCGGCTTAGAAATACATAAGATACAAGCATTTTAAGCTGTAAATTTTGAAGCGATTAGACAGAGAGATCCGACATCAACCGTGACGTCATCGTTGAGTACGGCCATATAAACTCCATGTAAAATGCCGTTTTGCTAGAAAGAGATGGAGAAAAATCTTTAATACCTTATATCTTGGTTGTTTTTATAGTTATTCGAAAACCGATTGTTTCTTTCTGTTTATTATATGAATGAGCATCTATTAAATAAATAAAAAAAAATTTGTCATCTAGCCAATTGGAAGCTGACCTCAAAGCAAAAATTTGAGCTCAACTTCCATTACAGGATTAACTGTGACAGTTCACATTATATAAGATAAAGACTTTATTAACATATCAATCACAGGAAAGTGTAGAGTTGACCTCATGTCCAAATAGTTTTATTATCCAAATAAATAATCATAAATAATATAATACCAATCTCTTTCAATCTATCTATGAGAGAAGTGAGAGAAGTGCGTGAACTTAGCTTATAAATAATTTGCTATCGCTGAACGTTTCTTTGAAACACTGCGCAGTACATTAATAAATATTAGAAATGGGAGTTTAAACCTAAGCTTTTTTGTCTGTCATGTAATTAGACACTTTATATATGCTTTTTTAATAAGTACATCTTTGATTGCATCTTTTAATTTGTTTAAGCTAAGTTCTTGTATACAAATTGGATGTAATCAGCATACATTTATTTTATTCTATAAAAATTAATCTGGCACCAATATAATACCTACCTATGGGTAAGTATGGATCTACTTTGGGTAAGTATTAAATAATTAAATTATTAAATAATTAAATAATTAAAATATTATAAATTGCTAAACTAAAATTAAATTATGGGTGAATATAGACACAACCAAAATTATGTGAATTCTCATGAAGGCTCTGTACTGGAAACTAAGTACGAGTTTACCTGATACAAAATAGTAAACAATCCAACAGCTCTGGAGCTAGGCGTTCGGGACGCCACGCAGCATATAACTATCTACTCAAAACGAATATAAAAAAAATTAAAATTTGTACATTTCCGATAGACGATTAAACATAATCCAGAAAATTTTATCTTTCAACGTTGTATTTTCAAAACATTTTCATTTACATAATTAACGCCATCTCTGAAATTAACCGTGAACTAACTGTTTCTTGATCTTGAGCTTTAATCCTTAGTATACAGTAGCGACATCTACAGTGGATTTGGACAACAACCACAGACCCCAAGCGAATGCTCTTACGCATCCACTTTGCGCGAGCGCAATGCGCACGGTCGAGCGTAGTTCACCTCCGCACTAAGAGATGGCGTTAACTGCGGTTTATATTATTAACTGTGTTTATATTTTTCTTTTTTCTAATTTCTTTGCTGGATGTTTGAATATAGCAGAAAATCATGCCAATTTTTCAGATTTTTGAAACTTTAAATTTCATTTAATAAATTACTTAATAAAAAAGGATATCATCATCACCATCATCGTCATCACAGCTCATATTCGTCCCCACTGAGGGGCAAAGGCCTACCCTAACTAGTTAGGGCGATTAGGCCTTAGCCAAACCACGCTGGCCCAGTGCGGTGCGGATTGGAAAAAAGGATAACATAGGAACATGCTATTAGTGGCCATTGATTTTTTTTGAAAAAAATAGAGCATCTATTGCCATTATCCAGGAAGGAAAAAGAGGGCTACGGTTTATATGTAAAAACGTACTTTTTGTTTGATATTTATTTATTAAGCCTTTTTCGCACCACATTGAGAGGGTCACAAACGGCAGCTCTACTAGTCATCTAGTAAAATGTGGGAGTTCTTGTTGACAATGAACGAGTTAAAGAAAACAAAACATGAAAATTGCCTTTTCAACATAAAAATTATCTTTGCAACATTAAAATTATATAAAAAAAAATTTTTTTTAATGTTTATAAGACATCGCCAGGTACACGATTATGGTTGTTTTGTTACATTCCGTAACGATAACGTTAATTTTCTTTTAAAATTGCCAGAGTTGGGTGTGGTTACATCGAGATTTTGTGATAAGTCACAATGAAAATATTTATTTCATTTCACATCAAGCCTATTATTAAGCGCAAATACACCAATTAAAGAATACAGCAATGGATGTGACATAAAAAGGGGATATATTTCAACATAAAAGAAAAGACCATAGGTATTTTGGCGCTGTTCTTCTGTGGCTACTTGTACTCCAGACAAGCACAACACTGACGTATCCATTACGTTGGTTGAATTCAAATATTACGTGTATTTGGAATACTAAATATATTTAAGCACATGCACACAGCATACTCTATGACCTGATATCCATAATTTATTTCTTTTTTTATAGGTACAACAAAGTTGTAGTTATACAACAGGCAGACTGTCCACCTGATGGTATACCAATCGCCTATAGTAAATGTGGTTCCTGTAAGCCTTGCAAATCTTCAAACCCGGCAAGGTTGCCAACGTGCGCTGCTATTTTGTGACATGTCAAGTCACAGTGCCCAGTAATTTCGGTGTTACAATGCAAGCGCCGCTGCTTGGCAGCAGGAAGAGGTAAGATGGAGGTAACCATACAGAAGATCCTGGTACAGAGTTTCCCTCTGGTAATATCACAGTAATATTAAGAGGTAATCGTGCAGTGGGGACAACCCCTCGGTGGGGACGTATGTGAGCTGTGATGATGATGATGATGATGAATCGTGCAGTCCGTTTTTCAATACAAACGTAGTCCCCTGTTTCCTTCCTGGATAATGGCACTAGTTGCTTTATTTTTTCCAACAATATCAATGACCACTATAAGCATGTTCCTATGTTTTCCTTTTTCTATTAAGTTATGGCCTTATTCATAAAAATATTTAAGCAATGTTTAAGTTAAGTAATGTTGCTGTCTCTTCTGATGTCTTTTCTTTTGTAATGAGATTGGAAGTGACAGCAACATTATTTAACTTAAACATTGCTTAAATATTTTTATGAATAAGGTCATTAATTATTAAAAGAGATTTTCAACCTTCAAAAACCTAAAATATCTACCTAATTCTCTGCTGTATTCCAACGTCCAGCAAACAAATTAAACAAGGTTATATGAAAAAAGCAAAACATAGAAACACAGAAAAAGCCTTGCTCTGATTTTTTACGTAAAAAGTAATTAAATCGGTCAATTTTTGCGGAGAAAACAGGGGACTACGAAACGTATAATATACGTTTCGTAAAATAACACAGTTAACTTTCCTTTGCAATAGCTTACTGACAGCTACCAAGATAACCTTACTAAACGATAGTTTGCTTCTACGCGAAATTTTGTCGAAACTCGTACACTATTTTCTTGTTCGACTGTATGTGACATGCGATATCCAGTCATTTCCAGTCACAACACCCAGTAATTTCGGGCTGTTCCCACTAGTCTTACCGAGTAGTCTTACCAGTAGTACTACTGGGAATTTCCTTCCCAATAGACTTACTCATAGTAAGACCTCACTAGTGCTCTTTGCCCATTAGTAATATCGCACATAAAAAAATCTAATCAAATGCATATAAGAGACATAGTATTTACACAACAAAAAATATCCTTACATTTTACATAAAATATGTTGTAATTTTGAAACTACGCTCACTGTATGCGCTGCATGTCGCTTCCAGTTACGTTAGGGCAACGTATACCTACTGCTTCGACGAGTGGAATGATCGAACTGATTTTTTTTTATTACTACCTACATAAATTTTACCTTTGTTTGTTGTAGGTCGTCTGTTCTATGTATTTTTTTTTGTAACTTTTCTCATATAAGTGAATTGTAAATTCTTTTTGAGAAATAAATGTCTAAAACCCGAAAAAAATAAAACATAGACCCCAGAATTGATAGACAGTGGCAATTATGTTTAAATTAAAAGTCAAATCAATGGGTTTATCAAATGGTATAAGGAATCAAATGGTATGAGGTTAAATCAAAATAAGTGTGTGCATATAAACTACACTCGTAAAATTAATGGAGTAATTACACATACTTACTTAATTACAAAATCATTACCATTACGTGAAGATGATTCTGTCAGGGATTTGGTGCTAGATAAAAAACTTACCTTTATCCCTCATTATTATTTTTTAAGAGGGTATAACTGCCTGCCTACCACTGCCTGTCCCACCCTTCAAACCGCATAACAGCATGCATGCATTGCTGCTATGCGGCAGAAATACCTATAGGTATAAGAGACCTACGCAGACACTTCGGGTAAAAATTAAGTTATAAGCTGTTTTTCAGAATTAATAATTGGTAGGTACAGTAAGCTCCCATTCTAGCTATAGAGGTTGTTGCCGCATGAACTACTGTTGGTTTTGTAAATTCCATAAGGCCGTAGATCAACGTTGTTCATATAATTTCTTAAGTGAAACTTTAATATTTTGTCTTGAAGGTGGTTACATAAAAAATCGACCATCTTATTCACTTCTCTTACGCAGGCTAAACTGCTCACTTTGTTAATTAAACATAAAATTGTTTTGTCTAAATAATTCTAAATTTCTTTTGTTATCCAAATAAACCATCCCCTTTATCGTCTGAATAGACAGAGGTACATTTATACTACGAAACCGCCACTATTACGAGCGACATAAGAACGGCCTAAAGGTCAAACAGTATAGCTTGATTAGGAGCTTACTGTACCTAACAGATAATTTTAGCAGAAAGAACGTACCTAATGAAGATTATTTAACAACTTTTGGTGATATTTAACGAGTTTTTATACTTTCTTACCTATCAAATGACAGTTTAATAATTAAATCAATCTTAGGATCAACAACACCAAACAATAACACATACACACTAAAAAGTAATGGTTGTCATCAAAGGATGTTAGAGGATTATTAATTTTAAACAAACATTAGTAAAACAGCGGTCATTTTTACCACAAACTTTGGATTAGCTCGTCTCGCTCGTGGATGAGGGGCTTTAAAGCTTTTCTTTAACTTTTAGCGTAAAAAGTAATAAAATCGATCTAGTTTTAACGGAGAAAACAGGAGACTACGAAACGTATATTTTGTGCACTTTTTATATGAAGAGATAACGTGATATCCATTCATTTCTCATTTTAAAATCAAAACATCTCACTTGTGATAATTTCCCATGACAGCGGGACATTAAAAAGCTTCGCGATCACGTTTCCACTCTCTGAATACGGTAGCCTCGGAGAGTAATAACTCATTACGATCAAACTTAAGCAAACAATAAAATATTCGAAGCATAATTACTCAGATAAGGAAGGGCCGGTGTTATACAAAGTGGGAAGTGGGAACACGAAATAAATGGCAGCAGATCCCGATATTAATTCCTCGTTTGTATCTGACTCATCGGCGGCTATTTTTCTGAAGGCAGCACTGTAGGGTTAATTGTAACGGAGCAACGCGCAACGCCGGAACATAGAAATGAGTGGAGTGAGAATTAATATATATTTGAAAGTATAAAATTTTTGTTTCCATGTTTAAGGGTAGGGCCACATTTCAGCGCAATTTACGCCGCTTATTAGGTAGCGGAGTACTATATGCAAAGATTTGAACATCTCACTCCGACACCGTTGATGTGAAGATGTACCGGTATGTACTACATCGAGCGTTTAGCACAATAGAACAGAAATAGTGGTATTATTAATCAATACAAACAACAATCAAACCGACGATGAGCGGCATAAAATTAAAATACGTATGCTTAGATATGCCTACTCTAGAGGACCCACACTTTTCAAAAATTCGTATCGTTAAATTGGTAATCTTTAATTTAAAACGTCAATCTAAAATATTAATGCGGACTAGCAATTAAAAGTGAAAACCTTTTTACTCCTTAACTTAGATAATAAAAAAATATCGGACACGTAATTTTTGATTTGACGAAATAATAAAAAAACTACTGACATTGCGAATTAAAGTTATGGAATGGGGTCTCACTACGTCACAAGTTATTTAGTAGTAAATACTGCATATGACGTCATACGACATTTCAAAATACGAAGTGCACTGTTTTTTTTAATCTGCCAGACGGACATAAAAAAATTGTCCACAAGCCGTAATGGCCATATATCATCATAATAGTATGTTTTACTTACTATTACTACTAAGTAAGTAGGTATTACAAACTTACTGACTTAACTAATTTAGCTATATCAAAACCAAGTTAAGGTATTATCGAGTCTACATTGATGTAGGTAGATGAACGAACTTGCCATTGACGTGAAGAAACGAAATACTCGTAGGTTCCGCAGGATATTACTAATCAGGGGATTGAAAGAATAATTATTTGATGATCGAGATTCCGAGTCCGTCTAACTAACCACCATCTTTTACGAGTTTGTTTGATTTTACATCTTCCAAAAAACTTTTACCTGCTAAACATTTAAATTACGTGACTGTATGAAATAAGGCCTACTGTTAGGTATTGTATAAAATCTCGGTGTATCTCGGTAAGTAGGTAGCATTTGCTAAAATCATATTTATTTAATAAAGTCCATCAGTAGTTCCAAGAACAGAACTAACCGGCAGACTCAGTTCATCGGAAATCTTATAAACAATTCTGATGAAATGATTGAAGAAACCGGGAGTCAAGGTGAAAACAACATTAAGACTTTTGCTTTCTTTCTTTTGTTTTTTGAATAAAAACATATCTAATGAAGTGTATAATGTTGTGTTGTGAAGAACAAGTTGCAAACTCAATATACGAGTGGAATCTTGGCGAAATTTTCTCGGGCACGAAACATTTGTCTTCGACTTTATTACTCGCCAAACATTTCTTTACCAAGGTTTTATGAGCTAGGTATGTCGGAAAATACGTGACTGCCTGTTGGTATCGAATTAAGATATGGTTGGTTGTCATGAGATGGTCATCTACTCAAAATTAATATCTAAGTATGTCCTGTGATTTGATCGTTAACTAAAACTTAGTTGAAATAAATTTTTAAGATGACATTTTCTGCCATTTTTAGAATTTAGTGTAATGAAAGAACACAAGATCCATAACATACGTTTGTGTTTTAAATAGAGTATGCACTAATAAGACATACTCAAATGAAAAAAAAACAGTTTTTAAAATGTCTCGATTATATTATACTTTATAGAATGCCTCTACGCAGTTTCGAGTCTAGGTCGCCATGGCTCTACCGCAAAAAATGATAGACATTAGACAATGTGGGTAAATGACTATAAAATCATCCGAACGTACTGGCACAGGAGCTGATAACGCAAAGCTATCGAATGCGCATGAAAAGAAAAGATTTGAAACAGTACTTAACAGGGGAAAAAAATGGGAAGATGTCTTCACTGGAAGACACGCCCGACCAGACATAGATCTTTTACGCTATCTGCTTATAGTTTGATTCTGATTGCAGATGTACCGAAAAACAAAAAAAAAAGTGGGTAAATGCTTTTAAAAAGCATTGCTTCTAAAAGAAAGCAGGCTGAAAGCTAAATGTTAACAACTAAAATTATTTAAAAAAACTTATTTAATTATTTGTTTTTAAATGGTTAATTCTAGTTTGTATATAATTTCGATCTATGGTCAAGAGTGGGTCTGATGTACTGTGTAAACAGTGGGTCACGATTCACTGTGTTATTGTTGTTAAGGTGATGCGTATGATTTGGTTACATTAATCCCAATACAAAATTAATATACAGGAAATATCAACAGTTTATAAAAAGAAGTCAATACTGTAATTAAATAAAATCATTTGGTTACAGAATAGGCATTGGTATTCTCTACGGAAGAATATAAGTCTTCGCATGAGGATTGGAACACCATCTGGTGCTCATATTCTCACAACTCCAGCCGGGTGGATAAATTCTGAGAGTTTTGTATCCTCAGTGCTCTATGACTACCAAATTTTGTATTCGCTTTACTTCGACTCTTTCTGCAAAAAAACCGTTTAAATTCATAAATTCTCCTTTTATAAATTGTTACTTCCTTCTTTCCTCCTTTATAAGGTATTTCCTGTAGCAAAATAATATGCATCGCCTTAATAATAGTACACAGTGAATCGATCCGCTGTGTCAATCCATATTAATGCATGAACTATAAATACAAGCATGAATCAACTAGAAAATTAATTGATAGATCAATTATTTTTGTTATATGTTACTGTGTATTAACAGGGTCAAAATGTACCAATACAATTTTCTCATTATCTATTGTAAGTTAGAAATTATAAACAGAAATGTTTGTAGGTAAAATTACATACAAAAACACTTAGACCCTTAGTCAACCATGGGGTGATTCACTGTTTACCACTCAGTGTGCAGTAGCAAAGTACACCAACAATAAGGAATATTATTTAATATAGGTATTATAACCACTCCACAAACCGCTGTTCTTATATTCACGGTCAACTAACAATGTGAAAAAATGCTAAGTATAAAAATTCTTCATTAAACTAAGTCTTATCTATCGTGTTAATCAGTGGGCGGGGGCTAGTAAAATCTAACCGCGTTCAAAGACGACGTTTACCACTACACTGACATGTACAAAAATAGGATGAAAATGTACCCACTGAAGGTTTAATTTAGTTTGTTTGACCGCATTTCATATTCCCTTTCCTAATCCAAAAGGAAGGCTCTAAGCAAACTAGAGTCTAATAATAACGACAGTGGATTTATTGGTACACCCTGACACAATTAATTTGAAATTAAGACGTCGGAAACCTCTAGCGTTATAACAATTTTTTATTTTATCTCTAGATAGAGTTAAGTGGTAGGGTTGACACTTAAAAATTGAGCTTTTTAGATTGTAGATAATAGAGTTGTTAGGGCGGTTTAATCCTTTCATCATAGACATAATTTATATTTATAATTGATTTATATGCACATAGAAGGCCGCGATTTGATCTGCTTTGGTTCCTTGGAGAATCGAATTAACTAATAATTTACATTTAAGTTTTAGTCATAAATGTCTATTAGGGCGTTACTTTGAAAGCAATATTTGCTGTGAGTTTGCACGAGTAAAAGTTGTTCAAAGTTCGAACGTCCTGCCCAAAAAATTAACGATTTGCTCAACTGCTATCTTACCTACACTTCTGCTGCTGTCGCAGGTCGAGGTGAAATCTTGTATGTTTCATACAATAGATTTTTTATTTCAATGGCATTTTTATTTAATTATTTTTAATGGCATGAATCATAAAAATACTCGTAACTCAAAAATCTATATGTTACAATGAAATGCTACGCGTGTTTTATATTTGTAACTTTGCATTTTCTTTAAAACTGCTAAATAATTTGAAAAAATGATGAAAATTAAATACAATTTACGCTCGTGTTTTAATGAGTTTCATTGAGTGTTGAACTCACAGCAAAAAATCTCTCTTGTTGAATAGATTAAGAGTATGACCTTAAATCACTGACATAAGTCTAAATAACTTTTTATGTTCTACTTTGTGTTGGTTCAGCATTCACCAGGCTTTGCTAAATAAATAATGTGCCCTCATTTCATATAATAATAATCGTATAGCTTTGTTTTGACTCGGGTACGACAAATTCTCATGCAAAATAGAACTTTAAAAGTTTACATAATAATACCCATGAAAAAGCCAGAAGTTTTTATTTTAAAAGCAATCGCACAACATTTTCTCCATTTTTCACTCCTCACAATAAAAACAACCAATAAACTTAACCTACCTGTAAAATAAACATTCCAGACATGCAATAAACGGCTGCCAACAATAGTTTTCCACACTAGACACCAAAGATAACATCTGAACAATTCACATGAGATTCAATTTGCCGTTGGCGTCGTTGAAAAATAATTAAAAATGCAATTAAAATACGCCATAAATCCGTCAGCTGCCCCGCCTAGCGCGTAAACAAACTCGAATTAAAAAACGTACTATAAATAAATACGTCGTTATGTTGTTTTAGTATAGTCGTATATTGACGCTCCTGGGTTTAATGTTTTTTATCGCCAGGATACGCACTCAGGCCTCGTGGCGAAAATAGTACGAATTACTTTGACTGGAGACAGTTATGTAGATATACACCTCGACTCTTCGTATCGTTAATCATACATTAAGATATAACTGCGGTATGTTTGTTGGTTATACATATAACTCACGAGGTGGAATTTCAGCCCGAGCCGAAAACGAGGGCGTAATAGATCCGAGTGTGTATAACCAATATACGCACGTATATCGTACGTTTTTACCACACATGTGAAGATAAATACGTCCTAACAAATTGATTTTTTTGATTAGATAGCACAAATCATTGTTAATTTGTAGACAAACTAAATAGTGGTATGAAAATAATCATTTGAAAAATCATGTAGTTCGTTAATGTCTTTTATATTACCTCTAACGTTTAAAAATATAGTACATTACCGCCGCGGCCGGCAAGTGCAGCATTGCCGGCCTCTGTGATGCGAGCCTCTGCTATAACACACACACACATGTTTTATGAGCTGCTTTATGTATCTATAGCCGGTGTAATTAGATCCACTTTACGAGCAAGTGTGTTGAAAAGTATTTTTTCTCAAACTTGCTACGATTTGCCACCACCACCTTTGGGATAAAAATCGTACTTACAGTACAGGGCCAGTCAGCGCCCAGCATTTTATCTGGCGTGCTCGAGCGACCGGTAATGTAATTTGAAAGAGGAACGAACTTCTTTAAAGCCCGTAAATGATTAATGACTTAACTCACTCAAGTTTTATTTAAATTTCCAAAAGCGATGAATTAAAAAGAAAAATTATTGTTTGATTTTATGTTTGCAATAACACGACGCTTGCCTTCGGAATCAACAACAATTATGCGACCCGATTTAGTCCAGCAATTTGAAACCCCGAGCTGTTCCCTGGCAGACATAAAAATTTTGTGACGAAGCTTTGTCAGAAACTCAGAGATGGTGATACCTGTACCCTTAAATGCAGTTTTCTTAAACCAAATGCTGTCACGTACCGCATCGGATTTGAACTTGACAAGCAATGGCCTAGGCTTATCCTGACCTGGACGTCCCAGACGCACTGATTTGCCTATCACTTCTGCAGACAGCTTCAGCGAACCAAGATGATCCGAGGCCAGGTTCACAAAGGTTTGGATTGTGTCTTCATCCTTACTCTCGGGTACACCATGAAGCAATAAAACATTACGCCAGCTTCTCATTTCCATTGCATCATTGTCTCTAGCAATAGCTGCCACTTGCTGTTCAATTGTTTTCAGTGTCACTGCAATGAAGCTACGAAAGCTATCAAACTCCGCCACCAGTGAGTTGACAGTTGGTGTCTGCACACGAGTTTTCTTCAAATCACTTTCAAAACTTGCCATCCTGGATGTAAATGACTGTTGTAGTGCTTGTAGTGTCATTTTAATGCCTTTCATGTCTTCCATGATTGTGAAATAGCTTGCAGTGATTGTGAAGTGATGAAAATATTTATCTTGTTTATAAGTGCACAGATGTGAAGGACAATATCTGCAGGTATTTATGCACTTTAACATAGGAAAATATTGTAATATAAAAATTAATATAAGGAAAAGTCTCAAAAAACTTGTGTTTTAAACATTAAATCAATAATTAACAACTTCGAGCTATGTTTGCAATTTGAGCACCTACCCTCTTTTTTTTCGTTCTTTTTTTTAATTATTTAAATTATAAGTAAATAAAACAAAAATGTAAAGAAAGCGAAGCGAGAAAATTCAAAGGTGTGTGTGAAGTCAACCAATCCGCACTAGGCCGCTAAGGCCTAATCAAATCATCCTCACATAGGTAGGGTAGGTAGGCTCGAGCCCCTTCCCTTGGTGGAGACGTATATGAGCTGTGATGATGATGTTCTTCAATCTACGTACTTAATTAATTTATTATTACTTTAATAAACAAACACAAGTATGATACCTATGCTTACATAATAATTTATATAACCTTCTAAATAATTTTAAAATAATTCGCCTTTGCAACGCCTTGTAATTTTAGAGCCTACACAATCTTATGTTTGGAGCCCTTACGGGCCTTACACTTTGACCCCCAAAGATCTCAGTGCTGCGGTACCTACACAAGATCTAGCATAGATTTTCAAGGTAGTAATAACCTATCTATGAGCTGAGATGTAAGCTGATATAATATAAAAACAACATCACTTTATTTCAATGTATTTATTATTCAATATCAAATTCCACAAACATACAGAAAACTCATCAATATAATAAAATTACAATTTCAATGGACACAAAAAAATATTATTTTAATGCATGATAATTTCATTTATAGAATTATGAACCTTAATGCAACAAATTTTAATTGACATATTAAATAAGAAATAGTTACATCGAATGTCAATTACAACGGAATAAATATCGAATTCATCACATTTTACTTGACATGAAACAGAAATTACATTAAGAATCTTAAAATTAATTTACTATAATAATTACTCTAAAAACCTATTGTACTTCAGACAATTTTGATACGCCTGACATGAGCATACTGTGAGATTTGCAACTGCATTAACTCAACTAAAAAAGCATCGACTGTATATTTGAATCCGCAAGTTTGAATCCGCAAGTTGTCGTAAGGTCGGGAGTCACTGTCGGATCTCGCACAGTGTGTGTATCAATTTAAAGATGCATACTACATTAATAAAGTAAGCATTTGGCAAACAGTTAATAAACAGAAATCAAAAACAAAAGTCTTAAAATAGTAGAAATGACTCCATTGAAATATAGATTCACCAATTTTCTTTATTTTTGCTAAATAAAATAAGAGAATCAATGAGATAAAAACGATTAAATTAAATTGTACGCTTACATTGTCACAAATAGCACTCACCGTGACAATTATTAAAACAAAACATATCAAATTATACAATTTTCTAATAGCCAATCAGTTCCATCAGTACAAGAGCGACTGAAGTTAATGAAAAAATAAAGTAATGTATACGATTGGTGCATGAAAACAATGATAAGACAAAAAGCCAAAGGTTATGAGTCTATATGAATAAAGGAACAACTGCATCTTATCTTCGCTCGAAAGATGCATTACCTAATGCTCTAAGACTGCTATTTAAAGTCGCCAAATTCTAAACAATAGAACTTGCTTTGCGTTTAGTTAAAAAAACTTGAAAAACTTAAATGCAATATACGGCCGATGTATTTTACTGTCTGTACGTACGTCTTTACAAAAATCTTAGTAAACGGTTCTGTAGCAAATGACAAAATAAGCTCTTTTATTTTTCTTTCACAAGTCGAAAAAGAAACACGCAGCGCCTATACGTATTTACTTGAAGAAAGATTTACAACAGTTCTCTTATTCGTGGTACAATCATTCATATGCAAAACTCATCATACGTTGGAAGAGGATTCGCTTGCAAAAAATCTAGTGATCACAAATCAAGTGTAACAATTAGCTAATCAGGCGACTCCTTTTTTAAGCTAGACGTTAAAACAGCTACAGCGTCACTTATTTCTAAACGGCCGGTTGCATTAAGTATTACAATTTTCTGAAAAGTTACATGACATTCAACCTAGTAACTACATAAGAATCAGTTATTCTTAATATAGGTACGTGGTACAATGTTCTTAAATTAAATAAACGGTTTACGCTATATCTTAGACGTTTCATACGTAAAGGGCAAAGTAAACCTTAAGTCGTAAGAACTATGGTCATTTTAATGCAATAGGCTGCAAAATTGCATAGTATACAAAACACAACCTAAATATGTCGGTACATTTTAAAATACCAAATAATAATGCTGACATGTGTTTTGTTAACTATGTAAACCATATAAGACAGGCGCAGACAACAAATACTCTAAACAAATAAAAAAACTACACTCAGGGACAAATTTAGAGGAACACTATACTTTTTACATAGATTCAAGCTACTTTTACATCATATCGATGTGTGATTGACCTTTAATGTGCGTTTGTTTGATTGTTATCCAGGATTCATGACCAAGGCCATAATGAATAATGACAAAATTTCCCTATTTGTGACCTGCCCCCCTAGCACGTCCACCAAAACGCGATATGATAAAGCAGTTTATCGCGGTGAACTGTCAAAATACAATAGGGTTTCGTTGTATTTTGACGTGTTTTGGTGGACGTGCTACAGGGGCTGGAGAAGAATGATAATTTTTAATGGTGGTCTTTTTTATCATAATCGTAAAACTGGTTTCCGCGGTGAATGTTTTTTTTTGTAGCGAATCCCATGGCTAGAAAGCTTGTAAGACTAAATATGGTTTCGTATGCTGAAATACACAGCGTTATCAAAACTAGAAGTAAAATTTTTATCGTTCCTCTAAATTTGTCCCTGAATTCTAATTGAATTTGCTATCTTGGGGCAATAAAGCTGAAACATGAAAAATCTAAATTTCCATTAAAAATTGTTTTAATACTAGTAGAAAATCTCATTACATTTTTTGAGTTTTACTTAATTTAACTCAAATGATTAAGTCAATGCATAGAAGACAATACATTCGATATTAATAGGTAAAGATGTAGTTTCGATTGGATTTATGTCTAGGAGACTCACTTATATCGTTTCTACAATAAAAATAAACTCAGCCAAGTCATAATTTACAAACATAAAAATCTCTTACCAAACAAAATCTCACCACTTTGTTGCCCTACCTAGATAATCACTACGCTTACGTGGTGACGTCGCCGCTAACCAAATATCCACCTACTTAGCTATAATGAAATAAATTTACTTGTCGCCTCAGGAGGCCTGGCTCGCCGCTGCCGCTGCCGACGCGGCGGCCACGCTGGCGCTGGTGATGGGCGGCTGCGGCATCAGCAGGTCGGCCAGGCGGCCCGCCTCCCTCAGGCCGGAGAGGAACGCACCGTGGACGGTCGCGGGATAGTTGCGCATCGTGTGTTCACCTGCACAATATTATAATAGTGTTACACTTTTTGTTGAGCACGTGCTCGTGTAGCACGTGTTTCCGGTAATTTTATTTATTTTATCTACACTCATGTTCTAATTCTAATATTAAGAACTCAACACTAATATTTTAAAGGCATAACTTAAAGCCCTTGGCCTTTTACATTATATTACATTATTACATTATAATACAGGTTCGCCATACAAAACCAGTACTTTAATGTAACTCGAATTCCAATAAAATACAGTTCGATTGACGAAGCCCGACCAAGGAGGTTTTGTCACAATTTTCTTTTGTGCCAGTACATTGTCTATGGCGGCGCGTGCAACAGCGCATACGCGGTAGAATGTTGGTGTTGGCGCCATTTCTCTGAATTTTTCATTCATTATTATGCTGTTATTGGTTAAAATAATAAATAATATAAATGTATGTAGTTTTAGATTTCTGTATTAGTTTCACAATTGCACTCTTCAAAATGCAAATAATTATTAGAATAAATGAGTTTGATTTTGTTTTAATTTTGTGCCTTTTATTTAATTTAGGTAACCACTGATTGCATGAGTGTAGATAAAGTAGTGTATGAAATTGCACATAATTAGGTCTTAAAACACTCGTGTGGTACTATTAAAATTCTCGGCAAGCCTCGAATTTTAAACACACACTAGTGTTTTAAGACCCCCTATTATGTGACTATTTCATAAACTACTATTATTTAATTTTATTTAGTTGGCTTAACAACGATTAAGTATAATATTACATTCACAATTACGAACGCAATAAAATAGCAACATGAGTGTAATAATCACTTATAGGTAGGCACCACATGCACTCCTTAATTAATCGACTCAAAATGATATATTCTAAGAACACGGAAACAAATAAAAAACAACATTCAAAATAACAATAGAGATAGCACACCAGCACTGAAGGATCACTTTGGTATTTATTCCAAGGTTTTGGACAATAAAGTAGCCAGCTTATGTGTTGAGTGGAAGTGCAAATCGACCCTGTCGCTAGCCCCGTTTATGTGTTTGAACATTCAAATAATCGGGAAATTTGAACCCAAAACTGTTCTTCTCAATGGTGGGCACAGTGGTGTAATTGGCTTGCGAGGGACTCTTGACGGAACACGCAAATTAATTAGTTACAATAATTCGGGACAATCAATTTTGTTAGTTAATATTTTACTTAAAAATTTGCATCATTTAGTTTCGTTTCGGAAGCTGTTGTTTTTGCACACAGAGCTTCGGTTCCGTGAGTTGTCACTGTCGCACGCATCAGCACTAATAATCGTGCCAGTTAGTTACTGAAACAATTGTTTTATACTGCTTCCCTCTTTTCATGCTAACCAAATATGACGATATCTGTAATCGGGATAAACATTTCAAAGCCGCACCATAAGATCTTGGTACCTTCTTTCGACGCATGTGACGCTCTTACCTCCAACAATCCAGAGTCATAATTATAATAATGTTCTTCTAACCGATATTCTGTCAGGGCAGAGACTAGCCATCTGTGCGGGAGCTATCTGTTCCTTCCCTCGCATAGTTCGATACTTTAGACTTCAGGCGCAGGGCCCACTGTTCAATCGTATTTTGGCCACCCATGATAGGACTGAGCATGACCAAACGTTGCTTAACCTTAGTAATCGTTAGCTAAGCGCAAACGCCAATGCGCCACCAAGCTCCGCCAAGGTCATAGGCGGGGAATGAATAGGCAGTTTGCAGTCTTTCGAGGTGAACATGACAAATCGCAATTGTCAGTTCGTCTATTGGTGTACATCTCAGCCTCATAACTGGATCATTCGACCGCTTTCCATCGGGTGGAGTGAAATGATCCTGTTCAAGAAAGAAAATATAGTTCTTACCGGCAAAGAAGAGTCTGTTCTCCCCCGGAGCACCGGGCACGGGCGCTGCTAGCAGGTCGTAATCAGTTCCCGACGAGCCGACCGCCACGAAGCTGTACGACCCTCTCGCGAACGGATCAGCGCGCCATCTAAAGAGTCAACACAGTTAAGAATCAGCGCAGTAAACGATCAACTGGCTTAAAGGACCGCTTGGTTCCCCACCGCTATCATACCGAAGGTTGTTGCCTAGCTACCACCTTGTGTTCCGACAATTAGAGGCAAGATTACCAGTTCCTCAGCTGTTGATGAGTCCAGATGAAGATCGCTTCCAGCTTACGACCTTATCGTCACTTTTCATTAGGCGACATGAAAGCCAAGCTTCCCTGCCGTATGCAAAAAAAAATACTCTTAAGTGTAACATTTAGGGGAACCTGACTCAATAACGTTTTATCATATTAAAAATCTTTTTTACTATTAATTTATTTTATATTTTTTTCATTTTGTGATCGCGGCCATCTTGGGTTTTTTCATGGTGTAGGTACTGTATTTTACAAGTCAAGCATTTTAATTTGATACCCATATTGCGAGGGTTGTACAAAAATCTGTCATTTTGTGACAGCGGCCATCTTGGAATTTATTGTTTTTTCTTAATATACTGTAATAATAATATAGGTACTGTATATTCATTACCTCGTCACAACGCACTCCTTGGGCTGAGGTACGGCCGCGTGGCCGAAGATGCTCTTCAGCACGGCGATGCAACGGCCCACGATGACGTCATCGGTAACGTTCTCCATCACGGCGGCCGCCTCGCCAGCCACCAGCGCCAGGAGTACGGGGGCGCTGTACAGGTTCCAGAACAGGAACAGCTCACCTGATAATCAAAAGTACAAATACTCGTAGATGAGTATTATTACAGGGACCTATTCGACAAGTGTCTACTATGCTATATCGAGGAGATCAGTTTAAGTCTTAGTAGCTCATTCCTATTTTTTTTAATGATACAGAATACAACTCGAGCAATGCAATGACGTAATAAGCAAAGTAAATTGTTTTCGATTTAGCGAGACTGGAGGAAAACGTTATCAAAATATCAACACTAGACTGAATCTATCAATTGTAAGCTCATTTCGATGCAACCAAGCGAACCACTGGGGACGAACATGATATAATAATGACAACATACAGCATACACATCGCAATCTCAAAGACGATGTCAACAGTGAAACTCATTAAATACTTAGACGGCAATTGGCGACATATCATTATTAGTTCATTGTGTCGTGTGCGGTATATCTATTATGGAACTTACGCGTATAATGGAAAATAGACAAGTAGGTTACATTGTACATATAATCGTGGGAATCAACAGCACATCTCGATTTAACGTGCCCACCTCATTTTATATATGAACGTGTAATACATAGATAGTTATATGTGCCGTTAACAAGCAACTGTGATAGTTGAAATACTATTTTGTAGATTCTAGGAATACATTTAGATTGTTTAATATTTGATAGCACTTATTTCCGCAATTTTGCAGTAGGTAAGTTAAAATTAAGTTTAATGAATGAAATCAAAATACTATCTACAGATAGCTTTAGTATATATTTATTTATTTGGTGTATTGTTCAAAAAGTATACAAATGTCCGACCTAGCACAAGGTATTTTCTACCAGTCATAATAGATAAGATTGAGATTTTTTAGGCAATGCAAGATATATTATGAAAAGAGGTACATAAATGTAATGGCAAAGGATAAATAAATAAGTATTACAAAAATTAACATTTTATTTGTAGTACGAGAGGATTTTCATTTCATCACATAGGAACATAGTTTACTATAAACTAAAATTTCGAACAAACACCTATTAACGAGCAGAATCAAATTATTGAGCAAAACCTAAGCCTACCGTGATTGGAGCTTAATATAATATCCCCTGCACTATGTCGCCGTAAGTCAATCTGGCTTCGCGCGGTTGCGAGGCATGACTTGTTAATAATACCGGGCCTTGTTTGAGTTAAAAGCTTACTTAGACCCATAGTTTCCGATAGTTCAGCATATTGTTGCTAAATTAACGTCGTCATCATCCACTCGACTTGAATAATCTTCAAGTATCTACAATGTTCGTACGCGTTGTTTGTGTGAAATTCTGATAGGTAGATTTATTTAGGAGAACAAATCGGCGACATTCACATTATTAAATCACGAGTAAGTACAAATTTTATAGCGTATTATTATCATTTGCAAAATATTAAAACAAACACACGTCGAAGAATTTTGAGAAGGTATTCTGGTTGTGACAGCCAGCCAGAACCCTAAAGACACTGAATAAGTACTTATATGATATATAATTAAAAGGCATATAAAATACTCATCTATTAGAGAAATGAAAAACGTAAATTGTAGGTACGCAAATGCTTAGTGCTAAATTGTAGGGGAAAACTCTTAGAAAAATTTTCCACACTGGGAGGACCGAAGGCGAAGACGCAATAAATTATGGAAATCAAGCCATTGATTCCTGGCAGATACAAGAGACTGCGGTGGGTGCGTTCTCACATAACTCTTGGGGCGACACCGCGCGATAGCACCGCATCAGATAGTGCTTTTTAAACACGAGCAAGACCAAAAACTTTAAATTGGCCACGATTAAAAAATCACGAAGCTATGTTCCGGCGGCCGGAACAGGGCCGGGGGCCCTTATTAACGAAGTGCCCGCCGCGAAACAAAGAGATACAGAAGTGTACTGAAGCTTGACGTGAAAATTCTGACAAGACTGAAATTGATTTTAGGAATTTGGGTTTATCATCATAACTTTGAAATAAAATAAAGTTAGTATAATATATTATTAGCACAGAAATTTAGCTAATTTTGAGCTTGAAGATGTCAAGCTGTACCTACTGAAGACTGTAGTAGTAAACATTCTAAAAATACTGAAACTGACTATATTAATATCTCAAATGGGAATCTATCACTTGTCCGAAATTTGCTTGTTCGAATTTCATTTGATCGAAAACAGTTCACCGACGTCTTTTTTGCCATATGTATTGTTTGCCATATTTTTAAATCATCGAAATATCATTTGACATAGGTGTTATTTTACCGAACAACGTTTCACCGATTTTCAAAATATTTCTTTTACTATATTAGGTCGAAGTTTCTTTTGAACTTTTTTCATTTGCCATATAGGTACTTTCACTTCACCAAAAACATTTTACCGAATATTATTTGGCTACTTAACCTCTGTGCTATTACACCAAAGGTAACGAATGAGTCAGGTTATGCAAAAAGTGCAAGGGGTGGTCGGGGGGGTCGGGGGGCGGAAGCCCCCCGCAAGGAAAAGATAATTTTTTTTTATTACTAATTTAACACTCCACAGACTCGTGGTCCGTGCTCTTTTCATGGAATCTTCTCATTGTGATCTATTTTATTATAATTATTATATTAAGACTTACGACTACTTTTTACTCCTAATCTAAGGTGAGTTGCGCAACTCAATCAATTTAAAAATTTAAATATATATCTTAATAATATCTATTTATACTTATATATACTTAATTATACTCAAATATATATCTTAATAATATTATACTATATGTTAATAATTTATGTATGGAGTATTTCATAAGATTTGGACAGTTAGTATACTCGTATTTGGCATAATATATGTTACGTCTGTTTTTTTTTTTTTAGTTACACCAAGGTCGCTCCGCTTGATAGGGCCCTGAGCACCATTTTTTTATTGTATTCCATGACCACTTCATCTGTTGCTATGCTGGGAAGGGCAATGAGACGTCTAATTGCGTCGTCCTCCTTCAACTCCCGGTAGAAGTAGGTGCAGGATACCGTGTGTCTGGTAATGGCAACCACCGCGTGAGGGACACTATCGTGGACAGGGTTCTTCCTTTCTGCTCCTCTGAGCACAACCACGTGATCGTACGTTAGTCCCTGTGCTTCGTGGATCGTCAGCAGTCTAGATTGTTCTCCGGTGCCGAACCCTTCCCTCCCATACGCTTCTTTCTCGTCTTGAGTAAAGGTAAGGAAGAGAGTATTTGGGTTGCCCCTTCGTAACACCGCCTCCGATGCCATTCTGCATGTCATGGACCTCAGCACTTGCCGTGATGTGTAAATACCCTTGTAGATGTTTTGGAGGGCATACACCACATCCATCGGACTTCGGTGTGTGCAGAGGAGCTTTTCTGTTACCGACGTGATGGCGGCGGGGCTTCCGTAACGCATCTCGAACAGGTTGTCTCTGTCTATGAAAGGGATCTGATTTGTATCGGTCATTAGTACCAATTCTCATGCCCCGGTCAGCCTTGTTGCCACGATGATAGCTCCAAAATGGACTAGGAGAGCTTCGTCCACCAAAAGGCGTTTTGATGCTTCCACACCATCGATGAGAACTGAGGCAATGGTTCTTATTTTCCCCTTCACGACCGCCCCGAATCGAGTCGTCACTTTCCAAGTGCTTCCGTATGGTCTCTACGGATATATCCTCTACACATTCATATTCTATCAGCACCCGCTCGGATGGATGAGGTCTCCCAGAAAATGATGTTTCCTTCTCCAGTATACTGCCTGGTGGTAGGTGGTCTCAGCAGTTGTTCTATAGAGGGATGCTGTTTTATGTACTCGCAGGTCAATCGGGAGCAGTCCAGATAATGTAAGAGCGGACTTCAAGGACACTGTTCTATAAGCTTTGCAGACTTTTATTGCAAAGTTCCGTTGTACCGACTCTAGCTGCTTTTTGACGAGTTCCAAATCCGTGGCCTGGCTCCATGCTCCACTGGCGTACAGGATAATAGGTTCAATGACCGCTAGATATATCGTCCTGATGATTTCACTATTTAGACCCCATGTTTCTTTCGCCGTGCGTGCTAGTTGTTTATATATATTAGTTACCTTTCTACACTGCTCTGACACATGCTCGGTGAAGTTCAGGTTTCTGTCGATTGTGAGTCCAAGCACTTTAATTGCTGTCACCAGTTCGATATTCACTCCGGACATCGTCACGATGGGGGGGTCGTACTTCAATTTCTTCGTTATCACCATGGCCTTGGTTTTGTGCGGCGCGAAGTTAAGTTTATTACGTCCTCCCCATTTTACCACTCTGTCCAGGATCTCATTTGCGGTCTCCTCCACTTGTTCGCCTGTTTCACCAGTGAAAACCAGAACCACATCATCTGCGAAGGCCTGGCAGTGTACATCCCTCCCCTGTAACTGTTTGAGCAGGGAATCCAGGATTATGTTCCAATATGTGGGACCTCCTATTGATCCCTGGACACATCCCTTGGTGGTCTCTTTCCCTGCTTTTTCCCTCATGTAGTTAACCTCCACTTTTCGATCTCGTAGGTATGATTCGATCATGAAGTAGAGGTTTCGGGGCCACCAAGCATTATCAAAGGCGCCCTCTATGTCAAGTGACACCATTAGGATTAACCTTTTTTCTTTGAGCTTCAATCCTTATGTGCTCGACCAAGTCACAGAGGGCGTCTTCAGTTCCGCGTAGCATGCGGCATGAAACCGTATTGGTTCGCGCTCAGTGTAGGGAGAATATGCCACTGCAGTCTGGCGATTACTAGTTTTTCCAGTATTTTTCCAAGCACCGACAGCAAGCCAATTGGTCGGTATGACTTAGGATGCGTATAATCGTCCTTTCCCGGTTTTCTTAGGAAAAGATACTACAGGATAAAACAGGATAATAGCTAGGTTAGGTTAGACATTGTGACCACGCACAGCGGAGCGAGCGAAGCATCAAACTGCATGTTGCATGCTGCATGCTTGCTTGCATACTATAGGCTTGCTTGCATGCTTGCTTGCTTTTTTGTTAGCATGTTCGGAAACACAATACTTCGAATAAATGTTATTTCGGTTAAGCATAACTTCGGTAAAAAAAAATCGAACAAATGAAACGTTGGAGTAACGAAAAAAATCGAATTGATAATAGGTCAAATGATACAGTGGCAAACGTAATTTCGACGAAGTAAAAAAAAACAAAACGAAAATAGTCGAAAAGCTTTCGGTTAAATAAAATTCGGTCAAAAAATGTTCGATCTTATGATAGGTAACCATCTCAAATTTGTCATTATCTTCAATCAACAGTGTTGAAACAATATATTTTTTTTAATCTAATTTTTATTTTTTTGTTGCGTTGTTAATAAGAATATTACCTATATCCGGTACTGAATAGTTTCCACCGGCGGCGGCGGCTTCCCCACGTGCGGAGTGGCGTGAAGACGAGGTTAAAATATAATCGTTTAACCCCCAAGCTCTTATAGGAGAAGAGTTCCTTAAAATCCCTTCTTAGTTTACGTCTCCTACTCGTAACTTACTCGTACCTCCGTGACAAATTTCACCCTAATAGTAACAAGTATTAATTTGCGCATGAATGACTTTCCATTTTCACGTATATTCAATACTAGCTGTGCCAGCGAACTACGCTTCGCCGTATATTTTTACCCGATTTTGCAACATTTGTCATTGATGCTGAGCTCCTATTAGTCGTAGCGTGATGTTATATAGCCTAAAGCCTTCCTCGATAAATGGACTATCCAACACAAAAAGAATTTTCCAATTTGAATCAGTAGTTCCTGAGATTAGCGCGTTCAAGCAAACAAACAAACAAACTCTTCAGCTTTATAATATTAGTATAGATGAGTCTTAAGTTACCTATTTTTGGTTTTAGCGTTCCAAATTATTACATCGTTTGCCCCGATACAGCCCTTTAAAATGAAATCAATCAAACAAAGTTTATGACAAAACGATTTACGTGGCCGCATGTATTTGACGGCTAGACGTCCTAAGTGGAGTCTGATTGTACTCGAAAGGACGTCGGACGAACTGAAAATTATTGTAGAAGTATTTGATTTTCATATTTTGAGACAAAATTGAAGATCGGTTTTATTATAATAAAGCTTAGAAACTCATTTAATAGTAACTTTATCACCCTCTCTCCAGTAAGTGTTTTTGTTGTATGATTTCCTTGTGGAACTGATCCATCCATATTTTATTAACTGAAATGGATAAACAAATCTTCAATGATATTTGCTAATATAAGCTTGTAATTTGCTACAAACACCTCCATCATCTCATAATTATTCCTGCCTCAGCTTATAGGTAAGTACCTCCAAAAACTAGACAAGTTTAATTGAACAGATTGATTTTATCATTACTATTACTGAAATCATCTAAGTACATGATTCTAAAATAACTTGCGATAGCGTATTTTGCCAATAAAAAAGAAACAAGATTTTGTACTTTTTGAACTACTGTACGTAGTACATACCCCAAAAACTATAATGTTTAAGAAAATAGTGAAAAGATACTCGTAACTTCTATAAACAATGAAATCCTCGATAAATATCTCCAACCAGATGTGGGTATCGATGGGGACTTTTCAAATTTCTTTTTTTTTAAAACAAAGCTGACAAACAAACAGACCGTCCGGCTGATGGTGACTACTGTCATTTGTAACTTGAAACAAACTAGGAGGGGGGTTGAAAGTTTGCATGGAATTCAGACTTTTTTGTAGTTAGAACATAAAATATTGTATTTAAGTTAATAATATAAAATAAGGTAAACACGTGTTGAAGCGTCTTTAAAAAATCCCTCCTTAGAAATGTAAAATCGCGGTTGATATTTTGTTTTTTGCTAGAGTATCGCACTAATTGCTCAACGTATTTCATCGGGGACTTTTGTAAAAGCTTTTGCTTCATATAGTTTGATGTCTTTATACTAGGGGAAAATATAGAATTCCCATCAGAAAAAATCCCACGGTAAAGACGAAAATAACGCGAGTGAAGCTGCGGGTGGAAAGCTATTCATCATTACAGCCCATATACGTCCCCACCGAGGGGCTCGAGCCTACCCTATATTAGGGTGATTAGGCCTTAGTCAACCACGCTGGCCCAGTGCGGATTGGTCGACTTCACATACATCATTGAATTTCTTCGCAGATGTATGCAGGTTGTCTCACGATGTTTTCCTTCACCGTAGGAGCGTCAGACAAATGTACATATGAAATTCGAAACGAAAAACACATTGGTACATGGCGGGTCTCGAACCCCGACCCCCCGATTAGAAGGCAAGTGCCGAGTCCACTACGCCACCGACGCTCGTCATTCCGATTTCTAAAGGAAAAGGAAAGCTAGTATGACCATATAATCACAGTACCTATCTAGTAATTACAACTTTCAATGTGCGCCGGCGACGTATTAAAAAATCCATATGCGCTTAAAGCAACAATAACACGGATGACACAACATGAGTCCACTCTCTCGCGCCAAGATTTACAATATTTTATGTAATAATTTCGATTCCTCGCATCATATTAGCATTTTAACTGCGGTCATTAAGATACGGGCCCCTAAAAACCTTGTCTCGCGTGTGATTTATCGCCGCGCGCGCCCTCTTACGGTCAGTCGGTAGCGTTAAATTATTCAGCTTTTAATTCGTTATCGCCCGCGCGTTTTACACTATTAAATTATTTAGCCTGCGTGCTTTGAGGGGGGGGGGGGGAGGAGGAAATAAAATTAAGTCACGTGAAAGTTTACGAGGGACCATAAGCTATGGCAAATCAGGATATTATTTTTAATGAAACGCTGGAATTGTTTCTTTTTGCGACTGTTATTATTCTTTTCTACTTACAGCTTAGGTGTTGGAACACTTTTCTACACAATAAACATTAAAATATTAACTCAAGGAATATGAACTGACAATGATATATTGACATAAACTATCAAGTGGACAGCAGCAAGTGGCACCGACAACGGCACGACACACAGTGGATCTACTCCATAGTCATAAATGGTAGGACATATAGAACCTAAGACACTAAAAATACACTTCTCGATTTTTGAAAAAGTAATGATGCCGATGTGAAGCTTAAAATTGTTGAAATACTACTTCCTAATAGTATATTGCTAATGTCTAAAATAGATTTGTGCCGCTGAAAGAATTTAAAAAGTCAAATCATTGTATTCAGAGATTACTTCCTACTAACAAACTTTTCCTTTTTATAATATCAGCGTAGACTAAAATCAATTTTTTAATAATTTAGAATCTGACCATTCTGGGCAAATTGTTACCATTCCATTTAAACGTAAATGCATAAAAAAACAGAATATCACTGTTGTGCCAAAAACTGCTGGTCGCTTAGAACGGCTGAGAAATAATATTGGTATTAAATTAAGTTATATAGGTTATGAAGAAAACCCAAATAAATTATATGAAATTTTTTTTCATACATTTTGTTCTCAATTTAAAAATATTTTTGTTCCAAAGACTATATCCGTTAATGGTACTTTAGCTTTTAGTGAATGGGCTACACCAGGCATTCACAAAAGCAGAATCAAACTTTTTGAACTTTATAATGAACGTTCATTTAATATTAGCGATGAGTTTAAACTTTATGTGAAAACTTATTCCAAAGTATTCAAAAAAGCGTGCAGGCTTGCTAAATCTAATTATTTAAGTTCAAAAATAAAAAACAGTAATAATAAAATTAAAATGACATGGAATATTATAAATAATGAAACTGGAAAAGCGAAAACTACTAATAATCAATATTGTTTGAATATTGACGGTAAGAAGGTAACAGTTGACACAGAAGTAGCTGCAGAATTTGAAAAGTTCTTTACTGACATTCCAGTCTCAATCACAAAGTCATTGGATTCCTCCCCCGCTATTGCTGAATCTATAATGAAAGATCATGTTGAAGCTTGTGATGATAAATTCAAATTTGTACACATTAGTGGAATGGATATAATTATATCATTTAAAACTTTGAATATGAAGAAAACTGCGGATCTGTGGGGCAATTCCGTTGATGTTACTAAATCCGTAATTGAAACAATAGCTCCAATACTTGCTAACATTTTTAATGATTGCATTGACTGTGGTGTATTTCCTGATCTAATGAAGCTGAGTAAAATTATTCCTTTACATAAATGTGGTAGCACATCAGACCCCAGTAATTTTATACCTATCTCTGTGCTACCTACCTTTAGCAAAATTTTTGAAAAAATAATGTTGGAGCAAATGCAAATTTATTTAATAGGAACAATCTTCTACACTCTAAACAATTTGGTTTTAGGAGGGGTCGCTCAACAACCGATGCTGGTGTTGAGTTAATACAACATATATTTGAAGCCTGGGAAGTCTCACACGATGCGTTAGGCATTTTTTGTGATTTGTCTAAGGCATTTGATTGCGTTTATCACGAAACCTTGATCAGAAAATTACACCACTATAGATTTCGTGATACTGCACTGGATCTTCTACTCTCTTATCTAAGTGGAAGGATTCAAAAAGTAGACGTCAATGGAAAAAGGTCTCAAGGTTCCGCAGTTATGATGGGAGTTCCCGTTCTCAAACTAGCCCCCAACAATGATCACTTAAAACAGTATGTAGGTATGCAAATAAGATAATTTTTACGATAATTGTTATGTTTGACCTGGTTGTTGTCTTCTTTTAGAATGATTACTGCTTCAGATTAGATATATTTCCAACTTATTCTTCCCTGAGGCTGTAGGCTTCCCATAGACTTTATGTATAGGGATTCGATATATTAGACACGTGACTCCTCAATTAGGAATTCACCTGCTCCTACACCACACTGGACCAGTCAGTTCCATACAAGAATAATTAACGAAACCAACTCACCCCTGCTCGCAGTCGTAGTACCAACGTGTCCGAAGAGATTCGCGCTCGGGTCCCAGAAGGTCCTTTCGAAACACAGAACCACTTTGTTCAGATTGCCGTAGCCGAGGCGTTTGATGGCGCCCACCTAAAGAGAAATCGATTTTTGATGTTGCTTCAATATTTATTGACATAATTTCAGAGTAGTAAGATCTGTATACTTCCATAAAGGACATTATTATTGTGTTCCGACATTTTTATATACGTTGCGAGACCTCTCGGCCTTCATCTTACTTAATGATAAGAAGGCATAAGGCCAAAGAAAAAAGCGAGCATCTCATTAATGGAGTAAATGGTTTCTTACCTCCACAGACAGTTCGGACTGTCGGTAACAATGTTATTAACAAACTAGGCGTGCTGAGAAGAAAACGTCTATCACTATAAGCAATCGAACTCTAGATCTTCAGATTCCAAACCAGGAGACCTATTTTTGAATCATTCGTTTGAAATCGCATGCCACATAAGTCATCGTCAACTTCTCACCGGTACAATACCGACATACTAAGAAACATTCCACATATTCCGTTGCACACAGAATAAAGTAAAAATCGATTTTTTTGTTTCTGCGGCTGTATATGTTCCTCTTTGTGCGAAAAAAAAGTAAAAAAGGTAATTTTCTATAATATGGCCCGTGACTCCTCAAAATTCATTTCTGCAACAAGTAATTAAATGTAATTGATAAAGTTATGTGACTCATGTGACTGACAAAAATTATTAAAATCGACCATAAATCGACTCGGCACTTTCACTCGCTTAGCGATGAGTGGCTAAGATCGCTTTTTGCAGTTAATCGATTGAAAATTTTTTTTACAAAAATAAAAACCGACTTCAAAAACACTGAAAACTTAAAAATAATATAAGAATAGGTACAGACAACATCACACTTCTATATTGAAGTCGGCGCCAAACGATGATCTCCGAGAAAGTGTTAAAATTTGTCACCGACTTCAATATAGAAGTGTGATGTTGTCTGTACCTATTCTTATATTATTTTTAAGTTTTCAGTGTTTTTGAAGTCGGTTTTTATTTTTTGTAAAAAAAAATATTTTTAACTTTTTAGTGAAAGAAACCCTAATTTAATTAGTGTTTTCCTCGATTTTCTATGGGATCCCATCATCAGATCCTGACTTTGGTGACCATGGGACCACCCTTGCAGTAAGTATACTCTATCGATCGAATACAAAAAGAATTTTGGAAATCGGTTTAAATATGACGAAGTTATGAGGTAACAAACATAAAAAAAATTGAAGTCTGTTAAAAAATAGACAATTTCGGATGTCGCATGAAAATCAATAGAAATCCAGCGGTCGACGCTAGATGAATGATTCAGAAATAAGGTCCCAGATAAACCCACCATTAGACAAAATAAAAATTTTCAGTTATGATGGACTCTTAAGGTCTGGTCTGGCTACCATCGTTAGCTTTACTTCGCACGAGCCGAGATGAAGACGTGTCCTTCCTGATGCTAGTAAAAAAGTCTTCGCAAAATAAGTAAAATGGAACAGCACTGATACCCATAGTCTTTGTTCACGGTCCAACTATTTCCTAATACGGAAAAGGATTCACTCTAATCGATGGGGGTAAGGGTTCGCTGAAAAGTTCGAACACTAACCTTCCAATCAGGCAGGGGCGGATCGAACTTGACGAAGTTCTGTTGATTTTCTCCTTTGTTCGCCACGGCCACCTTGAGGACGCCGAGAGGGAGCGTGCACAGCACTACGTCACCTGAAACAATCAAATCACATGTATTTTTAGAGTTCCGTATTTTTTTTAACCGACTTAAAAAAAGGAGGTGGTTCTCAATTCGATGCGTATGTTTTTTTTGTGTATGTTACGCGATTACGCCGCCAATTGTGGACCGATTTTCAAAATTGTTTTTGTATTCGATAGAGTATACTCCTGGGATGGTCCCAAGGTCACCAAAGTCAGGGTCCGATGATGGGATCCCATGAAAATCGAGGGAAACCCTAAATTAAATTAAGGTTTTATTTATTTTTAGTTAAGGTTTAGTTTTAATTAGGGTATTATTTAATTAGGTGAAGTAGGTGCCAAATGATGATCTCCTAGAAAGTCCTAAAATTTCGCACCGACTTCAATATAGAAGTGTGAAGTTGTATGTACCTATTCTTATATTATTTTTAACTTTTCAGTGTTTTTGAAGTCGGTTTTTATATTTTGTAAAATATTTTTATACAACTAAGTTGGCAAACAACAAGCAAACTGCCCACCTGATGGTAAGTAGTAACTTATTATCCCACCAAAAACATTCTGTAAAAAACTATCCAAGTCTTGATGGAGCTGCTTGTTTATCTCTAAAAAGTAATGATATCTAGACAAAGTCGTGCCAAGTCTAAGGTTCCTTACTGCGACTTCTTTATTATTATAGTTAATGTTGTGTGACTTGGCCGTTGACTTGTACCCACTATCGTATAAAGAATGTTCAACGACCAAGTCACACAACATTAACTATAATAATAAAGAAATCGCAGTAAGGAACCTTAGACTTGGCACGACTTTGTCTAGATTTCATTACTTTTTAGAGATAAACAAGCAGCTCCATCGAGACTTGGCTAGTTTTTTACAGAATGTTTTTGGTGGGATTTCACTTCTTTTTGTAGAAACATGAGCTTATTGATTTATTTTATTAGATTTTCTTATTTGACACAGTTCTTTTCTTTTTAGGGGTAATTTTTTTATTATTACAAATCTTTCTTTTCTTTTTCTTTTTTCTTTTCTTTATTGGAAGCGGTCCACCAAGTTGAATATTTTTTGTAAAGACGGTATGTCGATATCTCTAATAGTTTGGTTGGGCTCTTGTGTTTTCTAACCAGGGTCACCAGCTACTCCAGATCTTTGATTATCCCAGTTTTTATAGTTTTCCCTTTATGTGGCCATTAAACCCTAACTCTGTACCAAATTTCAGCTCTCTGAGTTTATGGGAAGTACTAGTTCTATTTTGATGATCATGAGTGAGTGAGTGAGTGTCATAAATGCGAAACTTTGCTTTCGCCTATCTTCGGCACTAAATGACCTACAGACTTGAAATTTTGGATTTTAAGTATGTGATTATAGCTTACTGGATGACGAAAATTTCTGCGTTTTGGTCTTATCCAGAGGTTCTCAAATAGGGGCCTGAAAATGCGGCGAAATGGTTCCAGTAAAGGATGGTACGGCAGTGTTTGCTTCGCGCTCGACTTTGCGGGGGCACTGCCGTGCCCCCAGATAATACATGTGGCTCAGTCACCTATTATAATACATGTGGCTCCTGTGAGATTCGCAGCAAAACTGCAACCCCCACAAGAACCACAGCACAGTGTATGTTGCTAACTTGTGACATCAGATGTAAAGTCTCGGTGCCCAGTAATTTCACTACCATATTATCTAACCCATCAAACTGGAACACAGCAATGCAAGCACAGCTGCTTTGCGGCAGAAATAGGTAACACCCTTTTTCTCGGGAACGTGTAGATATATCTAGCTGAAATCTATCAGGTCTATGTTGTATTTCAGCTGTGAAAGAATCAAACTTGTAATTCAACGCGATTGACACGACTCATGACCATGATGATGGGTTATTGTCTTTGTCAGCCATTGCGCGGTCAACACGAGACTTTGCGCCGACTTTATTTTATAAAGCAGTGATGAATACGCTGCGATTGTCAAATTGAAGAGATCGCGATAGATTTTAAGTTACACAATCAAGGGGCGGTTCCCCATCCCGTGGCATGAAATTTTAATATGAAAATTGGCAGGAAGTGTTAAGGGAAGATCTGAAAACCGTAAATATGTAGCTAGCTATTAAGGATACCTACTTAAATAAGTTTGTACTGAACCCTCGGCGCGCAAGTCCAGCTCGCACTGGGCCGCTTTTTCTCTATTTGTAGCGTCTCCTTTCACTACGATATTTTCCAAGCAAACACGGGTATTGCCTAGTACTCAAGTTGCACGCTTTGTTTTTCTGCCACTAATTATATACAATAAAAAAAAACTATAGTATAGTAGACTAGGGAGCCTTCGCAATTACATCTTGGCGAAGAGATTGAAACGATAGAACTCTGTCTATAATTAACTATTTAATAAAATCTAAAATCAGCTATTTATTTAAACTCGTATAGGTATGTCCTCGTTAATTTGTTGATATACTTACGTACATATAACCTAATCCAATCTAAGTTTATAACCTAAGTATCAACTTCTCTTATGTTTGCTGCCTGAAAAATCGTGTTATACTGCATTCAGAGCAGGTTCGTTGTTATCAAAACTTGCGATGGTGTTGGGAAATTCCTACGTCGCGCACTGAATAACTAACTAAATGTTAATGACTTTGTATTATATCCTTGAAAGGATAACCACTTCCCCTGGGTGTAATTTCAAGTTATCTCGCCGAGTTCCTTGCCCATTACATAGAAAAATGGTTAAGTGAAAACTTGGTTTTTAGTATTTTATTTCCACCGCTGTCATCATACTGTTTTCTTTACAAGCTGTTGAAGCCTAATTGAAAGGCTTTTTGGGTGCTAATCTCAATACAGATAGTCTCAACCTATTAACGTATTAGCGGCAAGATTGATTTATTTAATTACAAGATTTTATTTAACTTGCAATGTAAGTATGTAAGTATGTTCGGGTGAAATCTTACAACTCAATTTTGAAGCAGATATCTTTAACCGATTGAGCTGAAATTTTGTATACACGTTCAGTTTGGATGACAATGCATGGTTGACTGTGTGACGTCATTCTAAATCCAAGATGGCGGCATACCCAAGATGGCGGACCAATTATTATTACGAGTATTACCTACTAGCTGTACGCCCCGCCGCGCCGCTTTGCCCGCGTTATTTTATTTACATAAAATAACGGGGGCAAAGCTGCGGAAAACTTAGAACCATGAATTTTTGTGAGAAGCAAAGTCTTGCTTCCCACCAAATTTTATGGTTTTAGGTCAACGGGAAGTACCCTGTAGATTTTGATTCCTTTGTGGAATCGAAAAATTTGTGAAAATATATGACATAAAAGGATAAAAGGATTGCGTTGACCTACAAGCACGGACCTGAAAAAAAGACGGACGGAGCGTTGCTGAATCAAGAGTGAACCATGCAAATGACAGCACATATTTGTATGTGTGCGTGTCTTGTTCGTCGAAAAATGACAGCTGTTTCTCTTACCTGGTACATCTGTGTGAGTGTAGGTCGTGTACAAACAAACACATGAAATTATCTTACCTTGCATGCTTCATATTTGTTTAATGCCACACTACGTCTGTATTTTTTGTAGGTCCATGGCTCATGCTTACAGGCAGGTATGATTTTTATAGATGATGAAAGAGGCCGTAGAACCGAGTATTTGATGTAAGTATATCAGTTTGATATCTCTACGCGTTCCCGGGAAAAGGGTTTTGACAGACAGACGGACAGACGGACAACATAAAGACCTATAAGGGGTCCGTTATTTTCCTTTTGAGGTACGGGATCCCTTAAAAAAACATACGAAATCGATGGAGGCCCAAAATAATCAGGATGAAAGCAAAAGTTTAACCCAAACAAATCCTCGGGCTGGCCACCATTCCGCATGCTAACAAATTGTTCCTCGTATTTATTTTGGACCTTCATATAAAACATTGTAATATAGCGAAATCCCCGGTTTAGACCGCAGCACTCAGTTTATCCGGGGCAAATTTTATAAATTGCTTTCAAATTATATTTATTCAGCTATATTGATCGCTGAGGATCCTGATCACTTATCAGTTGGTTCGTAGAATACTCGTAGATATTACACAATCGATCTTCATTATAATATAATATGCTTTAAAAATAACGATGCCTAGACATTTAAATTTAATTATCCAACCGATTAGAATTGTTTAAACATCAAGAGGTAGTTTAATTATTATATTAATGGCGACTTTTACAACATTCACTAAATACGACTCACGTTCAAATATGTTTAAGCAATAGTTTGGCTTTGTTTTATGACTGAAATTGACAGACACAATTGTTTTCAACACGTTTATAAAGAAACTTAATTTACTACATATTTCAAACATATATAATATTTAGGTAGGTATAATATATAAACATTTTATTTATTATTAACACCACCAGAAACAATAACAAAATAATCAAAGAGAAGACGAAGTTGATCCAAGTGAAACAGTACGTCTAGTATGAGTTTTGATAGTTTCTGATTCGAACGATCGAATAGTTTTGTTTCCATACATTTCACACCAGCGCCTCTATCGGAAACTATAATGAACTAAAATTGACAGTATGAGTTACAAAGTAATAAACTACTCGATCAATAAGTACGTATTCGAATTGTGTGGCAGTATGAGTTACATGTTTGACATTTGTTTGATAGTTTAATCGAAAACTATTGTAGTTTAGGTTCTCACCTTACATTTTTATGTGAGTTTGGTACATAAATACGTTTTTTGTGTTTCTAAACATTAAAATTATGTCTGCACGGTGGTACTTTGCATGGAGGGCCATGCAAGACGAAATAGCACATGAAGAGAGCTGTGACAATCATTTTTAAGCCGTATCTCCGATTTTACACACTTTACTCAGCGCTACCGCCTTAAATCACCATTCCTTAAAAAAGTGTTAATACACATAATTTAACCGAGATTTTTAATTCTATTTTCATTCCTTAAGTGTATAACACAATTTATTATCATTAAAATAAATTGCGACTTACTTGTCCGCGACATTATAAAATAATATAATTTACAACAAATAAAAACTTTTATGTTTTTCTTTCATCCAACTCGCTTTAAAAATAATAAAAACGGCTAAGAAAACGTCACAGTAACAGAATCGCATATCTCTTTCCATTCACATGTGTGTAAGAGAGATATAAATATATAATGTGAAGTTCGTCTAATCGAGTAAAACTAACTCGCTATCGTTTAAACGTGAATTCGAAACGAGCAACTCATACTACGGTATACATCGTAAACTGACAGTTTGGCGAGCTAACGAAAACTATTGTAGTTTACTCGTTTTAAAAACTCGTACTAGACGTACAGTTCGAATATTGCCAGTCGCCAATGTAACCGGTAAACGGCCCGGCTCTTCGTATCAAAGGTCCGCCTGATTACATTGTAATTTGGTACCCTACACCCCGTAAAAATTCTGTGTAAATCTTGACCGGCGATTGAGCGCATAACGGTCATTCGCAAAATGAAAATGATTTTCTCAATATTGAGCCACACCCTTGTAACGATTTCGTTTCAGTAATAAAACGCTCCGTCAGTGTATTTCGCCGATAGTAAGGAATTGTCAGTGTGTTACATGAAGCAGAACTAAATCTTTTGAGTGACGCTTTCCACTGAAAAAATCTGATGTTGGGCTAAAATTGATCAAAATATTTCTAAGCTCAAAATCCACATATAGATGTGAAATATTTTACTAGTAAAAGTATCTCCAATTTCACAAAACTCAGCTTAGGGCAATCCTGAGCAGTATGATGTCACTTCTTTGTCTTTAACAAGAAGAATGTGACAGCACGCCACTTAAGAATGTCCTTTTTTTAGGGCGGGGGGATCTCTTTACGATTCGACAAGGGACTGAAAAGGTGACAAGGCCGTCCCTTGGATATGCCATTGGACCCCATACCTACCTGGCTAAACCACCCTCCAGTAACTTCCGCCCTCGTGGAAGCACGTTCGGGATTGGACTAGCCATTCCCCGAACGCACCCCCTGGAACTTAAGAATATCCTAAGCTAAGACAAGGTTAGTGAAATAGGCCATTAGTTGCATAACATTTGACGAACTTACTTACAACACAGTACATTTGTAGAACGTGTTCCTACTCACCAAAAAAAACACAAAAAATTATAAAAACCGTTTAGGTGTTTCCGATTGACTTGTGCTAAAATAAGCAACTGATAATTACTCATTCATCGCTTTGCTCCATTTCGGCCGCGAACTCTAAGCCAAAATATACTAATTAATATTCATGAAAGCGATGACTACGGCAAAATATCCGCGCCACCAGCAATAGTCTGCTGACCTGAATGTTGCCCTTAGCACGATTCAAAAGAAACGAAAACACCGCCTGTTTTTGTTCGAGATAATTCAAAGCCACGAGGCGTAGTAGAATCAAAGCATGGCGCAGTGGCTGTAATGGAAAAATCTCGGTTTTTTAAAAATGATAACAGAAATGGCTATTTTTAAGACATTAAGTTCCCAAGGATTATAAATAAAGAAGATATTTCCAAACTGCAAACCCGACGGGGATAAATTAAATTTTGAAATTATAGAACAGGAAAGTTACATTTTACAAGTTATCCTTATTTATTCAATGATTTTAAACAATACATTCTCCTTTAGTGATGTTAGAGGTGCATCAAGTGGAAAAAAGTTCGCTTGGTTCGATTGATCGAACTATGCGGTCGAACCATCTGGCCACAAGGAGATTTAAAGACGTCGGCATTCCCAACTGACTTAATACAATCTCCTAGAAGACAATCCAAAATTACACATAACACGGACAAGACTAGCGGTTAGTTAGCCATGACAGCACTCTCCGGGGCCTCGGAGGCTATAATTAACAGCACATCGCACTTTATCTAGAAAACGTGTGTTGTAACAGCAAACGAGCCAAGATAGCGGGTCCAGCGCCGCCTCCCAAACATCTAACTACCACTGGCACAATAGACCTTGCCTGTATGCAAATCGGAATGCCTCCGGCGGCGGCGGTCGGCGGGGCGAACCCAACACCGGGTCAACAGAGACCCGACCGTATTTTTGCCGCCACGACCTCATCAAAGGAAAATTAACGCGTTAGAATTGCAAATCATTCCGCGACAAAGAAATGACAAGGAGCCGACGGCGTTGTGGATTTTTCTCATAACGCCCATTATGGAGCTTTGTTTTTTTTTTGTTCACTTCCTCAATATTACGGCCACATGAATTTGATTTTTCTATTTGGGTCCAAAATTAGGAGACGTTAAAACAAGATGGCTGTCGGCGTGCGGCAAAAATCGATTGGGTGTTTTTTTGCAGCTTTCTGTCACGTACACAGAGCTTCTAATGTCTTTGTCAGTATTAATACTATAATTTTACCGTTGCTCAGATTATCTAGTAGGTAACTGTTAGCAAAACTCAAAGAAAACACACATCAATATTAAATCAAAAATCTGCTTTCCGAAATTTAAAAAAATACTTTTGTGTCGATGGGGAACAAAATTGGAAACCAAATATTTGAATGGTAGAATTTGCTTCGCGATGTTGTTTTTGTTTGTTTAGTGTATAGTTTGCGACATATCAACATGATAATTTATTAATTAAGATTTGAATGCAAATCATAGCCATTTAAGTGAGTGATAACAAAATCAATAAATACGATCGAATAATATATTTTGGGAAAATGCGAGACGTCTCCCATACATGCCCCAAATAATCTCATACCCCAAATACCTATATGATCTGTCGCGAACTACACTAGACGGCAAAAGTTCGTAGAATTTTCAAGCTTAAGGTCGAATTTCACCAACATTTAACAGGCGCTTATAATTAACAAACAACCGTTTTTTGACACTTATTGCATGAGTGAAATGTGAAAAACTTGTTTGTTAGTTAACTAACCACCTGTTAAAATATTGGTGAAATTGGACCTAACTTCGTCAATTGGTACCTTTAAATGTTTGAGCCTGTGACGTGGCCCTCGGATTGACAGCTTTCACGGTGACACCCGGCCCCCCGTAGTTGATTTCAGTGACAGCTGTGCCCAACCTTATGTCCAAACCTTCAGACAGGGCAACCGGTACGCACGAGTAGCCATTGCGAACTGGAACAAAATAACTGCGATTACAATATGTTCACAATATAGGTAATAACGACATGGAAACACCCGCGCAACTATGGGCAAGGACTACAGTACTATAATAATATGTTGAGTAGATGTTTAAAATTTTCTCCATGCCACATGCCACACACATTAATGTAGATATCGATTCTGTGTGAAAATTTAAGTGTCTATTAAGGGAGTACAACAAAATTAAACAAAAAATACAGTGATTGCAATGACATTAAATATAAAAAAAATCTCATCTCTACAATATTTTTGCAAAATAAACAAGCACACCTTTATATTGATGTGATTGCAATGACATTAAATGTAAAAAAAAAATTCGTCTCTACAATTATTTTTGCAAAACAAACAAGCACACCTCTATATTGATGTATTATTAGTCAAGACTGATGGTGCTATGCATTGTTAAAAAAAAAAACTTTACCCACAAGAATCAATTGAGAAACAATCACAGTAGAAAGTCAAGTGTCCCGATATAAGCTATCTTGTTTTCTGAGAAACATTTAGCTTGTGTGTATCTTTTCAGAACAAATCGTTCTGAGAAACTCAGTAGTAGTGTAATATAGAGATATATAGATATATTTATTATTATTGGACATGTGGGCATTATAATCTTACATTCTCAATAAAGATAATATACCTTTAAGGAATGTAATGGATGATAATATTGGTAATATTATTGTGCACAGCATACAACATACTGCATATAAAAATCGTAATTAAAAAAATAATTATTTACATCTATTTCAAATAAGTCTGGTACTTGGTACTTTTTACTTGAACTAAATAACAATATTAATAAGTCAAAAACAGACAATATTGTTGCGTTAATCTACTAACTTCCTTGACACTTCATTCAAAGGAATTGTAATTGTACGCCTGAGATAAATGTGTAGCTGCTGCTAACATTAAATTTGAATTCTAATTAGAGGATTCGAGACTTCGCAAGTATTTAATCGGGACATAGAAAAGTTTCAATGATTGACGAGTTAGGAGTCTAGAACAGGATCGCTTATGCGACCTTCCAACTTCCATATCCCAAAGTTAGGAGCTGACAAGAGCTGTTGGATAATTATGATGTGTTGGATGGGCTTAAAACTCTGTTCGCTGTTTTATGTCGAGGCCGAACATTCTAGGAATTCACTTGGAGGCGAGTTTCGGAGATAATTTATAATGAAAGCCGTTGGCTTTTCTGTTGTGATTAAAATCGGTTATATAGGGTATTAAGAAATATTGGGCGATAATTTTTTTCTTTCTTTTTTTTTTAAATCAAAAACTTTCAGCGATTTAATGATAGGTTAATTTTTTACTTGTGACGTAGGTAGTGCAACCCACTCCATGAGACGCATTTTTGAATCAATAGGAAGTGAATCTTGAATTCGAACACGAATACAAATCATGTGCGACTTAAACTGTCCTCAATTTTAAAGATTTTTGAATCACTCGAATTCAGAATTGTCATTAAAAACAAATTCTATAATAGGTATCGATTCACGCAGAAAAAATAAAAACCGGTACGCAATAACTTATTCATTTAAAAAACCAGCGATGAATTACACGTAAAACGGAGCGTAACGTTGAGTATTCTATTACTAGAAATCAAAAACGAGTGGCAGAATACACGAAATAAATATTTAAAAATAGTAAATTTGGAAAATCGTATTTGAATCGACTTAGAAATTTTGAATTGAATGCTAATTTGAATTCTATCGTTCCAAAAATGGGTCTCCATAATTGTCTCCATAATATCATTAGTTCTGTTATTATATTCGACATGGCAAAAATACACGTGCCGGATATTTTTATTAACTTACAGACATACTACTTAGATTTAGTGATTTCATACTCAGACCGCATGCTGATTATAACTTTTTATCACCCCGAAAAATTAAGGAAAGCTTCAGGACACATCCATTATGAAATCAAAAAAACCGGCCGTAAGGGTTCCGTACCATTGACTAGATAAATTAACATTGGAGTTGAAAAATGTGTTCTCTCACACATTCCACCTGCAAATGTAAGTAGGTACGCACAATTATGAGTGATTTACCATGTAATTTTAATTCATGGACTTCTTTTTCTATAATCTATAAGTAGAAAACTTTTTTAATTTTCCACCTATTTAACTGTTTGTTTTTTTCCAACTTTTTGTAACAGGTCACATAGCGGAATAGCGGACGCAACCAAACTCTTTGAACACCTACAAATGACGACAGACACAGTTCTTGAGCAGTATCCTTCTGCCGAGTTAGTGATATTACGAGACTTTAATGCTCACCAAGTAGAGTGGCTAAATTCTCGGTCCACTGACTCGGTTGGAAGATCTGCTTTCGAATTCGCTCTAGCCTATGATCTCTCCCAACTGGTTCATTCTCCAACGAGAATACCAGACATTGAGGATCATACGAGCTCCTCTATTCGACCTTCTGCTGACCACGCATCCGGACGGATACTCCATTACAGTGGACGCGCCTCTAGGTTCATCTGACCACTGCCTCATCCGGACGAATGTGGCCTGCGTGATACCAGTTTCTCCACGGCCTACTAAGTGGAGACGCGTATGGCACTACAAGTCAGCAGATTGGAATGGTTTGCGAGAATTTTATGCATCGTACCCGTGGAGGCAACTCTGCTTCACATCAGATGATCCCGACATCTGCGCAGTATCAGTCGCTGAAACAATACCGGTAGGTATGGAATGTTTTTCTACGGAGGTAGAAGTTGCTCTGGAGGGTGGTTTAGCCAGGTATGGGGTTTATACCCGAGTCCAATGGCATATCCTTGGGGCAGCTTTGACAGCTTTCAGCCCCTTGTTGAATCGTTAAGAGATTCCCCCGCCTCAAAAAAAAAAAGGTATGGAATGTTTTATTCCGAACTGCGGGGGTGAATAGAAAGTCGTGGTTTAACCGGCCTTGCAAAGAAGCTCGATTGGAGAAGCAATCTGCATATAAGGCTTGGACCACGGGTCAAAGCAATCGGGATCCAGAATTATCTGCTGTGAAGCGGAAGTTCAACGCTGCCTCGAGGAAGAGCAATTACTAGAGCGAAGTTCGAGTTTATCGGCAGGATTGGCAACCGCCTCACTAGCTACCCTTCTGGGAGTCGCGCATTCTGGTCACTCGCCAAAGCTACCGAAGGGAACTTTTGTCAGTCGTCCTTGCCACCACTACGCAAGTCGGACGGAAATTTGGCCTATAGTGCTAAGGAGAAAGCCGATCTTTTGGGTTCTCTCTTTGCCTCGAACTCGACTTTGAACGACGGAGACGCCAAACTACCTACCATCACGTGGTAATGGAGCGTGTGATTAACACCCAGCTCCTTAGATACCTAGAAGAAAATAACCTCATTAGCGACCGTCAATACGGCTTTCGCCATGGTCGCTCGACAAGTGATCTTCTGGTGTATCTCACTCACCGCTGGGCACTTGCCATTGAGAGTCAAGGCGAGGCGTTAGCTGTCAGTCTAGATATAGCGAAGGCGTTCGACCGGGTCTGGCACAGGGCTCTTCTATCGAAGTTACCATCGTACGGACTGCCAGAGGGTTTGTGCAAATGGGTTGCTGACTTCTTGTCCGGCAGATGCATCAGAGCCGTCGTTGATGGCAGTTGCTCCGATAGCATGGACATTAATGCTGGCGTCCCGCAAGGCTCAGTTCTGTCTCCAACTCTGTTTCTGTTGCACATCAATGATATGTTGTGTATTGACAGCATTCATTGCTACGCAGATGACAGTACTGGGGATACCTAGTACATGGGCCGAACTAACATCCCTCGATCTTTAGTGGAAGAAAGCCGCGAACGACTTGTATCTGAAATCGAAAGTACTCTGACAAAAGTATCCGATTGGGGACGACTTAATTTAGTGCAATTTAACCCCACGAAGATTCAAGTTTGTGCGTTCATCGCTAAAAAAACCCATTTGCTGTGGCTCCACGGTTCCTTGATACACCCCTTACCATCGCGAAGAGTATTGGGATCCTTGGTGTCGACATCTCATGTGACGTCCTGTTCCGTAGTCACTTGGAAGTAAAGGTGAAGTCGGCATCAAAGAAACTTGGTGTGTTTAATCAAGCTAGGCGATATTTCTCACCGGGTCAAAGACATGGAATATTGCTGCCATCTATGGGCGGGAGCACCTTTCTACCAACTTAAACCTTTTGACGCGGTACAAAAACGAGCTATGAGACTCGTTGACGATCCCATACTCACAAACGGTATTGAACCCCTCAGTCTCAGAAGAGATTTTGCCTCTCTATGTATGTTCTATCGCTTGTATAATGGGATATGTTCCGAGGAGCTGTTTGACATGATGCCTACGGCCACTTCATCGCACAGCTCGCCTTCGGCAGAGAATTCACTCTCACACCCTAGAACCTAAATGGTCCCGTACGGTACGGTTTCAGAGGAACTTCCTCCCGCGTACGCTCAGGATGTGGAATGAACTCCCTGTCGAGGTTTTCTCAAGATACTACAGCATGGGGTTTTTCAAAAAGTGTATTAAAAAGATTTTAAATCTCTCATGTTCGATAAGTAGGTCCTTATTACCCCCAAATGGGGCTTATAGGTCACCAATTAGCGCTCTAGGGTAATAATGTACTTTTTGAAATAGTGAAGTGTTTTTTAATTATTTACCGCCCTAGGGCTTTCCAAGCTACATTATTACCCTAGAGCGCTTATTGGTCACCTACAAGCCCTATTTGGGGGTAATAAGGACCTACTTACCTCACAATCAAGATGTAAAGCAGAGCAGTTAGCTCGGGTGTAAGCACCAATTGCACCTTACAATTGGGCTGCAATTGATGCCTTACAGCCCTTAGCTACTAATCTACTATTAAAGGGTCGGCAACGTGCAAGCGATACTCCCAGTGTTGCAAGCGTCCATAGGCTACAGTAACTGCTTACCATCAGGTGGACCGTATGCTTGTTTACCACCTTAGTGGTATAAAAAAAAACCTTCCCCCCAAAAATGACCTCCCATATACAGATTTCATCTATTCACGTCACACCTCTGCGTTTGGGTCACAGAAATTGATATGTGTACCAAAGGACATGTCCACTTTTTGTATGGAACGTGGAATTTTATTCTGAACCTTTTTTAACCAGTTTAAAAATTTATGACGGAAATAGAACTTTATGAGAAGGATGTTTATCCATGAATATTAAAAATATTAAGGCCTGCATTTAGGAGAAAAAAATTAAAAATGTTTTTTTTTTATTGTTTCTTTAGCAGGGCCACATTTAGTTTTTTTTACTGGCAATTAAAAGGATGTCATTGTCAATATGTCAATGCCACTGTAGCTGTCGTTTTGACTTTTGTTTATTGTTTGTGTGTATGTGTGTAACCTTCCTTCCTTTCACAAAATAGTATCTTTTATTTTCTACAGCTATGCTCAGGTTCTTGATTTTACATGTGATTTAAATATTGGCTTGCTAACTGGACTAAGTTTTCTCGTAATTTGAACGTACGAAGTAACCAGACCCAAGAATTGAACAACAAAATGTTATACTTCCAGGTTACAGTCGCACTCCTGATACAACTTCTCATTTTTTTGTACCAGAGTGCTATAATTTGGAATGTCGAATGGTACCATTATATTTAAGAAAGAAGATCCTCGGGGATTGTAAAATATTCGTAAAGTAATGCCAGAGTCTGTGAAAATCACATGAGTCAATATGATTTTGCATTTTTACGGTAATATAAGTTCACTGTATTGTTTACACCAAATAATTCATGCTTGACTTACTAACAATAAAATCAAAGAACAGAAACTAATTGAATTTGAAAATATAGAAAATTCCACTGATATAGTATGTAAATACTGGACAGGTTTAACAGTCACACAATTTGTTTTATTGTTCTCTTGCTTAACTCAATTAGGTGAGGTTTTTTCAAAGCCTAAAAAGGCCTTAGGTTTATATTAAGTCAGACTATGGGCTAAGGAATCCCTTTGCAGAATTGCTTCTCGGGTATACATTTCAAAAACTCATGTTTACTTATATAAAAAAGTGTTATTGCTTCAAAAATCAATATGCACCTTTACATTTAGGTATAGTCCATATAAGCAGGGAAAACATCATAATATTCAGCGCTACAAAAATAATCTAAGGCAAATATTATGTAAACTAGCCCTACAAAGATCAGGCACGTATTCTATGTCTATAAAAATATACAATAAATTACCCGAACATATAAAAAACGAAAAAAGTAAGCCAAAGTTTTTAAAAATGGTAAAGCAATTACTCCTTGGAAAAATGTATTACACTATAGAAGAATATCTTAGTGATAAATTTAATAAGCCTTAATTTTAATTTTAATTTTAATTAATAATTTATGTTGACTTATATACAAAATACTTATTTTAAATTGATTCAATTTAGTTTATTTATTTGAAATTAATGTAATTTTAATCCGTTATTGACAAATTGACATTACATATAATTTATTGACATTTCATTTAATTTATTGACAATTCATTTTAATTTTAATTCGATATTGACACATGGACATTACATATAATTTATTGACATTTCATTTAATTTATTGACATTTCATTTAATTTATTGACATTTCATTTATTTTATAGACATTTCACTTAATTTATTGACATTCCATTTAATCAACTGACATCGTATTAATTTGATTGACATTTAATTATTCATTTGGGTACAATATTAATTTTTATTTACTGACGTCCAATCTACTTCATAAAAAGTTTACTTCCATTTACTTAATTAGGCGCTTAATACTCGTAGTATCACGTTTTTGAAATAAATCTAATAATTCGATTGACTTTTATATTTTATGAACGACTTAATTAGATTTAATCTAGTTCAATTAATTTAATACAATTTAATTTGATTTTAATACATTGACATTTCATTTTATTCTTTGGCATTCCAATTAATCTATTGACATTTCGTTTAATTCATTCATATTAATATTATTTATTGACGCTTGTTTAATTTATTAAAATTTATTCCATTTGTTTATTTTCCATGTAATTAGGCACTTTACAATATCACGTCTTCATTATAATGTAATTAAATAATTCCTAGTTAGTAAAACTAAATGTCTGCCCTTCTCTATTCATATTTAATTGCAACGCCTTAACAAGGTACAATGTGTAACTTCATCTCACACTTGTAATGCAATATATAAATAAATAAATAAATAAATAAACCTGTCCAGTAGAAATCTAACTATACGTTATACTCTTTGGGTCTGATTCAAACAATTCCATTGTTTTATTAGAGGTTACTAAAATTGTACTTACAAAAGTCCTCTAATTACCTATTTCAAAAGAAATCTTATAACTTACACTGCTAGCTGCAGTAAGCGACCAACCAACCTGGTGGTCAATCTATTTTAAATAGGGCATTAGAAGCCATCTTTGTACATATTGATGCTTAAATTGTAACTGTAACATGCAATAAAGATATGACATGATATGATATGATAAATTCCACACTTGAATGTTCCCCAGAATGAAAATATTCAATTTAATTTTAATCAGTCTTGGAACATATTAAATTAAGCAAGCTAAGTCATATTTTGGAGAACATATTCAAGAAAATGATCTATCACATGAGACTGCTGATAAGAGGAAAAATCAAATGAAATCCATGAATTTAGGATGGGCTCCGCACCAAACTCATATAACACCACTGGCTCAATTTTGAAATGACGTACTAATGAGGGAAGATGTTGAAATTGAATAAATAAAAATTACATAATTTCTGGGTTTTATTTCATACCTGCAACCAGTTTCTATATTACAACTCTTTCACATAGTTTCCACCATTATAATTATTCAACACTTCATATTACATATTTAGTACCCATGATAAAATCGAGGGTATGTAGTCATATAGAAGTAAATATTTACACTTTGAATTAGCATTATAGTAATCTTAGAGAATTTTGCACTTAGTTCATTATAATGACTTCATTAATTAGCATTTGTTTTGTAAAAAATCTTTTGTTATTGAAATAGTAAAACTGTAGCATTCTTAAGAACAGACCAGTATATTTTATTTATGTTGATATTTCATTACTGTGAGGTAGGTGCTTATCCTAAGAGTAGGCAGAGTAAAACAGGTATCACACACTAGACACTACAGCCAGGGGCTCATCCTAACAAATGCTGCACAAACACACTGCTACAAAGTAAAGTATAGAAGTCATCTGCCACCAACCAATGCATTTACTGTGCTAGATTTCATTTTAATAGCATGGACCTATTGATTACATGTATCATTTTTTTGGTCAGAGTCAGAGATGCTTGTTTGTTACCAGCAGTGACCTGCAATGCTGCTAATTTGCAATCCAATAGGGTAGTTGACTCATATCAAAATTTATTAAAATATTGTTTATTTCTAACAGTATTTGGCATAAGGTTCCACAATATACCGATTTTAATAAATAACAATGAATGATTGCTGTAAAATTTTAATTTGAAAATGCTAGAAATAATCTTTTTTTATCTCACGCCGTAAACGCTTTGATATCCTGTGGTCAGGGCCGTGACGTCAATCATATAGTAAACAAAGAAATGTCAAATTTGATTCAACAACTCGTCGATTTGCACTATTCTTTCCTAAAACTGGCAAAAAATCGTCCAAGTCTCCGTTATTATATTTGTAAATATCGTAAATTATTTGTATTAATAGCAAAATCAACCATTGATGTTGGATTTGTGAGAGCAGATAGTACAAATCTTCCGAAAATAGACAGATTGATGATCAGGAGATTCTTTGTGTATCGCTCTAAACAATATAAGTACAGTATATTTGTTTTGGGGATTGGAGTCGCTCACGTCCGTAGGTTTTACCCTCGAGACCCTACACGTGATCCCCGGGTGGTGCTAATCGAGTGACCAACTTCTGGTGGTAGGGCCTGAAAAACCCGACTGGCTAGCGACCACCTTGCGCATGACGTAAAACCCGTCAAGTGGGCATTTTGTGTCCGCGTTTCGGGATCAGTCATCGCACAGCCAGAGCTTGAGGGGTCGTTGCTGCGATTCGTGTGGTTTGTGTGGGCTTCCGTCGACCCAGTGCCAGGTTGACTGCGTTGACCCTCCGCCCAGGAAGACCCCAAGAAACGGCTGTTCCGCTGGCCGCCCGTGGTACAGTACAGGGGCCCAAGCGGACCTAACCAGTCCGTGAGGCTGCCCCACCATGCCACGCATAATCTCGGGGTGGTCCGTCGTGCCGGTTGGTGACCGGACGGTGGGTCCCGGCGACCACTTCCGGGGGGGTTCGGTGGCCCTTTCGTGCGGAGAGTCAGCGCAAATCAGCTGTCGGCTGTTCCCTGGCGAAACAGGCCTACACACGTTAACTATGCTAATCGCTGCAACGACACCTCAATTTCACACCTCTCACTCCAACAAACATGTCAGCGCACAATATTAGGACTGGTCGTACAGCGGTGCACTATCCCACCAAAACACCACTATTCGAGGTGGGGCTCGCTAACATCCGCGGGCTCCATTCTAACCTCTTGGCTGTCCACCACCATCTCGAGACAGCCCGTCCAGCAATGCTGTTTTTGACAGAGACGCAAATTATCTGCCCGGCCGATACAAGCTACCTTAATTACCCCGGCTACGCTCTTGAGGAGTCCTTCAAGGCAAAGGCAGGTGTTTGCTTGTTCGTCCGGGCGGACGTTTGTTGTCGTCGCCTGCACTGTTTGGAGGAACCTTCCTTTTCCCTCCTTGTGGTACACGTCGATTTTGGCACTCATTGCAGTGTCTACGTGTGCGTCTATCGTTCCCACCGTGGTGACTTGGAGACAACTCGACTTTTTGAACACCTAAGTCGGGTGGCAGATGACGCGCAGGAGCAATTTCCTTCCGCCGAGCTGGTGTTTTTAGGGGACTTCAATGCTCACCACGAGTTGTGGTTAAGTTCCTCTAAAACTGACCATGCGGGTAGGACTGCCCACGCATTCGCTCTCACGCACGACCTGACACAATTGGTTACCCAGCACACCAGGGTACCAGATATTATCGGTCAAGCGCCCTCTTTGTTGGACCTTCTGCTGACAAATCGCCCCGACGGATATCAGGTGGTGATTCGAGCTCCACTAGGATCTTCAGATCACTGCCTGGTATCCGTCTCAGTGCCTCAGGCGTCACGACCGTCGCCTGTGGTTGCAGCACGCCGTCTGTGGCACTATGCGTCAGCAGATTGGGACGGTATGCGGGATTATTACGCATCTGTTCCTTGGTGACAGCGCTGTTTCAATAGGATGGATCCGGACTCCTGCGCTACCTCTGTTGCTGACGAGATCATACTAGGAATGGAATATTATATTCCACATTCCAATCTCGTCAGTAGAGGGAGACGTAACCTCTGGTTCAATCGCGAGTGTGCCTCTGCTGTTGAAAACAAACAGCTAGCTTACCGCGCTTGGATCAGAGGTCGAGCTTCTAGGGATCCCAATACTAACCTACTGAAAACAGCCTATAATAATGCCACCAAGTTGTGTAAGAGGGCTTACATTAGAGCGGACGCTCAGCGCATTGCACAAGTGAGTCAGGAACTGCTAGCGCACCCTACGGGTAGCCGTTCTTTCTGGCGCCTGGCCAAAGCTGTGCAATCAAACTTCTGCCAACCCTCGCTGCCACCGCTGAGACATGCCGATGGCTCACTTGCTCATCAGCCGCAGGAGAAAGCCGACCTCCTGGCAAAACTCTTCGCGGCCCATTCCCGTATCGATGACTGTGGTGCACAACCTCCGACACTGTCCCATTGTGGCAGCACTATGCCCGATATCCGCATCAGACAGCGAGATGTGCGGGCGGAGCTACAGTCGATTGATATTCGAAAAGCAAGTGGACCAGACGGCATTCCTGCGATTGTACTTAAGAAGTGTGCAGCGGAGTTGACTCCGGTCCTGACGCGTCTATACCGTCTGTCGTTCTCTGCTGGTTGTGTGCCGAAATCTTGGAAAGAGACCAATGTCCAGCCGGTTCCCAAAAAGGGAGATCGTTCTGATCCGGCTAACTATCGCCCTATAGCCGTCACTTCCATTTTGTGTAAAATCATGGAGAGGATCCTTAACACCCAGCTGATCCGTTACCTGGAAGGTCACTCGTTGCTTAATGACCGTCAGTATGGGTTTCGTCCTAAACGGTCAACAGGTGACCTTCTAGCGTTCCTTTTGCACAAATGGGGTGAATCTATCGATAAGCGCGGCGAGTCTGTGGCTATTAGTCTCGACATCGCCAAAGCTTTTGATAGAGTCTGGCACAAGGCTCTCCTTTCCAAGCTTCCGGCATACGGATTGCCCGCTCAGTTCTGTACGTGGATTGCCAGCTTCCTCCACGAGCGTAGAATTCGCGTTGTCGTTGACGGCTGCGCTTCGCGGTTCGTGGCAGTGAATGCTGGTGTTCCACAAGGCTCCGTTCTATCCCCAACATTGTTTCTTCTGCATATCAATGACATGCTTTCCTTGGGAAGTATACATTGCTATGCAGACGACAGTACAGTGCATGGGGGATATCACGGAAGCTCAGGGGCTGCTCGTGGCAATATTGATAGGGAGAGGCAGAATCTTATCATTGAGCTCAACAGGACGCTGGACCTCATCTCCGAATGGGGTTCCAACAATCTTGTCGAGTTCAATGCTAAGAAAACACAGGTGTGCGCGTTCTCGGCGAAAAGGTCACCTTTCCTCCCCCCTCCTTCTCTTCAGGGCACAACCCTTCACACACAGAGTAACATCACCTTGCTGGGAATGAACATTCGCTGCGATCTGAACCCCAGAGACTACATCGAATCCGTTATAACTGCTGCCTCACGGAAACTCGGTGTCCTAAACAAGGTGCGTAGGTATTTTGCGCCGGACCAACTATGCCTGTTGTATAAAACTCAGGTTAGGTCTTGCGTGGAATATTGCTCGCACCTTTGGGACGGCTCCGCTCAGTACCTCCTCGATGCTCTGGACAGATTGCAGCGTCGCGCTATTCGAATAATTGGCGATGTAGAGGCAACTAACACCCTCGAGCCTCTACAACTTCGTCGTGACATCGCCTCTCTTAGCGCCTTTTACCGAATGTTCCATGGGGAATGCTCTGAGGAGCTCTTTAACCTTATCCCTCCCTCTCCATTCCTTAACAGAAACACGCGTAAGGGCCTTCGGAGTCATCCGTACACTGTGTCCTCCTTTTCACACCGTACCAAGAAATTCCAAGATTCCTTCTTCTGTCGTTCATCCCATACTTGGAATTCTCTACCTGCGCACGTGTTTCCTCCATCCTACAACATGGGTTCCTTCAAAAGAGGTGTGAAAAAGCATCTTTTAGGCCGGCAAGGGGCGGGCAGGTAGGATAGTGGATGTCGTCCCTACTCTATCTGTCAACTCATTTGGGCCTCTTTCACCGCTTAACATCAGGCGGGAGGAGGTCATTTGCCGGGCCTTACATAAAAAAAAAAAAAAAAAAAAGTTTCAATACTGTTATAATGAAGAACGGTTACAAGTGTACTTGTCAAGATTGTCACGCGGCAGAAGAGAGTTGCAAACATGCATTTTTGGTGTGGTTGCACCATCACAGTGAGGAGCTATTTTGTACAGCAGTTGAATGCTATTGGATAGAATTCTATCTCTCAAAAGTCAAATAAACACTAAAAATATTTACTTCAAGAGAAATGTTGAAAAGAAAACATCAGGATCATGTGTCAAATACCAGTGTAGTACTGCAAGAATTTGTAAATGAACATAAAAAGAGAAAGATTGGCAGTTGTTCATTTGTCAAGCATGAAGAAAATTACTGGGAGGAAAAATATATATACATTCACAGACACAGATTGTGACATATTTCTAAAAAAATAAAAGACCTCTTCAATGAAGAAAGAATAAAGTGCATAGAAAACTAAACCACGAATCATCAATACAGAAGTGCTCTTTAGTTCGAGCTTCGTTATAAACAATAACAGCTTCCATGTGCTATAAAGTCAGCCAGTGCATAACACATGATGGTTCTTTTGTTGGGAAGATTTTTGGTAGGAAATCTTGCAGACACCTACGAGTATAATGAAATGTGGATAAAAGTTGAAAGATGAAGATTTGGGTTGAAATTTGCAAAATGTGACCTCATTTCTGATTATACCCTGTAATAGTCTATTCAACAAACGGTATCCATAAAATTAGATTAATACAAAATTGTCATGCTCTTTTACTGAAGATAATGTTAATTATCAAAGACGGAAAACTGTGAACAGTATGCTTAACTCAAGTATAGATGCAGATGTTTTGTGCTAAAGCAAACAAAACTTATATACTTTTGTGTTGCTAGCAGTATGTCATTTTGAAAACACTCAAAAGGTGACAATATTAGCTATAATAGGTATTTGTTCTAACAATCTGAATGTCAAAAAACTTATTGATCAAATAGTGTCATTTTGGAAACTATACTACATTTTTCCTAAATTATATGAAAGTATTACTTCATAATAAATCACTTTACTATTATTTTGACTTTTATTACCTGTGACCTTAAGGCAATATATACAAATTAATAAATTTGATCTAACTCTATTCAACCTATTTGTACTTTTGGAACATATACTATATTTGAGTAACAATGATAAAAATGAGCAACAAACCTATAAAATATTATAAATATTTTAAGGTGTAACAGAAAAATAAAACACATGCATTTCAAATTAAAATATTTTGATTCAACTTAAACCTTTACAAGTCATCATTGTCAAATAAACATAGAACATTTTTTTTTGTGAAGAACATAATGACTAATGTAATTTATTATGTCATTTTTAGATGTTAGTTATGTATAAAGTAAAGAAAAAAAATTTCTTTATATTATTTATTTAATAAGAAGGGTCTTGTAAATTAAGAAGAGCACAGGCTGACAACACAGCAAACACATTTAATATATTTGTATACGGCTTTAAAATGGATAACTTGCATATTCTTGCGTAAGCTGTTCTGAAATTTACCAGCCATGGTGGCTAGCAGGTTTAATCAGTGAAGATATAACATCTTTCAGTTTTACCAAACTGGACCTATTTACTTCTATCGTGCTTTGGTATATGAATACTTGAGTTATTTTGTTTACATAATGTTGTTCTAATTGACGGGTCACATTTTGATGTTGTGGCTGAGCATGCACTGCTTTGTATTATGTTGCACAACTTTTACTGCCTTATCAATCTCGTTGTCAAGAGGAGAACAGGTTAGTACACAATAGTTCTCATTAAGTAACCACTGAAAGCAACAAATTTTAATTAGGTACTCAGTAAATTCAAGTAAATTTGTTTAGATAAATATATTCATTATGAAACTTTGATATTTTTGTTTGTATTACATACTTTTTAATTAATATTCAATTACATCATTATTCAATTGGACATAAGTACATATTCTTTTCCTTGAAACATCATCTAGTGTCAGTGTATAACTTAGATTAAATCAAAAAGGCGTAAATGGTCAAGTTTTCTCTCAGTTTTCTGGTCAAGTTAAAATTTGGTTGGTCGGCTGCAGTCAGTTTTCATTCTAACTGAAAGATAAAAATTTAATTAATTTACATACAGATTTGATTTTACATACAACCTAAAAACTTCTATTTTGTTTAAGTTGAAACTGAAGTACCTACACAGATTGAGTTATTCAGTTATAGTACTTACATTAATGTGATTTTCGCAAAAATACATTTGAGTTTCAGTAGATAGTTACAGGATTTCTTTAAGCGAGTGTTAACCAAATATTTCGCATGTCTATATCACTGGGTACGTCTAATCCACAGATTTCCTGGAGTCTTTGAAGAGGTATTTCTATATTACTGTTCTATTGTCCCGTTCCATATACAGTTTTACTATATTTTGTGATATTTAATAGAAAGCATTGTTTTTGTGAGGTTATTTCGCCCCCGTGCTTTGTTTACTATAAGACTGACGTCATCGCCACAGATAATGAACAGACTATCATGGCTGACCGTGTTTTCGGCCCAAAATTGAAAATCTTAATTTAAAATAGATTTTTTGCACTTTTTAGCCATCGAAAAAAATAATATTCATGTGCTATGGTCTAATACAACAATTATGAACATTTTAAGCCCTACTTTAAAAAAGGGTCAACTAGCCTATTCAATATGTGGTCACCTGGGGGTTTATTGTCGAAGGAAAAATCTATAACGTCTGCGCTGCCTTTAATTTGACAGTCATTGCGGCAACAACACAAGATTGTTCACTTCTTAATAAAAAGTATTGTGATGTATTGTGATTGCTTAGATTATAAGCGATCACGATCATTAGAATCACAAAATTAAACGAGGCTTTTTTTGACGCTGTCACTTCTGCAAGAGAAGGCAAAGGGAGCTAAGTTCATACAGCCATGTTTTTCGTAAATCTTGATAAAACATTAAAAATGTAATTTATGTGAATTTTAGTCAGAAAGTCACTCACTATCACATCGTTTGTGCGCTTTTGTTACTTATTTATTCGTTTGTGACACGTTTCAGTAACTTGTCATTGGTTTCCATACAAAAATCGCTTTGTTTTACATACTATGAAAGTCAATCATAAAATTGCTGTTTTTTTGAATTTGCAGGCCTAAAAAAACCTAAATTTTATTCTAAACCCTAGATTTTTGAGTACTCTTTACAATAATACCTGAAACATGTTGGTTAATAAATAATTATATTCTTGGCCCAAAAGTGGACATGTCCTTTCAACTGAATCTTTAAAAATAATACTGCACTATACTAGTGCAGTATTTTTTTGAATATTTAAGAAAATTCATATAAAATTAAATAGGTGAGTTATTTTTTATTAGGTAATATTTAGATCATCTCTTTGCCTCAAACCTCTACTTTTGATGACGGAGGAGCTACCCCACCGACGATTAAACGGTGTAAAAGTTTTCTGGCTGTGATCCGCTTTACTCCACGTGCAGTAAGGTGAGAGCTAAGACTTCTCAACGTCCACAAGTCGAGTGAGCCGGACGGTATCCCCGCAGTAGTGTTAAAGACGTGCGCCCCTTAGTTGACCCTAGTTCTTACATGCCTCTACCGTCTCTCCTACACATCGTATAAGGTTTCATCTTCCTGGAAGGTAGCTCTTGTCCACCCGATCCCGAAGAAGGACAACCGATCGGACCCATCAAATTACAGGCCTAACATCCTTGCTCTGCAAGATTATGGAGCGAGTTATAAACCACTATTTACTACAATACCTTGAGGATCACAAGCTGATTAGCGACCGCCAGTACGGTTTCCGTCATGGTTGCTCGGCTGGTGATCTTCTAGTATATTTGACACACCGCTGGACTGAAGCTTTGGAGAGGAACGGTGAAGCTCTCGCCGTCAGCCTCGATATCGCCAAGGCATTTGCTGGGTCTGGCATAGAGCACTTCTAGCGAAATTACCATCCTACAGAATTGCCGGGGGACTCTGCAGATGGATCGCCAGCTTTTTGGATGGTCGGAGCATCAAATTCGTTGTTGATGGTTCGTGTTCCGAGACTAAAACAATTAATGCTGGAGTTCCACAAGGCTCGGTTCTCTCCCCAACGCTGTTTATTCTGCATATTAATGATTTGTTGTCGATAGAGAACATTCATTGCTATAAGGATGACAATACGGGTGATGCGAGGTACACTAACCATCAGAATGTCTCCCGGAACTCCGTGTTGGAGCGACGGTCACAGTTTGTGTCTAAAGTTGAAGACTCTTTAGGGCGGGCTTCAGAATGGGGGCATATGAATTTAGTGCAGTTCAACCCCACAAAGAAGCGGGTTTGCGCATTTACTGCCATAAAATACCATTTTTCATTAGCGCCCCAGTTCCAAGGAGTATCCCTTAAACTCTCTGAAAGCATTGGTATCCTTGGAGCCATCTGGATAGCAAGATCAAACTAGCCAGCAAGAAGCTCGATGTGCTTAGCAGACCGAAGCGGCACTTCACCCCCTATCAACGCCTTGTATTGTACTTTATAGGGCCCAAGTTCGTCCGCACGTAGAGTACTGCTCGCATCTGCGGGCAGGGGCTCCTAAATACCAGCTGCATCCATTTGACTCTCTGCAAAGGCGAGCTACGCGAATCATCGGGGATGCCAATCTAACAGGGAGTGCTCAACAGTGAGTGCTCCGAGGGACTGTTCGACTTGGTACCAACGTCACCTTTCTATCATCGTATCACTCGACACTGCAGTGGTGTTCATCCATATTACCTGGAAGCAATGCCGTCTAGTACAGTTGGCTTTCAGCGCTCATTTTTACTACGAAAATGTCGCAACGAACTTCCCACTGCTGTGTTTCCCGAATGCTACGACATGTCCCTTTTCAAGAGAGGTTTGAAGAGAGCACTATATTCAAAGTTGGCAGCGACTTAGCTATGTCCCTGATATTGGCGAAGTCTATGGGCGGCGGTTACCGCTTACCATCAGGTGGGCCGTCTGCTCGTCTGCTACTTGCAGCAATAAAAAAAAAGTAATTCATTGTCATCATTACCACGGTAATAGTATACCGTGTCATTACATCCACCCATACATTTCTCATTGCCTGGCACAGGTCTTTCCCTAGACGCGGAGGAATTGGCCTGCTAGACCACGTTGGCCAGACAAACGGGTTGGCCTAGCTACGTTTTTGTTCGAATTTCCCATCTCTTCGTAGCGGTGTAGATGATGAAAGCACTATTAATCGTTTCTTACGATATCTACGGGAAGAAATACGTGACACTTATCCGTCTACGATATCAACGGGAAGAGAAGCGTGACACGTGTATTCTAAATCCCTCATCGCACTGACAAAAGTACTTAGTCAACTACATCTCACTAAGTTTCACCTTGTTCTCCAATAAACTCGTATCATAGACCACTATAACAAAGCTGAGTCTTGTATCTATTAATAACACTGTACAATTTGATACAGTTAAGTTCATGTTCTATCCCGCGGGGGTCGTATGAACTGGTTCTGTGTCCCGAAATCGCATTTCGGCCGGACACTAGTTTGCGTACAATATTTACCCACCGAGCCCGGCTTGGCGCAGCCACAATGCAGTTTTCAATTAGGTTGATAGCCTAGAAGCACCACTCTATTGTGTTTTAATAACTTTAAGTGGATTTCTTACTCTATTGTATTACTACGGTCATAGAGCTCAGCTGTAGGGGACATACTGTGTCCTTTGTTTTAAACTATGAGTTTTAACACAAAGATTTTGTTAAGCCTAGTATTTTACCAGAAACAATTTTATATGAATCCATAACAAGAATATTTCATGAATTTTCTAATTACATCCTTACATACATATGAAACACTTCCAATGTTTTATAATCAACGAACTTTACAATATTCAGCTATTATTTTTTCTTCAAATGTTTAGGATTGATTTATAAGAATATGAGATCAAGATCAAATAATATAATCTGAATCTTGTATGAAAGAACAATTTCTAGGTATTCCATCGGCATGCTCCTTGGACGACGACTGACCTCGGGTGGGAAAGTGCGGTCTCAAAATGGATGGATCAATACGAAGTTAAGTATATCATAAGTACCCAGAATCGAAAAAAAATCCTTATCATCACTACACAAGACACAAATATTACGCCCAATAAGGCACATTAATAGAAAGTGGGGACCTTTCATTTGGCATAATGTTGTTTGTCATAAAGACGCTTGGCATAAATCACTAAGCATAATAATCGAAAAGCATAACATTAACGTCACATAATTTTTTTATTGCATAATTTGTATAAGGCACAATTATCCAAAGGCATAATTAATGAAATCCCTAATTTCTTATGACATAATATTGGTAGTCCTAAAATGTTTTGTCATAATTTTAAGTGTCATAATTAATGATATCTCTAATATTTTGGGACATTTATTTATACTTAGAAATGATGTTATTTTAAAGGATATAATGTTTACTCTATTTTACTTAACTTTTTATAATAACATTTCATATATTATTTTATTCAAATATGATACTCGAATCTTCTATATTTTCATTTGATATAATTTTTGCATAGTATATATATTGTTTTTTTTATTTGAAAGAGTAATTCATTCATGCTACTAGTGACAGAAACGAATCTCTGCAAAACCGACTCCACGTAGTCTTGTTTGTCCTACCCCTAGAGTGTTATTCAAACCCGCGTAGGCGCGGAGGGGCGAGGCGGCCCGCGAGCTGAGGAGCAGATGGTTTTAACGCTCGCCGCTGCGGCTGAGGATGGCCGCCGAAGCCGGCCAGCAATCCGAAGCTGCGGTGGTGAGCGAAAACCAATCTGCGACGATAAGCTCGCGTGGGACCGCCGGAGCCCCGCAGCGTCGGAGCCGTGACAGAAACCATGCATGTGCATGCTTGCTTGCATTGTGCATACTTGCTTGCATGTTGCATGTTTGCTTGCATGTTGCATGCTTGCTTGCATGTTGCATGCATGCTTGCTTGCATGTTGCATGCATGCTTGCTTGCATGTTGCATGCATGCTTGCTTGCATGTTGCATGCATGCTTGCTTGCATACTGCATGATACATTGCTGCATGCTTGCGCGCAAGTTTATGCCTGGAGAAATTCTGCGTAATCGTATTGTTCGTTGTGATTAATATGCTAAACATTATTTATGCTTTGAAAAATTATGCGTCAAGTTGTTCTGTGTTTCGAGTTTATGGGTTTTAATACTTATGACAAATGATTTTCTGCCACACAATATTATGCTTATTACCATTCTGTTTCCTGATTATTATGCGTCTTGGCGATTATTTCAATCGAAATTATGGAATATGATTTTATGACAATAATTTTTATGCCTAGAAATAGAGAGCCATAGAAAGTATGTGAAAAAATTAAAAGTAAAACTTTGTAGCAGCCACTTCTACCTGTGTTATGTGTCTGCAGAATACGCTCGGGATAAAGCTTTCGTCGCATGCACAGCACATGCAACAATGTACTGTTTAACGATATTAACCCAGATAGTTGTCGCAATTGCGCCACTCTGGCTGAAACGATAGTAAAAAACAAAAGAAGATCTTCATCCACGAAGGAACGTAACGTACCTATAACTTCAGTAACGAGCTAAATTTGTTAAGTGTTGTCAAGACTTTATATTTAAATTGAAGGAAAATCAGCTATTCCATATATTTTGATTGGTATTGGTATTCGATAGGTCTTGAATTTTTATGAAACATCTGATTTTTTTCGCAATTTCAGAGTTAGTCGCATAGTGAAAACAACGACGATGATAACAAAGTATGAGAAATTAAAATCTAATTAGTCCATCCATCAGTTAGATAATGAAAATATATCAGCCACATATTTTTCCTATTTCGAAATAACAAAAAACCACTGAGACAAAGCGATTTAAAGTGAAGGAGTGGGGGTTCGCTATGGCACAGCGTGCTACGAAATGTACACAGGCGTGACGTCACATGACATTTCAAATCAGTATATATCATCGCAAGTTTTTGATTAGGTAAAGAAAAAATACGTGTTCAATAATTCTTAATAATCTACATAACGGACACTATTATCATCATCGCATTTATTGAGTTTAATTGCTTGTACAACTTCCCTTAATACCATTAAGATTTTTTTGAAACACCATGTATAGGCAACTGTCATTATGCTTATTATTTTCAATCGTTATATTTATGAATGCATTTCACAATGTGAAAAAAGTTTAAATAATGGCGCCAGCTTACTTCGACACAACAGCTTACGTTTACCCAACGAGTATTATTCGACTGCACTGGAATTAATTGTAAGCTAGTTTTTCCATATTTCAGCATGTTTTTTCCCACGTTTATATAAATTTGTTTATAAGAGAACACGCGAATTCTCTTTTTAACTAAGTATAAAATTATATACGAGTATATTTACTAATCACAAATGAAAAAACGTTAACTTCTTACGTAGATCGGTTTCATTGATACTCTGAGTCTCTCCATTAAATTTGACTCCTAGTTGAAACATTACGTCGTTTATTTCGTAGGAAATAAAGGGTCGAATGTATTGTACCTACTTTGCCAATTTACTCTAACTATTTATGAACAGAGCGACGCTACACTTTATAAGCAACACTCAAGTTCTTCTTACGAAGGTATAGGAGAAAGTATTCTAAACAAAATTGTAATCAAACACCCATATATTTCTTCAGCGTCCAAGTTGACGGCAAAATAATCTTTCATCTGGATTAACGAATACTTTTAACCATGTCAACCCAATTCTAAAATCCAAAAATAATGAAAGAAATGACCAGCAGACGAACAGAAACATGTTCTTATCAGATAGCATGACGTTAAGTTCTTGTCATATTTATTTATTAATTCTACCAACTTAACACGATTTTTTTTTATATTGCTTCACTTAAAACGAGTTATATCTTGCACGAGGCATTACCTACATTAGGAGGCTGACACAATACAACTTTCTGTCGTCAAACAAGAAAATTCGGAAAGTTTTTGTTATCGTAAGGCATTATTGGGCAAGGCCAGCGTTATTGTGCTCTCTATCCATAATAATAGCGTAACCCATTTGGTAACTTGAGTAAAACAACTCTCAAAGAATATTATGAATCGAGGGTCTTGGTAGTGCACAAAAACCTTGGATCTAACGTTTCGCACTAATCCGTCGAGTATGTGTAAGGCAAAAATAAATAAATATTTAAGTTGTAAACAGTACTATCTCTAACTAAAGTATTGCATTGGTTCACAATGAATTCCAAAAACATTAAATGTATTAAATGTTCATTGCAAATTGTAATAAAACTGGATATTTTTGTCGAAATGAATAATCAAATTATTGAATTTATCGATTTCACTAAATTATACTAAATGTGTTTGCAGTGAAATCAACATATTGAGACTTTGATAAACTGAGTTAGTTCTGCGGCATGTAGGTACAGTAAAAAATGAATACAAAAAAAAAATTAAGTAAACAAATATTGTCGTGAATAGTAAAATGACATAATTTGTAAACATACAATAAGTTTGCGAACAGCCAGTGTATCATGTTGTTGTTCTCTTTACTTTACTCTCAAGCCAGGCAGTCAAACTATAAAGTTGCAGAGCGGAGGCACTCTTTGCAATCGTAATAAATAGTTAATGGGTTGAGAGAGCACTTTAAATGCTATGACAAGCTTTCTACTTATGTGGGTAGGAAACAATACATGTCATATAATTTTATTACCGATTATATTATATATATTCGGTTCGATTAATATATATATAAATATATATTCGGTAATAAAATTGAGTCACATGAATTCTTCATTTCCTGGTTTCCCCAGATCTGTTATTCGTCAAATACATTCACGAGATCATGCCAGAACCTTAAGGGCCCATGGCGCGAAAAATAGCAAAAAGGCCGTTGGCGTTTTTGATATTTTACGTTAACGTTCCAGTTAACTGACCGGGAAAAAATAAATTTAAATTCTTAAATTATGTGTTTACACAATCACCGTCACCATTTTTCAAATTTACATACCATTTCGTTAAAAAATAGCATCAATTTTACTTAAAATTTGGGTTACACACATATACCGTTCGTGATTTTTAGCTTCATTAATTAACCCTATTGTATTTTCATTTAACAAATATATAGAACAAGGGTAAGCAAAACACTGACACCGTGGTATTTTTTTAAATTATCGTATATTGATTTTTATATGAAATTTTTTACATACATTTATCGATTTTCTTACAAATACTTGGCTCGGGCGCGTCGATATTCAGTGTGCAATCAAGACTCGAAGTGAGAGCACGTCGCTTCGAGCTAGCTCCCGGTTACGTAATTATTTGTGTATGTATACGACGCGAAGTCCTAATCGGAGAAGTTGATAACTAACAATTTTATTATTTGTGGCTGCCGTACGAAAAACCTTCAACCTTTTTACAAGCTTTTATTTATCTTTTGCATGTTCGGGTCTAATCTTGCGAGTTAAATTTGACTCACTTCCCGGTTTCCGATTAAGCTGAAATGTTGCATGCATATGTATAAATATATTATGATGACGACATGGAGCTGATCTGATGTTGGAGCTGAAAGGTGGCCATAGGAACTCCGCAATAAAACGACATAGCCCCATCGAGTTTGAGCTCGTTTGATTCGTATTGACGAGAACTTTGATCTTATATGGTAACCAGGGTCTGATGCTGAATCTGGAAGGTTGCCATAGTAACTCCGCAATCAAACAATGCAACCCCATCGAGTTTAGGCTCGTTTGATTCGTATTGACGAGTACTTTGATCCTATATGGTAACCAGGGTCTGATGCTGGATCTGGAAGGTGGCCATAGGAACTCCGCAATCAAACAACGCAACCCTATCGAGTTTGGGCTTGTTTGATTCGTATTGACGAGTACTTTGGTCCTATGTGGTAACCAGGGTCTGATACTGGAACTGGAAGCTGGCCATAGGAACTCCGCAATAAAACGACACAACCCCATCAAGTTTGGGTTTGTTTGATTCGTATTGACGAGTACTTTGGTCCTACATGGTAACCAGGGTCTGATGCTGGAGCTGGAAGGTAGCCATAGGAACTCCGCAATTAAACGACACAATCTCATCGAGTTTGGGCTCGTTTGATTCGTATTGACGAGTACTTTGGTCCTTTATGGTAACCAGGGTCTGATGCTGGAGCTGGAAGGTAGCCAAAGGAACTCCGCAATCAAACAACGCAACCCCATTGAGTTTGGGCTCGTTTCAATTGTATTGACGAGCGCTTTGGTCCTATATGGTAACCAGGGTCTGATCCTGGAACTGGAAGGTGGCCATAGGAACTCCGCAATCAAACAACGCAACCCCATCGAGTTTGGGCTCGTTTGAATTGTATTGACGAGCACTTTGGCCCTATATGGTAACCAAGGTCTGATGCTGGAACTGGAAGGTGGCCATAGGAACTCTGCAATAAAACGACATAACCCCATCGAGTTTGGGCTCGTTTGATTCGTATTGACGAGTACTTTGGACCTATGTGGTAATCAGGGTCTGATGCTGGAGCTGGAAGGTAGCCATAGGAACTCCGCAATAAAACGACACAACCCCATCAAGTTTGGGCTCGTTTGATTCGTATTGACGAGTACTTTGGTCCTACATGGTAACCAGGGTCTGATGCTGGAGCTGGAAGATAGCCAAAGGAACTCCGCAATAAAACGACACAATCCCATCGAGTTTGGGCTTGTTTGATTCGTATTAACGAGTACTTTGGTCCTATGTGGTAACCAGGGTCTGATACTGGAACTGGAAGCTGGCCATAGAAACTCCGCAATAAAACGACACAATCTCATCGAGTTTGGGCTCGTTTGATTCGTATTGACGAGTACTTTGGTCCTATGTGGTAACCAGGGTCTGATGCTGGAGCTGGAAGGTAGCCAAAAGAACTCCGCAATCAAACAACGCAACCCCATTGAGTTTGGGCTCGTTTCAATTGTATTGACGAGCGCTTTGGTCCTATATGGTAACCAGGGTCTGATCCTGGAACTGGAAGGTGGCCATAGGAACTCCGCAATCAAACAACGCAACCCCATCGAGTTTGGGCTCGTTTGAATTGTATTGACGAGCACTTTGGTCCTATGTGGTAACCAGGGTCTGATGCTGGAACTGGAAGGTGGCCATAGGAACTCTGCAATAAAACGACACAACCCCATCGAGTTTGGGCTCGTTTGATTCGTATTGACGAGTACTTTGGACCTATGTGGTAATCAGGGTCTGATGCTGGAGCTGGAAGGTAGCCATAGGAACTCCGCAATAAAACGACACAACCCCATCAAGTTTGGGCTCGTTTGATTCGTATTGACGAGTACTTTGGTCCTACATGGTAACCAGGGTCTGATGCTGGAGCTGGAAGGTAGCCATAAGAACTCCGCAATAAAACGACACAATCCCATCGAGTTTGGGCTCGTTTGATTCGTATTGACGAGTACTTTGGTCCTATATGTTAACCAGGGTCTGATGCTGGAGTTGAAAGGTGGCCAAAGGAACTCCGAAATTAAACGACGCAACCCCATCGAGTTTGGGCTTGTTTGATTCGTATTGACGAGTACTTCGGTCCTATATGATTTTTCTTGATGAGTACTTTGAGCCTAGCCTAGATAATATCCATACGCAACCCCATCAATTTCTTTTGTGTGACCTTCCTCAATTTAGGTGTCAAATGAAAGAGCTTGAATTGTAGAATGAATTGTAGAATATAGTATATTCTGAAAGACAATCTAATACAAGATGGCCGCCGTCACAAATTGATAGATTATTTTTATGTACAATCCCCACAATATGGGTCTGTATATGGGGTATCAAATGAAAGTTCGTAAAATACAGTACACCACGAAAAAAACTAGAACAAGATGGCCGCTATCACAAAAGATTTTTTAAAACAAGCTTTTATTTTAATGCCCTAAAAAAAGAAAATAAACTTTAATTTATTTTTTTATTACAATCTAGCGAATGGCTTCAATGCACTAAAAAGTGCGTTGAGCACAAGAAAATATTCATTTCATATTTGTTTATTACTAAATTATTATATGTATATTATATAAAATAATTTGTAGATACAACTAAGAATAAAGAACTCGGTAGTCATTAAAATCGTCATTAATTTATTACAAGATATATTTTCTTATAAAAATATAAAAGCTTGTGCGAGAATTAGGATAAACAATAAAACAATTTAACTTGATTATTATATTTATTTTTTTGTAATAAATAACGTTTTGTACAGCATTGTCATACACACATGACAATGCTGTGCAGTCCTGAAATTTAAATGCATATATGATCCCTTTTTTGAAAAACTCGAATCCGTTATAACTGCTGCCTCACGGAAACTCGGTGTCCTGAACAAGGTGCGTAGGTATTTTGCGCCGGACCAACTATGCCTGTTGTATAAAACTCAGGTTAGGTCTTGCGTGGAATATTGCTCGCACTCCGGCTCCGCTCAGTACCTCCTCGATGCTCTGGACAGATTGCAGCGTCGCGCTATTCGAATAATTGGCGATGTAGAGGCAACTAACACCCTCGAGCCTCTACAACTTCGACGTGACATCGCCTCTTTTAGCGCCTTTTACCGAATGTTCCACGGGGAATGCTCTGAGGAGCTCTTTAACCTTATCCCTCCCTCTCCATTCCTTCACAGAAACACGCGTAAGGGTCTTCGGAGTCATCCTTACACTGTATCCTCCTTTTCACACCGTACCAAGAAATTCCAAGATTCCTTCTTCTTTTTTTTATTGCTACTAAGTTGGCAAAAAAGCAAACTGCCCACCTGATGGTAAGTGGTAACAGTCACCTATAATACATGTGTCTTGTGTGACATTCGCAGTAAAACTGCAACCCCCACAAGGGCCACAGTGTACGTTGCCAACTTGTGACTTAAGATGTAGTCACGGTACCCAGTAATTTCAGTGCCATATCTTACCCTTCAAACCGGAACACAGCAATGCAAGCACTGCTGCTTTGAAATAGGTAAGACGGAGGTACCCAAGCACACGACCTTGGTACAGAGTCTCCCTCCGGTAAGTCTTCTGTCGGTCATCCCACACTTGGAATTCTCTACCTGCGCACGTTTTTCCTCCATCCTACAACATGGGTTCCTTCAAAAGAGGTGTGAAAAACATCTTTTAGGCCGGCAAGGGGCGGGCAGGTTGGATAGTGGATGTCCTCACACCTCTATCTGTCAACTCATTTGGGCCTCTTTCACCGCTGAACATCAGGCGGGAGGAGGTCATTTGCCAGGCCCTCCATAAAAAAACTGTTTAAGTACCTTGCCCGTATGTATTTACTTGGTAAGCCTTAAATAAATAAATATTGGTAATTCTAAGAAAAAAATATTTGTTTTTTATAAAATGGGTAAATCTTGCGACAAGCTTTTATACTTTATTAAAAACTAGCTGTGCCGGCGAACTACGTTTCGCCATAATAACGGCGAACTAACGTTTCGCCGTAATAAAAAATAGCCTACGACCTATTCTCAGACCTACTGAATATACACAAAACATTTCATAAAGATCGGTCAAGCCGTTTCGGAGGAGTTCTGTAACAAACACTGTGACACGAGAATTTTATATATTAGATGTATCATGTAATAAATTAAAATTTATTTTCGTCTTATTAGGGCTTTAAAATAAAATCCTAGTGTGGGGCGACTTTTTTTTAAATCTTACAATATTTTATATTTTATCATTTTATAATCGCATGGCCGCCATTACGAAACTCGACCAAAGTACTCGTCATTACGAAACAAACGAGCCCAAAACTCGATGGGCTTGTGTCGTTTTATTGCGGAGTTCCCATGGCCACCTTCCAGTTCCAGCATCACACCCTGGTTACCATATAAGATCAAAGTACTCGTCAATACGAATCAAACGAGCCCAAACTCGATGGGGTTGTGTCGTTTTATTGCGGAGTTCCTATGGCCACCTTCCAGCTCCAGCATCAGACCCTGGTTACCATATAGGACCAAAGTCCTCGTCATTACGAATCAAACGAGCCCAAACTCGATAGGGTTATGTCGTTTTATTGCGGAGGTCCTATGGCCACCTTCCAGCTCCAGCATCAGACCCTGGTTACCATATAGGACCAAAGTACTCGTCATTACGAACCAAACGAGCCCAAACTCGATAGGGTTACGTCCTTTTATTGCGGAGGTCCTATGGCCACATTCCAGCTCCAGCATCAGACCCTGGTTACCATATAGGACCAAAGTACTCGCCAATACGAATGAAATGAGCACAAACTCAATGGGGTTGTGTCGTTTTATTGCGGAGTTCCTATGGTCACCTTCCAGCTCTAGCATCAGACCCTGGTTACCATATAGAACCAAAGTCCTTGTCATTACGAATCAAACGAGCCCAAACTCGATAGGGTTATGTCGTTTTATTGCGGAGGTCCTATGGTAGGCCTGCCATACGTCCCGGTACACAGGGACATGTCCCGGTTTGTAGCGTTATGTCCCGGTGTCCCCATCAATAGCTCATTTGTCCCGGTCTGGGAGCTAGGTGGGTAGATATACCTTCACCAGTTGATCACTATTAGCACTTCAAAAAGTTAGAACCTCGGAAAAATATGAATGGACAAAGACAAGTGATATATCGAGAACACGGACATTGATTATGAGAGATAACGCTGAGAATTAGCATGTTTTTTTTTGTTTTCTTGTTGGTTTAATTAAACATTTTATTTAATTAAAAAAATATCCTACTAAAAATGAAACTTGAAAGTTCGTATCGAAGTAAAAGTCCTATTTTTTAATATAGTTTTTGTTATATTATCATTCATTGAGCTTTTGAATTTTCTCAGTTCGACTGTATATTTTTTAGGGTTTCGTACCTCGAAAGGAAAAAACGGAACCCTTATAGGATCACTTTGTTGTCCATCCGTCCGTCCGTCTGTTTGTCTGTCAAGACCCTTTTTCTCAGGAACGCGTGGAGGTATCAAGCTGAAATTTATATCAAATACTCAGGTCTACTGTCCCTTGGAGCTGTGAAAAAATCTAACTTTAAGTCAACGCAATCAAAAGATACAGCCGTTTATGCCGCAAATTTTCGACACTCGCAAGGGAATCAGGACCTACAGGGTACTTCCCGTGAACTCAGAATCTTGAAATTTGGTACAAAGTAACGTCTTATAGCACAGATAAAAGAAAAATTGCGAAAACCGTACATTTATAATTTTAAACTTACTACCCCTTTCCTCGTGAACGCGTACAGGTATTAAATTGAAATTCATATCAAATACTCAAGTCTATAATACCTTTATTAAAGCTGTAAGAAAATCTAACTTCTATGTCAACGCAATAAAACTTATATACCTACAGGTTTGTACGGAACCCTCGGTGCGCGAGTACGACTCGCACTTGGCCGGTTTTTTCGTTCGCGGGTAACTTCGTCGTTTATAAACTGATTTTGATGATTCTGGAAAGGAGATATTCCAAGGGTGGTCCCATGATAAGGAAACCAGGATCTGCAGGCCTATTATCGATCTCATGGTTTTGCAAATGATATCATAGTGCAGAACGATAAATACGATTTTCGGTCAGATTTTTGAACAGTTGTTCATTATATAATGATGACATCATTAAAATTATGCCATAGTGAGTGATGATATCATTGGAGATTGGTAATACGAAATGCAGCATTTCATGTCTTCTTTTTCTTAAATTTATACCATGTCATACGATGAAAGATCCACACTTGGCCTGCTGATGATGGCATCCCATGAAAATCGAGGGAAACCCATGAATTTCAAGGCACTTCCAACGTGTTTTATGTTTCTTCTTAAGATATTCAGGTATTTGCATCTGGTAGTCGTCATGTCTTATTACTGAACTGATAATGGAAGGTTTCTGATAGATTAGGAGCTCGGGAATAATTTCTTTGAAACTGTTTTGAGCAAAAGACGTTTTATTTTAAGTTATTCTGGTGTTTGCCTTGGCTCAAATTCTTATGTGTATAAACATATATTAACAAAAAAAATAGTAACAGAATACATACAACATCACAGTTTTATATTGAAGTCGGGGCCAAGGAATGATCACCTTGAAAGTATTTTAAAAAGTATACACGGTTATTTTTTTATAACCCTGGAAAATTTAAGGGACGCTTCACGACACGGTATTAGAATATTATAAATATAAATAAAAAAAATAACTATTTTATATATATTTTTTTACAAAAAATGCTGCACTAGTTGAGAGCAGCATTTGTAGAGATTTTTAATTTTTTATTATTTTTTATATAATATTGGATGTTTCCTGAAGCGACCCTAAAATTTTCCGGGGTGATAAAAAAATAACCGCTTATATAAAAAAATTATGTAGTTACTTAAAATTTAGCACCAAATTCAATATAAAACTGTGATGTTGGATGTAGTCTTTATTATTTATGATTTTTTGGTGTTATTGAAGTGGGTTCTATATTTTGTAAAAAAATCTAAATAAGTATTCAAAATGTCCCGGTCGGTGGTTCAGAACTTATGGCAGCCCTATCCTATGGCCATCTCCGAGCTCCAGCATCAGACTCTGGTTAACAAATAGGACCAAAGTACTCGTCAATATGAATCAAACGAGCCCAAACTCGATGGGGTTGCGTCGTTTTATTACGGAGTTCCTATGGCCACCGTCCAGTTCCTTCATCAGATCAGCTCCATGTTATCATAACATTGCATTGTCACGATATACATATTATTATGTGCAAAATTTCATCCAATTCGAAAACCGAGAAGTGGTCAAATCTACATACATACATACAGTTCAAGCTAAATAAAAGCTTGTAAAAATAAAAGTTGATCAAACACATCCCTGTATTTACTATAGTATAACACAGTAAATAATAAACACCTATTAAATTCAAAATTAACATCTACGATATTTTGCTAGGCGGCCGTACCGATTGCGCGACCGAGTGCGCTTGTGTGCGTGAGCGACGCACACAAACAGAGATTAGAGAAATTTACCTAAACTAGCTCGGGCTCGCGCGGATGGTGGGCCCTTAAGAGCCATTTCACACTTCTTGCATAAAAATGACATTTTCTTGCGCTAAATTTTCCATTTTTCAAAAACGATTTTCATACAAATCAATACTAGTGGAAAATAGGTTTATTCTTATTGTTGTGAGTGGTAAGTTCAGATTTTTTTACGGCTTTAATTTTTTTTGTATGATCGTTTTTCCTTACCTGGTTTGGCGAAAAATCATAAAATGGACTAACTAAAACTCCAGATAAAGTCCAATAAATATACTCAAATAAAATCACAAGACATCAGAAATATAAATATTTGTTGAGAGTAGGTAAGACATTTTTTTTTTTATTTAGGGTCATATTTAATTATTTTTTTTAATTGAAATTTACAAGTTTTTACGAAATATGATGATATTTTAGCGTTCATTTTAGAATTGTTAAAAGTATAATTACTACTTAAACGCTATGTCAAAATAATCTACGTTCGTCAACTAATACAAACCTCACTAACGCGAAATAATTTAGATAAATTCATAGTGCCTTATGGCCTTATACTTAAAAAAAAACCTAATTACCTAATTTGATGATGTTATTGTCGCGGCATAGTGGTAAGTATCCATTGAGAATGTCATTTTCAATTCCGCAGTTATTTTGTTGAACAAACTATCGTGTCACAATAAAAATAGAATAGGCACCAATTTCTATTGTGAGAAAATATTCCGAGTATTCATTTCCAAGATAGTAAAGTAAAATTCAAGGAATTTAATGGGCACATAATTTGGCAACATTGTGAAATTTTACATCGTTGCGCTAGTTTTGGACTGCTGTTATTCGGAATTGGTTTATTATTGCACGGTTCAAGTGAAATAAGATCAAAACCACTCATTTGATATCAAGTAACAACGTTGTTACTACGTGAATACTGCAATATTTGATAAACGTCACTGGAACAAATTATGACATCATTTTAATAGGGCTATTTCAGTAATATAGTATTATGCTAGATATATTTCAGTAATTTATGGAGCTGGATGGCGCATTGGTGCGTGCGCTCAGCGAACGATTGCTATGGTAAAGCAACGTTCGCTGTAGTCAGTCCTAGGATGGGTGACCAAAATAAGAAACATCTCAAGCTCCTCTGTGCTTCGGAAGACACGTTAAACAGTGGGTCCTGCACCTGATCTCGCCCCGGTAGTGTCGGCTATCCGTCCCATCGGACTAGGCGAGTGAAGGAACAGAGAGTGCACTTGCGTTTGCGCAGTTACTTGTGCACTATAATATCTCCTGCGCAGATGGCTAGTCTCTGTGGAGATTGGCCGCCGTGACCGAATATCGGTTAGGAGGACATTATATTATGCTAGTGTTCCAAGATTTATTAGTAACATGAAAAAAACATATCGATATAAATTTCATTATGTGGATGTTCAATGTTCGAGGCGAGAATACATACTCGTAAGTAAATTCTGAAAACGACTTCATTTTAAGACTTTTTCACAGGTTTTAAAATGTGAACTTGCAATGTATGTTGGTTTAGGTCAAATCTCGCAAGTTGCCGGTAACCGATAACCCACTTGCCGGTAACCGATTGAGCTGAAATTTGGAACACACCTTTAATTTCTAATAACATTGCAATCTTGGATAAAGGGCGGAATACGTATTTTTGTACAACCCCTCTAATATGGGTATCAAATAAAAGGGCTTACCTTGTAAAATACAGTAGTCCACTACTGAAAAAAAAACAGAAAATCTGCCATCACAAAATGGCTGATTACATTTTTAACAACCACGACAATATGGGTATCAAATAAAAGGCATTGACTTGTAAAATACAGTACACCATGAAAAAAAAATGACGGGTTGCACTCCGGGAGTGCCGGCAGAAGTGAAAACTTAAGTATTAACGTTGTGCGTTTTGGATATTTTGGAATGATTATGGAATAATTTTGCACGAATTGCTTTAATTATCAGAATAAAAGTACTATCTTTTATGTGGTAGAATACAATATTTATTTATTGCGCTATCGTACACAAACATGACAATTTATATTACATTAAAAAGTTTATCCCTCAGAAAAATCAACTTCCTGTTGTAACGTTGTGCGTACATAATTATATAACTAGTAATAATGAATCAAAATATTTACAATTAAATTAAAAATATGATCAAAACAGACATTAATGTACTACTTAAAAACGTAATTTTATAACAAATAAATAATATTTAATTTATACTAACTTACCTAATTAATATTTACAACAAAATCAAATAAAAGCACAATTTAGATTTTTCCTAACAAAGTAAATAAATTGATTAAAATTGTCTCAAGTGACGTGTGACTTCCAGTACTTTTGCCAGCCGCTATTGTTATCGGCCGGCTTACGTGGACCCCTCACCGCACCTCGACAGTTCCTGCGGCCATTTCAATTTTAATTGGCTACTCTCCATCCGTCTTACGAATTTTCGATCAGGGTCACGTGTCCTGAAGGTCACGTGTCCTGACGCGAGTTTAACATTTTTTACCCATTACAAAAAAGTGTACAACGCCGCTAAAGAAGTTCTCACTTCAAAAAATGAAATCCATTAGGGGATTACATACTAAAGGATGCGATTTGGCAAGATGGGCGTCCATTGCATTGCAATAACTTAAAAATATCAAATAAAATAATAGTAAAAAATATTTAAAAAGCGGAACATAAACTTTAAATTAAATAAGAATCATCAACATGAGTTACAATACCGACCATATTTTTTTATGTTAAAGCTTATCACGAGGTTTACCTCCGTGTAGATATAACAAGGATACAATACAACGATACAATATTAAGGTAGCATATTCTAAGCATGCGGGTCACCTGATGGTAAGCGGTCACCGCGGCCTATGGACATCCGCGGTATTCTGGGTCATATTACTCGACCCAGCAACAATGATGGTAAAGCGTCCAGTAAACGTTCGCGATACCCTGGGATATCACGCGACCCTGCAAAAACCTTTGAATAATCTTTGAATTTGAAGTACTATATCAGCTTAACAAAAACTATCTGCATATTTTTGACGGTAATTATGCGGTAAATGTCACTTTAATGTGTGTTATTTTTATGACCTACTCAATATATATCACGATCCTACTTTTAACTATCATGATCTTACTTTTTATTCATTACCACGTCAATACAAGACTGTCGCAATTTTATTGCCGGTAGTGTGAAGACGCAGGGTCGAATCCTGACTGATTAGATTTTTTTATTGCATTAATCTATTAATTGTTCAATTTAGTTAGCATTTTTAAATAAAATGCAAAGTCACTTATGAAATATTTGTAAGTTTGCTTTATTCATGACGAATTTTTCAGATATAATTCTTAAATTGGACGTTGATTTATACGTAACTATTTATCAGCGAGTAAAGTCTCATTTGGCTTAACAAATAGTTATCTGAAAATCGAAAAAAAAACGTATTATCTTTTTCTTATAGAGAGGCAATTCAATGGAATATTATATATAACCAAAAATTTGTTAATAGGGCAGAGGGAGCCAGGAAAATCATATTATAACAAGTAGATCACTGTCGGTCGGGTCAAGGAAAGAGCTACCACCAGTTTAGTGTCCACCTGTATTGGCAACACTGTGGCACTTAACATCGTTGCCCCGGTTTATGGTCGTGTGCAAAGCTGGCGACGCTATTGAGTTCACCCCATCACACGGCTATACAGAAATCTGAAAGAGTCAAGTTATTGTGCCTTCATATCAAGATTTTATAATAAACTAGCTGTGCCAGCGAACTACGTTTCGCCATAATAAAAAATAGTTTACGACCTATTCTCAGACCTACCGAATATACACAAAAAATTTCATAAAGATCAGTCAAGCCATTTCGGAGGAGTTTGGTAACAAACACTGTGACACGAGAATTTTATATATTAGAAGAGAAGACTAGCTACCCGACCGGTCCGGATATATTAAAAAATGAGACCTTTTGATTTTGCAATAAAACAATGTAAGAAATTGAACAATTGAATGTTAATCTGTCAAATTTGCCAGTCACAAATTCCATTTTTAACTTTTCATCATCTTCGTCTTCTTTTAGGTATATCAACCTTGCCCTGACAATATCTAACACAACAAAAAAAGAATGGTCTAATTTGGTGCTGTTGTTCTGAAGTTAGTTATGCGCGTAAATACCTACATTCCAGCGATTCATTTTTGCGTGACTGTCGTTTTTAGAGTTCTTCAAAATAAAAACCGGAATCCTTATAGGATCACATCATTATCTGTCTGTCTGTCAAGACCTTAAATCTATAGGGTTCTTCCCGTTGACCTAGAGTCATAAAATTTGGCCTGAAGCAAGGCTCAATATTTATATGACACTCCTACGGTGAACAAAAACATCGTGAGGAAACCTGCATACATCTGCGAAGTAATTCAAAGGTGTATGTGAAGTCAAGCAATCCGCACTGGGCCAGCGTGGTTCGACTAAGGCCTATAATCGCCCTAACATAACTAGTTAGGGTAGGCTCGTGCCCCTCGGTGGGGACGTGTATGTGCAGTGATGATGATGATGGTTTTATATTTTATAGCACATGTAAACTGAAAATCGTAATAAAATTTACGTAGGTAGGAACTCATATACTTAGATAAGTTTGTACGAAACCCTCGGTGCGCAAGTCCAACTCGCACTTGGCCGGTTTTTTGCGTGTCCGTCTGTCTGTCTTTTCACGGTTTAGGTTAGAAGTTTTTAGTACTACAGAAAGCTGTAATTTGGCGTGCGTTTATTCATAAAAAATGGCATGGGTTTATTATATTTTTTAATAATTTTGCATATCTTGACGTAGTAGGGATAATTGTTGACCAGTTAATTTGAATGGATAAAACAATATACACGGTTATTTTTTTATCACCCTGGAAAATTTAAGGGAGGCTTCACGACATGGTATTAGAATGTTTTAAATATGTTCACTTACTTAATTTTATATTATTTTTTTTTAAATCCAAAAAATGCTGCACTAGTTGAGAGCATTTTTTGAGATATTTTTATTCCATTTTTTTATTTTTTATATAATAATAGATGTGTCCTGAAGCGTCCCTAAAATTATCCAGGGTGATAAAAAAATAACCGTGTATATAATTTTCGCGCTCTTCCAGGGATTCATAGACCTTGTACAAATTCAGATTACGTTTCGTATACAGCAACGTGATTTTCTGCCTCAATAGCGGAGCCACATTCGACAATGTAAACGCTTGTCGAGTGCGAATGATAGTTTTCATCTTGTCATTCAAATAGTTTTAGGGCTTGTTTCACAATCGAAAAGTAAGCATTGAATAGCTTACTTGACAGATGATTTGACGGTTGTTATATGAAAAATATGTCAAAGAATCTGTTAAGTAAGCTATTCAAAACTTACTTATTGATTGTGAAACAGACCCTTAGTGACGGAATCGAATAATTTAATTGAACACGTGTCCCTCTCAACCAAATTGTAATAGAATATTGAAAATTCTTTAATACATGAAACTTTTTATTACTATTGAATGTTTTTTCTTTGTGAATAGGATGAAACTGTTTTGACATTATTATAAAACGTGCACTTTGTGGATGAAACATTTTAGTTTTTTTATGATCTAAGGTTTCATTATCATTATCGAGTTTGTTCGACACTATTATTATAAAGAGGAATAAACTCAAAAACTACTGGACCGATTACAAAAATTGTTTCACCATTAGGATGCTACATTATCCCTGATTAATATAGGCTACAAAATTATTTTTACTACGGGAAAATATAAAATTCCCACGGGAAAACAAAAACAACGCGGGCGAAGCTGCGTAAAGTAAAGCTAGTACGACCTTATTAATAAAAATTTTACTCCTTGGATCATCCTTGGATTAGTTACTCCGTGTTTTGTCTTGTTTCCGCACATGTCGGCTGTCATATGTCAAAACAAGACAAAACACGGAGTAACAATCCGAGGATGACCCAAGGAGTAAAATTTTTATTAATAAGACCACATAAGTTTAAAACGTATGCACTAACTCATCATACATTTCCTTTGGCAAACACCACCCCTTACCGTTGACCAAGTTTGCAATACCCTATAAACTCAATCCGTAGTTAAAGTTACGTTGCAACAGCCACGGTGAACCCTGCTAAGAGTTCAACGTCTCAGTATTTCATTAACGATCAGCAAATTCTAACCGAAATATCAAACAGAACGTTAACCGAGGAGTTAGATGGCAAAAGTTCGTCGTCGACGTTTTACTCGCGTGTTAAATTTTATGGTAGAATCCTGTGCAGGTATATGTGGCTCAGCCGTGTGAGGTTCCGTCGAGACTACTGGTGGCTACATATAAAAGTTTATATGCTACCGATTTCTAATGTCACCTAACGAAAAATAGTTTCTAGGTGTGAAATCACTAAAGAATATTAGCATTGATTTCAGTTGTCACGTACATTATTATATAAAAAAATATCTAATTACATATCTACTGTGCAACTTTGCAGATGGTTTCAGTGGGTACAGATTTGGTGCATAGTACCAATAAGCTTATATAAATATAAGCGACTGGTAGAGATTGGTAATTTACATTTATTACAATATTACAATTAACGACACGTTATATTTTTGCGGACAGTTATTTAATGTAGGCTGGCATAACTAATAATATTATTATCTATATGAAATAATTAGGTAAAACATATTGAACAAACTACGAGTATGTAGCAGACACCAACTGTAGCAGATGAAAAAAAAATTTACATAAAATAAAACCGACTTCAAAAACACTAAAAACTTAAAAATAATATAAGAATAAGTACAGACGGCATCACGCTTCTATATTGAAGTCGGCGCCAAACGATGATCTCCTAGAAAGTGTTAAAATTTGTCACCGACTTCAATATAGAAGCGTGATGCCGTCTGCACCTATTCTTATATTATTTTTAAGTTTTAAGTGTTTTTGAAGTCGGTTTTATTTTTTGTAAAAAAAAATTTTTTATCTGCTACCGTTGGTCTCTGCTACATACTCGTAGTTTGTTCAATATGTTTTACCTAATTATTTCAGACCACCCTTGCAGTATACTCTATCGAATACAAAAAGAATTTTGGAAATCGGTTTAAAAATGACGGAGTTATGAGGTAACAAACATAAAAAAAAATACAACCGAATTGATAACTTCCTCCTTTTTTGAAGTCTGTTAAAAATAAGAGAATTCATTTGTCAATTATATTTTAATAAATAACTTAGTCGTGTCCTTGCTCGTCGATGTCTTAGTATCTATTTATATATATATAACCTTAGTATAGTTTTTATACCTTTGACTTATTGACTCCACTAATATCTTCGAGTACTTACTCAGATTGTAAATCACTTTAGAATAACTAACTTCGACGAATAGTGGCAGCTCTATGATGACATTTACGACCCCTTTCCTCATACATGACGGCAAATCCCATAATAAGCTTGTTAAGCATTAATCATTATAATTACTTAATTACTCTGAGCGGTTAAAAGTAACAATACTCTGTAATTACAAGTCATAATTCTGTAAATAATTGCTATAGACAGAAAATTGGCTGGTTAGAGTTCAAAGCTTGATAAACAAGATGTACCGTGATACATAAAGAACAAAATCATAAAATAAACTTAATTATTACCTAGACTCATTGTTACAAATGACAAACTTTTTCGAAAAATCTGAACATTGAAGATCTTTGTCATAGATGACATTGATAGTCATAAATAGTTCGATTTCTGCCATAGACTGGAAGTGACTTAGTTGTTAGACTGATTGAACATATTCTGACAGGGCCACATAATAATGTTGCTAGCTGGAGTCTCAGAAAATATAATAGTAAAAAAATCCAGATTGCCAAATGGAATGATCTACATCTCAATTCCAATCCAAACTTTCTTACTCACGATGCTTGGAAATTTATCTTAACGTTAGGTAAACGCTTAAAAACTAGGTTGACTAGTACAGACACTGAAATAAATAATAGTTTGAAAAAAATAAGTACTTAAAAATTAATTAATTTAAGATGTTTTGCATCGGAGTTGTTGAGTTCTGTCTTTTCACATAAACGCCGAGAGCCTACAAAGAAAACTAAGAGTACCTTAACAGACAAAATAAATAAAGAGTAGGTTTAATATGTACATAAATATTTTGAGGACAATAATATTTTTCCGCTCGTTACGTTCTTATAAAGAATTAAACATAGAAGCCTTACAGCATGATGCTTCTCTCATTGACTGGACTCCGCTATTTGATAGTGACAGCCCAGATGAGAAGGTAAGAATTCTAAATGAAGCCATACTTTCATTATATGACTGGTTTGCCCCAATTCGTCGCGTTCGAATTAAACGTGATCCTGCGCCTTGGATGACACCTTATATCAAGGAGATAATGTCTCAACGAGACCGAGCTAAACGCAGGCTCAAACGCAGGCCTTCTGATGACAACCTCATGCGTTACAAGTCATTACGTAACTGCTGCAATCATCTGTGTAGAGATGCAAAGAGGCGCCATTTCCACGAGTCTCTTGTGAATCGCAAGCCATCTGATGTATGGAGGTTCTTAAAATCTGTTGGTATTGGAACAACTCCTGAGACTATTTCCAACAGCGTTGATATCAATGCCCTAAATAATTTCTTCTCTGCTTCTCTACAACCTATGGATTCAACGACCAAATCTTCCACCCTTTGTGACCTTGGCCAAACACCAAAGCCACATTGTTCTCCCTTTACTCTTGAAACGGTTTCAACTCAAGATGTAGAAAAATCTATTTTAGCGATCTCCTCGTCAGCTGTTGGTAATGATGGGCTCAGCTCCCGAATGATTATTCCTCTTCTCCCATTATTGCTTCCCATTTTAGTACATATCTCTAACTACTCCATTTCCTGTAGCTCCTTTCCATCTTCTTGGAAGTTAGCTCATGTAATACCCTTGCCTAAGACCTCCTCGCCTACTTTATTATCACACTACAGACCTATTTCCATCCTCCCATATTTATCAAAGGTACTTGAGCACATTGTTCACCGTCAGCTTTCTTATTTCCTGAACTCAAATTCGCTACTATCTCCTTTTCAATCGGGCTTTCGTCCCGGTCACAGTACTGTTACTGCACTTATCAAGGTGACTGACGACATCCGTTGGGCAATGGAAAATAAATCTCTCACTATTCTTGTTCTGTTGGACTTTAGTAACGCGTTCGGTACTGTTGATTTTGATATATTACTAGCTACATTAAGTTCTCTTAATTTCTCTTCAGCCGCTTTATCTTGGTTTACCTCTTATCTTCAGGGTCGCTCGCAGTGTGTACGATCTGGCGAGACTTTCTCTAGCTGGTGTGATCTCCTAGCGGGTGTCTCTCAGGGTGGCGTCCTCTCTCCTTTACTCCTCTCTATCTTCATTAATTCTGTCACTAAGATCCTTTCTTCAAAATTTTATCTCTATGCAGACGACTTGCAAATCTACCATCCCTTTAATATCAATGATGCGGCTGGTGCAGTCTCTTTTATGAATCGAGATTTAGAATCTATTAACGCTTGGGCGAACTCATTTGGTCTCAAACTGAATCCGGCTAAGTCCCAGGGTTTGATAATAGGTAGTAGCTACTATAGAGATCGTCTAGACATAAATATTTTACCGCCGCTTGTGCTTGATGGGGTGCGGATTCCTTTTAGTGATACTGCTAAGGATTTGGGGGTAATAATGGCCAATAATCTCTCCTGGCGATCATATATTAATGAAATTTGTCGTAAAGTCCATTTTACCTTCCACTCTCTGAAACTCCTTCAAAAGTTCCTGCCCCTAAAGACCAAAATTACTTTGGCAGAGTGTCTGCTTCAGCCAATTATTGATTACACTGATACTTGCTGCGTGAATATCAGTGAGGAGCTATTAAATAAACTGGAGCGAATCCAAAATCTGGGTATTCGTTTTATCTTTGGCCTTAGAAAATATGATCACGTGTCCCAGCAACGCAATGAACTTGGGTGGCTTCCTATTCGTCTCCGTAGGAACTTTCGGGTGCTGTGTCTCCTTTTCAAAGTCCTTTATAATCCCAAACTCCCATCTTATCTCAGAGATCGTTTTTCTTACTCCTATCCCGGTTCTCTCTGTAGATCTCACCTCAAATCTCTCCTCAACATCACTCCCCATAATACTACTTTCTTTTCCTTCTCCTTTACTGTGTACGCAGTCAGATTGTGGAATGCACTCCCGCACAAAATTCGGGACCCGGAGTCACTCTTTTCCTTTAAAAAAGACTTAAGGAGCATCTCCTGTCTTTGGTTCCATAACTGTCATATTTTAGTGTATATAGTTTATTTATATTTAAATGTACCGTTTCCTTTTCTCGGTAAAATACGACAAGTATATGCTGTAATATGACAACAATATTCTTTATGACACGTAGCGCAGAGGTCGAGTGATCGCCTACTGCGCAACGGGTCGCGGGTTCGATTCCCGTACGGGACAAATATTTTGTATGGCCTACAGAAATTTGTTCCGGTCTGGGCGTATGTGCATGTGATATTCTATGTTTGTAACTGCAGCCACGACGCAGGAGAAAAGCCTAGTGTTGGGCGAGGTTTTTAAACAATATATAATTATTCTTGTCGCTTCCAGCGTCAACATCTCTACATCGTGTAATGCAGCCTGGGCGCTATGCATGTAGCTTCAGTGGCCACTTGTGCTCATCCCGGCGCAAGTTCAAGCTGCCGACAGTTTCAGAAGCGCCTCAACAATTCAGCTTTGTGGTCTTGAGTTAAATTTTTGTTCAGCGCTGCGCTGCTCTACTGCGGTTTCCAAATTATGCGGGGGTTTAATTTATTTAATATACGGATTACCAGTGCCATATACTTTGCCGCACATTTTCGTTTATAGTAATGTATGAGCGTAATACTCGTATATTTTGTGATGTTGGGAAATTATCAATGAGGAAATATTTTATATCAGTGGGCCTAACTTCAACTGTGTATGTATGTACCATATTACAAACTACATACTATTACAGATAGACTTTGCTAAACGTAGATGCGTGCGGACACTATTGCTGAAACTAAAACTTAGGACTATTTCTCATCGATTAATGTCAGTTAATAAAGATTATGTACTAATATTACTTAGACGTTTATCCCACTATCACCCATGGCCACATCAACCTATCGGTTTACGTATACCTTCTCGTAATAACCGATAGGCGAATTGCGAGAGATGCGTGCGGAACCTGCGACGTGCGACAGTACAGGAGACGCATTTTTGAATCATTACAAATGAATCTTGAATTCGAACACGAATACAAATCACGTGCGAAATTATTTTCTACTGTTCCCAATTTTAAGGATTTTTGAATCACTCTAATTCAGTATTTGTCAATAAAAACAAATTCCATGTTAGAAACCGTTACACGCAGAAAAAATATAATCCGGTACGTAATAACATTGTAATAGCTCATTTATTATTAAGGCTATTAAGGCTATAAACTATTAAGGCTTTCGAGCATTGTAATCCCAGTTCTTCCAAGATCTCAGACAAGACTATGTTATTAGTAAAATGAAGGTGGGTCATTATGTACCTCCTCGTTGGGCGAAATACTGTCACCATTTCTCAAACTTCGCCGTATTGCTTTTGAGTTTAGATCCTAAGTGCAGATGAGCGTTGTGACATTTCCGTACAACACTGGGTTGCACTGATAGTACTATATGGTACCTCTGGAGTGACAAACACCTCGACTCACGAGTTTTTATAAAATGTACATATTCTTATAGTTGTTAAACGCAGAAATCACATAAATTGTGTCTTTAAAGTGTGAGACAAAAAATCAAATTAATATTCCAACAATGAACAGTATTTCAATTGTATAAACCATTTTGAAGCAACACTATTCGTACCTATTCCAGATAAAATGGCACTATAATAGCGACCTCCTTACGGACGAACTTTTGCCGTTAAGAGGGGGTATAAAGCTAAATTGCTAATCGTAGATTTGATATCTACACTTGAAATTGATTAATGAACTACCCATTTTTTTTTAAATAGATATTTAACTATATTTGTAAGTGAACGCACTGAGTGAAAACATAAAATTAAATTATTTTATCGATAGAAAAAAATCGCGAAGATACGTCTAATTTTCAAGCAAAATCGATTGCTTTTCAATGTGATGCATATAACTGCGTCAATTTTTTAATATATAATATAAAACTATATTACCTAGGGACTGTACTAGCGATTTGCAAAAATAATGTATATTTTACGAGTAATTAAAATAAAAGTAATTCGGCGCTTACAACGTTCTTATTCCGCGCAGAACGCTATCATCTGTCGCACCTGACCCGAGGTAACAGGTATGTTTTATTTCATCAATCAGTCTTGATCGCTCCGTTGAGACGAGTAAACTGTGCTTCTGTGCTCCGGCCCGAGAAAATACATCGACCAAATTATGGCGAATGAAAAAACCAAAAAAAAATTGTCTAAAAGAACTTAAGAAGTCAAAAATTCAACTTATGGCGTATTGTAGAAGGTATGTACCTATTACTTTACTTTTATTATGTTTACGTAATATTTTTTCGTTAATAAGTAGTTTCACCTTACAATATAGACCCATGCCGTTGACTTTTAATAACACAATACAATGCACAAGCGCTGGTGCAACGTAGGCGCGGGTAGTGTATGTTAAACAAATTGATGCGTGCTGGACGTAGGTGACAGTATGTAAACTTTTTATAGTGCTAACATAAATTAAATCAATTTGACGCGAAACTTTGATTATATAACGACGCAAAATTATCACATCATACTTCGTTAAGTAATTAAAAGTGTCATTACTGTAACAAATTAAAATTAAGCGACGACTGTCTGGCGCTGTGGTTAGAACGTGGACCTTTGGCGCCTTAGGCGCCAACGGTCAAGGATTCGATTCCGGTCGGAGCAGATTTTTTGTGATAACTATGAATATATGTATGTGCTCAAACCATGGACGTGTATGTTTATTTATATTTGCTTGCGCTTTATTCATTTTTATTTATTTATGTATGTTTATCCGTTATTTCTATGAAATCTACAAATTCTTAATGATACTAATTGGGTTATATAATTGGGGTGAATGGGAAAAAAATATTTATTTATTTATTATTGTTAATTATTTATAGTAATTTTGTATTTCAGAGCTGCTGCAACACGAAATATCACACAAGCTGACGAATACGATCCAGTCAAATCCGTAAGCGGAAAGCTCTCATCAAAGTAAGTTTATTGCAATTGTTGAACTTAGGACATTAATAAATGTTGTGTAGATTTTTCTGGGGACTAAAATCTACTTAATTTACTGTCAAAATAAATTTTGATGTGAAAATCTATTTCTAACGAAAATTTCTTCAAAATTTCGGTTAAAATTTGAGGCATTTCATTTCTTTAGACGTTCAAATTATTGTTTTTTTTTGTTATAAAATTATAGATAGATTAATAGAGAGAGAGAGAGAGAATAAGAGAGATAGAGATTAATATTATAGACGTAAATAGCACCATGATATAATAATGAATGAATTTACGTGAACTAAGTGAATAGGACGAAAAATTTATATTGTTTTTTTTTTCAGATCATCTTCAACTTTAGACAATATTCCGACGTCTAAAGTCTAAAAAAATTTTGTACAAAATAAGTTAGTACCAATTTCTCTCCTAAAAGTTGTGTCTTTTGTTATTCCATACTGGTTTCAACGATGATTTTAAATACAGTTTAATATTATCGAGGCAATCCAAAGACTGCGTAAAACTGCAAATTAAACAAGTATACTGCTAACTTGTGCAAAGCAAAATGTTGCTTACTTACACCCAATTTCCGAAAGGCTGATCAAATCATTATTCAACTAACATGCTGCAACATTTGACAGTAGTGTTAAATCAGTTCAAGTTTCTGAAACGTAGGTTAGTGAAAATTTACTAATCTTTGATCGATTTGATTTGACATGAGAATTATTTTTAGAGATGGAACTATGAACGACACAAAATGAATGATTTCAGTAATATAACTGAAATAATTCATTTTGTGTTGTTCATAGTTAATTTTCAACTACCTACGCATAAACTCTAATTGTGTCGTCGCTACTTTTCTTCGTCGTCGCTACTTTTCTTTGCCATAAGATACATTTATATTTCATTCTATAATTATTTTTTTATTTCATTCTATAGTTCATTTCATAGTTCATTCTAAGCTATAAACAAACTCTAGAATACACGAGTCGTCACTACCTTTCTTCCCGTGTATGTCGTAAGAGACGACTAAGGGAGTTTAGTATAATTAAGTACATTTATAGTTCATAGTTCATTCTAAACTATGAACAAACTCTAGAATACTCGTAAATGTGTCGCCACTACCTTTCTTCCCGTGTATGTTGTAAGAGACGAATAAGGTAATTTAGTGCGATTAGGTATGCACAAGTACATATTATGTATAGTTCATTCTTGACTATGAACAAACTCTAGAATATATGAGACGCCACTACCTTTCTTTCTGTTTATGTCGTAAGAGACGACTATCTGTGTCATCCACACCCAGACTACTTAGTCTTGGTGTGGCTGACCCCAGCTAGGCCACAAAAAAAATCTGGAAAATAGATTGTTTGAGTATGCCGCTATAATGTCCAGAGATAGGTATAGTATGTCTGAGTTTGTCGGCATCAGAGTTTGTCGCTTGCGCGTTTCAGAGATACGTGTGGCTCAGGTGGGGCAATGTTACCTGACCCTGAGTCACACGAATATCGAAAACGGAAAAACATAGCATAGCAAAAATCTGTTTGCTGATATAGATAGGCCGCAGTTTGTCGGAGTTTGTCAGACAAGTAAGGAATTTCAACCCTGCATAATCTTCAAGAAAAATATTTACAAAAATGCTTATATCTCGAAAACGGTGCAGCGAAGTTAAAAAATAAGTAAATTTTTGACCCCCGTGCACTCCCACAGCCAATGAGGACACACATAATAGAGTTACAAAAATGGTCAACTGTGGGTTTGACTTTTTTTCATTTAGGATGAACTGTACCCACTAACGTATAAAGAATGTTTAACGACCAAGTCACACAACATTAACTATAATAATAAAGAAATCGCAGTAAGGAACCTTAGACTTGGCACGACTTTGTCTAGATTTCATTACTTTTTAGAGATAAACAAGCAGCTCCATCGAGACTTGGCTAGTTTTTTACAGAATGTTTTTGGTGGGATTTCACTTCTTTTTGTAGAAACGTGAGCTTATTGATTTATTTTATTAGATTTTCTTATTTGACATAGTTTTTTTCTTTTTAGGGGTTGTTTTTTTATTATTACAAATCTTTCTTTTCTTTTTTTCTTTTCTTTATTGGAAGCGGCCCACCAAGTTAAATATTTTTTGTAAAGGCGGTATGTCGATATCTCTAATAGTTTGGTTGGGCTCTTGTGTTTTCTAATCAGGGTCACCAGGTACTCCAGATCTTCGATTATCCTAGTTTTTATAGTTTTCCCTTTACGTGGCCATTAAACCCTAACTCTGAACCATATTTCAGCTCTCTGAGTTTATGGGAAGTACAAGTTCTATTTTGATGATCATGAGTGAGTGAGTGAGTATCTGTCATAAATGCGAAACTTTGCTTTCGCTTAACTTCGGAACTCAATGACCTACAGACTTGAAATTTTGGATTTTAAGTATGTGATTATAGCTTACTAGATGACGAAAATTTCTGCGTTCTGATCTTATCCAGAGGTTCTCAAATAGGGGCCTGAAAATTCGGCGAAATGGTTCCAGTAAAGGATGGTACGGCAGTGTTTGCTTCGCGCTTGACTTGGCGGGGGCACTGCCGTGCCCCCAGATTTAGGAAAAAAAATAAAACGTATTGCGATTTATATAGATTTTGTCACCACTGAGAAGTTTTATTGCCCAGTGGAAAAGTTAAGATTGTAGGTGCATTCGCGAAAGTTTATGATCGGTTGCTTTTTGTCCTTATTGCTACGCGATAGAGTCGAACAGTAGTCGAGCATAAACTTTCGCGATTGTACTATAGCGACATCTAAGTGATTTTCTGATTTTAGTGCCATCATGATTTTTACACTGGGCTAGATTTGTTTTGGCTCCATATTAAAAGTTATATCTAATGATAAAATGGTGCCACCATATTCACACTCAATTTTAACACTAATTGTTTGATTTCAGTAACACCGAAGGACGGGTAATCGGGCAAAGACGGCTTTCAAAAAACGGAAAGCTAAGGAAGCAAAAGACCAAAGTATCTAGGTATGATGCAAGTGAACGACTTATCATTCATAGCCAAGGTATAGACCGTATTCTGAAAAAAAAGAATTTTAACATACACACATTAATTATTGTAAATTAAAGCGATTCTTACGGTTAACAATTTAAAAAATTGAAAGCGACATTATAAGAGAGGTAAATAAATATATTTGTCACTAACCTTTTCGTATTATTTAAATCTGTACTCCAAGTATTTTTGGTGTTTGAAATATGTTTACGCCTATGCTTATCCGACGAGTGCTTAGCAGGTAAATGTAAATAAAGCACTTATGTTAAATACCTATATTCTAAATAAATAATAATATTTATTACCTACCTTTTCGTTTTACTTATCACAAGTGAAAAGTATTTTATATTCACAGTTCAAAGTACGGATAAATAGTCCGACTCGCACTTAGCCAATTTTATCTGCCTAATTTAGGTTATACTGTGCGCGATCACACAAAACATGAAGAGGGAGCGAACTTATCGCTGCGATGGTCGAGACCGGAACGTGTGAGGCGCGCGGGTGAAATTTGATATTTTTCTAGCTTTATACCCGCTCTTAATAATAAATTACGAGCTCCCAAGAAAAATTACAAAATTTAAAGGTTACGTATTGTTTATGTTTACGTTGCACGGGTAAATAAATTTACGGTCGCCCCCAATTTAATTCAGGGGTTTGCCGTTAACACGACACGGGGAAAAATACGCGGCAATTCGTTGCTTAAACAACATTAAATTAAGCGTAATTTGAATAATTTTACGTGGCGGTGAACACAAATGGTCGTAATTAAAGATGCCTAGCGATATTTCGCGAACTCCCGCTAACAGCGAAACAACGAAAGGCGGCAACCAGTTAATTGAGATGACTATTGTCACACAATCGACCTGGTGAGCATAAACAACATTGTCCGCGTGTCCTCGTTTCTTTCAGCACGCATGTAAAGTGATAGATAAATCTATTCAAATAAATAAAATCTATACAAATAAATAAAATTGAAGTGTCTGTCTGTGATGTCAAAATAACAAGTTTTTACTAAATGGGTATGAATGTATATCGGGTACCAATAACAAAAACACAATTTAAAAAAAAGTCTGTCTGTCTGTTTTCCCGCTAATCTCCAGAACGGCTGGACCGATTTTGAAAGGACTTTCACTAATAGATAGCTAAATATATAAGGTATAACATTTTTGTCAAGATCTTTAAAAAAATGCCTACAAAAATCAAAATACTACCAAAAGTTACTATTCAGTCCGCGACGAAGTCGCGGGCACAGCAAGTCATAAATACAAGTTTACGAGAGTCTAAATTTTATATTCAGATCGACCAATCAGGACTTCTGATTGGTAACCTAATATAAAGATTGCGCCAGCTTGTTCACAGCTTAAAAGAGTTTTTTTTATTGCAACTATGTTGGCAAACAAGCAACTGCAACCCCTACAAGAAACACAGTGTACGTTGCGAACTTGTGACATCAGATGTAAAGTCACGGTACCCAGTATTGTCACTGTCATATGTTACTCTTCAAACCTGGAGGTAAGCTGGAGGTACGCAGAGTGTATTGTATGGTGTTGAGAAAAAGTAAACTTTTTTTGTACTTTCAAATCTTAAGAGCGTTGCTTCAGAGAGTTAACCATGTTATGTAAAAAGGTGATAGCTAGCGCAATCGCACCCGGTAAAGTGTCATGAATAGCATCTACTTATTTAAATAAAACTGTTTAAAAACATAGTAGTAGATGCTCATCATAATTTCGCTTAATGGACGAATTGAAAAACAAATGGACATTTAAGAATGTAAGCAAATGAAAAATACTAATAAAAATATGCATTTCGTATTCCCAATAATGCCCAAATTGCCCTAATCCATTGAATTGAAATTGTTTATTACATAATTATTTAGTCGAAGGAAACAATTACCCAAGAACCCATTTAGCAGAACAATATTGAAACTTCTGTAAAATGAAACACCGCATGGTTTAAATGAACTTTTGAATGGATACCTACAGTGAAACAAACAACGAGACGACACATGAATGAGAAATTAACAATTGAATTGACAAACAAAACAATTGGATTCGACCGTCCAGCCGATTGCTAATTATTCAAACAGCCAGTAATTTACTATTTACATATTGAAATTTTAATCATTCATTTTGTAGGTGAAGTTGAGTGAATGATTTATTAATATGAGCTCGGAATAAACACCGCGTTACTTTTTTTTGTAACAGGGAACTTTATCATCTTCCTCGCTCCTGATGATAAAGGTCAAATATGGAAGGAACTGCACCTAGATTCTCAACAATTGAGAAACTGGCTACCTATCCTACTTTTAGCTATCGAAAAACTAAAAGCACATTCCTAGATTGACTCACGGAACAGAAAAAAAAATATTGTGTGGTTTTATGAAACCACGATGCAAGTGACCTTTTTTCGTATCGTAGGCATCTAACTGCAACATTTTAGGAAAAATATTCGATTTACGGTATTAAAATCGCGTTTTTAATCTTAACTAAAACCTTTTTCTTCTGAAAAGAAAATTATTGCTAAAATAGACAAAAGAGCAATAAAAAACAAAACAATAAAAACTTTATAAAAAAAGAGTGCTCTACAGCAGTTTTGAACCACTGCCACACAGATTTAAAGTCGAAGATCTAACGTGTAGGGTAAGTCACGGAGGGGTGCGATGTCAGAACACCTCCTCGTGGTGCACCCTGGGCAACCCGGCAGATTTTCTGCCGCGGGCTAAGAGTCTGACAGCTGCCCCGTGGAGGGGGCGTGGTGTGGCCGGGTTTAACCCGGCGGGCCACTTCACGTGGCCATGTGGGGCGTCACCTCCCCTTCTTTTTAAAGATGGGGTTGTGTGTCGCCTGGGGACCCGCTCGCGGGTCATGGCGCGTTGCGCCTTGTGCCGTTGCCCCTTTGATCGGGTTGGTGCGGGTCCTTGTTGAGCTTCGGCATGTCGTTGTTCCGAGTCGGTGCAAGCTCGTTGAGCTTCGGCGTGTCGTTGTTCCAAGGACTGAGGCTGACCCGATCAACGTGTGGCTTCGGCACACTTGTGCGGCCCCCATGAGGGGGGCGTGGGATGGCCGAGTGCTACTCGGCGGGCCACCTCGTGTGGCCACCGTGGCCGCTTTTTGCGGTGGGTCGGCGCTTTGGCGCCGCTGAGCTTCGGCTCGTGTGCGCGGCGGTGGATCCAGTGGGGTCTGCCGTCGGGCAAGCCCGTTACCCCGCACTGAGCGGGGCCGGGGGCCTGGCGCACTGAGCGTCGGGCCGCGTGGAAGAAAACCACAGTAAAAAATTACCACCCGGAGTATGCCCCGGGAACTCCTCTCCATCTCCATCTTGGAGAGGGCGTGAGGGGCCCGCCATTGGTGGGCAGGTGCCGCGGACGGGGTTATGGTCGGTCTGTAAGGGTTCCCACGACCTCGTTCGGCAGCGGCGCGTCCTTTGGACGTGGCTGCGCTAGGCGCCAAAGAGGGCATATCGAGGGGTTTAGTGGGTAGTCGCTCGCTGCGGAGTCCCACACACCCTTGCCCCTGCGGGGGCTTGGACGGTGCGCAAACGCATTCCCCTCGTAAAAAAAAAAAAAAAAAGGTACACCAATCCTGACCTACAGGAAATCGTGAAATTAAAGATCTTATATGTTTTTGTGCAATGCGACGTGCGATAGATGGACGTGAAAATGTAAGGCGATGTAAAAAAAAGTACTCTCAGTAGCCTACTCTTGAATCATTTCCAATCGATCGACATTGAGATTGTGATTGAGACGCTTGACTTTCCACATTGGCACAAAATTGGAACCGTATTGTGGTGATTTTGAGTGAACCAAACTCGGTGCTAACTAATTTTCCCAAAATACGGATCCACTTTGTCGCTAGTGTTGCTAAGTAGCGTCCAAAAAATCACGAACTCAATGCTGATCGAATGGATTTGGTTCAAGAGTAACCCTACAGAACCGGTGGTGTCAACGACTACAACACGGAGTCGGTTCAAATTTTCTCGACGATATGTTTTAACAAAACTATTAGGTATCTTTAGTTCCAAGGAGTAACCCTTAAGATCTCCGATAGTGTTGGTATCCTCGGTGTTGAGATCACGAGCAAAGTTCAATTCGGGAGTCATTTGGACAACAAGGCTAAGCTGGCCAGCAGGAAGCTCGGTGTCCTTAACAGAGCAAAGCGTTACTTCACGCCCTACCGCCTTGTGCTTTATAAGGCCCAAGTTCGTCCGCACGTGGAGTACTGCTCACATGTGTGGTCTGGAGCACCTAAGTACCAGCTTGATCCATTTGACTCTCTGCAAAGAAGGGCCGCTCGAATAATCGGTGATGCTAATCTATCGAACTCATTGGAGTCGTTGGGCTCACGGAGGGATTTCGGCTCCCTCCGTGTGTTCTACCGTCTCTTTAACGGTGAGTGCTCTGAGGAACTCTTTGACCTGGTACCGAAGTCACCCTTTTTTCATCGTACCACTCGACACCGTAGTGGGGTTCATCCTTATCACCTGGAAGCGATATCGTCTAGTACGGTTTGCTTTCAGCGCACATTTTTACCACGAACGTGCCGGCTGTGGAACGAACTTCCCGCTGCTGTGTTTCCTGAGCGCTACAACATGTCCCTATTCAAGAGTAACATTAAGAGAGCATTATACTCAAGGTAGGCAGCGACCTAGCTATGTCCCTGATATTAGCGAAGTCCATGGGCGACGGATACCGCTTACCATCAGGTGGGCCATCTGCTCGTCTGCTACTTTCAGCAATAAAAAAATACAAAACCTCTATAAAATACATTTTTTTAAGATTATATATTTATCTGTATTTACAAAAGGCGTGAGTGACTGAGTGAGATATGAACGTAGAGTCCAAACTACTGGATCTACAAGCATGAAATTCAGTAAGTACCTTCTGGGGTTCGTTGGCTTATGTAGGCTTACTAGTAGTACTTAGGAAGGATTTTTCAAAATTCCCACTAGAAGCTAAGCCCATCCAGAAAATAAGGAAACTGCATTTATGAGTTATTTAAGCGAAACGTAGGCGTACATCTAGTAATCAATATAATAATCTATAATTATCTGTGGCCTAGTGCTAAAAGGGTCAAAGTACGTTTTTTTATAAAATGAGATTGTAATGCCTGTTTATTGAAAATTATGATATTTTCTGTGCTAAAAGGGCGTTAATTTATCATCAATATTTCAAAAGTAGAGCTCAAAAAAGGCCAATGTAGTCTGCGCTTTCATACCGTTCAGTAAAAAATGCGACAAAAAGGCTGCAGTGTACTTAAGCTTATAAGGAATATTATTATATTTTTTCACTTTTCTAGTAATAGAGTAATAACTTATACGATCAAAGTTAACATTAGGTTCGCGAGCACAGTAAGTTTGATATAAAATAAATCCCCACCAACCCACAAAGCGAATTCACGAATAAAAACCACTCAGATTCCCCTGCGACAGTTCGTTAGATAACATATCGAAAAGCAATAACAAGTGTATTTTCACAGGAATATCAATGATTGGTCTGTCGATCCGAATATTAATATGCTTCATTACCAACCGAACACAGGGTTTGGCAGCGGCGGCCGTTTCATTCGTATCGCATTAATTATAATCACATAATAACACTTACATACCCAGATGTCATGTCTCTGTGTCACATGAATGTTGAGATGGGCTCGTGCCCATATTCCCCGGACACAGGACCCGTGTCCACCAAGAACACAAGATAATGCTTCTTGGTTGTTAAGGAAAAACTGGATAAGATAATACAAAACCGTCATTGAACAGGGACAATAATGTGTGTTTACTTACTATCTCACTGTTATCATTCCCTTTCGGCCTCCATCGACCCAAAATACAAATGATACAATATTTTCGTTAGTAAGTTTTTTGTTCCCAACGAATCGATGCCAACATCACGGCTTTACCACCGACGATGCCGAGATAATTTTAGCAATAATCTTTAACTGAAAATATTCAGACAAGAGGCGATGTTTGATAAAAAAAACTGAAATACTTCATTTACTCGCTGACGGTATTTTAATAGCTTGCGGATTGCGGATACTTTACAGTCATTTAAGGTTCATTTGGCAGCGTCAGCATCATACATGCAGATACTCGTAGCCTACTAATTAAATTCAAGTCAGTTTCGACGTGTCGCTGCACGTGGGCTAAGCATCGCAACTTCGAGATTTAAACATCGAGCATTAGTCGACAAACATCGAAACCGAAGGAGTCGTGGTGCGTAAATCTTAAAGCAAAAAAAAGATAATAATTAGTGCGCACACGTTAAGCTAATCGAGCACGTGACGAGGGTCGAGCGAGGTCGCGTGTAGCGGTAGTGAGCCGATGGGAAGGGCACTACAACTTGGCCCATTATTCGGACAGACGCGCTCCGACGCCTTTTAGCCCTTTGACGTGGAAAGACCCCATTAGCATCGAGCGGCTTGTTGATCTCCGCTGTTAATTACTGACCTCCGCTCTAACTAGCTCGTCTACTTTGACAATCCAGACGACCATTAACAATCCATGCGTACAACTTTTTTCATGTAACAAAACTGACAAACAAGGAGACTGTACACCTGATGTATAAAGCTGCAGCCACCTTTTGTGGACTTACATGTCTATATTTTTGATTTATAAATCTATACTTAGCCCCTGCAAGAGCTACCCAGTTTATCAACTACTTTGTGTCTTTAGATGTCTTGTCATACTGTGTTACCCTCAGAAGAATAACTAAAGCACTATTGTTCTAAACTATTATTACCCTTGAAATGGAACATGCCAATGTTAGTAGAAATCTATATTTACTAAATACTTTATAGAGGAAAGATTTGATTGTTTGTTTGCATTGAATAGGCTCCGAAACTACTGGACCGATTTGAAAAATTCTTTCACATTTAGAATCCTACATTATCCCTGATGAACATAGGCTCCTTTTTTTACGGGAAAATATAAAATTCCCATGGTAAAACAAAAACAGCGCGGGCGAAGCTGCGTAAAGTAAAGCTAGTAAGTTATATAGAGATACCCGTCGAAGCCAGACACCACCTTCACTACTGTGTCTCCCACAGATGAATTGTTGCGTTGATGAATAAGATTAGCAAACAATCCAAAGGAATCTTGTCGATACGCGACAACGCCGAGACGTCGTCAAAAAGATACAATCGAACAAGCGACGAGTCATACCGTCAGGGAACGAAGCTCGGAATCAAGGTAGCGGAATCGCCGAATAAATCTGTTGATTACGCTGCGCGCACAGTTACGCTCCGCCGCCGCGGCCGGTCGGAATTTTTTATTTACTCGCTCTCCGTAAAACAAATATGATGGCTTTTAATTTATTATCGCGCCGCCTCCAGGCAGCGTGAGACAGACAAGCATTCAAATTGCCGATGGACATTTTACTTTTATTTATCGCAATGTCGATGAATATGAATAGGGATTCCGCACGTTGGTGTCAATTTTATTCATAACTACTTAATAACGGAAATCTATATTTACATCGTAGATTAATGGATATTGAAAATGAAAGGTTATAATTTTGTTACCTTACAAAACTAAAAATTAACCTATTTAGAACGTGTGACAACTTTAGGAACTAGATGAATAATTGGACCCATTACATGACACATATCGGTATTATGATAGTAGTTTATGAAATAGTCACATAAAAGGGGGTCTTAAAACACTAGTGTGTGTTTAAAATTCGAAGCTTGCCGAGAATTTTAATAGTACCGCACGAGTATTTTAAGACCTAATTATGTGCAATTTCATACACTACTTTATCTACACTCATGCAATCAGTGGTTACCTAAATTAAATAAAAGACACAAAATTAAAACAAAATCAAACTCATTTATTCTAATAATTATTTGCATTTTGAACAGTGCAATTGTGAAACTAATACAGAAATCTAAAACTACATACATTTATATTATTTATTATTTTAACCAATAACAGCAAAATAATGAATGAAAAATTCAGAGAAATGGCGCCAACACCAACATTCTACCGCGCATGCGCTGTTGCACGCGCCGCCATAGACAATGTACTGGCACAAAAGAAATTTGTGACAAAACCTCCTTGGTCGGGCTTCGTCAATCGAACTGTATTTTATTGGAATTCGAGTTACATTAAAGTACTGGTTTTGTATGGCGAACCTGTATTATAATGTAATTTGTAAAAGGCCAAGGGCTTTAAGTTATGCCTTTAAAATATTAGTGTTGAGTTCTTAATATTAGAATTAGAACATGAGTGTAGATAAACATGTTTATTGTATATGCTACTCCCACGCCAAACAAGTAAAGGCACATACAACATCAAAGTAAAAGTTGCTATCAGAAGCGAGTTTGTGATATAATATGTAGGGGTAGATAGATGTCGAAATTGCATATTTTTAATTTAAATACAACCTGAACAGCTTTTGTGGAGTACACGTACGCCGACTAAGTTACTTAAACCTACATAGTAAAGTCATAAGCCTATTAACTCTTTTACCTTTTGTGCCGAGGGGGTAATTGAACGTGGTATTTTGTAAAACGTCTGGCAGGCAAACTGGCTAAAGCCAATAAAGCTGGTCGGTCGTACCCCAGACCACTCCTGAACGGATGGAGCGGCGTAGTGTAATCGCTACCACGTAAAAACTTGACACAGGATTCTACTTCGCTGGGCACGCGAGACCTCCACAATGAACACACAGCCTAATACCAGCAATACACTTCCATATTATTTAACTTCGCGTTTAACTTATATCTATATTAATAATATTTAAATCAAAATACATTTTTATTATAAGCGTTGGAATATACCTAAACGTAAACCTTAAACGAAACTCATCAATACACTAAAACATTTTTATTAATGTATCCTATACCGATGATAGATGTAATTGTTTACGAAATAAAAAAAACATATACTCGTAGGTACTTATAAATTATTAGCACACTATTCGAATGCTCAAAAACGTTTAATCGAATTCTGATAAAACGTTACAGTAGCCAACGCCTTTTTTATTTATCTATGCTGTTGGTCTTCACACTCATCGTGATTTTTTAATCTATATTAATATTATAAAGCTAAAGAGTTTGTTTGTTTGTTTGAACGCGCTAATCTCAGGAACTACTTTTTGTGTTGGATTATTGGATAGTCCATTTACCGATGAAGGCTTTAGGCTTTTATTATAACATCATAATATTGTTATTTTCGGACATCCACGCGAACGAAGTCGCGGGCACAGCTAGAAGCCTATAAGAGCTTTGGTGGATCATCAAGTCATTAAGCCTTGTTGGTGATCCGTACCTGTTGAATTTCTAGCGAACAGGTATCACCTCGAAGGTGTTCCGCTGTCCAAATAGAGTGACTAGGGAATTCAGGCCAGAACAATGAACCACGCAACATAAGCGCTTTTCTTATGCTTCGGACGCTCAGATTCATAGTGTAATGGGGGGCGGGGAGCCACGCAACATAAGCGCCTTTCTTATGCCTCGGACGCTCAGATTCAGCGTGTAGTGAGGGGGCAGTGAAAAGCGACCGGGCGGGTACTGGACCCGGTTTAGATACTGTAAAAGCCCGAACTACGGTAAATGTTAAGATTTAACGGTAAATCTAAGATTTACCAACTGTTATTAGTAAAAGTTCGAACTGTTGTAAGATCATTATCTATTTCGGACTTTTACCATCATATACTCGGTAAATCTTAGAACTTACTACCAAGACGCGGTAAATGTTGAAAATATGGTAATCATATTAATCCTCGTCTCAAGAGATACCGGCCGCCCCGAACAATGGGTTGGGACACATATGGGTTCAAGTTTTATTATGATGACTATAAATACAAGACGGTGGAGTCACTTTTGCATTCTTTGTGCATAAGTGATGAACCATATTACTTGGTTTAAATATATTACTACTTTAGACACAAGAGACATGACTCCTAAGCTATAAGAAATTGTTTTGAAACTTCTGTAAACATACATAAGTGACAGAATTGTACATTACAAACCTTACCACCGCTTAAGTCTGGTAGTGGTGACTGGGTGGTGTACTATGATTATAGTATAGAATAATTAAGATAACATTAAATAATAATCTTACCCAGTTTATGATATACCAAAAAATTCTCACAACAATACACTCGACAAAATGGCACCACTGTATCACAAACAACTCTGGATGTTAGCTCTGAACATGATGCCTAGTTAGTCAGACACACCGGCTCCCGGCCTGTTCTCTCAGTAATTTGTTTGCGGTGGCTATAAGTGGCCATTAAGGGCCGCTCATCCGCGCTTCTCAGATGATTTTATTCAACGTGACACTACTTAAGAGATATCAGATAGTAAATTCTCGGACACATCTCCGATGCGGCCGCGTATGTTTAATTGGATATAAATTATTGTACGAAAAAGCAAAAGAACCCATTCGCTGATGTAAACTTTCTTGACATTAATGATAGGTGTGCCCATAATGGAAGCATGTACTAGTTTGTTTGAAGGTTAAACGCGTGATAAACGATTTTCTCCTATAATATTTGGGAACCTTATTTTACACATCATTCTGTTTTTACGTATCAAAACTAAACAAATGATTATTAATCAACTATCATCTGTAGAAGTACCAGTGCCGATTCCTCTATGTTAGCGACGTTGGCGCTGCCAAACAAAACATGAACAAAACAACAAAAAACCATTATATGTTTGTAGGTATACAGATTTAACGCGGCTGGTTGACACTTTGTTCTCGCGGAAATTTTATTTGTATTAGATTGCTTGGGTAACTTTTTCGACTTTTAGTGACTAAACACACTAAACACTAGACAAGTAATACATAAGTTTAAAACAAGTCAATAATAGTGAAATATATATTTTATTAAATGTATATTATTGATTAAAGATCTTTTAGAAAAATCTTTCTCTAAAAGATCGTTTGCTGAAAAATGGTTAATAGTGGAAAATGGACGTCCGTGCCTCAAATTATCCAATCTCTATTAATCTCATTAAGTAATCAGGAAATATCGGACTCAACAACATACAACCAGCATACTACTAATAAGAGATACGGAACTTCATTTACTTACACACTCGCTTATAAAACTTTCACTACTATGTACACCCTACTACGTTGCAAAAAATCCCTTCACTTAACAGTGATTCACCTACAAAATCAATATCTACATAGTAGGTACCTACCGATTACAAATATAAATAAACCATACATTAATTCTTTGCCGCTCCAGTTGGAGTTGTTAAAGTGAATTGACCCTGACACTACTTCAGAGATATTAAGACGGTAAAACCTCGACTTATCTCGAAAGCCAACCCATGTGTTTTATACGTAGGATTACCGCGTAAAATGTTGCGAGGATCCCTTTTGTCGACGGCGCGTTAATTTTTATCACGTCCACACAATACAGGCACCACGGTACAGTCGTAAATACGCAGAGTAAAAAGTTTTTAATCCTCTCAGACTAGAAAACTGTATAGGTTTCTACGCGTATAAATAAACTACGTTACCTTTACGTTAACTTTTCACGAAACAAAAAAACGGCGAATGAGAAAGTTTTAATTGCAAATAGGTATAGCTGCGATGCGATCAGATGGCAACTCGGAACAAAATCATAGGTTCGTATTGATAAATGCATTTTAAAATTGAGTTCGATCTTTAGATGCAATTTTGACGTTTAATATATAAAGCATCTGTCAAAAACACCACCTTAAAATCAATCTCATTCTTGAGATGCAATTATAAATACGAGCCGTAGGGCCAAACTATTTGTGCCAATTTCTCCCCGTCATGGCAACACGAATGAATGAATGAATGAAGCGTCGATGGCGTTGTGCGTAAGGCAGTCGCCTACCAATCGGGAGGTAGCGATTCGAACCCCGCCACGTACTAATGTGTTTTCAAATTTTGAATTTATATGTACGTTTATTCGACGCTTTTACGGTGAAGGAAAATATCGTGAGAAAACCTGCACACACCTGTGAAGAAAGAATTTCTTTACAGGTTGTGTGTGAAGTCGACCAACCCGCACTTGGCCAGCGTGATTGACTAAGGCCTAATCGCCCTAGTTTAGGGTAGGCTGGAGCCCCTCAGTGGGGACGTATATGAGCTGTTGATGATGATGATGATGGCAGCACGTATGTGGTAATAGGTTGAGGAGCTAAAGTTTACTTATAGCGGTCATATGTGGGTTACAAGGTGTAAGAAATCAGTTAAGTATTTTTTTGTTTTTTCATAATATAATACATTTATTATATTATCAAGAGAGACTAGATTTAGACGGATTAGAGGAGAAATGGCATCAGTCAAAAATGGTATCTACGGAACCCATTGTTTGTATACCGTAGATTCTGTAGGTACTGTTTATGTCTGTTGCCATTTCTGAATGAATGATTTTCAAAGTGCTGCCTTCCTACTTCTTTACAACAATCTGTTTTAATAAACGTTACATTACGCGAAACTTTACTTTAGATAATGTTTAAGGATATTTAGACAAGTGTTTGTTATGTCTTGCGTAAACAAGTGACACTGTGAAAAAACAAATTAAATTACAAGAGAGACGTTGATTTATGTAAAGAAGAAGCCCACTTTATAACAATCCGTTTAAAAAACGTAACATTACGCATTACTATAAAATTTCAACAATGTTTTAAGGATATTCTACTATATGAACTATAATGATAGTCCATTAGTCAAGTATTTATCATGTCTTACATAAAAAAGTGACGCTGTAAAATCTCAAATACATTCACAAGAGACGACATTATTTAATTTACCGAAGAAACATATCCAATCAAACATTCATAGCCAAAGGAACGGCGGTACACCGCCGCCGTGTCTCTAGCGCTATCGCGTGACCACAATTACAGAAACGGTGTAAATCATAATTTATTTACGATACGCATTCATTTCCTTTCGATTGTGAGTCTCAATAGGTTGAAGAAACGCGAAACGATGTTTATTGTGGACATTCTATGAAAGAGTCCCTATTTGTTATAAATGCTGACAGGTCAATTTACTGCTGAAGGTGGTAATTCACGATCGCGTGGCTCCAGACGACTTAAGTTAAATGCATAAGCCTAAACAAGCGACATATCCACGATGACCCCTTTCCTTCAATATATACGAGTAGTATGTCTTTATTAATCGAGTCGAAATAAATTGAATGAGCTCTGGTTTAGAAAAAAAGTAGTTGGTTTAATGCCAGAGCCAACCTTGCGGAGACCCATGCACGAGTCGTAGCAAGCGCAGGCTATGGATGAATCCACACTCCCGCACTTACTTTGTATTACCTCCGGGAGAGTGCGCATCCAGCATAACATTCGTTTCTAATGCCGGATGTGCACTCTCCAAATAATAGGCGCCCACTACAAGAATCACAGTTTACGTTGTCAACCTGTGAAATAACATTTCTATTGTCACAGTACCCAGTAATTTCACAACCTGTCTTACCCTGCGAACCGAATCACCACTATGCAAAATCTGCTGCTTTATGATAGATATTGATAAGGTTCAGGTTCACAGACGATTCAGGTATTTCTCCTCCAACACTGTGCATAAGATGGCCAAAGAAGAAGAGACTTGACCTTCATTAGAACCAAATAATTGGATTTTGGATTGTATAAAAGTGGATTATTCTTCATCATGCCCTATAAAAGAATTATGCACCCACAATCAAAATTTGGCTGTATATCTAACGCGGTGGCATAAACGTGAATGTCCATCTTAAAGCGGTGGCTCAGTTATTAGTGTCGAATCCACCGACAATGTTTACGTAATCAGTTTACCATTCACTTGACTGTAAATTAATTAGTCCACAGTAGATTCCAAGTGGTGTACGGTGGCTATTAGCATCCATTTAATTAATATAACAAACAACACTGCATCGAGGGAGTTTCCAAAATTATTGCTATCTACTAAACGGTTACTTGGTTTTAACAAGCCATCGTAACAAATGTAAGCTAACCATAAAATGATAAATATTTTTTTATAAGAACTACAGATGTTTTGTTAAAATAAAGAACCTTAATTTTAACAAAATATGAGATGAAGTCTTACTTTGCTACCGAAGATTACCATGTTCCTTTTTGATAATTGATGATCGCTTTAAAAGTATGTATGTTTTGTTTATCTTAGTGGAAAAGGATGGCGATGATGTTTTTTTTTAAATAATTAACTTTAAATATAAAACTTAATAACAATCAACAATCTACGATATCAATACGAGATGAAATATAATTTGCTTCTCAAATTTCAACACAACAGTTTATTACCAGTATATTGCCAAGACGTTAAAGGATGAGGTGCGCAAAAGGAGCAAACCAACTACCAACATTTCAGTTTTTAAAGATGCCGAAACGCGATGGACATTGCGCACACGACTCCATCTGCTGACATGCGTCAGACGGGACAAAAAGGTTGTGCCTTGTACATCACCGCGTCAGTCCCGCGGCTGACACACGCAAATCTGAAACCTCGTGCGAAGAAATAAAGCTGTGACAATTAAAGGGCAACCGTAAGGGACCACTAGAAGGAGTTTTTAAAACACAAACGCGCAGTGACGTTGACGCACAGTGGAAGCGCCCGATCCGTATCAGTTTTCGGTCGATTGACTATCGAAGGATGGATCTGGTAGCACTGCATTTTTCAATGCCGTATATACATTATTCCTCAGGCGAAAAATGAAAATTCATTTTTTATTATCGTGAGCTCCGTGGCCGTGACAGAAATATAAGATTTTTTCATTATCAATACCACCTCGTTTTATTATACATGATCTACGCTATTGATACGTTACATAACACGTTTCATATAGGAATGACTGAATGAATTCATAGTATCAATCAAATCCAAAGTATCAGAGATACATTCTGTAATGACAAGTAAGATGAAGATTTTATTTAGTACTAGCTGTGCCCGCGAACTACGTTTCGCCATCAAAATACTTAACACAGTGTTTAGTTTTTTCCTCCATTTTATTCCATAATGATTCAACTTTATTCTGCCTTTCTTGAGCATCGGTCATTTCGAAATTAGGACAATTTTCGTAGGTTCGTAATGCTCTTTTTCTAACAGTCCACAAAATTAAATACATTACATATTACTATAAACACTAAGTATTATTATTGTTTTAGAGAAATTATTGATATTAATTCTTCTTCAGTAGAAAGAACTACACAGTTGTAAGACTAATTTTTATCGTATTCATGTTTCGAATTAAAATAAACAATTGTTAAATAAATTAGAACTGTACACGAATAAAATTTAGATTTTATAATGGATGTTGGTATAACACCAACAAAATATATTTTTTGGATATGACAACTTGGCCAATTTAGACTGGTCGTACAGTAAGCTCCTTGTCAAGCTATACTGTTTGACCTTTGGACCGTTCTTATGTCGCTCGTAATACTGGCGGTTTTCGTAGAGTTAATGTATAGCATGAATGGGGGGGTTTCTGTACAAATACGTTTTCCGTATTCGATTTCCGATCACGGAATACAGACACGGAGTTTCGTTAACGTAGCGCAGACGTTCGTTTTTTCTCATTCGGGATTTTTACCATTCCTACCTAGTTTAGAAACGAACTTTTATCCGTTTTTTTGAGCAGCGGCCATATTGAATTTTGTCATATTTTCCTAGGTTCATAGTGCTCTCTCTACTCTTCAAGGCCTTTCATTTGATACCTATATTGCTAGGCTTGGAAACGAACTTTAATCCACCTTTTTTGAGCGGTGGCCATGTCGAATTTACGTCAATATTGCTAGGTCCATAGTGCTTTACTCATCAATGCCTTTTATTTGTTACCCATATTGCTGGGTACCCTTGAAAACCTTCATTTGATACCTATATTGCTAGATTAGAAAACGAACTTTTATCCACCTTTATTGAGCGGCGGCCATGTTGAATTTATGTCAATGTTGCTAGGTTCATAGTGCTTTACTCATCAATGCCTTTCATTTGATACCTAGGTATATTGCTAAGTTTGGAAACGAACTTTTATCCGTTTTATTTGAGCGGCGGCCATGTTGAATTTAGGGCGATTTTTCTAAGTTCATAGTGCTCTACTCATCAAGGCCTTTCATTTGATATGCATATCGCTGGGTTTGGAAACGAACTTTATCGGCATTCATGTCAAATTAAGTCCACGTGGCTAGGTTCAATGTGTTCTACTCTTTAGGGTCTTCGTTCGATATCCATGTTCCTTGGGTGGATCCAAAAAAATGTGATCCGTCATTTTAGACATTAGGATCATGAGACCCGTCCCGTCCCTCTCTACGCGTAACCCAGAACATTGCAGTCAGATATATTATTTTTAATTATCAATATTAATCTATTACTTTTAATAGTTTTAAATGGATGAAAGAGTTTGATTCCTTAGCCCTAATGTAAAAACATATAACACCTTTCAAAATACCTTGGAAAGGGTATCTTCACTTTTCAACATTTCAAATATTTCAAAAATTGTACCGACTTTGTGAAAATTAGTCAAGAATTAAACCAATCTACAAATTTTATTGTGACTCGATATTGTCATAAAAATGCTTTATACATTGGTTGTATGGCTTGATCCTTTTGCCTTACCACACGGTACGACATAAGAAAAAGACAATTTGGTTGGCGAAATCCAGTTGGGTACAGCCATTAACAGAAAATATTAAATTTTATTTGTTTTGTACTATGTGAAACACTTCATTTCTGCCTTTCAACTTTCGAAATCCAATTACTTAAGATCAGGCTGTATGGCGTAGTTCCATTGCCTTTCCCTCGTGGAAGAAAATACCTTCTCTCTGTACCTCTGAGGTACCTCTGTACCTACTATGTGACAGACTTGTCAAAATAATTTCACGTGCGCCATGTTGTTTTTCTACCTAAAGCATTGTTCGAAAATTTTATATGGTATTTTTTCACAAAAAATAAAAAGTGAATTTAAACAAACGAAATTATGCCTAAATGTTCTTCCGGAAAATTCTAAGCATTGTGGTGTAAGCCATATAAAATTCTGTCCAGTAGTTTCGGAGATCTTTCCGGACAAACAGACAAACAAACAAACAATTTTTCTTTAAACTATTCTATCGTGTTCAGCTAATGATTTTAAGGCGACCTGTGTATTTTTTTCTTAATATTTCGCAATTACAGATTTTTGTACCCCTACGATTTTATTATATATAGAGATGTAAGTAGGTAGTAATCTTTTCCACTTAAGTACGCAAGATATAATTCAATTCTGAACGCTCAGAAAATGAATTAATAATGCGCACACATTCATTTTATTAGCATAGACATAGGGCTGTATATTTGAAACAAATGGTGAAACACGTGCAATAGAGCGTATTGAATTAGCGACCCGCACGTTATTAAATTGTAGCGTTTGTAATATGTATAGCCTTGCAAATATTTAATGTAGAGGATGCGGACTGTGACGCAGCGATTTGGCGACGAACGATAAAAATTTAAGAAACATGACCTGTAAAAAAACTACTTTCTTAATGACGTTCATACGTAATAATAATTATATATGCTTCATTACTAACAATAGGACACATCAGACAAATTACAAACAATTGTTACACTGTAATCTCTTCCACGCAACCATAAAAAGATAAAAATAATAAAAGAAATTTAAATGAAAGGAAAGTGGGATGGTGCATAAATAAATTAAACAATACCTATATGGGGTGCTCGGTGTTGAGGAGGGTGCCCAGGATCACAGTGTACTCTTTTTGGCTAAGGATGTGGCTACTGTAATAAGGAAAATGACGAGGGGAAAGTCACCCGGGCACGATGGCCTCACCATCGAGCATCTTAGGTATGCAGGTGTGCATCTGCCAAGGGTTCTCTCTATGTTTTTTAATTTTTGTTTAAAGCACAGTTATTTACCAGCGGATCTGATGTATACGATCGTTGTACCAATATTAAAAAATAGGACTGGTGATGTATCGGACATAGCTAACTATAGGCCCATTTCGCTAGCTACAATCATAGCTAAGGTGCTGGATAGTCTGCTTGATAAGCAATTGGATCAACACATTTATCTGAACGATGCCCAGTTTGGATTTAGGCCAGGCTTATCCACGGAGAGTGCGATCCTTTGTCTTAAGCAGACCGTACAGTACTACACAACCAGAAAAACGCCTGTATATGCATGCTATTTAGATTTATCCAAGGCATTTGATATGGTATCATATAAATTGCTGTGGCATAAGCTTAAAGATGAGACCAGTGTTCCCCCTGAGGTCGTGTCCTTATTTAGCTATTGGTACAAAAACCAAAAGAATAGCATTAAGTGGGCAGGAACGCATTCAAATGTGTACGGGTTGGAGTGCGGGGTGAGGCAGGGGGGGTTGAGCTCGCCACGCCTCTTCAACCTGTACATGAACAATCTTATCGTTGAGCTTAGCAACGCCAATGTCGGGTGTCATGTTGATGGCGTATGCATCAACAATATAAGCTACGCGGATGATATGGTGTTGCTGGCCCCATCGATAAGTGCAATGCGTAAACTGTTAAGCATCTGCGAAAAATATGCTGTAGCCCATGGACTCAAGTATAACGTCAAGAAAAGTGAGTTCATGGTTTTCAAAGCGGGCACAAAAACTTACTCTGTAGTACCTCAGCTTCAACTTTGTGATACACCTTTAAAACAGGTTGATACATTTAAATACCTTGGTCACTGGGTGACAGAGGACTTGCGGGACAATATGGACATAGAAAGGGAACGTAGGGCGCTGGCCGTACGTTGCAATATGTTGGCTCGTAGGTTTGCACGTTGCAATAACAATGTTAAAGTGACACTTTTTAAGGCTTATTGCCAGACATTTTACACGTGCAGCTTATGGGTCAATTTCACGCAGCAGGCGTACAGCGCACTAAGGGTTCAGTATAATAATGCATTCAGGGTGCTGCTTGGTCATCCGCGATTTTGCAGCGCGTCGAATATGTTCACCGAGGCGCATATAGACGGCTTCCACGCGTTGATCCGAAAACGGTGCGCTTCGCTTATGGGTCGTTTTCGCAACAGCACAAACAGCATTCTGAATGCATTAGCCACCAGATGGGACTCTCCTATGGTGAGGCGTTGGGTTCACCTGCACTGCACGCCAGCATCGGTGTGTAGATGAGCACAGTTAGTTTATAATTATTATTTATTTTCCTTAATTTTGTTTGCATTTACTACTAACATAGGTTAAGAAGATTGTTACTAACAAAGATATGGACTCCGTCTGAAATAAACGCATTTATTATTATTATTATTATATAAAAAGAAAAAAATTATAACACGTGATATTTTGAAAATAAGTAATAGTTACAAATAAACTAAAATAAAATCCAATAAATATGATTAAATAAAGATAAATAGATAGCAAGTAATACTTCTTCATCTTACCTGTGATTTCAACGAAATCACTGAACACGCTTTCCGAATATTGACAGGCAAAGCATTACAAACTGCACAGCCTGCACAGATATGCAATAGGATAGGAATTGGGTCGAATGGAAGGATATCTCCAGGATAAAATCGTGAGCGGAGTACATAGATCGATTATTGGAATAGGTATAAAACAAGAAACAATCTTTCAGATTGGAAGAGTAATTGGGATAGAAAATGATGGTATACTAGAACAGTGTCGGAACGTACGTGGAAATCTCTACACTTTATATTTGGAAGCCAGTTGAATTTGGCAATGTAATACGAGTACACACATGGTCATATATCCGAAGATTGAAAATGAATCTAATTGAGAGATTCTGCCGGCGCTTAAGCTTGTTGAGGAGTTCCCCGTTAAGGTTAACGCCACAATTTTCAGCATAATCAATGATGGACAGGACAGTAAAATGGACTGAGCGAGCGAAATCTTGGTACTGGTTGGAAGAAAATTACGCAACCGGTTCACAGAGCTATAAAGAGTACACTTTTTTCCTGAAGTACTCAATAAGGTGAGATCACCTGAGTTTTGCTAGGATTTGCCTTCAAGCCAAACGATTTACTTCAGTTGTTAATTGTCGAGATCGTCATTGGTATCAGATACAGCGTTAGTAAGATCAGATAGTGCCGCTTGTATGTCGATCATCTGTAGAACATCTGCATGGAGCCCTTGGTTTTTAACCTAAATGTGTGTCGGATTTCGAATCCTTACAGATTTTTAAGGGTTTCACAAATTTTTACAAGGTAATCAAAACCTATAGGGTAGTTCCCATTGACGTAGAATCATTAAATTTGGCAAGAAGAGGGTTTTATAGCTTATGTTAAGAAAAAAAATCTGAAAACCGTAAATATAGTTAGGAACTTATATACCTACTTAGAATAAGTTTATTCAGAACCCTAGGCGAGTCTCGCAAGTCCAACTCACACTTGGTCGGGTTTTTCGAATTATTTTAATAAGGAATGATTTGTAAGTATAAATAAAAGCTGAATGTTATTTAGATTCTATAACCACGTTACATAAAAGATCTGAATGACACGTTATCTGAAAGACACGTTTATCGCTCATCGTTGTTTGGAACCGCTACCCACAGAGGGTAATATTTTGAAGTACGTGAAGTAGGGTTGAAACGATTATTACACTATATACATAACACAAAATGCTTCCATTCTTTTAGTATATCGTAAAATCGCTATGAAGATAAAAGATTTAAGTAGTTTGAGGGTGCCCACTGCTCACAGTAGACCGACTTTTGTGGACCGATTTATGAGAGGTTTCACCGTCTTTCATTCTTCCGACTCAAAACATTTCTTGTCGATGTTGAGGGATTTAAAGGTCATGAATTCACGTGACTGTTTACGTGTGCGGATCTATTGAAAACAAAGGCTTTATTTTAGGAATAGTCCTTATTTTTACAAGCTTTTATTTAACTTGCAATGTATGTTTGTATGTACGAGTATGTTCGAGTCAAATCTTGCGAGTTAAATTTGATCTACTTGCCAATGCCCGATTGAGCTGAAATTTCGAAAACACCTTTAGTTTTGATGATAATGCAATTATGCATAATTAGTAACTTTATAAATCCAAAATGGCCGCTGCAACAAAATGGCGGATTACATATTTTTGTACAACCCTTGCAATATGGGTATCAAATAAAAGGCCTTGTCTTGCAGAATACAGTTCTTTATAAAAAGGGAATTCAAATCTAAGATGGCCACCGTCAGAGGAAAGTAAACTTTAATCTATTGCATGATACAATTTTTATGACAATAAAAAAGCTTGTCGCGAGATTTACTGTTTATCTAAATTGTCGCGAAAAGCTTTTATATAATCATAAAAATTGTGTCATGTAAAGGATTAAAGTTTATTTCCTCTTTTTAGAAAAGGTTGTTCTTAAAAATCATTTGTAGATACTATTAATTTATTTTTACATGCTTTTATCATGAACTTAAAAATCCTGTTTAAATTAGGCAGTGTGAATTAGCTGTATTAAATTGATAGTGGTCATGTAAGGTATAAATTTAAAGTTTAAAAATTAGCAAAACTTGAAAATTATTTTATTAACTGTTAAAGATCTCCAAGCGAAACTGCTGGCTCTACCTTTCTCTATTCTCTGAATTCCCAGTTCTGACGTTAACAGCCTCACAAAGTGCCTACAAAACATCAAATCAATACGTTACATTGGAAAATCTATTCGAGTGGGATAAACAGACGAGCGTAACTCGAACGATATCAAAGCTCACGAAAGAGCGCCTTTTGAAGTATTTTCCATTACATTAAGCAGCTTGTTAATCTCGCTAAGCTCATTTTTACACCAGCCCTAATCTGAAGGCTGGTAAATGCCTCGAGGCCTTTAGAAAATCCGTATACAAGATTTTTTAAAGAAACATTTCGCTTCAGTTATAATGGAGTATGACAGGATTTTTTTAAGGAGCAGATCTTATTAGAGACCGTGATTACTTAGCTTTAAAATTTGTTGCATCTTACTTGATCAAACGAGGAATTTTGTAGTTTACTACAGGGGTTACTAGTAAGAAAAGAGTTGCTATTTTTATCATCACAATTGGCTGACGTTATTGACTTGATGGAAAGTGAAGAGCCTATGATGTATATTGTATATAGATAAGCAAGTATTACCTATAAAATGAATGATCGAATCTGGAATCTATTGAAGTCGAAGTTTGATAAATTATTTCACGAAAAAATCGGGATCTTGACGGTGGATTTCCTAAAAATCTATCTTTTTTCGCCTTGGTATTTTCAATATAATCCAATATAATCTTTTGTCCATTGCAAACTATGTTTTTACAATCTAATCAAAGTATCAGGTATGCAAAAAGACATTTATTAATGTAATTATTATTTATTAGACATCCAACCAATGTGGGCTTAGTGTTTAAGCCCGCCTGTCTAGCTAGCTAGCCTTTTGCCAAAATTGTCGCCATAATAACGATGTATTTTTTTTAAAACACGAAACTTATTTTATTCACTAAACTAGTTTATTTATTTATGTAGGAAAGGCAAAGGCAACTAAATACACACTGCATGGATTAAATTTTTGAGTATTTAAGTGGAAAATAATTATAAAAATAATTTCTTTGTGTTTGGGTAGCATTCAACTAATTCGAAAAAATAATAGTTCCTAGAAAAATAGATTTAATTGCCCATGGAAATACCTACATAGGTGAAATATCAATTCACTGGATCGATCTGTACACTTAATTAATCGATTTATAAAATCGGTCAGGAGACGCATTTTTTAATCAATAGAAATGAATTCTTGAATTCGAACACGAATACAAATCATGTGCGTTATTATTTTCTACTGTTCCCAATTTTAAAGATTTTTGAATCACTCGAATTCAGTATTTTCATTACAAACAAATTCTATAATAGAAACCGTTACACGCAGAAAAAATAAAATCCATTACGCAAGATCATGGCAGTAAGTCATTAATTTAAAAAACCGGTGACGAATCGCATTTAAAACGGAAAGAATATACGTTGCGTATATTCTACTAGTAGAAATCAAAAACGAGTGGGTAGGACTCTCGGACCACTCGTTGCAGAATTCACGGAATGAATATTCAAAAATAGCGAATTCGGAAATTCGTATGCGAATCTTACGATTTCGAATGCGAATTTGAAATCTATTGTTTCAAAAATGCGTCTCCTGTACTGGTGCAAAAAACAATACTTTAATTAATCTAGGAGGCAGTATTTTGGAATTTCATCCACTAAAGGTAAAAGGGGGGGGGGGGGGGGGGTGTAAAACGGCCTTAGTTTGTAAGAGTAACCCAGATGACCAAAGCTGTGGGCAGAAAGGTCATATACGTATGTATTTATATTTTACTAACTGACCCAGCCACGATTGCATTGGCTTAATAGTTACCTATAGTACTTACGTTGGGTCAATGTACTCAATGTTTGAATGGATCAATGTTTGATAACCAATCCGCACTGGGCCAGCGTGGTTGACTAAGGCCTAATAACCCTAATATAGGGTAGGCTCGAGCCCCTCGGTGTATGGGCTGTGATGATGAATGTAACACTAACTTCCTAATGTAGTCAAATGGAAGGTTACCCAACCTAGATAACCATGTGTTGTGTCAATAAATTTACTTACACCGCCATCTGTTAGCAGCTTGTAGAAGTAACAAATAATAGAAACAATTTAATTCAAAATAATAAAGACTGAGATCATTAATCGAGATAAACACTTACCTTTTAGGTTGGACCAAATTACAAAGAGTAAACCGAATTGCATAAAAATCGGTTGAGTAGTTTCAAAGTTTATCCCGGACAACCTCGTGACCCAAGATTTTCATATCACTACAAAGTATTAAACAAAGTCGCTGTACTGTCTGTCTGTCCCTATGTATGTATGCTTAGATCTTTAAAACTAAGCAACGGATTTTGATGCGGTTTTTTTATAGATAGAGTGATTCAAGCGGAAGGTTTATATGTATAATACATGCATAATTTAGTAGAGAAACACTGATAATTTAAGAGGTTTCTAATGTGATGTCGTAAATAAACACATTTTTTAAAATTACATTGCAAACACTGACTGAACCCTACGAGATAGATCAAAATAATGTACTACAGTATTATACACCTCAAAAAGGTCTACAAAAAGTCCGCGATGGTATATGTCTATCTCTTAGGGATAACCCACAACAACCATTTTTTTTATCCTTTACTTTTTGCGAGAAATAATGGCTTATTTACGAAGCGATTTTAAACAATACAGCATTAATCCTTATCCAATTAAGTAGCTACCTGAAATACATTGTGCATTTAATATAGATCAATATGGCCCTTTACAGCATGTAATTTAATAGTACATTGTTACCCTAGGGGTGAAAGTAACTTATTTAGTCCCGAAACGGTGTTTGGCGCCCGAGCGTAGCGAGGGCACCAATAGTTCGAGGGACTAAATAAGTCTTTAACCCGAGGTCAACACTGTGCTTTTCATTACGAATATAAGGAAAGTAAAAATAAAACAAATAATTAGGTAAAGAATAAATGTGTATTTATTCTTTACCTAATTATTTGTTTAATTATTTTTTTACATAAATCAACTACTGTTAATTATTTTTTTACATAAATCAACTACTTCTGCTTTAGCCCTTTCTCTTATAAAATCAAAAACTCCATACCTGAATTAGATGAACTTATTGTGTTAATTTTAACACAATGTTATTCAAATATAATTAACTGTTAATACAAATCTCTGCTATACGGAAGTATAACCAAAACTCTACAACTTGAAAAAACAAATGAAGATCGCATTGCCGCTTTCCGTTTATTTTGTTGTTTTTCCTGTGGCCGGCCTGCAATCCAGCCATTATTTTTCATTTTTATCATCATAGAAAAAAATGTATATTTTGCCCATATCTATTTTATTTTAAAGAAACAGTTGAAATTAAAATTTAATAAAGTCATATTTTAAAAAAATATATTCTTTAAATTCTTAATATTATGTTATTTCAATTTTACACCGCGCTGTAATTGAGTGGCTGTATACAGCCACTTTCTATACATAGAAAGTCGGATCATGGTTCAATAGAAATATGAAAATAGAACTAGTTTCTTTATTTAAATTTGACAGCGGCTGTCAGTTGAAAGTGATTCTCCCTAGCGCTGAAAAGTATTACTTTCAACCCGCTCCTCAGGCAACTTCAGACCTACTTTCAGAGTATGAGTAATGAAAATGAATATTTTCCAAGATATTACAGATTTAAAATGCAGGGACATAGCGGTTGCAACGGCGGCCGGGGTGGCCGGGGCGGCGGCGCGTGCCTATAAAGTATTGTCTAACGACAAAAAAGCTGTGAATGTTGTATACAAAGACATTCTGTAGTATAATTTAGTATCAGCATTGCACCCGTGCGAAGTACATAATATAAGATAACAAACACAGAAAACAAAAACGCTTTGATGCAATTTTTAATTGTGTCACACCCGGAACAATACAATAATGGCTCGGGTGTGGTCATAATAATTCGATAGTACCCGCATATTTTCAAATATTTACCTACTAAATATTTATTACATCCAGTGGACACACTTTTATTGCACATAAATATGGCCGTGTACCGTGAACCAGCCCTTTCCTATAAGGTTGCGTAACGGAACGTTTTACGCTTTTGTTAAAATTTACGCTCTATCGTAAAATGTATATTATACCTAATAAATAAGGCATTTGGTAAACAAATCCTGAACTGTGAAAGCGATTATTCTACTAAGTTATTTGGCAATTTGTTCTCTAGTCGTCCACTTGTTTCGCTTGATAAATGAAAGAACAATATTGCTTTTATTGTAACTGAAAACAAAATGGGCTGAAAGCCTGCGTATTGATGTTTCTGGAAAAAACATTCACTCATAGAATTAAATATTAACCTAAAGAAACACTTCGCTATTTCATTGGTAAATCTATCTTCGTAATAGTTTGAAGATAAAAGTAGATGATATATTGCGATTTCTATTAACTTTGCGATGTCTTCATCAAGGGAGCCTAGTCGTCTTTATCACAGAAAATCACTCGACGGGTAACAGTCGTTCTCCGAAAATATTATCAATAAAACTCTTCAACACAGATAATAATGTTCATGATATAATAGTTTTTCGATAAATTTATTTCAACTACATCATTTATTTCAACCACATAATATCAATGTTTAAGTTCTCTTCATTCGCTCTCCCTCATTCATCCTTACTTCCTTACCTAGTCCTTACCTATATTATAAATGCGAAAGTTACTCTGTCTGTCTGTGTGTTACGCAATCTGCAGCAATCACCCCTTAAGGGGGGAAAAAGGGGGGTGGAAGTTTGTATGGGGAATCAATAAAAGCTGAACCGATTTAGGTGCAATTTGGTATAGAGGTAGTTAGCTTACTTAAGGGTGTAAAGGGGGGGGGGGGGGGGATTTGTAAAGGGAATCAATAACGAACGTTACTACATAACTGATTTTACAGAAAGGCTTGCTTTATATAATTTGATCGAACTTAAAACATATGATAGTTTTTATCTCATTTATAATTGCGAATTAAATAGTTTGTAATTATGTGTAACTACTACAAGTTTCTAAAAAATGGCGCTGTTAGTTAATATTTCGATATATTATTTTGTATTTAACTAACAACACTTACTTAGTTGATCTAGGTTGGGTAACCAATCAGTAGATGGCGTTGTTTCGATTTCTATAAGCTACAGTATATTCCGCGTCATAATATGTAATATGCTTAAGACATGACCGTGTTTCTTAAATGTTTTGTTGAGATCGTTTGTATGAAAACGTTTTCATTTTTATTATTTTAATTTGACTAAATCAGGAGTAGTCATTGTACGTACAATGACTAGCGAGCCACAGAATGACTAGTACACATAATTTTATTTATTTTTATTTATTTATTAAGGAAACAAACAGTATCTTATATCTATATAAAATACTGTCACAAACAATCTCAATTACTAGACTTACTTTTCCCTAAATTAAACTTTATTATAACATTTAACATTTTTTATTATTAAAAATGATTTGGAGTGCTTTCAAAGATGAGACAGTTTGCGCAGGCGTTTCGGTTGAGCCGCGCCCACGAAATTGACACGAACCAGTAGGGTTACTCTTGAAGCATTTCCGATGGATCGTCATTGGTATTGTGATTTTTCGTACGCTTGAGTAACAACACTAGCGCCAAATTGGATCAGTATTTTGAGAAAATTTAATAATACTGAGTTTGGTTCACCCAAAATTCGCACAATACGGGGTCAATTTGGAACCAATGCACAAATATAAGCGCCTAAAAATTACAATCTCAATGCGGATCGATCGGATTTGGTTCAAGAGTAACCCTACTGAAGGCAGGAAATTTTATGACATTCATAAATAGGACGGAGAATCGAATGAACGGTGACCGTTAAACGACGGGCAAAGGTAGCTCGGAACGCGGGGACACATACCCGCCGAGGGGCAATTCCACAAACGAACCACTGTCTCTGTCTCAAGGATTAAAGTATTAATGAAGATCGTGGTCAGATTTCAGTCTGTGGTGTGCAACAATCCTATTCTGCTTGTTTCCTTCCGTTGTAGCCTTGACCACCTGCAGATGAATTTATTTCTACTCACAAAAGGAAGCTCTTGGTTTTCTCTGGCTTGATGGAAAGTGGCGATATTGCCGAAGTTTGAAGCGAGCTTCACCTGGACTCCTCAACATCTGAGGAACAGGCTATCTTACCGCTACTTGTTGGTACACATACACAACTATGTTATTTGCATTGTAATTATGACGAAAAACTTAGGTGAGACGGTAGTAGCTAGTCAGGTGGTCTCAGAAGCCCACTAAGCAACCAAACCAAGCTGAGGGAATGCCTTCATGGGAAATCGATCCTTGGACCAATCACTAGACCACGGAGGCGATGAAAGTTTGTTTGCAAGGCTTTGCTTCTTTATCACACCTTTGATATATAAGACTTTCATCTTCTTTTCGCAATATGTGGACGAAATAACACAGACATAGCATTCACCACTAGCATTACATTTGAATGCATTTGGGTATAATTCAACTATCTTTTGCTTGACTCCGTATCTGTTCTTCTCTCCCTCTCTCTCTTTCACAGCCGAACTGAAAATACACTGAAGCGAATCGATCAATCGGTGTACTGTACATATAAGTATTGAGTTTCTAATGTTCGGTGGCGTGATAATATTGCATTCTCACTATCATTACACCAGTACATATACGTCCTACTGCTGGACACTGACCTCTTATGAAACGAAGAGGAATTGGCTTTCTACACTACGCTATCAAGACGGGCGTTGTTGTAGTGTTTTGTTTCAAATTTTCCATCTCTTCGGAAAGGTGCAATTGGGGTAAGCCCCCTCAGTCAGCTCCTCCAACATCCACAGGAAGAAAGGGAGCGGCGACACGTGTATTCTAAGTCCGTCACCGCATAACATTCTGATGGCTGCGGTCTGTTTGTGGAACTGGCCTTCTGTTGTGTAAATCTGCCGATTGATCTCGCGGAAGTGTGGCGTTTATACGCCGTAAATCAATAAGCTTATCGGCCCACCACTATTCAGCGTCACCCACCAACTGCTCGTGGATCATGAAACGGCACGACTTCGGCTGTAGTGTAGCCCCTTGCCGATAGTAACCCTCACTTGGAGACGGCAAGCGTTCGATTATTATAGCTGCAGGAGGCTTGGTTCTGTGGCATTTGTTCCAAATGAGACTTCAGAGAATGATCGACATTAATTTGAGCATACCACATTTTTATATACATTTTTAGACAATGACACCAACGAGACAAACATAATGCTATCTCAGCCGACATAGATATTACATATATTGACGGCACACAAACATAAACCAATATCGCATACCTTACATTAAAATACTCGTATTTACAAATTCGCAATCTACCATTAACTAAAATATTTCGAGTTGAAGACAAAAAAATAGGTATACTTAATCGGATGGTGCCAACTGGCGCACGCTTGCGAGTTTTGCACTCGCCAGTTGACGAATAAGCCAATTAAAGGGGCGGTGGCCTATGAGCCCCCCCCCCCCCCTTCGCGGCATTTACTACCGCAGACCCCGACATGTTTTAACCGACCCTCTCAACACTCTTCTAACCCAGCAAGAGGCGGCATCAGCGCCCCCCCCCCCCCCCAATCCTAACTTGCCCGAGCTACCTTCTGTACGCTCGAAGTTTTAGGTCCCCATCAGATGCGATCGGCCCACTTTGGTTCTCGATCGATTTCAGACGCCTAGGTAGTATAATCTAGGGTAGCGCTACACCATCCCCTTTTCTGAGCAGACGGTCGCCAACTGATGAAGCCTTAATGACCTTCGGGTTAAAGGCGAAAGGCAGAGTTTAGTCGATAAGAGTCCGACATAACCTGTTTGGCCGGCCGTTTAGGTATCCATGAGTATTCTCCGCCTCCAATCCCGCATGGGTGGTTTAAAAAAAAAGCGGTATCATTTGCAGTGCATTCCCGTCGTCGGTACTATGCGTATGTGTATGTTGACACCACAATAGCCAATTATGAGTCATACATAATACTTTTCTTTTGGACTAGCTATTATGGGTATATTGTTTACAGAAATATTAATAACTAGTGGGCCCGGCAGACGTTGTCCTGTCCGATTATAGCGCTATCTACCACCGGGTCCAACTGTATGTTTACACCTTCCCTAGATCAATTCAAACACCCACAGAAAATTTCGTAACAATCTGTCGAGCCGTTTCAGACTTAAATATTTGACCCAGTCTAGGATTCAAACTAAGGAGGTGCTTTTGGAGATGGTACCTGACAATGTTATTGTAAGTGCTGAGAAGATTTTATCTTCTGTTTGTGTGAATTTATAACAGGCTTTGGTGAGTGAGTAACTGTTTGTGTGAACTAATAATGGGCTTTGTCTTCTGTTTGTTTGTGTGAATTTATTTGTAATTTATGTTTGTGTGCTTTGGTGAGTTAGCGTCGGTGACGCTGTGGCCTCGGCACTGGACTGTGCTCCGAGTAGAAATCGGGAGGCCCGCGATCGATCCTGCCATGTACCAATGTGTTTTTCGTTGCACGAATTTCATATGTACATTTATCTGACGCTCCTACGGTGAATGAAAACATTGTCACAAATTGTGACTGCATTCACCTGCGAAGTAATTCAAAGGTCATACACCTTTGAATTACTTCAAAAGTCAACCAATCCGCACTGGGCCAGCGTGTCCTTATACTAAGGCCTAATCGCCCTAACTAGTAAGAGACTAGGTAGATTTGTGTTTGCGCTAAGAAGATTAAGACACACGGCCGGTGAAAGTATAGCCTTGACTGCGTATTATGGTCACGTATCTTCGTTACTAAGATACGGACTTATATTGTGGGGTAATTCCCCTGATATATCCAAAGCATTAATCATGCAAAAAAGATGCATAAGAGTCATTTGTGGAGCTGGACCGATGGATACATGTAGACCTCTATTTGTTAGGTTAAAGTACTTACCCTTACTGCAATGTACATCCTCTTTAAAAAAAAGATGTGTAAAACCCAAGATTACGACCCAGGGACAATCACCGTCTACAGCAGCAAATTTGTAACAGTGCCTTTTATCAGAAGAACTGCTGTAGTACTACTATCCATGTTTATAATAACATTCCCGTTAAAATAAGACAGCAGCGACTTAATCAATTTGCCTCCAAGTTGCGAAGCTGGCTAATTGACCTATGTCCATATGACTTAAATGAATATTTTAATTTTAAGTAAAGTGACATATATATATATATATATATATATTTTTGACTATAGAGTAAAATTAATATGATGCATGACATATCCACATTTTTTTAAAATATATTGTGATTTCCATCAACATTATTCATAAAAAGTAAAGTACAATTGGTGTAGCTTGAGAAATCCCCATCCAAAACAATTTGAAAACTATAGTGAGCTTTATTAAAGCAAAACGTAGTTCGTAGGCACAGCTGCTGCGTGCTTTTACTTTTCTTGTTTAAATCAATGTCTAACAATTAGCTTTCAAACGTTTCAATATATTTTCATCAATAATATTTCAACCTGTTCATTCATATCGAACTACTTAGCTATACAATGTTATATACACTAAGGTGTAAAATAGGGTTATTAGGTAATAACATTAAAACAAACAGTTGATAAATTACAACAGAGCCATTTTTCCCACGACTTGCCAACAGATGCTTCAGTTGAAAATTCTCCAAAAACAATCCCGATGAGTATTTGGATCCTTTTTCGTTGGACAGACAGTTAGTACTCTTAATGGCTAACGAAATAGCCGCCAAGAGTTATGTCGGTGACGTCACGACGACAAATGTCTGACCATTACGAATATGTGAGTCGGTTGCAATTCCACATTCCTACTTTATCGTATAAAAATTTACATGGCACATATTACTTTTAAAGTGCCGACGGATTTATTTTGCAACGCAAATAAAACGGTTTGGTAGATAGATCATGCTGAACACAATGTAACAGATGGCGTCCACAACTGCCACATTCCTTGGAATACTTACTATGAAAAAAATACAGATCCTTTAAGAGGGTTGGGGTTCATAGTTTTAATGGAGCAATCTTACCGGAGTAGTACTTTCAACTCTCACAAAGACCTCAAGCTCGCAGCCAAATAATAGCATTTTGTGCTCCTGCGCGTCAGAGAGGTCGGCTGTTTAAATGGTTCGTTTTTTTAATTGATCTAAGACTATGTCGCTGTTGGCTGCAGATGGCTGTAACCTTGACTTATTCAAAACAAGACGAGAACTTTGGAGATTCCTCAAGCCTTGCTGGCGAACCAATCCTACTGGATTTCTAGCAGACAGGCAACACCTCAAGGGTATCCCACCTCAAGGGTCCGTAGAGAGTTAACAGGTCGATAGGCCTCCCAAATTCGCAAAGAATTTATTTTTATTATCCTAAACCTACGAAGTAATAAAGCTATTTCCTCGTCGGAATCTATTTTGTAACTAAGTGTATTTATACGTCTCGTATTCTACGTTACGCACCCGGGACGTTTTCACTGCACACTCACGCGGCGTGTGCACTCCTCCTGATCCCTTAAACAAAAGCCACACGCAAATTTTACCGCAGTCGTTCCGCAGAAAGAAAAAATGTATGGAGATGACATTAGCTGCGGAAAAATAGCGTGAGGTTGTCACAAGCTAATGTCATTTCCATACATTTTTTCTGCGTAACGACTGCGGAAAAATTTGCGTGTGTGTGGCTTTTGTCTAAAGGGTCTGTTCCATTTATAAAACGCTCGCAAGCCGCTTATATAATAAGGCCCTAAAACAATAGCTTGTTTTTAATATCATAGAAAGTTTATAAATCTTGAATTTCATATTTATTACATGCCATCTGTCATAAGTTCAATATGGGTAAGTGGACACGGCCACGCTGTCGAGCATTAGTCACCAAACCAATATCAGTTCAACTGACACATGGACGTGTCCAAAGAGAGGCCGAAACGTAAAATCTGTCACGCCAGAAATATCTGATCGCCGATAGACAGCACCATTTCCCCGCTGACCAACTTCCAGCTCTATACGTTTCCATAAAACCATTTTAATGGTTTTTCCATCACGCTGTAGCCAAACCGGGATACAGGTTACGTGTTTGCAAATAAAAAAAGAAAACATCATGAGGGCCGGTATTTTTTTATTCTGCTTTCGTTCGTTCCGCAGCACTTCACACTGAAAGCCCTTAATATTTAATTGTGACTGTAGCCGTCCCGACATTATCTTCCTGGAACGGATATAGGTACTGGGGCGTCTCCAATACACACGTGCCGTTTGCCGTGTTGAACTGTCGCGAACTGTGTATCTGTCACCGGGATCAGCTAAAGCTTTGGCAGTTGATCTGTCTAAAAATTAAATGCTCATTGCGATATATTTAAAAAAAAATATTGTAGAAAGGGTAAATCTGGGATGCTTAATGGGTTATAAATTATCAAATGTTTCTTAAAAGAGGTAGCAAACAGTTACAAGTAATTGTATTTCATTTTATAACTGTTGGTGAGTCGGGATTATATATTCTTGAGAGCTTTACATTATTAAATCTGTAAAACGTTCCAAAAACTATCATTCTCCAAAAGAAACACAACGGTAAAATTACATTACCAATCAAATTGTGACAGAAGACTAAGTAACTCATCTTCATTTCAAGACATTAAATAAATTATCATAATACCAAGCTAAAGTGGGTATCATGCTACATTGCCTACTGCTATTGCCACAACTGTCAATACACCGGCTGATTTAAAACTCGCAAGCCCGTGAATATATTTTAAATGACGTAATTTAACGAGCCTCGACGACTGGACCCCGTATAAACAAACATTAATTAAGCTATTTCCACGAGTTACAACAACTATAGTTACATAAATCAATGGGCTACCCACATTCTCGGAGCAAGAATCAATATAAACTGTCTGGCTGCTAACGCAATTGATATATAAAAGTGTTTCAATAAAACCATCTCCTATTGCTTGATTAGGAATTTAATATTAACAAGCGAGCGATGGGCCCGTAATCAACATCGAATGCCTTTGAACAATTTTATTAGTAATAGGTACTCGTATTATTTACTACACATTATTGAATTTGATCCTTTATTAAAATATATAAGTGGAAACTAAATACGTATTTTATTTACATAAAGTAGTCATTTAGTACAAAAGTGATTTAATGGTGTGTTTTGCTTAATATGTAGGCACAAATTTAGTGTCAATTCAATACAAGTGTTGCCTATTTGACAAAATACTATTTTCAATAAATACAACAAAAACAAAGAGTAAAAATAAAAGGTTCCTTTATTACTACGAGAATTTCAATGTCAAAGTGAAAACAAAATCTTAGACGTGGGCAACTCAAATGTCATGTGGGGCTGATTGAAATTATTTTTAACGTAGCTCGTAGATTTAACAATATTCCTTGAATATCTCGAAATCAGTTGTTACTTATCGCTGACTTTAGCAATTTAAAGTGGTACGTTTATGTTAATGTTCATAAAGTGAGAGTTATTCTGTACGTGAAATCTTCATATTTTTTCTGTTATTTCAAAACTCACAGCACTAAAAGTACAGAATTATCGTCAATAGTTGGGTCATGAATGCTATACATACATACATATAGTATGGATTCCTAACCACTAGATAAGTAGTCAAAATTATATAGAAATAAATCTAATTGTTACAACCAATGTGCAATATACGTGTGAGCCAGATCAAGTAACCGGATCTACTTAAGTTGCATTGCATAACACTTAATCGCTCACTAATCGAAGGCGGAATCGAGTAGCCGATCCAAAGATCCAGAGCGCTCTCGCGTCTGTCTTCGGTGATTGACAGCCGTCCACAGATTAGATATACCGCGCTATCTCCCCGCCGCCGGTCAAGCTGCGTTTTGTATGTAAATGCTCACGTCACGCGAGCATTACGTATGCTGACGCCTCTCAAAATTCTGAGCACTGTATACAGAAGAAGGAATGGGAATCGATGATTTTTGCAATTCGCCGCACTTGAATAGCGTTGAATAAGCGTAAACATTGTATGTAGAGTGAATCTAGCCATTTTCATTGACGATTGTGTCAGAAAGTACTGCCTGCTTTGGTGTATTTGACTATGTATAGGGTGTCAGGGATATAATTACAGGAGCGGGAAGGAAGCCGTTTGAGCTTCGACTTTTATGCTGGCTTTGTTGTAGTTCGCAACAATATTGACATTTCAATGGATTCTGCAACAGTGGTCGTGGAAGATTTTGTTTGCGTTACAATATTCGACGCTTGTGCGATGCTCATATTTGATTCGATCGTGGGCACGACGATTCCCGATCAACATCATTTAACATAAAACTACCCACGTTCAGGACCCAGCAGGATGTCGACGACAAACAAAATCAAACACGCGTGGTTAAAGCAAAACGGAGTGACACTGCTAAAAGACTGTGGCTCTTCTGTATGATTTGTTTTCTTATAAATAAAACACAAGAGCGTCGGTGGTGCTGTGGACGCGGCACTTCTAATCGGGAGGTCCCGAGTTCGATCCCGCCATGTATTTTTCGTATTTCGAATTTTATAATGTACCTACATTTGTTTGACGCTCCTACGATGAAGGAAAACATCGTGAGACACTCTGCATACATCTGCGAAGAAGTTCAAAGGTGTATGTGAAGTTGGCCAATCCGTATGGGACAGGGTGGTTGTCTAAGGCCTAGTAGGCTTGAGCGCCTTGATAGGGATATACCTATATGACCCGTGGTGAAATAAAACAATCGATGATATCTTCTCACCACCCAGGTTACCGAATTTCGACCCCGCGGACGTTTTAAATATGGGAATGAGGGAACTTCAAAAGTTTATGAAATCCATCGTGATTTGTGAGGGTAAGGGCATTCCGAAGTTTGTTCTTCAATGAGTGGCACGAAAGACTAGAGTCCAGATTTCAAGTGTGTCCAACGTCATTATTAACATATTATAAGGTACAAATTTTATAAAATAAAAATTACATTTCTTCCTTGTAAAAAAAATAATAATAATTGTATAATATTTGCAGATTTTATACCTAACTAAAAGTTTAAAAATCTCATTCTGCCATCGGACACCCTATACAAAAAGGTATTTATTTCGAATGGAAATTACGACGATATCTTACGATAATTTAAATTTTAATCCTACGCTTATATTTGTAGCATCTACCTACAAGTGTGTCAGGGTTCAGAAAAAAAATTATTTAATTGCTCACAAAAAGTCACACTTAATATAAACAATAGAACATGAATATCGAAGAAATAAAAGGTCAAGCAAAATTAAATCTTTTCGAATTTCGAACACACAAATAATTTAAAAATATTATATAAGTACGTAAAATATAACCAAGATGTAATGATGAGTGAAAAATCATCACCAGCGAGTGAAATAGCGACGCTAACTCGTTATCGTTACTGGCGATATATGGCTGGTTTATAACGGCCGGCGAAAATTTATCGTTTTGGTATCGGTGTTGGTCATTGCAACCAGCAATTAATTGGCGGAGTCGGAGGAGGCACTCAGGATGGGTATTTGCTAAGCGGTAGAACCAGTCTAGCCATATAGGGCGGCGCAATCACAATTATGTAGGTGAAGACCAGAGCCCTAGGCGTCGTCGATCCACTAGCAGATTGATATCGCCGGGACACAAAAGAAAAATTTCTCAATGAATAATGAGGTGTGAGCCATGAACAATGTCTTGATGGTTAGAGTTGCGTTCGAGTCGCTCTTATACTTATTTGTACACATACCTTAAATAAGGCATTACATTTACTGCCTATGTAGGTATGTGTTATCCATCACGTGGTTGATGACCAGTGGTTGAGACTAAATAGTTCTGATTTCGACGTCCCGGGCTCGATTCCCCGCGGGGCATAAGGATTTTAACTTGGCTTGGTTGCTGATGACGCTTCTGAGCCCACCTATGCCACACAAATGCCATCGTCATACCTAAGTTTGTCGCCATAGGAACAATTTTGATAACATTGTTGGGTTGCAAAAATTTGTCAGTTACCAAGTTGCTGAAGAATCCAACTGAAGCTCGCCTACGTCTTCGGCATTAATGCCACTTATGATCAGACGAGAAGAGGGCTCAATGCTTCCTAATCGTTTGTAAAAAAAATACTTTGACGGCAGCAACAAGTAGTAATTGAAACGAGATAGATTAACCAACGATAATGTAACGAGTGAGCAAAGTGGATTACATTTCTAGCATAATTTGTGATGAAGATTTTTGTTGTTCAATTTCTATTTTGTCTCTAAAGAAGTAGCGATAGTTATTACACGAAAGAATTCAAAAGCTTTAATACAATATAAATGGGACATAGTGGATTCATATTTGACATTAATATTTTCAATTACAAGCACTGACTTAAGAAACTTATAGATCTGTACAGGTCGCAGTGGCTTGCTGAGGGTCGCCACTCGTCGCCCACAGTCACCCCCAAAAGTATAGTATAAGAAACTTACGCAAAAATGAAACTCAAACGCATAAAATAGAGGAGGAAGTTAAACGTGAGAAATTTAATTTACTTTGAAGATGGATCGTATTTTGAAGGTTATTGCAACACCACCACACTACATAGACGAAACCACGAATAAAACCTAGTGACATGCAAAATTCACAATTCTATTAATTAAGTAGGTGGGATGGTATATCTATAAAAATAAATAAAATTGAAGTGTCTGTTTGTAATGTCAAAATAACAAGTTTTACTAAATGGGTATGAATGTATATCGGGTACCAATATCAAAAACACAATTTAAAAATTTTTGTCTGTCTGTCTGATTGTTCCCGCTAATCTCTGGAACGGCTGGACCGATTTTGACAGGACTTTCACTAATAGATAGCTAATTATATAAGTTATAACATAGGCTACTTTTATTTTTGCCAAGAGTTACTATTCCACGCGGACGAAGTCGCGGGCACAGCTAGTTTAAACTAAATTTCACTCGCTGCTCTCCCACTTTTCCTTCATCCTTCATCCGCTTATCTCGCAGCCCCACCCGAAGGCTTAGCGAGAAGTGAAATGATCTGCCGTAAATGTATCGTCTCGAGATATTCGCTTTGAAGCGACGATCTCAGCTGAGAGCATCGAATAACTGCATAAAATGAATTCACATCAGAGCGGCGTTTCCATTAGATGCCTTTTCAATATCGACTCAAGGAACCTTTAATTTTCTACAGCCGGAGCACCATCTGGTACGATCTATTAAGCTGAAGACTAAGAAAAATTACTAGGAACGTCCTAGGGGGGGTTGACAACGATCAGGTTGAAATTTTTTTCATAGTATGGGGTTCCAAATAATATCATGGAGAACCCCAACTAAAATCACTTGCTCGCAGTGCACACTACCAATCAGCTGACGAGGCTATAGCGCTCTCGCCAACCCGCACTGGGTCAGCATGGTGGGAGACAGCACTACGCCCCTTTTGGTGGGAGACTTATGCCTAACAGTGGGTAATACGGCCAGTCGGGAAAGACGCGATCTAAATGTACGGAGTTCCGAATAATCCTTGCGGAGCCCAAGCCAACATCACTTGCTCGCAGTGCACGCTGCCGATAGACGAACGAGGCTCAGGCCCTCCCACCAATCCGCGCTGGGTCAGCGTAATGGGAGACGGCACAAGCCGCCCCCCCTTTTTGTGTGAGGATTCTGCTTAACAGTGGGCGTAATACGTCGGGAGAGACGCGATCTATTCTATTCGGACTGTCAATGTCGTCTTGCAGCGGTTTTGCTGCGGGATATAGCGGCATAGTAAACGAACTTACGATAGCGGTCTGACACAAAATGTCCAAATTGAAAGAACCCTATATTTTGTCATACCGTTGCTGGCGCCGGAGAGTGGGAAAGCATGACAAATAACTTCATACATTTTTAGGGTTCCGTAGCCAAATGGCAAAAAACGGAACCCTTATAGATTCGTCATGTCTGTCTGTCTGTCCGTCTGTACTACACTGTTGAAACTTGGTAAGTAGATGTATTCTATGAACCGTATTAAGATTTTTACACAAAAATAGAAAAAAGCAATAAATGTGGGGGGTTCCCATACATAGAACTGAAACTCAATTTTTTTTTCATCAAACCCATACGTAAGGGGTATCTTTGGATAGGTCTTCAAAAATCCTATTGAGGTTTCTAATATATTTTTTTTCTAAACTGAATAGTTTGCGCTAGAGACACGTCCAAAGTGGTAAAGTGTGTGTCCCCCCCCCTATAACTTCGAAAATAAGAGAATGATAAAACTAAAAAAAATATATGATGTACATTACCATGCAAACTTCCACCGAAAATTGGTTTGAACGAGATCTAGTAAGTAGTTTTTTTAATACGTCATAAATCCTACGGAACCCTTCATGGGCGAGTCCCGACTCGCGCTTGGCCGGTTTTTTTACCATTGTGGGCAGCCGCGGCTGCGTTACAGTGGAAAAATCGGCCCCAAGCTGAATTGCCGATATAAGTATCAAATGTAATTTAACTCTATTATAATTAACATTTGTGAAACATACTAAAGTAGTTGTTTGTTTATCCGAGCGCAGGATGTGTATAATAGATATGGCTCGGAATCAATTCGGAAGCAACACTTCTAATGGTAATTAGCGATGAAAGTGCTTCAGCGTAATTAACTAGAGCTCGCAGGTGTGTTTGTCAATTGTCTAAATCAATATGCATAAGCAACTGCTCTGCACTGGAATCTCGTTAGATAGATATTTGTGATAAGAGAACGGATACGTATATTCTATTAGTTAAATGCGAAAGTGTTAAGCCGGCTTTTGACTATAGGATGTAATATATATTACATGTTGAGCTATATATTACATCCCGGGTTTGCTGTTCTCACTATCAGATATATTTTTAAGAATAGTTCAGCTTCTATGATCCTTACATCATAACGTCTAATCGAAACGGTCGACTCCTCGTTAATAAATGGATAATATGGAAATTGTTTTGCTAGATACTTTCGATAGTTCATCAGACGAAGATGATGCAGTATTCGATTTACATGTCTCATTATTTAACAAAATATTCAATAAACGTCGATTCTGGATATCGAATCATATTAGACTAAGAAAAGATTATAGTGAATTTCTTATTACGTTTCTCCATGCAGCATCCTTAATTTCATTCATTTTATACTCTTCACGATTAGTCGGTCATAAACAAGGATATTTCCTAACACTTTCTATAAAATGTTCCATTATAGCAGGGTTTCTTAAAGGGGGGTCCACGGACCCCTTAGGGGTCCGTAGCATGTGTATCAGTGGTCCGCAGTAGATCAGTCTGTAAACATTGTGTAGTAAACATGACATGCGTCTTGCCTTGTCGAAGACAATCCCACAATTTAACGTTCTCATTGAGGCCAAACAGCTGCACCCTTCTCATTAGCTTAGTAGTAAGTGTAATGCAAGGATCAATAAAAGTATTTTTTATCAATATAAATAAGGTGTTCTTCATTTCCAAAAATATGGTTAAATTGTTGGAATTGTTTAAATTGTGAAAGGGGTCCGTGACTGCAAAAAGTTTAAGAAACCCTGCATTATAGGGATAAATACGTAAATAGGTAAATATGTAAAGAAAAGATTGCGAACCAAAATACCCAAAAATCATAACATGCGGACAGCTAGGTACGTGCGCATGACCGTCACGATTCGAAATGAAGGCGAGGCAGGGGCAAAGGTGCGGTGTGCGGGAACGTGAGGTAAAATATATACCGCCTAAATAGCCTGCAAATATAGCTCGGTCGAGCGAAAAAATATTTACAGTTTGGGATGTAATATATATTATAGCACAGTGAGAACGGTCTCGTAAAAAAGTATGGCAAGCGATAAAATATTATATCTCAAAATGTAATATATATTACATTACATCCCATAGTCAAAAGCCGGCTTTAGGATTATATAAGTAACTCGGAAACAGTTACTTCTTTCCGCTTAACTGCTGTACCGATTGTGATAAAACTTGGTATCTTTGATAGCTGAAGACCTAGATTGATTCAAATCTTACAAACTAAAAAAAACGTTTTATTACTTTTTCGCTTGTGATCCTCTACCCAATTCTGCTAATAAGTTACAGCCGATTCGAGCGTAGGTGGCGCTGTGGACTCGGCACTTACCTTCCAATCGGGAGGTCCGGGTTCGAGACCGCCATGCACTGTGTTTTTCGTTTTCGAATTTCATATGTACATTTGTCTGACGCTCCTACTGTACTGTCCGTTTCCGTACTGTACTGTACTCCTGTCTGTTTCCGGTGAAGGAAAACATCTTGAGGAAACCTGCATACATCTGCGAAGAAATTCAATTGTGTATGTGAAGTCGACCAATCCGCACTGGGCCAGCGTGGTTGACTAAGGCCTAATCACCCTAACATAGGGCAGGCTCGAGCTCCTCGGTGGGGACGTATATGAGCTGTGATGATGATGATGATGATGATGAATCGAAACTAAACCGTTGCGATCGACCAATCGTAGCACGTACATTTCCTGCAACTGTTCGATGACGTGATAATGTGGCGTTCTGATTCGTGTCACAAAACTGAAAATCTGCAGCAATGACTAAACTCTAAACCTTATATTTAAGTCCCTCTTTTTTTAATTCTATATCGTGGGCTTGGTCCACAAATTAAAGGTAGCTCGACATGCAATCGCGAGAGCTGTACTGAGTGATCACTTGGTAGATAAAATTCGTTATCCGCCATCGAGTCAAAATCACCAACGGAATCAGCACGCTGAAGTGGAAGTGAGCTGATCATGTCTATAGACGGACAGAATGGTGCAGAGAGGTTTGACAAACGTAGTGGGACGCTCTGCGTAACGATGAACCTACGATTTGTACGCGAGTCTACATTGTGTTAATAAAGCAAAACTTTAGACACCCAAACTTATTTTTACTATAAAAGAATTAAAGAAATTGTGAAAATAAATTTTCGCGAATACGATGTTGCCGCTCGGCCGTCGGCCGTCTCGTGTCGTTTTTGCGTAAGCGTACGCGTAAGTAAGCGTAATTGATCATTTTTTTAATATGTAAATATTAACAATGTAAAATTTTTGTATATTGGTGGCATCGATTTTACTCTAGATTCTGAACAGACTAATTTCAGGTTTTCTGCAATTTCATTAACTCGCTAGAGGATGGATGCGGGCTGGACAAAAACCGAGATTACTGTTGCTCTTTGGGAAAAGTTTACTTTCGGTAGAAAGCTAATAAGCTGATGATAATATCGTTAACACTGTTGATTAGGAAGGATTTATCAAACTTAACAAAAAAAACAATAGCATTTTTAGATAGAAAATGAAATCAACTCTCTGAATGTAAAATAACATTTACAATAATCGACCGTTCTACACAGCCCACAACACACCTCCGTACTGCGGCCCAACTAATAATAAATGCAACTAGAATAGCATGCACGTTCAAGTTTATCCACACAATCTTAATATTACAGTAAACTTGAACGATTTCCAGTAAGAGCTATCATAAACGTCACACAAATGCGGATGTATTGTGCGCGATATAATAAGCTTGGAAGCTATTCGGCATCACTTCTCCGCGTGAGGTAATTTCCTAGCCTGATGTTTCCCCAGCAGAGGAAGAGTAAATCAGCCGTTTAATCGCCCATATTTTACAATTTGCCTCTCTAAGTGTCCAGATAATAAGACGGACGAAAATCTGAGCAACAGAGGTGCGAAACGCTCAGTTACATTTGCTGCGAGTGCCGTAACTCCGATAATAATTGTTTCCGAGATTCAATTCACAATGGCATAGTTTCGTTGAATCGCAGGCGCACGGACTAAATGAAGTTGCAAAGAAATTGTAAATTCAAAACTAATTATATTAACGGCTCCGTGTTCTTAATGGCCGGCTTTTCAATTAACACTATGTCAGTGCGAAAGCAGTTCTGCGGTTATTTTATTACGATAGGTTGTAGGCGCTCACTTGTAACTAGTTTAATTCTTTTCCTCATTGTCTTAACATGCTGATCTTTTGAAATCATTACTAAAGCAACTTTATTACTTTGCAATAAAGCAGTCACCGTGCACGAGTAGATTTTCTGGGAAACCTCGTCTTAAAACTGTCGAAACAAGTTGATCGATCGACCGTGAAAGATTTTTGTTACGCATTCAAGGGTCAGGTGTACATCTACATGAGAGTATTAGGTCTACATGAGTGTATTGTTTTGTTTTACTGGTAAGTCTACTGGGAAAAAGTTCCCAGTAGTCTTACTAGTAAGTCCATTGGGAAGAAAATTCCAAATAGTACTACTAGTAACAGTACTCCTTAAGACTACTGGGAACAGCCCTAAAAAAATACCTATCATACGCATTAAATCGTAATGAAAAAACCATCTGAATAAGCAATATCTTATTCAGCATGAAATCATAATATGCGAACGACAAAACGTAACTTTAAGTTGAAAACAGTACTGAAGACACTTTATGTTATGTGACTACCGATAGATCTCTACATCATCTCGTCCAACGTCAAACTTATAACATAAGATAAAATAACCAGCTCGTAACACTATTTTAACATTAATAATAACGTATAACTCTATATTCCAGTCAAGATGTAATTGCAGTCAGTTGCCGCCGGCTTATATGTCAGGGGAAACAATTAATAGGTTCTCGGTTACACATTTTCCCGGTTCCCGCATCCGAGCAAACAACGTGGCCATTCAGTTCATCCCTCATTGTATCGCCCCGTATCTTATTGTCAATACGCAGACAGCTACAGGGGGCGTGAGTGGAAAAATCGTGCAATTTTCCGGATGCCGTTATAGCTAATATGGCCTTCAGAGGCGGCACTCGATTAATCTCTGTCGGCCGCGATGAGTTCCGACTGCTCGATATAAAGCGCCAACTGCACAAGACCCCTTCGACTCCCTACGGATCTCGCACTATCTAGCACCCTTAAACAGAATACCGGGCCGCGCGGATCTAAATACGTTGGTTGCGTAAGCGATGAATCCCTTTTGTACAACGTACCCGAACTGATCAAACCGTTACACCCCATAAGAAGAAATTATGAGTGCACTCAAACGTTCAGAGATAAAAGTCGTGTGAATGCAGAGACAAAATTAAGATGTTACAAATGATATCAATATTTTATGTGTAAATGAGACGGCAATCTATTACAATGATTTAATGAAACTTACTACTTAACTATAAGGACACCGTATAATACAAATTCCAGACGAGTTAGTAGAGTACGTTGCGAGAAGACTCCGATATTCCCTAAGGCAAAACTTCTTTGTTGAATATGTTCACTTAAAGTAGGGCTACAAATTAGTATAAAAATTAACGATGGCCGCTAAAAACAAAAATAACGCCACTTGCCCACACAAAGCTACCCATACCCCTTTCTGTAGGCCATACAAAATATTTGTCCCGTACGGGAATCAAACCCGCCACCCGTTGCACAGTAGGCGATCACTCGACCTCTGCGCCAACCGTGCTTTATATTCGCTCCGCCCGCTCCGTTTCGCCCGCGTTGTGTTTGTTTTTTGTGGGAATTGCATATTTTCCCGTAGGAATAAAAATCTGTAGCCTATGTTAATCAGAAATAATATAGCACTCTAATGATGAAAGAATTTTTGAAATCGGTTCAGTAGTTTTGAGTTTATTCGTTACATACATAGAAATCTTTCCTCTTTATTAACCCCCGACGCAAAAAGAGGGGTGTTATAAGTTCGACGTGTCTGTCTGTGGCGTTATAGCTCCCGAACGGATGAAGCGATTTCAATTTAGTTTTTTTTTTGTATTAAAGGTGACTTATGTGCGAGTGTTCTTAGACATGTTTGATGAAAATCGGTTGAGCCGTTTATAAGTTGTGGGGGTAAAAGTGGGGAAGAATAACCAAATGTCTGCAAATATACTCGAGTGGAGTCTCAAATGAAAACGTGCACATTATAAAATAATATGTTAGGTCGTTAAAAAAGCATGAAATAAAAATTTAATTTAAAATTTCAAAACCCCCGACAAGAAACATCCAAAAAGTAAAAAATAAAATGTGTTGGTTGGCCCTTTAGTCGTCAAGTCGGGGGACCGCAATTGATATATCTAGTAACGCTCTACGTATTCGGTCAGTAAGTAATTAAATAAATAGATATATTAATTGCGGTCCCCCGATGTGACGACTAAAGGGCCAACCAACACATTTTATTTTTTACTTTTCGGAGGTTTTAATAATAGTGTAGAAGAAAGAAGATGGATACTTTTTCATTCACAGTGTTTAAAGTACTAACATCTAAAAGAGCTAATTTAATATGCATAATATGCATATGCATTGGTAATAACGAAATTTACATACCATAATATTATCGTTGATTTAAGATTGTGTTTCCAACGGGGTTGGCAAACGTAGCGCCATCAATTAATTAGCATTAATAGAGCCGGCACAATGCATACATTACAATCATAATTTGAGTTAACATATGTATCAATATGTAATTAACATTGATGCGATTTTCATCTTAAAGTAAACGTGTTTTTATATTTAAAGTAAATGTGATTTTGTTGTCTGGAGCCTTATTCTGCGCTAGCGTCAATGCTTTTATGGCGTGTCAATAACGCTTCAATGGCATTGCTTTTTGAGACCGACCTAACATTAGGGTAGGCTCGTGCCTCTCGGTGGGGACGTATATGAGCTGTGATGATGATGATAGCAGAATTGGGTCCATGTTGTGTATTCCTACCATTTAAGGGTCTGCAACACAGCTCTGATAAATACATGAATTTTCAGCTTCATGTTCAGCCGGTCTGGCCGATTCGTATTTTACTGAACGAATAATAATCTGAGCATTGAGGTAAGCCATATGCAATCGTGCAAAAACAATATTATAAGTTTGTATGTATACGAAAGTCCTTGGCAGGTTAATTTAATTATATAAATAATAAATTTAATTATACAATTAATCAAGTGTTACGTACAGCACGAAAACCTGCCAAGTTCAAATTTAGAAGTATTATAATTTTAGATATTTTTAACCAAGTACCTACGTATTTTCACAACTATACCATATTTTAAGTTGGGTGTATGGTAAAGTGAATTTCGGCTAGATGGACCGTTGACGTGAATAAGGTAACGGGTAGTGGCTGGATGCGGAAGGCGGAGGACTGGGTGTGGTGGCGAGTCTTGGGAATGGCAAATGTTTACCAGTGGATCAGGCTGTTGATGAAGATGATTATGATCGATTTTAAAGTGCATCTAAGCTTGGCATTGGATTGGATTTCAACCTTTTTAGGCGAACAATTAGCCGATAGGAACTTAGCCCCCTTTTTAACAGGTATGTTTTTGGTGGGATAAATTCCAATAACATTCGTACATGTTTCTCCAGATTCTTCATAATCTGAGCTTAACAATAACTAACGACGACGTCAATAACATTATAAGGAAGAAAAATACTAACACCTATATTATTATGTTTATATTTTCTCCCCATAATGTTCCTTTTTTTAAAGTCTCATTTAGAATGGGATTAGCTCATAGGTGCTTTGGAAAAAAACTCAATAAACTCATGCCCGACCAGGGGATCGAACCCCGGACTTCGTCTTTGCAGTCGAACTTGTAACTAACTAGACTGACGAGGCAATCAGTAGGTTATCATTTCTGTTTACAAATTAAATTTTTCCTGTGGTTTCACCTTCGCGGTCAAAATAGAAGTAGTGTTATCTATAAGTAGGTAAAATAATATTCTACTAAAACTAAAAACCGACTTCAAAAACACTGAAAAGTAAAAGTAAAGTAAACGATGATCTCCTAGAGTCTTAAAATTTGGCATCGACTTCAATATAGAAGTGTGACGTTGGCTGTACCTATTCTTATATTATTTTTAACTTTTCAGTGTTTTTAAAGTCGGTTTTTATTTTTTGTAAAATATTTTTTATTGTTAACTTTTAAGTGAATGAAATCTTTTTGGTGAAAGAAACGCTGGTATTAAATTAGGGTTTCGTGGCGCGTTAGGGCTCGTGGGTAGTGGAGTCGCAGTGTGGACCTTACCTAGCGCGCCCATAAGGGCAGGGAGACCGGGGGGTTTTAGTGGGTAGGCCTGGCACTCTGCCGGGAGAGCCCCACACACGCTCGCCGTCTAGCCAACGGCGGGTACGGTGCGGATACGCATTTCCCCCCGAGAGAAAAAAAAAAGGTACCCCTGGTAACGTAGGTGGTTGATGTGGCTGGAGATTTGAAAATGTTTATTGTACAGGTTGCTATAGTATTTTTTTGGGTAGGGTTAGGAAGTTGAATCTTGGCTGTACTCACACAATGCAGATTGTTTCTATACAGGTTGTAATATTAGTTAGTAAAAGTTTGTTTATTTTTTTGCGATATTGATTTTTAGACTCCGTTGAACTAGTCTCTGTTACACATCCTTGAAACTTATTTTTCAGAATTTTAATTATCACTGTAATTGAGGAGTTACAGGGTGTTAAACGACTAAACAGGAAAATGTATATCATAACGTGTATAAATTATATTTTTAAACATAAAATTAACTCATTACTCTGTTGATTTTCGACATCCAAAATCCCGTTTGGCTTTGTGGAGCTATGGAAGAAATACACATTACACACCCTTTGACATTAATTTTTATTAATGAAGATTTAATGAATACAACGTATCAGCCATAGTTTTTTTTAGATCCATTACAAATATTAGTATATTTGTGTGCTAAATCTAATAAACATTATTTACAGAAGTGACGATAAGGCGAAGATGGCAGCGTGCTTCTACTGGGCTCCTGAACAACTGAGGAACTGGCTATCTTACCTCTAACTCTCGGAACACACCAATATTATTAACAGACTTAGGTACGACAGTGGTAGAAAGCCGGGCGCGCGCTACCACCAATCATACCAAGCAGAAAACTTCTGCCTAGAAGGGAAATCGGATCCCGGACCTTGACATAAATGCCGGGTGGTCTCAACTACTAGACTACGGAGGCATAGAGAGGAGAATTCATCTGTTTTGCGTGATTATACAACGGACATATAAACAAACTCTTCATCACTAAGTAGGAAATAAGAAATTTCTGTCTGAACATGATATATAAAACCAACAAAGAGTACACAAAATCGCTAGCATAGATAGTGTCATGAAAAAAGGCTGCATATACCAAAGAGACACGACAATGTTTCAACGTCCTGCTTCCGGAACTGCAGATGCTTTTTCCCAGAGGAATTAAGTTATTAGCTAAGCGTCGGTTCCGAATACACGGCTGGTCACTATCCGGACATTTTACTCTTCAATTTGAATTCAATGGACGGAATTAGAGAACGTCCAGGCGACACGTACGCCGAACTGGAACGATAAAATACGTACATTACAGTCGAGGATTTTCTCAAGCGCAGTTGTGCTAGTTTTCACTGACACACCACTCAATGGTTCTGTTGTGGGACAGATTTTCTGAGCTCTAAACAAGTTACGATACCAATAAATAAGGTGAATAGTGGCTTTTACAATGTTGAGGTTGTAATTTTAGACCTCTAGTGTCAGGGTTGTATACGGCCGACAATATCCACAATTTCGCATTCTTGAAGCCCAACTAGTAAGCGACTATTCAATGCCGGTGATACATATCCGAGAAAATGTCGCAGATAGTGAGATACCTTCCGAAGAATATGGTAATAACTGTCTGATAGCGACGGAGCAATAAACCAACACCTCTATCTCGCGTCGCTTCGTTTAGTTATCGTTGATAAGAATTCTTTCAACGACTGCAGTACTTTGTGTAAATTACCAATAATATAAATCTGTGTGTTTATCTGACACAATCTTAGTAAAGTTTGAGCTTAACGTAACTTGCGTGACAGAAATTATGACGATATACAATTTCAATGAAGACTGCAACAGCCTTTGTTGAGACTCGTTAAATTCAATGTCTATGATACTATCAAAATTACAAATAACATTCCTCTTCTCTCTACTTGAACGTTGCATGAATACAAATTTCATATATATGATAGAGACAGAGATCTAAAATGTGAGCAGGAAATGTCAGATTCTGAATAACTACTAATAATTGAAATTCACAATTTTCGGATTCCAGTAGCCATGAATTTCCTAACTTTGTCAATAGCATCGAAATACTGCTAAGAAAACTTGTGAATCGCCATTCGCCAGCCAACACGTTTTTAAAGGATATGCGTGCGAATTGGCAATCTTCATCGCTTTGATTGGGGTCATTAGGGGTAATGTCGGAGACGCGCGACTGGCGTATCTCACTCAATTAACTAACGAACGGCCGCTCGATTATCTTAATGCGTCGCAGCGGACATGGAACGTTCAGCGTATGTGTATCAAGTAATTTTCATTTACGATGATTTACATACTCGTCGGTAAGAGAGCGATTAATTCATCGACTTCGGGTTCACATGTATCCGACGTGACGTGAGAACACGTGACATCAGACAGTACAATCATCCTTACTTTAATAATAATAATAATAATCCTTAATATATTAATATTACAAATGCGAAAGTAACTCTGTCTTACTGTGTTCACAATCACGCCTAAACTACTAAACCGATGTGGATAAATTTGAATTTGGTATAGACAGGGTTTGAGTTGTGGGAAGGATAAAGAATAGTTTTTATCCCTGAAATCATTCCTGAAGGGTGTGTGTGTAAAGGGAATCAATAAAAAGGACTTCCACGCGGACGAAGTCGCGGGCAAAAGCTAGTATGTATTAAACTATAAAATACCTAATCAAGTTACTCGTATTTTGATACTGCACTCTATCTCAAATTAGAAGTTACTTTGTAAAATACACCTCTTGACGATATACATTGAAATTGTATTTTATAGACTATCCCTATATGTAGCTCAAGAACGATAAGTTTAAATGTGTGATTCAAATTTTCAATTAACCTTCTCAGTGTTTGTTACCAAACTCCTCCAAAACGGCTTGACCGATCTCTATGTTTTTTTTGTGTATATTCGGTAGGTCTGAGAATAGGTCGTAAACTATTTTTTATACCCCTAGGTGATTATTATGGCGAAACGTAGTGCGTGGACACAGCTTAAAATCTCGTGTTACTGTGTTTGTTATCATACTCTTCCGAAATGGCTTGACCGGATTTTATAAAATTTTTGGTGTATATTTGGTAGGTCTGAGGTGATAAGGGTCTCCAGATTTTTTCTTTTGAAAATTATTATGGCAACAGGTTGTTGCGGGCACAGCTAGTATAGGTACTTATAATTTTCTACCTCGTCATTATCACATCTAAAGGGGAAACTATAGGAAATGGTTATTTACTCGTACATACAAAATGGACTTTATAAATCAAAATACTTGCTTTTTCACATTTGTTGTATTATTTCTACGAGTATCATGTGTAACAAATTTATTTTGGTAAAATAACTATTTGACTATCAATCATAAAGCTTTTCAGATCTCTTTTACTTTGAGAATATTTAAAAAGTTACCTAATTTAAAGTTCAATTTAAACACAAACTTCTTTTTCTCCGTTAATTCAAGACCCGGGCAACATTTCATTTGATATACTGAACCCAATTTAATCCATTTATGGTGGCCGCATTTACATTGCCATTATCATAGTAGTCTTGAAAAGTAGATACATACTAAGTATGCGACGTAGCGCAGGCAGATAAGTCGCAAGGACAATTTTCGTTCCCGAATAAGGTTTCAGCTTATCAAACTTATCCGTTCCAGAGGAATGTGGCTTGAAGCACTACTAGTTCATTTTATCGCGAACCAGATACTGTACAGTTTATTTTTTTTTAACAATAAACTCGGTAGGTCTTGGCTCTTATTTCACCTTATGATGAGTGGCGACAAAAAAGAAGATGGGAGTATCTTTGGCCGCGTCAATTATTGGCTACCTCTTCATAGCTGGAACACATGAACTCTGTTATGGTGAAAGCCTTGTGTAAGATGGCACAGACTGGGACAATCTACAAATTACCCATGCAGAAATAAACTTGGACCTATCGATCTTGGACCTGATGATGTCAATCTCACCAAACAATAGTGACTATTAATACACTTTGTACTGAAACAAAAGAATCCTTTCGGTGCAGTTATTCAATTAATCGTTCAGATCATAGATCCTAACCGTGACCGAACACTGGTGGTTTCCAATAAATTTCCTATCCAAAGCCCTGGAAAAGGCTAGCCCGAGATACAATGAGAAACGGTAAACGGACGATTAAATCGCGCAGTCCCTGGCAATAATATAAACAACTGATTAAACCGGCCTTGCGGTCACAAAAGGAGACATTAGTTAAGGGCCAGTATTCGTTGCATTGCTGTAACTGATAATAGTAGGAAGCGATAGTTCGCACGGCGATGGGAAGTGGTACACTAAAACCCGTAATGAACAGTGCTTGTTGATTATTTATTTAATAAGTCACTATACCTTATTCTATTTCCTGTGTTATCTATATCTAATAAATTACTCGTTGACTGACACATATTTGTCGAGCTAATCTGCTAAAACTAGATAGGTATACGAGTATGAAGTTTGCCCAGAATTTTCTATTATATCGCACAAATCCACTATAAAAACGATTTTAGGAAATTCAACCGCTAAGAGGGTATAATAGGGGTTAAAAGTTTGTGTGGAACTCCCGTTATTTTAGAAGCCAAATATAAGAAAATTTGTATTTAGGGTTAATAAATCGGAAATTTGTAAATACACGTATTTTAGCGTTTTTGGTTAAAATAATGACTGAAAGACCTTTTTTGTTCGAGTATTATATTGAAAAAAACTACCTACTTAACGTATTTGGACCAAGGACCGAAACCACTTTCCATATAAGGGGTTTTTGATTGGGTAATTTATAGACTTGTTTTCACAAACCCTATCAATACGGTAAGCATTTCATCGACTTACTGCACCGAAAGGCTAACCAAAATAATACAGTTAATTAGGGTAAGCACTTACCGCATCCGAAAACCCCATTGAGGCTAACCCTATCAATAGGGTTTTAACGCGCACAAGCAATTCAAGTTTTTACGTCAAATGCATTAGACTTATTGTTGCATAACCGTTTACGTGTGTAGTTCTCGACAGCCGCAAAATATCGCCCCATCAAATAATAAGGAATAATAAGTTATTCGCACTAAAGTTAATTTTCGTGTGACTCGTCAATCAGTTTACGTTAAGATGTCGCCAAGCTGCGCACCAGTCGCGGTGCAGCTTGTTTGTTTTTACAAACTTGTATTAAGCCTGCACTGTATGTATGTGTATTTGTATGTATGTTTGTATGTTCGGGTCATTTTTTTTTATACAATCATTTCCGTCCGGAACCAAATACACGAATAGACAGCTTTTGTTGCGTATTAAATGTTTGTGAATAGCAAAATTTGTGACAAAATTTGTAACTTTTTACAACAAAGTTCCACATAGTGTCAGTTACACTTGCCTTTTTATAAGTTTAAAGCGCATGTAAAAAAGACTAATGAGTAAAGGATAATAAAAAGTCAACGATTATTTAAATGATGCCAATGCCTGGTGTTTAATATGAAGTTATTATTTTATTCGTTATAATGTCAATAATCGTGTTGTTGCTATAGCTATTGATGTTAACAGATATTGTTGTCAGAAAAGAACTGACACTGATTTTGAATTATATAGACTAAGTTATCATATGTTTGGTAACAACATACCTAATTTTTGTATTATGGTTAGTGTATAAGTCTATAACTTATTTTTTGACATTTTAAGTGTATGTAAGCATACCGATTGTATTTTTTTAACTTTCAATGACTATGTAACGAAACCAAAATTGTAAATGGCGATTTAAAAGAGGAGATAAAAAAATTTGACCTTTCGAGTTTCTTGCCTGTTCTTCTCGAGAAGGCTCTCCCAATTTCCGAACAACTCTTTTTTTTTCCACTTTTTTTTTCATTGCTTGTATTTGCAGAGTATATTCAGGATGTATGCACATACAAGGTTAAATATGTTTTCTTTAAATTGGAATGTTTTGCTTTGTTTTGACGTCAATAAGTGCCTGTAAAGGCCTAGGTTGAATAAAGATTGCTGAATTTGAATTAGTGCGTGTTGTCATTCTTAAGGACTTATTCGTCAACTGGCGAGTGCGAAACTCGCGAGCGCGCGCCAGTTGGCACCTTCCGATTTTATTTTATTTTTTTTGTCGTCAACTCGCGCGCTCATGTAAAGTACAGTCAAATAAAAAAAGATTGAAACCAAAAACTATAAAAACTAGCTATTGCCCGCAGCTTTACCTGGGTTTGGAAGGTTGGTAACTGAGTCTTTGTGTTTTGTTTTCTGGGTTGGAATTGAATTTTAAGATATGTACAATCGTATTTGGTTTTCATTTTCGGACCAAAACGTTGCTCTGCCCAGATTAGCATGCTTAAGCGTGCTTTGGTTTTTATAATAAAAATTAAGTCTTTAATACTGCCACCTGTAGAGAAAATATGGAAATAAAACAGTTAATATTTAACTATGGACGTAGGGTCTCTAAGGCCCCTTGTCTACAAATATAAGGACAAACATATTTTTATTTCCTTCTACTTTTAATCAATTTTTCTTTAAAAATGTTCAATATAATCAGCTGTGCAGCCAGCAGTGCGTCAGAAAATATCGATAAAGCAATTGTATTACGATTGCTTTTGTTAAATAGGTGTCATTTTTCTATTTTTTTACCTACGAGCTTTCTTTTATGTTTAATTTACTTATTAGAATTCATAATTGAGGAAAAAGTAGTTTTTCTTGTTAGATGAGACTTATTCCTATAATTATTATCACATAAGTTCTTTATTTCGTTATACTAAGTAAAATTTATTAACATTTTATTTAATTTGTATTGGTTTAGTTTGATTTGAACCTATTTATTACGATTAAGACATAAATTTTAGCCTAATATCTAAAAAACGTGTAAACTGCGTAACGAAGAACAGGGGCCTCAGTGACCCCGTCCATAGAAGTGTAAGGAAAAAATGACGTCCAAAATTAAAGGCGAAACAGTGAAAAATATTTGAATGTGGAAGTTTTTAGTGATATTAATGTATTGTAGGGGTAAATTGATGATTTTACTTAGTTAAAATAAGTATTATACTTACGTCTTCTAATGTGAAACGTATACTTAACTTTAAAACTTAACAAAAACTAAAATTTTCACATAAAATATCGAGAAGAAATTGCACTCGTGTCAGCGATATCAATGGCGGGTGCTACCTGGCTAAATGCAATTGTTCAAAATCAAAATAAATCAAAATCATTTATTCATTCACAATAGAAATGGTAGGTATAGTTGCAGATGGTCAGCTTTAAAAAGGTTCAACATTTTCTAGTTATACTACTTATACTACGATAACATGTGAATATGTGTTACAATAAAAGTTTTAAAACTAATACTGATACTAATTATTACTTAAAAATTCTTTAACAAAAAAAAATACATAGCAACCATTAATATAACTCAACTTTAAATCTGTTAAATGTTAATTTTTTTCTGGTATTATACAGTGTGTCCCCGGATAAGGTGCACAAACGAAAATGGGTGAAACTAGACTACAATTGATCGATAAAAAAAAATTTTTTTAGAAAAAAAATTGTATTTAATATTTATTTTTATTTTTTTATTCTCTTTTTAAGACCTTTTGTGTTTGTAAAATTGTAACCACTGCGTGGATTTTGTTCAAATAAAAACAATAATGATGCCAAAAGATTAACACGGTATGGTAAATAAAAAAAAGTCCATAAAAGCAGTCAATAGGGAGAAAAAATTTTTTTTAACTAATTTTGAACATAAAAGTGTTAAATTTTGAGTAAATGTTTATTTTTACCAAATAATGCCCCCTATAACAAATTCTTTTTATTACCTCTTATTAATCCAGATCTTATAACCTTTCCAACAAAAAAAAACAACATTCTGTCTCTAATACATGTTTAGCTACGAGGCTTTAATTGAGGGGCCTGCTAACGCGCCGTCCTCTGGCGCCCGCGCCGCTGCATTTTTGTCAACCGCTGAGGTATCTTTTCTTAAATTGGAATTTAGCTAAACACATTTAAGCATTTTTTTAAACTTAAGCTAAGCTTTTTCATTGTAAAATTGATTAAAACAAGAAAAACAAATCACAATAAGTATTTATTACAAAAAATCTAAAAAAACATTTTTTATTAACTGCATTATTTGGTAAAAATAAACATTTACTCTAAATTTACTGGAGGGAGACTCTGTACCAGGGTCGTCTGCTTAGGTACCTCCGTCTTACCTATTTCTGCCGCAAACAGCAGTGCTTGCATTGCTGTGTTCCGGTTTGAAGGGTAAGATATGGCAGTGAAATTATTGGGTACTGTGACTTTACATCTTGTGTCACAAGTTGGCAACGTACACTGTGGTTCTTGTGGAGGTTGCAGTTTTGCTGCGAATCTCACAAGAGCCACATGTATTATATGTGACTGTTACCACTTACCATCAGGTGGGCAGTTTGCTTGTTTGCCAACTTTATGCAACAAAAAAAATTAACACTTTTATGTTCAAAATTAGTGAAAAAAAATGTTTTTCTCCCTATTGACTGCTTTTATGTACTTTTTTTTATTTACCATACAGTCCCCGTTTTCCATTTAAGCGTCACCATTTTGTCACGCTAACATCAAATGCTAACCACGTTTTGCGTTTCTTATAAGAAATGTTAAAATTTTTAACCGCGCTATGTTTCACAAAGGAAACCTAACCTAAAAATCAAGATATTGTTTAAATGGAACGCATTACGTCAACATACGATGCTAGCCCTGCTAGCGTCAAAAGCATTGCAAGCAAGGGTTGAATATTGGGTTGAATGACATTACGGGTAAACACAATTAATTAATTAGTTTTAGATAACGATAAAATATTTATTGGTTATTATGAAACACCGTGTATAGGAAGGGGTAGTAAATTAAGTTTCTTAAAAAGTATTCATAGTGAAATTCACTCACATTGCTTAGTTTTAGACAGTTAATATAATAGGTAATAAGCCAAATTCTTGAGTCATTGTGATATTGTTGATAATTATTAAGGAAATAAGCAGTTTTTTGTCATGTTGATTTATATATTTATCTCAAAACTATGTTTTGTTTTATTTTAAACTTACATCGTATAAAGTATCTTAAAAATTAAAAAAGGTACCTACTTTAAATTTACTTAAACATTTTTGTAGCTGACTGTACATAAATATGTCAGATTGCACCATCGAGCGAGTTGACGACCAAAAAATTAGGTAAAATCGGAAGGTGCCAACTGGCGAGCGCTCGCGAGTTTTGCGACCAGTTGACGAATAAGTCTTCTTAAGTTATTAGGAATTTGCTGCGGTAACATAGGATTTCCCAGATCTCGAAATCGGCTGAACGCAGAAGTTTGAAAAAAAAAACGATAATAGACCTTAATTTCTTCAAATTAGTTCAAGCATTAGTTTTTGATTTGCTTGATGAATAACTATGTAATGGCAAATGTTGCTATTCACAAACATTCAATACGCAACAAGAGCTGTCTATTCGTTATTTTAATGCCCTAAAAAGAGGAAAAACATTAATTTATTACACGATACATTTTTTTATTAAAATATAAAAGCTTGCCGCAATATTTTTTTAATAAAATAAATATTTTTCTTAGAGTTACCAATATCAAAATCAACTTAAATAGGTAAGTATTGTATTATTCTTTATCTACAATCTCGCGACAAGATTTATAGCTGTATTATAGATTCCATGTTTATAATAATTTAACATAACACTTGAAAACAGATATCAGCGTCAATCTAATAAATAAGAAAACACTGCCGTCCGCCGCCCTCACCGTCGGCGTCGGTCGAATCAATCAATGTTAGTAAAAATCGCGAAAATGCGCGGAAACAAGATAGGAGACAATAGGGTAACCTTATTAGTTGGTAAGCACTTAAAATTAAAGGGTAAGCTTATTCAAAAAAGTTTCCGCAAGGAAAGACTAACCCTATCAATGGGGTAACCCTATCGTTCGGTAACCTTTTGATAGGGTTTCCCTAACAATCGGGTTAATCAAATAAAGGGGTTTTCCGGTCCTTGATTTGGACGGCACCTTTAAAAAAAATCTGCTTAGAGTTGGAAAAAATGTTTTTATTTCGGGAAATCTGGTACATTTATAAAATTAACGTACCTAGGTTAGGTACATTTATGTGAAAAAATTGTATCTACCGATATATTATTTTTCAAAAGTTTTTATCTTTATACATTGATTGCATGGCTTATAGGGTCCTAAATGAACTACACTTGTTAAACACAACATTAAAAAATACTAAATAAATGTAGATCGATTTGTAGTGATATCTACGAGTATCTATAAGAATATTCTATTAAGGCACAGATTGTTCAACAAAAAAAATTACACTCTGCAACGCGGTGAAGCATCGTTTAAATGTAGACAAAAAAGTGCAAGAGTTGGACGTCAAACTGATAAATTTGTATGGACAAGGCCGAAAGGCTTTGCGGGGTGGTTATTTATAATTAGACCAAGAGATGCGCAGCCACGGCATTCCAAAGATAATAAGCGGTGCAAATAATAGAACAAAGCGGAACGAAAAGTAAAAACAATTTAATAATTTTTCATTTACTTTTATTATTATCATCAGCTTGAACTTTCAAATAAAAACAAGTTGTCTAAGCAATGTTGTCATTTTTTACTCTACCGGGTTATTTTTCCTTCAGGAGCCAAATTTTGTACGCTTGTTTAGACAAGCAAAATTAACAACTTTTACTATGGGACAAAACTCGATATACATTTAGGTTCAGTGGATAGGTGGAGTGTGAACATTTGTATGGAACAGTTGATTTTTTTTTCGCGATTTCGAGATTGGTCCCATAGTAAAAGACCTTCATTTTGCTTGTCTGAACAAGCACACAAAATTTGGCTCCTGCTGGTAAAATAACCCAGTATGTAATAATGTAATTTATAGTTTTGACTAAACGGCTACTGCGGTATCTTTGTATGTAGTGGATTACTTTTTGACGACATATTCGCACAAAATAAATGATGGAGGAATGCGAGTTGAAGTCTGTAGCTTGTCGACATAGATCAGAATTTCACGTATCCCCACAGAAATAAGTCTGTTTTTTTAATATATATACAACCTAAAATCATATTAATCCGCGGGTATAAAAGACACTTTCTGAAACCACTGAGGTTTGTGTGATCGACCACTGACTTGAGTCATTTTACATATCAGGTAAAACTGTTTTTCTTTGAAAATATAATAAAAAAAATAATTCGTCATCATAAAATATCTTTCATCTCGTGGTAGTAATAATTATTATTATAGTGATAAATTTATTTCAAATTTATCAGTAAGTGATCGCAGCCGGGCCTCTGTTTTTTTTTAACTTGAAATCAAATCGGACAACTCCTCGCCTAAGGAGAAACCAACAGTGGGATAATTATCTCCGGAGGCCAGAAACTTACTATTAATGGAGTTAAATCTCTAAAGATAAAGTTAGTAGCCTAATCTTAAACTTTATATATAAAGTTGGAATTTTATTCAATAATATTATTAACAGTAATATACCTCTGTTACACGAGGTTATGATGTCATTTTTAGTATACAAGGTGTTTCGTACATATTCTATTAAGTCGAAACCTACCCATGTTAAAATAGAGTCATATAAAAGTTATGGCGTCTTTGAAAATTCAAAATTGTAAAATTAATTTGCCAATTCCCCATACATATTTTTTTCACAGACCCAAATATTTGCAAGGGAAATTTCAAAATTAATTTTGCAATTTCGAATTTTCAATGAAGCCATAACATGGATAGGTTTTGGCTTGATGGGGTAAGTACCAAACACGTTGTATCTTATATCGAACTCGATAAAGGTCATGATTAAGATCATTAGAATGTGCAAGCAATTTAACACTATATAAATACTTTGTAGTGATTGGTGACTAGTAATTTTATTGTCATTAGGCAAATAGTAATTTACAAAATCATTGTAAAATTTAATCGAATCAAACGCTCAATCGCTTATCAATTGGACCGACCCAATTTAAGCAAACAACGCTATCGCATCGCGCACTCGCTAATTTGCGCTACGCTACGGTGCGACGTCCATCCCACAACTCCTGAAGTGTGGACAAGATTACTGATAGTAACTTGATGATTTATTCCACGCCAGGTTTCTACTTTAAGCAATTAATGTGTGTAATTTACGTAGTTAGCCGGCGATATGCACACTATGATGTTTTGGAACTAAGATAAGAAACAAGTATTGTCGAGGATTGGTGACCTGAAAGATACTATCCTATATACCGGGAAGATACTTCCACGACGTTTTTCAAGTGCAGTGAAATACTGAAAAAATCGGAAATAGTATATAGGTTTTATTAGCCAGCAGCTTGGACCGCGTAGTTTATCGTTTTCCACGTGGCGATTCTATATTTTCCCGCAGTAAAAATAACCTAGTTTATAAATCATGTATTTTCCCGTCGTAAAAACAATTTCTAATCTATAAAGGAGAAATTTTGAAAGAAAGCCCCTTTTAAATGTTAAACAGATTTAGTATGGAACTCAAAACACACTCCACCACTGTTTCAACTTACTCCTTGTTTAGGATTCACATGTTTACTTAATTCTTACGACATACGAGTAATAAGTAAGACTGATCTCCCACCCACTCATTACCAGAAACTCATAACTGGAATATAATGTAAACACGTGAAATGAGTAAACACTTTAAAGTATGAAGCTTCATGCTTTCATTTAACAGCTCATGGTACGTCCCCACGGAGGGGCTCGAACCTACCCTAAGTTAGGGTGTTTAGCCCATAATCAACCACGCTGACCCAATGCCAATTCTTCGCAAATGTATGCAGGTTGAATCACGATGTTTTCCTTCACCGTAGAAGCGTCGCACAAATGTACATATGAAATTCGAAAACGAAAAATACATTGGTACATGGTTTTTTGGTCTCGAACCCCGGACGTCCCGATTGGAAGGCAGGTACCGAATCCACAGCGCCACTGACGCCTTCATGCTTTAAAGTTCAAAAAATTACATAGTTTAATTCAAACACTAATAACTTCTTAGGGATGGAATTTTCAAAGCCTCTCTTAGTGGATGTTTGTATTATATAATAACGGGATGACGGCAGTCATGTCCCTGTGGTCATTGCGTAGGATTTGCAAATCTGAATCCATAGTGTACGTTGAAAACTTGTAAATAAACTCACACTATCCAGTAATTTCACTGCCTGTCTCTCCTACAAACCGGAACACAGCTATGCAAGCAAGCAAAGCACTGCTACTTTTCACCAGAAAAAGGTCAAAGAGGTACCCACGCAAGCGACTCAGGTGGAATCCAGCTCTGATTGATGCGAACAAGGATCTCCTAATTTCTTTTAATCTCCAAAAGGGAAGATATCGCTTACGTTTCCCGTATAAGAACCATTACGTGTCTAATAGCAAAGGTCTTTACATACCCGAATTTAAGGATGTATAAATTTCTTCCATACACTTCTTTATTCACCTTGAAATTAATACGTTTAAAACCTTAATATTAGACACAAAATAATGATGTTAACACATTTTAATGATGTAAAAACGTGACACCTTCGTTTTATGTTTTTTATGTTAATAGCCTCATAGCTCCATCATTTATTAACTTATTTGGAAAATTATTTTTTGTTTGAGAGGGTATACTTTCCAATTGGTTTCATTGTCACCAAGTCAAAGTCTGGTGATGGGTTTCTATAAAAATCGAGGAATACCCTTTAATATACGCCTTAAGGCACGTCCAACGTGTTTCATTATTTTTCTAAGCTATTCAGGTATTTGCCTCTGTTAGTTATGAGCCGAGCTGATGATGGAAGGATCCTTGACTTTTACGAGTTAGAGGTTAGTTTTTAATACAACAATCACGTATTGAGACCACCGGGATATGCAGCTTTGGTATTTCTTCCACAAGGTAGACCGATAATCGCAGAAGCCGTTGGATGCGGGTAGCACAGAACCGATCGGTGAAGAAATCCTTGGGAGTGCCTATATCCAACAGTGGACGTATCTTGGCTGTATTTACGTTAATATGGAACCAAAAAATAGGCACTATACAAACTACATTATGTGCATATCCAGCCTATTATATTACAAAACAACCCTTGAACTTTATCAGTACCTATTTGCGAAGACTCTCCTATATTAACTACGTGCAAATCGATGAAATAATCATGTTATGGCAGGCATTACAACAGGCGTGCGTAATGTTATGCGTAATTCTCTTATTACCTGTACTGATATAAAGGCTACTAAGAAAAGTGTGCCTATTTATAGGACTTTCTACTGATGATAAACAAACAGATCTTTGCGAATATTTATTATCAAATATAGCCTATGTATCAACATTACATAGATGGTGTGATAGTAATGCAAAGAAAAGCGGACCTGTGCTTAATGCAAATGACCGTACCTAATGAAACCCGGCATGTCATGATACATTTTCGAACAGGTACATTTTAAAGGTGAACTAATACAATGCTACAATGCCATTCTTTTCAGCAGCTTGCCATCCACCGCTGAACATAAAAAACAAAGAGCTGGTTATTGGTCTTGGGTAGGGTCCGCGTTCATCTTCTGTAAGCCAGCCAGCACCCTCTTTACTCGCCCCGCTCCATCGTGTTACAGGGCGATCTACGCGACGTTTTCCTAGCCATGGTGACCAATCCAAGATACGTCTACTACATCCACCATCTCTCCGTCAGCAGACATGGCCAACCCCCTTCTTCTTCAGCGTGCTGATACCCTACTTCGAGCAATGTAACTTTGGTGCGTTGGCGGGTAATGTCATTGACTGACATTGACTACGACGATTAAGGATGCTACGCAAAATCGTTTCTTTTGTATTCAATCGCTAAAACTTATGAACGTAGAAATACATTGATGTACTCAAACCATGCCTTCATTTTGATCCACGATTATATGACGTAAGTGTCACGCACACTCGCACTCGACATTAAAATCTCGGCGCACTCATTTCTAGATTGTACGCACCAAAAGCGCAGTTATATTTGAAAATGCCTCGTCCCACGGTCGGTGTCATTCAAAAATAGTCTTTGAGCCATCGGAACAAGTATCACCGGGTATGTATGCAGTGTTTGCTTCATTTGTTTGTTTGAAAAACGCAAGGTCCATTGCTCTATTAAGCGACACGAGGGCCCGCCACAAAGGCACGTACTACGGTGCCGGTACTTAGCAAAACAAATATTAGCGGTCGGTAGCAATCGTATGTGAACAGGGGGCTTTTTGTGTCACTCGAAATCTACGGGATTAATTTCAATTCGACAGACATTGCGGTGCCAACACAGGACTCTGTGACTCCTGTCTTTTACAAAACAGTGATGGATGTTCATTGATAGTCAACATTGAAACGATCAAACTAGACGGTTATGCAATAAACGGGGCCGAGATGATTCGGGAATCCCTTCCAGCATTGTTTTTGTTAGCGCGTAGCGTGTCACCGTTCGCTTTCGACATGTTAAATCAATTAGAGAGCTACGCGGGGACACGCATCCTGTCCTGTTTTAGGAATTTTAGTACTACGTTTATTGTACCGTGTTTATTGTATACCAACAAGAAATGATTGCAGGATGTGTAAAAACGATTAAACGGATTTTTGTGAAGAGATTTTAAAAACATAATAAACAGATTTTTACGAAAAGTAATAAATAAGAACAGATCGTTTTTGTAATTGAGTTGATGCAAAATACTGTCTTCTATTTGAACGAGTACTACTCATTGAAATGAGACTACTCACTTTTCGGGTTTACACATCATGAAAATAATACAATCCCAAGTCCGTCCACAGCCTGCCAACACCGGTGTGCTCCGTTTGCATAAAACGTACTACATAAATTATGAGATGACGGTAATAAATAACAAGTTTGATGTTGATCTTACTCTAGCCATTCCGTGACCATGGCTGCTGAAAAGCGTTCGAAGTCTCTGGCTAAATAATTCAAAATGTTTAAAACCAATAAACGCGAGCAAATTCAAAAAGTGTAGTTTCATTTAATGATTCGATGTAAGTTTATTTATGTAATACTACTAAGCTGGGAAATAAGTAGTTAGATTGTCAACCTGATGGTAAGTGCTTGCATTGCTATATGTTCCGGTTTGAAGGGTTAGATATAGTAGTGAAATTAGTGAATACCGTGACTTTACATCTTATGTTACAAGTAACATAATTTTATGTTACAAGCAACGTATATGTGGTTCTTGTGGGGGTTGCAGATTTGCTGCGAATCACACAAGAACCACATGTAAGAGTACTAAAGGTGACTGTTACCACTTATCATCAGGTGGGCGGTGGGCATGGGCAATTGGGCATGCTTGTTCGCCAACCTTCTTGCCATAAAAAAATCACAAACAAGAAACACCCAACAAGGACCACAATGAGTTGGTAACTTGTGACGTCTTACTTAACTATTAAACTGAAACATAGCAATGGAGGCACTGCTGCTTTGCGACAGAAACAAGTAAGAGGGGACGACCCGTGCATACGAGTCAGGTACAGACTACAGAGTGTCCCTCTGGTTTAAATAAATAAATATAGACAAAAAATGCAAGAAGCTTAATACCCAATAAAAAATTATTTTACAAAAAATAAAAACTGACTTCAATAAATTTAAAAATAATATAAGAATAGACAACAGACAACATCACACTTATACGAGTAGTATATCGAAGTCGGTGCCAAAAGATGATCCCCTAGAAAATCTTAAAATTTGTCACCGACTTCAATATAGAAGTGTCATGTTGTCTGTTCCTATTCTTATATTATTTTTAACTTTTTTGAAGTCGGTTTTTATTTTTTGTAAAATAATTTTTTTTGTAACTTTTTTTTTAAGTCGGTTAAAATTCCCTATCTCAAAAACTACTGAACCGATTTTGATGAAACTTGCAGTATTCCCTAAGTTGAACAATACCTAGTACAACAAAAAAAGAATTCCTTAAATCGGACTTGTAGTTCCGGAGATATACGAACACAAACATAAAAACATACATACATACACTTTTGAAATTTGGCACATTTGTTCAGACGCTGATATATAGACTAACATATACGAAAACTGGGCAGTTCTGGAAATATTACATACTTACGGGTCGAATTTGATAACCTCCTTTTTTTTTAAGTCGGTTAAAAAGACTTTGTTCAGGAGGTAAGTACTGTTCCGGAAATCTTTGTTCCGGAGAATTGGTCAAGATTGGTTTGGTGGAGTTGCCCCGCACTCTGCGTAGACAGGACAGTCCAACACACACGCCTTTAACTAGCCATGCACCGACAGGTATATATGATGCATAGCAGCTGAGCACATTCCACCTCGTTAAAAAAGGTACTGCTATCGTCAAGATAGAGGTATGTTTTCGATCGTCACATTTTTATCACACAAGTAATATTCATCCAGCAGATGCTAGCTAAATGAACAATAAAAAGTATAAAGTTGTACGTAAAGATTTGAGGACGACGGACGCACTCACGTCGAACCTCTAGATATAAGCGTGGAATTTCTCTTGATAGAAGAAATAATCATAAGAGAAACGAGTATTCTTTACGAAATTAAGATAATCGTACAAAAGTGTCTCGATTTCACACAATACAATAATTCGTATCTAGTTTGGTTTGACTATTTATATGTATTTTTGGCAACCAAAACAATCGCTTCACTTGTAGGAAGCGAAAACAAAACATGTCACCCGGCGCAAACAAACGTATTAACTATTAAGGAAAAGTCAACGTCTGAATAGGTACGTGTTGATAATCCTGGCAGCCATCGCCGGAAGTCCGGCGGGGGCGGGCGCGACGCGATCCGATCCGGTATTCCGGTATAAGTTCCTGAAGTATCCTTAAGTTCTCCCGACACGACACGCCGAGTATTTATTTGACGACTGTTAATGTAACTGACTCCGAAAAAGGAGGAGGTTCTATGTACAACTCTACCTTTTTAATTTATTTTTGGGTCCCCGTTGTGAAGCTACTTTTAAAATACTTTTTCTATTCGAAATAGTACACTCCTAAGATGTAGGGTCCACACTGCGACTACCACGACGGGGAATCGAACCCTGGACCTCCCGATCAACACTCGGTGGTGTTAATCACTAGACCAAGGAGACCACGGAAAATTTGAAATGAGATATTTCCACAAAAAATATAACTTAATTTAAAGCAAAAATATAAATACAATCAAACATCTGACAACAAGTCGGTGCCAGTCAGTCATCGCTCGACAATGATTTCAACATAAGATAATGTACCTACTTAAAGCTAAAAAATAATTAGGTAGATCTTAGGCACCAGTCGTCACACTACTCTCTTCATGGGCGTCGTGCACCGCAGCTCCGGACGGAGATACGTAGCAAACCGTGCGGTGGCACGGTCCCGTGTCCCCGCGACCGCATGCGGATTTCGTCACTCAGTACACCGCAATGGGATGCGGCGGCAATGTGTTACCCACCGTAATGTGTTAAAGTTTGATTACTACTTCCCCGGACATACTATATAATTAAGTTGTCGTTTTGGGAAGTTGTCATTTTAGGAAGATGTCGTTTTGGGAAGTTGTCATTTTGGGATGTTAACATTTTGGGAAATTGTCGTTTTAGGAACTTGATTTTAAAAGTTGACCATTTGATAAAATGACGTTTTGACCCAGTTGTCGCTTTGAACCAGAAGGAATCGAGAGCATTGATCAGATGCACAAATAAAATCGTGTAAAATCAAGGGAATTGGGGATTCGTCACAGGTTAGTTGAAAATTTACCAACACATGACGTCATGCGATGCGTCATTTCAAATCACTGTGTCATACACAGCAAGTTGTTGATTACGTAAAGCAAACAAAAAACCGAGTGAAATTATTTATCAATAAAATCTACCCGACATTTAAAAAAATCTGCCCGCTTCTCCACTGAGTTTTAATGACCTGAACCGCAAAAGAAATCAGCTCAACTTTCAGAGAATCTTTCCTTATAAAAGCCCTGAAATCCTAGCAGATTGTCGGCGCTGATTTCCTCGGACGTCGGACTGCGCGTATCCGCGCTTATCCCGCGGAAAGGTGACAGCTTTCGTACGGGAGCTTTACTTCTTAACAATTGCACGTATTTCAAACGCCGCTGATGTTTTTACGGTAGTATAGTGGCTTACTTTGAATTTTATTATCGAAAAAACCTTGTTTATAGAGATGATTTACTTTTTAGTTAATTCGTTTTATCGATTAAGGAAATAATAGCCTTAAAATTATACAAACCAACCAGCCCAATAATTTTCTCCTTATTAAATAATTTTCTCCTTCCTTAAAAAATATTCAGAATCGACAATATATGCTCAAAAACCGTGAAGACATTAAAATATAATAAAATCAAAGAAACATTTAATTTCGCCATGTTGTTTACATTTGTAGGTTTAAGTTTTCCAAGTTAAAAAGTAGACGGATATAAGCATTTCTATATATTTAACTAAGCTTCTATTTTTTTTCTCTATACAGAAGTTTCGTGACTTTTTAAGTAATATAATAACTTAGGTTTCAATATTAAATGAATATTATTTTGCATAAGTGCTGCATCATGCATATTTGTTTCTATTTTCACGCAGTTGGTGCTAAAAGTGGAGTATTTTTCTGCGGGGACAAAGCAGTTTAACACCCGTATTCCAAGAGTCGATCCTCAAATCTTAACTCAACTACACTAAACCTCGAAGAGTAAAATCGGTAGTTTTAGTTGTTCGAAATATCCTCCTCTCACCCTTACCTTATCGACTTTCCTCAGATGAGGTAAGAAAACATCTGTCAAAGTGTCAAACTCAAGGTACCTCGCGACCTACCTTAAAGATTATTTGAGAGAGAAAAATTAGCGCGCATATGAAAAGTTTGCAGTACCTACATACTTATTTGTGTATTTTTAACGTGAAATGGATTTCCAAGAATTCGTCGACTACGTCTATGACATAAATATGATTACATGGAACGTCGTTGTATACGTGATGCCAAGAATCCAATCGAATTGTATGACGAAGTACATAGAATTCCCAAGACGTTACCGTTACTGCAAAGGAATGGAATTCTTTGCTGTCCTCTGTGTTCCTACCTCACTACAACCCGGGTCTTTTCAGGACTAGAGTGAATCGGCACCTAATGAGTAGGCACGCCCCACCTTAGTCCCCACCTTCGCTTCCCATCAGGCAAGATGAGGACAAGTGTCTACCCATAAACTATAAAAAATGTATTAATCTTTAGTACTACCGGACACGTGAATCGTACCACGGGCAAAAAAAATTACCCGTAGTACTACCAGTAGAACCAAAAGTAGTACTAGTTTTTTTTATATATTACGGCTAATGCGCGAGTATCTTCTTACATATTCCCCTCATTCGCTATTACTCGCAGTAAAAGATAGCTGTGACAGAACGATCGATCCATTGTATAGTGTGGTGTAAATCGCTTTACAATAGAAAAAGATCCATAACATCGCGTGATCACTAAAAAAGAAAATGCGTATTCTCAAGAGATAAATTCAGTCATTCATTCTGAGAAATATAATATCACTTTCACGATATTGTTTGCCGTACTTAGTAGCCAGATATCCAAGGAGTATAGCCTCGTGTCACTGCTTATCACAAAACATCGGCGCACGTCTCGTGTCGCCGTTAGCAAAAACAGAAACATCTCACGCGCCCCACTCTCTCCGGGAATCTCTTTACATTGAGACAGGGTCCAACTTTTTCGTAGGCGCAATAAATGTCGCCCGTCCTACACCGTAAAAACTAGTAAGAACGCAGTGTCTCGTCAGTCGCACGCACGCGTTGTTCTACAAAATTAGACCGTCCAGACAAAACTGAAAGTCATATAAAGCTGGCCTCCCACGAGCCGTGGTGATGCAGACGCGGACCAGCCCGCACCGATGCACCTAGGGAACGGTCATTTCGTAGTAGCGTCACAGAATAAATAATAGTACTAAAGTACAGAAGGATCACTCTCGAAGAAAAGCCAAGTTTAGGTATGAAAATTTACCTACTCTTACGACCTTCATCTGACTGCACGGGAAATTGAAATTTATTACATGACACGAGTGTTCCTATTCCGTTACGCGTCGCTGACCCGATACCGATTTGGCGATAAGAGCGCAGGGTTCCGACTCACCGATATGCAATTATCGTTACAAAAATTACCTCAATTATTTCGTGCGACGCGGCCAGCGTGCGAGCCGAGCGGCAAGCTATTTTGCCACATACCGCCCGGTTGATCCGCCGGCCAAACGTACCTAAACTGCGGAGTGAAACCCCCCTGGTAGCGTAGACTCGTCTCTGTGCGATGGAACCGCTGAGAGTCGATATAGGGACGGGTAGTACCAAGCTTTCTTTCACTTCGCGATTGCTTAACCTACAACAGGGAAGCTCTTGGCTTTCATTTCGCCTGATAGTAAGTAACAATAAGGCCTAAGATGGAAGCGAGCTTCACTTTTCCTCATCAACAACCGAGGAACTGGCTATCTTACCCTAAATAGTCGTAACATAATAATGTTATTAGCATTGTGATTATGGCGACAAACATAGACGGTGGTAGCTCTAACTAGGCAGGCTCAGAAGGGCTACAACAAACCAAACTAAAAAGAAAAACTTTTGTTCCCATGAGGAATCAAACACCAGACCTCCAGATCAAAACTCAACCGCTAGACCACGGAGGCGGTTAAAAGGCGGCGGCATTTTGGAATGACCAAAACGAAGCCGACCGACACGGAACGACTCGTGCTGTCGTCGGCTGAGCGTTATGATTCGCAGAATCACGGACCGTGGGAAGCCAGCTTAACAGCGAGAGAGGAAGACAGAATTGTACGCCAGTCAGTATAATCCTCTCACCTCTTCACTCGTTCGTATAAAACATGCCTCCCCCCTGTTCGCATGTTTCGGTTGAGAAAGTGTTGCGTTTGTGTTGTGATTTGCAAACAATAGCTTGTTGCCGCCGTGTCGCTGTCTTGGAACATATAAGGCGCCGAAGATATGGGCGTCAAACTAAACGATGCACCCGTTCTTAAAATCAAATGTTTGCGGCTGGCCTATTCACATTAGAAAATAAAAATAGAAACCGACATCTAAAACACTGAATAGTTAAAAATAATATAACAATGTGTACAGACAATATCACATTTCTTTATTGAAGTTGGTGCCAAAAATTAAAAGATTTTCTCTAGGAGATCATCGTTTGGCACCGACTTCAAAATAGCAATGTGATGTTGTCTGTACATATTCTTGTATTATTTTTAGTTTTTTAGTGTTTTTGAAGTCTGTTTTTATTTTTTGTAGTTTTCTTAGGTTTATCTTTTTAGTGAATTCACTTGAATACGACTAAGGGTCAATATACGTGCCTATAGTATTAAAAAAAATACCTTTAACTTTTATAAGTTAAGGATCCACATTATCAGCTCGGTTTATGACTACCAGACGGAAAAACCTGTACAGCTTCGGATAGAAAAAACAGGTACGTCCAACCTATAAAATTTAAGGGTTTCCCCCGATTTTCGTGGGATTCCATCATCAGATCCTGACTTTGGTGACAATGGGACCACACAGGAGTATACTCTAACGAATACAAAAATCATTTTAAAAATCGGTCCACAATTAGCGGAGTAATTGCGTAACATAAACAAAAACACATACGCATCGAAATTGAGAACCTCCTCCTTTTTTGAAGTCTGTTAAAAACGCGTTCCTTTCAGAATTTCATTTTATTCTTCGAAAATTGTGTAAAAATAAGAGATTATTAAATTACCATTTATTGCAAATATTTATTTGTGTTTGCTTGATTATCATAATAACTAATAAACTGTTATTAAATTTTAAGGATCATATCAAGAACGTAATTTTTCCCAAATGGTTCCAAAAGGACAATTTCTTAAAATGTTAACTTCCCAAACGACAACTTTCCTTTTGTTGTAATCCAATGATACAGTCGAATAAATACATCTGAATCATTTTGTTTATAGTTCTAAAATAATATTCGGTCTAGTAGAAATAAATTGACAAACAATGCTTATGCACAAATTTGTCTTATGTAATAAAATAATTAACATTTGATGAGTCCTAAATTCATTGGTCACAAAGTACAAAGTAAAAGACAAAGCAAAGGTAATGAAACGTTCCGATGCATTATTCATAAGCCTAGGTAAAATGATCCATCTATAGTAATCATAGTTTGCAATTACGTCTGTGATACAAAAAAAAAGTAAATTTTTGAACATTCACTTTCAAAACACGAGAACGATCAAAATTTATTGGAGTTGGCACAACACAATGATCCGATCCGAGCTCGGCATGGTTTGGTTGGCACATACCCGAAGGCTCTTATCGTTGGCACCATTAATAATAGCACTTCGTCTTTTAAGGCACCGGGCCGGCACGCATTGTTGGATTCTGTACGACCGTCGCCTATTGTGGCCGAGCGATAATTTGCAACCGAAACTCGCCAGATCAAGAATCCATGTGCCCCGGCGCAGTACCGCTCAGCTTTTGTTTGTAACCGCGTTAGGAAATAACCACTTTCCATCCGGAATAAGAAGTATTGGATACAGTCGAAGTTGTACTAGATTGTACCTATATTCGTACGAGTATGACTATTTCAACAATTGTTACTTTCCAACTGAAGATTGTTTATTCTCAATCTCTAACGCTTCTTTATGCAGTCCGCGTTATTTCATACCAATTCCTGTATACGACAAAAACTGCATATGGAATCTTCAACATTGAGAAAAAAATTAAAATATTAAAGTCAAAGGACATTGTTTTAAAATTCGTGAACTAATTTCATGATATACTAGCAACAAAAAAGAATCAGACAGAATAGTGACAGTCGGTACTCTTATTATTTTTCCCAACCATCATCGCCTTATAGCACAATCTTAGTCGCATTATATAGTCTACTTAACTGAGATTTAAAATATCTATTAGTTATATATAAAACGAAAAGATATATGTTTAGTTGCCACATCGCAGCTCAGTACTCGTTATCGTGTGTCTACGCTGCATAAATTACCAATTTTAAAAATAGGCTTAACGACAATGACAGAAATTCTTACCCCGTATGCTCAGGAGCCCTAGCATGATCGCTTATAGTAAGGTTAAAACAATTTATTGAAACAGAGACAGCTCTTGAGACCGCTTTTGCTGTGTATAGCGCCATCCCGCTCTCAGCGCAGTTTTAATATTGTTTTCAGCGATCATGGTTAGGGGGCTGGTCGTGGTCGTGTTATTATGATTTCGCTTACGGGGATCATTCGGAAATCTTTCTTTAAGAGCTGACATGACCACGCGTGAGTTAACCCCCCAGTATGTGCCAGACAGTGCGGCCATCCAATAGCGGTTAAGCTCTACTATGCAACACAGCCCTGGAAGATCTGCTTCCAGGCAATGTAGTAAATAGCGAAACTTGGTGGCAAAGAACCACTATCGACCCTTGGAATAAGCACGATAATAGTATACTATTATCGTGGAATAAGCGAGAAAACTATAAATGTACACCCAATTGAAATAAAGTAGCTAAAAATCCCGAATTATATGTGTCCAAAAGCTACAGTAACTTCTTACCATAAGGTGGGAGGCACTATTATTTACCATTCTGATGATATAAAAAACCTTAAAAGCTCCTAGCTCTAGACATAGAAAACGATACGAAAAATAGTTACCTAGTCTATGATTCACACATTTGTGTTTTTGATGCGATTTTCCTCGAAACACTGGGAGGCGTGGCAGAGGATAATTTGCAAGTGGAACACGCAGGATCAAATAACGGTGTGGTGTTAGTTCGAAGCATTAGACGCTCAGGTGTAATCCCCAGCAAAGCTGGATTACTTGGCCTACCTATTCGCTTGAATTAAGCGCCTTTAGTTCATCTGACATCGTATTTGCACACTTGATACGTGTAATTTCAAGTAGGACCAATTTAGTGGTGCCTATATCTAGTTGTGATTTTATTTCAATCAAGTATATGTTTTTGAATGATCCATTTTCATAAAGTACTCATGAAAAATGGATTGAAAACAAAATTTTATTCGCCATTTTTCAGCGGGCGGCCAGGTTGAATAAAGGGCAAGTTGCTTGATTCATAGTACTCTACCCTTCAGGCCATATTTGATACCCACATTACGGATTTATTTTGAAAATGAAGATTAGGCACTCCTAGTGACCCTTGACCCTGACTGGTTGAAATGACCCAAGATGTAGGTCTTGGGGTACTAGTATCAGTACATTTCTATACTCAGCATCAAAAATCCAGTTAAATATTGAATTTATATAACATAGTTCGGGTTTTTGAGCTAAGGTGTGTGTGACCATATATGGTGTGTGTGAACAACTAAAAAAAAATCCAAAATGTGCACAACTAGAGTTCATGTCCCATCATTTAATGAAAACCCGAAGTATTAGTATCTAGCTGGCCAGGGGCCAAGTACTCGATGGAACAAACGGACAGACGAAAACATGAACACATAAGCGTTACCAAACAATATTCAGGTCACGCTAGAAAATCCGGGATTTTTACGATACGATACTATAAATATACAGCCCCTAAAAGGACAGGAGCGTCGGTGGCGCAGTGGACTAGACACTTGCCTTCCAATCGGGAGGTCGGTGTTCGAGACCCGCCATGTACCAATGTGTTTTTCGTTTCGAATTTCATATGTACATTTGTCTGACGCTCCTACGGTGAAGGAAAACATCGTGAAGCAACCTGCATACATCTGCGAAGAAATTCAATGGTGTATGTGAAGTCGACCAATCCGCACTGGGCCAGCGTGGTTGACTAAGGCCTAATCACCCTAACATAGGGTAGGCTCGAACCCCTCGGTGGGGACGTATATGGGCTGTGATGAATGAAAAAAAAAGGACCCCCAATGTACGTTGCAACTTGTGACATGATAAAACAATTCACAGTACCCAGAAGTTTCGGTCTTTCGAATAACAACTGAAAAACATTGAAGTAAGCACCGCTGTTTGGCGACAGAAACAGGTAAGATAGACGATAGCGGAGACGAAGACGAGTCTGGTACAGAGTCTCCCTGTGGTAAAAGTTGTTATAGTAAATAAGACATTAGAATGGTACCACCTACTCATGAATTTGATGGTTTCATTTTCTTAAATATTTCAGAACAAATTACTACAGACTAAATATTTCTGAGCGAATTACTACAGTATTTGTATATTTCTAAACGAATTACTACAACAATTACTACAGAGCATCATATGTTTTTTTCTAAGATTAATCAAAGAAAGGATCTTAGTTTTCACAGTACACCAAACACATTGTTTTCGATCTGAGCTTGAGGTTTATATTCACGATAATTTTAGACGACACGGAAAAAAATCTCGATCAGTGAAGAGAAACTATTCCGAAATACTCAGTAGGTATATTTTATTCAGTGCAACCAAAGCCAGGCCGCACTAAGTAGACACACAACTTTAAAATAAGCAAACTAATTCTATCCGGAGCTTACCTGTGATGCTACGGAGTCTGCTCCACCCTCTTCAAAGCAAACTGAGCCTAGTCAAACAGTGTTCTAAGCTACACAAAATGTCAGTTCAGATTTTCATATCATTAAAATGGAAATAATGTTTATCCTATGCTTAGAAACTATGTATTTCCTTGCACCATACAGTTTCGAAACATTATTCGGGAAGCTATTTTAATCTTTAGGATTAAAAATGTCTTTTAGATTTTAAACCATTTCTGATACTTTTTGAGGCAGCTCGGGCCCACTTGTATAATCATCAACAGCTCATATACGTCCCCACCAAGGGGCTCGAGCCTACCCTAAGCTAGGGCGATTAGGCCTTAGTCAACCACGCTGGCCAAGTGCGGGTTGGTCGACTTCACACACAACCTGTAAAGAAATTCTTTCTTCACAGATGTGTGCAGGTTTCCTCACGATGTTTTCCTTCACCGTAAAAGCGTCGAATAAACGTACATATGAATTCAAAATTTGAAAACACATTGGTACGTGGCGGGGTTCGAACCGCTACCTCCCGATTGGTAGGCGACGGCCTTACGCATAACACCATCGACGCTTTCGACGCAACGCATCGACGACTTGTATAATGCGCTTGAGAATTCAATGCAATTTCGCTATCAAATACAAAATAAATGCAAGAGGAGGACAAAGAGTCTTGCAATATCATTTAAATTTTTTATCAAGTAGATCTCTTTATCGAAGACTAAATTAAACGACATAAGTAGTTAAATCATATCGGAAGACTGATATAGCCACTAATGTCATGACTTTTTCAATAAATGACAAAAAAATACATTTCAAAATTGAAATGATATTCCGAATTTGAAAATAAATGTGGCAGATATTGAAACGTCTACATGACAAAAAGTAAGATAGGAATAGCATAATTTTATCAGTTTTTAGTTAACTTTAAATGTACTCGTATAATATGTATGCATGTTCAGATCAAATCTTGCAAGTTAAATCTGACTCACCAGTTTCTAACTGAGCTGAAATTTGAAACACACCTTTAGTTCTGATGACAATGCAATATGCAAAATCAGTACGAGTATCGTGGTAAATCCAAAATGGCAGCTACTGCAAAATTGCGGATTACATTTTTTTTATAACCCCTCCAATATAAGGATCAAATGAAAGGGATTGATTTGTAGAATACAATAATTTATGAAAAAAATCTAAGATGGCGTGCGCAATAAAATGACAAAGAAATTACATTTTTTATACTATTAAGGTGGCAAACAAGCATACGGCCCATCTGATGGTAAGCGGTTACCGCAGCCTATGGACGCTTGCAATACTGAGGATATCGCTCGCACATTGACGACTCTGTAACAACTTTTAATAAAACGTAGGCAAAATACTAACAGTATAGTAACATTTAATGACATTTCTAAAATCAAATAATATTCCGAATTTGAAAATATATGACGCAGTACACAGAAACGCCCACATGACAGAAAGTAGTATGGAATAAGCGCGGAAAGTTGTTATGAAGAGTTTCGTCAAGCACAAGAAAACCGTAACAAAAAATAACGCGAGTAAAGTGATACTAAGGGCAACAATATCCGTGGACCGGCTCGCAATAAGGTTGAGAAAGGCAGTATATGGCTGAAAATTGAACCAACTTATAAAGCAGAACGAAACACTGTGATTCACTCACTTGTCGAATGTTATGCTAAAGTCGCAAGGTGTAAATATTTATTATATTAGGAAGATATTTCCTGTAATCAATGGAGATCTTTACAGTTATCTGTTAATATAATGGTAACGGGATAATTATGCTACTGGTGTGTATTACATTTTTTTAAGTCTTACAATAATGTCGGCAACTCAGAACAAGCACCCGTACTAAATGTACAAGCAACTTTGTCTCGAGGTATCAATGGAAATGTTTACAGTAATCTGTTAATATAATGGTAAAGAAATAATTATGCTACCCACGGTGTGTATAACATTTTTATATAACAATTTAGAGTCGGCAACTCAGAACAAACATCCCTACTAATATTATAAATGTACAAGCACCTTTGTCTCGAGGTACTCGGTAACACAGTAGTTCAAACGCTTTGGTTTCGATATTGAAAACAAAGCAACTTCCGCTATAAACATAAACATAGGCACGTTAAGAGGACTGTGAAGTGCCAATTTATGGGTCGAGTATGCACTTTCAAAAATGCAGTCTGTTGCACACCGCTTAGAGTTGAAAGTCCGAGGCAAGTGCCTACATTTCTTATTGAAATATTGTTTCGGGCGATAACTATTTTACCCCCCTAAATCCTTACGAAATTAGACACTTTTGGTCTCATTAGATTCAGTATACCTTAATCTATGTTTGTACGTTTTGTTTTTTTTTGTAATTCAGTATAAATTAGTCAAAAAAGATAAAAATGCTCGAGGTAGTTGTTAAGTGTAAAATATGGATATTTAGATGCTAATAATTTTTATTCTGAGCAATATTACTTCAAAATCAAAACGTACACACCTAGATCTTCATTATATTTACAACATTTCCAAAAATTATGAAAATTGGACTATATAAAAAGGGAGAAAAGCGTTATCGCTTTTTGTATGAAAATTTACAGCTTCACAATCCTCTTAAGACGTCGGTCCCGTTTGCTATTGCAACCGTTTCTACCCACCAATCCACATTGGGCCAGCGTGGTGGTGATATGGCCCAAATTCCCACATGTGTTTCTTCCGTGTAGGAAGGCCTATGCCCAGTAGTGGGTTGTATATTTGCTGTGACAATGATGAAGTTATAACTTTGTCTGTCTGTCTGTCTGTTAAGCTTCCACGCCTAAATCGCTGAACCATTATTAATGAATTAAAGTTGAACACCAAAAGAGAATTCGTGTCTTGAAGAGAGACTAGCCAAGTTTACAAGTAATCAATTAGACATTGACATAAGAAGAACATATAGAAAAACGAGGTTTTAATATAGATTCGAAATAACGTTGAATACCTGTGAATATATACTTATTATAAATGCTGAAGTAACATTGTCCGTCTAGTACACTTTCACGTCTAAATGACAACCAATTTTAATGACAATAGGTATAGAGATAGCGTAAGTCCTGAGGAATGAAAAAGGCTACTTTTATACTGCATTACCAACTAGCAAAAAAGTCCTATAATGAAAATTATAGGACTATCCAGACCAGTTTTATACCAGCACTGGCAAAGACTTCTATTCTTAAAATTCGACAAGTTTTGATATACTCAAGTTTACTTGTTCTTAAAACTACGGCTTATAGTACACTACAGGATTAAGTTATAAATCTTGTTATACTCAAGGTAACTTGATCTTATGACTAAGGTTTATAGTTTACTACAAAACTAAGTTAAAAGACAGTTATAGGACGTATGTGCATGTAGCAAGACTAATATATAGTCTTTGTAGCAAGTCTTTGTCAAATTTCTGATCCTGTAGTAGCATTTAGTGAAAGTAATAGATTTTATTTTATACTTAGGGGAGATCTTAATAAAATTGTGAATATATAGGCTTGATCAAAACTATTATAAAAGTAAATATAAAATGGAGGCGAATAGTTGTTATTAAAATTGAAATAAGCGCTTTTATGCTTATAGTATTCCTAACACACTCTCAGGCAAGAACTATTTTAAATATGGCGAATGTTAGATAAATTATATTTTGATAAATTTATTTAAACAATTGTGTAACGTTCGATTTATAGAGGCGCATTAAAAATAGTATAAAAATAGCATATATATCAACAATGAATATTACTTCCCAATGATTTCACACCCTATACCTATCTATTGACATTCTCATAAACTATGCTGTCATGAATGGTAATATTTAAAGTTATGTTTAATGAATCCTGTACCTGTTGTAATTTCAATTTCAACGATTGCTCATGATGATAAACATAAACGCATAAGACAAGTTTTAGAAAATATACTTATAACCAATTACGAAGTATATTACTAGCATATTTTAAACAAGATTTGTTTAGTAAAGAGATTATGTGAGACGCTTATAGAAGTTAACGTACTTATAAAGGTTGTGTGTCTATGATTATTAGACTCAATATACTTCTCTAATGCTATTACAACTACATAATAGAACTTAATAACATTCTGTAAGTTGATTATACGATTGTTATAAAAGCAAAATGCTCCTATAAGTGTGCCCAAATCCAGGGTTGTAACTAACTATAAGTATCTTATAAAATTGTCTTACAGATAAATCATAAGCACATAATTTGCTAGTTGGGATTGTTATGAGTTCCCTAGGGAACGCGTGATATAAGAAAAAAACTCGTGATGTAACTGAAAATGATGAAGATCCCAATTGGGTAAAACCTTGGAAACAACATTACGTTTCACGTGAGCGACGACGTGAAGTTTCGAGTTGTGTTGATGCGAAAGTTCATAGTCTTTCTTAAAGTACATTCAAGATAAGGTTTCGTTGACAGTTAGAAATTTTCCGTTTCATGCATACTTATATTTTAAATTATATTTCTGAAAAAATATTTGTTTAAAGTTTAAAAATAAAATATTCGTGTAAAGTATAGACAGGGTGTCCCAAAAACAATGGATAAACCTGTAACTATAGATGGACTTCATCATGGCCTCCCTTACCACAAATTTTGACCTTAGTGAAAATATTACGGTTTCAGAGATATTTATTTTTTTGTATTTTTCGAAAATTTCCAAGTGCGATTAGTTTTTATAGTGCCATTTCTACAAATGGAGAGCTTTTTCGATTTAGTTTTTTTTTATTTCACAAGCGATAGTTTAGCTATCAAAAACAAAGACTTTAATTTAACAAACTAGCCTAAAGTGTTTAAAATAAATTAAAACAAAGAAAATTAAAAGTGAAATTAATTTTCTTTCATGTTTGATCAGCTACAGTGCGAAAAAAATGTAGGACGCTCATGGTGCCCATTATCTTAAAAACTTGCTTAGCTATTCTAGATTCCAAAAAGGTATCATAAGCCTAAGCATTTTAAATATTTTTAATTTCATGACTACTTGAATAGCAAATAGTATTAAAACTTCAAAAAAATATTTTTGTCGTACTAATAACTTTAAGCTTCTGTAGTAATGTAAAGGTGTAATGAGCCTAGGTATTCTGTATTTTTTAATCTCATGACTACTTAAAGAGAAATAAAATTTCAAAGTACTCGTTAAAAAACAATTTTTTTCGTAAAAAAAATCAAATTGAACTTGCGCCCTTATACACGTCCTAGACTTTTTAATAAAGAGGAAACACTAAGGTCGAGAGAATTCAGAAATAGGTATTTGTAAAATGTATTGCTGTCTCGCTGTATGCCCAAACAATCGTTCTGAGCGCGATAGAGACAAATGCAGCTAGGACTGAAAATACCTATAAAAAGTACACAAAATATACGTTTCGAAGTCCCCTGTTTTCTCCGCTAAAACTAGACCGATTTAATTACATTTTACGTAAAAAATTAAAGAAAGGCTTTGGCTGTGTTTCTATGTTTTGTTTTTTCATATAATTTCATCAAATTTGTTTGCTGGATGTTTGAATATAGCAGAAAATCAGACCAATTGTTCAGGTTTTTGAAGGTTTATATCTCATTGAGTAATTAACTTGATAAAAAAAGGAAAACATAGGAGCATGTTTATAGTTGGCATTGATTCTCTCTCGAAAGAGCTTCTTGAAAGAGCTCTCTATTTGTAGAAATGGCACTATAAAAACTAATCGCACTTGAAAAATTTTGAAAAAATCAAAAACAATAAATATCTCTGAAACGGTGATATTTTCACTAAGGTCAAAATTTGTGGTAAGGGAGGCCATGATGAAGTCCATCTATAGTTACAGGTTTATCCATTGTTTTTGGGACACCCTGTATGTTCCGATTCACGATTCAAATACCTAAATACTTATTTATCCAAATATTTTTTATGTATTATAAATAATTATATTTAACTGCACTGATATTCATGTTTCTTTTTAATGTGGAATTAATCATTGCATTTTTGATAAAAATAACCGAAGGAGATGTTACATTTTTAAAAGATAATATTTTAAATCATGGACACTAGTATGCATGAAACGGAAAAATTCGACCTGTCACCGAAACTTTCTTATCTTGAATAGACTATAGCATATGATACAATGTGTTATCTAAATTACGCAAAACTTGAATATGGTTTGTTTAGAATAGAGCGTGGAATCGCTTCCACTAACAAAAAATATGGGTCAGATTTTATTCAAAATCAAAATTTCAACTAAGCCGCATTCAAATTTACTTATCTCTGTCGTCTTTACCTCTTAGTGCGAATGCACACGACCGATTAGTGGTGACGGATTTTTTTGTGTGCTAACGTAGGTATTCATTTACGAATGTTCCTTTTCATCGATAATCGGGTCGACCGGGATTCATTGATTTATTTGACTTTTTCGGTTTTTGTTCGTTGCAACGTAGAACTCCATAAGTTTGATTTTCCACCGTCAAATAATCGGTCACCAACAGTCGGTCGTGTGCGTTCACGCTCAAATGCGGCGCAATGGCTGGCAACGCTCGACCATAGAGCTTCTAATTTGGAAGATATGCAACCAAACAAAAAAAATATTATTATCTTCGTAAATAATCCACGATAATTGTCTAAGGTTTGGCATTATTAAATTTACACGTTACATTATGGGCTACGGTAACTGATAGGCTAGAAGTTAAATTCAAGCATCTACTCTTGATGTCAATATTCCACTTCATCAGGTGAAATGAACACTACGACCTCGCATATTATAAACGAAAATACGCCCAAAGCCGACATCACGGCCGTCTACCACCTCCACTACTACAAGCGGCTACTCACATACCTGCCGCAGGGGCGATCTAGGGCGCAAGGCGGTTGCGGCAATATAGGGTTACCTCTACACACATACCTGCAAGTCAGTGTTAGGGTTGATGTTGAAGTAAGCACACGCTTTGCGAATGGCTCCAATATTGTCGGAGAATCAAAAGATCAATATTGAATTTGCCCCAATCGCGCTACACACGCGGCAACGTGCAGGCGGTGCAGGGCGGCAGGGACAATCTAGGGACCGCCGCCCTGCCGCAGGGCCAATCTAGGGAATTGCCCCTGCTTGCCTATACACATCACAATAAAGTGACAATTAAGGGTCATCCCCACTTTTACACCCTAGATTGCCTCTGTGGCTGGTGTGCGAGTAGCCCGCTTAAACGTGCGCACTAAAGAGAATTTTCGCTTTTCCGCTGAGTTTCAAGGGCAATATCGTCGGAGCGACGATCTAATCCCGCTCGGCGATCAGAGTCGCTCATTAACTAGATTTATGAACGAAAAACCAGACGTCTGGACGTCGTACGCCGGGCGGCTCGATGCGTTATTTACGGCGGCGGGCACAACAGATCGCCACGATACAGTGTCCACGATGGTGCCTTATGAGGGGAAAAACTCTGATTATAATTAAGACCTTTTCGAGCGGACCGAACGAAAGCTGCCCCTTAATGGTGTGACAGATATATTACTTACGCGAAGTTCTATTGTCCGGTCTCGCGGCGTAATATATGTTTACAACTCCATTATTCGCGTTCAATCATTACGAAACAGCGGTACAGACGAGAAACAATTTATTGATTGAGCTTCACTTCGTGGTTGAATGTGTATTGAATGATAGTTTAGAACTAACAAGTACGTAGTTTATGTGAACTTTCATTCACTTTTATATTCATACTTGTACATATTTATTTTAACAACATGCACTAGTAATGATTTTTTTGTGTTTTCGTCAAAAGTTCACCGGTTTTCAATTTTTTGTCGAAAGACCACACAATAGGAGGTTGTATTGTTATTCGATCGACCAGATATTGCATTCATGAATTGAATATATACAATGTATAGCGGATAAATTTTTAACAATATTTGTCCTTTTAATTTTTTTCTAAAAAACGTTTATTACCACTCTTATCTTTGAATTCGAAAGCGTTACCTTGCGTTACGTTGTAGCATTACAGCGCTTCATCTTGTATTCCGCAACACTAGAGACATACCTGCAACAAACAAATTATTATTACAACAAGCGTACAATATTGAAATCGAATTCAAACAGCACAGAGAGACCACATTCGCAACACAGCACGAAGCTAGATTTCACTGGTACCCAGTAACCAAGCGTAATCTTCACGCGAGATTAGTGCTGAGCTGGTCCGGAGTACGCGCGTATCGGCGAGCAGTTCGTGCAGAACGCCCGCCGTGCGCCCGTATCAGTCAGTGCGCCTGTAATCCGATAATAACGAATAGAATGTGATGCTCGCAAACATCCGAATCGTAGTTCCGTTTGCATCGATTAGTTCCGAAGCAAAGGGATATTCTATTCTGTGCAAGAGTAAAAATAATCAAAAACATGACTGTGTCGACATTGTACTCGTATGTCCGAAGTTCCAAACCGATTTAAAAAGTATCAAGATTTATATTGTTTACAAAGGGGAATAATAAACCGATCGAATAAAAAAAACAGGTAGCGACTGATGATGAGATACTATTTTAATAACTTGAGCGGTATCCAGAATGAGCTTACAACAAGTGTGTTTAGAATAATCGATTTTGGATATTAAACTTTTAAACGTGCGACTAAATTACTATGTGAGCGACTAGAAATACAGAGACGGCATATTTTGGTGTAAAAAAGGGCAGGGGACGGGGGGGCTCGGGGGGCGAAGCCCCCCGCCATTACAAATGAAAATAGGGGACAAAATTGCCTACTGTAGGTTAGGTTAGGTTCAGAACATGGCCATGCGTAGCAGAGCGAGCGAAGCGAGCGCAGCGTCATACCTACTATTCTATGGGAACATATACCACTGAAATCATATTATTAAAATCTTCCAATTTTAACATCTTTTAATTCTTAAATAGGTTCAAGGTGCGGCACAAACATGATTAACTTATACACAACCCAACCTTTTCCCATACATTTTGAGATTAGGTTTGTGAAAGTGTTAAAAATTAATATCTCGAAAACTATGCATCGCCGAGAGGGGGGAGAGTGGTACAGGGGGTGGCTCCAATCCTTCTCTCGTTATTAATTTTCAAAAAATAATTACTTACAATGATTTAAAAGAAATTAGAGCCAAAGTGCTCTGCTCATTATGGTATTTTTCAATGTGGTTTTTCTATTCGAAACACCTCATTTAAAATCAAATGCCGCTCAACATAAATAAATAATTTGCCAAATACTGAAAAAAATGCAGGACATAATATTTGTTTGAATGTCACTCAAACAAATATTAGGTCGCTCAAATATTATGAAGCTTCTCATTTTGTATTTGAAGTAACTCGAATGAATGTTTATAAGTTACTGTTCTGTTCATTTATCGTCATTCGCAGTCAGTCGCTCACTTAGTAATACAATAACCCAAATTAATTATTTTTGTATCTTAAAATTTTCATTTACAGTCACTCGTTTAAATACTACCCTTTACAAAGAGTCCTTATTTAATTCCATTCCAGTAAAAAGGGACTAAGGACCACCAGTCGGTTGCATTATTCAATGGCACTAGCCTTGTCTTGACTGATTACAGGAGTTGAAGGTTTTCCATTATCAAATTAACTATAATTTTTATGTCGCCTGCCATTTAAAAGATTGGTTCAGGTTTAGTATATGCTTATTGGATTCCATGTTTATACTAAATGATCGGAGTTGATTGGTAATTTACTTCGATTGTAATAAAAACTATAAAGGGATGAACACATGATCTGGTCTTCATCGACACAGACGCAGAACTAATTAGAACTGTTTCCGTCGTAACCAGGTTAAGATGAAATCAATTACCAACTCGTAAAAAGATCGTAAAATTCGCCAGCGGTGAATATCAATTTCTTTGTAATTAAAATGGGGAGGATTTATAATATTTTCTGGGAAATTCATAAGTGAATCCACCGGAATATAAACTCCTGTCCGATCTTTTACGATGCAATTAATAAACAATTCACTTTAGCATACTTGAAATAAAGCTCTTATTACGAAACAATAATCCTCGTTGCTGTTAAATTATAGACACTGAACTCGAGGAATATAAATTTAAAGTTACTGCCGTCTAAAATGATAGGGTGGAAAATGTTTGCCATTTCAAATTATTACTATGGCATAAAATTTATTTGTTCATCCATTAAAATTGATCACTTTATGTTTGACCGACATGTTTGATTGATTTTATATGAAAAAATAATAAACTATTATATGTTCTGAAAATAATACAGAATAAAACGTAATGTCTAATAAAATGGACGTGGTCATCCGTCCAGCAAAATATGGTATTGGTAAATATAATGGGCCGTAAGTTAGACATTTATCTGGAAAGATTATTAGTAAAACACATAGGTATACATACAATAATATCAAACATACTCCTTATAAATATAATATAAAAAACGTCAATAATATAAAGATAAAGTAATCACTGGAACTACTGAACCGATGTTTACAAGTAGAAATCAACATTATTCCTGAGTGACATAGGCTATACTAGTTATTCGCTTCGGCTTCGCACCGGTAGTGGTTTTATATAAAAAAAATACACGCTGGAGAGGTCGCAGGTTAATACAAATGATTTGATTTCTTACATATTAGAAAACGTGTTACTTTTTATGAATAAAAAGTCTAGAGATAAACAAAATATAAAAAAAAAATACACCAAGACAAGTAACAGCCGTGCCACCAACACTTAAATTCAAAATCACTATTTACGCGCAAAATAGCCAGACCATAAACAAACACAATTAAACACATAAACGAACAACAACAATAAATGTATAGGCTCTAAAAACTATATTAGTTTAGAGACCGAGAAAATTTAATTTCAGCGACGCGGTGGACGGTTTAATGTCGTAAATTTTAACTTTATTTTGCACTATAAAATTTTTTATTGACAACATGTATCAGGACTGCAACTTACAGTCGCCGGCAGTCGCGGCTCTGGCTGGACGTGACTTAACCAGACGCAGCAGTCCTGTTCCATGCAATTTTAATATCAAACGAAGTGTCTGGACTTCCCTCGTATACACACTTGGCTCACCGATCACGTATCGCAGTTTGAAATTCGAAAACGTAAAATCAGCGTCTGAATATAAAAATTTAAGAGGACGCGATATCAAGGTGCGGGTTTCCAATCGTCACATATCCCCTCGATTTTCTGGAAAAATTGTCGAGTGATATCGCTTGAACTCTGCGGGTACACCGACTATTTTCTGCGTTGGTTGAGGGCTGATATTTTCATAAAAAATTTTGCATTAACGATTGCATGAGCGGTGAGAACAAAATTGTTCTAAGTTGTTTATTTTTGTTGTACGTTTTCTTCGACTGAGAATCAAATACAGATCCACTTTATCAGAAGTACCTTCTTGAAATAATGCTATATTGCGAATCCTTACGTATTCCCATCCCAAAATCTATTTTAGGTACTATAGGTAGGTACTTAAATTACTGTAAAAGAATCAAAGAAACAATAAAAATGTCTTGGTAACTGTGTAAATAAATCCTGAACATTACTAAAGGGATTTATTGTTCTCCAATGACCTGTTTGATTCTTAGTAAATGATCTATAGTATTCCAAAAATCAATTGAAATGTACTTACTAAAAGAAGACGAATGAATTGCATTCGTGAACCTGATGAATGAAGTCATGTAGACTAATTGTGAAAAGTGAAAATCTAATTAGTCCGTCAGTTAGATAATTAAAAAAATCAGACACGTATTTCTTGCTCTGTCGAAATAACAAAAAACTACTGAGATAAAACGAATTTAAGTTGTGGGAGTGCGGGCTCGCTACGTCACAAGTTATTAGAATGTACGAGTATGACGTCATAAGACAATTCACTTCAATTTATCGTCACAAGTAGTTGATTATATAAAAAAACGTAAGTAATATTTTTTAGAATCTGCTTCCCCGATGCAATATAATCAACCACTGTGCAAGAGTAGATTTTGTAAACTGGCCTGACTTACGGACATCCTAATACTTACACAATGCCATGCTTATTGCAAGCCATGATTTGCTTATTTGTTTCATAATGACGTCATAAGTCTATCAGTCTAGATGTAAATTGGTAATTTTAAATAATGTCCTCATTTATTTGTTTCGAATTTGCAGAAAACAAACATCAACAATGAAGTTTAACTTGAAAATAAACGAGATACATACAATAGACAAAAAGTTCGTATCATCCAACGTAGACTACATATTTTAGGAATCAATTATGAAGCCATGAGAATATTATTTTGACTTCAAATCTTAGAGCATTTAGCCTAGGATAAATGCTCTAAACTTAAAATGCTTCAAAATTTATCAGATAAGTTAGAATAGAAGAAAATGAAACATATGGAAAATGTTACATTATCACAGAAAAGGTTGAATATTCATGAACTTTTAAATCATATTTATCATGTCGATCTTTCAGTTTCAGTACAAACATAAAACAAAATCTGACACCGTAATAAAAAAATCATTTGACATCAATATAAAAGTAGCAATATATTTCCAAAAGAGGGGACGGGAGAAAGGGAAAAAGCCAACACGCACTTGTCGACATTTTTGTTGACTTGTCGGAAGCAAGCGTACCCCGGCTGACCGTGCGTCCAATCGATTCACTATTAGACTTCCGTTAGCAAGCAAACCGGCACCGTTCCGGGGCATCTTTTGTTCCATTGTCGCCACCCTTTGTTCTACGGACGTCGCCGAGAAATTATTTTCCACGATCCTTCCCAACTCCAATCTTGTTCCATTTCTACCATATTAGTTCCACCCGATGCGCAACAATTACGTCCTTTATGTCTGGATGACGCGAAAATCATCCTGTCTTGCTTCACAATTTTACGCTTCAGCATTCAATCTTACAGTCAAATTAGCAACGGAATCACTTTTGAGTGCTGTGATAATATTGAACGTTTTTTTCGAAAATCCCTAGGCGTAACGTTTTTTTTTTGCATGTGGATGTTTGACAAATCAAGCTCTTAGTGTTTTAACGTTAATCAATACACAAGTGTTACGATAATATTGAACGTATATTGTTTTAAATCTTGTTTATATTTAATATATAAAAATCTCGTGTCACAGTGTATCTTATCGTACTCCTCCGAAACGGCTTGACCGATTTTCATTAAATCTTTATATGTACATATATTTGTTATGTCTAAGAATAGGTCGTAGGCTATTTTTATACCCATATGTGATAGGGGTGGCCCTCTTCAGATTTTTTTTTATTATTATGGCAAAACGTACTTCGCGGGCACAGCTGGTCTTCTGATATATAAAAATCTCGTGTTACAGTGTTTGTTATCGAACTCGTCCGAAACGGTTTGACAGATTTTTATGAAATTTTTTGTGTATATTTGGCAGGTCTGAGAATTGGGCGTATGAGAGTGGCCCTCTCCATATTTTTTATTTTTTTGGCAGCAAATAATACTAATTTTTAACTATGTTTAATTTAAACGCCTTTTTTTTTAATAGCGATATTAGTATTTTTACTGGCGAAATGTAGTTTACGGGCACATGTTACATATTTTATAAACTTCATTGCGTTTTACAATATTTCGAAGTTTTCGTGAATTATTCGGGTTGTCTAAGCCAAGCAAAGCATTATAACGTGTGTATTTTCAAATATCAAATTCTTTATCAGAATTTGTAAACAGTAGATTTTATATGATTTTTTTTGGTCAATTAATAATGATATAAGAGTCGTATCAATGAAAATTTTGTAAACTGCAATATGAATGAATGAAATATATAATTAGAAACCAAATAAGGTTTATAAGTAATTGTAAGCATAAAAAAGATAACTAAAGAAAGTCAAAGCGGCAATCTCCACCAGGAAACCTACTCGTATGAATATAGGAAACAGAATCTTTGAAATGCACTTACAACACTTTCTAATAAATACAAGGCACGAGTGATCAGAAAATTAACAAATAAGTCAGTATTTTCATCATTATCATTTATACACAGAAATACACTCTCTTTCCTACCGACGGCGACGTAATATCTTCCCAAACGTAAATATGTGCGTTGAATATGCGATACTCATAAACTTCCAATGTGAAATTGTTAATTCCAATACTCGCTTAATTTTAAACGAGATGTCGTTCCTCTCGGAATTTTATTGTATTTTAAATTCCTGGATATAATTCCCGGTGCACCGTATATTGTGCAGTCAAATAAAATATTTGAGAGGAAACTTTCATTAGCCGGCGCAATAAAAAACTGAATAAATTTGAGTGATTAAAGCAGGCATCTTTGCGGGGGGCCGTTGTGCTTTGCTGTGAGTGGTGAACGTTTTGTTTCATTCGTGACCAAACAATGTAGCGTCACATGAAATTGGATTTAATGCAGCGCTAACTTGACTTAATTGCCTTTTTAACTACTGCACACGGGCCCTTTAAGGCCGCACGTGATTAACTCGAAGCTTTAACGGCGGGTTAGCGTGGCCTTACCAAATAATAAGTTTGATGTTTCTCAACTTTGAGATTAATTCAACGAACAGTTTTATTTAAACTTAAAGGTGTTATTAAAATATAAATTATGATTATACTTTATATCACGCGAACCTAAAAATATACAATATATTATATAAAAATAAAAGTATGTTCTTATGGGCAAAATATAAAGAACTGGGGACCTAACAATCGTTGCATCGACAGAATCATAATATGATAATATAATATGATTCATTTTGGTAGTCATAAAATAGCTAACATGTCGAATTTGACAATATTCATATAAAGCTGGCAAATAAAATAAATTGCATGAATTTCATTCATAATACTATTGCACTTCATCCATAATACGAATTGCCAACATGTTGGTCATTATATGACTACCAAAATAAATCAAATTGTGGGACGCAACTTACGTTGACACACTAGCTCCGTCACATCCACACGGCACCACTAAAAACGCAGGCGCTGCTGCGAAAGCGGCCGAAAATTCCAAATTTAATAAGTACGTGGGTATCGGCACGGAATATTTGTTCATTCCTTTCGATGTCGAAACCCTTGGACCATGGGGACCTTCTGCTCATCGGCTCTACCGAGAAATTAGGAATCGCCTACTCGAGGTGACTTGGAACCTAAGAGCTGGTAGCTTTCGCGCACAAAGCTTTCGCGCAAAAAGCATCGCAATACAAAGGGGGCACGCATCGCGGCCAGCATTCTCGGAACTCTTCCGCGGCCACCATACTTGGAGGAGTGTAAAAAGGTTTTTTTTTATTTTTGTATAACAAACTTGTATGATAATTGAAAACATAATAAAAACTGTCACCCTTAAATATCAAATTATTATCAAATTGAGATTCTATATACCGATGCGGCCTTTTTAGGTCCGCTGATCACCAATAACATCGCCAAGACACTTGATCTACGAAATGATTGAAAGCTGTGGTTTCGTATTCAGCTTCTCGTTGAAATTTCCTACAATTTTTTTTGTATAATTTGGTGGCAACAAAAACGAAAGTGAAAAACAAATAATTGTTGCCAGGGTAAATGCCACAGAGCCAGTACGTAACTCTGTGAGGACTAATCACAGTTGCGAATTCTCAATCTTAATTGCCATCTCGTTTCGACGTATCTACAGTGCTGAGTGAGCTTTCAGTTTTAGTCGTGTGCCCCTGTATTGTAAAGCGAGCTAGCCATGTATCCAAAGCTTTGTTTGTTGGGTTAGAGAGTGAGCACTTCTGTGACGGTCCAAGATAATTATGCGGCGGCGCTGCACGCACCTCGGGGCGGCGACAATGATCGTCGAGTTGGAGTGCCCTACAGAGCGACTGACTGAGCAATCTCGAGTTTGGTACAAGGAAAGGGCACTAGCGGAGACCACTGGTAGCTTTTTACTGCCAATTTAAGGCTCGTATTAATAAAATGCATCTCAAAGTTGAGATCGATCTTAAGATGTAGTTTTGTAGTTTAATGTATGGAATATCTGTCAAAACAGGATCTTAAAGACGATGTCATTTTTTAAATAGAATTGTTAATAAGGTCCTTAGTGGTAGAACGTTCTATTAATTTCAAATTATTTACTAAATTACTTACTTAATTATGGCTCTCAAACTTAGATAAAAAAAAGAAGTATTTTATCCAATTTTATTAACCATGTATTGATAACAAGCTTTTTCTAGGCTTCACACACACACTTTTTCAAAACAGAGTATTGTACAATACACGGTTATTTTTTTATCACCCTGGATTTTAGGAACGCTTCGCGAAATAAAAATTAAAAAAAAAGCATCTCAAAAAATGCTGCTCTCAACTAGTGCAGCATTTTTTTGATTTTTTAGAAAATTAATATAAAATTAAATAAGTGAGTTATTTTTTTTATTTATATTTAAAACATTCTAATACCATGTCGTTAAGCCTCCCTTAAATTTTTCAGGGTGATAAAAAAATAACCGTGTATAAGTTTATTTATTACATGTTTTTAATTTCATTTTTAAATCATAGGTATTTCTATCAAATATCTATTAAGCACTACAATTAACTACGAAGAACCACATAACAGATACCGAATTAATCTTTGATTTTGTATATCACATACCAATATTTACTTAAAACTTTAGTACTAGTCAGTGCTACACCATGCAATACACACATTAAAAAATAATTCCAAGAAAAGTAAATTTTAAAGGTGCAGTCAAGACGCTAAGATTCACAACTTAGGCCGCTTATCAACTGTTGCGTCAACAGGTGAGAACGTTTGCCATTTGTAAGGAAAAACAAATTGCCACACTCATTATTACGACTTCACCAAAAATACCCCGCGATTTCGAGCGCCATTTAGTTTTATTATACTTTTATTGTCAAATAACAGGTTACCGGGTCAATTATTTGAGAAGAAAATACGAATTACAAAATATTTTTTTTTACATTTTAGAAGGTGAATTGACAGGGTCTGCACGCAAGTTCATTAAATCATCAAGTACCTAAAGTAATCATTATGATATTATGGGGTATATATCAATTGAGTATTTGTTCGTCGAATACTATTTACACAAATTATAGCACAACATCGTAGACTTAGTAAAGTTTGAAAGAAAATAAAATACAGAAAAGTGAAAGATTTTGCTGCACCATGCACACTTCGTGGCGAGTTAAGATGCTTTTGCACTAACTTTTGTATGTAAGTTCAGTTCAAATTCAAATTCAAAAATCTTTATTCAACATAGGCATATAAAGGCAATTATGGACGTCAAAACAAAGCAAAACAATCTAATTTAAAGAAATCATTTTAACCTTGTATGTGCATACATCCTGAATATACTCAAGATGTCTGCAAATACAAGTAGGAATGAAAAAATAATGAAAGAGTATTTGTAAAACAGTTATATATTTAAGCTTGCTCAATATAAGTTTATTTTATCGATTTGTGGTAAATATCAATTTGATTTAAAACTTTCCAAGAAACTATGTGGATGGAATCATACTTTTTGAATATTTTTCAAAAAGTATGATTCCATCCAATTTTTCACACAAATAACTAAAAGAATCACAGATTTGCCGGGCTAACTTATTTGAAATGTACGTGTACAAAGCACAAATTTACAACTATAATATTGATCGCAAATAACCCGCTATACTCGTCCTTCGGCGTCGATTAACATGAAAAACAATCGGGGTCGCATTTAGACCGTTAAAATTCACAGAGGCGGAGTATTAGATATGTCGAGTGTTGACAGGAAGCCGACCCACAGTCATTTCACACTTGGCCGGCTTTCAATTTGCCGCGGCCACTGCTTCTGTTTATCATCGGCGACCAATGTATTGAAGAAAGCGCGATGGTTGGTCAAGCTGAGCATCGACCATGATACCACCTAAACATGTTAAGAAAGTTGGGATCCTTTTTATACTGCAACCTTTTGAAGCGATACAAATGCGCGTTTAGTTAGCTACATCAGCGCTTGACAAAAATATGCGCGATTGTGATTGATGCAGACGTGCGTTTGTAACGATGCACACGCACATCCTATTAACACTATATTGCGTTTGCGACTGCGTCACTGCAGCTAGATGGACATCTTCTGTATCGCGATTTTTGCGACTGTATCGATGCTGCATAGCGACTTTATAATTACAGTGGTGTGATACTAGGGCCTTAGAACTAAAGTTCTATGGCTGCGGACTTCAGGAAGGTAGAGATACTTCACAGGTCAGCCTGCTCATTACAGTGGTATATGCTGTGCTGTCCCACTTATACAAGATTGAATTTTACAAGATTCTTCAGGCAGCTAAACAATACTTTTTGAATGATTAAAAAAACATGGTAAATTGGAAGACGTTATGTGAGTTGTGCTGTGAGTGGAGCCAGGTGGATGGTATGGTACATAGATATTCATTAAAAAAGAAGGAACAAATTAGGACAGATATTAGTTCAGCACATAAGGTACTAGTACGTACAAATAAAGTCCAGCTATCATATAAATCGATAGCAACAAAATTATCGTCGTGTTTAATCGCCTCAAGCTCCACGGTCGTAATTAAAAATCAAAGCATACAGTAATTAAAACAAAACGACGGACGGACTGTTTGAAATACTTCGCCCGGAAAATATTTCATCGCGACGGACGCGGACGGCGCAATAAAAATAATAAGCCGAAATCGCCCGAGGTAGGCGTAACCGTCCGAATAATATTTGACAAGCAGTTAAATATAAAAGCGGACGCGGGGATCACAACCGCGAAAAAAATCCCTCGAACGAGACGACATGTAAATTTGTAATCATAACCGATGCGAGTCAAAAACGAAACGGCAACTCATCGCGGCTCTGTTGAACTTCCCGACGACGACGACGTTATCTCCTCATTTAACAATGGAATATTTCTCGACATACCTACGGCAATAAAAAAATTAAAACATTCGCAACAGTTAATATTTGAGCCGTCCCAATGTTGCCGGTCGTTGAACTGGTCTAATTGAATCCACTCTAGAGAGTAGTTTCAATTTAATTTGAAGCGTCGAACTAATCAATAAATATCAAACGGCGTCAAGTGTGAAGCGTTTTCGTGAACAAACATTGCGCTCCAAATGCCCCGGAGGATTATCATGATAAATAAGATTCACGACCGCCGAGACAAGGAAACCAATCACCATACATCACCGCTCAGAGTTCAAATAAAAACAGGTGAAACAAAAAGGTATCTGTTTAACGTGTCATGAACAGTGTTAAAGGAAAACAAATTGTAGCAAGGGAGCGATGGTATCACGCTAGGCGCCTTCAAAGACGTGAAAACTAATTAAGATCGGATGCTTTTCTAAGGCGATAACTTGCGTCGGACAGACGGGCGGACGTATTTGTGTATTGGCAATCAAAACAATTAACTTTTTGCTGGGTTCACCACTATCTAAACAAAACGGATATAAGTTTTTTTTCTTCACTCGGCCGCGCGATGACCTTATTGTTAGTTGTAGCGCTGTAGTATACTCGTATATATTTTATATAAGACTAACTTTCTATCCGCAGCTTTGCCTACGTCTTATTCATTTTCCCTTGGGAAATGATCTATACTATGAAACAGAATTCTTCAAAGAAAGTCTATAAAGTTTTAACCTAAAACTCAAAGAATAAAAGGTGAACTTATAACATCCTTTGCGGATTTTTTAAGAACACTAAAACACATGTAAACTCCATTTATAATAAACTAGCTGGCGAACTACGTTTCGCCATAATATAAAAAATAGTTTACGACCTATTCTCAGACCTACCGAATGTACACAAAAAAATTCATAAAGATCGGTCAAGCGGTCAAGTTTCGGAGGAGTTCGGTAACAAACACTGTGACACGAGAATTTTATATATTAGATAATACAATAAAAGTTTACAAAGTTTATACAATACTATAAAAGTTGATAAAAAGCTACAGTACCAAAGACCACATTCATACGCTGTGGCAGGTTATACAGAAGACCGAGTAGTATAATCTGCCACTATGCTTGATGTTTGTGGTCTATGAGAAAGCCTTCGATTCTGTCGAGACCTGGGCTGTGCTCGAGTCACTCTAGAGGTGCCAAATACACGATCGGTACATCTCTGCTAGCACATGTGTGTAATTCTTCCTATAATCCCGGGACCTTTAAAAGAGGCGTGAAAAGGGCAAGGTGAGGGTGGCTAGTGCGGCGTTTAACCTCTCTCCCGCACTAGCTAGCTTCGTATTTGGACTCTACTTTCACTTACGATCAGGTGGAATGGGGTCATTTGCTTGGCCTTCTATAAAAAAAATGTAACTTCCAAAAAGAGGTAAATTGATGAATCCAACTCGGCTGGGTAGCATTCGGGAAGCTACGCAGCATATTCTCGGCCCATGTACCTCAGTGTCTTAAGACGATAGTCTTCAATTCGTGACTATTGTCAGTGATGGATGACGTATGGAACTGAGACGTGACCGCTTACAATGGGTCTCATAATAGGGGTCAAGGTCACTCAAAGGGCAATAGAAAGGGCTATGCTCGGGGTTTCTATAGAAGTAGAAGAAGTAGAATCACCGACATAGCCCAAAGAAACCTTGCACCAACCATGTTTGCCCTTTGCAAACCTTAAGTGGTAATGGACAGGACACATAGCTCGCAGGACGGACGGCTGGCCGTTGGGATGGTAAGGTCCTCGTTTGGCGACCTCCCTCAAGGTGGACCTACGATCTGGTGAAGGTCACGGGAAGCCGCTGGATGCGGGAAGCGCAAGACCGATCCGTTTGGAGATCCTTGGGGGAGGCAGTGCAAGTCCAGCAGTGGGTATGTTTTGGCTCAAATGAGAATGATGAATAAAAGTTTAAAAACTTTAAGCTTTTATTGAATCCTTCTCGGGCAACATTTTCGAAAATCCGTTCTTAGCTGATATCTTCGTCCCTATAACTATCTGCGTGCCTCATTCTTATCCATCCAGTAGTTTATACTGTGCTTTGATACATAGATCAGTCAGTAAGAACAGTGGCTTTCATACATTGATTTTTAAATATGAATTACTAGAGGTTCATAGTATCATTCATCAATGTAATTTATATTATTTTTCTAGAATTGTAAAATGAAACATTACATGAATTGGATATCAAAGCGTCTCGTACTATGGAAAAATGAACTAGGTACATTTTTTGTTTTTAGACCACTTTTTTAAACTGTATTCACTCCACCGCTGCTCATGCAAAATGATAATTTCAATATCCAAGTATGTTCATACACTCTGAATAACAACAGAGTAAACGCGGACGCCAAATCAACACAAAAGTAAAATCGCCAACTAACTAAGCCGGGGCGAGAGCTTCGCGCGCGATCAAAGCGTGAAATAAATAAAACCGGGAGCGGGAGCGCGACGAGAAAAAAGGACGATTTAAAAATTGTGGCGTTAATTTTCCAGCGAGATTTCCCCGCGGTCCCGGGGGTTCCCGCGCGGGGAAGGCGCGTGCACTGGACACGTGAATTAAAAACGTTAACAATGCCATCGCGGACCGCTCCTTAATGAAGCCGCGCCGGCGACGACGCCCGCCGGCTACGGTTCTTTAAAACGTATCGCACGCGCTCCGCTCACCATAGCAACGCTGTGGAAATGCGAACGATTTTAAATACATATCCCTAATGCACGCGCCGCTTGGTTATATTAATTAAAATATATATTATAAAAACACATCGGTGTTTTATCGATATTACGAGGTTTTTTTATACATTATGGGTAGACACTTGTCCTCATCTTGCCTGATGGTGAGCAAAGGTGGGGACTAAGATGGAGCGTGTAGGCTCTACTGAGTGCCGATTCACTCTAGTCCTGAAAAGACCCGGGTTGTAGTGTGGTGGGAACACAGAGAATGATATGTGAAAGGTATGTGGTTAGGCTACATAACACAAACAAGACACGTGTGTGTGTGTGTGCGTGTGTTTGTGTGTATGCATTATGCTAAAGCTATAGTATACAAAATTACTAATGGTATTACGATTCATTGTAATATTAAACTGTTGATTAAAAGTTTTTGAAATTTTTACTGTTGATATTATGCTTGTTGGCATTGAGTGGGTAACCCATGTGTTGCTGTTTCCAAATTCATTGAAGTAGTTTTTGGCAAAAATCATCGATCGAGCGATCAATTTTCATCCATTTTTTTAAATCAAATTGTTCGAAATGTCTATTCAAAATTTTGTAGGCATGAAAATGTACGGGCGAATAAAAACTCTTCTAACAACATCCGTCTACAGATCTGTAGTAATAACAATTGAGTTTTTTTTTACATAGAATAAAAACCGACTCCGGAAACACTTAAGTCAACAATAATATAAAAATACACTCAACATCACATTTCTTTTTGATTCCGGTGCTAAATTTTAAGACATTCCAGGAGATCATTGCTTGGCACCGCACCGACTTATGATGTTGTTCTTTACTTTTGTAACATTTTTTTTTATTTTTATAATTTTAGTGATAAATTTACTCCAGTACCAGCTTACCGAAGGTATTTAAAAAAATATAACCAAGGGTCAATACGTGCTTCTTGTATTTAAAAAACCTACCTCTAACTCCCCTTGGTGACAATGGAACACCTCAGGAGTAAACTTCTTCAAATACAGAAGAATTTTGAAAGCGGGGGAGTAAGTAAGGCGTATGTAATGTAATCTTTAGTGTAAGAACTATATGAGCATTTTTATTTATTTATTTAATCATTTTTGCACGCATTAAATTAAACAACACACAAGGCAAAATAAAAAAAGGCACTGCTTTCATAAATGCGCGAGCAGAGAAATCGTATTATATTGATTTTTGCGTGTGTAGCAGAATACTAATATAATAAAAAAAATATTTGTTCCCGTCTCATAGCTGTGGCTGTGCCGCATAGGCGGAAGTCTGGTTTGTGGTAACAAGTTCTTCCATTGTCCAATACAGGAACGCTGTTGGATTCTGCGACAATCTGCACAGCGTCTTTCCGCCTGGGCGCTTCGTGCTGTGCGCCAAACCTGGCATTCTGGCGTCAGCAGGTTCAGTCACCACGGCCTTTCAGGATGCGTCAGGATTCCTTGCCACTTAAGTGTTAACGATACCAGCTTAACATATACATTGTTAAACTGTGACGATACCATCAGACCAGAAACAAAAATTCTACAAAAACCTATCAAAGCGGCTGATTAACGCCCCACGTGACGCAAACGTCGGCCTCTACTTTGCACAACGCATCGCGATACAAAGAGGCAATGCTGCTAGCGTTTTGGGCACAGTGCCAACGGTTTTATCAATAAAATGAATGCCTTGACAAAATAAAAGAAAATATTCACATACTTACACATATTTGAAGGTACATTTCCAAATATGTATCTCACATCATTGTCTGATTAGAAAGCTGATCGGAAATGGACATCCCTGATATATGCTTTCTGAACCCTGGAGAAACTAGACATAACATCGTTGGGAAATTTAATATACATAATTGAAAAAAGGCTCAAAATTTGTAATCAACCGTCACGGAAAGGAACAAAAAGCGCTCGATACAAAAAAGTGTCGACATGTGGCGATGACAAAGCAATCGTCAACAAACACTTGGCGGGAGCGTGCCGCTTAGCGCGCACTGTGGGAACAGTCATTTGGCCCACAATTTGTCGCTTGAATATTCAGCATTAAGGCCGGATAATTACCTTAGTAAATAACGAGCATAGCCCCACGCCATAAAAGAGCAAAATTTCCGCTGCGAGAAGGAAAAAGCGTTATTGAAAAAGAGGCGAGCTGATATATAAATAAAATACGGGTTCAGCTATCGGCGGCTTGTTATCGCATGCCTGGATCGCGGCTATTACTGCAAAGTATCGGTTATTCGAGCGGCCGTGGGCCCAGTTTGCTTTGCAGCGTGCCGGCGCGCCGCCAGCTCGTTATAATAATGTGAACTTCGGGAATTGCGACGTCTTCGGAGAGGGGGGCGTTTGAATGTTTAACGTTTTTATCCTGATGCATTGATTAATGTCAACTGTCACCTTGAAATTCATATGCGATTTGGATCATCTGCATGTGAGCTTTAGTAATATATCAACTATCACATCTCGACTTCAATCTCTACCGATTCTAAATACATCACCTAGCCACCACGTGACAAAAGCAATTTTACTTAATTAAAGCGTCCATTCTACTCCACGTTTCGAATATTGTTCGGTACGTGAAAAAAATGCAGTTCTACTGCACACCACCTCTTGTGCGATGTCAGAAAAGAATTTCTTTTACATACATAATAATTGCGAGTTGTCTTGAGGCGTCACGATCCTGATGCATAATGACAAAGTGCCCAGTGACGTGAAAATTGCTCTACGCGTTTAAGTCCGCAGACCCCGTTCATATATTTTAATAGTTGTACCAAGTAGACAACTGAGATCATCTTTACATTTTGATTTGAATCTCCATAATATTATGCTTGAACATTTGAATTCAAACTATGCCTATCAGCAAAACAGCCGGCATTTGACTTTCATTATTTAAAATCTTAGGTTAATTCTCATTTGGGTTTCAGTTTGTCGCCGTCTCGCTGAGAAGTGTGAAAAAGACTGCGGAAAGACAGTAGGTCTTCAGACGGACTAAGGCATCGTTTGTGGGATACTCGATGACATGGCCAATCTGTTACCTTGATCTTATGACCTTGATTTTATATAAGGATTGACAGAACACAAAAGGCTGTTAGTATTTTCGATTCTACAGCAGGCGCGAGAACCAAACGTCACTGCTTAGGATTGAAATAATGTGTATACGAGTATTTTAACTAGATTTTATCTTGTTATTGCTGTAAGTGGCAGACAAAGCAGACGACCCACCTGATGGTAAGCGGTAATCGCTGCCCATGGACTTCACTAATATGAAAATGAATTCGCAAACCTATCGAGAGGTTGAACTGTACTAAGTTCATTTCCTCATTCTGAGGCCTGCCCTACCAAATATTCCACTTAAAACACAAGTTTTGACCGCCTACCCGGAGGAATATTGATGCTTAATATACCTCGCATCACCCGTACTGTCACCAACAGCAATGTATATTCTCTATAGACAACAAGTCATTGCCTTACCTGCACTCAATAAACTGATTTCTAAGATTAGAAGAAGCTTATCAGCTTATCATATTGAGCAAATACTTTTTTGAAAAAAAAAACGTCGTCCCACCCTAGGATTTTCTCCTATGTCGTGAACGCAGTTACAAACATAGAATATCACATGCACATACGCCCAGACCGGAACAAATTTCCGTAGGCTATACAAAATATTTGTCCCGTACGGGAATCGAACCCGCGACCCGTTGCGCAGTAGGCGATCACTCGACCTCTGCGCTAACCATATCGTCTACTATATTATTAAATTACTATTACTATATTATTAAACATGTCAACATATTATATCACAATTAAAATACACGAAAATTCAAGTAAAATTCAACTACTTTTGTTGTTCAGTGGATCATTATTACGCTGGAAAAAAAATTTTCAGCTCTCCGGAAGATCGTGGAAGACCGTGGCTAGGTGCCAGCTAACCTACCACCGACTTCTCGAATAAAATCCATTGATACACTTTATCGGGCAACGCTGCATCTTCTGTGTCCAAAGAAAATGTTCCAAAAGGGGGGCATCACTGACATTTGAGGTGAACTTGACTGTCGTCGTCATTTTTGACAGCTTTATTAGCGTTACTGAAGTTTAATGGTAAAGAGCGTCGGTGGCGCTGTAGACTCGGCACTAGCCTTCCAATCGCGGTTCCGGGGTTCGATTCCGCTATGTAAGAATGTGTTTTTCGTTTTTCGGATGTCGTATGTCGACGACGACGCTCCGACGCTCCTACGGTGAAGGAAACCATCGTGAAGAAATTCAAAGGTGTATGTGAAGTCGACCAATTCGTACTGGACCAGCGCGGTTGCCTAAGGCCTTATCACCCTTACATAGGGTAGGCTCGAGCCTCTCGGTGGGGACGTGTACGAGTGAATGAATGGTAAATGAAATCTAAATGGTAATTCCTAGTATCTTGCAGACTGATCTTATTAGGATTCCTAACATCCGAATAGTTATAGCCACCACGCCGTTTGAGCCGGCAAGCGGATCTTTGGCAGTTTATTTGCAGTCTAGCATTATTATTAGGCATTTCATTATTTTATGATTTCACCTAGCTAACTATCACCATCTGGCTAAAATCTGATGCTGTAAAAATAATGTTAAAAACGTCGTTATATTTCGGCAGAGCTCCATCCAGCTCCTTCTATAAAGGTTTGTTTTGGGCGTCTGCGTTACCATAAAAATATAATCTAGAATCTTTTTAGCAAAGATTGAATACATATTGTACATATTTGAGCAAAGTAAAAAAAAGTTGAGACTAATTTAATCTCACAGTCAAAGGTTCGGAAACCTACTTTGTGAATCCGGAACCATTCGCTGGTCTGGTAGGTACAGCCGGCTTCAAAAGTAGATAAGCATTTTTAGCAGATTTAGTATCATGTCACGCCAACTGTTCCTTTTATTTAGTATGGTTACACCTATATTGCATTGTTAATAGTTGGTGTGACATGGTACTAAAATACTTATCTACTTTTGAAGCCGGCTGTACATTATGATGGAGTTGACACATAGTCCACTCTGTGTGATCTCTGAGATGAACAAGGAGGAGACTCCAAATAGAACGGGTCTCTCAGAGAATGGAACGACGCATACTAAGCTATTCATGGGCGAGTGCATGTCTCTTTGGGATTGGATATTCAAAACCCGAAGACTTTAGGGTTAGCCCACCTGGACTAATTGTAAACTTATGAGTTAACTTAATTGGTCCGACAGTAGTTATAGTAAAGAAAAAGCCACCGGAGGGAGACTCTGTACCAGGGTCGTGTGCATGGGTACCTCCGTCTTACCTATTTCTGCCGCAAAGCAGCAGTGCTTGCATTACTGTGTCCCGGTTTAAAGGGTAAGATATGGCACTGAAATTACTGGGTACCGTGACTTTACATCCTAAGTCACAAGTTAGCAACGTATACTGTGGTTCTTGTGGGGGTTGCAGTTTTGCTGCGAATCTCACAGAAGCCACATGTATTATAGGTGACTGTTACCACTTACCATCAGGTGGGCAGTTTGCTTGTTTGCCAACTTAATTGCAATAAAAAAAGTCAATTAAAAAAGACCAAAGCAAAAAGTTTGCATAAGCGATCCGAAGAAGTCGAAGTGCAAGGAATGCAGCAGGGTACTGCATAAGACAGAATACAAAAGTACAAAATTCACTTCCACCATTAGTTTTATTATCACGTACCTATAGCAAAGTAATAACGTCACGGTGTGGCTTGATATAAGTGAGCGTCATCTGAAATCTAGTCGAAAATAGATAATAAAAGAGCAATAAAGTACACGAGAGAAATGTCGCCGAATAACATCTTGTAGTACCTAATAGTGAAATACATCAAGCACAATAAAAATGTATCAGCGCGCTTTATGCAAAAGATTTCATGGACACACATTACTGTTGATGCTGTTCTGGATGAAAGGAAAGCAGTCTTGCGCCAGCAAAGCAATTGTACTTGTCACCTCTAAATAGAAATCTAGTGATAAATAGAAAGTTGTAATTAGATTTCGCCAACAATAACCGCTTCGAGCGAATAAAAAATTACGCACAAAGGCTCGCAACAGAAAGAGACAAATAAAATTTGTAAGTGTCAAGACGTTTAAATCACGGGAACCTAACGAGGTTCTTTTCGAGTGAATACGGGACGAAAATACGTACGAAAGCAATCTGCCGGTTTAACGAGATGGTATGGACGAAATTTTTAAATTGAAACTCAATGTTTAACGCTCTCGAAGATATATAAACCGATTAAGGCGATTGGGGATTTTTATTGGTGCATATATTTTTTATATGAATCCCGAGTGTGTGTCTTAACTGATCTTCCGAAACCAATTCACGTTCATTTTATGCCCTAAAATTAAGGCGACAGTTAAACGGCTCAAAATTATTAATTCAGTCCAAGTTTGATGATTATTATTATCATGATTAAATGATTTCAAAACTGTAATATAATAATAATGATTGTGTATTATTAAAATTATATGAAGTAGTTTTTTTTGTCTTATAAGCATCACAGACCATCATAGTTGTCATGTCACTATGTCATGGTTTCTAACTGGTGGGTCCACCAGTTAGAAGACTCATGATGGCCCATCGTATAGAGGTGCACGAGATACATTATATTTTACTAGGAAAATTATAAGTAGTTTCAGAGAAAGATAAACATTTATCAACTAGTAATTCCTTAACTAAATAAATGATTCCCTTATCGCCATTTCAAAACAGTATAAGGGAATTATATTTTTTATCGTTCTATATGATATTCTTGAAAATTATGTCGTTGCTTATTATAACTATTGTTTAGGTAGTTATAATAAATAGTGTTGTTTTCGCCTTTGTTGTGATAGGACAAGAAAATCAGTAGAAATTTCCTCATATAGGTACAGTAAGGTCCTTGTCAAGCTACACTGTTTGACCTTTGGGCCGTTCTTTTGTCACTTGTAATAATGGCGGTTTTCGTAGTGTCAATGTAAAGTTTGAATGGGAGCTTACTGTATCTACTTTTACACTTTTCAACTTAATTCAGCATTAAGTTAAAAAGTGCAAAAATAAGTAAATATAGCCGAATACATGAATAATTTATAGGATATAGGAGATGTAAATTTGATCACGACGACGTCAAATATACATACATTTTAAAGAAGTCGCCTGAGGGGTCGAATGCTTCAATTATTCATGCGGTGGTGACCAAATGACGCTTTCTATTTTCGCATTACTTTTCCACCAAACTATGTCTTTTTTATAGTTAACGTAATATTTAAAACACAGGTGTATACAGCCTGTATACAAGTGTAGCTTTGCGAAGCACAATAACTCTGCATTAAAATAACAATTTATATTTAATTAGACCTTCCGACTTTCTTGTCGGTTCCTTTCGAGAAGGCTCTCCTGATTTCTGAACAAGTGTAAGGTAATTTTTTTATCATTTTTCTTGTATTTGCACACCTCTTAATTATGGTCGGGGTGTAAATATCTTAGAGCATTTAGACCAAGGTAAATATTTACAAGGAGTCATTAATTGGTAAAAATCATAGTCACATTTTTATTAAAATTGGTTCAGTATAAATAATAAATAATCTATAGCTTAATTCTCCCATATTTTACTTGTTGACTGGTAAAGAATGACTCAGGCATTAAGTGCGCATTTTGTACATCTTTTTGTACGATTAAATAAATATATAATAATGCTAAGAAGACAAAATGTATTTTATTTACACTTTCAAACATAATAGAACATAATAGTGTCCGTCCGAATCAGGATTATCAGCGGAAACTGAAACTTATAAAGACATATAATTTAAATTATATATATTTTTGTATATACAGCATGTATAATTTTTTACGTGATATACCTAGGTGTTAATTTAGTATGTTAGTTATACATATTGTAACAGTTATCTTTTCTACAATAACATAAAAAACAAATAAAATTTGGTAACAAAAATAATTATTGATTTATGTTTTTTAACAAGTTAACAGTAACGAACACACGCGAAGTCAGCCGAAGGACGTGCGACGAAAACAAACACAGAGTTTCGAGGGGCCGAAGGTTCGATCAATTTTTGGTCGAAACCGAAACTGTAGCCGTCACTACAATAGATGTTTGGGCCGAAACCGAACCTTTGATAGGTCTTTCGTCGCAAGCAAAATTGTAACAAGTGATGAACGTCTGGATGTAGGCGATTCTTTTTGGGTAAATCGTTACTCGAGACTACACATTAGCGGATACAGGGGAGGGCAAATTTTTGTGGGGCAATGAGGCTGACATAGAAACGTGCAGTCTATATACAGAGTTCCCGCACTTCTCTCAAAGAAAGGTTTAAAGAGATCGGTGTTATGACTACTGCCACTGAGTATATTTTCAACTTTGGAATATATATGGGTACGTGTACGTGTTAATACTGAATTGAAAGATTCAATATTGCAAACATAATTTCTTCCGAGTTTCTTGCCTGTTCTTCTCGAGAAGGCTCTCCCAATTTCCGAACAGGTGTAGAGTCAATTTCTTTTTTCATTTGACTTGTATTGGCACACATCTTAATAATGGTTGGGGTGTGTGTACATACAAGGATTAAATAATTTAGTTAATAAGATTCTTGGTTGAACATTTTTATGTTTTTTTTTGACGTCAATAAGTGCCTGTAAAGGTCTATATTGAATAAAGATTTTTGAGTTTGAGTTTGAGTTTAATATTGGTGACCTACACTTTTATTACCTAAATACTCCAGAAATTTCTCAGGTCTGTAATGAAATGCTATATCGTTCTAAATATAGCAACCCTTTGCAGTCTCGCCTAATCTGGCTGCATTTTTGAAACTTTTATGTTTGCCAGAATTTCATTCAAATTTTTCTCCCATCACTCAGTTACGAGTCAGGACGCCAAAAAGTCGCGATGCCACGTATGCACGTGCATAAGTTCCGAATGACTGCACCAAACTGGATAATTCTTATGTTCGTTACTGTCCGGACAAGGCTCGTATAATAAAAAAATATTAAAAATCTAACGGCTTATAATAACGCATTGTTTATTTATTTTAAATATCCAGCAAAATAATATAATATAAATTATATATACATATTTGAGACAAAAACCGATTTTGAATGGTTTCTATGAATAGCAGAGTTGAGTCAATTTGTTTGTTCTTTGTTAATTCATTGTTGTTTGTCTTTTCTATCATAACTCTTAGTACATTGTGGATAACGGTGCTGGCTTTACAGTTACCAAAATTATTGTATAAGGTCTGTTTGTAATACTATTATTGTATAGCTGTTTGTGTTGTCCCAAATAAAGAGGAAAAAAATTAAAATTAAATACCAGCAGAGAGAATTTTATTACATATTTCATAGAATATATCACTCACTTACTCGCATGCATGCCAGAGATGTAATGTGTAATTTATTAAAATACGCCACAAAGAACCGGTGAATGTGAAAAAAAGCGAAAATTATAAGTCTTATTTGGCAAGAATACCATGTTTACTTAGCTTCGTTGGCGCGAAGCATGCGGCGAACTCAATAATTACAGTGGTACTGGCAAGAGGATACTATAATCACGATGTATACAAAAGGCAATGTCTAGTTAACAAGTCTCACTTTTTACAGACGCTCTTGAATAACACTTGTACATGACCGTTTATTTAAATGTCATTTTGAAAGTACAACAATATGAGTGCCTGCTTTGAACTGTCATTACCAGGGGTTTTTATAAAGCAAATGGAACTGAAGCGAATATTATACAAATACACACCTTGCAGAAGTTGATGACAGAAAATCGAGGAAGTTAACCGATAGTAAAGTTTTAGCACCTTAAGTTTAAAATCGCCATCTTGGAACCAGATTGATCGTACCGTGGGGAACGACTTAGGCGACAAATTAAACGTAGAATTAAAAATGCAATCTTGTGATTAAGACAATCTGGTTCAAATCTGTTCAATTACGTTGGTGGAACTTTTGAATCAGCTTGTGTAGCAACTATCAATTTACATAAGCTTGTCGCCATAAACACAATGTTAACAGCATTATTGTTTTTCGATAATAAGGGGCGAGATGGACGGCTCCTCTGTGATAAAGGAAGCCCAATTAAGGTCGCGTCCACCTTTGGTTTTATGGTTAACATATCAGGTGAGATGGAGGTCATTACATAAAGTTTTGTTCGGAGTCTAAACGTACAATAAACACTCAATAACATTACGCAAGGACATCCGACCCTCTGCTGTATCATTAATTAAGATTGCGCCATAAGAAAAAAAAACCAAATCCAGTATGGCATAGATTGAAGAAAACCAATTCGATATTATGTTGCAAATAGCCATCGTTCAGACTAAGGCGGAGTGTAATCAACAGCGATATAAGCCGCCAAATATAGAGTGTCAGATGTTGGCATAGCAATTGAAATCGAACGAGACTTGAAAGCGAAGTGCGAAGAGCGTCGCCTGCGGCCTCCACAACTCCGGAACGCATCCACGATCGACCTCCGATAATTTAATTGGGTACCTGACATTTAATCAATACGGTTGATTAAATTAATTGAACGTTCCGAGTCGATGCACTTTTATGGCGTAGTGTCCCCGCACCCGCTTTGGCGGCTCGGGGCTCTTGGCCTTATTCAGAGTTCGCATCAGATACAGATCGACAAACGACAGTGAGCAAGATTGCAATCCTAAATCCATTGGATGTCTTCGTTACGTAGGCAGTATATCTTCAGACGCATAGAAATTAATCGATTTTCCATACACGGTCCCTATTAGAAGACACGTGGTTTTACAGGAAGTGAGCATTTTCACATCGACATTTTCATACAAATAAAATACAAAGATAAATTTTACTCAAACCAATGTGAAACATTGACATTGATAATATGAGTGCACACTGACAAAACATCAAGTATTCACGAAAGCCTAGCTTCAGTAACTCTTTTTAAATTTTGCATTGTCAAATATCAATACTTACCTATAACACAATTTTAAATAAAAGTTTGGATAAATTCTGTCAATAAACTGTCCAATAATATACTATCGGGTGATCAGCTCCATACGAAATTAGTGTAACAGTTATGAATAACATCCAAATTCACGTTCTCATATACATACTGGTACTTTGAGCCAAAAGCTATTTGTCTAAAATGTAACGCGACACGCGAAGAAATTTCAAGCATTACAACACGAAATTACGTGCAATACAAACGTTTCGAGTTTAATGACAAAAAGGGAAAGCAAATTACGCTTACGCATAACGGCACTTTATGGTAATAGAATAAAAAGAAAGAATCAATGCGAACATGTTTTGTTCACAGAAGCGATTTGTGTCACTCAAATTACGTGCAATCTTGATTATACGCTTACATTGTCACTCGAAATTTGATCATCGCGCGAATAATAACTCGTATAACAAACAATTTTGTATAAATTGGCCCGCAACAAAAACACTGAGCACACGGTGTACCTAGCTTTCTACCGGGAGATTTTGATTGCTTCCGAACTTTTGCCGCGATAAACAATAAAGTATATTTACGAATTTCTCATCGTGGTGTTATTACTCTGTTGGATTATTTCACAGTCTAGTAACCACCGTGATACCGATCAGTCAAATCTATTTGAATCAAATTATATTTGACTACACTTTTTGGAATTTGCGCACGAACATTTGGCCAAATTGTCGTATGCTTAGTTTCTAATCTAAGATGATGATTACCTACATTATTATATTGCAAAGTTAAGAGTACTTACAGTGCAAATTGTATCAATATGCTCCTTTAAATTCCGATAAAATTTATTTGTTAATTTTTTGTGTAAATTTTGAATAAATCTACTGTTTTAATTTTAATTTGATGATTTAATTTGATTACAATTGTCATCATTATTATAAATATCATATATTAGTTTTTAGTAATGGTTATTGAAGCTTACAGAACATGACTAACGATAGATAAATGTCTGTTTGTTACCTCTGCGAGGTCATTATATCTATCATCTGCTGGATTTTGACCATGTACCTATTTGCTGCGCTTTCTGTTACGCTGGCTTGTAAGTCTTAGTAGTACATTCATTACGGAAATTTGCAAAGTATACGTATTTTACAGAGTAAAATATTTAATAGCTTTTCAATCACCACATTAGGCTCGAGGTGTTTTCTAAGAACTGAAATTACTGGAGCGCTTTCCTGATAAACAGGACCCTAACGGACACAATTTAATACCGGGCGCCATAACTGATTTATGTCCGTTACCACTATTATTTAGCAATCAGTGAATCTTAATACGGCACTAAGCGGCTCCACGATAAATGGCTGCGATTCCATTCCCGTTCACCAATTGTCGGCTTGAAATGCAAAGTTTCGATGTGAATCGCAATAACAGTTTTGCAAATGGTATGATGAATAAATGTATACCCGACTATTTACCGAAACCTGACGTTTTCAAGTTTCAGTTCATCGATCGTGCTATAAGCTTAGCTAAAAGTCTAAATCTTAAATAAAAGAATTTTATTCGGCCCTTTTATATGATCAAGGTTATATAAAAACATGGTGTGTGATATCTAACAGATGTACCTATTATTCTTACAGCTAAAACCATAAATAATTCCCGAGACGCAACGAAGTTCAGAGATAGTGCAAAAAGTGATACAAAGGCGAAGCATTCGATACCTTTTCGTAGAAGACGAGAAAAGAATTCAAATTCAAAAGTGGCTCGGCTCGCAAAGGCATCAACTAAATAAAACAAGATGCCGAACAAAGAGGACCGACGCGAATTATTTAGATATTAGAAAATATGTAAGTCAATTAAAATCAAAGCGAGGACACGAAAGGTAAACAGACGAATCAATCAAATGATAAGAGAACACCAACAAAAGGAAATGGTAATGAGCATAATGATGGTTCCACTGCGATAAGCCATCAACAAAGGCACTGTCGATTGGCAAATACAAAAGACAATATGTTTGAACAGAGGGACGGAATTTTAGTTTTAACTGCTGGTAAATTAACAAACAAGATCTGATACCCACTAACTGGAGCGTGAAATTTAAACAACGACAACAACCAATCCGTGGCCATAATAGAAACGAATGCCAAACTTCAGAACTCCATTAAAGCGGCGTCCAAACTTCCTATTCGGGGGCGAGCTGGCGTGCAGAACACAGAAATGTTTATTTTATTCATCCCGCTACACGTTGATTCACGATCGGTGGCCGATAAAACTTCGCTAAGTAAAAATAAGGCAAAACGATCAAATGTATCTGTCACACGGCCCTTGTTCTTGTTTCTAAAATTTGTATAAAATATTCCCAAGCAGGCACGTCGGCAACAAGTTTTCGGTTGTAGTGACGGTTTTGTTGTGAAATAAAATACAAAATGTCCCAAGCAAAAAATTTGGGAACAACAGCCTTTGTAATTCAGTTCTACCTTAATTTAATAACCACGAATTCTGTGCAAAATACACATCACGTTGAAGGCAAGGAATGTTATTAGAGGTTTAAAAAAGGCAAATTTCTAAAGCTGACTTCTAATAATGTGAATGATTTCAGTATTGGTCTGTTACGTTTCAAGGATTAAGTCGATGCTTTGAATATTTTTGGTTTATCTATGTAAGCCTAATAAGATCTGTGCCCGAAATAGACAAAATAACAACCGTCCCCATTAAACAACACTTCCAGAGCAGATAATTATCCCCGTTTCCAGAATTAGGACGCGACTCTGGATTCCACAAATACAAGACATCATCCTTCCTCGAATAACGTTTGACAATACGTGTCAGTCATTCCATTAACGGCTGATTTCCTAAAACAACGCGACTTAGGGCCATTGAAGAAATATTTGACGCTTCAAAGACGAAGTTGTTTCTCACGTGTTTTAGGTCACTTTTTTACAATCTTTATCGTGGGAAGTAAGGTTTTATATGCATTGTGAATGTTACTGTCAAAATATAAGCTATTCACTTTAAAGTTGAAAATTCTGTCTGGGCAGGTTTTTACTTAACATATTCTTGTTGCAGTAATATAATATCAATCAAATCATAGATTCATTAGGTATATGGTTGCAAAAATGTATGCAATGACTAAGTACATTCATAGTAGGGGACAGTATGAAGGAGCAGGGCCTGTTGATAGTGGTAGTGACAGAGTGGCCCCTATCACGCGTGTCCATAAGGGCTGGGAAAACACCAGGGGGTTTAGTGGGTAGGCTCGGCACTCTGCCGGGAGAGCCCCACACACACTAGTCGTCTAGCCAACGGCGAGTACGGTGCGGTCACGCTTTCCCCTCGAAAAAAAAGGGCCTGTAGCCAAAGTATTTTTCGCGTTCGTTTTATTAGAACGTATCGACGGACAATGTATGAGAGTGTTTTGCAATGTGGAATCATTCCCATACACAGCTGTTCAATACGTTTTAACGAAACGAACGCAATAGTATATTACTGCAGAGGCATGAATAAAAGAACGAATACATAAAGGAATTATTTAATTAATTATAGTAGCCTAGCATTTAGTAATACAAATACTTTTTAATTTTCAATTAGTGCAAAGGAAACAAAGCCCATACAGCCCAGTCATATTTTACGCAAAAAATGTAAATTATGGCTTTTTTTCTCGCAACGAAAATTAAGCATATTTTGGTGTGAATGTAATACCAACATTTTAATAAAATTTGTTGTCATATTCATATACATACGAGTATATGCTCGAAGAGTGTATTTTTTATAATGTGGTAGCAATTGGCTGTATGACAAGTTACATAATTTAAGTTGTAATAGATGAATTAAAAACATTTGAGCGGCGGCCATAAATGAATTTTCATACTTACCTACTTTCCTGGCCTAGGCCGGTAAAGTAATACATGAGCAAGAATTACAAACTTCGTGTCTTTTTTTTACTACAATAATGCCTACATTTCCGAGCATGTTTGAGAAAATGTTACTTTGGCTATATTATGCACTAAATCCCTGGTTCTGCCATGCTTTCTATTATGCCTGATTTATAATTGAAATAAAAAATTTTTTTTCAGGTCAGCAGGTTTGAAATATATGCTTGAAAAAGTAAAAAAAAAATTTGAATCTACGACTCGCTCGGAATGCTGACCTCCCCGAACGAGCCAGAAACACGGGTGTTGCTCTTGTGAAGTAAGTTACCAAAGTATTGTCTGCGTAAATAAGTATTATATTTGATATCTGATGAAATTTAAGGAGCCGGTTAAACAAGGAATGAGCCTACAAGTACGTACTTACATGAATCCACAGAAGCCAAAGGGAATTTACAGACGGGACTGAGTATTAGTAACAGCTGATCTACATAAAAATAAAAGGTATTGGCAAATGTTATTATTTCTATGGGCCGTCGAAAATAGGACTAGCTCAATAATAATAGATTCTCTGGAATACGAAAAATCTAAGGTAACTACGCAATGCAATTGGGGTCATTTCAAAACCGTATGACACTAATGGTCAATTTCACTGCTACTAATCCTAAATGTGATAGCATACCATCATCATCATCATCAGCTTATAAGCGAGGGGCTCGAGCCTACCCTAAGTCAGGATACTTAGGCCTTATAGCCAACCACGCCGGCCCAGTGCGGATTGGTCGACTTCACATACACCTTTGAATTTTTTCGCACATGGATGCAGGTTTCCTCACAATGATTTCCTTCACCGTAGGAGCGTTAGACAAATGTACATATTAAATTCGTTAAACGAAAAACATATGGTACATGGCGGTCTCGAACCCCGGACCTCCCGATTAGAAGGCAAGTGCCGAGTCCACAGCGCCACCGACGCACCTAGCATGCAATATTCATACAAATATATCGAAAAGTATCACGTTTAAAAATAAACCAAAAATATGATTAACATAAGCATATAAATGTCTAGCTTTGGGCCCTTGAATGTAATGAAATGTAGGCAACTGTTATTTTTGAATGTACCATATTCGAAGTATATCAAAATTGAACATAAAAATGTTGAAACAATTATATGGTATTCTATTTCTAATTTATAGCTATCGACAAAAATTATCTTAATGATACCATAAATTAATTATTTTATCATTATTTTTGTTTAACCTAACCTTCTCCCTCTACTCTCGCGCGTCTGCTGGTAGGAATTTTAATGGTAAAATTAAGTGTCTATATGAACATAATATTCTGCATTGGTTTTGCATATTTAAATTACCCGTGCAATATGTATATCAAATAAATAAAGACCAATTTCGAAAGTTGCGATGCGAATTTTTATTGGGCCAAGAACGATTAAGGGTTGCGCGAACGCTAAGAAAAAAGCAGTTTGCCTAGCGGGTGCGACGTAGCGCCGCGCCGCCGCCGTGTGGTGGCTGGTGTCTGCTCCGCCGTCACAATAGCACAATTAAAATGCCAACAAGTCCGGTCGCCAGCCCAATCCAATTACTGTGGACAACGATTCCGACGAGTAATTGGAACCGAGCCTATACAGGAGCCGGGGAGATACATGGAAGAGGGCGCTGGAAAGTCTCATTCCACCAATAATTGCTCGACTCGACGATGTGTGAGTCAGCGCGTCAACTTCGCAGTATTTTCTAAGGTAAAAATACATAGTAGGTATTGAATTACGATAAAATCTGGATGAATTTCTTTGATTTCACTTTTAAGCTCTACTGTAACTTGCGCGTCTAAAAAGTTCGAACAGCCAGTATAACAATTTAGAATAATTTTGTCCAAACAGTTCGATAGTCATACTTTTGGTAGTACTAGGTGAAATAAATCGATATTACTGAGCTTTATCTTGAATATTTATTCCTTTTTAATTACACATTGTAATATTTAAAAATGAGTGATTGTTAGAGTTCCGTGCGTTAATTTATGAAAACACGAAATCGCTCGAAACTTACAGACAGACAGACGTTCTTGCCACAAACAGACAAAGCAGGTCTGTTTGTGGCAAGAACGTCTGTCTGTCTGTGTGTGAGGAGCTCGGTGACGTAGTGGTTCGAACGCGTTGGTTTCAATATTGAAAACAAATCAACCTTCGCCATGGTGGAACACTGGATGGGTAACCAAATCTTCGGGATCTGGAGTTTCTCCGTACTGCGGAAGACACGTCGACAAGCCGTTGGTGCCGGTCGCTATTGCAACCGTTTGAAATGAAATATATTTATTGCAACATAACCAATATACAAAATATTAATGTTACCCTGGCTTATGAGATAACTGGCTACACTTGTGTGTCAAAAGCCAGTTTCTTCCTTGTTAGTTCATTTTTTTATGGTGTAGGTAATTTACAAAAATATGAAGTTGCTACCCACCAACCCGCATTGGGCCAGCGTCGTGGTGTTGGTCCATACTTCTTTATGTGTTTCTAGGAAAGTCTATGCCCAGTAATGGAACGTAGGTATAAAGGATGTGATGATTGTGACAACCAAATTCTTCTGAATACATGGGATCATGCAATATATTACAAAATGTTGTATCATTAAAAATACTTGTAAAAGACAAAATAAGCGTTCAGAATCAAAATGCCCGGAAAGAATAAAAAAGCAATGACTTGATCATACCAATTCAATTTAAAAACTATTAAGTCTTACATTTCTCATCCCAAAAGCCCGCAGACGCAGACCTCTTTATCTCAAAGGCGGACAACGCAGCCCGAAGGCAGATGTTTACTAGTAGCAGGAATCAAAGATGAAACAATGTTAAACTATAAAACAAACTGCTAGCGAAGCAGCGCTCTCAACATAAACAATCTATACAATTCTATGAGAGTCTGGCTGGACAAAGGCTTCGCAAGGTCCTTCACTAAAGGCTGAAATGTACGGACATGAACGTGCTTTTATTGTTGAAGTATTGGAAATGAATTGGCAATGTGAACTTTGTGTTCCGCTTTCGAACCCCGATCGGATAATGTTTGATGACAGAACATAGGCACTAGTATTTCATGGCAATTGCCAAAACGCACATCTTCTATTCGCTTCTTCTATATATGAAGAAAAAATCTCGCATATGTAATATGTAGAAAACACACATTACCATTTAGCTTGATGAAATTCATGTCACGTTGTGTAGCAAATTATACCTTTGTCATCATAACATTAAAAGATCTAAATTGAATTAGATCCTTATGAGAGCCCATCCTGTGAGCCCATAACAAATGATTTATCAGTAGGAATACATGGCTTACCATCTGTAGCTTAACAAGTGTCTAATCTTCGTTACTACCTTATCTACAACAAGTCCACGATGCATTTTACGACGAGGAATCTGATTAAGGACTGTACCTACTCTTTATAACATGTTAGTGATCGACTCGTAGAGAATGACTTTGACATTAAGTCCATCTTCTGTACACCTTTAATATGTTGTACAAAAAGTATAAATAAATAAATAGACTAGAACAGTGCTACTGGATAGTCTTGTGCTAAAGTGAATATGCTATACTGGAAGAGGTTTTAATAGTATTAAACAATAACGGTATAACAAAGGCCCGATCTTGTCTGCCAGCTCTGGGATCTTCGCTGCAGGAATTTCGCTATCACAGACAAAAAACTTTCCGCTTTGCAACAAGAGTACTACGTACAAAGTGAACCAACTAATCCTTGGAATCTGAACAGTTAGTTGGCTTTAAGCTTCGCTATTGTTGAAAACAAATACTCTTTTACCGAATAAGCTTCATAAATCCAACCGAGCCTTACACAAACGAGACAAGATTTTTAAATTAACGTGACACATATTCGAGTTAACGATTTATTGAACATTATCATCGCCAGATACAGTTCTTATCTGTCAAATTACCTTAAATAATTTAAGCATACACTTAAATCTTGCTGGAATGAATACAAGAACCGGTCGGGGTCGGCACATAAAGACGAGACGAATGTAATCGTTATCATCGTTTTCATTTCGATTAATTTAAATTATAAAAGATATCATTAGTCTTCTATTTATTACTACTGTGGTCCGGCACCTACATCTGACTTCGGCCGTGCGCTCAAAGCCGGCACTATATTATTGATAAAGATAGCAAAACACAAATAAGGATTTTGTATTATGCGAGAACACGGAACCTTATTTGCTTATTCACGACATAAGTCGAGACTCAGAGCAGAGGACCCGGTACACGCCACCTATAAATTTGATGCACTGAATGCGGCAATACGATAAAAATGGAATTTGGTAAAAAATACGAGACACGCGCCGCCATTGGAGTCGTCACTTTAAATGTATTTTGCGCATTGTTGGCAATTCGCGCGGGCAGTGTGCGTAACATAAATATCAAGCGCAGTGGGCACGCTCCCGAACGCATTGGATGGTAAATAAATTCGGAGTTCGGAGCGCATCTTTTCAGGCGAGAGACGGTAGGCCCCCGGGGCGGCGGCGCGCAGTAAATTGCACCAAAAAGAACGGGCCAATATGGCAGCCGTATCGAACGGTGCTAAGTTACGATCGGTCGCGACACGGCGCGCTAAGTGGCCTGACGTGTTTTGAAAATTTTCAAAAAGAAAAATCCGGCTTTCAACGAAAAAACAGAGCTAGTTCCGACGGTCAAGAGTCGACATTAATCAGGCTTAAAGGGGTCAGGAGCGTTTCCGTACGATGCCGTGCCGTCCAGACACTGGGACGCCGCGCCGGGTCTCCGCACGCTTAATAGGCATTATATGTGAATAAAAAATAACTTCGTCTACACTCTGTACTGGGATTATTGTTCTTGTAAATAAATAATAAAAAAGGTTACAAGATTTTGCGGCCCCCCACACTATCTGCGCATATTTCCTACATATGTCATTATTATGACAGACGGGAGTTAATACAAAAAATGATAAGGGAGTTAATACGTTAATACGGTGTCTTCTGTTTTAGGTAGTTAATAGGAAATCACACATCACACGCATGACAGCTCATATACGTCCCCCCAAATCTAAAGTAATAAGAAAATATGTTTTATTTCCTAATGAGGCGAAATTGATGTCGAAAAATTGAAGTTATACGTATACGAATATACCTATATTCGTAGATACCTACTTATAACATCAATTTTTACTTAAGGCGAGGTTTCCCAGGAAACCTACAATGCACGGCTACTACTTTATTGCAAGATAATTAATATAGCTTATAATTGTATAGTTTCTAAAGTCGCTTACGCGCTGTGACCGACTCAAACGCTGCTTTTACGCGTTTTAATCGTTTTTTGGAAAACTGGGTACAAAATAAAAAATGTATTTTTGCGATTTTCTAGCCATTATAAATGCACGTCTATCAGCAAAATTTGTATGTCATTTATTATTTTATTTTCTGATTCACAGCTGTTTTAAAATATTGAACAGAGTGATCTTTGGATTTTTTTCTTTCGAGTGAAACATTATTAATCGTGATTCCTTATTTAATGTTTAGATAAAATGTTCAAACAATATCATAATATATGAATTTAAGAACTGCATGTTTTATATTTGTGGCGGTACAGTAAATCGAATTTGTTCCGAAAATAGGAAAGTAGCGCCTTAAGGAATAAAGGGAAGCAATTGTAATTTTAGTCTTACATTAAAGTTCAATTTATTAATTTTGAATGTCAGTCAAACAAAAGTTTTGGTAGTAATATTTATTTTTTGTAAGACATTATTTGGTGACCCTTTTATCCATTTTGGGAAGCAAAAAGAATATTTGTACAAAACGAGCAATTATTCTGTTGTTTGTTTATTTATTTTGGACCATAATATTATATATTTTAGGACCCTTTTTATAAAGTCATTTTATTTTTATTGGAGTTATTGATTTTATTTGGTACTTAGGCTTATGGTCGATTTCACCAACCATTACTTAGCTTAGGTAGCCCCTAAGACGCATGCTGTCACTTTTTGTCTTTAATGAAAAGAATGTGACAGCATGCCACCTAAGAGTCCCCTAAGCTAAGAAGAGGTTGGTGAAAATGGCCATTAGGGTCTTAAAATATTTCTGGTGACCGTTTAAATTATACCCTATTTTATTTAAGTATGTATTAGAATTTTTTATATATGTCAATATGTGTATTTTAGTATCTTTATAATTAACATGAAATATTTTTTTCTCTGATGGTTTTTCAGTACATCTACCACATTGTTTCTCTGCATCACCCGAAGGTTGACTGGCAGAAAATGCCTCTAGCATTAAGTTCGCCTTTGTACAACAATATTTGTTCATAAAGAATTAAAATAAATAAATGTATAAAACAACATGAGTCCGTGTACAACCGAGAACTTTCTGAATGTAAATAAAGTTAGGCTTCTTTTACCTAAAATAAAGAAACATTCATTTCCGCACTAGTATCAACGCACCAATTTACTGCACTAGTATAAAAAATTACTATAACGGAATAGCGGACGACATATTGAAATCAAGTTTGAAAATCGAATAAATCTTTGATGATGACAAGTTACGTTTCTGATACTGAGTAATATAGCTCATGTAAATTATCCTAAATAGCCCTGATTAAAATGTAATCCGATATTGTTGTACCGCATGCAGTGCACGGGACTATACATTATCACCGCCAGTATTCAACCCGTGGTAAACAGTTGAACTGAACCAGAAGTTCGTTAATCCACCGAGGTTGCATACAAAGGAAACGGCGGTGAGCCTGAAAATTAAGTTGGCACGCTCTATTGCCCTCGAATCAAGCCACTGCCACTCAATTGCCATTCTTATTATTCCCATCCGTGGGCTCCACTCATTTTGTGAGTTCGTGAATAATTCGAATTTCGGATGAAGCCATTTGATTGGACGTTGCGAGGAGTCGACTTGGTACATTTTTCATTTCGTTTAATCACAGTCACTTAGTAAGTATTAGTTATCTGTACTTTCATGGAGAAATTTAGGTAATTTGTAACCATTCGGATCAGAACTAGTACACCTTTCAAAGACAGCTTACAATGTACAATAAAATCAGTATGTTACTTATACTACCAGGGATGTTACGGATATGATATTTCGGATCTGGATACGGATATAGGAATAAAATTATATCGGTTTCGGATACGGTTACGGATATGTAATTATTTCGGATTATCCGTTAGTTTCGGATAGTTTCGGTTACGGATATTAGATAGAAGTAAAATATTAACACAAATAGTATGTAACAATTTTGTTTTATTTATAAGTTTTATCTAGTCTAGGTTATCATTTGGTATTATAATCAGTCATATAGGTAAGCAATTATTATATATCTACTCAACATACAACAAACTGCAAGATTCACACGACGCGCGAGCGGTGAAATAAAAACCTGTCGAAACGTGTCGTTTTATTTAAGCTCCGGCCTTATTCGAAACTATCCGAAACCTGTGAAACGGATACGGTTACGGATATTATTTTATTTCGGATATCCGATAGTTTCGGTTACGGTTACGGAGCTCCATAATATGCCTATTACCTACTAACCAAACCACTACTATAAAAATAGTTCAGAGAGCATTTTCAATGTTTTTTGACATTGAATATACCTAATATTAAAGGCCGCCCATTGCTACATTTCTATTCTTATTTCATTTGTTATTTTTGTTGTACTTTATTTTTGCAAATGCAATAAAGAGTTTTTATTACCATTAATATACTTATGGGTAAATAAAAAAAAATATTCAATATAGCAATAAATATTAATATATCCGGATACTCGCATATGAAATAAGCGAAACACCATAATTATTCCATTCGATAATTATATGTAAGTAGGACGCGTGCGAACTTCCCACCACTTCCGCGTGTTTCGAGGGCAACCCAACCGGCCGAGTGATAACGATACTTAAGTTTTCAACACAAATTACACGTACGCGGTTCTGTGTCGATGCAAATTATTCACTTGTTAAGCTGGACTTTAATCTTTATCGTCATACTTAACGTTCACTTTGGATAGGTTTTGTTAGTTAGAAAAAAGAATGAAAGATAACATTTATTGGATATACACACAAAATAAAATAAGGACATGACGCGAGTATGAGCATATGAAACAACGAATCATAACAGCTCATATACGTCCCCACCGAGGGGCTCGAGCGACCCTATTAGAGCCTAACCCTAAGAGCGAGGTTACACCATAAGTATTTGATCAGGACCTCAAGTCGCACTGAACGGCGACACCGAACGGAAGGGGTCTCAACTCGCCCCGAACAACCTCACCGAACGGAAGGGGTCTCAACTCGCGACGAACAACTGTACCGAGGAGAAGGGGTCTCAACTCGCCTCGATCAACCTGATCCATCATTTTGCTTTGATTGACGCCAGACTGATCGTGTAACTCAGTGACTGACGAAATACTGATGAATTTTCGCTAGTCCAGCGGAGACTGATGAAATACTGATGCCAGACTGATGGATCAAACTGATGAAATACTGATGGTGTAACTAGAGGCTAGGTTAGGGTAAGGCCTTAGTCAACCACGCTGACCCAGTGCGGATTGGTCGACCTCACATGCACCTTTGAATTTCTTCGCAGATGTATGCAGGTTGCCTGACGATGTTTTCCTTCACCGTAGGAGCGTCAGACAAAATGTACATATGAAATTCGAAGACGAAAAACGCATTGGTACGTATGGCGGTCTCGAACCCCTGACCTCCCGATTGGAAGGCAAGTGCCGAGTCCACAGCGCCACCGACAAATGCAAATAAATAATTAGCGCTGCAAAACCAGTGAAACACAATCATAATAATATGATAAATAAATAAAAAAGATGTAAAAGAAACAAAATCGAAAAAAATATTCTTCATCATCATCATCACAGCTCATATACGTCCCCACCGAGGGGTTCGAGCCTACCCTATGTTAGGGTGATTAGGTCTTAGTCAACCACGCTGGCCCAATGCGGATTGGTCGACTTCACATACATCATTGAATTTCTTCGCAGATGTATGCAGGTTGTCTCACGATGTTTTCCTTTACCGTAGGAGCATCAGACAAATGTACATAATATGAAATTCGAAACGAAAAACACATTGGTACATGGCGGGTCTCGAACCCCGACCCCCCCATTGGAAGGCAAGTGCCGAGTCCACAGCGCCACCAACGAGAGAAATATTTATTTAGTATAAATATTTGGACGTGTAGCGCGCCAATTGTCTAGGCTGAATGGCACAAAACGTTTGCCTGCCCTCAGCCAACTTGTCATTAATATGTCAATCTAGTTAAAAAACCATGACTGACTCCGGATCGACTTTCGTGCGGTTATACTACAGAGGGCGATACTTGCGGGCCACTCGTAAATCCACAAGTTGCGATGACGGCACTTGGCCCCGGGCACATCGTGACCTGACTTCGCCTGCTTCACTTAGCGTTATTTACGATTTTTATTGTGGCGTAAAAATGCGCGAACCCTTCCAGGGCACGCCCTGGTCGCACGTGGATCCACGAGGCGATAGGCTTTTCGTGAGGGCCACGCCAACGTTTATAACTGCGCAGCTCTCGCGCGGCGCGTCTGAAAACCTATCTCAGATTAGGTGAATTATGCAATAGTAAGTTACACGAGTACGCGCGAATAAAAAAAAATAGCAACGCGCTACGTACTCAAGAAATAAAAAGGTAGTATATCACTCTGACATTTGGGGTAATGCATTTTCGGCTGACTCTAAAAAGCAACGCGAGAGTGCCCCGTCGTCGTCGTCGCCTCGCGTCGCGAGTCTCATTATTGTCACAGAAAAAGGGTAAGATCTGTCAAGTACAGCACAGCGACGCCTTTGTACATTTTTAAAATATACATAGAACGTCGCGAGCTAACGTTTTCGTTTTACAAATTGGATAAATATAGTTTCAGAGCGGAAACGAGTACTCTAAGCGTTTCCATTGAAAGTTGGGTCGGTTTAGAATTTAATTTTCCCACCAAACAAAGCTTTTACACTGTCACAAATCGTTGCGGCAAACATTAACCGTTTAACCGCTGTGTGTTTGCGTGGATTTATTTTAAAAGCTGTTTCTTAAACTAACCATTTTGTGTGCGTGTTGACAATCGTCAACACGCACACAAAATGGTTAGTTTTTAATTAAATTACATATCATAAATCTAACTAATATCATATTTTTTTATTTCGTTGACAGTTACGCAACGGGTTTGTTTGATATTTAGCAAAGACATAGTTTAGAATATAGTACCCTGGAGTAAAATATAAAATATTTCTATGAACTGTTATGTTAAACCTCAGAACAATCACAGCATAGAAGGAAGATTAAAACAAGAATTAATTGTGTGCTATTTGTCTCTTTCTAACATACGGCATAAAACTGTGTAAATGTAAGAGATGAGTAATATTTGTCTTTTGGCATATCACAAGGTGGTCACTAGATGAATTGATTGAATTGTCATTTTGGTTAAACATTAAAATAGGTTAAAAATATATAACACGGCTAAATTCTATAGTACCTTGTATCGAAGATAGACCATCCGAGTTTGAACTATTTGAATTGTTCGTATAATATTTGTTTGTGCGTCCCGTGGCTAGTAATATTTTGATGATATTTTATTAATATTTAAGTGACTAGAAAGCAAGAATTCTTTAGGTATTTACAAATAGTGTGTGTTTGTGCACTCCGTAACACAATGTCTTGTGTAGTTTGAGGCTGCAAGTCTCATTCGTCGCGAAAGGAAAATAATCAAAATTTATTGACCTTAAATTGGCATGTTTTCTCATATTGTTACTTGAATGTGAGCTAATAAGTACACTTATATACATATGAAATATCGCTGAATCATTTGTAGAAAAACAATACGTAATATTAACTTCACTTTTATATTTTAGCGATTTTTAGAAAATTACTTTGAGGTTTTCTTGATCATGCGTAGTGTTGTAAAATTTTGTCGATATTTTTATTTTACAGATTTCCTAAAGACAATGTATAAAAAACATATGGATAAAGTGTATTGTCAGACGAAATTGGAGTCCAAGAAAGCATAGTCAAATTTGCTCCAGATATTTTCCATCAGATTAATTTTGTATGTACTTAGTAGTAAAACTATGAAATGGAGACGTTATGACGTAAGTCAAGTTATTTAATGAAAGGAAATCTTTAAACTAAAATATTATTTGTGAAAATAAAAACGTATTTAATTTCTTAACTATTTCTTTAAGGAATCCTTGACACGGATGCCAAGAACAACCAGTTCAGATGATTTTTTTCTAAGAATTAAAATATTAGATCAAGAAAAGAACTTGAAAGAGTCAAAAAGGTAAAATATCAAAACGCCGCCTTCGGAAAATTTACATTCTAACTAAGCCCGGCCGCACATCAAGCGTAATAAAATCTATCGAAAAATGTCTTAACAATAAATTTTGGACAAGCGAGAATTAGTGACGACCTACAAAATTTCGAAACATCTTGCATATACGTGTCTCTTTCTAACTTCTATTAGCAGCGCCTAATGTCAAAGTGAGTCAAATATATTAAGTTCAGTAGCTATTTTTGCTAGGTTTCTATGCTTTAGTTATTCTTCTGAGTGTTAAACGGTATTTGACATTATATTTATGTTCAAAAAGTCAGATGGAAGACGTTAGCGTTTGTCATATAGTTTTAATTATAGAACTACGAGTAGTACAAGCGTTATCGTTCAACCGCGTCTTAAACTTAAATGTTTCCTCCACACATGTACAATAAAGAAAAATGAGCTAATTAAGAACCGCAGAGCCTGTATTCGATACCAAAAAACATATTATTTTTATTATTAGGATTCTTTTTGTACACTCTAAGCCCTCACTCTTAACACTTTAAGCCCTCACGATTCACATGGATATAACATCTACGATAAGTTTCCACCTCATACGTTTCGCACTGTTAAACACTTCTTCTCAGCCGGCAATACAGTAGAAACACCGTATAAAGGGCGTTACGATAGTTTGAATAGAGAAACGTTGCTTGTTTACAATAGCTGCGGGTAGTTCGTGAGCCACTCTCCATTTAGATGGGAAACGCGTCGATACCGCGTGCGGCTGCGGCTGCCGCGGTCGTACGGGCCGCCGCGCCGCCGGCCTAACCTGACCGCTCCACCCTCGTCATGATTAAAGAATTTAGAAGCACGAGAAAAAAATGGATGGGATGGTGAAGCTCAGTGTGAGCCGGCTGATTCAACGCCAATGTTCTATTATAGAATTTTATGGAATGAACTCTGAGTTTCATACCGTTTTTGATGTTCCGTTTCGCGATTTTAACTTAGTTCCCGAGAGTGGTGAGTAAGAAAACATCGAGAAAAGTGCCCTTAGTCGTCAAATGTACACAAAGCAACACGTCAGACATTACATTTTAAGTTTGATACCGCTCTAATGTCTCTCGTAATAACGACGGTTTTCGCTATACAAATGTAAACCTTGACGTGTGACTGACTGTACTTACATAATAGGTCCTCGCAAAAATGCTAATGCCGTTTATGTCAAGCACATTTTGAGAAGATTAGTTGAGTAGTTTCCTTAGAATTTTTTTTATTAGTTTAATCCTTTGATCAAGGTTTTCTAAGCATTAGTGGTTTAAGAATTATCAAATTTTTCAATACAATAACATTAAAATTGCAACAAAACAAGAAAAATGCAACTAGGGCAAGATACAAATCTGCGTAATCGACACACTGTGTTGATGTCATGGCCCGAGCGAAATTTCAACCGTATTGTGAAGTCATAGTAGATCTTATTCACTGTAATAAGTACGTATCAACGTCTATTCTAGACATATTTACACATGTGAAAACTGGTTGAGAATAAAGCAAATTTATAAACTTCATGTTTGTCACTTAGCATTTTTTAATTCAAAAGTCACTAGGGAACTCACAAACTTTACCTTTTTATAATGTCAGTATTGTAGGTTGATTGTCAAACATATGTACTCGATAAACTATGTAATCTTCTCCTTCTTCTCTTATATATAAATTAGCTGTGCCCGCGAACTACGTTTCGCCTTATAAAAGACTTCAACGCGTTCTTAGTTATATCTTCTATATTTTTCCCGTTTTAGCAACATTTTTCATTGATTCTCCTCTCCTATTGGTTGTAGCGTGATATAACATAGCCTAAAGCCTTCCTCGATAAATAGACTATCTAACACAAAAAAAAATTTCAATTCGGACCCGTAGTTCCAGAGGTTAGCGCGTTCAACCAAACAAACTAACAAACTAACAATAAAACAAACTACTGAGCTTTATAATCTTACTGGCTGTACCCGCGAACTACGTTTCGCCATATATTTTTTCCCGCTTTTGCAACATTTTTTCATTGATGCTTAGCTTCTATTAGTCGCAGCTGATGTTATATGGCCTTATAGCCTTCCTCGATAAATGGACTATCCAACACAAAAAGATTTTTTCAATTTGTTCGTGAGATTAGCGCGTTCAATCAAACTCTTCAGCTTTTCATTATATAATAAAGCGAAGTGTGTCTTACAAAAACTCTGAAATGGCTCGACAGATTCTTACTAAATTTTCTGTGTGTGTTTGAATAGGTCCAGGGAAGGTTTAAAAGTACAGTTGGACCCAGTAGGTGGCGCTGTAATCGGGCAGGACAACGTCTGCCGAGCCAACTAGTATTAGTATAGAAATGAAACGATGTGTGTTAGTGTCGCTAAAACTCAGAAACGGCTCGACAGATTAAGAAATTTTCTACGTGTGTTTCAATACTCGTAGGTCCAGGGACTTAGACAGGTTTAAACGTACTATTGGATCCGGAAGGTGGCGCTGCAATCTGGCAGGACAACGTCTGCCGGGCCCACTAGTCCAAAATAAATTGGAAATTTAGTGAGGGTAGTTTAAAAACAAATTCGAGTGGGACAATATTCTCCCATAATATATATAAGAGTCGGGCTTAACGGCGTCTCTAGCGTAGCGGGCGCATGTACCTAATTAAATTGAACTTTCTCATTTCGTTGGTCACAATTTTATGGACGGATTTAAAGATTTCTCAGAATGAAACGCAAAATTTACGAGGTGGGGCAGCCCCTGAGATAAATAATTACATCGTTTGCAGCTCTGGATGATTATGAGACAACGGACTGAGCAATCTAACTGATTAAAATATTTTATTGGCGTTGTCAAAGAATGTCACGATTTCACATAGCGAATTACCGAGTGGAGTGGTAATCGGCAGACATATTTACACCTCCATCCTATCCAGATTGAGACTCGTAGTGCGACCGTTGCGAAACTAAATTGCCTGTCTCTCATTTATTTAAATCGCTACGGTTTAGTCTTTGTCTTTATTTGGTGTTTACATTTTAGTTTCCCAGTCCGCTATTAGGTTGGACTGCTATAAATTTTGTTGCGCCATTGTCGCCTGCTCTTTACAGTGCCCTAATTCCTTTTCAACAGGTTCCATTCAGAATTTCATAGTCGTTTACTGTTAAAGAATTCAAGTTTGTAAGCAATGGTATAGGTATATAATTGCTATAGTCAAAACTAGTAACCTTTAGCCTTAGCATATTACATGTCATTGAAAACCATACTAATAATAATAATACATTAATTTCTATAAAAATTTCATCACAGTAGTTAGTAGCCGGCGTCTCCTTTTAAGCAAAAGAATTTTAGCCACAGATACAGCTGCAAGCAATAAAATCATATTCAAAGTTACTCAGTAAAGATCGATGTATATTCTGTAATAAACAACTCATAAAATATAACAATTAACAAACTTTCGAGACATCACTTAGAAAACTCATTAAAGAACTAAGGTCGTTACTGTCATATCTCTGATACAGTTCAACGACTAGTCGTGTCGCCACTAACAGCTATAAATATACACAATATGGGGAATGCTCATATTTTAACTTACGGTGAAAGCGTTTATATTGATAACAAACTCCAATGCAGCGAAAACATAGTTGTTCGACCTCATCAATTAGTTGAGTACGTGAACTTTGTTAGCCCGTTCGGTTATTATCCAATTATTGGTCGATGAACTGTCAATCAGGTGAACCGCACCGATCGTTGTGGAGCAAATGTGTGTTTTAAAGCCACAATAGAGTTATGTGCTACTAAACAACATATGTTCGCGGTTGGTTACACACGGAATGGAAACATAATGTGAGCGATAAAGAAGCTTATTTTTTCTTTGGTAAGCCTTAGCGCCCGTGAGTGCTAATTGTCGACATGTGCAAGTCTTTTAGGAGTCGACGCCAGATATAGGGTTATAAAATTTGATATTTAGTACTTACCTACTCGTGTTAAGGCATCCTATTGTGTCCAGATGACAACCCCACATTAGCGATAAATACCGGTTGATTTCGTGGATTGGTCAAGCTTTACGGGGGAGACTCAACTTGCTCTTGCAGTTTGCCTGTACCGGTTGATTGATAGATACCTGTTGGTTTGGCCAAGATTTACGGGGGAGACTCAACACGCTCTTGGAATTTGCCTACGGTACCGGTTGATTGATAAATACCGGTAGGTTTGGTGGATTGGCCAAGATTTACGGGTGAGACACAACACGCTCTTGCAATATGCCTACGGTACCGGTTCATTGATAGATACCAGTTGATTTGGTGGTGATGGGTTGGCCAAGCTTTACGGGGGAGAATCAACATGCTCTTGCAATTTGCCTACGGTACCGGTTGATTGATAGATACCGGTTGGTTTAGTGGGTTGGCTAAACTTTACGGAGGAGACTCAACACGCTCTTGCCATTTACCTCCGATACCGATTGATTGATAGATACCGGTTGGTTTAGTGGGTTGGCCAAGTTTTTATCGGGGAGACTCAACACGTTTTCCGAATTGACTGCGGTACGGTACAATATGCAAATGCATTTCATGTCGCAAAAAGTGTATTTTTTACAAGCTTTTATTTAACTTGCAATGTATGTAAGTATGTATATGTATGATCGGGTGGAATTTTGCAACTCAATTTTGAAGCAGATATCTTTAACCGATTGAGCTGAAATTTTGTATACACGTTCAGTTTGGATGAAAATGCATGGTTGACTGTGTGACGTCATTTTAAATCCAAGATGGCGGCATACCCATGATGGTGGATCAATTATTTTTAACGCACCCCTACAATATGGGTATCAAATAAAAGGTTTTGCTAAGAGTAACTCGAAAAATAATGTGACGTCACTATTTATCCAATATGGCGGACTTCTAAAGCTTTAAAATCAATTTTGCAGTAGATATCTTTAACATTGAGCTGAAATTTTGTATACACACAGTTTGGATGAAAATGCACGGTTAACTGTGTGATGTCATTCTAAATCCAAGATGGCTGCATACCCAAGATGGCTGCATACCCAAGATGGCGGACCACTTATTTTTAATGCACTCCTACAATATGGGTATCAAATAAAAGGTCTTGCTAAGAATAACTTGAAAAATTAAGTGATGTCACTATAAATCCAATATGTCATACTTCTAAAGCTAAAAATCAATTTTGAAGTAGATATCTTAAACCGATTGAGCTGAAATTCTGTATAGACGTTCCGGCAAACGACCTTGCAACAATGATGCGTTGAATGAGATGAACAGACTGAGAAACGTGTCCAGTGATAACTAAAAAGTAAAAAATAAATTAAATGTAAAAAACCTTTTTAAAAACAAGCTTTTATTTAAATGCGCTAAAAAGAATTAATAAACTTTTACACTAAAACTTTTACTTATAACGTCATTTCACATTTGACACAATTTATATGACATAAAAGCTTGTCGCGAGATTTACTTTTGTAGATAAAAAGAAAATTAAATAATTTGATGTGAATAATTTTATACATTACAATTTTCAAAGTAAATACGAGTAGGTACTTAAAAGTACTCTTTTAAGTACTTTTAAGTTACTACACACAAGTAAATCTCGCGACAAGCTTTTATAGTCATATAAATTGTGTCAAATGTGAAATGACGTTATAAGTAAAAGTTTTAGTGTAAAGTTTACAAATTCTTTTTAGCGCATTTAAATAAAAGCTTGTTTTTAAAAAGGTTTTTTTTATCGGTGATTTAAGTTTGTTTCGAATCCGAACTACTAAAGGGCCTGATGAATAGGAGGAAAGATAGAAAAGCCGTCCCCGAAGAAAGCAGAGCAGCCCATACATGTGAGTCTCTGTGTGGAATATGACGACGATGTTTCTATATCAACACAGCGCGAGTTAAACTGCTAGGTAGTTTATAAAAAATAATAACACTAAAGACTATAAAATATAGTAACTTATCCATGTATGGAGAAACTATCCTTTGCCATTTTAATTTCTTTCCTTTAGTAAGCAAAGTGTCAGTGTACATACATTATTAAAATACACATTAACTTAATATCAATAGACAATAGAAACTTTCCCAACAGTGTAAGGTTATCAGTTATCAGAATTGAAGCTGAGATATCCGACGCGTGCGGTGTCGTTCATAACAGGAAAGCCGTTACAATGACTGACCGGGAAGAATTACAGAGCAGGGTGCAGGGTTGCGGTTGCATTTTTCGAATATTAAAAAAAACCGTTAAATTATAAAATTTTTACGCACGTTAATAAACTCATTTAGGTTATGTTTTACAAGTTAGGTAGTTATTTACATGTTCTATAGTAGCATGCCAAAAACATGCTTTTAAATTAAACATGCTTAAAATAGGTAGTAGTTAGTAGGAAAATGCATGGCTTCCCAATTGGGCATTTATGAACAAACCTGTCTGGTACCTTTAGTAACCTCTCTGCAAAAATCAATACGAAGCTACCTTTTTATGTCCAATGAAAGACACACAGAGATTGCAACAACAAAAAACCGTTCGTGTTAAATGTTATCGAAATATTTCAATTCATTCCCATAACGTTTTGGCCATTTAATACTTTTAACCGATTTCGAAGAAGGAAGAGGTTTTATTTTCAACCGTATTTACCAACACCAACTTGACTGTTCGCCGATGCAGTTATATAATGGGGTAACTCTTGGCCGTCATCTCACTTGATAGTAAGGCAAATAAGGCCAAAGATTGAAGTGAGCTTCACCGAGACTCTTCAAGAACTGAAAAACCGGCTATCTTGATAAGGAACTTTGCTTTAAGCACTCTAAATTGTTGGGGGGATTAAATTAGTGGGGATACAACGAGGTTCTAAATAAAATTTCACGAGACCTAAGCCAATCTCACTCACGCGGTGCTGCCTGGTGATTTGTAGACGAGTCTCTGGTACTCTCCAACATCCCGCATCGAACCAACCTGAGGAGAAATAGCCCAAATGAACCATCCTTTCCTTGGGGAAGGCATGTGTCTAATTATGGGAGTGTTAGAAAAGGTCAAACCTTATACCTACTGGCTGAGTAATAAACCTATAATAAATAATTTGCTTTTATAGAAACGAAAGCCAAAGGAGACCTACCAACAGCATATGTTCGGCAACCATTAGAATCCTGCAAAAGGGATTTTGCAATCCTCCGAAGGGATGAGTTGACAGCCCTAAGCCACATTCCCGTATCGGAGCAGGGACGCGAGGGGGGTGAGACTGGGCACGAGCGCGCCACCTCGTAAATCTGAACTGCCCGGGGCCCGAACCTGCCTCTGAGTCTAAGTGCACCGAACGCTTCGCTACTTAGCACAGAGACAGTGCCTAATAAACTATTGGCGAAAGTTATTGTAGGTGCAAATTGTGCAGCCATTGTTTCGACTGAGTGTAATGCTTAATTTGTTTAAGTTGGATACTAATTGTGTACGCTGAAAGTGAGTATTTCTCCAAGTTTCTTGGTTTTTCATAACGAGTCAACGCACTAGAAACACTGATTGATTGCGCAATCACCTCAATGATTTTTGGTCACATCTCATGTTGACGAAAATAAGTTATATATCTGCATCTATACCACAGACTACATTAAATATATCTTGATCTATACTATTTACAAAGTTTTTACTCGTCTAAAAGTATTACAAACATAAATATTGATAGAAACACGCCCCAGAAAAATCTCAGGACAATATGTTATACTTACAATTTTGACTGATAAAGAAAAAGGAGGTAAATGTATTTTAAAAGTAACTATTACATCCAAACAGTAAATCACAGTCGGTGCTACCTGAAACGCAATTTATATCCGCTACGGCTATGTCAAATTTACTGGGCGCACCAATCAATATTATAAATAATGGGAAATTATTGAAACAGTCCATTTAGATCGGAGGATTGTGCTTCGGCCGTGTTTACGACGCAGGCTGCACGGCGCAGATTTATAGACCCTTGTGTCACCTGCCAACCACACTGGTGTGTCTCTACTTCTGTTGCTGGGTGGACAAAATAAGGTGAAGGGCAAACACAAACGTTTCAAAAGAAAACATAGTCTCACAAAGAGTATGGTGAAACTAATGTAGGTACAGTACCTATACGCTTGATAGTAACCATTTATTCAACAGTAAAATATTGTTTTAAAAATTAGTTTTTCGGCGAGCGCTGTAGTATTTTTAAGAGCCCTCGCGTGCTGTCTGCAGACTTTCTAATAGCTGATTCATTACAGACATGTATGAAATTAAATAACCTTATGAAACCCTATTTCGTCGAAGTTAGTGCTCTCACGACCAGGTTCACTGCCATTTACGTGTAGGGTGTAAGCGAAATACTCAAATACAAAACTGGTCGAAGGTTTCTCTCACACAGTCATATTTTTCTTCATATACTTTTTCTTTATATGTCTTCTTGAAAAAGGGCATACTGAAAGCAATATTATTGGGTTAATGAGACTTTAAGAACCACTTATTAGTTATGATAAGTGGCTACAGTTACCTTTAGTACACGTGGTTCCTGTAAGATTTGCTAATTTCATAACCATATCAAGAACCACAGTGTACGTTGCCAACTTGTGTCATAAGATTTTAAGTCACAATACCCAGTAACATGACTGCATGTCTTATTCTTCAAAATGCAACCACCATTGCTTTTCAGCAAAAATTGTTATGATAGAAGTACCCGCGCAAAATTACGATTCTAGTACTACTGAATATCTCTGTGGAGCTAATTAAGCTTTTTCCCATTTGAATGCTATTTTAAGACTATTTCAAAATTTAATAACACTGACTGCATAAAAAAAAGTAAACTTTAAAACTGAAAAGAAAAAAAAAACGTTAAAAAAACTTTTTAAAAAACACGCTTTTACCAAAAAGACTAAAAACTTGAAAATAAAATAAGATCACACTTTTAGCAAATCAGGATTTTAAAAATTTTCTTCAGACAACTAGAAATGTAACACAAAAATTTTCTCAAACTTTTAGCGATGTAGTACAAGAACACAATGACTCTAAAAGCGTGGGGCTTTTAGATTTTACACTTCTCTAGCTTACAAGCTTAGTTGAACTAAGGAATACATCCTTTAAATTACGCCCCACGCTTTTAGAGTCATTGTGTTCTTGTACTACATCGCTAAAATTTTGAGAAAATTTTTGTGTTACATTTCTAGTTGTCTGAAGAAAATTTTTAAAATCCTGATTTGCTAAAAGTGTGATCTTATTTTATTTTCAACTGTTTGGTTTTTAGTCTTTTTGGTAAAAGCGTGTTTTTTAAAAAGTTTTTTTTTAACGTTTTTTTTATTTAATTGTACTATAACTAAGCATTTTTGTGATTCCAATATGCCAAAATATTGTATTGTCACCGGGAATACATATGTAGTAAAAATTTGAGCTCAATTGGAGCAATAGAAGTGGTCGAAAAATCGATTGCAAGATTTGATCGTGACAAAGAAACCAACAGACAGAGCAACTCAATAAAAAGCGTGTAATAATAAAAAAAACAAGTCCAGTAGTATAAAATTCTAGCAGTTGGGACCCATTATTGGGATTATTTGAGCTTTTCTACATAAATGGGTCCCGACTGCAAGAATTTTATAACTACAGGACCTGTATTTTTTTTCTTTACAATTTTTATTCAAAGTTAACTTTTTTAACAATCGTTGAGCAGTCAGGTAAAAAGTGAAGGTACGTACGAGTCGTATAGAAACCAAATCATAACGATAGTGGGAACGCATGCCAAACTTTCTGTTGTCCAGCATGCCTTATTCGCGATAGGTTGGAATCCACACACGGAACACCAATCCGATGGAACCCTAAACGTTAACCAGTGACATGTTCACCACATGAAACTGAAATTGGTGCCCACCAAAAATTGATAAGTTAACATTTTGTGTGAAGTGGTCATTACATTTTGTCCAGTGAAATGTAGTCACCGTACGTTTGCGAAGTGTCGGGCCGGTCGAACGATAAGGCGGCCACCGTGACAGCGGTATTGTTCCACGGGCATACGACACCGCAGCTAATTTAAGCCGATAGCGGTGGGCGTCTTAATTCTTCTCGGCCACTATCACATATACCTTTGCCAAATTAATCGCTGCTCGCTTACTTTAAATCTAATATGATGTACCTACTTAATGAATTACGAAATGTGTAGGTAGTCATTAATAAAGTAAAACCAATTAATAAGACATCGATATTAAATTTCGATTGGTTATAGAGCTCCTGAACTTGTTCGATTTATCATAACATAACATTGTCTGTGGTCATCACAGCAATATCAGTAATACCTTCTACTGAGTTCTGCGGATAACATTAAGATGTAGCTTTAGAAAATAATTGTGGAAACGAGGAAGAGAGAGTCTCAGCGAAATTAATAACAACCTTATGAATAAAAAGAATAGATTTATCTAACTTAACTTTTAATGTTAAATAACTGAGACAACGAATCGAAAGCAAATCACCTTCAGATAAGATCATCATCACGATCGTCCTCATCACCAACTAAATATTATAGTACAAAGCAAGAGAAATCATATTTCGTTTACATGTCAAACATGTGCCGTGTTCGTTGCCGTTTTATTAGTGCGGGGACTCTGGATGGGGACATCAAAGAGGTGTCCTCGTGTGTCGCGATGTGTTTACGTGTGGTGAATATCGCGATAAAACACGAACCGCCTGATGTATGTAAACAAATTTGCCAAGTTCTGATTAGATCAACGTCTGGCACACGCGAGCGAAATAAAAGCCTGGGCGTTACCACGTTATAGAGTGTATTATACTGCTACTAGGTAAATGGCTTTAATATTTATGTATTAATATATGATCTAACAATAGCATACAACATTGTATACTACCACGAGCTGAGCAAATCTAAGATAATAATATCAGAAAGAAAATTACAAAATTTATATCTGTGACTTAACATTTACCTTAAAAAAATCAAAATAAATTTAAAAATAAGCATACCAATTTTTACCTATCTACATTTTAAATTGCGGAATGCTCCATACAAACTTCCACCCCCCATTTTAGGGAAGTGGGGGGTTAGAAAGAGACAAAAAGTAGCCTATGTCACTCTCCATCCCTTCAACTATCTCCACTTAAAAAATCACGTCAATTCGTCGCTCCGTTTTACCGTGAAAGACGGACAAACAAACACACATACACTTTCCCATTTATAATACTCGTATTAGTATGGATGATAATTAAAAATGAATAAATCAATTTTCAAAGATGAATAGTTTTGGACTTTATTTTATTGGTGAGGCAGTTCTTTACACTGCTTAAATAGGTTTTCACGATATAAAATTAATAATCGCTTAAACGTTCAATAAACAACAGAGTGGAGACTTACCTAAAACATACATACAGCGGTTGCATGTCTACCGTTAAGGATATTGTAAACAGCTCTCACAAAGTTGCTCTACTATCCGGTACCGATTTACGCTTACGACTTTATTAATACAAATTTTATTCCTTGGGTCATCCTCGGATTCGCTGTTTCATGATTTGACCGTACCTACATGTCTCTGTCAAATCTATACTAATATTATAAAGAGGAAAGATTTGATTGTTTGTTTGTTTGTATTGAATAGGCTTCGAAACTACTGAACTGATTTTGATGAAATTCTGTATAGGGATAGTTCGAGACCAGAGTAATTTGTCTACGGGAAAAACAATCTAACGGGAAAACAAAAATAACGCGGGCGAAGTGCGAGCGGAAAGCTAATGTAAAATAAAGTAAAATACGGAATTGTAGATGTGGTTACCGGTGGTTACCACTTACCATCAGGCTGGCCACTGGCTCGTCTGCCACCGATGGCAATAAAAAAACGGCCAAGCGCGAGTCGGACTCGCCCATGAGGAACCCTTCATGGGCGAGTCCGACTCGCGCATGAAGGGTTCCTCATGGGCGAGTAGGATTTATGACGTATTAAAAAAACTACTTACTAGAACTCGTTCAAACCAATTTTCGGTGGAAGTTTGCATGGTAATGTACATTATACATTTTTTTTAGTTTTATCATTCTCTTATTGTAGAAGTTACGGGGGGGGGGGGGGGGGGGGGCACACACACTTTTTACCACTTTGAACGTGTCTCTCGCGCAAAGTATTCAGTTTAGATTTTTGAAGACCTATCCATAGATACCCCACACGGATTTAATGAAAAAAAATTTTTCAGTTTCAGTTCTATGTATGGGGAACCCCCAAAATTTATTGCTTTTTTCTATTAATGTGTGAATACATCTACGTACCAAGTTTCAACAGTGTAGTTCTTATAGTTTCGGAGAAAAGTTGCTGTGACATACGGACGGACAGACAGACAGACATGACGAATCTATTGGCTATGGAACCCTAAAAATAATAAGTCAGCAACGCGCGAGTTTTGGCACTGCTATTGCAAGCGTCCAAAGGCTGTGGTGATGGCTTAGCTTCTGGCGATCCACGTGCTTATCTGTCACCTTTATAGTATAAAAAACCTTACTAATGAATGAAAGAAATGAATGACCCAAGAAGTATTTTATTATTAATAAGGCCGTTAGTGTTTAAGATTTCAACGCCAGCTATGATGTTATCATTTAATGATTTTAAATAAGGACTAAAGATAAAATCTGTCTGCTTCTCTTCTAAATAATCAAGAGCGACTTCAGAACCTGTGTATAAGGTTTATCTACGGGTTACGTAAATATGACCATATTTCATTTTATCCCTCCAAGTTTCAATGGCTACAAATAGGCCGTCGTTGGAGAGACTGCCATATCCTTTCTCTTCTCCATTCTATCTTCACCCATCCCCACGCACCCAATTACCTTAAATCACGCTTTGTCCTCAACTCCTCAATCCTAACCTGAACTCTACGTTCATCAAATGACTCGTCACTAGTCCTCCCTCCCCATTCCTCCATATTTTGTGACAAGTCATTTACGGTAAAGTCCATCAAACTGTGGAAATCGAAGCCATTAGACGTGTGCCATCGCACGGTGCATTCAAGCGTGCAATAAAAAAAACATTTCCTGCAGGTGGACACTTAAAGAAATATCTCCAACACCGTAGTAGTTTATGTATTTTATGTAGTGTATTTATTGGATATGTGTAATATGTTTAGTTGATGTATTTTATTATTGAAATATATATTTAAAAAAAAATATCAATGAAGTATTAATTCATTCATTCTGCTCTTTTATGGAACACTTTTGCCCAGTAATAGGCGTTGTGTAACCGCGATGATGACAACTTAGGCCTCGTTTACGGAGACGCGGGGCGTCGCGCGTCGCGTGTGGCGTGGCGTCTCGCGGCGCGTCAGACGTTTTTTCTGTTTACGGTGGGGCGGCGCGTGAAGCGGCACTCATAATCGCACGCGTAAACACAAACATATGGCAATATACGATGTTGTCCATAGAGATGCGAGACGGGAACACCGACGGACGCGGCGGTGCCATCCGCGGGCTCGGCCGTAGAAAACGCACCATTTCAAGCAAAGGCGTGTAAAATCGCTTCTCCGTAAACGCACTCATACAACGCCATATGTTGAATTCTGTGCGGGGCCGCGCCGCGGGCCGCGCCGCGCAACGCCCCGCGTCTCCGTAAACGAGGCCTTAGTGAAGCCTGCCATATATATGCATTAGAGTAAACGTAATCAGTAAACAAACTTGTTACTTGATGAGTTTGATCGTTGCGACACTTTCATCTATGAACACACATGGTCCAACAGTTTTAAAGAGCTTATTATTAGTTGCCCGTCCATCCGGTAGTGGCGACTGTCGCTGAAGTGTCACTGAGCAATTGGAGTGCACACAGACTGTTCGGAGACGTCCGGTCAGAAATCGGACGTCCGACAAACACCGGGTTCGGGGCGGACGTCAAAGGCGAAGTTTGTGCTAATTCCAGCGTTTGCTCTCCGGTCCGAATCTATTCGACCATCGATATTCATCGAAACGCCTCTGAGAGTTCCGCTCTGCTTTAGTGAATAATCACAGCGAACGCTACAAATTGAAATCGCTGAGTATAAAATAAACCGAACGTTTCTGAGTAGGTAAACAAATTTAATGTTCGTCGTTTATAATTATTCCATTGGATGCGATGTCAAACAATGATTTGTTGATAATAACCACATTATCATAAGAGAAGCAGGACATAGCGTTTATCGCTCTGGTGAGCAAATTAACTGGAGATTGGGGAAATACGTCGATGCAATTCAATTCGTTTATTTGTCATGCAAAGGCAAAGCGGGGTTATCATCAAACTACTTAATCAAACTACGCTGGCCCAGTGTAGATTGTCAAAGCGGGGTGTTAATACATAAATAGTTCTCGCTTTGATCAGCCTTATCGGCGTAAATTAAATATTAAAGATTCATTAACAATGTTCACTCAACGTATTTGAATTATTGCCATTTAACATATGTCAATGAAAATGCATAGTCAAATAAAATATTAAACAGATATTAAACGTTATAAATGGTGTGATTTTCGAATTCTTCCTATAACGCCCTCAATCCTGAATCTAACCTAAACACGACCTACTGCTGGCCATGGGTCCTTACCACGATTTGCTTCATGGTCCTTACAAGAAAGAAGAAGAAGAAAGAAAGAAAAGATATTTATTCACTAAACAACTTACTTTAAAGGAAAAACAATAATGAGACAGAAATATATAAATTCATTGTTATGTGAAATGGTGCCTGCTCAGCATTAAGCTGGTTTATGAGAAAACCAGCGCTGATCTTCCGCAGGGCCAATGGTGATGCCACGGCAGATCACACGACAATACACCTCTACTAGGTAAATCTATAAACTAAAAAAAGGAGAATAAAACAATAAAATACAAAATTAAGTGTGTAGTCTGTGGTGTAAAAAAACAATATAAAATAGGTGAGTAACCGTGTGTTTGTACGAAACATCCACAAAAAAACATGTTTTTAAACATGTTTAACAAACATTGAAAAACGTCTGAATAGTAATTCACAGGTTCGTCTCTTTCTGTCATGAGATCATGACTGACTTGACTTTTGAATGAAAAAGGTAAAACACTAACTATTCAGACGTTATTCGATGTTTACTAGTAAAGGAGTAATACGCCAGACAGTTTGGTGAAAAGTTCTGTTTTGAGCTTTCCATCTCTTCGCAGAGGTGTTACTGCAGTAAACTCCCTTAGGCAGCTTTTACGACAACCACACCTCCTTTTTGAGACAGACTATTTTTTCATTTAGGTAGAGAAAGAATAAAGTACACGTCGTGAAAAAAGAGTATAGTTATTTATTATCTGCTTATTTGAATTTATAGACATATTTTTGTTGCTTTTCACAGTATTCAAAAAATCTTTGTTTTTTGTAAAGATTGTTACAGTATCTATTTAATCAAAGTTAAAATTATACAATCGGCTCGTTTTTAATTAAGCATATTTCTTAAGCTTTATTTCTTTCGTCTCTGAATAAAATTGTCTAAGTTGCATCCTAAATAGAGTATTTTACGCACTCTAGTCTACGTTGCATCCTAAATAGATAGAATATTTTACGCACTCTATTGGTATCGTAGATTATAAAGTACACCCACACGAAATAGAGGACAATGGTCTGTTTTAGAGTACAGGTGGCAACCCTATTAGATCCACGTTAAAAAGGGCGCGGCTACGCGTGTATTAATCCATCGCCGCCCGATGAAACTCACCTCACAGATGATCGCAGTCAAATAACATAATGGTGATCCTTGTTATGTGGGTGAAGTGAAATCGGTAGAGCTCACCATGGTGGGAGGGAACGCTGTGAGTATTATTGGGCTGGTAGCTTTAGAATTTGGAGTGGTCGAGCAAGTCACCGTTCACGGTCACGTAACCACTTGAGAGGAAATCATAAATGACATTTTGACATACAAACGCAGTCCCCAGTTTCCTTCCGGGAATTCCGGGACAATATACATTTTTTTTATTCCAAAAGAAATGGCCACTATTAGCATAATCCTATGTTTTCTATTTGTCTTAAATTAATCATTTCAAGTGATTTTCTCTGATGTCTCATATTTCGTATCCGATGTATTCAAACATCCAGCTTATCTGCTGGCTGGATAATCAGGCCAATTCGACGAGACTATATGACCAAAAAAAAACAAAACAGATAGACGCAAACAAAGACTCTTCTTTTTTTGAAAAGGGCAATTTAATCGGTCTAGTTATAAAAGTGGAAAATATGAGACTACGAAACGTCTAATTTGTGTACTTTTCAATAGGTATCTTCGAATGTCCGGGCTCAGGCGCGATAGAAATACATTTTGTAAAGACCTATTTTCAAATTCTATCGCCCTTAGTGTTTCCTCTTAATATAAAATGAGCCATATGCTAGTTTGCCAAAAAACATTACATACGTGAGGGCTCATCAGGAGCACATGCTGCATACTGTGTCTGCTCACGATGTGTGGTATATTTATATGTATTATGAGGAGCTAGGTGGTGGATTGGCATGTGATCTCAGCTGATGAGTGTTAAAGTTAAGCAACATGGGCAGGCGCCTATGATGCGTGACAAAAATGAAGATGTTTCGAGGTCCTTTAGTGCTTCGGAAAATACGTTAAACTCCTGGGTCCTGCGCCTGTAGGCCTATTCTGTATCTTCGGTTGCTAACTAGAACTGTCATTTTTGAAAGGAACTTACGAGTAACATCCATTATTGATCATGAACGCTGCCGTAACACACAAGATCACTAAACCAGTAATGGATATAGAGTGTCTTTCAAAAATGACAGTTCTTAGTTACCAACCGTAGTTAGCGAATAGGCCTGCTGATCTCCTTTCCATCTTACTCCTGCGCAGGTGGTGGCTATTCCTTGACGGAAACATAATTATATAATGTGAATAAAGGATAGTAATAATATGTGTATTTCATACATAGTATTTTTATATGTTAATAAGTTAGTAGGTATCTATTGCATAGACACCTATGTTTCAAATGGTTTTATGTTAGTTAAGTTTTATTTTGTTATTTCCGCTACAACAGTTTTAATAGGGTTAGCTGATAGAGATCTCATTTAGAGATAAGTCCGCCTATGTACATTTAACATTGTAACAAATTTTTGTATGCTTATCCAAAATTAACGATTTATGTAAACTACATCCATTATGTTTACTTTTATGTATACATTTATGTTTCTGGTACATCCTACAAATTTGCAAAATATGAAACAAAAACGCAACACAGCTTAGTCTTCAAACATGCAGCCACAGAAATCAACATACATAAAAGTAAAATCATTTTACATTCATTAAAAAAACCAGTTTCAAATGCAAGACCCAGCCAACGTTACGGATTTGGCACATTAAACTTTACACGGATGTCCCCAAATTGGACTCTGTTGGTTAGTTTGTTCCTTGCCAAGTTTTTTCCTGTCCGGCCGTCGGGTCCGAAATGGCCACCGTCTAGGTAATTGTGTTAAAACTTTCATCAGGAAGCGTGAAATTTCGTAGAACCCCACGCTTCTAAAATGGCGGGTTTCGCCTAAAACTTTAACCGTACCACGGATTTCTGCAAAGCGTGGAAGAGAATACTATTTACAAGTGAAATAACAATGATTTAGTCGTTTTTATCGTCTTGTGGCACGTTGATTGTACTATACGCTACAGAACCAAAAATAACATTAACAAATAATTAATAAGTAAAGGCGCAATTCAACGACTCTTACATCCCGCGTTCATAAAAAGTTCGTGGTCATTCCAAACAAAGATTTCAGTATTCCGTTTTTCCATGCGAACGTTGCCCCCTGTTTCCTTCCGGGATGAAGGCAATAGTTGCTCTATTTAAAAAAAATATATATGGCCATTAATGGCACGTTCATATGTTTTCCTTTTTTTATAGTTAACTAGCTTTTGCTGGCGACTTCGTCCGCGTGGAAATCCTCTTTACAAATTTATTTATTTATTTACTTATACTTTATAATATTAAAATATTGTGATATTAAAAGAAAATACTTACATACTTACACGCACGCACATACTCACAGACTCACACATACAAATCCCCCCCCCCCCTTTTAACACCCTTAAGGAATTATTTCGGGTATATAAACTATTCTTTATCCTTCCCCACAAAAAATTCATCCTCCATACAATATTTCATCTCAATCTGTTCAGCGGTTATTGATTCCCTTTACAAACTTCCACCCCCTTTTCTCTCCCTTAAGGGGTGATTTCTGCGATAAAAGCTATCTTATGTCCGTCTCCTGGATCTAAGCTACCTCCCCACCAATTTTCAGCCAAATCGCTTCAGCCGTTCTTGAGTAATAAATAGTTGCTCTATTTAAAAAAAAAAATATTGCCATTAATGGCAAGTTTCTGTTTTCTTTTTTTTTATAGGTTATTAAATTCAAATTCAAATTCAAATTCAAAAATCTTTATTCAACATAGGCCTTTACAGGCACTTATTGACGTCAAAACAAAGCAAAACAATCTAATTTAAAGAAATTATATTAACCTTGTATGTGCATACATCCTAAATATACTCAAGATGTCTGCAAATACAAGTAGGAATGAAAAAAAAAAAGAAGTTGATTCTACACCTGTTCGGAAATTGGGAGAGCCTTCTCGAGAAGAACAGGCAAGAAACTCGAAAGGTCTAAATTTTTTATCTCCTCTTTTAAATCGCCATTTACAATTTTGGTTTGTTACAGAGTGGTCAATTGGAAGCTGACCTCAAAGCAAAAGTTTGAGCTCAACTTCCATTACAAGAATAGATGTGTTAATTCACATTATATAAGCTATCTCTGAGAGAAGTGCGTGAACTTAGATTATAAATAAATTGCTCTCACTGAACGTTTCTTTGAAACAAAACGCAATACATTGTTAAATATTAGAATTGAGAGTTCAAACCCAAGCTTTTTTGTCCGTCATGTAATCAGACACTTTATAATATGCTTTTTTAATAAGTACATCTTTGATTGCAACTTTAAATTTGTTTAAGCTAAGTTCTTGTATACAACTTGGGATTTTATTGTAGAAACGTATACACAGGCCTCTAAAAGAATTATTAATTTTTTGGAGCCTGGTATTTGGTAAAGCTAACATATTCTTTTGTCTAGTATTAACTGAATGAATATCACTATTTTTACAAAACACATGAATATTCTTACGAACATATATTAGATTCTCATAAATATATTGCGACGCTACTGTCATAATACCAATTTCTTTGAACTTTTCTCGCAAAGAATCTCTCATTTTAAGGTTATAGATTGCTCGAATAGCCCTTTTCTGCAGTACAAAAACAATCTGAATGTCGGCAGCATTTCCCCACAACAAAATACCATACGACATCACACTATGAAAGTAAGAAAAGTATACAAGTCTTGCTGTATCAACATCAGTCAGTTGACGTATTTTCCATACAGCGTGAGCTGCAGAACTAAGTCTCTTTGACAATTTATCGATATGTGGGCCCCATTGCAGCTTAGAATCAAGTGTGATCCCAAGAAATACTGTGGTGTCCACAGGGTCAACACCTATATCCTTTATTTTTACAGTGGTGTGAACCTCTTTGACATTGGGTAAAACAAATTTTATACATTTTGTTTTCCCTTCATTAAGTGACAGGTTGTTCACATTAAACCAGTGAACAATTCTTGAGATAGAATTATTTACATCGTCATTAATTTGCACACCTCTTTTAATTTTAAATAAAAGTGAAGTATCATCTGCAAATAATACCATCTCATGTCTATCCTGTACAAAATCAGGGAGGTCATTGACATATATAAGAAATAGAAAAGGACCAAGAATCGAACCTTGCGGAACTCCCATTTTAACTGCAGAACCTTGAGACCTTTTTCCATTGATGTCTACTTTTTGAATCCTCCCACTTAGATAAGAGATTAGAAGATCAAGTGCAGTGTCACGAAACCCATAGTGGTGTAATTTTCTGATCAAGATTTCGTGATAAACGCAATCAAATGCCTTGGACAAGTCACAAAAAATGCCTAACGCATCGTGTGAGTCTTCCCAGGCTTCGAATATATGTTGTATTAACTCAACACCAGCATCGGTTGTTGAGCGACCCCTCCTAAAACCAAATTGTTTACAGTGTAGAAGATTATTCCTATTAAAATAACTTTGCATTTGCTCCAACATTATTTTTTCAAAAATTTTGCTAAAAGTAGGTAGCACAGAGATAGGTCTAAAATTACTGGGGTCTGATGTGCTACCAGATTTATGTAAAGGAATAATTTTACTTAGCTTCATAAGATCAGGAAATACACCACAGTCAATGCAATCATTAAAAATGTTAGCAAGTATTGGAGCTATTGTTTCAATTACGGATTTAGTAACATCAACGGAATTGCCCCACAGATCCGCAGTTTTCTTTTTATTTAAAGTTTTAAATGACTTTGTTATATCAATTCCACTAATGTGTACAAATTTGAATTTATCATTACAAACTTTAACATGATCCTTCACTATAGATTCAGCAATAGCGGGGGATGAATCCAAAGACTTTGTGATTGAGACTGGAATATCAGTAAAGAACTTTTCAAATTCTGCAGCTACTTCTGTGTCAACTGTTACCTTCTTACCATCAACATTCAAACAATATTGATTATTAGTAGTTTTAGCTTTTCCAGTTTCATTATTTATAATATTCCATGTCATTTTAATTTTATTACTACTGTTTTTTATTTTTGAACTTAAATAATTAGATTTAGCAAGCTTGCAAACTTTTTTGAACACTTTGGAATAAGTTTTTACATAAAGTTTAAATTCATCACTAGTATTGAATGAGCGTTCATTGTAAAGTTCAAAAAGTTTTATTCTGCTTTTGTGAATACCTGGTGTAGCCCATTCACTAAAAGCTAAAGTGCCATCAACCGATATAGTCTTTGGAATAAAAATATTTTTAAATTCAGAACAAAATGTATGAAAAAAGTTTTCATATAATTTATTTGGATTTTCTTCATAACCTATATAATTTAATTTAATACCAATATTATTTTTCAGCCGTTCTAAGCGACCAGCAGTCTTTGGTACAACAGTGATATTCTTTTTTTCCATGCTTTTACATTTAAGTGGAATGGTAACAATTTGTCCAGAATGGTCAGATTCTAAATTATTAAAAACTCTTCTTGCTAAAGGAACAATATTTGTATAAATATTGTCAATGCATGTGGCAGACGATTGAGTTGTTCTTGTTGGCTCCAAAAATAAATTTCCAAGGTTATATGACCAAAACAGATTTTTAATCCTAATAGATAAACTAGAATTTTCTAATAAATTAATATTAAAATCACCACAAACAATGGTTTGTTTTGTGGAACTACACACTTTTTTCAATACTTCATCCATAGTATCTTCAAAAAGGTCATATAATCCTGAAGGAGGCCTGTATATACTTAATACAATAATCTGGTCCAGCTCCACGCAGGCTATTTCTATTGTTCGCTCAATCGAAAGACTCACAATATCCTTACGATCCTTAAATTTCAGCTTTTTATCTAATATTATTAAAGAACCACCACGAATTGATTTTTCTCGACTGAACGAACTACCAACCAGATGATTGCTGAAATTAAACATGAACTGATAACTTTTAAGCCAGTGTTCAGTTACACAAAAGATGTCTACATTACTACAGTTCAAGAATAATTCCACTTCCAGATCCTTGCCTAACATTCCTTGAATGTTCTGGTGCACCAGGTTGATAAGATTTACTTTATTTTTGTTTTCAAATGGGTTTTGCAATACATTTACAAAGTTTTCAGTATCTTTTCTACCTAATGATAAGCAAGAGGATGTCTCTTTTGTCTCATTACTTAATTTAAAGATTTATTAAAAATATCATCAGTAACATTACTGACAGTCGTTTCACTACCACAGTATTGCTCAATAGGAGCAATTTCAGTACTTTGAGTGGGCTGCTCAATAAAAGCATTGTCAGAGAAAGAATTTATAGCCATGTTTTTGGCTAAAGTTTGTAAATAAAATCTTAGCGAAATAGCTAATTGTTTTTTATAGAATGTTGATAGATATAATCTATCTTCTGTCAAATAAGCTTTAATACATGTCAGTTTGTTGAAGTCAATAATATGGAATTTTTTCGAATAATTTGTCATTAAATCTAATGTCAAATTAAGTTTGTATCTAATATTATTTTCATGTTGTGACAAACGATTATGGTAGGGAAGGGTAAACATTATTATTTGATTAACATGTAAATTATTTAAATGAGAACAAAAATGTTTTAGTACTTTTTTGTTCAAATTACCCCTATTTCCCAAGATCATAACCAGTTTGTCATTAATATCAAACTTATAACTATTAATTTTATTTGCAATATCATGGAAACTTGAGCCAGGCATACAATAATTAATGACACTAAAATCCAACTGATTTGTCAATAACTGGCCCATACCTTTGCCTATGTCATCACAAAAAATTATACATTTAGGCTTAGACACAGACATCTTACAATGAAAACTAGATTGCTCATTGACTGGTGACTGACATACAATACTATGAGCGGAGGATGTATGACTGGGTGCATTGTTATTATTTGTGACATTGCATTCTGTTATTGAAATATTCTCACTTGCAGTCAAAACTTGTTTGTCAAGAAGGGACTGATAGCGGTCCTCATTATGCTGACAGAGTGTGGCTAGTTCTCTGATAGATTGATTGATAGAAAGAAGATTTAAACCAGATTTTCTGCTGATTATTCAAACATCCAACAAACAAACGAGATTATTTTATAGAAAAAAGCAAAACATAGAAACATATTTGAGAAGTACTTCTTATTACGTTGCCTTAAACTGTAAATAATGATAAAACAAGGAGAATGAAATAAGTTGTTTCTAAGTAAGTTGTTTAACGCACTTCAAAACACGTTATGTCCTATCTTTATATTAAATATATATAGTACTACGTCTTAAATCTGCAAAATGTTAATTTGAATTAAGAAGATAAAACCAATAACACCAAAGTGTCTTATGTTTATAAAATATAGTGTTAAGTCTTGCGACCACACCAACCAACACCAAAGATGATTGTAGTAACTATTAGCCACATACATGCGAAAATGCCTATGAGAAAACACGAAAGGTACAAGTTCTTCCGAAATAAAGAGGTCTAAGAAAAAGTACGAAGCTAACATTGTCAATTATTTATCAGCTGAAGCGCGAGTAAAGGGCATTATCTCTTTGTTAAAGCTCAATTAAAAATAGTATACGCATACATCATTCATACAGTAATGCTTCATACAACATTTATTCAATGAGAAGAGAGCCGGAGGAGGCTGGGGCCGCATACAAATGTGTATGTCACACGTGACTCTACGTCACCCGGCGCGGGACGGCGTGGCGCCGGCATCGCTGAAAACAGGGCTGACGCAAGATAAGTAAATAATTGTGACGATCACATGAGACAAGTATACAAATGTGTTATTTTAATAATCGCTAAACCAGGTAAGTAGCATTCACGACGGAAGAAAATCACCACGTTGCTACCTTCCTGAATCCTATTACGTCTGTAAGTGCGGCGTTTCATGTAATCTATCGAAATAGCAGCTAAATCTCTACCTTCTTGTTCATTAAAAATCATAATATGGAAAATGTCCAAGACATAATTATTAAATTGCATTTTAACATCTCTCATATTGTTTCCTCTGTTGTTTCGCTTCTAACACAGCGGTTGTAATTACAAAAAGAAGCCTCCATGTCGGTGGTAAGCAGACACAGCTCTACGCAGAATCTCCAGCCGTCATCTCTTCATGTTGGTTTGACCTCACACACTGTCGGAAAGGTTCATTTCTTGTCACAGTAGGTTTATCAGGGGACGAGCACTGTGAGGTCATCGAATTTTAGATCCGACGTCTTTCTTCTCAGTTTTCTATTGTAAATACGCTCTTGACAGATATCTCTTTGTCACGTTGAAAAATACCTGACGGTGATAGGACTGGGGACCACTTACGAACAGCTGTCCCCAGTCGTGACAAGCTAATAAACAGATTTAAGCGAGGATCGGTAAATATAGTATATCTTCAAAATTTGCTCTGATTAGAGTGTCATGAAAGACATCCCTGGTAGTCAAATTTTAGTGCAGTAGTGCCTGGTAGTCTAATTTTAGTACGGTAATACAGATTGAAATTTGACAATTAGTTATAACTAATCGAGTGCGAACGTTTATAATATCTTATAAACGTAATATAATATTACGTAACGTAACGTAATATTGGAATTTATAACATACATTACGCTATTGCAAGTTGATTATAAATTCAACATAAAAGCTCAGCACATTCTGTATCGTAGAAAATAAATATTAGAATTACAAGTGCTCATTTGCACACTCATAAACAATGCACCGCGGCAGAATGGACAATATATCTTCAGAAACGCCGACGAGACGTTAACTCAACATTAAAACTGATTCGAGTTTAAACAAAGCTCACACGAAAAAAGCATCTGACTAATAACGATCACGCATGAATTATTGATGAGTCGTTAAATGTGGCGGCTCATTACAACGTATTATGAGAACGAGCGGGCAAACGCGGCCATTATCGCCGAATATTGAGGGTGCGAGGTCGGGAGATGAGACAAAGTCGGGAGGTCGTATCGAATCGCGGGACAAAGGATAACCACGAGATGAAGAAAATTAATGAAATAAGCCTGCAGCGCGAAGCAAAGGAGATCGGATGCGGGCTACTGCAGTTTCGTGTCTGAGCGTGACAAGTCCGCCGGCGAGAAAACGGAAGTTGTTATTACGAAATTATATGCAAATTACCGGCTCACTGGAAGTAACCCTTTCGAGTGTGGCGGTTTTTTGTTCCCCACGCCCGCCGCCGGACTCGTCATTTGCATCTTATTATTGGTGCGTTTTAGGGATAACGTGTCGAATTCGAATGCTGTTTACCGCCGCCTCGAGGCGTCGCGAGCTGAATACGAATCGGTTTCACACGACAACGGCGAGCGATCGCCGGATTATTAGATTATTATTCAAAACGCAACAATCAAGAATAAATAGACACTTAATTCCAAATTAAATTGAGCACGCGGATGCAACCCGGGAAGACAACACGGAATTTTAACGTTCAAATTGGAAACATAAGCAGATTTGGATCGTTGAGCTCATTTAACAGTTTAATCGAAGTTAAGCAACGGCCGTATTAACTTACCGCTTTCGGTACCGCGGCCGGACACAATCGTTAAGTCGACTAAAATAAATTTCGTGAGAAGCTTCCTAACCACTACCGTGATGGCGATTTGTAAATGTAAATAGCCTCTAGAGACGGTAAGTGGAAGGTGTATATTTGACTGCGTGACCCGCGCATACGATACTCGATAATAAAGTTATTGAAAGTGGTAATAAGATTAACGGCTCGTTCGTCGCACGTAAATCACGATGCATTACGTCGCCGACGACAGGAGGCTCGTATCGCATTACAGCGGATTAATTGCGGCCGAACCGGCCGCGGCGACAATCGGGGCGGAGCGTGCGCGTGCGATCGCCACCTCCACTTAAAATTAAACACCACTTGTTCATCCACGAAATTCCCAGACTCACCACCGCTTACACGGATTTAATTTTGTTTGAAGCGCGTCGATGGTTACCGGGAAGAATCGATAACGCACTTGAATTACAACCTTAGCTTTTGAGTAAATGGTATATGCGTCATTATCGCGAAGTGTAACGAGCGAGACTGGATCGCAACAAATCATCGCGGGAAGCACCGCCGCGCCGCCGCCTGGGCCTGTCGTTCTCCGCCAAAATTAATTTCCCGTAAAATCGCTTATACAATCTATCTTTTAGGTACCGAGTAATAATATTGCGCATCCGATAATAATTTCTCTCCCGATGAGTGAGAAAGAACCGCGTAATGTACATTATGCGGGCAAGGCGAGCATGCTTATCTCGAGTCGATGCGAACTGAGTTCGCTCACTTGAACTTGCCCTTGAAATATACCGGAGACGTGCAAACGTAGAGTTACCATCTACGGTTCAAAGAATGTCACTTCCACAAATCCTAACTGACCCGTGGCGCTTCTTGCATTAAACTTGCTCCACAAACAACAAATATTCCTTTTTGAATAGATATACGGATGTTTTCCATTAATTATTCTAAAGGCTGTCATAAATCACTAAACCTCATGCACAATTTCAAAACATAGAAATAATTCATTGTGGCATTATCGGGCTATTTCAAAACCTAGCCACTAAAAATCTGCCATTGTATTGTCGCTATAGGTTAGATGAAAGACAATGATCGAATAAAATTATCAACTTGATAGTTTGTGGCAACAGCTCTTCACTGGTCCCGCAAATATGGGAAGAGTCCGTGACAAGTTAAGCCCGGCAACAGCCAACGACCTGCAGTCAGTGGAATGAGACGACAAAAACTACAAGTTAAAACTATTCTTAGTTCTCGGATACGTTGCCCGTTCGATCACATTGGGGAACATTAAAACGATGCTTCATTGACAAATATTTTAAAACTATAAAACAGCTTGCCACAATTGTATTTATTTGCAAGTAAATCATTAAATATAAATAATTATAAGTGGCTGCTACAGAAACCTCACAGGTGTAATTATTATTAAGTAATATTTATTTCCTCGGTGTTAATTTTCTCGGCAAGCTCAACTTGGCAGCAAGGACTGCAAGCATTGAACCGACCACTGTACTTGGAAGTAATTACTGGAGCCTTAACCACTTAACCTGCTAGACGGGCATAAAAAGCTCCTTTAAATAGAATGTCAATTTCGATGCAGAGCGAGCTATTGACAAGCTCCTTCACATAAACACTTTGCATACCAGAGACGTGAGCGTTTAAGAGTACAGTTTACAAGTTACATTTTATATATTGAAAAATATTTTTCGACTCAAACTCACAATCTCGGAAAGATTCAGTCTATCAATCGATATCTGAGTACAAAAGAGCATTGTACCCATCAGCAAAGAAAGAGTTTTTAAAATTCGAAGCTTTCTTTTCAATTATCTATATCGCCAGATTGCTGAAAATGCATTAATAAATTTGTTTTTTCATTTCAATGCGCCACCATCATTTTGAATACTCACACTAGTCAACACAACATGACGAGACTGCATTGTAACACCGTTTTTTCTTAGAATACCAAATCTGCAAAATCACTGTTGATTTCCTATAATTTATCCACATAGTTCAATACTTAAATCTTAATTACACCAATATTTCTTATTTTTTTCTAAATGTCAACGTCACTTTGACAGTTGCAAGCATTTGTTCGGTCATTGTGCATAGACAAAAGTAAATATAATTCGCGTTTAAGCAATTTATTAATACATTTTTTAAAATATAAATCCTGAATACCTCCTTCGGAGGGTTTATTTTTAGAAAATTTTGAATGTGATGCTTAGTCCGTTTGTTTTTATAACTTTTATTGAAAAAGACATACTGTTTACGTACATAATATTATTATTTTGTTTGAATTGTGATACCCTTACAGGGTCATGTTTATGGGACATTTCTTTTATGTAACATCTGTTATACCAACATGTGACAATAAATGATATAACTATACAAAACTGAATAAAGACATTTAAATGAATAAATAAATACTAGACTTGCGTGGAATGGCGTTATAAAAGCGTACAATTTTTGACTATAGTTAATTTTTCATGATTTTTGTCGTTTCCAACCAAACTCATACTCGCAGTTTGGCTGAGAACACTTTACTAATATTGTAGTGATTTAACCGCCTCCGTGGTCTAGTGGTTGAGACCACCAGGTGTTGATCGGGAGGTCCGGGGTTCGATTCCCACTGGGGGCAGAAATTTTTCTGCTCGGTGTGGTTGGTGGCAGGGCTACTGAGCCCGACTAGCTAGCTACCACCGTCTTACCTAAGTTTTTCGCCATAATAACAATGTTTATAGCATTGTTGTGTTCCGACAATTAGAGGTAAGATAGCCAGTTCCTCACATGTTGAGGAGTCCAGGCGAAACTCGCTTCCACCTTCGGCCTTGTCATCACTTACTATCAGGTGAGATGAAGGCCAAGAGCTTCCCTGTCGTATGTAAAAAAAAAAAGTTTAGGAAGGAGGATTGATATCTATGGTAGGGATTGAAATTTTGTATTATGTTTCCTTATCACAACTAAAACTTCTTAACGAATTATAACGGGACTTATTTTGGAATATTTTTAATTTTGCCTTATGGATTGTTCTACGGTTTAATATTACAAAATTAACACGATCTAATTTAGAACCCTAGCACATATTATACACCTTTGTGGTTTCATTTGTGTTAGTTATGTTTGATAAGTTTTGATTTTGCACCTTTGATTTGATAAAGAAACTAAAAAAAGACGATTAATATGATTATAATATTGTCGTATCGCTATTTTTATTCGACTTCTCAAAAAACGTTTTTTTGTTTGTTACTTCATAACTCTGTCATTTATAAACAGGTTTGGATTTCTTTTTTGTTTGAGATGGTATATCTCTCGATTGGTCCCTTTATCGCCAAAGTCAGGATCTGGTGATGGGATCTCAGGAAAATCGAGGAAAACCCCTTAAATTTTATAGGCACGTCCAGCTTCTGGTAGTCTTGAGCCGAGCTGATAATAAAAGGGTCCTTGACTTGTTAGGATGTCAGTTTTATACACCGCTATTTTTAAGTTATGACAAAAATTTTGTGTGCTTGTTCAGACAAGCAAACTGAACAACTTTCACTATGGGACCAACTTCGAAATCGCAAAAAAAAAGTCAGCTGTTTTATACATTTAGGTTCAGTGAATGTTGAACATTTATATGGAACAGCTGATTATTTTTTTGCGATTTCGAAGTTGGTCCCATAGTGAAAGTTGTTCAATTTGCTTGTCTGAACAAGCACACAAAATTTTTGTCATAACTAAAAAATAAACTTGTATAATACAACAACAGGCACGTATTGACCCTCAGCTGTATTCTTTCAAGTTGATTCGTTGAGCTAATGTTAAATTGACCTAAAAAATTTAAATATTGTTTTTACAAGAATAAAAACCGACTTCAAAAACGCAAAAAATTCAAAACCAATACATATTTTTGATTTTTGTGTGTTTTTGAAGTCGGTTCTTATTACAAGCTTTTATTTACTTTCACCTGTCCCGGTGTCTGTAATGAAATCTTGCAAGTTGAATTTGACCCACTTTCCGGTTTCCAATTTAGCTGAAATTTTAACTGGTAAAGTTACTTACCTTAGAACAACCTACATCAGTTTGCTGGTAGCAAGTATAGGAAATTCTGATCCACAAGGGTTCCACGGAGTTTACCCCATCGGAGTTTCACTGTATGACTGCTTAATCTAATATCTCTCAGTCTTAACCCCTGTGACTAGAAACTATAGCTTTTGACCTTTACATATGCCTTTAAAGGTTGCCTTACAGAATAAGCCCTATCGCCGACTCGTCTATATTCAATTTACATTTTACATAATATTAATTGTCCTGACTGACCCCATAACACCCAAATATTAAAGCTAGACATGTGGAATTGGGCGGCAGGTTTCTTTTTTAGAGCTTACATTCTCTAAAAAAGATTTTTTTTTTTTGGAAATTCAACAAATTTTAACCAACGAGGTTATGATTTGGCACCGACTTCGAAAAAAAAGGTGATGACAAATCTTATAAGTATTGTTTTTTTTTTATTTTAGTGCGTCTTTTATGTCGGTCATTATTTTTTGTAAAATATTTGAATTTTTTGAATTTAATACTAGCTCAAGCGCCTTGACAGAATAACTTTTAGTTCAACCTCTAACTCCTAAAGTTAAGGATCAATAATGTTTAATTGATTGTAAATACAACTGATCTCTCATTTTAGTTTACTTTTTTCCCGTTATTTCAACTTTGATTTTGATAATAGTCTAAAGCAGCCACATGTTAACCTTGACTCACATTTTGCTTTTATAATTTGAAATCGGTTACTTGATGAATATTCGATAATTTTACTTGCACATCTGCCATATTGCTGGTTCAAGACCGCCTGCGTCGGTTCCAGCCTACTTTCTGACGACGAAGACGCGTGTTCCGGTCGACCCTGGAACACTGAAAAAATATTATTTTAGCAGAGTACCTTTTTGGCTCGGTTACAATCACATCGGTAAATTTTAACCAAGACTTAACTAAAATTATCCTGTCTTCGCCTCCGAGATTTATTCCTTAACCATGTAGTAGCCCTGCTACGCGCTAACCCTATCGCACAAGTTTTAAAGTCAGAGAAAGAAAACCACTATATCTTCCTCTGTCTAATCACACCTGACAAGCCTCCGCAGTACCGACCTCATTCTTGTCCGTGCGCGCGCGGCGCTCGCACGAGTGTAACAGTAATATAATTTGTGCATGAGTGTAGGTAACCTACGTAAAAAAAAAAAAAGGTATAAATTTACGGTTATTTGCTTATTTGTTAAGTATGCCTAAACGAAAACACAGTGAACCCGAAGAAGATAGATGGCTAAGGAAGATGAAGAGATACGAAGAAAAACTGAATTCGGAAAAACGTAGGGGCAAGCCGGAGGCACATTTTGTACTCAGATGATGGCGAAAATGATGTGCAACCAGAAGAATACTTTTTTACATTCCCGTTGCATTCATCGGGAATCATTTTTATGTCCGTTGTATTCTTCGGATAATATTTTATTATGTTCTCGTTGTATTGAACGAGGAATCATTTTTATGTCCGTTGTATTCTTCGGATAATATTTTATTATGTTCTCGTTGTATTGAACGAGTAAGCGGGTGGACACCGCTCGCCTGGTCCGCCGAGTACGCGCGCGGCGCGACCACGTGCAGTAATACTGGTAATGGAAAATGTGGGTATCCTTTTTTCCCCGCTGCCTAAAAATTTCCGTTGCATTCATCGGAAATCACTTTTATGTCCGTTGTATTCTTCGGATCATATTGTTATTATGTTCTCGTTGCATTCAACGAGTGTACTTAATGGAAAATATAGGGGCTGTCCTTTTTTCCCCGCTGTTTTAAAAATTTCCGTTGCATTCATCGGAATTATTTAAAAATATTTTTTGTGTTGCCTAAATTCTCATTAAATATTTATTAGTATCTTTCACATACAAACCAATATGGTGATAACTGATGACTTACAAACCGATGTAGCGGCCAGGTTTCAAGTCCTATTGCAAAACGGTTTCCAAAAGTGACCAAAGACGAGCATTAAAAAAAAAAAAAAAAACTATGTATGCTATAGTACCTATGGCGAAGGGCCGAACTCTAATTCGGAAGTAAGTGCTATGTTGGTAGACAACAGAATCAACTCGGTAAAGCACTTTCAGCACTGGGAAGGGCACAATCGTGTCTTTTAAAGAAAAATCTTAATATTCCAGATGTAGTTACGTTGAACGATGCAGACACCAATTTCATCTAAGAGTCATTTAAACTTGAAAGGCTCATCGTCCCAAACGCGACAGCAAAGCAGCGGCCAATCCTACCCTCATCGAGCCGGTGGGCCGGGACAGTCAAAGACGTCATACTAACAAGCGAATCGACGGCGAGCAGCCGCGTTCGCACCGCTGCCAGCTTGTCGCCTGCCAGCCCCGCCGCCGCCGCCGCTGCCGCTGGCACCGCCGAGGCACCAGCCAGTCGCGTCGCATCACAACGGTCATCGAACAATCGCGCTACCTGAGCGCGCAGCCGCAAGTACATGCCGGCCGCTTAAAATATTAATTTCGTCAATGAGTGGTGAACTATCACTAGCGATAGGTTTATATTAGACAATGTGTCCAGGATTTCATTTATTGAGGAACCTTATCAAATACCATACAGCCGTGCGCGGCGTTCTTTTTCAAAAAGTTAGTGAATAGCAATTTCTCTCGAATTAAATCATTTATTAGAAATAAATTAAAATTAAATTAAATTAATTAAATCTAAAAATCTGAATTCGAAGTCGAAGTAGGTATCTCATTTCAAAATGGAAGATATCAGAACGGCTACTCGATTTATGATCGAAGACTGATACGTGATTAATATTGATATTTAGGAAGCTTAATTTTTGCTGCCGATTCACAAATCAAAAAAAAAAAAAAAGAAAACATGTTTACGCTTTTATTTTCATGATATTTTGTACGAGTTTCTAGCACTCCCGTTTAGCCTATGTTCCGCGCGATATATTTCACAAAATATTACAGCCAGCTCTTACTCATTTAAGATCTTATGGTCTGCTATCAGTGAGATATCTATGATATGTTGTGTTTAGCAAACTCTGCTGGAGAGTACCTAGAGAACACAAAAAGAACTATTTAATGTCTGACACGATTAGGGTTAGTTATTAATTTTAAAAAAAAAAAAAAAACTAGTCTAATACCATAAAAGCTTTGTAAATTTTTAGGTTTTATTTTAAACTCTAATAAAATAACATACAATTACCAGATTCAAGCCACAAAAATTTATTATACACATAAAAAATATATTTAAATCTAACAGAATTCGAATAAGGTTCTTTGAACGTTTTCTACGGCAGCATGTCGGCTGTAGTATATGGGTAGTATATACACACAAAATCACTAAAAGTGCTCTTCTTAGAAATACTAACAATTACGACGTTTTTATTACAATTACAGATATTTTATAATAATATGATGATCTCCATTGGTGGCAGATCAATATTCCATTGGCAGTCAATTGAATAAAAAGTCATAGGTATAATTTCGGAATTTTTACGGACGTTTCGACAGCAGGCTAGGGTGCAGCTTGTGCCAACGAAAAGACTGGTGGTTTCTGGACCAACATCGAGCGAACCAATCATATAAACTGACTGGAACTACTCGCTGTATATTGTGGGCTAATTTCATTTGCTAAAAATGTCGCTAATTGTGGTAGTCTTTTAAGTGTCGATAACACCACTGCCATATTCTATATAAATAGAATGGGGAGAGTGTAATACCAACACTTAAGTCAAGTTACTAAAATGATTTGGGACTGGTGTGAGAAAAGTAGGTATATTTATTTTCGCGTCTTATATTCGTTACTCGTTAAATATAGAAGCTAACAGTGAATCGAGAAAAATAAACTTCGACACAGAGTGGCAGTTGGGTATCAGACAACTTTTGAAACTAAAAGATTTTTTTGGTGAACCATCTATTGACTTATTTGCATCTCGTCTTGCAAACATTTTTTTGGTGAACCATCTATTGACTTATTGCAAATGTCCCGCGTATATTTCATGGAAAAGGGATCCCTTTGCCTATGATATTGACGCGTTTAAACAGTAGATTAGTCGCAATTTTATTTTTACGCTTTAACACCGTTTGCACAAATTTTTAAAACTATAAACAAAATAGTTACTGATTAAGCCACCGGAATTATCGTTGTTCAACTATAGCCCTCTTAACCATGGTATCCCCTTTTCATATCCCTGGGTGTCACAGAGATTGTGATATTTCCTCCAAGAAAGATCTACTTACTTCCTTTCAGGATGGTACACCATCTGCGCCGTCACCTTTCCCTGCCAGCGTGTGTATTTTCCGGGAAAGCTTTCATGACGTGCCAGAAACAGCCTTAGATGTTGTTATCTTCGATATCACATAACACCGGGTCATAATATAATTCTAGTATAAAGTACTAAAGATATGGTGAGAATTTTGTAAAAAGAATACAACAGATTTTTTTAAATGTAAATACTACATTTTTGTTGGAATTTCTGTTAATGTGTTTTGAAATTTTGAAGTTTAGGTAGAACTATTGTTCTAATGTCACGATAGCAAGTGATCGTTATTAGTTAGGCAGTAGCCCCCTGGTATTATAGTATTAGACTATTAAACGATTTGAGAATTATACAATTAATCTTGAAAAAATGAGTAAGAAGTCAGTCATGTTATTAGCTGGACCAAGGACGCATACAATTTCTCTAACAAAAATACGAAATATTAATAAAGCATATGAAGATCGAGTAATTATAACACTTACAAATTTAATTAAAACATAAGCAATTGGCAAAGCTCAACCGGTTTTAAACTTACTTTTTTTTATCCCTTTAATATCCCGGTATTTGTCCAGCATCAGTGGTATTAAGTTAAGATATATTGCTGTATCATCTTCAATTCGCTCAGATTCAGAACAAACCTGATCCTCACACATAAGAAACCACGTAGACCTGCTTCATCTCAACCCATTGGGCGCTGGATAAAGCAGATCATGTGCGATAGTGGCATTGACATCTTAATATTCGGAGCGAGCGAGACACGCATCAACATCAGGCGGCGTCTCGTGCTGGCCTCAACGTCGATGTAATTAGAAAGACCGCAGGATGTTCGGAAAGATCAGCTGTATTTGCTGATTTTTATAACAGACCGGTATATTAGTTCTGAAACCAATTTTATTGAATCTTTGTCACAATTATAATTATTATTAAGTACTTAAAACAATACTGTCGGTTGATTAGTTTTTTGTTCACAATATTTTGTTGTTTTGAAATTTTTGCTAGAGGCGCAAAAAAAAAAAAAAAAAAAAAAAAAAAAAAAATTGAAATACGTAATAATTATGTTTTGATGTTTTACTGTAATGTTGTTTATTTTTTATTGTCGCAACATTGATTTTATACTCTCTGAACATCTACATGGTTAAGGAATAAATCTCGGAGGCGAAGACAGGATAATTAAATGATCAAACGAACTTACCTGAAGTGAAGTTCGATCTTAATTATCCTGTCTTCGCCGAAGAGATTTAAGGTCCCTCCCTCCCTGAATCTTATCCCCCTATATATCAATGTTGCTCTATTTCTCTAAAAAGAATGAGGTCGGTACTGCGGAGGCTTGTCAGGTGTGATTAGACAGAGGAAGATATAGTGGTTTTCTTTCTCTGACTTTAAAACTTGTGCGATAGGGTTAGCGCGTAGCAGGGCTACTACATGGTTAAGGAATAAATCTCTTCGGCGAAGACAGGATAATTAAGATCGAACTTCACTTCAGGTAAGTTCGTTTGATCATTTAAATATCTAAGTGAACTTGGTATAAAGCAGACCTGTGTGTATTGCTAAATATTCTTGTCTAATAACAAATAAAACATTAATTATTAACAAATACCTTAATTGGTAAATTTTAACACTTTCAAACATGATCCAAAACTATTAAGTGATTTTGTAAACACTTAATAAGTATGCTGTTGTTTTTAAACAAGTTATTTCAATTGGTTGATTTTTACAAACATTTTTATTTAATAATAGTTGAGTAGAACTTATTTGATTCCAACCTAATTGTTTATTGATTTTAATCGAGTAATTTTTGGTTGATTTTAAGACATCAACTGATCTATTGATATATAAGATCAATTCATTAATTCGAGTCATGTTACTTATTTCCTTTTAAATGAGTAAATATAATCGGTAAGTTATAGCAAACTACATTATTGCTAAACTATGTAACAACCGAGTTACCTAATTGGGAATAACGTTTAGAGAAATCAAAACGAGGAATAACCACTCTGTTCAGCTAAAACAACAACACAACCACGGTAAATCGATCTCGCACCCACTCATAACCAGAAACTCACTCGTGCTAGTCACTAGTGTTTTGTGAAAGAAGATCTGTAAACATCAACATATCTGAGTCATCGCTGCATTACACGAAATTGGAACATCGTGCCGTCATAAAATTCCTCGTAAAAAAGGGGAAAACGGCAAAGGATATTTTTGAAGAAAACTCTGCAGTGTATCCAGAATCTGGACCATCGTCCTGCCACAGTCAAAAGTTGGAGAAGTTGAAAGCACCCCCCCCCCCCCCCCCGCACCGCACCGCCCTGCACCGCCGTCACAGACGAAAACATCGCCAAAGTGAAAAATATTGTACTGGAGGACCGTCGAATAAAAATGTGGCAGATAGCAGAAGAGTTGGGCATCAGTAATACTTTGCACATTAATAAAATTAGAGCACGTTGGGTTCCAAAAATGCTCACGCCGCTCGATAAACAGCGCGAGTTGAAACTTCTATGGAGTTTATCGACTTGCGCAATGATAATTTGGACGAAATTTGTAACCGTATTGTCACAGTGGATGAAACGTGGATTCGACAATATGATCCAGAATCTAAACAAGGGAGAGAAGCCGCCAAAGAAGTTTAAGGTCGAAAAGTCGACTTCGAAACTCACTGCTACTATTTTTTGGGATTCGGAAGGAATTTTCCTCGTTGACTATTTACCAAAAAAAACTACAATGAACGCCGCGTATTATGCAGCACTTATAAAAAAAAGTACGCAATCTGATTGTGGAAAAAAGAAGAGGGAAAATTAGCAAAGAAATTCTGTTTTTGCAAGACAATGCGCCAGTCCATACGGCGCGAATTGCGAGGCAAGCCCTTCGAGAAACTCTGGCTTTGATGAAGTGAATCACCCATCCTACAGTCCAGGCCTAACTCCCAGCGACTTTTTTCTCTTGAAAAATTTGAAAAAAGACCTTCGGGGAAGAAAATTTGGGGATGATTAAGAAATTAAAGCTGTCGTGAACGAGCATTTTGACTTCAATGATTCATCTTATTTTTTTAGTGGGATACAAGCAAATTGGCTGAGAAAACCGAGTAGCTTTGCAGCAGTTACCGAGTGAACTGGTTGTAGCAATCCAATAAATTGTTTGAAAAAACCGAGTAACTTTGCAGCAGTTACCTAGTGAACCGTTAGTAGTAACTCAATAAATTGGCTGAGAAAACCGAGTAACTATGCAGCCGTTACCGAGTGAACCGGTTGTAGCAACCCAATAAATTGTTTGAGAAAACCGAATAACTTTGCAGCTGTTACCGAGTGAACCGGTTGTAGTAGCCTAATAAGTTGTTTGAGAAAACCGAGTAATTTTGCAGCAGTTACCGAGTTAACTGGTTGTAGTAACCTAGTAAAATTGGCTAAATGCAGTCGATTTTACTTTGTTGTTACTAATGAATGCTACTATGTTATCAATAAAGAAGTGTTATTAACAAATTGTAACGGTTAATACTTATCAAGTAATGATAACAAAGTTGACATATTTGATTTTAGCTACAAACTTTGCAGGCGTTATATTGACAAACATGCTGGGTTATTTTTTAACAGTATTTTATTAATTTTTAACCCTTACGTTTTTTCCGTGAACGCACCTGGCTTTCACGTCGCGCTTAAGCCTCGGCCTCCTCAGATAGACCGAAGCTAAGTACCCACCCCCTTTATCCTTGTGAGATCCTACTGAGGGAAGCTCGTAGACAAGAGGTCTATTCTCTTTCAATTCTCTCCTCTTGCACACTGGTCGGGCTTCTCACGACCAGAGCGTGTCAATGTCATTGATATTAGAATATAATAAAACATTCTTTTCATAAAACATACTTTTGTTAATTTGGATTCTGTGAAGGGTGTTATTCATCTGGTATGATATACAAGGCAATAAGCCAATAAATACGCTGATTACGGTGATTGTTCTTGAATTTTAGTCCTGATAACTTTCTCAAAAACAAGAAGTACAGAAGCAAATGATCTCTTTCTCTCTCTCTCTCATACAGGCTCAAAAAAGTAAGAGTGGATAATTACAAATACAAAGATTATCAAAGTGATAAATTGAAACCGGACTATTATAGAGTCTCTCCAGACCGCAAATATTGATAGATGATCTGATTTATGTCAGACAACAACATTAAATTACATTTAGATCGAACGTGCACATCAATTATAAGCCGCGCTGTAAATCTGCCTTGTGCATTGTCAAATCATGTAGTCAAACTATATCAAGCACTAACATTGGACGATGAGCATCAGAGAATACATATGTAAATTTCACAAATTAGATGTTGGATTTAACGGTTGTTGTAAACAATCATGTTTCATGAATCCACTTTATTAAAATATAAGTAGAACCTTGCATGGTAGGTTATCAGGGGCTCTTATTGTGAAGAAATTTACGACGAAACTGTTATTAAAATCACAAAAACATGATTACCAAATCGTCAAGCGACAGTATCGTATCGTAACCGTCTTACCAAGCGGACAGAGTAGTTTGTCGGTTAGTAAAAGAAAAGTTCAACATAATGTCGAACAAGAATATGATAAAACAGTATGAAGTCCAACTGCTTTTAACAACAACATTTATTTAAGCACAATAGTATCATCATACTGTCGTGCTAAAATAAATATTATTAAGCAAAACACGGAAACCAAGTTAGGAATTTAGCTTTTTGAACACGAAACCACTTTTATGTATATGCTCGAGTACAAAATTTACAGTTAATCATAAACGCGTGCGATTTTATCTAAAATCATTTAGTAAGCACAATAATCTTCCCGCTAATTACAATTATTACGTTGGATAACGATCTCAACGATAAGGTGCGTATGTCTATTTGACCGGTGATTAACTATTGACCGCATTAGTTTGGTACAATACGACCTGTAGGCATCATGCATACTCGTTTATGACCGGCGGACGGCTATAAAGTGAATTAGCCAGGCGACTTTACACTCTAAACCTATTCAATTACGTGTTAAGCTCTATATAGAACGCGGCCACAAATCAGTGACCGTTAAAAATAAATTATAAATAACAAGCGGACAATAAACGAGCTGTTCGCAGGTTAGAGATGCAGGCAGATAAATCACCTCGGAGGGGTCGCACTCGCACCGGCCCGCGCTGTGGTGTTAAGGAAGAGAAATGTGATCACGTGGTCATCTACACACCTAATCGTGAAGACGTTGATTAAGAACATACACACTCCTAAACTGTGTTAACATTGAGGTGCATTATTAAAATCGTACATCAACAAGAAGTTGTTAAATATTGAAATGCCATTAATTTCACGTTGTGATTCAACATTAAGCTAACGTTCCAAACGTGGCTTATTTATTAATTGAAAAGAAAACGTGTAGCATAAAAAAATATTCATGATAACGAACCAACGAACCTTTTTTGCACCTGTCAGAGTGACAGATAAGCTTTTAATATTTGCACGGCAACATAAGGGCGTTCATGCAAACGAAGTTTGCTTCGAAGGTGTTAACTTCGATGTTCAGATTTCGACACATAGCAATTATCACCTCAACGTCTACATTTTACCTCCACTGTTATAAACGGTTACTTCCGAAGATAAAACTGCCTTATCATCACTGATCAAACACAACACAGCTTGTGTATTGAGTTGATTTCATTTCTAAGGGTGATTTTAAATATTTTTGAATGAATCAGGACCTCGTCTATAATGTTTATAATTACTTTGGTTACTCAATCGCATGTTTTATTAATTACTAGCTTTCCGCTCGCGACTTCGCCCGCGTTATTTTTGTTTTCCCGTGGGATTTTTTTTCCCGTAGGAAAATTACCCTATGTCCTTCCCCTGGTATCGAACTATCCCTATACCAACTTTTATCAAAATCGGTTCAGTAGTTTCGAAGCCTATTCAATACAAACAAACAATCAAATCTTTCCTCTTTACAATATTAGTATAGATTTGAAGGTGAAGGTGAAAAGTGACAACATAAATGATGTAACCAATCTTTAAGATTGTACTTTTTTCAAATTGTGTATGAATACATTGAGGTATTACTCGATTTACTTTTAAGGATTAAAAAATAAAATGAATATACAACAAGACAATATAAAAAATAAAAACAAAAAGCCTGCTTTATTTCCAGCTGCCAGCATATTCGTACAGGGCCTGTGACAGGCTCAATTATCAAATTATCATCATTGGCAACTTGATACCCGCGTAATAGCCGGTTGCATACTTCACGCCGACTTGGAAAATATTCAGGCTATATATTACTTTACAACGCAGGTAATGTAAATACTAGGTAGCGAAACCGGTATTAAATCATCTAGGCTCGTTTGTTATTTACGGAGCGGTTGAGAAAATATCGGAATACACGGCATTCTTCAACAATAATTCGAATGACACACGAGTTATAACTCTTTCAACGGGCATCGAATTATGTGTGTAATCTTGTTATCTATTTGATATTCATAAAGCTCGTATACAGTATATGTCGTTTTAATCATCCACTTGCTTGATCATTGGCTCTATGCGAAAACGTTTAAGAATTGACAATTGAATCAAACAATGTAACAGGAATCAATCTCTTGGGTTCTTGCGTAATACTAAATACAATTAACCCTTATGATGTGTTTAAACAAACATTATGTTTATGTCATTTGCTTGAAATTTACAGACATCAGAATTAAACGTGTTTAGCGTTAAGCACGTAGACGTCATTGTTTTGCATGTCGCCTATAAACTGTTTATCTACTAATGAATCTGCGTTGTCAAATCAAAAAAAAAAACTCCCATCACCAATTACCGAGTTACATGAGCTGTAAATACCCCTGACTTTGTGCAGTCTAACTCGTTAATGATACAAGCAGAGTCCGAGAGGAACGACTTCCGAATGTAAATAATTGGCTCAACAGGTGATGTATAAATCACGAACGAACAACGAGGCTGTGATTAAGAAGGCCATATATCAAGTGTTAGCAACTCACCACACGCGATGCCCGCACTTATTCGTCGACGTGTGAAATCGTTATCGAATGGGAAGTGCAAAGCGGATTTCGCGTAGGCATTAGAAATTTTATAGCTAATACCTACCTACATTACACAGACAGGGTCTGTCGGGGCCCATGAATGACACTTGGAATACAAATTCTGAATAGTGTATGGAACGCAGATCGTTTACCTAATCAGGAAAACGTCGTGAGGAACCCTGCACACACCTGTGAAAAAAAAATACAGGCTGTGTGTGAAGTCAGCCAACCTGCACTCAGCCAGCGTGGTTGACTAAAGCCTAATCACCCTAGTATAAGGTAGGCTCGAGCGTCTCGATGGGGACGTATATGAGCAGTTGATGATGACGATACCTAATCGTAAAAAATTTGATTCTTCATGCCAAAAAAATTAAAAACAACTAGCTGGGCTCTCTATTTCTAGGCATAAAAATTACTGTCATAAAATCATATTCCATAATTTCGATTGAAATAATCGTCAAGACGCATAATAATTAGGAAGCAGAATGGTAATAAGCCTAATATTGTGTGGCAGAAAATCATTTATCACAAGTATTAAAACCCATAAACTCGAAACACAGAACAACTTGACGCATAATTTTTCAAATCATAATTAATGTTTAGCATATTAATCACAACGAATAATATGATTAGGCAGAATTTCTCTGGGCATAAACATGCAATATACAGGCAAGCAAGCACGCAACATTCAAGCAAGCATGCAACATGCAAGCAAGCATGCAACATGCAAGCAAGTATGCACAGTGCAAGCAAGCATGCAAGCAAGTATGCACAGTGCAAGCAAGCATGCAACATGCAAGCAAGCATGCAACATGCAAGCAAGCATGCAACATGCAAGCAAGCATGCAACATGCAAGAAAGTATGCACAGTGTAAGCAAGCATGTACCACGCAAGCAAGCATGCACCTCGCAAGCAAGCATGCACATGCATGGTGTCTGTCACGGCTCCGACGCTGCGGGGCTCCGGCGCTCCCACACGAGCTTATCGTCGCAGATGGTTTTCGCCCACCACCTGCTCCTCAGTTCGCGGGCCGCCTCGCCCCTCTGCGCCTCCGCGGGTTTGAATTACACTCTAGGGGTAGGACAAACAAGACTACGTGGAGTCGGTTTTGCAACGATTCGTTTCTGTCACTAGTAGCATGAATGAATTACTTTGTCAAATAAAAAATCAATATATACTATGAAATATCAAATGAAAATATAGAATATTCGAGTATCATATTTGAATAAAATAATATATGAAATGTTATTATAAAAACTTTAGTAAAACAGAGTAAACATTATATCCTTTAAAATAAAATCATTTCTAATTATAATAAATGCCCCAAAATATTAGGGATATCATTAATTATGACAGTTAAAATTATGGCAAAACATTTTAGGACTACCAATATTATGTCAAAATAAATTAGGGATTTTATTAATTAGGCTTCATAAAATTATGCCTTTGGATAATTGTGCCTTATACAAATTATGCAAAGAAAAAATTATGTGTCGTTAATGTTATGCTTTTCGATTATTATGCTTAGTGATTTATGCCAAGCGTCTTTATGACAAACAACATTATGCCAAATGAAAGGTCCCCGACTAGCTGACCTGGTGAATTTCGTATCCTCTTAAATATATACAATCCCCACAGTAACCACGAATACGTTACCAACTTGTGACACAAGATAAAAGCTCACGGTACCCAATAATTTCACCGCCATATCCCACCCTTCAATCCGGAAAAAAACAATGCAAGCACTGCTGCTTTGCGGTACTATCGCACTATCGCAAAGACAATACTGTCATTTTCCATACAAAATTATGATTAAGTATTACTTTATATTATCTTAGGATTTTTCCTATTATTTTTCATTTCAGACCATAACTGTATTTAAGCGAACATAATGAAAAAATGTATGTTCGAATCGGACAAGCCGAATTTTGAGTTTTAGCAAGACTAACGGAGATTCACTTTATATAAATGTTCTCGCTTTCTCCTCATATTCTACTAAAATATTCTACTAAATTCCTCCCTCATATAATAAAACCCTCATATTCTACTAAAGTTATAGAAACGCAAACTTTTGATGGCATCCACTTATACTATGTCATCATGTAAGACAACAAATTCAACTTCGTGTTTAAATTCATTATTTTTATGGAAGGAACAATATGCTAGAAAATGATGACAACACGCTAGAAAATGATGAACTGGCCGAACGGTGAACTGGCACTGGTTTGTTTGGTTGAGCGCCGGGCGAGATACGTTTCACCTTTACCCATCGATTAGTGTGAGAACGATTTATTGTTTGCATTTGGGACGTTTCGCGCCGTGTCACGAGCGTTTCGATTCGACGGGACATAAATCGTAATCGATATAGTATTTCATAAATCATCTCCTATAAAATATTTTTCATATATTCTGAATTACTTTCAAGACAAACGTGGTCTGGTCGAAATGCCAGGCTCCATCTCCACAAGTGCTTACAAAGTTTACGGCAAAATTATTGCAGGTGTGTGTAGAATTAAGTGTACTGTACACTCTTACCCAATTTATGATAATCATACATGTAAAATTATTAGGAACAAGCTTTTGTCCGCGTCTTCGCGTGGAATTACGAGTAGTAGTTTGGGTAGCTTAACGAAAAAATTAATGATAAAAGTCTTATAGTCCTTTTTATTAATTCCCTTAACAAATTTCCACTCATTTTTACACCATTAAGGTATGATTTCAAGGATACAAACTATTCTATTTCCTTTCCCACAACTCAAACTATCTCCATACCAAATGTTATCCAAATAGGTTCAGCGGTTATTGATTCTCCATACAAACTTCCACCCCCCTCTATTCACCCCCTTAAACGATGATTTCTGCGATAAAAACTATCCTATATCATTTCCCGGGACTCAAACTATCTCTTTACCAAATCTCATTTAAAGCGGTTTAGCGGCTGAAGCGTGAAGAGGTAACAGACAGGCAGACAGACACACTTTCGCATTTATAATATTAGTATGGATAAGTAACGGAACTAGGATTCAATGTATATCACAATTATCCTCTTATTCTGCACGTGTTAAGATTTACCAGCTTTGGTCAATAAGCCTGCGTGCACGGATGGCCCCGTCTCCGTCTGGCGGATTATCCTAATATTCTCAGATCATCAACCCCTTGGCACTGTGGACCCTACCACAGGTTTAGTGTGGGGAGAGCCTCACACACGCTCGCCGTCTAGCCAACGGCGGGTATGATACGATAACGCATTACCTTCGAAAAAATAAAGATTTGGTTAATAAAACATATAATTACATGCATAAAAATTTTGTAAAGCAACACACTCTAGGCCAAATATATTTGTTCTCAAAAAATATCGTGTACTCAAGTCATAACCTATTTTAGAATGCTTTAATTTAAACATATGAAGGGGTGTATTTAGCGGCTTCGAAAAACACCTAACGCTAACGGGACCAAAGTCAATCTCATACATAAGCTCGCGGTAAGTTTGATCGTCGAACGAGGCTCTGGCGCTTTGCACCATCCCGAACTGGCCACTGGGTCAAAGTGGCGAGGAACGGCACAAACCGCCTTCAATATTATGAATTCAATAAACCAAAGGCTCCAAGTGCACGTACGGTAAAAGATTTAACATTCATGTGTTGCCGCTTTCTTTCTCCCGTGGATGTCGTAAAAGTCGACTGAGGAAGTTCGCCGCAATTACACAGTTGCAAAAAGATGGAAATCTCGAAGCAAAACCCTACACCAATTCCTCTGCAGGTAGAGCACGGGCTGCCAAGAATGGACTTGAGTCACGCATTATTTTACAATTTCAGTGATATAATCTCTGTCTTAAAGAATAGCACGGCGACGCGTATTTAGTAAGACCAACGTGATAAAAATTTCTTGACGCTCCTCAGGGGACACGTGTGACTGAGTTTTATCACAAATTTCTTGCCGTGCATGTGCTCCAACTGCTGTGGTTGTAGGAAGGGCTTTAATACTTTTGAAGATGTAGCAACACTAACTTAACTACTAACAAACTATAAATGGCCTTATTCATAAAAATATTTAAGCAATGTTTAAGTTAAGTAATGTTGCTGTCTCTTTTGATGTCCTCTCTTTTGTAATGAGGTTGAAAGTGACAGCAACATTATTTAACTTAAACATTGCTTAAATATTTTTATGAATAAGGCCATTAGTTTATTAGTAGTTAAGTTAGTGCGCCGTCGTGCTACTCTTTAGGACACAGAGCTTATGTCATTGAAATTGTGAGATAATGCGTGACTCAAGTCCAGTCTTGGCAGCACGTGCTCCGTCTGCTGGTGTAGTAGGTCGATTCCTACTTGTCTAAGGACAGATCCGGATCCAGCAGACCTCGTATATATGGGGCTGGGATGAAGCACCCGGCAAGCCCAGAGACCGTGCCGTTAATGATGTAGGTAGGTACGTCAACTCGGCTCCGGGACCTGCCCCCCCTATTCACAACTGTCGGAAAACTACCGATTCACGGAATCTTTTTACCTGTCACTTTTTATTTCGGCACATCAAAGCGAGACGGACGTGACTTTCCGTATCGAATCCGCTATCCGACAGTTGCGATTAGGGGGGATTGGGGTGCTAAGAATCCCTGTTCGGCAAAAATATGCCGTCAAATGGCATAACGCGTGCACACTAGGGACTAAGAAGAAGGGCCCATCTCTAATGCAGTGTGCCAAGACGAGTCTTTGTTTCGTGCGGTTGCCAATGATATATGGCCGCTTACAGTTGGCCCTTTAAGAAGACTCGAGGTAACTAAAAAGGCTATGCATGCACATAGCTCGCAGGTCTGAGTACGTGGTCACGTACCGAACTGACACAGAGCTGATGGTAGACCGACGATTGGTAAAGATCATGGGAAGCCGCTGGATACAGAAGCATATCGGTTTTGAAATTCTCGGGGAGCCTATGGGTGAAATGATGATGATAAGTGACAGAATTTAATAATGAGAATGACTTGAAAATAGGACAGGATAAGGTATAAAAGAAACTTCTGATATTGAAGTGCAATTGGTATAAAGAGAAGCCAATACCAGTCATAAAATTCCTTCAACAGTTTATATTCTTATCTTCGCGATATAAATAGTTTTGCATGATGCCTCTGCATACAAAACACACATAGTAGGATATTTTAACTTTTAACTACGTGGCGATTTTGAAAACAAGTTATCGAGATGGATTGACTTTTCACATTAATTAGAAAACTTTATGAATAAGTCCAGTGATCATCAGGTATTTTTTATTTATTATTTCTATAGAAATATGTATTTATGAATAATGGCTATTTACCCGTGTTGTTGTCTACAACTTTTACGTACGCCACTAATGTTATGGGTTGACTGGCAGAGATCTCTATAAGAGATAAGTCCACCCTTGCATACAATGTTATTTTTTTGTGTTTATGCATTAAAGAGTATATAATATGTAAGTATATTATTAACAAATTTGGTTCAATCTTGCTGAGCCCTTAAAAAGAACAGAATAACAATACAATAAGATTAACGGTGAAAGCGTGTCGCCAAAATCAACGAAATCACCGCCCTGAGCAATGCAACGTGTTTTAGTTGACAGCCCAATTAAATTTCACTCGACAGCGGACACAAGGGAAATTATTTCACGCTCTCGCCTTTATCTTATATCGAGTGGTGGTTGCTTCTTTCTATAATAATCAGGGTTTGCGTTAAAATTCATCTCACATTGCATCACATTTAATTTGATATATTCTAAGCAATCTAATATTATTTTATATGCAATAGTTACATAATAAGGGTTCTTAAAAGTCAAGGGTCAACTCGCCAAGCCTCGTTTTGTAATAAAATGCCCGAAAATTTGACCTAATTATGTACCGTTGCATACCTACAGTACTTTTTCTACGACAGGTAGAATTTTAGTTCATAAACTACTTACTATAGTTTAAAAATGTTAAATTTCTGTTGACAAAACAAAACTCTCACAAGTTTGCGTCGATAAAACAATTGACATTCTAAACAAAATGTGAATGCCAGCGCGTTAATTTTTTTTAATCATCCATCATAGATAATTCTGAAAAAAAAACTTCGACCACGTTCAAATTAATATATCTATCTAATCCAAAATAACGTTGAAAATATAAAATCTTTATTTCATATAGGTTATTTATGTAATATAGTAAATAAAACTCGATGTTAATATGGCAATTGTAGTAACAATAACTTAATTTTAACTTTTTTCACGAATGCGTTCGAAGAGACACAATTTTCAATACCGAATACGTTGAGAATGGCCACTTTTATTGAAAAAAAAAAAGAGTCAACTTACTTATATCTTATAAGTTAACATTAACTCATAAGAATGTTCTTATGAAATCCATAGATCTTTTTTTATCTGGTTGATATAAAAAGCATGAACAAGGAAAAATATTTAAAGATTTGTATTATTCATCTGCAAGTCCATACTATTAACATACTAACAAATACAACTCTTATATAGCTTCACAGTCTGACCAAGAAAGAAGTTCTCCAAAATATTCCAATGTATGTGTAGCTTTAAATTTATCGGGATGTAACTTGAAAATTGTATTTTCTGAAGAGGATACAATAAATTTCCGAAAGGTCGCGTTAACGAGCCGGCCCGACGCGAGACGCACGGAACAATAAAGTACCAACATACGTGTACCAACATTCAACAAACAACCCATTTTTACATACATTTTAAATTTTGCATCTAGCAATTAAAGAGTACCTATGTTTTATAAAAGAAAAAGTGCTACATATTTCTTGCGAGTTTTGGATATCTTTAAAAGTCCGAAGGATATCAATTGAGAATCAGCAATCGAGGAAAAAGTTCGTGCATTGCAGCTCTGTAATGACTACCCCCATATCAAACTCAGGAATCCCTTGTAGAATTGCCGCCATATAATAGGCTGGTATGTATTTTGGCAAGTTTTCTTATTCGCTCCTTATCATCTCATTTCAATCTTTCTCCTGTTATGACTCGCTCACTTCAGAAACGCTGAACACTGATTGAGCCGCCTGATGTTTAACGTACCTTGAGATACCTTTTTACCTCGTCTTATTTATATTTAAATTAAGATATGAATGATATGGTGGCCTCAGCATACACGTCACAACATACGAATATTTCAAAGAGTCCATCACGACGTCTACAATTATCTTGCACCGCGCTTGTTATTTCATTACATGTCCAATAATAATAAGCTTTCAATACAGTTAACGAGGTTTGCGCGGATAAAACTCGGATTCAGCTGAGCGAGTCGTAATAGAATATTATTGCTGGTCATTATTTATGTGGGCTGTTGGAAAATTATCATCGCCGTCAGAGTTAACAATAGTCTTAGTAAATATAATAACTGTCTCAATAATGACAGTGCTTGGTATGGCACACGAAAATAACTGTAGTATGTGAATTCATATATAAATGCACTCAGTTAAAATTTCTTTAGTATCGTCCTGTTTATATTAATAAGCAAAAGACTGATTTGGGGGTTGTGTGTCTAACGGGTAAAAAAGAAAAGGTAATAACAGGAAGATAAGAAGCCTGATCTAGTTGGCAGGGAAATTACCTCGACCACCATAGAGAACTGCGTACACTATACGCATGTAGAACTATTTAGGTACGAAAGGAATTTAAACAAATATTTTTAAAAGCTTTACTCTTACGCCTTATTCATCAAAGTTAACATTGCTATACGAGTATCATCCTACTAATGTTATAAATGCGACTGTGACTTTTTTTTTTTTTTTTTTATTGCAGAAAGTTGGCAAACAAGCAAACTGCCCACCTGATGGTAAGTGGTAACAGTTACCTATAGTACATGTGGCTCCTGTGAAATCCGCAGCAAAACTGCAACCCCCACAAGAACCACAGTGTACGTTGCCAACTTGTGACTTAGGATGTCAAGTCACGGTACCCAGTAATTTCAGTGCCATATCTTACCCTTCAAACCGGAACACAGCAATGCAAGCACTGCTGCTTTGCGGCAGAAATAGGTAAGACGGAGGTACCCAAGCACACGACCCTGGTGCAGAGTCTCCCTCCGGTATAGTTGACTTTGTTTGTTACGCTTTCACGCCTAAATCACTAAACCGATTTTAAAAATTCCTTCACCAATAGAAAACTACATTATCGGCGAGTAACAGTGGCTGTATTTTTCCCTATGAGCGAAGACGTAGAAGTAGTTTATACATATTTGCTATATTTGATTCCATATTGTGCGAATGTATACAATAAATAAAACAAAAATCACGAAGTTTTTCAGGAACTCCACAATACGTGACAATATTCTCCGTCATTTTTTATAAAAAGGAAACTATCTATATTTTATATAGATACAGCACGAACACAGCACAGCAACAAAGCTTGATTTGGTTTTATATCTACGCTCGCCTATATTTTCAGTTTGTGCTGTGTCGCGGCCGAGTGGATCCGTTCGAGATGTTTCTGAGAATTACAGACAGTCTCCTAGTTAACGGTCGGAGCTGCAATCATTGCCGTTGCCGAGATTGAATCGTAATTTCGTGTGGAAGGAAACAGCACTTTGACCCGCGGCTGCGCTCGGGATTAGCGCTAAACACTCCCCGCGGTAAGCGCAAAACTCGACGGCCATATTTTAACTTCATCCACTTATAAGGTGCAACTTCGCGGCGCGGAACACTTAAACTTTGCGAGTTTGCCGTTTTCTTTAAACAGGATATCGAACTATTACTGTGGCGCCTATGCATAAAATGTGAAAATTATCGTCCAATACAAGTACGTTACCTACGTAAGTTTTTTTTTCAGTTATGAGAGTTTAAATATGTGTGAATGAATACATTTATTGATCGAATCAAAATAAATAAAAACTATTCATCTATCAAAATCAAGTTCAACAATCATTATTACTTATTTATGTATTTTATTTAATCTTTATTGCACTATAAAGGTATAAAGGGCGGACTTAATGCAACGATGCATTCTCTACCAGTCAACCGAACGGAATGATAAAATAATTGTATTTGGCGCAAGAAAGATGTAAAATGTATATTTAAGCTATACCTATATTAAATCTGTTACCTAACTTATACCAATAACTATAAAACAATATAATAGATACATACATACATACAATATAATATTAAAATATATATGTGACTAATGTATATGTTACTTCGCAGGTACTTAGAACATAGGCATAGAACCTGACGCATAATAGAGTTCAAACACCAGGCAGCACATCCACTTATTAGATCGCCCTACGCTATAAATTCAAGGAATTTCTGGCGCAACAGTTCAGTGTCCCAGAGTGATCTACGGTCAGTGGGAAACAATGAGTGGACACAAATGTGGTACATGTTATTATTACAATGAGGTGCGTGGGTGTTTCCCCGCGCTCGCCATCCGACGACGCAGGAACAACAATAACTGGCATTCTAGGCGAGTCCACGTCAGCAATAACGATCTGAACTCGGAAACAAGATAGTATAGTAGCAACATGCATAAATCAAATAAATTATTCAAGTATATGTAAACTTTTAACCTATTTTTTTAACGATAATAATAATAATAATGTCCTCCTAACCGATATTCGGTCACGGCGGCCAATCTCCACAAAGACTAGCCGTCTGCGCAGGAGATATTATAGTGCACAAGTGACTGCGCAAACGCAAGTGCACTCTCTGTTCCTTCACTCGCCTAGCCCGATGGGAATGGGACGGTTAGCCAACACGACCGGGGCGAGATCAGGCGCAGGACCCACTGTTTAGCGTGCCTTCCGAAGCACTGAGGAGCTTGAGATGTTTCTTATTTTGGCCACCCATCCTAGGACTGACCACAGCGAACGTTGCTTAACCTTAGCAATCGTTCGCTGAGCGCACGCGCCAATGCGCCACCAAGCTCCTCTACGATTTACGATAAGGAAGCTCTTGGCCTTCATCGCACCTTATGGTAAGTGACGATAAGAAGGTGGAAGCGAGCTTCACCTGGACTCCTCGACAACCGAGGAACTGGCTATCTCACCTCTAATTGTCGGAACACAACAATGCTATAAACATTGTTATTATGGCGACAAACATAGGTAAGATGGTGGTAGCTAGCCAGGCGAGCTCAAAAGCCCTGCCACCAACCAAACCGAGCAGAAAAATGTTAGCCCCCATGGGGAATCCAACCCCGGACCTCCCGATCAACACCCGGTGGTCTCAGCTACTAGACAACGGAGGCGGTTAAAATGAACAGGCGGATACTATTAACACTTAAATATACAGAGTTACTTTTGAAACGGGAGCCAAATTTTGTGATTCCTGTAATATCTGCAAATATGCAACCTCTACAAGGCGATAGTGTTCGTTGCCAACTGCAGATGTAGTTCACTGCCCGTCTTACCCTTCACATCGCCCCCTTTCCTGAGGGGGCGGTCGCATTCGATGAAGCCTTCACCGCCACAAGGCCAAAGGCGAAAGGCAGAGTTTAGCCGGCAGGAGTCCGACATAACCTGTTCGGCTGGCCGTTCAGGTATCCATGAGTATTCTCTGCCTCCACTCCGCATAGCGGTTGGCAAACTGCGTTTGCAGAAAAAAAACCGTAACAGCAATGCCAGCACTCCTGCTTTGTGACTTAAATAGTTGCACACGACTCAGGTACAGTATCCCTCTAGTAATTAAAGAGCTTTACACCAACTCGACACGAGAGACTGGACACACGTGTGTCCAGTTGGTGGTACGAAAAATTTGTATCACTTACTATTTCGTTAAGATTTTTGTGCGTGTGCAAACTAAAATTAAATCACTTTTATGTTTTTGTCAACTGGACACGTTCATTTTTTTTAAATAAAGGGTACCGTTAGCTTCAAAATCGATATCATAAAAAACTGTTTCACATTTTTGCTCGTAAAACCTTATTAGCTTTTATATTTAACACAAATTTTGAAATAAAAGAAATATATAATAATACAATAACAGTATTAAAATTTCATGTCCGTGACACTGGTAACAATGTCTAAATAACAACATTTTTAAAATCTGTGGCTAAAATGATTAAAGCAATAATTTTCGCAAGTTATGTTCTCAAAAATCGTAAGTACTAAGAAAGGCAATCTTAAGTAAGTAATAACAACATATTTATAATAGATCGTAGACAAATCTTCAAACAACTTTTGTGTACTGACTTCCATGAAAACAAGCGAAAATTAGATAATGTTTTTGGAATTATGGTAAAATAAAAGTCTTCAACGACTAGGAAAAACGTTTTACTATATAGACGGTAGAGACAACGATAGAGTTCAGCATGCCCATAAATATAACACAAATAATTAAACGTTAAACCTACTGTTGATTTTTTAAGATACCTACCCATTAAACCTATCTACTTAGTCACGAAACAACATCTAAAAATTAAAATTGCCATACGCACGTTCGTGTGAACAATTATTATAGTAATCAGGAATGTTAGAACTGCAATTAGTCGAGAAATTAGCATAATAAAAGAGATAAAAGAGAATAATATCCCGTATCTGGCAGAGGCCCGCCATAAAACTGTTTACTTAGCCAGTTACTAGGCAATTAAGTAAACACATTCTCGGTAAACATTTGAACGCTAAAAATATTACCGCGCGCCCACTCATTCAAAGTCAGATAGTTTAATCTGATTAAGAAAAATCTTAATGACTAAATGACAGCTAGTATGTGTTAAAACAACACAAAAACAAGCAGAGGTAGTTGAGGCGTCACTAAAATCAACAACAACAACAACAACTGCGTTGGTAACGTTACTACGAAAGGGCTGTGTCCATCTGATGACCCTTTAACGGTTCCAAACGACCGGTATAGTATATTGCGTAAAACACAGTTAGTATTTTTGTTAAAAAATAAACATATCTTTATTATTGCACTATTATAACCGAAAATTACAAATATTTGAAAATTAGCTAGTTAAAACAGAAGAAATAGAACAAAAAGTCTCCGCCCAACGTGGGGCTCGAACCCACGACCCTGAGATTAAGAGTCTCATGCTCTACCGACTGAGCTAGCCGGGCTTGTTATTCTTTGACAAAATAACACTTCAGTTGTCGTTTAGGCAAATACTCACTATATAACTGAACACTAAAAATAGTACAAATAATAGTTATTTAGACATTTAATTACGCAAAATAAGATAAATATACATACTTCACTCATCAGTCGATCTATTCATTTGGTTTATTTTGTCTACGACTTATTTGAAATCGGTCCAGACGGCAATGGGCGGTCTTGCAAACACTACTGAACCATGTAATTTACTTGTTGGCTCGTATCGGTGCTCTATAGAGGCAAGTTATTTTAAGTTGTAACTTGCGACTCAATTCGTGAGGAATTTGCACTAGCTATCCCAATTTCGAAAACAGTCGTCGGTCGTCCCAGTTTAAACATGTAAGTATATGTACGTATAGATAGGTAGTAAGGTTGGCGTCTTAAGTCAATGATTATTTCAATAATTCCAATGCTTGGATTAAATATGTATCACTGAAAAATAATTATAATGTAAGCTATATTGTTATATGGTGCCTACATAACTTATTGTAAATGTCGACACTTTTGATTCTTGCGTAAACGAAAAGACCTCTTGAATGGTTTGTAAATAAAAATTTAGAAGAATAAAAGTTCTTCTAAGTCGTCTATTTTTTAATATAAGTAATGTTTGAATAAAAATGATTTTGATTTCGACACTAATTACGTACTATACGTAATCAGTGTCAACTATTATCTAGAGTTCGTTAACATTTTTTGTCAACTTAACGTAATTCATTATATACCTATAAATCTACAAATGTTGTATTTTTTTTAGTCCAAAACTACCATCAAACCGTACAGCATGGCTTTTTTAAACAACTAAGTAAGCAAACAATCAAACTCATGCCCACCTGAAGGTAAGTGGTAACAGTTACCTATATAAAACATGTGTGTACGGTGCTACCGTGCATTTTAACAGTTCATCAATCTATACTATATAAAGCTGGATTTCTATACTATATAAAGCTCTGTCTATTCAGTGCTCGTTTACACTCAACCGCGGCGGACGCGTACTCACTATCATAATTATATCATTAGCATAAAGGTATACAACAAGCAACATATCCCCAACAATGTGGTTCTTGTGAGATTCGCAGTAAATCTGCAACCCCACAAATTCAAATTCAAATTCAAAATTCAAAAATCTTTATTCAACATAGGCCTTTACAGGCACTTATTGACGTCAAAACAAAGCAAAACAATCTAATTTAAAGAAATTATATTAACCTTGTATGTGCATACATCCTAAATATACTCAAGATGTCTGCAAATACAAGTAGGAATGAAAAAAAAAAAAAAAGTTGATTCTACACCTGTTCGGAAATTGGGAGAGCCTTCTCGAGAAGAACAGGCAAGAAACTCGAAAGGTCTAAATTTTTTATCTCCTCTTTTAAATCGCCATTTACAATTTTGGTTTGTTACAGAGTCGTCAATTTTCCAACAAGAACCACAGTGTATGTTGCTAACCTGTAACATAAGATGTAAAGTCACGGAACGCAGCTATGCAAGCACTGCTGTTTTGCGGCAGAAATATGTAAGACGGAGGTACCCAATCAGTGCGCCCTGGTACAGTCTCCCTCCGGTACAATTTTATCATGACCCAAATTTAAAATATTATCAGGCAAATCTTAAGATGGATATAAACAATTTTTATTATTATTTTTTAATAATAATTAAACGTTTACCCGCAACAGGGAAGCTCTTGGTACCTATCTAATAGTAAGTGACGATAAAGCGCAGATTTTTAATACTGCGTCTGTGCGATACGGTCGAAAATGAAAATCTTTCGTCTAATTGTCGAAACAAAACAATGTGTTAACATTGTTACTAATTGCAACAAACTTGACTTGACTTGAAGACGGTAGTAGCTGGCCAGGTGAGATCAGAGCCCCTACAACTTACCAAATAAAACAAAAAAAAATGTGCCCCCTTGGGAATCGAGCCTTGGACCTCCAAAAATAAATCTGGTGGCCTCTACCACGAGACCACATCTTCATGAATATATTTTTTTAAATTGTGATATCTTCAAAGAACGCGGAATTAAAAATAACATAAAATAATCAATCGATATACTTTATATATTGGTGTATTTTTTAATTTGTTTAATATAATGTATAGGTGGTATAGTCCGTGCGGCGACTGATTAGGCATAAATGACTTGTTCGTCAACTGGCGAGAGTTAAATTCGCGGCTGCGCGCGAGTTAGCTTTATCTATTTTTTAGTCGTCAACTTGCGTGCACATATAAAAATTAAAAGAGAACAAAAAACGTTTATAAGATTTAAACAGTTTCGTATGTAGAACTTTCAGTATAGCAATGTATCCATTTCGATACAGGGGTATACCTACGTTTCTATTCAGAATCTTTAAGCATAAAAATAAAAATATATGAAAAATAAAAAAATCCATAACGCTTTCAGATTTTTGTGCGCCACAGTCAGTTGTATTCAATCGCACTGCGAAGTCCTTTTTTTCTAATGCAGTGTTTGCGCTTTCTAATTTTAACGGCGTTCAAAAATAAATACATTCGTCAAAATACTATTTTTGTTTTTACAGTTGTATCAGTAAACCTGGCTATTGGGAATATAGGAATTCGGTATTTTCTATTTATGTGAAATACTGAGTCATGTCCACGTTACGTCATAGAAATAAGAAGTGGAACCGACGAAATATACATATTTGTCCATAGGTTTTCCCAAAGAAATCATTGTGCATGCGCATCCGCAGCCTACAACTGACATATTCCAACATCCACCAAAGACATTTTATATTCAAAGCATCAGAGAGACTATATCGATGCTACGCTGTTACTACTACTAGTATTAAGTTCAAAAGCTCTTCAAAAATTGGCCTCTTAAGGCGCATAGTAGGGTCAATCATAAAAAAATCACTGCGGAAAATACCTGTTCTCTTCATAGATATTACATAAAAAAATCTTTAAAAAAGATATGTTATTATTCAATGCATTCTTTAGAGGATGGTCTTTTAAATTTTTTGATAAATTAATTAAAACTTGGTGACAATGTGACCCAAACATGCCTCGATTTTAAGACTAAACCTAATCGCGTCGTATATATTAGGTTAAATCATATACTTTCGTTTTCAATAAATAAAATGAACAATATTCTAGTGGATGGTCTTTTAAGATTTTTCTTATTCGCCTTAATTAATTTTTAATTGAAATAATTCATTGTTAAATATTCCCCTCACTCGCCTATGTGATCAATACGGGGCGATCGAGCAAGGTCATTAGGACCACTATGCGCCTTAAAACGATAATAATAAACGTTAAACGGCAACATGGTTATTATGCAAGAATCAATCTCCAAGGGGATAATTACATTTAGCGAGGACGCAACAAAATGGCGTCTACTCTAATAACATTAAGCATTTCGAAGGATCCGTTTCAAAAGCGATCTTGCCCAGACACGGTTGTAGAAACGCGAAACCTACCCGCAGATGATTTACCGAATTTCAATTACCATGCGAACAAATGCCTATCGTACCTACCTACTAAATAACAGAAACGATAATACCGAGCGCTATTAAATTACGCCACTTATCAGCAATCGATAGTGTCGGAGTAATATTGGTTATAATGAGTGCTTACCAATTACTTTGGCGAATAAATATTGTGTCAACCGATCTATATCGTTTGGGTCGGTTCGTGAATGTCACTTGTTTGTGATTGTAACGTTAGTGATAGGAGGACAACTAAAAATAACAAAATATGTATACTCGATTATAATTACTGCGTATGATATTATCGAGAACATTAGTTGTAACTCTACATTTGCGTGAAATGCAGGCTTTATTCATTTCATGCCATTATGATCATTATGATGCCATATAGGATCCAAAAAAAAATATATTCGTCCAGTCCGCTTCTATAAATTTGGCTCTTGAGTTAAATGTAACCCTGTTTATATGGTTCTTAAAATATAATCGAAAATTATAGAATTTTAATTATTAAACATTTCCACAGAGGTGGCTCTCTACATACAGTTTCGGAATATTGTGTAGTTAATAACTACACAATATTCCGAAAACACTCGTGCTCATCATACAAATCTTCTTCTTATATATAAAAATGAAACGCTGTGTGTTAGTTAGTCTCGCTAAAACTCAAAAACGGCTCGCCGATTCTTAAGAAATTTTCAGTGTGTATTTGAATAGGTCCAGGGAAAGTTTATAATGTACAATAATCGAGCAGGACCACGTCTGCCGGGCCCACTAGTATAAAATATATTCTATCACTAGGTCACAAAATCATAATCACTACAGACAGCCAAGAGAGCCTACTGGACGGACATAGACTTCCCCCAGCGATCTCTAATCCTATCATAGACCATTTTCGGTAAACAATTGGCACTAAAACGTGAATTTTATACGTAAACCAAAAATGTTCCTATATACGTTAGTAAAATGATTTAGTTTCTGCAAATGAATTAAAATAAGCGATAGAAAGATATTTAGATATTTTAATGCGATTGTTCAGACCATCACACAAAAGTTCGATCGAAATGTCATCATCATCATCATAATTAATATTTGTCCGCAATAGGAAAGACTAAAAAAATATGGGACACGTATTTATTCCTTTCATATACAATCAAAAGATTTGGACGCTATACTGATTTGAGACGCGTCGCATGACGTCATTGTGTACGTAAATTTTCCGCCCACTTGTGATGCAACGAGGAGTGGGGACTCCTAACATGAAATCGCATTTTCTCAGTGGTTTTTGTTATTTCCACAAAGCACAAAACACTTGTCTGATATTTCATAATTATATTACTTACTAGCGGATAAATTCGATTTCGATTTTTCATACTCAGCCCGAGTTGGTCTGATTTTTCATACTCTGTTGGTCCCATAGTGAATATTGTTCAGTTTGACGGTCTGAACCTCTTTTTTTAAATATCAACACATTTTTCTACTACATCGTATAGGAGGACTGAGGCACAGATTACATAATACTAGTGACTGAGGTAACAACGTAGAGCCCAACGTAGAGCGGCCTTCTTAGGTCCGCAGGTACAGGGATTCTTTGTTTTACGTAGGCTCCCACTAAGGAAGGTTTGTTTCAAAATTCCCATACAAAAAATATAAGCGAAGCGCAGCTATCGGGCACAATAAGTATTATATATTGTATACTAGCTGTGCCCACGAACTACGTTTCGCTATATATTTTTTCTCGTTTTTCTAACATTTTTCATCGATGCTCAGTTCATATTCAGCTCAACACAAAAAGAATTGTTTAATTTGAATCAGTAGTTCTTTCGCATTAGCGCGTTCAACCAAACAAACACTCAAACAAACTCTTCAAAAGTAAGTAAGTGAGTAAGTAAGTGAGTATTTATAATAATAATTAGTATAGATAGAGATAAAGGAAAATGCCTGACCGCTAATAGATGTCTGGCGCCCTTAACAGCTGGATGGAAAGATTTTTGTCAATAATAGGTACCCCTGATGACATTGGCGGTCGATAAGGATAGACATTAAATAAAATATTATACAGAATACTACAGCATTTGAAAGTTTGTATGTTTTTTTTTTTTGGCTAGGATTAGGAAATTGAAACTTGTCTGTATGTTTTCATATCAAAATTTATGTGAGACTTGGTACTCTACACTGAAAAAAATTTGTGATAAATGTTATCAACATTGTGATGAATTTAATTAATGAACTTATTTATATACGTTCGCATAAAGTGAATCGATGGTTGCTATCATGCCAATTTGATAAAAAATTAATCAAGAAATATTATTTTTTCAACAAACCACTTTATTGAAGTGATCAAATATTTAGTTATATTAACAATGTTCAACTTGTTAGCGTTGATATCGACGTTGTTAAAAGTAATCACTATCTTTATTCATTTGATGAAAGTTAATGATTTGTTTTATTGTGTTACTTTATGTGTTTAACTGTGAACATGATCGATTTTATAAACGACATGTTCATTCTTATTATTGAAATTGATTAATTTACCAAGGATATTGTAAAAACAACAATGATGAAGGTTCAAATAAAATATGCCACTTGATTAAATAAAAAAAGATCTTGTTAAGATCTATCACTTAGCTATTTGTCCCGGGTTGTTTCTATTATGATGGTAGATTGATGTTACCATTCAACTTGTATGGATCAAATAAATCCTTTATCAAATTTATTAGGAGTATATGTTGGGATTTACTAGGTGTTATGTTTAGTCCAAATAGATAACTTGGTTGAAATCTGAATATAGATACAGTCAGCATAAAAAATTACGAGTATTCAAACCTATCAATATACATAAACATTTGACAAAAATCTGACTTATCTCAAGATATAAGATGAACATCCATTTGTTGTGCTCTGCTAACTAATGATAGTACCTGCACATTAAGGTCTTGAGCTAAGGTTGGTTTTGTCAAATATTTTGGTATTTTGGTAGATGTGAACGATCAAAATAAATCATATCGATAAGTGTGCTGCACAAAATGCGTCTGTAAGACTACAAAAAGTTAATTGCAAAATTACAATACAAATCTGGACTAAACATTTAAATTGTAAATAAGATACCTTTTATTTCAAATAATAATCATATTTATTCTTTGATAAAATCAACAAAATAAAACAATTCTAGACAATTTGCATTCTATTTTAAATGTAACAAAACAAAATAACAATTCGAGACAATTTGCATCTTAGTAAATGTAATAAGTACTTACGTAATAATTTTTTAATCGAATAGATATTCTACGTAACAAATGTATGGTATTTTTTTGAAATTTGTATTGAATCATTTTCAATCAATTAAACAGGGTTATTTTAAACTACCTCTTGACTTTAAATATGTTTCTTATCTTTAAAATGAAACAACTTTAGCGCATAAAAGTTTGGTTGAAATAAGCCAAAATCGATTAGGTACTATAAATTTATTCAAGATGAGAAGGTTCTCGTGACAGGTCGAAGTTTTCCGTTTCATGCATATTAGTTTCCATGTTTAAAAATATTATGTTTTAAAAATATAACTAATCTCTTTAGATTATTTTTATCAAAAATGCAATAATTAATTCCACATTAAATAAAAACAAGAATAAGTATCAGTCCAGTTAAATAAAATTATAATTATCAAAAAATTATTTGTTTAAATTTTACAAATAAAATATTTGTGTAAAGTGTATGCACTTGAATCGTTCTGATCCACGATTCAAATACACATCTGTTTAATTAAACAAATATTTTTTTCAGGAATATGAATAATTATTATATTTAACTGAACTGCTATTCTTGTTTCTACTTAATGTGGAATTAATTATTGCATTTTTGATAAAAATGACCTAGACATGTAATATTTTTAAAACATAATATTTTTAAACATGGAAACTAATATGCATGAAACGGAAAACTTCGACCTGTCACGGGAATCTTCTTGGGGCTGATTCTCACGGATTCGAAAAAATTTCGAATTCGATTTTTTTCTCGAGCGGTAGCCACAGCTCAGCCAATCAGAAGATTAGACATGTCACAGTCCGCCATTTATTTAGGGAACGTCGCTTGACTTATCTCGAGTAGTAAGATCGATTTTTCACTTTTTTATCATTCTATTAAATAATGATTTATTTTAGATAAATGAACATGCAATGAAATTGGTTTTTTTTTGCATAATATGTATTTTTAAGTATTTATTTAGAGAAACAAAATGCCAAGCTAAATTCTACAATATATACATAATGTAATTGAAAATAAATTAAAAAATATACAATAGGATAATCAAAAAGGAAAAAAATATATTAACACCATACCATAAATTAGCAATTGACCTCTCGACTACTCCCGAGCACTCGACACAATACAAGCGACTTTCCATAAAGAAATGGCGGAGCTCGACATGTCCTGTGTTCTCATTGGCTCAATTCTGATTACCACTCGAGAAAAATGTCGAATTCGAACATTTTTACGAATTGTACGAGAATCGGCCCCCTACTATCTTGAATAGACTAGTATTAGTATAAAAAGTATAACATTTTATTGTAATATTTTTACCCTTTTTGTTTGAGAACGTGTTCCATGTTATGAAACAAAAACTTAAAAATAACATAATTGTTATGAACCTTAAAATCATTTTCAATGTCATTAAAACAGCCCTGTGTTGCCTTAAAATAATGTATGATATTTGTGTAAATATTGTATGTGTCATAAAAAACTTATACAAACATCATACATAATCTATCAATCTACTACCTGTAAACTTATAGTTAGTAGATGTAGTAGCCAGCGGCGGTGGCCGAAAGAACTTTATAGTACACCGTACGTAAGATATACCTTCTACCACTGGTAGTAAATAAATTTTTCCATTCCCGTCTTTACCAAACTACGAACGTATGTAAAGTAAATTATAATTATATATATATATATGTATTATAAAGTTCTAACTGCCACCGGCGCTGGCAGCTTACTGGTAAGTTAGGTATTAATTTTTGTCATTTACTTATGTGGATGAATAATACTTAAATGAATAAAAAGGATGAGTACAAAAAAAGATTATCTTTATAGCCTCAATCTTATTAAAGTTACAATTACTTAACTTAAGATTATTGTGAAATTTACTTGTGATTTTGAGGCAAGTAGTAATATTTATTTCAAAATCAGAAGAAAAATAGTTGAAAAATATTAAATTAATCAGTCTTAGGTTATCATGTTATAGTGGACTACCCGAATCAACACTCAAAACAATTTTGCGGCCAGTTTTTCACATTTTAGTTTTTTGAGTTTTGGTTGTATAACATTAGATATCTTTTTCTTGGGTGACAGTCGTCAGTGGGACAGTCGCATAAGCTTAAAAGAAATTTATTCTTTGCTTAGATTTGAGAGCGCAGTGTTATAAAATTTTTACAAGTAACGAAATTAATATTACAAGGAATAGGGGATTCTAAATGACTATGTAATTTGACGACGATATTTTGATGTGGAGGCTCTTCAACTTCGTAAGCCTGGAAATGTTCATTAAACACTAAAGTGTTTAACAATAATCCTTTTAAAACTAAAATATATGAATTACATAAATAAACAGCTGTTAATTTAAAAAACTTTAACAGGTCGTTTGGACTGGAAGAATAAATCAAAATAGTGCCGACTTTATAGTGTGTTGATGTTACAGTTGCCCAAGATATTTTTGTTAACGTATCTATTTGTGGTATGTTTAAATTGTCAATTAAATATTGTGTCTCTATCGAATCAATACTTAAGTCTTGGCCTGTATTAATAATTTCGTCTAATTTCCCTTTCAAAAACATATCATTTAGCTTCAGTTGATGTTTCATAGCAACAGTTAGGGTAAGATTACGTCGATTGCAAGATGTTCGAGCGGCAATTTTAGAAATTCTGTGTTTTGCTTCGTAACGCATAGACCAAATATGAACAAGAGGGCCAAATTTTTCTAAAGCTCTATGATAATGTACTAAATTATGAAATTTAGGTTTTAAAGAGTCTGTACTCAGAGAAAGATATAAAGAATTAAGCTCAGTTATATTGGTTTGCAAAAATTCTGTAGTTCCTTGAGCAAATGCCGTACATGACAATGTATCTATGATTTGACGCAGCTTCACATATAGTTTCCAATACTGATTATTATTGCTAGGTACATACTCTCCTATAAGCAAACTGAAATATCTTACAAAAGTCAACATTTCTGATGCTGACATACGTAAATTTCCTTGATTTATATGTTCCCACAACAAAGAACATGGAGCATTCTTATCATCGGGCCCATAGTTAAATGCCTGCAATCTTTGATTAAGAATATCCATTGTAAATAGATTAGAATTTCTAACAAACTGAATTATGATTATAGTCATAACATATTTAGCAACGCCTTCTAAAATGTCATGCATCCAATCTACTCCTATCTGATCAAAAAGACTAAAGTTTGTAACGGATAGCCATATACATTTTTCCTTTATCCCAGTTTCAGAAGGATTATTAAGCAACATATCGGATTCATAATTGTCAATGTTACGCAACAAAGAAACGTCTTCTTCACACTGCTGTTTCATTATATTTTTTTTTACTTTACATGTTCGACAGGGATGATTTGCCGAAAAACTTTCTAAGAATCCAGTGATAGAATGAATTCCTAAGTTATCGCCTAAAATCAATCCAAGTTCAAAATAAATTTTACCTGTAAAGCCAGGAACATCAAAATATATCCCATTTTCAGAGAGATAGTTAAGTTCATCGATGACACAATGAAATATGACACGGTTGCCAAAAGTAACTCTATCTGATGAGTGGAATAAAAGCATAAGAAAAATGTTATTTAGTACTGAAACACGAGTAGGTGGAAAACATGGAATCGAAACATAAACAGCTCCTAATTTATGTTGACCGGATCTACTTCCTAATACATTTCCGGTTTCGTAGTCGTCAAAAAACAAGAACAGAGGCATTACTATATTTTCTCCATGTCGTTGCTTAACAGTTGTCCAATAGGATCCTTGAATAAAATTTTCTATCGCGCCTTCAGGTGTACTATTGCTATTTAACATCTCCATGTAGTTAATAGTCTCAACGAGAAGTCCATCTAGCGATAAGAATAGTTGTAAGACCTTTCTTAAACTAATATAACTCTGTTCACAAGTAACAGGTATGAAACGTCTAATCCCACCTTCCATCACATTTTCTAGTCTTTGACCTATGACTATCGATTGGGGCTTAATGTAAGTATTTTGTGTTTCAAAATACTTTAATCTCTTATATTCTGTAGAAAATTTTTCCAAAGGTAAAGACAATACGGGCCTAATGGAATTAATTATAATAGGAACAGATGAAGCTGATATTTCATTATTTTGTGATAAGATATTAAGGCACCCTTCAATGCTCATAATTAAAGATTCTGAAACACACTCACGAAAACCATCAACAAATAATTGAACTACATTTCTAGGTAAATTCTGACTAGCATATAATTTGGCAATAAGTTCAGATAATCTTTTTTCATATATCAACTGAGGAGATTCTTTAAACTGATTCAATGAAAGTTGTTCTGTTAAGAGCTCATTATTATTTAAAGTATTCATTGGGACACACACACATACATTGCTGCTAGGTTCAGTTTCAATTTGTTCATGGTCAGATAAATTTTCTAATACATCAGTTGAAATACTGGATTTATGAGTTAAGAGATGTCTTTTGTATGATGGAAATAATTGAAATTTTCTTTCACAATTACCTTCTGCACATAAGAAAGTCTTATAGTCATTACTATTGTGCATAATGGTTAAATGCGCTCGAAGTGCGCTTATATCAATAAACATTTGGCATACAAAACATACAACCATGACTAAATCTTATAATTTTAAGTTAAGAACTTTTAATTATTATACATTTAAAATCGCACACAGCTTAAATTATATTTGCAATTTAAATTTCAGTCAATCATTAGTGACTCTGCTAATGTTGAGCCTTTATCAAAAGGGCTAAAACGTTTAACTTTTTTGAATAAAGAACCAGGGTCCATAAGAATTAGAGAAGTAAGAATATCCATAAGAATATATTACAATGGGTATAAAAAGTTCTGGGATTTACTATGACCACGTAAAATTTGATACAAAGTAGGTTGACGAGTTAAGCCTTTTTGTGTGACTGCTTTATATCTTTCTTGTTATGTCACCTGGAGGTAACTATCGTCTTTGACGTGAAACACAAATAAATACTTCTCTTGATTCCGCCTTAATTTAAATTATATGTTGCAGTTCAAATTACAGTCGGTCATTAGTGACTCTGCTGATGTTGAGCCTTTATCAAAAGTGCTAGAGAGCTTGTAAAAACTTTTTTGAATAAAGAACCAGGGTCCATAGGAATCAGAGGAGTACTCTGCGTTAAGTGACCATATAATTTTAAAACAAGTGTCAATGGCTTCTAATATATTACAATGTTTATAAAAAGTATTGGGATTTACTATGACCAAGTAAGATTTGATAGTAAATAAAGTAGGCCCTACAATCACTATGTATGGTTGAGGTGTTAAGCCTCTTAGTGTGACTGCTTTATATCTATCTTGTAATTTCACCTGGAGATAACTATCGTCTTTGACGTGGAGCACAAATGCTTCTCTTGATTCCGCCTTAGTAGGTTTCCACCGACGTTTTGAGATGCCTTTCAGTTTTTTGGATGCTGAGGGTCCAGCAGAACAGCAATCCTTGTCAGAGATCAGAACGACATTAGGGCTTATAAGTTCTGGCAAGCTCAGAATGGCTGCTAAATTGGTAAATTCTTCATCAGCAGCTGAAACAACAAAACTATATTTAATCCTACATAACAAGAGCATTGCCACCATGTATGTAAGATTGGACAAATAATTTTGAGACATGCGGCCTACTTACCTACAGGCACTTAAGACATTTTGTCATTAGACAATAAGATACAAATAGTTCAAAGAAGAGCTGTTTTGTTCCTTGGATGACAGCTCTTCTTAAAACTTAATGCTTATTTCTATCGACAAATAAAAAGCAGACAAATAAGACAGCTCTCTTCAGAACTACTTCTCATTTCAATAATTGTTAATTATTTGTTTCAATAATTGTTACTTATTTGTATTGATACTTACAGGTGTAAAGTCAACTTATTTTTCTTCTGTCCTACTTGTATTTGCAGACATCTTGAGTATATTCAGGATGTATGCACATACAAGGTTTATACGATTTCTTTAAATTAGATTGTTTTGCTTTTTTGACGTCAATAAGTGCCTGTAAAGGCCTATGTTGAATAAAGATTTTTGAATTTGAATTTCAATTGACAAAATGTCTAAGTTACTACTAACATAGGCCACACATTTTTTCAATTGGTACAGCAATGGCAAATTACCCAAAGCTGACGAATTACGTCACTTAACATCTTTTGAGAATAAGTTTCAAAACATGTTAACGTTTGATAGCTTGTGGTAACCTTATATGTACATAAAATTTTTGTACATAAAAGACAACATTTTCAATTGTACAATATATAAAACACACTGGTACAATTAGCTGAACATAAAAAGGTCATACTATTTCAGTCACACTGCCCACCTGATGGTAAGTGACAACAGTCGCCTATAGCACATGTGGTATCCGTAAGGCTTGCGCATAACAAGCCTCACAGTGATGCCAATGTACGTTGCCAACCCGTATTATAAGATCTTAAGTCACAGAACCCAGTAATTTTACTGCCGGTCTTACCCATCAAACCGGAACCCAGCAATGCAAGCATCGCTGCTTTGGCGAAAGAAATAGGTAAAGGTACCCACGCAGACGACTCTCGTCTTCCTCTGGTTCATATTAAGAACATTAATAAAAAAATATTTTATAAAAATGTGAAAACTGACTTTAAAACCACTTAAAAGTTGTAAATAATAAAGATTACAAATGACATCATACTTTTATACTTACTGAAGTCAATGCCACTACATTATTTAAGTTCTTATATAATTTTGGCACTAACTTCACTACTTATAAAATTTGATGCCATTTGTATTCTTTTATTATTTACCTACAACTTTTGGTGATTTTGAAGTCAGTTTTCACATTTTTTGTAAAATATTTTGTGTAGTTTATTCAGCTGAGCTCACCGAAACAGCTTCAAAGAATTAAACTAATAAATCAATAAGTATGTGTTTTTATGTTAAAAAATAAGTCATTTACTCCTTAAAGTTAAGGTTTCTTCCATCATCAGCTTAGCATAGTCTAAAACTTCTTGAGTTAATGATTATCAGACGCTAATATCTAAACAGCATGTGATAAAAATGTGCTCATTTGTACTAAATGACATACAAAATATAATTGAGGAAAATAACTTTTTTTGTTTAGCTGCTACTAAAGTTCCATCAAATAGTTTCTTTATATTATTTTAATCTTTACTACATAATTATATTTATATAAACACTTACCTTTTGATAGCTGTACAAGCTCACAATGGTATGCGTCTTTGGTTTTCTTAGCGTTCAGTAATGTTATTAAATTTTCTTTCACAAGTGGAAAATTCAAATATAAATTATTCTTTTGTGCAGGGTATGACTTTTCAAAATCACTCATAAGCTAAAAAATTAAATAGTAACATTTCAATATTTTATATGTAATATTTTATACTTAGATACAGAGTTAAAACGTCTAACTCACCAAAGTGTAGCCTTCAGGTTTTTGTAAAGCAGGATACTTCTTTATATAGTCTTCAATACATCCCTGTGGCTCTTTTAAATATAATTCTCTCCTCTCTGATGTTTCGTTCCATTTTATTTGTACTAAAGACCAGGGTGATGAGCTGTGTTCCAACCAAGTTAGGCTTTCCAGTACTGTGCTACTTTCAGCATGTACTTCAGGAGTTGAATTGTGTTCTAAATTTGAAATGCCAGGAATCGAGGACCTTTTATCAAGAACTCCAAGTTTTTGATATTTTCGCCTTGTGTTTAATACTTGACTGACTAATTTACCTCGTGCCTGAATTGATATACCCTGAACAGTTACACATGCAGGTATATAATAAGTGGTTGTTCGTTCACTTGGAAACAGAGCTTTGATGTCTCTGCACCATTTGTTATATACAGCCCCTGTAATGGCTAAGTTTTTGTTTTGTTTTAATATATGTTTAGCTATCACTAAGGCCAATAGGTTTCTAGCATTTTCATTAGGTAAACATTCCCCAACATACTGAGTAAGACATGTGGCTTCAAAATTTTCTTTTAATAAGTATGTTAACTCCAACTGAAATTAAAACAGACTGGTATAAATAGTAGTAAAAATGATAAGATACTTCTATCAAAATATCATATAAATACGTGTCTATTGGCGTAGGCAAGGGGGGGGCGGGGGCGGTAGGTGGAGGGGGCTTAGAAACCGGACACCCCCCATTGAAAATCAAGAAAGTGTCAACCTTAATAACTTGTCACATCAAAATTTATGAAAATTCAATTTAAGAACGAACTCCCAGCTGCGGTGTTTCTGGAACGAACTCCCAGCTGCGGTGTTTCCTGAGCGCTACGATATGTCCTTCTTCAAACGAGGCTTAAGAAGAGCATTTCTCTCCAGGTAGGCAGTGACAGAACTGTGCCCCTGGCATTGTAGATGTCCATGAGCGGTGGTTACCACTTAACATCAGGTGGGCCACTGGCTCGTCTGCCACCGTTAGCAATAAAAAAAAAAAAAAGAACAGTTTTAGGTAATAGTTTAGGTGATAGTTTAAATAAAATTAAATATTATAATTTTTAGAGGGAGATATGAGATACCAATATCAAAAGTGTCATAAATAGCAGGTAGACTCTAAATCACTAAATTAAATACATATAATTATGTATACTAACATTCTCGGTGTCGTTTTTATTTGGCGAGACTTTTTCCACTTTGTTAGAATTTTTTTTTTCAGGTGTGGTTGCGGTTTGTGTTTCTTGTTCTTGTAAAATACTTATATTCTGAAGCTCCTGAAACAGCAATACTATTTTACCCAGTCAGCTAAAAATATTCACATGTTTGGGACTGATGTCCCATATTTTTACAGGTTTTTAATTGAAGCAAAATCACATAGCTAGCTATTACTGGGCCAGCGTGGATGACTAATGCCTAAACACCTAACTTAAGGTAGGCTTGAGCCCCTCATAATCATCATAACAGCTCATAATTTATATGACCTGTTATGATGATTAACACAAAGAACATAAGAAGGGCGTACAAAACATATAGAATAATCAAAAATTAAACATGTATTAAATTACTTGAAATAAAAAACTAAGGTGTCTCGATTCAGAGTCCATAAGTAAATTTGAATCTAGTTATTAATAACATAAAATACGCAGTTCACAAGCAGCTCCAATATTTTTTTAATAATAGATACCATGTCCCACTTCCATCAATATTTATTTATTTAATATTACCTACCTTACAATACCTGCCTGTGGCTATAAAACATAGAAGACACATTTTTAGAATTATTTCAAAATTGTTTTAATCAGCCTGCAATTGCTAGGCATTGTAAGTATCTATACTAATATTATATTTTTACACTCACCTATTATCTAGCCCATGTCAGCATCATTAGATCTTGCATTATAGTATCAAATATTTTTTTATTGATGACAGGTAAGCTCTTTGCCTTTATCTCAGCTGATGGTAGGTGATGATAAGGCCGAAGATGGAAGCGAACTTTACCCGGACTCCTCAATCTTACCTCTTATTATCGGAACACAACAATGCTATAAACATTGTTACTGTCGCGACAAACTAAGGTAAGACGGTGGTAGCTAGCCAGGTGGGCTAAGAAGCCCTAGCACCAATCAAACCAGGAAGAAAAACTTCTGCTCCCACTGGGAAACGGACCCGGTGCCCCCGGTGGTCAGAACCACTATACCACAGGGGTGGTATAAAATATATACATGTATGTTTAATAAGAAAATAAATAAATAAATAATCAATGAGAAAATAAATAAATAAGTACAAATATTAGCAATAAACTTACATAAAAATGTAAACATCAATAAACAAACAAGTGTACTCATCACACAAACATCCGCAACGTCCAGGGGTCCAACCCGACCCTGTGGGTTAAGTAATCAGGGTCTCTCACTCAACCAGCCATTCACCAAAAATATTGATATATGGATACAGATAATAAAGAGGTAGGATTTTTTACAGCTTTTCTTAGGTAAACTGGTATCATCATCACAGCCCATATACGTCCCCACCGAGGGGCTCGAGCCTACCCTATATTAGGGTGATTAGGCCTTAGTCAACCACGCTGGCCCAGTGCGGATTGGTCGACTTCACATACATCATTGAATTTCTTCGCAGATGTATGCAGGTTGCCTCACGATATTTTCCTTCACCGTAGGAGCGTCAGACATATGTACATATGAAATTCGAAACGAAAAACACATTGGTACATGGCGGGTCTCGAACCCCGACCCCCCGATTGGAAGGCAAGTGCCGAGTCTACTGCGCCACCGACGCTCATATAACTGAAACTGGTATACTATAGATTAATGTATTAATCTAATCAAAGGGTGTGTATGTATGTACGTAAAATATAAAGATACTTACACTCAGAGAAATATTACAACTTGAAATGTTCACATCCTCTATGTTTCGACAAATAACTGCATTTTCATCAGTTATAGTTTTTAACCACACCTTCCAACTCCTGATAAAAAGAGCTCGAGGCCCAACTAGTGGTATTAGTTCCTTAATTTCATCCACATTCAACGCTGACAGTGACTGTATAGTTATTCCATTTCCTGAAACAAGAGGTGCCTGTTATCATCTCTCATGTAGATAAGACACACAAGCGATTTGGTAGCCTAAAAATTGGTCCTAGAAAAGATAAGTCTGCAAGTAACTTAACAATATCTTAGAGCAGACATATAAGTAATAGTGTATTGAAAAGCGCGGCAACGTTGGTTAGCACCATCAGCAGCTGCCGCTGCTATCGACAGTCATAGCTTTATCGAACAGTTTGGGAGCACTAGAACTGCTTGCTACCTACGAAAGCAGGTTCGCAGCCGGTAGGAACTCATACATAAAGATGAATTTTAATATCTACTTACTTGCAAATGTTGGAATGAGGTCTGGTATTCCCCATGCCGTGAGAAGATCTCCAACTTCGTCCATAGTGTTTAAGCACAACTCTCGAAATTCAATTTCTATCAATACAACGACAAGAGATCGAGTACCAATCGTCTGACTGATTGTAAATTCTTTTTGTGGAGCAAAAATTAAAACCTAATAAGTACCTACTTTGAACACCGTTGTGTGTGCGTGTTGAAACAGGAAGGACTTGCCGGCGCCCCGCCAAAGCCAAAGCGCTCGCTCTCCGCCACGAAGTGTTGCCACATTATTATAAAACGACAGTAATTTTTAGGTAGAATCAACATCATTGTGTTCAATATTTTAAATATTTAATTATGTATGTACATAATTATTTCAAACTAAGCAGTATGTATACTTGTTGTTGGCAGAATCTCAAAGACAGCGCCACTACACAAAGAATAGAATTGAATTATGTATTTGAATAAAAGTACTTATTACAACTTGTACAAGACTTGTATTACCTATTTACCCTAATGTAATGTTAGGTTCACAATTTTTTTTCGATTTTAAGACACGATTTATTGTTCGTCTGTATTCATGTTGTAGTTTTTTATGGTTTGTGCAGCTATATTTCCGTTAATTGGGGGCCGATTAGGTTAATTATTTTTATTGTTTGGAAGAGTTAAGCTTAATTATACTCACTTAAGATTTGTGTGCTTCGATGTTATTATGTTATTGTGATGTCTTGTTTTGTCTCTTTTCAGATAACCCAAAACAATATCATTTTAACCCTTTCGGGCATATTTCACAAAGTAAATGCATTAACAGTATTTCACCAAAAACTTGAGTTTGGCAGTAATGGCTGTGTTTACGACCGATTGCCATAAATAAAGAAGTGAAGTGAAGGATATAGCAGGTTATCATGACTTTTAAAATCTGCCTTGTTCCTATGAGTGAAGGAGGCAGAGCTTTATATTAAATTAAGCGCTGTCTCGTTCACACCATGGAACAAGGCGGGTTTTAAGAGCTCTTAGTACAGATGCCGGCAAACATCTTCAACATTTTTCGGCATGTTGAGGTTAATCTTGCGCACGTAGACACAGTGCGGGGGGCAAGGGTCGACTAGTCAACCAATAGCGCGGTTGAAGTGGTGTGGCCGCCCCACCGGCCACCTGCCTCACTGCCAAGGAGACCAGAAATTTGTGTTGTGCGCATCTTTCAAGATGTTTGCCGGCATCTGTAACCCATATACTCCCGATATGAGGTGGTCCCATCTTAGAGTAAAATCCATTATTTTGTACAACCTGCTCAAAAATGATATATTCTGTGTGTGTCTAGTAAACTCAACTTCACTCAAGTAAACTCAAACTTAAAGTTAGTCATTTTAAGCCTTTACAAAACAGGGAGAGAATGTTGTACTAAATTTCAAGAATTAATTTGAATTTGGAACACCAAAATAACACAAATATTTGATTGAACATATTGTACAAAATCATAAAAATATTTAGTCCCGACATGATGCTTATACTTTCAGCTGTTAATTATTTTACGTCCCATCATCACTAAGTTAGGGCAGGGATCACCCTAAGGGAACAGAAGGAGCTCAATAAAATATTTTTTAAATTCACAAACTATTTAGAAATAAATAATAAAAAATAAACGTAATATTTTTGTTCACTCGTAAGTTACTCTACGGCCACCGAGAGAATGCGTTTTTGACAGGTCCTATCAGATACTTAAGTCCACTTAAATGTAGACAAGACACAAACAGGCTTCATCATCATAGCTTATATACGTCCCCACCGACGGGCACGAGCCTACCCTAACTAGTTAAGTTAGGGCGACTAGGATTTAGTCAAACCACGCTGGCCCAGTGCGGATTGGTTAACTTCACAAAAACCTTTGAATTACTTCGCAGGTGTATGCAGGTTTCCTCACGATGTTTTCCTTCACCGTAGGAGCGTCAGATATAAATGTACATATGAAATTCGTGAAACGAAAAACACATTGGTACATGACAGGATCAATTGCGGGCCTCCCAATTCTACTCGGGGCACAGTCCAGTGTCGAGGCCACAGCGCCACCGACGGCAGGCAGGCTTAAATATAAGTATATTACGTTTTTGTCTGAATATTGATTAGTTTTATAAGTCGTTTTATTGACAAATATATTAGAAACCACACAGCACGCGCCAACAATGTGTATGGCCAGAGGACAGCCGCTTATACCGGGTGTAACGGAATACCGAAATAATATTTAAGGTTGTTGATTAACAAAAAAATGTTTTATGACTATTCTTTGTATTTTTATTATATGCCTACTTTCGATTTAATACGCTTAACTGTTAAGCGTATTAAGTCGAAAGTAAAAACATTTTTTTTTGTTAATCAACAACCTTAAATATTATTTTGGTATTCCGTTACACCCGGTATAGACACTCGTATCATTAATTTGCCACGTTCCAATTTAGTCAAAAGTATCTACAGCAGTACCTATTAATTATAAGTTTAAGAAATTCTTTCATTCCAAGATAAACATATACCTACATAGTATACCTACTAACAAAATTGTACCTGCTTGCTGTTCTTTTTTAGGATGTGAATTGTAATCCTTTAGCAATGTACCTTACCTACCTACAAACCATTGTGTTTTTCTTTTACTAATAATAATTCGAATTTATTCATTGTGTTTATTATGATAAATTAATAAAAAAATAAAGACAATGTTATGTATAACAATTTTCAATCCACTAAACGGCAAACTACTTATATTTAATTTTTTCATGTCATTTAATTTTGATAGCATGGGTTTATCAGTGAGTAATATAGGTACAGGTAGCAGCCTAACAAAAGTTTTGCGTACTCGAAATTAAAGTTATTTTGAATTTAATAAATACTAGTTCCAATTGTTATACAAATAGACATACTTCACAAGATACAATCTGTCTTGCGATATTTATGTTGGGCAGTTTTTAAAAACCAAGGTGGCAACACTGCTTATTTCATGTAGCTAACCATTCTAACCAATCACAAAAGGGCTTGCACCCAGTGTCGTTAATTTGAGCCTAATCAAACAGTTTTATTAATGTAACAAATTTCATGATTATATCAATCAAGCTAAATGTTTACATTGATCACATTGTTTTATTAAGTTAACAAATTGAATGATTATATCAATCAAGCTAAATGTATACATTGATCACATTGATTTATTGATCTAACAAATTTCATGACGATATCAATCAAGCTAAATGTTTACAATGATCACATTGATTTATTGATCTAACAAATTTCATGACGATATCAATCAAGCTAAATGTTTACAATGATCACATCGTTTTGATTGTTTCTATTCAGTACTTGATAACTTCTACAATTATTTTATTACTTTAATGCATTACTTGTTAAGTCTAAACATTATATTGATTGCGAAATTTTTAATCAAATATTTCGTTACTTTAATCAATTATTTTGATAATTTAAACAAAGTACCGTACAATATCCAGCAGCTTAGTGAATGGAAACATATTTACTTTGTTAATCTGTACATATTTTTTATAAATATCGACAAATGTTTTTAAACAAGTTCTAAATGGTCTTGATAAGATCAGATTTTTTTCAGTGTAAATACCAGATTGAAGTTTGAATAAAAGAATGGCGATGATAAATTTAAAACTTCGTTCACATACTCTTTGTTGTTGTCGCACATCTTAAATACTATTTATCAGAATTTTAATTTAATTTGTGATTGAGGAGAACAAGGTGTTAAATTTTGTATTCCAATAGGTAATTTTCGTCAAAAAGTTGACGAACTTTGACTAGAATGTAGTTTATGGATGTCAGCTAAGAACAGATTGTAGTAAATTTTACTTTACTCCGCGCAGATATAGAATTCCAACAGGGAAAAATCTTACGGGCAAAACGAAAACAACGCGGGCGAAGCTGCGGGCGAAAAGCTAGTAAAAATAAATGAACATAGAAAAAAAGGTTTATATATTTAGGATTCATCATCGCGCAGGTAGATTTAAGTCTTCGTAAAACACTTACCTACTAGAACATGTCACCATGCCTTACTTCGTGAGACCCCTTCGTTCCGGATAATTATTGCGTGGACGTCCTATTTGAATAAGGTTGACGTCTAACAAGATAATCTCGTAGCAGAATGTTGTGCGTCTTGTTTGAAATCGATGCGCTTCCGAGATTTCCCAGCTCCGAGTTAAACGTACAAATTATTTCACGTCAATTAGTCAGTTCTCTTGCAGGGCCGGAATGTGTTTCAGTGATCAATTTTAGTCACACCCTTCCGCGTTCACTGACAAATATGTATATTAATAGCGTTGGCTTGGATGTGTCTCACTCTTGAAAATTTATCATATAACGAACTTACCACGTGCATTTAGCAAAATAATGTGAAGTACCTGAAACAAACAAAAAAAATGTATAAAATTAAGTCAATAAAATACTAAGTGAATAATAAGTAATAAATACTAAGTTAACTCTCAAACAATGTCGAGTCAAAAAAATGTTGATACAAATTCTTAAGAAGAGAACTCATCTCAAAGTTCGATTTGAAAACTATTGCCCAGTCTTTGCACTTATAAGTTGAAAAGAAATTAGCATACCCAAAATAACTTTAAAATAAGAAAGTGTCATTTTAATCTAAACAAAAAAAAATGAAGTTTTGGTAACTATGTACTGTGCGAGATCGAGATGGGATTGCAATATTGATTTGAACTTTGACATGTGAAACAAATATTTATTTTTATGTACACACATAATATGAGTAATATATTGATTGGAATTAACAAGAAAACACAAGTTGCTATTTATTTACTTAAGACATTTCTGCCTGCAGTCATGCGACAGGTGAATAAAGTGAAGCGTGTTCGCTTTTACAACCGATACAACAGTAGGTAGAAACATAGAAACACAAGTAGAACATGTTTCAAATTTTATGAAATAACATCATTTATACAGTAAAAAAGAATATCACAAAACATACCCACTAAAACAAAAATAACAAACAAATTATCGAACATCAGACTCAACGGCAACTGACAAAACGTCAATGTCGTCAATGCCACGTCAATGCGAATCGGCGGGCGTTGAGTCGAAGTCGATGATAATCAGTCAGCATCGACCATGATTCCTGTGAGAGTCGGGACGAGGCAGATAAACATATCCAGAGATCGCGCGACCATTCATCACGTGCGTAACTCGAACTACGGTCAAACTTGGTTGGTACCGATGACTGGAACAATGGCTATCGGCCGATACTATCGGCGATAAGTTGAGGTACGCCGCCGCAGGGACGGCCAGAAACGAGCGCCATCTCGACTGACCGGATCAGAATTACTTCCTCTTGATAAGAACTGACATAGCACATAATCGTTCCTGCTTTTATAGATAATCTAAGCTAATACCATAAGAACAATGAAATAGTATAATGAATAACAAGGGAAACAAGGGAGGAAAGGCGTAAACAGTCTAAAGAATATGCGTATTAGCATTATGGTATGAGGATTTTCACTTTATAATTATCGAAGACATTCGGCGAAGCATTCGCGTATGCACTTGATGTTCGAGAGATAAGCAACAATCGTCGTGGTCAGGTTTATGATGGGTGATCCAAAAAATAAAACTATTTGATGTCCATGCTTGGGAAGGCACGTTAACAAGTGGGCCCTGCGCTGGACTGGATCTCGCATCGTGTCAGTTAACCGTCTTATTGGATTTTGTAAGTAATGAATAAGGAATAAAGAGTGCACTTGGGTCCGCGATGATGACGAATATTAGGAAGATTGTTAGAGCATCCACAGTGATTTTTGGTTTTTATTTACTAGTTAATTTTTTTGAAACTTTTTGAAATTCGTGCTTGTCATTGTAGACAAAACCAATTGCCATTAATAAATAAGGAAATAAAATAAGACAATTGGCCCAAGAAAGATTTCTGAATATCCCTTCCAATAACTTCTATGGAGAAAGGCGTATCTGTAATTACCTAATTACCTCGTTACTTAATAAGATGCCAAATGAACTAAAGAATATATTAAACGCAAATAACGCGAACTATAAACTATAAAAACGTATTATCTAAATCTACCATCATAAGATAATTAAAATAGTATGAAAATCATCGACAAAAATATTAATTAAAATATAATTAAACATGTGATAGACTTTAGTTGTGATTTTTTTTATTGACCTATATTTCTTAAATGTACATAACATTTAAGAAATATAGGTCAATAAAAAAATCAAACACGTAGTATAACAAACAGTCCATGTTTACTGTAAATTGCAGTTAGTTTTTTTTCTTGTCTCTTTTGTTATTATCAATATTTTATTATAGTTTTACAGCCGGTTGCATCAAGTTTTATATTATACGATTTCGTAAAAAGTAACAACTTAATACCTAAAAATAGGTCGTTTTACTATTAAATATATGATTCACGCCGTACATTTAACCTATCTAAACGTAAAGGATAAAATAAAACTACAATTGAAACTAGATTATTATGGTGCAATTATTACGTATTTATATATTGTTACTTTTACGAAATCGTAAAACGTAAATTTGGTGCAACCGGCCGTTAGTGTACGTAATTATAATTTTAATGTCTCCTTGTTTATACATCAAATTATCAAAATAAGTGCGAATGTGCAGTGCCTAGACAAAACAAATCGGTTTAAGGCATGAAGTAATTTAAATCCATAAAGAATAATATGTATGTACTTGGGCTTGGAGTTCGCGAACAATTTTAGGGTACCGTACCTCAAAAGGAAATAAAACGGAACCCTTATTGGATTACTTCGTTGTGTTTGTCTGTTAAGACCCATTTTCTCGGGAACACAGACATCAAATTTATATCAAATCTATAGTAATATTATAAAGCAGAAAAGTTTGTTTGATTGTTTGTTTGTTTGGTTAAACGCGCTAATCTCAGGAACTACTGATGCAAATTGAAAAATTATTTTTGTGTTGGATAGTCCAACATTTATCGAGGTAGGCTTTAGGCTATATAGCATCATCATCATCATTTCAACCAAGAGACGCCCACTGCTGGACATAGGCCTCCCCCAGGGATCTCCAAACCGATCGGTCCTGCGCCTCCCGCATCCAGCGGCTTCCCGCGACCTTCACCAGATCGTCGGTCCACCTTGTGGGGGGCCTACCAACGCTGCGTCTCCCGGTACGCGGCCGCCACTCGAGGACCTTTCCGCCCCAACGGCCGTCAGTCCTGCGAGCTATGTGTCCTGCTCACTGCCACTTAAGGTTTGCAATTCTTTGGGCTATGTCGGCGACTATAGCATATATAGCATCACGCTACGATAAATAGAAGCTGAGCATTAATGAAAAATGTTGCAAAAACGGGGAAAAAAAGGCGAAACGTAGTTCGCGGGCACAGCTAGTATAAAATAAAATAGTAGTATATTTTATATAAATTTATATCAAATACACGGGTATACGGTCTCTTTCGGCTTTGAAAAAAAATCATACTTGTAAATCAACCCGATTAAAAGAAATGACCGTTTATGGCGCATATTTTCACGAAGGAATCAAAACCTTATAGGAAGGGTACTTCCTGTTGACTCTGACAGAATAATGAAATTTGGCAAGAAGCAAGGTCTTGTACACGAAGGACGTGTAAAATGACATCAATAAAATGAAATAAAATAAAACTAACCAAATCGACGTCTCGCTTATGACATCGATTTGGTTATTTTAATTTTTGTTAATTTATTTTAACAAACAAAAAATGAAAAATCATTATGAAAAGTAGGCGCCAAGCTCCATGAATCCAATAAGAAACGAAAATTTTTGTCTGATTAAAAATTTATACATTTTGAATAAACTGATCATAATAATAAATCCAATAAAAACAAAATTAAAAACTCTTTTAAATACACTAAGCTGCCAAGTGCGGAGAGCTGTGTCCGTCTCTACCACTGATGTGGACGCCTCAACGTTACCACGACCGCTCTGTCAAGAGCGAAACGACAAAGAAGAAGCTGCAAAGTAAACGGTTCACTAACAAAATCTTCAATAACTGCTGAAGCTTTTTTTATATTTATGGTGTTAAATACAAACGCTATACTATCAATAAATTAAATGTTATACTACAAAGTTATACTTTCAATAAATTAAATGTAGTTTTTTAGACTTTATATTTCTGGAGTTTTTGTAACTGACCCGTTTAATTCCCTTCGCAGTACACTTACAAGTATTTTTATTATTAATTTTGTTTTTAATAGATTTATTATTATGATCAGACTATTCAAAATGTACCTGCTAAATTTCAATCAATAATACTTCAAAATTTTATTACATAGTTATCAATGAAATATTATGACATTCAAATCGTTTGTATAAGATTTATGATGCATAAGACGCACAATAAGTTTTTATACCAACAATCTGAACACTATGAATATTTAATATATAACGCAATAAACATTTATAATGAGCTCCCTTATATTTATAAAGCAGTAGGTCGGGTGGCTATTAATACAGATATGTTCGATCTTATGATACTCTTAAGAGACGACGCTACAACTTATTGGATTAAGTTATCTCATTCATCGATATTTGAGGAGAAACGTTAATAATAGTTACATGACGCGAAAGTAACGAGCAAAAAATATACAAAGGGACACGCAAGATCAGGCGACGCAATAAGTAATGGCTCGATCCCGGCGCAGCCATCGATTGCGAGAGCGTTATCTCAATAAAGAGCAACAGAGTGCGTTCATTAGCACTCTGACACGGCGCAATCATAAATTGTCGGGCGTTGGAACCCCGCCGCGACCCGCACGCCTACCCTTCTCGGCACCCCTGGGCCCCTGGTACCTGGCCCTTAGCCCGCATTCAACTTTTTGCCATTTCCATTGTTTTTGGTGGGCCCCTCATAAGCCGTAACGTTGATCACCGATAGTATACCTACGCAGGTGTCGCCCTTCACGCATACCGGACTAATTACACATATTTTAACTTTGGATCACAATTCGCGGGCGCGATAAGAAATACAGCTGCATTGAATTAGGCTAATGCAGCGTCGATACTATATCAGATATGGCGTTTTATGACGCGGAGACCACCGCTCCTAATGGACGAATGACGGAGCATAGAGATAAAAAACCCTCATCGCACTCTGTCAAAAAATGTTTACGGATAAACGATAAATTAACGCATCCATCAGCAGACACACAGATATCCATCACTCACGACGATTTGGAAGGTGAAATTCGATTGAACAAAAACAGACAGTAAACATTACTGCCAAGTGCCAACTTAGTAGAACATAGTATACCAACTTCCAAACATGGGAAGTCATTAAAGCAACCGGCGCGTGGCACTTAGAGGACTCCTATAGCCGTCTGGCCAAGCATAAAGATCAATATCTCTGTGGCTCGTTGCCAAAATCTTTTTAATATCGTCTCAGAAGCAACTGAAGAGTGGTTACGGGCGATAACAACAAAACTATTACTGGAGCGGTTCGCTCACGAATTGGTCAGCGCGCTATAGTTAGCGGCCGCCGGTTTAATCTTATTGTCAGGTACAATAGCGGAACAATAGTGCAAGAAAACGTCCCTTGAAGTACTTTTGGTTGGCTGATAAACTCTACCGTGTTCTTATGCGAAGTCCGTTTCGAGAAAACGGACAACTTTTAATGAGAAAGGTAGGCATGGTCAGATTTTCTTATCTTGCAGATAATTGTGACAAGTTTCCATTATTAATGCAAACTAATACCTATTTATTTCGTGTCATTAACACCACAATTCAAATTCGAGACGTTGAACCTTTATAATAGCCTGTTAAAATTTTTTGTAGTGACGATTTTTTAAAAGGACGGCAGGTGCCCTCATTAAAATGGTTTTATACAGTTGCAAAATTCGTAAAACAGTGACTGCGAAGAGCGAAAACTCATGGGCCGGGCAATAAAACTATTTGCATTTATTACACTTTTATTACTCCGCGCCTTCTGGAGTTATTTATAGGTAGACAGAAATTTTGTGCTGGAGTAATTGTTATTGTTATGTGTTTTACGAAGTACTTGCGAGTTACTTAAATTCTCTACTTGTGTATTTGATTCGAGAGACATTATGCAAAATTAATGAAAGGTATGTAATGATTGGCACGGTAAGTTAATTTTTTAAATTAAGTTCTTGAGTATCGTAAATTAATATTCAAAGTTGACAACATTTTTAAATTTCTCTTTTGGATTCAGGATTCCATAGGCGAAAATAAAGCAAATGTTTCTTTGACTATTAATTTCATCGCTTCGGTTTTAAAATAAAAGTTCGAGAACTCTTTTTTACACCGATAAATTAATTTCTTTTTCTTTTGGTTTCTTTTCAAGGTCTTTCTTGAGTGAAGATGTACTATATATTATTTAATTATGAAAAAGATTAGAAAATGCCGCCATATATTTCTCTGCTTGACCTAAGGATTGACTGGTGGATAGCGATGTTTGTCTCTAAGTCCATCAAATATACACATTGATTGTTTCATCATCATCAGCCCGTGTTCGTCCACTGCTGGACATAGACTCCACCGATCGTCGGCTCTGCGACAGATGTGACCAGCCCATTGCCACTTCAACTTGCTAATGCGGTGCGCTATGTCGGTCACCTTAGTTCTTTGTCGGATCACCTGGTTCTGGATGCGATCCTTCAAAGAAACCCCAAGCATAGCCCGTTCCATAGCTCGCTGAGCGACCTTAAGCTGATGGACTAGCCCCACCGTTAGCGTCCACGTCTCGGCACCGTAAGTCATGGTAGGCAGGACGCACTGATCATAAACTTTAGTTTTGAGGCTCTGAGGTATAGGCGACGAAAAGACTCGATGTAATTTTCTAAATGCTGCCCAGCCAAACCGTATCCTTCTATTAATCTCTCGCTCGATGTTGCCTCTACCTAATTGGACAGTCTGCCCGAGGTATACATATTCTGAAACAACCTCGAGCGAGACCCCACTAACATCGATCGGTTCCGGTGTTACGTGTTGGTTAAACATGACTTTTGTTTTGTCCAAGTTCATGCGGAGACCGATGCGTTCGGAAGAATCAGCTAGATCATTCAGCATCCGTTGTAAGTCCTGCAAAGATTCTGCTATCAAGACAACATCATCGGCGAACCTCAGGTGTGAGATGTACTTCCCATTAACATTCATTCCTTGTCCAGCTCAGTCCACAGTCAAACATATCCTCCATAGCGTTTGTGAACAACTTGGATGATAATACATCTCCCTGTCTCACACCACGACTTAGGAAGATAGGCGCGGTCTGTCGGTTTTGTATTTGCACGGTCATCGTAGCACTTTCATGCAAGCTTCTCAACACCTGAATATAATCGACCTGCCTGCCATCGCCAATCGACCTGACAGCGTTGCAAGGACTCCAGAACAGACCAGGTTTCAATAGAGTCAAATGCTTTTTCATAATCCACAAATGCTAGGCACAGTGGCTGATTGTATTCTTCGGTCTTTTGAATAATTTGTCGCACTGTATGGATATGATCTATTGTACTGTAGCCTCTTTGAAACCCGGCCTGCTCCGGGGGTTGAAACTCATCGAGTCTGCGTGCCAGACGATTCGAAACAACCCTTGAGAACAGCTTATAGACGTGGCTTAGGAGTGATATCGGCCTGTAGTTTTTAAGAAGCTTCTTGTCACCTTTTTTGAAAAACAAGATGACCACACTTCTATTCCACGCCTTTGGAGTTCTCCCAGATGAGAGTACAGCGTTGAATATTTGCTGCATATCCCCTAAAACAGGAGCACCACCTGTATTTAAAAGCTCTGTTGTAATACAATCCTTACCTGGTGCTTTTCCATTTTTCAGCTGTCTCAGTGCTATATCAATTTCGTCAAGGGTTATTTCCGGCAAGTCTTCTGTATAGTGCCGGGTTAACATTGCTCTGGAATCGTTTGGATCTGGCTCTGATTGGGTTGCGCGTGAAGCGTATAATTGGCCATAGAAAAATTGATTGTTTCATTTTAATTTATATGAATAAAAAATAATTATGATACTCCAAGAAATTTACGTAAGTACATAAGTAAAGTACAGTAAGCTCCTTATCAAGCTATACTGTTTGACCTTTGGACCGTCCTTATGTCGCTCGTAATAGTGGCGGTTTTCGTAGTGCAAATGTATAGCTTGAATGGGAGCTTACTGTACATGCATGTAAGTTCGTTTAACCATTAATTAGCTCTACCAATGATAGATATTTTTTTAATTGACAGGAATGAAAGAAAACATTCTTAATTAAAAAATAATAATAATTATAGTGTATAATAATAAAAATAGAACACGTAACAAGTACCGAAATCAATCAAATAATGTGTTAGACTGTTAGAGGTTCTCCGTTTAGCAAGGAAAACGGTTAGTTTTTTGCTAATTAGGCGATGAAAATATTGTGAAAAGCTTCTATGGAAGGCGATATAGCAACAATTAAAGATGTTTTTGGTACATTTCAGCATTAATTGCATTACTTTATACTCCAGATAATCTTAGCATTAAATCCAGGAAACATTTGTGTATTCTCATTTTCATCGGCACATTATGTTGCGCGTTCTCGCCTCAACTTTAAAATGTCGAAGACTTTCAAATTCCGAAATTCCTCACAAGCGCGTATCGCCTCAGAGAGGACTTACCGTACGAACCGTGTATAAAAAAAAATATTCCCACATTGTCCCAAATCAATGGGCAGTCACATGATCAAAACGACTTTCGCCGCAATTCATTGAGCAGGCATTCATTCATTAGCACCGAGCGACGACGTGAATATGCTCGTATAAATTTGTGAGGCGAACTCCTCAAGTATACGGAGGGTCTATTAAAAACGGCACCGGCTCGCTAAGCCGAGTGCCTTAATAAAGAAGCGTGAATGAAGGCGTTAAGTTTCACACCGGATCGGCTCCGAGACGGGCGACGAAACGAACACCTATTATCATAAACCAAACAAAGAATAAAAACGAGCCGGGAACGAATCAATTAGCGCGCGGGACGGCTCAGTGTTATCAATGAGCTCGTATTAATGTTCACCGACACCCTTGAAATCTTGATCAATGCATCATTCCGAGATCGCTACCGTTTAAATTAATAAAGAAATGTATCACTCGGAACTCTGATCCGCTTCAGTAATTACTCCATTTGTTTACTATTCGCTCGATTGTTGTAACAATTTTGTTCTGATACGGTAAAAGCGGCAGGATATTTAACTACCCGAACAAAAAGTTAATCTACTAACTACCTTAATAACAAGTTAATCCATAGTTAACTTGTTCTTTAGGTTGTAAAGGTCCTGCTGCTTACCACAAAAATACCGGACAATAAATACCGCAAATAATCGATAATTCATTCGATTGTTGTAACAATTTATGTACTGGTATGGTAATCAGCAAGATATTTGACTAAACAACAAGTAAATCTATAGTTAACTTGTTGTTTATGTAGTTAAGGTCCTACTGCTCACTATGTCAGCTCAAAATTACCGGATGAAAAATAATCGATAATAATCTGTTATTAGTATAACAAACAAGCATACATCGTCATTCCAGCCATGATCCGCTCGATGTGGTGGCCTTCCTCAATATGGTAGAATACTGGAATTTGAACATAAGTAACGTAAAATACCCGCGGAAGCACAGCATAAAGTTCTTAAGCTGCGGTTTTCCTTGAGGTTTCACTATCTCCATACTTTACAAGTCAGTTTGCTCACTACAATGATAACTTTATATCCCTACCACCGTGATTTTTTTGCTTTGTAGATACCTGATTTACAAATATTAAAAAGGAAAAAGACATTAAATGAAAACGTAAACACGTAATAACAGAAAATCTAAGAGTGTTGATAGTAAAAGAAACAGAAACAAGAGAGCTGAACCCTAAAACCAACTAACACAAGCGTTAATGATTTGGTAGCTCTAGGGATGAATGCCAACGAAGCGGAGGAGGAAACAGCAATAAAATAGGTTTTATTGCGGTGCTTTTCATAGGTGTAACAAGCAACACAAATTATGCCGAACGCATAGCTAGAAGCTTGCTGGAAGGACTTTTATTACATCGAAAGCGAATGGTGCAAATTTCATGTTCTCTTTGGGATTTTTTTCCATACCTCTGTAGATAAAAAAAATACAATGATCTTGATATACAAAGGTAGGTTATTTCTAAGAAAAATGAAATATAAAAAGGTAAGGTAAATCTCGCGACAAGCAATTATCATAGAAAATTGTTTCATGTAATAAATTGCAAAATATTTTTTATATGAAACAATTTTTTCTTCGTGTTTAATAATATGTATGTATATAAATATTAAAATTAAATATACCTACTCATCACGACTATAAAAATCAATCTACACAAATAACCAAAACACACAGGCGACAAAGTTATATGAAAATCCTCGTTAAAGTATAAAAACAATAAGCAAACGGAGTTTTGGTTTTAGGAACTAAACCTTTGTTTCATTTGTTAACAAAGAAACATATGTTGGACAATGAATGCATTGCGACTTTTGTTGAGCTAATGTCACTTTGTTGTTTTCATGAATCAGCGTATTGAAAAATGACCAAAATGTCTGGTCAATTAGTATGAAATTGCTGATTTGTATGCGGAATTTAATAAAAGTAGTATTTTTATACGGTAATTTTTATTATTTTTAACTATTCATTCATTCATCAATTGCTAATAATATAATATAATAGCAACGTATCACGAGTGCTCCATCATGCACTCCGAATTCGTAAATTATTCGCACGTAAAAAAAATAAATTAAAGCAAATGAAAAATCTAAAACAACCACCGCCTTGTATATTTTATTGATTGAAGAACTATGCATGATGAAGAACTAGTGCATGATTTTACGTTAAATTTTACATTCGATTTGGTTTCAGGTTTATAAATTGAAGCATATTTGGGTTTCTCATTAATAAATAAAAATTTGTAAAAAAAATATCAAAAAATATTATAACCGTAACATCATACATATAGCTGAAAGAATCATTTTTATTTTGAATTCTTTTTAAATGTACCTTTAATATACAGAAGAAAATTTTTTCTTCCCGATTACTTTTCTGTGATTATGGAATTTTCAGAAATCAATTTAAAAGATTTTACAGAATTAGTAATACTTTTGCGAGAAACAACCTATTTGGTTTTTAGCAATTTTCAACACGGTATTAAACAATTTCCAACCTCTAGTCAAACTTGTGTATACTTACATCTGCAAAACATTGTTAAATATTCAAAGCATTATGGCGTGTACTGTACATATACTTATCTATATAACAATAAACATCTTTAAAGTGAAGCGGAGTAGTGAAGAGCAGTGATTATTAGATGATTTTCATACAGGAATTGGCAATTTCGCAAAACAAATAGCAAAAAGTATCCAAAGAGTTTGTAACTGCTTAGCAACTAAGCATTGATTTCTGCGAGAGAGTATCGTTTAATCTCCTATTAAAACACCAATAACAACATAATATAAATTCAATTAACGTTACGAAAATATGTAAACGTAATTTTAATATACTGTTTATGTTAAATACATACATTACTTCTTGAGAAGAACGAACAGATACGTTATTTACATAAGTAAAATTCAAAAGCCATAGAGATTTCGTTGAGCCATTCGAGGCACATTTATCGTCATGGCCTCGGAATAGAAATGGGACATCAGAAATCTTAACAGCTACTGTGCTGCGGGCGCCTTAAGTAAAAGTATCACGTCCGATATCACAGGGGGCAACACGCGTCACTGAGACGCTTAAAATTATTTTTATTGTGTGATTAACATGAGCTGGGGATACGTGTAATAATAATGTATTAATAAAACGTTATTAATCTAATATACCTATAAAAAATTAGTGTCACAGTGTTTGTTTTCGAACTCCTCCGAAACGGCTTGACAGATTTTTATGAATCTATAATATATAAAGCTATTAATATATAATGCTATTTTATATACCCCTAGGTGATAAGGGTCTCCCCTCTCCAGTATTTTTAGACAAAAATGTTTTTTAATGATTTGGCTTATAACCCTACATTTTCACCCCTCCACAAACCCCATTTTTAATAGCGATATTAATAATTTTAATGGCGAAACGTAGTTCAGGGCACAGCTTGTAATAATATATAAATAAGTAAAACGATATTAATAAATTGTATTGTTTTGTATTGCTTAGATTAATTCGTAAAATAACTTGTCCTTTTCACCTATCCACTTTTAGACAAGAGGCTGAAATTATTGTCTATGTGAAATATTAAATCACACATTATGAAAAACACGTTGGTTTAGAATCTTAAAATAATAAACATTCATATAAATTACTTTCAAACCTTTTGTCACGGTCATAGCCATCAGCAGTTTCTATTTAAGCTCAGTGGAGCTTCAAATAATACTGTGTTGAAATATCAATGCATAAAAAATTTACATTACATTAGTACAGAATACAAAGAGGATCCAAAGAAAAAACGCCCAGATAGAGATATAGTCAAACTGCTTATTTCTGCTCGTTTATAAAATTATAGAATGAAACATGACTGCCATTTTTTACCAAACGCAGTTATCGCAACGATGTTTTATTTATAAGTCTAATTTATCGCCGCCCTCCGTAAAGGCGATAAAACTCTTAAAAAACAGAACTAGCGAGGACAGGAAACGTTCCCATACAAAAAACCAACCCATCCGCACTAACAGAGACATAGTCCGGAATATAATGAAAAAAAATTGACTATCGCTTCATTTACTTACAAAAGTGGGCGAACAACAAAGGCGACAAATATTTCACTCGGACTTTTATAGAAGCAACAGAATGTTATTAAACAAACAATTCGCCCATTCGGCGACATGTCTTCAGCCGGGGGGTTTGTATAATTGATTCTTTCCGGGGGCGGGGCGTCTGGCTGGATCCATTGTAGAAGCTCGGACAACAAATTATATTCTTATTCTGTTAGAGGTCCCTGGGAAATTCCTCCTCATTTCCTGCTCCTAAACGAAACCTCACACGCGGCCGATGTTCGCGACAACTCTCCAAAGTGAAATGAAATGGGATGTTATGTATGACAATATGTCAGAAGCATAATGTGCGGACGCGACGATAAGTGCGCCATGAAATATGGTGTTGTCATATAAATTTAAATTTCTTTCCATTATCAGCGTCTCACTCTTAGAACAGGATATGATATTCACATAATATATTGTAAAATCGATTTCATCCTTCGATTTACAATCATATTGCTGTTTAAAGAACGCGTTAAATGAACAGAGCGTCGGTGGTGCTTTGGAGTTGGCACTTGCCTTCCAATTGGGAAGACCGGGGGTTCGAGACCGCCATGTGCCAATGTGTTTTCATTTTTCGAATTTCATATGTACATTTGCCTGACGCTCCTAGTGTGAAGGACAACATAGTGAGGCGACCTGCATACATCTGCAAAGATTGTAAGGTGTATGCGAAGTCAAAATTCAAAAGTGTATATGAAGTCGATCAGTCTGCACTGGGCCAGCGTGGTTGACTAAGGCCTAAACACACAAACTTACTCGGTGGGGACGTATAAATATAGAGTTGTTATAATGATGATGATGAACTGAAAAGTTATACGAAGGATCGCAAAATTATTGTGTTGACGTTCTGATGAATCCGCTAACCTGATAATAGGCGGGTGCGACATTTGTAATGTGTGTCAAAATAAATCGGACTGATCCACCGTGCCCATCAAGTCGCATTTAGGGACCGTATCATTACGAATCGGCCTCGTCGCGCGCGGTTTGCTCCACTAGCATCAGCCTAAACGCTGCCAACCCAACTAATTTCGACCGCGTCATTATAAAATATTTAGCGATGCACCTAATTTCGTAAATGATACTGGGTTATTTTATTAGAATGCCGGTAATAACTAGGCACCCGGACGCAGTACGCCCCCAAGTTTGATGTAATGACCGGTTCAGACAGACCCACGCGAGATTAATACATCCGAGGGATTCGAATAATAACAAAGGGAAGGACAAAAAACTAAACGGCCGATAAATGTTCGGGTCTACCTGGCGTTCTGCCGCGTTACGGCGAACGCTCCGCTGCGCGGCGCGGCCAATCGAGCCGATAACGTCCACCACAAATACATATAATAAATCTAGCCGATAAAATTCTTCTTTACTTTTCAAAGAGGACCGACTAATTGTTTGTTGGAAACTTGTTATTAAAGCAAACCTCGAGAGGAAGATCTACGTATTTTTTTCCAGATCAAAAAAACCTCAAACGCTTTTTATTGAAAACACATACCCGCTCCGAACGATGAAAATCTAGAGTAAACAAGGCTGACACGGCCGCCTATTAAAGGGGTTGTAGTACCAATTGGAAAATAAAGTCCCATCGGCAATAAAATTTTATGATGTTTTATTTTTTTTATTTATATTATTATACACACGCCCCGGTCAGTAACGTAATTCGGAGTTCTTTATGCAAGCTCGGTTGTCGGCGAGGGCTTGCAATAAAGAAACAATAAGCAACCGAACACCCAGAGTGAAAACGGGTTATGAGGATTAAAAAAAATATTTAGAACCGACCACTAGACAATGGATGCGAGCCCGCACTGTGAAATAAATGAAAACACCCGAATAGCTCGAAGCCGGGATGAGTCGCAGATTCTGGCCATACAAATTACTTAAGCAATGGCGGCATCGTTTCTTTTTCCCTTTTGACTGTATAACACTACCGTATAATGTGTCCTTTCTTCTAGAAAACCAAAAGTGTCGTAACTTTGAAAGAATATTGTAATAAGAATGATGCAAAAATTTTAAACGGATTCCTGTGGGAGCAAAGATTAATTTTGCTATACATCCTTTGCCTACCAATAATATCATGATCTGAGATTTGTCTGGGTTTCTTTTAAGTGCAAAGAAATGTGGCTACAATGACTTTGTCAAATATTTAAAATATATACAGGAATTAATTAATATTCAGGTCTGGTCTTCGCTAAAATACCTATCTGGTAATTACTTTTTAACCGACTTCAAAATAGGAGGGGGTCCCGAATTCGATACGAATGTTTTTTTTTGCGTATGTTACTCGATTATACTCCGCTGGACCGATTTTCAAAAATCTTTTTGTATACTCCTGTGGTATACCCATTGTCACCAAAGTCAGTATCTGATGATGGGATCCCAGGAAAATCGATCCCTCAAAATTTTATAGGTAGATCCAACGTGTTTCGTGCTTTTTCCGAAGCTATTCAAGTATTTGCGTCTGATAGTCATGAACCGAACTGATGATGGAAGGATCTTTAACTTTTAGGAGTTAGAGGTCAGTTTTTACCCTTTGTCGTATTCTTTCAAGTCACTTCAGTGAGCTGGTATTAGATTCACAAAAAAATATAAAAATACAATAAATAATCGGTGCTAAACGATGATCTCCTAGAAAATATTTGGCACCGATTTCAATATACGAGTAGAAATGTAATGTTATCTGTATTCATATATTATTTTTTACTTTTAAGTGTTTTGAGGTCGGATTTTATTTTTTGTAATTTTTTTTCGTACAAATTAAAGGAACGATCGCCACTTAGTCGATGGTTGGGTTATTTCGGATGGCGCTCACTTCCATCTTCAGCCTTACTATCTTTCACCATCAGGTGAAAAAAGGGCCGGTGTAAATAAAAAACGTAGGTACGAAAGTTGGGAGCACAACAAAAACACAAGTTAATTATTCACCAAACTACACAAAATACTGACATCACACTTGCAAAAACACAATAGAAATACAAATTGACAGCTATATTTTCTGTGGTCCAATGTTTGTGGCAATTTTGGAGTTTAACTGCTAAAGATTCGACAGTTTTGGTTTATTGATATATTACTGTGACCTGTTAAGCAATTAAGACAAATCACACATTAGGGGCATAATGGAACAAAAAATGCCACACATGAGGGGCTCAGATGAATATGACACCGATGTCTCCGGGGTGTTTGACGAACTTTCAACAGGTAACGAAAGAATAAAGGGGATACTCGGAGGCTGTATGTAGGTATATCATACATATTAAAATTTCAAAATCACAAATTATCCAGCACATACATCTAGCATATTGCGAAGATGGAATGACATGTACTCTGATCACACGACAACCTCTGCTGACTTTGACAGGGAATAACTATTCTTCATTAAACGGTTTTTTTTACATAAGACAGGGATGCTCTTGACCTTCACCTATGAAGGACAACACAACAATGCTATTAAGAGGGCACAGTACTACCTACAACTAGTGCGGCCATTCGTTTTAAATAATTATGATAAATTAAAGACGTTTCTATAAAAAATAGATCGGTCAACTACTCAATATAGATATTTCAGATTTTTATATTTTTTTTTTCAGGCATAGATTAAATGTATAGGAATAATCATAATCCGAATTATTGCTAAAAGTGGCCACTTTTTGTAGAGGTTGTAGATGATGTGTAAGGAGCATACACGAACCACATGTACCTACTATAGGCGAATTACCGTCAGGTAGGCAGCCTGCCCCCCTAGCAAGACCACAGTCATGAGTAATTAAACTTTTTACTCATGTGGCATGACCACTAGGGTTTCCAGATTTTTTCCAGCTTATAAGGGACAAATTCTTTAATGGGCAAATAATACGGGACTTCAATTTTTCACCCGGGACAAACAAGAATTATATTTTTTTCTTTTTTAACTTCTATTGTTAATATTTTTCCAAAGACCGAATCAGTTTTAAGTATTTTTATTTGCTAAAAAGTAATTAAAAACGGTCATTAACTCCCTTTTTATTCAAATAGGGGTACATTTATTTCATAACTCAGTGACCTGTCTCAAAACAATAATCGATTAAATTCATAATAAAAATGGAGTACGGTTCAAATACGGGACAGAGTCAGTCCCGCCGGGACATTTCAAATTATGCCAAAAATACGGGATGTCCCGGGAAATACGGGACGTCTGTGAACGCTAATGAATGACCACCGAAACAAGATATGATAAAACGATATATCGATAAAAACTGTTGAAAAATGTTAGATTTTCTAGTTATCTTGAAGTTTAGTAAGTATGTTTTGGATATTGATATTATTATTTTGGGCATTTTTAATATATTAATGTCAATAAAATTTCGAGTTAGCCATTATCCAAAATATTTTGACAGACGATTTATCGCTTTATCCTATCGTATTTCGGTGTTCATGCTACGGGGGCAGCCTGTTCTGTTCCATATCTAACGTTAAACATTACTATCACGCTCATTTTTTTTCAAACAACGAAAAGTTTTTGCACAAAGAACTATTAAAAAATCACAAACAATTAGCCATTAACCAATGTGCGTTTCGAAGGAATGTCCTCAGCAGTGCAGATGAAAAGAAGACATTACACAAATGAGTCAACTACCATGCCACAATATACTGACGAGACAATGGGACAGGAGTTGAAAGAAAAAAACAACAAAATAAGCGGCGGGAGTGAAAGGACGCACGCTTCTAAGGACAATAGAAAAATGATACTCCCTTGGTCAAACAAATGCCGGGGAAGAATAGTTTGCATTCGTTCAATAAGTAAACTAATTTAAACGGCGTTATTGCATCGGGACAATATTTAAGTTTGTTTGTTGACTTTTGCGCTTTCTGGGAACAGTTGAAGTTTTAGTCCGTATACCGTAAACGCGTCATTTGGTTAAAAGCGATGTTTTAAAGAATCTCAATTCAAGGGCATATTTATTTAGTTACATAGAAACGAAAGTGTATATCGATGTAAGTACTGTTATGTTTATTGCGAGGAATATCGTAAAATATCGCTTTTGCTCCTAACAATTTATTTACGACAAAAACAGGACAAGGAAACCGGAGGTAGACTCTGTACCAGGGTCGTGTGCATGGGTACCTCCGTCTTACCTATTTCTGCCGCAAAGCAGCAGTGCTTGCATTGTTGTGTTCCGGTTTGAAGGGTAAGATATAGCACTGAAATTACTGGGTACCGTGACTCTACATCTTAAGTCACAAGATGGCAACGTACACTGTGGTTCTTGTGGGGGTTGCAGTTTTGCTGCGAATCTCACAGGAACCACATGTATTTATAGGTGACTGTTACCACTTACCATCAGGTGGGCATTTTGCTTGATTGCCAACTTAATTGCAATAAAAAAAAGGAAACTACACTGTATTATGTTCAATAGCTTGAGTCACACGAATATTAATTATAACGTCAGAATTAAAAAACCAAAACATTCATGTGTGCCGTTCAAGTGGTTTTCCTTTAATGCAATTCGATTTCTCAATCGGTAAGTTCTAAGTAGTCCATGTGCCACCATTGACCACAAGATATTTGTTATACAAGACCCTAATAGGCGCCAAAATGTTATGGCTCGATCTTAACCGCAAAACTATTTTAATGGCTCCATTAAAAAGTGATAGTAACAAATTGTTTTTGTGGCCAACAGTATGGACTAGTGAAGTGACAAGACTGAGCAAAACACGATAATATTCGACGATATCGATATCTGCGTAACGAGAAATTGAAAATTATGATGATAATTACCTGAATACCTACGCGTTAAGAAAATATTACACGTATAAGATAACTATTGAATGCAAATTTCCATGATAATTGATAATCTCTTTTTTTAAACAGGTAAATAATTAGAAATAAAAAACGAAACTTTCTCTTTTGTATCGTAAAACGTAGTCCCCTATACACCACTAGCTATAAGCCACACAGGAAATGTCTTCATAGCAATTCTGTTTATCGAAATTTGAATCAATACACATATTTTATACCTTTCAAGTCGACTGCAAACACTGACAAAATATTCGTAACGTCAATGATTAAATGATATGGCATGAATAATGAAACGTTTTAAGTTTTTATACACCAGCTACATAACGTACGGTATTTCTTAAGTAATGATACTAATCACTACATAGTATAAAACAAAGTCGCTTTCCACTGTCTGTATGTCCCTATGTATGCTTAGATCTTTAAAACTATGCAACGGGTTTTAATGCGGTTTTTTTAATAGTTAGAGTGATTCAAGAGGAAGGTTTATATGTATAATACATGCATAATATTGTAGAGAAACACTGATAACTTTAGAGGTTTCTAATATGACGTCGTAAATAAACACATTTTTGCGTTTATGCTATTTTTTTAGCGTTTGCAATACGCTGGCTGAACCCTAAATTAAATACATTGTCCTCTTTACAGCATGTAATTTAAAATAATATTTTCGAATATATTACAGATTTAAATCCCTCCCATCCATCCCTCCTCCATAGAGGGAATACTATACCAGCAAAACCTAATTCACCGAACATGAAAAACCCTACACCAATCCATCTGGCCATCGTAATTCCTCCTCATGTAAAAAGAGACCCGTGCCCAGCAAATGGCATGTGTTAAGGTTAAAATGATAACTTTATTATAGACTGATACCTAATACTTAAACATTGAATAATAATGATAGTGTAACAAATCAACGTAAATTAATGAAATCGAAAAAATATCACGCAAATAAAATATTTCATTTGTCTTGGCATTTCAGTAAATATTTCGGATTCATTTTTCAAATCGCTTAAGCACGACGTCACATCGATGACGTAATCCAGTAGAAATGCCAAGTGTGCGGTCCCAACAGGCGGGCAATTCATTACAATTTGTTCCCAAAACACATTGACGTGAAGCAGGCGCTCGCGTCACTAGGATTAATTATGGCTGCAACGGGGACCACTTCAGTGCGCAGTGCGCCCCCCACGATTAGAGGTTGAAAAAACGGGCGCCTAGATCACACTCGGCCCGCACGAATTTTGCGTTTTGCATCGCCGCCCGCCGCCATTGCCTATCCTAACAAAACAACAGCGCACCGTATCACACACTGCGCCGTACACTGGGGCGTGGAACAGTTTTAAAAAAGCGATTTTTGTGACTTGCGAATTTTACACGAAAACACGCGTGAGCGGTAAATAACCTACCGCTGAACCAGCAGCAGGCAAGCTGGCACCCACTGCTCACTACTTCCGATTGCCTGCCTACCAACATGCGGTGATGGTGACCGAAAGTAAATTATGCAAGATATTGATCCTTGTTGATCAAGGATTCACCTTATGGGACATATTCCTAGGATATGTTTGACTGCTCCCGCAGCATAAGAGCGTCAAAGGCTCGCACCTTCAGGTTTTCTGCGTGTTTGGTAGAGAATCTCTACCTAGACCTATAGGTCCTAATAAAGATAGTAGGTATACCTACTATCTTTATTAGAGATAGTTACATGTGAGTGGAGAGTAAATTGAGAAACAATTTAATTTTAAAATTGTATAAATAAATTTATATTTTTTTACATTTATTTCTAGCATATTTCTATTATTTTGTCAATGGGGTGCCTATCGGTTGTGGGAAGGCACGATTTGCTTATGAAGGTATCCATATCTGTGCGACCGCACAGCGTTCTCCGTTGCTCTAACGAATCGCGAATCGGGGAGTTTTGCGCGCCCAGTGTGAAATCGGCCGTAGACAGTATTGTCGATCACGCGACTATTAGAACGAATTGCCGTACATGCCCAGGGATGACTCGTTATCTCACATATTTCTATTATTTTTTTTAAAGATGTACCTATGGGATGTGGGAAGGAGCTAAGATTTGCTTTTGATATAATTATACAAACATGGAGGATTGGAGGTATCTGTGCGATGCGACCGCACAGCACTTCGTCCGTTGCTCCGTCGAATCGCGAACCGGAGCGTTTCGCGTGCCAGTGTGAAGTTGGCCGTAGGCGCAGTATTGTCGACCGCGCGACTATTAGAACGAATTGCCGTACGTGCCCCGGGATGACTTGTTCCTTTATTACCTTTAGTTTTGCGTTGCCTTTGTTTGCTTTACACGTCGCGTCGCTCCGACATTCAAAGACTGAATTGCTGCAATATCGGTCTCAAACAAAAACCCGCCGATAAACACATAAGCGCCGTAAATGGACGTTCAGCTAATTATAAAGTGAACGACTTTAATAACGCCGCAGTAATAAACAGCAATTACGTTATTAACTTTCCCATTAACAAGGAGCATTATTATGATTTATATTAAGGTCCGTCCTTAATTTCACAACAACTGCACTTCAATAAAATTGTGCACGTTTAAATGGCTACAGCTACTCGAATAAACCTAGGACTTAAATAACCGAATGAGTAATTTGAATATACCAATAGTTCGATATATAAAAAGCTCTTTGGGGTTTCATTTTCTTATCATCAGTCTTAACTTGCAACTTAACAATAGCTGAAATTCATTACGATACCTAATCAGTATAACTACTTGATCATCTACAAACTAGATAACTTAAATGACAAGTACGTTTAGAGTGTAGAGTCACACAGGTGAAAAAAATGTAAGACCATCATGCTATTATTGATGTCATTAATTAAATTATCAATCAATCCAAGTCCAACCAATAACTAGGATCTGATTTCAATCTTGCTTCTATCAATCAGTTACTACAAATTCACGTGAACGATAATTATGATACAGTAAAAAAATAGCACTCCGAAGTATTTGTTAATTTATATTATTAAAACAACTGTAAAAAATTATTTTCCAAGAATTTGTCCCATGATTAGTCCTTGAAGAATTCGTAAAAACGACAAAAATTTAGGGTGATCTGTCTTGAGATGAGATAAACATCCTTTACTTTTGTTCACTTCTTTATCTGTGAGATAAAGTCGTCTCAGTATATCGACAGCCTTTTGAAAACGTAACGGTTTGTCTGAGGCAAACAGGCAAAAGTTTCGTTGTATAGTATTCCACGACATGAACCGTCTTATAACAAAGTTAGTCTTGGTTAAAACCTGACGCTGTCTCTATCTGTTTAACAAAAGTGAAAGCGCATCAGGTTTAAAGCAAGGCTAAATTTAGACCAGGTTTAAACAAGGTTCTGTAATAAAACCATAAAGGGGTCCTGCAAGTTTAACTATACAACCACAGATAGTCCAAGGTTTAGCGTTAAACTTCATTTTGTAATAAGGTTTCTTTAGTTCATGGCATAATCTAAGCTTAAACCTACTATTGTATTTAGTCCTTGTTTTGTAATAAGAGGTAAGAGTTTACGGGTAAAATGAAACGATGATGACTACTGTAATATTACTCGTTTATATTCTTCTCTACCTATTTATTGCAGGTATTTGGTAGGGTAGTGATATTATCAACATACCGAAACGTATCGCATTTACAAAGTCCTGCAATAAAATGTAAAGATCGTTATTGACTTCCATCACTTTTATATTAAAACAGTTTTTAAACAAATAATCAGTATAAAATCTAATCTCATCTTCTAATCTAATATATAAAGTTCTCGTGTCACAGTGCTTGTTACCGAACTCCTCCGATACGGCTTGACCGATCTTTATGAAATTTTTTGCGTATCTTCGGTAGGTCTGAGAATAGGTCGTAAACTATTTTTTATTACGGCGAAACGTAGTTCGCCGGCACAGCTAGTCTAATATAAAAAATTCTCGTGTCACAGCGTTTGTTACCAAACTCCTCCAAAACGGCTTGGCCGATCTTCATGAAATTTTTTGTGTATATTCGGTAGGTCTGAACTATTTTTTTTATGACGAAACGTTGTTCACGGACACAGCTTGTATAATATAATAATCATGTTTTGTTCCAAACCAGGGCAAACCAGGGCCACTTGCCGATAAGTAGATAGTATCCGACCTTCCTGTATTTTAGGAACATTTTTGAAATTACATGTCAACAAGAAGCAGTCAACTTTAAACTGTAGTAGTACCGCGACGCGGTAGTTCATCATACATATTACATATGCCTATGGAATTGATAACAAAAAGACCATTGTAAACAAACTAAACTATACTATGATAGATCAAACTACATAATGTACCTAAACTTATAAATATAGCACACAGACACCTTCAAGACGTTATACAATAGATAAATAAATTGTGATTGATCATTATAGACGAGCGGCTTAGTAATACAAATGGGTTGGATCCTCACAGTAAGTCGTCCTGGAACACTAAGTCCGACACAGGATCTATATTAATCAACTTAGCCACTAGATCTTACAATACGCAAGAGTAACAAATTTGGATGATAGTTCATTTGGTATAAAATCGAGGCTTCATCTGGATCATTAAAAATTACTACTATTTATTTTTTTTGGTTTTTCACTTCTCTAGGTTTAATTTCAGTCGTATTTACCATATTTCTAAATTTTAAAATCACTCTTCTTCTTCGTCTCCAACTTGTAGTACGTACTCACTGTTTCTTGTAATTCTAATGTATTACAACTTCTTGCCTAGCCCTCGTCTCTCTCCTTATGGGGATGGCTGAAAATTAGTGTTTTGTTCTTTTAGGGCAAAAATCCCCACTGAGCCTTGAACCTTTTGTGGCACTGCAGCACACATTTACATTCTACTCAATTTTGTTATTGCTTTGATCTCTTTACGTTTGTTGATTTATAGCTTTCCACTCGCGACTTCGCCCGCGTTATTTTTGTTTTCCCGTGGGATTTTTTTTTCCCGTAGGAAAATTACCCTATGTCCTTTCCCTGGTCTCGAACTATCCCTATACCAACTTTCATTAAGCATATTTAATACAAACAAACAAACAGTCAAATCTTTCCTCTTTATAATATTATTAGTATTAGTATAGATGTGCTGTGTGTTTTAATGTCTAAATAAACGATCTATCAATCTACACAGTTCCTACACTAATCGCCCAAAATATGTTACCAGCATTGTTAAATTAGCAATTATTGCTAAAGTTACAACTTAAACAAATTCGGCGGATAAACAACAAAAGCCGATTCCAACGCGAACATTTGGCCGCCACGCAGATTAGATCCGCATTAATGAAACGTGGGCGGACAGAAATGATGCGGCACAATGGCGGCACAAAAAGGTCTAAACACTGAAAAATAGTTCGAACCTTAACGGCGATTACACAAAACGAAAGCGATCAAACTAGAGAATGGGATGGAACGCAATCGGTCACGTTGCAGTTGAGATCCCGCGGGCCCGCTCTCTAAACTTCGGACACGATGCACCTGTTTTATTAACGCATCCCCAGCCTTTGTTCCAACACAATAGACACCAAATTGCAACTCGATTTTTCATACACACGAGTCGAACGGACGAACACATATTCAGGTAAACATTTTTTTTTTCTAAATAAAATACCGTGCGATTGGACTTCGAGAACAAAATATGAGACATCATTGAAAATTACCTCAATGTTTATAGGGCACAAATACCTCAGATTTTATTTATCAGCGATATAACTTTCGATTTAACGTCACCGTGACAGCTGTTCCCATTAATAGACATAGCTATAAAAATGTTATTACAAACGCGTATGATAATTAAACAAGTTTTGACGGTCATAAAATCGCAATAGTACCGTGTCGCGTCACATAGATTCACACTGTGTATTACAATTTTCACACTTATGCGAAATATGTAAATCGGATTACAAATAAAATCAGTATAATATTTACTCAAATATGATTCGTTGAAAAGCCCCATTCAATTGTAATTTATTTTTCAACACACTTGCTCGTAAAGTGGTTCTGTTTACACCGGCTTTAGATATATTCAATTCAATTCAATTGTTTATTGCACTTCCATAAGTATACAAGTTGTTACATATTTTTTTTCGATCTTTATGGACCCGGATTGGGCATGACAATTTGATGAGGGGTATAAACATAGCTTATTACAATATAGGTAGCACATTATATAAGTACATACTCTATCATAACAGTATAAAAATTTTGATATAATGCATGTATCCGCTGAAATAAAAAAAGTTATAATTTAATTTAATTTAATCAAATCTAATTTAATTTAATTCATAATATAGAAAGCAGCTCATAAAACACGCGTGTGTTATAGCCGAGGCACGCATCACAAAGGCCGGCAATGCTGCACTTGCCGGCCGCGTCAGTAATGTTCTACATTTTTTTAAAGCTAGAAGTAATATAAAAGACATCAATGAACTACATAATTTTTCAAACGATTATTTTCATACCATTATTTAGTTTTGTCTGCAAATTGACAAAGATTTGTGTTATTTATTCAAAAAAAATCAATTTATTTATTTTCGAGTCTTTCTGTAAGAATGTTTTTTTTTTTATATATAAAACAGTTCTCAAACAAGCATACTTCCCAAGTTTTGGTAGTAGTGATTCAATTCCTGTAAGACTTGCAAATCTACAACTTCTACAAGGCCAATGTATGTACAGCCGGCTTCAAAAGTAGATAAACATTTTAGTACCATGTCATACCATCTATTAACAATGCAATATAGGTGTAACCATACTAAACAAAAGGAATAGTTGGTGTGACATGGTACTAAATCTGCTAAAAAGGCTTATTTACTTTTGAAGCCGGTTGTGCATTGCTAACTTGTAACATAAGATGTCAATTTATTTTACCCAGTAATTTAATTGCCTGTCTTACCCTTCAAACCAGAACACAGCATGCAAGCACCGGTGCCTAGCGGTCGAAATAGGTAAGGCAAAGGTATCCTTCCAGACGACTCTGGTACAGAGTCTCTCTCTGATAATCTGGTTCTATCAAAATATATTACCGAAAGTAAAGGCAGTCAGAAAGGTATGTGAAGATCCTCACCACGAAGTATTATGTTTGTTTGTTGGTGATGGTCCATTCTTAGAATGACTTCCGGATTTCTTGCTTGTTCTTCTCGAGAAGGCTTGCCTGTTCTTCCAAACAGATGGTAGAGTTGACTTTTTGTGTTTGACGTCGAAAAGTGCCTGTAAAGGTCTCCGTTGAATAAATTCCGTTGATTTTGACTTTCTGACCAGTTTATAGGGTGGTCTTCTCTGGATCTGACCACTTAAATTCATTTATCTCTTCTGGAATTCAAAATTTGATACAAAAATATTGAGTTATACTTATCAAAAACACCGAACCATCAATGTCTAAAAGGATAGCTAAAAGATGAATCGCCAGGATTCGATAAAAGGCCACACCTCCACGGGAAAAAGCACACTTAAAAGTGTAATACATATATTTATCCGCTGAAACGATAAAACTATCAAGGCTACCAATGATACTATGAAAATGAAAATCGACAAAATATAGTCAAACGTTAAAGTAGAAGCTCTATACAAACAGTCATTATATAAAAAGAGAATCTGAATAACATGACCACTTACTTCTTACTCAAGTTACTGCCTCTCATTTAGCCTCCACAAATCACCGCTCATTCAGGATATGTGTACGTAATAATCGTTTGTCATGCGTCTTATATGGTTCGACGGAATCAGCATCTAGCAGCGTAAACTGCTCTAGTTGGTTGCAACTGACAAAAAGTCATAATGTAACACGGCGCACACGCTGTGACGACTTTGTCGCGGGGAAAAAATACACAAGCGTCCCCGGGATAATTCTACGCCCCGCATTTATAAATTATACATTTTATGGGCGCAACAATCGCTCATCTGTAATTATAATGTGGCCAAAGAGTCACGTTCGACGGACACTGCAAGGCATGAGGGGCATGCGCGTCGTGTCGATATAGTTCCTATTTGGACGGAGGCGTTTCCGAGATGCCGGCTCCGACTGCTGTTGCCCTAACGGTTCGCCGAGTATGATTGCGCCGGTATTATACCATTAGCGTTCCTTCGGAATAGGTTAATGCGTCAGTGTTAAGATACAGTTCGTCATAATGAGATTGGCAACTTGCAAAGTGGATCGCGGGTATTCGCCGCCAACTTTGTAAAAACACGATTCGACGTCGGGATTTTTATGCCTCGCAAATTTGCAGTATACATTACCGGCTAGCGCGACTCTCGTCTTTAAAATACGGCTCGAGTATTCCCGGCGATTCTTAATAATTCTTTCTCGTTCAACACAACAGTTTTTGCTCACGATGAAGGGGCCGCTTGCCAGGACGTCATGAAGGCATTCGGAGTGCCGTAAGACAGAATTTATCATGTCATAAATGTTCACAAATAGGCTCTAACCAACTAACAATGAAAATGAAGAGATAGTAGTTACATTTAATTTTATGAGCTGATCGACGTACCTGTACGTATATACAATTTAATTTCCATTACAACAATGCGATGGACAGCTCTTATATAACAAATGTTTAAATTCCTTCTTTAATAATTCGCTTTATGTATATCAAGTGTTTTACTTTTCTTAAAAAGTTTTTAGAAAAATATCACCACCATAAAAACAGTATTCATATTCTGAAACGCGATAAAGTCAAAATTGAAATGTATTATTTATTGACCAAATTCAAATCATAAAAGTCAATAAAAAAAACTGTCCACTGTCATGACCTAACCTAACCTGTCACGTCGTTATGCCTCGACAACGACATGTACCGCAAATCACAAAAACCATGTCCAATCAACACACTACTGTGAAGGCAGCTGAAGCGCCATGCTCTCAATTCAATTTTATAAGCGATCTGTTATTTTTTGTAAGAAGTAGGTAAGCGCCTTTTATATGATTGATATGTTTCTTTTTACTAGTCTGTTGTTATAATGGCAAGAGCAAGGGTGTTTATAAATATCAATTGCCTGTCACAAGTGTTAATTACATCGTATACAATATTTTTGATGATTTCTATTATGGAAACTTTTATAGAAAATGACTTCCATAAAAAAAAACAAAATTTTGCCTTAATGATTGAAAATGATTTTGTTATTTTATAATTCAATGTGTAAATATAGCATATTCATTCATATATGTGTAGTAGATAGTAATTAAATGTGTATTTTATTATTTATTATAATTTCTAAATGTTAAGTATATATTATGTAATAATAACGTAGTTGAGACTTGTCCTCATCTTGCCTGATGGTAAGCAAAGGTGGGGACTAAGGTGGAGTGTGCCTACTCATTAGATGCCAATTCACTCTAGTCCTGAAAAGAACCCAAGTTGTAGTGAGGTGGGAACACAGAGGACGGCAAAGAATTCCATTCCTTTGCAGTACGCATTAAAAAAGTGTAAGCGAAACGCATCGTGCGGAGCAGTGGTATTTCTACTACTCAGGGGTGGGTCTTTGCCGTTCTCCGGGTGCCTCGGTACTAAAAGGGAGATGGTGGAATAAGATCAAACAGCCCTTGGGAACACTCTTCGAAATGTAACCTGTAAAAGAACGATAAACGGGCTACTGCGCGGCGATGTTCAAGACTCTGGTTATTTGAAATTTTCAGTGTCTATCTAATGTGTTCTATTTTAGTTAATGTTTATTTTGTTACTCCGATAATTACAGTCTCAATACACCTGATAGGGCTAGTAAAGATAACTTCATCTATTTAACTTTTATAATTTTTTAAAACGTATGTTGGTTTGCCTGTGTATATATAATAAGGGTTTAAATATAACGATATTTTACCTATCGACTGTAAATGAACAATGTAGATACAATAACTGCTTTGGGTGCTCACGTGTTGCCCTTCGCCGACCGATGTGTTGAGGGATTTAGTATATTTCTGCAGCAAAGTCGTAAGAGCCGATTAAGAGAGTTTACTTGTGGTTAACTCCCTTAGTCGGCTCTTACGACCAGCTGTAAATACAATAACCGCTTTGGGTGCTGACGTATTGCTCTTCGCCCGACCAATGTATTGAGGGATTTAGAATATTTTGTCGCTAAGTCGTAAGAGCCGACTAAGGGAGTTTTCCAAAATAACAGGTCTCCGGTGGTATGCAAAATTCAAAACATAACTCTACACTAATCCATCTGGCCAGCATCATGTAGTAGACGAATTCCTCTACGCCTATAAGGGCACCCGTGATCCGAGATGTATTATATGGGTTAGTTGAGTGTTGTACCGCCCTTGACCCTTTCACGTGAACAGTATGTAATTTAGGATAACGAACAGAACACAAAACATAATAACAACAAATAACGAAGGTCGAAACAAACAAAACCGATTTGTACCACACAAACCTATACACCTTCAATTTAGTAATCGAACAGTAACATAAAATTGCTCGTTCGTATGCACCTGGTATTCGATTAAAGCACTCGTTTATTTTTGGTTATAATCACAATTTCACGCGTGCTTACAGAGAACAGTCGTTTCAACTCGTTAGTCATGGTCTCTGTTTTTTGTGAGCGTGAGTCATTTGTATTTACACTTTGATAACGTAATCAATGTAACTACTTGCATTAATATATCATTTACTGCGTCAGTGTTTGAAGTTCCTTATATTTTATTTTACAGATAAGTTGGCAAACAATGACACCGCCCACTGATAGTGAGTGCCTACAGTCACGTATACTAGTAAGTACATGCGATTTTCGATTTGATTTTAAAATTTGCAAATCTGCAACCCCTAAAACCATATTGTACGTTGCCAACTTTTGACATGAGATGTGTAGTCATAGTCACAGTATCGAGTAATCTAAATTCACAGCACCGAGTATTCTATTGTCACAGACCCGAGTAATCTGTACTCACAGCACTGAGTAATCTATAGTCAAGGTATCGAGATATCTATAGTCACAGTATCGAGTAATCTATAGTCACAGTACTGAGTAATATATAGCCACAGTACCGTAACCAAGCAATCTAATGTCAAGTACCGAGTAATCTATCTAGTCACAGTACCGAGTAACTTATAGTCACAGTACCGAGTAATCTATAGTCACATTACCAACTAATGTTACTGCCTGCCTTGCCTGTCGAACTAGAATACAGCAATGAAAGCACTGCTCCTTTGCGAACAGACGGCTCAGTAGCGAATCTCTACCTAGTAAATTGTACCAAAAAGCTTAAGAGTAGTTTTGAGTTAAGTAGTAGCTTTCTCGTATCTGACTGGAGTAATAAAGAGTCAGTTTAATTAAACGGTCCATATAATGCGAATATCGTAATAGACGGGACTCCTCACGCGAATGACGGAAATTGCCCGTACACCGACAACAGGAGCGCAGAGTTATCTGGAATGCGCGTGATACGACCACGCAACGTTGAATAAACGCCCCGTAAACTCATAAAACCGAGCCGTGGTAATACCAAAGGACGCCTATAAATTCTTTATTTTATGATCGCGAGCATATATTTAATTCAAAGAGCATCCTCACTGTTTCCTTTTTTGTCACATAAATAAAGAATTTATAGTGGATTTTAAATGAACAGTAATCAGTATTTGGACACCATCAAAACGCATAAGACATTAACGAGATGATAGCATCGATCATAAAAATGACCAAGACCATTTCATTCGTCAGTGTCTTAATTAGAAAAGCTATTGGCTATCAATGAAACTAAACTGTACTTTGCTTCTTCCAGACTCATCTGTGTGGAGGCTGATTTAGCATACATGTATCGCCGTTCCCTTACTTTCCGTGGGCTTTGTAACCTGTACGAGTCGGCTAAAAGTATTTACCGCAATACACCTGCTAAGATGTGGAAAATTCGAAATATTGGCCTGCGTGGTGTAGTGATTCCTCCTCCTCAAGGGAGAGACCCGTGCCCAGCATTGGAACACATTATATGCGATGAAGTGAAACTATTCCTTTGCAGAAAGTATGCCGCTTTCAACTGATCACATCTACGTCGAATGCAATATTTCTGAGCCTTTATCAAGTAATCCCTCTGACATGAATGCCAACATTTCCTACAGATATTAAACACATCGTAATAGGTGGCCGACAACGAACAATACTTTGAATATTTGCACCAAAAGCTCAGTATTATAATGCATGCCGAAGTGATTTCAACGAAAAGGGGCCTCCAATTGCTGGTAACGGATAAAAAGAACGATTTCTTAGATGAATGTATACCTTTTCATCGATATGCGTAGGAGTGATAACGTGATCAACTACAAATTAAATGATGTTGATACTTTACGTATGATTTATTATTTTATTTCTACAATTTTTTATCGCATATTCCATAAATCTAATTTAGCGAAAAAAGTATTTGATACCCCAAAATCAATTTCCATTAAAATTTAAAGCCAACATTGTTTCGTATAGCTATTGTTGCTTATGTTTTAACTGTTAAATAACCTTGTGATTTTCTTTGGCTTTAATGTTTTTTTTATTGCAATCAGTTGGCAAACAAGCAAACTGTCCACCTGATGGTAAGTGGTAACAGTCACCATACATGTGGTTCCTGTGAGATTCGCAGCTAACTGCAACCCCCACAAGAACCACAGTGTATGCTGCCAACTTGTGACTTAAGATATAAAGTCACGGTACCCAGTAATTACAATGCCATATCTTACCCTTCAAACCGGAACACAGCAATGCAAGCACTGCTGCTTTGCAGCGTTTTGTTTATGTACTCGTACTTAGAAAAAGTAGCTACTCTGCAATGATATTTCTACCTTTACCCACTGGTCACTATATGGTCTACTATAGCGTCTATGCAAATTTCGCCAGTTGAATTTCAGACTGTTACCGTCTGAGGCTAGAATTGACATTTATACTTGAACAAATACCATCAAACACTAGCAATAAAATCAAAAAGTATCAAGATGAACCACATGCACTATCGCTTCGACCGAAAGTATACAAAGGCATGCGGGGAAGGCAGCATGAGCAAACAGTCTCTGCAGACTATACGCATTCATAGCACAATAGAATCCCGGCCCTACACGTCACTGGCCATCACATTGAGCAGAAACACAAACATTTAAAATATCATCAGACACGATAATACACACTACAAAAAGTTATCCGGGACAGAAAAAATATGTCCGCCCGCAATTACCAGTCCCCGGGAGCACAATAGTAACTCTTACAAAGGTAAACAGTGACCACGCGGTCAATTTCCAGAACGAGAAGAGGCGTGCTATGAAAACACTTTGATGGTTTCGTGTAGAAATGCAGTCCAAATTATCGAGTTGAGACAAAAACGCTCATAAGGTTCCCGCTTAAAAGGTTCCCAGAGACTTTATATACCACCATCAAAGACTTACATCAATATTCAAATGATTTTAATAACTTAACTGATACTTTTTACATTTGATGATTAGATTTTTGGATAATGTGTTGAATCAGTAAATATGATTGCTTTCCTTTGTTTAATGCGGGGTTGTATTATCCAAAAAAATAATTAAATAAAACCCCATAAATCTGTTAGTTTACCTCATTATAGAGATAATAATCATAGGGAATGCATCAAACCTTTTGCACCACCATCATTACTTACTTTAACTATGATGTTAAAATAACAATCGCTTATAGATTCGGAAGCCCTAAAATACATAAATCTTTTTGGCAAAACGTTGATACACCTTTTGTCGTGATTATGCGGTGTTGGCTCAGGTGTCGAGACTGTAAAAGCTATCATCGTTAAGTCAATATTTGTAAAAGATACAATAATAGCAGCGCATATTTCTAAGCGCAAGATGCGTTATGCAATTTAAAATTTACTTAGGATACTTCAAAGGGGACGTGCCGTATTACCTACCATTAATGTTAAAAAAAATATGGCTGTGCATATCTAATTTGAAATTTACCTTTTAAATAATGATATACAACATGCTTGTTGTGACAATCAATAAAAAGAGTTTTTTTTTAAATGTATGTTACTAATAGTTTTGTGAAAATCTTCCATTGTACATTTGAACAAACGATCATAATTCATTTAGAGATTGTGTGGAACTACTCAAATGATCAAATCGATATTTTGAGAAATTATCAAAATAATATATTTCTTTTTAATATTTTACCACGTTTTACTTTCGCCACCTTCTCTCAATTCTAGCATCAATTTGAAATTTGTTCTATTTTCCGCTTATTTTCTGTTACGTGATAATCGAAAAGTGCAATATTTGCCATTTGAACGCCTGTGGAATGCTTTACAGACGCATTTTGTTATCTAAAGCACGTTTATATGGTTCATAGGTACATTTTCAAATAAACTGGTTTTCGTTTAAAATCAATACAAGAATAATTGATTTTTTTTTTAATGCAAAGTCACAAATATATAAATATCTGCATTTTTTGTCAACATTCAGCGACGAAAGTGCTGCGTATTTTATACGCAGTGTGGTTTCTGTCCATCTTAATTTTATTTATAATCTACTAGCTTTTGCCTGCGACTTCGTTCGCGTAGAAGTCCTTTTTTATTGATTCCCATTAAAAATCCCCCCCCCCCCCCCCCTTTGATTTTGGGGATAAAAACTATGTTTTATCCTTACCCAGAACTCAAACTATCTCCATATCAAATTTCATCTAAATCGGTTCAGCGGTTATTGATTCCTCATAGAAATTTCCACCCCCTTTTCTCTCCCTTAAGGGGTGATTTCTGCAATAAAAGCTATCCTATATCCTTTCCTGCCACTCAAATTTTGTCTAATTCGGTTCAGTACTTTAGGCGTGATTGCGTAACACACAGAAAGACAGGATTGCGTTTTTAAGTTACTAAAGTTAGTTAAAACAAGTATTAACTCGCGGCCGTTGTCGATATCGTGAGGTTCTAGATTCGAGGCAGCAGCAGCGGTCGCTGGGGCATATCGTCACGAGCAGCCGGTGGCAGGTGTCCACAGTCACGTGCGCTCTCCGGCAAACCGCTGCATTTTCGAAACAGCCCGGTCATCAGTAGGAATTAGTAACAATTTACTGGCGCGCTGTTGAAACAGAGCTGTTCAGTTACGAGTTGAATTCAAAATCAACCGAAACCATACCTAATTGTGCTCTTTTGTTAATAACAATATTAAATTATCTACTGTAGTTGAAGTGATAAGTGAGGAAAACATAAAAACATTTATTAAAGATATGGATTAAGTAATTACATCAAAGACCCAATCAGGCACTAATTGACATCAAACAAAATGCAAAAATTTAATTAACCATGAATCTAATCAAATAATGTACTAATATTATTGATACAGAGGCGGACTTGATGCCTGCGGCATTTTTTGTCAGTCAACCTTTGGGTGATTCAGAGAAACAATGCGATGGGTGTATCCAAAACAAAAAAAAGCATATTTTAAGAAAGTAATAGGTATATTAAAATATATAAAATAACATTATAATCCCAATATATATGAATTAAATATATAAAATACACTTATATAGGTTTGCCTTAAATTCCTTTTAAAAAAATTCTAGAATAATTATATCCTATTATTGCCTAACACTGCTCAACGAAAAGCTTGCGTAACTTATTTTTTAAACTATGCTTGCTTGAAGAGTTTCATGCTTCTTGAGGGAGGGCATGCCATTAAAGAATAGACTGAACAAAAAAGGAAGAATGGACAATATCCGAATGGTGAGGGGGACATTTGAGGAGGTCATTAGAGGTAGATCGAAGGGAGGTACATAAGTACCGAAAATGCGTATTGAGGTATCAAGGGGTATCGGGGTTATTGAGTAAAGAGTACAGGGTCAATAGGGCTTTAATGTCCCTACGCTGTCGTATTGGTAACCATTTTAAGCGCTGTCGGACACATGTTCGAATTTACCTTAATTAAAGACGAATCGAATGCAGTTGTTTAGAAGTCGGTCTAGTTTATTGAGTAGATTTGCATTCAGGTCGAAATAGCGCAGCACCATAACAGTCTATGATTGGAAAGATTAAACCTATTTAACTTTGATATACAATCTTTCATTTATACCTTGTATGTACGTACATACAACCCAATAATAATTAAGTTATATGCAAATACAAGTGAAATGAAAAAAAAAGTTGACTCTGCACCTGTTCGGGTATTGGGAGAGCCTTCTCGGGAAGAAACTCGAAAGGTCTTGTATCTCTTTGTCTCTTCTTTTAAATTGCCAATATAACAATAATTTTATTTCACAAACATGATTTTGAATTTATAAAAATAATATAGAAATGCCTGTCGAAGTGATTGGAACATGTACTCAAATAACTCATTTATCAGATAATCACAAAGTGTCAAAGGCACGTTGAACGTCAATCATCACATTTTTGTCAATCCCAAACAGTTTTATATTCAAATTCAAAAATCTTTATTCAACATAGGCCTTTACTGGCACTTATTGACGCCAAAACAAAGCAAAAAAATCTACTCGTAATTTAAAGAAATCATATTAACCTTGTATGTGCATACATCCTGAATATACTCAAGATGTCTGCAAATACAAGTAGGAATAAAAAAAAGACACATATATGTCACATAATCAGATACTGAGATATAAATATGTTTAAGCAGATATTATAATCTCATATAAATTTGTTTAAGCTAAGTTTCTTGTTGCTTAATATTATAAAACACTATGGTGTATAATATTAAGGCATACAAATACAGTGCATTCATATGAAGTTTGCATTGCCTATTATAATGTTTTGATATCGAGATAGAACATCATATTTTATCTCCCAGATACTACGACCACGTACGATTCGCAACTACTAAACGGAAATCATACTTTTCAAACACCTAATGCGTATTACGGCAGTAGTTAATATTCCAATGATGAAACAGATACGGCCTTGGTCCCCGATATTAGAAAAAATATAACAAAGCAATAACAACATGTTATCTACCACTGAACCAAACGAGCCGTCAAAGTAAGTCCCGTAAAAGTCTATCAAAATATATTATTGGATAATATTTATTATGAAGAAAGGCAATATCAGTTTTATTGATCCTAATACTGTAACGATCACCGTCGTGCCAATAAAGTCGACTCCTTTATATCTTCGGCGAATTACCCACCTACAGCTACTTACTTGCGGCCCAGTCGGCCAGAACTGTTTCTATTGTTTTGTTGTTGTTACGCGGTCACCGTTGGTTAAATACGAAACGATTTTTAACTGCAACTTGTAAAAGTTGAGTGAACTTGATTCTTTCACTGTACAATTTCTCAAGGAAAAGTCTAACGAAAATATTTTTAAAAAAATCAAGATAAATTCAAGATAAAACCAAAAAAGGGTTAGACACTGCACCCGGCTATTGTCCCCTTTCTCCTATCTTGTGGCAGACAGAGAAATTGCTGTGGGGTTTCTAGTGGGTAGGCCTGGGCCGAGATGGTCTAAGGAGCTCGACCACGAGGGATGCGTGAACGCTTTCCCCCGTGAGGCAAAGGCATGAAACTGCACAACATTTGTTTTGCAGTTCAAGGAAAAACAAAAGAAATAAGTAATATTGTTCTGTCTGTTCCTGCGGTGTCGGATTCAGAAGACATGTTGTCGCTGCTTCCTTTCTTCCCGTGGATGATGCAAGAGCCGACCGAAGGAGCTTAGCTCATTGATGATACCTTTGCGAAAAAAAAGGAAAACAAGTCTACACCGACCCGTTTGACCAGCGTGGTGCAATAGGCCACCATCATCATCAAAGTAGAGGCCCATGCTCAGCACTGGGAACGGGTTTGGAAGAAGATTTCTATACCCTCCGATTATCTACCTGTTTCCAGGGCGTACCTATTTAAGTTTCGTACTCAAAAATTTAATTATAAGATAAAGTTTAAAGCAAATAAGGATTATGAGTTTTTAAAGAATACAACAATAGTACCTAAATTAGAATTTTTACGAAATTTTACCGTTAGGAAATATATTCAACTTAAGATATAGGATTTTACGTCAAACAGCGCGCGACGGATAATCATTGGTCATCATTAGGAAAAAACTCTGTACTACTGGTATCTATTCTCGTCCACAATAGCTTAAATAACAACAAACAATGGGGATTACAATTCTTTTGCCGAGAAAAAAATGTGGTGCATAACAGGTATACGATCTTAGTAGCTATTACCCTTTGTAGTCACTACGAACAAAGACGCCAAAGAGTTTAAGATATTGTTAGAAATTCTTATACATGTCTCATTTTGAGCCGAAGAGGTAAAATATTGGTTTCGTTTGTAGAATACGCAAGTCAACAGAAAAAAATAATTACTGTGACAATGGGGTAAAATAATATTTCATTAGGCAATCTTTACGGCCAAGTATATTATTTCGCATAAATAAATGTTAATAATTCAACTTAAATTGAACTCAATATTACATTTAGGTATTCAATATTTTTATACAACAAAATTATTACCTGATGGTGAGTGGTTATAGTCGCCTATAGTACACGTGGCTCCTGGGTTAGACTTACAAATCGTACGTTGCCAACTTTTGACATAAGATGTCAAGTCACAGTACCCACTTATTGCGATCTCGCGCCCACTCAGACCACCAGAAACTCATAACCATAACTCAACCATAACTTATAACTCATAACCAAAAACTCACTGCCTGTCTTGCCCTTCAAACCGGAACACAGCAATGCAAGTACAGCTGCTTGGCGGCAGAAATAGGTAAGATAGAGGTACCCAACCCATGCATTACCTTTCGCAATTAATGACCGCCTCTGTCAAATGTTGATAAAAATGTTACTAATTAAATAGTATACGATATACTATGTTAAATAATCTTATTCACACTTTTTTCAATTACCTAACTACACAACAATTGAAGTAATGTTCAACTGCATAGCAAACATAGTTTTTTTTATCTTTACTTATTTAGGAGCTTTGATCAAAATGTTTGATCATGCTAGCTCCGTTTTGCCTTAATATAATTAATTTAAAACTCCAACTTAAGACTAGAGATAGCAAAATTAATAACTTTTTTTGCGGACTCAGATGATGGTTCGGCTAAAAATTTCATCATACATCCAACATCATTTCTATTTATATTAAGGACACTATATAGTGAAGATCTTAAACTACTACTCCGCTCACATAGCAAACATAGTTATCTTAATCTTGAAAAAATGCCTAAGTGTACTTTCAATATATCGTTAGTCAAACCCTACATCGCCGCTATGCTCTAAAAACCCAGCGTGTCCAGTTATTAAATAAAACGATCCGTGGTATCGATAAAAACGCATCAGCTCGTTATATGCGAGCATAAAAGTGTCTGGCGAGAAACAATTTATAATCTGACGTTATTATTTAAATATTAACACTTGGATTGATATACAGCCGCAATCGAGTAGGTACCTACGTAATCGATATGAATAATGGGTGTGTGTGTGTGTGTGCGGGAATTGAGCTAAAAGTTCGTGAGGCGTGGAGTGGTCTAGTGGGTAGCGTCACATCTCGACCCGGTAGTCGCTTGCAGTGGTATATTAATCATAGCGTAGACGCCTATAGGCGGGGCTAAGGCTTATTAATTCACGAGGAATTATTAAGCCGCGACGGAGGATCGTCGCGGCCAATTCCCAGTGTGATGGGGCTGACACATTGACACGCTAAGAATATATAATAAGGATGAAAAAACGTTGGATAGTGCGAGCACTAATTCGAGCTGCTTTCCAACTCTGCTTTAACGCTAAACTTCTTATTCCATTATATTCGTTCATTAATCATACCTAACTAAAATAAATCTTTGAATATATTTTACGTTCTATGTCTTTGTGGGTTCCGAACATGAAGCTGCGAAATTATGACCGAATATTTTACGACGGCGCGACTCGAAGTATTCCACAAAAATGTCATTCTCGAAGAGCTTTCTGAATCTTTATAATATTTTGCCCTAATTAAAATTTAGTTTACATTTCGTAATTAATGATCGACAAACTGTGAACGTGTACATTGGCACCAATTTATTCTGTATTTTCACTTAAGTATGCGAACCAAGACATAGCTAAGCGCTAACTTTTCTATGTACCAAAAAAAAAAATTTGATCTACAAACAATATGTACGAGTATAACTGGTCAACTTGCTACAGATCCTCAAACTGAGTGCTAAGAACCAATTGAAAAAAAGCTTTGCAATATTACGCTTAAAAGGATATAAAAGCTCCCACCAGGTGCTTGAAAGTAAATAGATACTCATTAATGATTTATCAGGTGGCGGGCTTGCTAAATGGCCTGTAAGTTGAATGCTACCGGAACGCAACCTTAATTATATCTAGCCATAAAGATGTGCGCTGTACACACACTATGCCTCAGTTTTCGAAAAACGCCCCACAAAAATAACTCTTAAGTGAAAGGGCTTAAGAGGTTTCAGTATGAAATCGTGAGCGTGCGACTGTATCTCGCTATTTATTAGCGGCTAACGAAGGTTAATTGACTGAGCCCATGCCTTGACGACGCTACGCTGTGTAACGCAAAAGCCAATAAAATATCAAGTAAAATATAACTTACTCCTCGAAAACGAGAAAGGGAAAATAGAAGAGTATTTTTTCGTGTAATAAAATATTTCAAATGAGGATACACCGTCCGGCATAGGTGAAATCATTTTATTATCACTTCAACCCATATAAGACCACTGCTGGGCTAGAGTCTCGCTTCAGGTGAAGAGGAATTGGGCCTACAGTGTATTTTTTTTATTGCGAGAAGTTGGCAAACAAGCAAACTGCCCACTTGATGGTAAGTGGTAACAGTCAAGTAATACATGTGGCTCCTGTGAGATTCGTAGCAAAACTGCAACCCCCACAAGAACCACAGTGTACGTTACCAACTTGTGACATCAGATGTAAAGTCACGTTACCCAGTAATTTCACTGCCATATCTTACTCTTCAAACCAGAACACGGCAATGCAAGCACTGTTGCTTTGCGGCAGAAAATCAACCCATATAAGTCCTGTTCTGGGCTAGTCTCGTTTCAGATGAAGAGGATTTGGCCCTACTATATTTATCACGTTGTGAGGTAATATAATATATTATATATTTACGATGATGACGCTTAAAAATAACAGTGTGGTAGAGATAAAAATAGATTAAGCAAATCTTTAAAGATTTCTGTATGTGATTTTGTTTCACAAAAATTCAAATGGGCCACAATAATCACTTAAATGAAGCTCAAGTGAGCACATAATCAAGAATTTGGACGTGAAAATATGTTTCATAAAATCGAAAACTGCTCGAATACCCTTGCCTAATTTCAGCAGCGCGTGTAAATTATAATCAATTATTAACACGGCAACACGCCAAAACAGAGGTCAAAACACAGCCATCCATCATTACGACACACGTATAAACTACGAACACTACATTATCTTCAGAGCGGCATGCCTCATCCCGGCTCTCAACTTTAGAAGAAACTCGCGCTGTCCAAAAAGAGATCCGATCGAATCGATCACAGTCACATGCTTAAGATAAAACTACACCAGGCGGGCCAAAGAACGAACTCATCACACTTCCAAGGGTACACGCGGTGACGGGGCAGCCTCCAGTTCATTTCCTCGCGGCGTCCCGCTGCGAACGCCTAAACTAGCCATAAATATCAATCAACACAACACTAAAACACATCGCTGATAACTATAAGCACTCAGCAAATTATAATGGAATACGCATGATAATTGATCGAATAGCAGTAAAGACAATGTGAGCCACGGTCATATGCCGCGCCTCGGTATCACACGATCAAAATTAATACAGAACCTCATAACAAGACAGCAGCGGGACGGATTAGGGTCGCGCCGCCTCGTGGGTATAAATTATTTATGTAAATTTTTTCGACTGCTTGAAATTGTATTTCAGTATCGACGTGATTAATGCTGACGGATTTTTCACTTGGCCTCTCCCTAAAGAAATGATCAAATAAATAACGCTGCAATTGGTAAACTCTGAAGAATCTCCGCTGGGGATTCATTAGTATCTTTGATTAATGAAAAATGAACGTACACAACGACGCCACAATATTGTTTGATTTACAATAAAACGGTGGCGACCTTCGACAAAGAAATGGTAAAAAGAGCATCTGAGCGGCGTTCTGGGACAATCCTGTGGAACGCACGACTATCACGTCGCGGGTGAAAATGAATTGCGGTTTTTCTAAAAGCACAATGCACTTAAAATTCCAAAGAATAAATCCCACAAATGACAGTATAGACAGACCGATGGATCTTATTAAACAGACAATACGTTGTGGAATCGGGGCCTACTCGAATTCGAGTGATATTTCCGACAGGAGCCGAGGGGCGCATGCGTTTAATGAAATCAAAAGGATTAAAAGCATCTGCCTGCTTGTTATTCAAATCGATTGGGAACTTGTTTATCATTTATAATAAGCCACTGCTTTTATATACGCAGGGTGCGGTTCATACAACAATAAAAGCGTTCTCGGTAGGCAATTATCTATTTATCCATATGAAGAGAGAGCACGTGAATGAGCTTCCGTAATAATGACTGATTTTATACGCACATATATAATTTGTGTGTAAACTAAAACGCACAAATAAAAGGGAATATCTATTGATTGGCTTTATTTATTGCACTTCATATTTAACTTGTATAAAATAAAAAAAAGTTTGACACTTCCTATCACATAAGCCTTGTCTAAATGTGTTAAGCTTTGCACGTCTTAATATCAACCGACAAAGAAAATATTCGAGCACTTACAACTATGGATCTAATCTACAGCAAAATGCTGTCTGGTGTTGAACCCCACCTGCTGGCGCCCCTTGAATATTGTGCAAATTAAATTCGACTGCGCACACCCGACAACTACAAAGCGGCAGCCCTGACGCTGCGCGATGACGCCACGTGTTTTCCCAGAGCAAACAATCAAACAGCCAAGAGGATGAAACAAATTACGACAGCATTGTCGAGGTGTTTAGAAAATTGGGGAACAATTGTCCTGCCGAGTTAAATCTTTGATAATGTCTTCAGAGGAGTGGAGTGACATCGAGGGGATGAATAAATCTCACTTAATTGGTGCGCGCAAACGCTGCGCGACAACATAATGTGAAGACATTGTGGTTGCCCAAGCATTCTTAACTCAATCACCAGCTATACTTTATAAGACGAATCAAACAAATGTTGGTTGTATTATTTGAAAATTCTTTGAAAGTAGCTAGATGTATAAATCCTTCGCGCATTATAACTAAGTAGAAACACATAAGCAAAAACTTTAGAAAAGAGGGTCCCTCTTATGTAAAGTTTTTGCTTATAGCATGAGTAAGTTACGAAGGAATTTGACATTTCAATATCTACAAAGGTGTTCTTATCAATTGTTAATGAGTAGGTATATCTTGAAAATCAACACATTAAGGAACCTAAGCCGAAATTACCTATCTTGCCAAACGAGAAACGAAACCTCACCGCACACGAGGTGGTGGTACACGGCTCAAACTCTCCTGCTTGTCTAGAAAGATGATGATGAAAAATAAAAAGGGAATTAAACTTTGTACGAGGATTCAATAACTATAAAAATTTTACAAAATCGCAAAATCGTGATCTACGCAATTTATTATGAGTACAGTAATACAGTACCCTCCATATAGCTGTGCCATAGTCGTGTAAAGATAAATACAAATATATTCATATAGTAATATCAAATACTAATAAACTGTTAAGCGTATAGTTGTTTTAAAAGTACACTCTAAACTGTTTACTTTATGGTTCCGATGTCGTTACAATCGACATTTCTGTAGTTGCTCGGTCGGAACATATGCTTCAGTTAAATATGTTCACATGGCTAGTTCAACTAAACTTTGTATTTAAGATTCAGAATGCAACGAAGGGTTGAGGATCGGATCGGCCGATAAGATCTCATCGATCTCATAGAAATACAAACTAGTTTAGTTTTAGGTATCGAATACAAAAAATGCAAGCAGCTGTATAGCATTGCATTCCTCAAATACTGTTTTATTATTTAAACAGGCCATAACATTAGGTTAGATTTAATTACAAAATATTTTTTGTTAAGTTTACGATTCTGTAAAACTAAATTCAATGTTTTTTTGTTTGCTTCAGTAAAATATTGTATTGTAAACAATAACTAGAGCTAAAAGAGGATTACGTTCAAATCAACAAAGAAATAAATGTGCTCCCCAAGCATTCCGAAGTTTCCACTTGTTAAATTGGAACAATTGAGAGGAATCAACAAAACGATTTTAGGTAGTTCTCCGACGTCCGCTATTATACAATCAAAAACAACTTTGGTATTAATCATTTAAACGTCACGATAGAAATACAAACAACCTTTTAAGCATTACAATTTGCCCGAAGGGTAGACCTTAAGGGTGTGATTAAAATTCGAAGAACAAGCAATTACACATCGCGTTGAGGGCTGTTACAATAAGGAGAACAAATCTGAATCAATACGGACGTCTGATGTATCAACAAACGAGATGAGAAAATATCTCACCTCATGCAGATTTTGTAAAATGGCTTTAGCAAATTCAAATCCATATTTATCATAGAAATCATCAAAGACGTGTAACAACTACAATAATAAACATTGGACAAATAATCTACATACGTGGGAATCTGCGGTCCCGCTCCGAGCGCAACGCAAGTTCAACTCGACAACATATACGCGAAGAATCCTCTTATTTCACGGTGGCATCGGTAAAAAATGCCGGCAACTCGCAAAAGGAATTCTGCAGCCAATACCGATCACTTGTACGAAATCGAGGAGCGTTCCTTTCAATCCTTTGTCGCAGCCATTTGATTAAAGTAAAGGGGCCGCAATCACATGCGAAGAGCTTTCGCGTCGCGCGCGGCGGAAGTATCGCGTTTACAAACGGCGCACCGACTGCATTGTGAGAGAAGCCAGTTGTTGAGAGGAGGACTCCTAGTACAAGGCAATCGGAGCCGGATACTGTGGCCCGAGATGTTCACTTGCACGCGACACTCGACACCGCGTCAGCTAAATTGAAAACGGCGATAGCGATACCTATTACGCGAATAAAAAGGGCGGTGCGTACGAGTCGGTGCCTTTCTGCTGAGTCGAACACCGTCACCGAACATATGGTTGTAAGCCTGCCTTAACAATAGAATGAAACCATAAAACTGGAGACACTTAACATTGTGTCCTTATGATGCAATCCCTTTTGGGCGTTGCTCGATCCACCTACTAATAGCACCTACTTTTAGCGACATTTTAGAACATGTCCTCAATGGGTGTAACATATGAAATGGTGTCCCATTTCCTTAAGTGGTGTCTTCAATGTAAGCACACACTGTAGTTGGAATAAAAGTAATAAAATTATCCCAATGAAAAAAATCTTTTTCCATCACATTCAATTAATAGCGACATGAATGATGCATTTTATATGATGCTCACAAAGATAAGGTTCGATATCAAATACAATGTTTCATCTTATTGAAACATAAATCGCGATGAACTCGAAAAACCACTTAAGAATTACAGGCCATTATGCTAAGCCCACGCTCACTAAAATCGGAAAAAAATATTTCGCGCAAAAAGTCAACAAGACTAAGCGGTAATTCATCGCGAAACAGCGTTCGGATCATTAACGAGGTGAGGATTTACGATCACGTGTAAAGAGCGCGGGCTATCGAAGGACAGCCAGTGGGGCTAGCACGCAGGAGAATCGAAAATCGAATCGAAATCCGAATCGAGGAGTTTGTATGGCAATTATATTAGCGCCACGGCGGTGAGTAGCAGAACTAATAAAATTGCTATACAAACTCCTCGATTCGGATTTCGATTCGATTTTCGATTCTCCTGCGTGCTAACCCCACAGGGTTCGCCGGGGTGCGGGAGTGCGGGGCGCCATCAGCGATGCAAGTAATTAAATCCTTAAACGAGTGTATAACCAGAATGTGTTTTTAAGCGTAGCCAGCGCGACGAAGCTCGGTGTGATCGCGACACATTATTTACGACGAGTTTTCGCAACGGGGGACGCAACGCCTAATTTCTCGGCGCATCGCGGTCTGGCGCGATTTATTTAAAATGGAATTCTTTTGTCGTGCGCCCCGCTGCGCCACAATCGATAATACACCGAGGGACTTAGATTGGAACAGCCGGACTCTGATTAAGACCCAAACACCTTGCGATTCAGATAGTTAAGACAATTTGTCGCTTGTAATGGCTACCGACAGATGAAACGAGAAAAGGTTTAGAAAAGGCTCTAGCATATACACAGAAATAAGTTGTTTATCTTTAGAACGGTGGGGATTCACTGTAATAATATCAAGGAGTATTTTCGTAGTGATCTTCGTTAAAAAAATATTGAGCAGTTTACGTATAGCAATAAAAGACGAAACACCAATTATTATTAAGGCCGAACGTAGTACCTATAAATTTACAAAAAATATATCCCCTTTTACCGGCTAGCGACGTTTTGAAAACGACCAACACGTAAATACACTTAAAAAGTATCGGCCCTGGGTTATTTGAAACGCTTGCAAATGTCCAATTTATTTTGCTGTCTGGATTCAATCGTTTGCAGCTAAATGAGTTTTGTCACCTTCTTTTAATATTATCGCAAAATTATACAATGTTATATTTTATAGCAATTAAACAGACACATAAACACCATCAAATCATTATAATTAATATAATAATGATTTGATGGCATTTATGTATATATTAGAATTATAGACTTCCAACCAAATGCACACAAATTTGGATTGCTTTAGCACAAATAAAATTTCCTTTATAAATATTAAGTTTAATATATTTAACTACAAGATTGATATTATAATCACAATTGATCAAGCGATTAATTGTGTTAGGTAAATGATAGATATTACGATTATAAAAAAGCCAATAGAAGAAATAATCATTGCGTTTGTTTCGCAAAAAATTGTAAAAAACGACTGTAGGTGTCTGGATAAAATAACTCGTAGTAACAAGAATCGTTACACTGATCCGGTGACAGTGACTTGCAAATACTCGTAATTCGTAGAGCAATTTATTGATAATACTTTTTCTCATTTTGTTTGTGATGTCATTATCATATTTTTATTGTTAAATTAAGAAATAATAAAGAACGTTAAACAGAAATTGTAGCTCATTTTATAAGGTATAAGTAAAATTGAAACTTATGAATTTAAGTGTTGTCTGATAGCTTATGGCATGTTTGCATTAGCAAATGCTGCCTCGGCTCCTGTATTGTGTACTGCCGACCTTTCAAGAGAAGAACCGACCTTTGTGAAGAAAATAAGTTGGTTATTTTAAAATTCCAGAAAAAGAATGATAGTTAAAAGGTCGTCAGTACACAATACAAGAGCCGAGGCAGCATTTGCTAATGCAAACATGCCATAAACTATCAGGCAACACTTTAATGATACAGAAAATACTGTGAAAATTTTAGCACCCTTATTAAGGTAATCACCTCGTGTTGGCAAATGCCAATCAATGTATTATTAAAATACAAATGCTAATAAATAACCCTTTTCTAAGTTAATTATATGGGATGTTGGATTTTGGTTAAATACTTTTTTCTATAATTTAACTACAATTTTATTCTCGTTTATCGAATCTATAAGCAGATTAAATAAGTTTGCATTACACGTTTATCCTTCTCACAACATTTAGGACTGCCTATCGTCCCAGAACAAATTTTATTACGAGAGTCATCAATAAAAATCAAAAGTGTCGAAAATGTGGTCTGACAAGGCAAATTAGACAGAGTTGAGTTGTAATTAAAATTACGTAGAGCTAATAAACTACAGCATTTGTGTCGCGTCAATCCGGACAGAATTCATTATCGGTGTGTCATGGTCTTGTGGTTCAACATCCGTTCCTGTTAGGGGAGCCATGCATCCACAGAGTGTCGGAATTTGGGATAAAACAAGGTAATAAAATTTTACATTGCTAATTCAAATTCCAGTATATTAAATTATCCAGTATATTTAATATTAGTAAGCAAGAAAATTACCTACTTGTTTTCTTTGGCCTAACTTGCAACTTATGTATTAAGTATGCCGTTAGAACAAAGGAATATGCAAGTAATTTCATATTCAGATGCATCAAGTACAAACCGTTTGCCCGGGGGAATCAAGTCTTTAACTAGCTGGCTTACTTCGATCCTGTTATCTTATTACAAAATTGAATACAATGAAGTGAGCGTCTTGACCTTCAACAGCAAAGCCTGAGCTCCTGTAGGCAAAAGGCGTAATAAGCGCGAACGGTGTTACATAAATCTTAATTGCATCAACGTAATATTTATGAAAGCTGTTCTTAAATTTTATGTATCATCTTAGCATTTCACATTCTTAATTCATCTGAAACTATATTATCAACAAGTTACGACTTGCAAAAATCATTATTTGATTGGAATAAAATTGCAATATTTGTTAGTGAATGACATTATTGTCTATGTGGTGGCGGATTTAGAACACGTGTATCACCACCCCCATTCTTCCTATAGATGTCGTAAAAGTCGACTAAGGGAGTTTACCACAATCATACTCGAGCGGATAGTTTAAATAAAAACCCTTCTACTACCCGTCTGTCGAGCGTGATTACAATTCCTCTCGAATACGGAGAGACTAGCAGAGAATATAGAGAATACAGAGAATATATATATGTGGGTTAAATTGATACTACTACATCTACTTAGTATTTAATTGATTTATTTGTTTGGACACAGTCCCGATGAGCGGTTTGGTTTGGTATTTCATAAATAGTATAGTAATAGTAGTAGTAGTCCGGCATGGCTACCGGCGGCGGCGGCGGCGCGGCAACGGCAAAGGCAAAAATATATGAATGTCGTGCCGTTGCCGGCACCGGTGAATAGAAAAGCGTAACACGTAACTTCACGCAGTTTTACCACAATATAGAGAACGATACAGTAGCCCGACTCAGGCGTGTCTTTGAAATTTATACCTAAAGCTGAACTGGGCGCTAGGGTTGGTACCTACAAAAAAATCGGTGAACGTATACGTACACGCCGCGCGTGAGCGGCGCGTCGTATACGTAGAGCACAACAATCTCGGCCGGCGCGTGGCGTGCGTGTCACTGCGTTGCTATGCCGTTCAGAGCATGCTTGGCGGCCGTGTAAACGACGTTTCTATGTGTGCGTGCGCCGATTCGTCCCTTTAGGCGCATAACACATTGCACCGGACACCGCTCCGGTGTGCGGCGCTGCGGTTTTTAATTTTGACTGAAGAATCTAAATTTGTATACAAAAACCGCAGGGTATAACACACTCACACCGCATGCCCGTGCGGTTGTGCGGCGCCCGCGACGGCACCGCACTCCCGGACGGGGATGCGGTGCGGTCCGCGGGGTATGCCACACTGTGCCGCAGTATCGTACGGATTTTTGCGTAGAAAGGACGTGCATACGCGTAATAGATCTCGACATAGATAATGCGGCAATGCGGGGCGTCGTGCACCGCAGCTCCGGACGGTGATACGGAGCAAACAGAACGGTGGCACGGTTCCGTGCCGCCGCAGCCGCATGCGGTTTTCATCCCTCCGTACACCGCAGCGGTGTCCGGTGCAATGTGTTATGCGCCTTATATGGAGTCGGGCTACTGTATCGTTCTCTATATTGTGGTTTTACTTAGCCGACAGCCGTGCCGTTGCAATGGAAAAACTGTTTATATCGAAACTTTTTAAGTACCACGCATTTTCGAGAAATTTGGCGACACTATAGCACTCAGGGCTCGTAATTACTCGCGAACCGTTCGTTCGACAATCGAAGAGAATACTGTCAAAATTAATCGATTCTCGCGTCGAGCTTCGAGCCTGAGGTGTTTTAGTGGCCAGCGTTGATCCATCACCGCTAACGACTCTTTACTTCCTCGTGGCGCGAAAATTTTCTTGAGTTCGATACATACAAGGTGGCGCAAAAGTAATGGCATAATGTGAATTAGTTATCATTTTGGTAGAAATGAAAAAACAAAATAGTTCTGTTTTCATGAAAAGTTTATTTGAAGATGTAAAATTGTTGACATTATGATGAAAAAAATATTTTACAAAAAATAAAAACCGACTTCAAAAACACTAAAAAGTTAAAAATAATATAAGAATAGGTACGGACAACATCACACTTCTATATTAAAGTCGGTGCCAAACAATGATCTCCTAGAAAGACTTAAAATTTGGATAATAAAATTCTCCTAGAAAGTCTTAATTAAATATCTGGTATTTAATTAGTGTTTTCCTCAATTTTCATGGAATCCCATCATCAGATCCTGACTTCGGTGACCTTGTGACCACCCTAGGAGTATACTCTATCGAATACAAAAAGAATTTTGAAAATCGGTCCACAAGTGGCGAAGTAATCGCGTAACATACACACAAAACACGTTGGAAACACCTTAAAATTTAAGGGTTTTCCTCGATTTTCATGGGAACCCATGATCAAATCCTGACTTTGGTGACCATGGGACCACCCTTGGAGTATACTCTATTGAATACAAAAAAAAATTTGAAAATCGGTCCACAACTGGCGGCGTAATCGCGTAACATACACACAAAAAAAAACATACGCATCGAGTTGAGAACCTCCTCCTTTTATTGAAGTCGGTTAAAAATGATATCGCTCAAATAACCACCACTCGCGTTGATAAACAATTGTGCTCGTTTTAATATTTTGAATTGTTGCTCGCAAAACAACTGGCTTCAAATAGGCGATTTCTTTTTCAGTGTAAGCTTTCAAGAATTGCAAGGTTTGTGGTTCGTTGTGGTAAACGAAAGATTTCAAATAGCCCTAAAGGAAGAAGACTTTAGATCTGGTGATCTAGACGGCCAATTCAAATTTCCAAAACGGGAGATCGTATTCGGCTCGGAAATTGGTCAAATAAGTAGTAGCAAAAATTCCACGTTCTTCAGCAGGCCTATTATGGCTCTTTCATTGTATGACATGGTATAAATTTTGAGATAAGAAAGACATGAAATGCTTCATTTGGTACGACCGATCTCCAATGATATCATCACTTTGGCATAATTTAAATGATGTTATAACGATATAATGAACGAATGATTAAAAATCTGACCGAAAATCTTATTTTTCGATTTGCACTAGGATTTTATATGATACATCATTTGATAACCATGAGATCGGTAATAGACCTGCAGGTGTGTATAGCTCCGTGGCTTATCTCAACAAATTCCGTATCTGTCTACCTCAGAAGAATAACTAAAGCTGTCTACAACATCTCATATCAAAGCTCAATGACATTTGATTCCATTTGCAAAAATTTTGACACATTTACATTATGATATTATTTAGCGCCACCTTGCATAAGTGAAAGCATGCTTGTAAAGTTGAAAACCTTTCAACGAAGCAGCAAATCATCCGTAGCGCTTATGCTGACACGTATTTGTTTTATGAATTAAAAAAAACAGTGGAAATGTGAAACATTTCCAGAAATTTATTCATCCTTTTTATACGTCGAAGCAAAGTTCAGCTTGAATCCAATACAGGTAACGCATAATAGATACTCTGTATGTAATTGTTATAGACATGAAAAGTCGCAAACAAGAATATAATTGATACTGATTACCACAGAAGCAAAATCTTATTAGTAGTGTAGTAATAACAGGAGTATAATCAGACATAACAATTTCAGACATCTTGTACTTGCAGAGTAATACAGAAAGTTCCACATTCGGAAAACAACAGATAATTTTGTATATAACCAAACATTATATATTCGTTACAAAGGATATTAAATCAGAATGTGGGTGGCGAAAGCAGTTAACCGAGTGTAGGCAGAACGATTTGTTACCGCGAATCTTACGTAGGAAACTTCTATTAATTTTCTTGACGTACACCTTACACGGAAATAAGAAAGAACCTTGTGTGAAATTGTGTCCTTTTCGGAGAACAGTTATTTCCTTTTACTCGGTATAATAATTACATTAGACATTATCACGACATATGTAAGAATACAACTCTATTATGGAAAATTAATAAGCACAAATCAAAGTTTTTGAACTTTAAACTAAATGAGGATGGGAAGATCTTAAGTTCTAATTTCATTATGCCGTTTAGGAATCACTTAAGTTCTGTCAAACCCGTTCAAGAAACCTTATGGTCCCCATTTTACATTAACAGTACAATAAAATTAATTAAGCATCAATGAGCCGAAATCTCTAACGAACTAGACCTTGCTCCTAAACTGGTAGTTAAAAGAGCTGATTGCGATATCGGAGTATTGGATTACAGTTATCATATCAGCTAGAAAATCGGAAGGGTTTTATTATGGCAAGATAACACAAACAGCTGAGAATGGGAAACGTAACGACACCTTTTAATGAGTCGGCCAGGATCGACTCACAATGTGAGGATCGTTCACACCTATCTTTTGGTGTGATCAAAAGGGTGCCATATTCAAAAAATTTTGACCTTTTTTTATCATAGGATTGTAAACTGAGAACGCATTTTTTATGGATCAGTTAAATGTTTTGGATATACAATGGTTCTTCGAAAATTGTATAACAATACCTTGATCAACATCGATATTAATAACTCGTAGATCAAATTTAAATCATATCACACTCGGATGATAAAATTACAAAAGAAATAAGTTTTAATTTCATAACTAACTTCTCAGGTAAAGTAGAGAAAATGCAGTAGAGAGAAATCTCTTTAGGGTATAGGTATTACCTACATTAAATGTGAAATGATCACCATTTAACCAGTTTTTAAAAAAGCTTAACAGTAAACAGATTCCGGCACTTTTTCACCAAGCACGTAAAATTTGATTGAAAAAATGACAGATGCATTCATTTTATACCTTCTTGCTTAATTTAAACGGACAATTTCTAAAACTGGGAGCAACTACTGTGGGAACAGACTTGCTTGGCTAACAGACATGTTTAGAGAAGTTCAATAAAACGTAACGAACAAGCTAATGAGCCATTCAGATGTCATCAAACTGAATGACATTCTTATTTTAAGCGAGCAATCAAACATTATGGGACAGGGCGTACATATTAGGTTGGGGAAAAAGTCTTTTCGCATTATAGTATGTATAAACTTGTAATAAAATCTCTTTGGCTATACTATTTGTATCTGGCTGGTTTTGGTATCATTGAAAGTTTAAATTTTAAAGAACATAATTCCAAATTCAAATTAGGAAAATGTGTGATTTTCATTTGTTTTTCGTACCGCCAAGATGAGTGAATCTAATGAAGAAATTCGATACATTTTAAAATTTTACTACAAAAAAGGTAAAAATGCAACGCAAGCCGCGAAAAAAATTTGCGATGTTTATGGACCTAGTGCAGTGTCTGTGAGAGTAGCACAAATTTGGTTTAAGCGTTTTCAATCCGGAAATTTTGATGTCAAAGATGCACGTCGCTCTGGTCGCCCTATTACAGATAAAATGGATGCCATTTTTGAAAAAGTGGAGCAAGATCGGCATGTCAGTAGTTACGACGTAGCTAAAGAACTGGGAATTGACCACAAAACAGTTTTGGCGCATTTGAAAAAAACTGGGTACACAAAAAAGCTCGACATTTGGGTACCTCACGAGCTCACTGAAAGAAACCTAATGAACCGTGTACTCATTTGTGATTCTTTATTACGACGTAATGAAACCGAACCATTTTTGAAGAAGCTGATAACTGGTGATGAAAAGTGGATCACGTACGACAAGAACGTGCGAAAAAGGTCGTGGTCAAAGGCCGGTCAGGCTTCACAGACTGTGGCGAAACCCGGGTTAACTCGCAACAAGGTGATGCTGTGTGTGTGGTGGGATTGGAAGGGCATTATTCATTATGAGCTGTTACCACCAGGCAGGACCATCGATTCTGAACTCTACTGCGAACAACTGATGAGATTAAAGCAAGAAGTTGAGAGAAAGCGGCCGAATTAATCAACAGAAGGGGTGTGGTTTTTCATCATGATAACGCTAGACCTCACACATCTTTAGCCACTCAGCAAAAATTAAGAGAGTTTGGCTGGGAGGTGTTAATGCATCCGCCGTATAGTCCTGACCTTGCACCTTCAGATTTCCACCTGTTTCGGTCTCTTCAGAATTCTTTAGGCAGTGTCAGGTTAACATCACGAGAGGACTGCCAAAACCACTTGTCGCGGTATTTTGACCAGAAGTCCCAAAATTTCTATAGCAATGGGATCATGTCCCTACCTACAAGATGGCAAAAAGTTATCGAACAAAATGGTACCTACATACTTTAGTTAAATGTAAATAAACTATATTAAAAAATGTTTTGAATTTTCTTAAAAAATGCGAAGAAACTTTTTCCCCAACCTATTACATTATCAATACTTGCTTGAGTAAGATCACAGATGAATTGAACGACGCTTGGACAAATATTTAGAACGTCACGCGAAAAAAAACACAATTCGTTATGCAAGGCGCGCCGTGGGACTGGAAAATCTAAACACACGGTTAGCGCAGAGGTTGAGCGATCGCCTACTGCACAACGGGTCGCGGGTTCGATTCCCGCACGGGACAAATATTTTGTATGGTCTACACATCCTTCTATCTCCTTCTAACATCCTTCATTCTAAAGTTGGATAATTACCAGAGCAACACAACGGCTAAATAACACAAGGAATCAAAAAAATACGTTTAAATCACGTCGCAACGTAATCTGTAGGATGACAAATTACTCGTAAGAATAGGTATGTATCACTTATATTAACTTTATAACTGCAACAAAGATACAACTCAAAACCTACAACCAACTAACAAAAAGAGATAACCCGATAAAATGTACTTTCCGATACAGGACGTCCCTTATATCACTCCTATATGGGATCGGGCACAACAGTATTTCTTCTTCATCATTCATTATACATGTTCTCAATACTTACATTCTTCGTTAACACATTATTCTTCATGAAATCCACCATACTTTTTTGGATTTCCCTGTAGCCTTTATCCGTCCACAGTCATATTCGTAATTATTCTTCTAGAATTCTAAATGATTCAGAATGAATACATCAAACATCTGATGATTGTAGGCAACAATCAGAAAGCTACCGCAGATACGTCAAGTCTAGGGCTCGTATTAATAAACGCGTCTCAAAGTTGAGAGCGATCTTGACGTGCAGTTTTGACGTTTAATGGAACATCTGTAAAAAACAGTATCTCAAGATTGATCTCATACTTGAGATGCAATTATTAATACGAGCCTAAGAACGCTTAACAATATACTCTAATCACCAAACAGATTGAATTTACATTTAGCACTTTACAAATATTTCGATTTTCCCAGCGCCAACTGTTTTACTCTATTCAGTTGAGCGTATTCATCCAAAAAGCACCATTATACAGGTCAATTACTGTTAGTTGATATAGCACAAGATGTAGTAATTAACACATACAAACCCTCATTTAGCTTGCGTGTCAGATTAATCGCCCAATCTCTTCACATAATTAGGGACCTTTTGTAGGAGTGGGACACGTGAAAATAACATCTAATTCGCACTGATATTAACTATTCAAATTCCTCTTGTTTTACATTATTTTAGAACTCATGCCGTTACTTTCCTTTAAATGAAAGCTCACCCGATGGTAATAGTGATGCTACTACAATCGAAGATGGCAATGAGCTTTACCTAGATATTTCAAATAAAAGGATTTCGAAATTGCTGGAGGGAGAGTGTTCTAGGGTCGCCTGCTTCTGCGTCACCTCCGTCTTACCTTAGCTTAACTTATTTGTATAAAAAATGCAAAGGCGGTAAATTTGAAAGTTACCGCTATGGCCAGACTTTTTGGCGATAGTAAACTAAGAAATAAACCGAGCAGAAATCATAGCCCAAACCTGTAGATCAGTACAACTTACTTGATTTATATCTTACTAGCTTTCCGCTCGCAACTTCGTCCGCGTTATTTTTGTTTTCCCGTAGGACCCTATGTCCTTCCCCTGGTCTCGAACTATCCCTATACCAAGTTTCATCAAAATTGGTTCAGTAGTTTCGAAGCCTATTTAATACCAACAAACAATCAAATCTTTCCCCTTTATAATATTAGTATTGTATAGACTAGCTTTACTTCTTGTAGCTTCGCCCGCGTTGTTTTTCCGTGGAAATTTTATATTTATCCGTATAAAATAATTTTGTAGCCTATGTAAATCAGAGATAATGTAGCATTCTAATGGTGAAACAATTTTTGAAATCGGTCCAGTAGTTTTTGAGTTTATTTGTTACATACAAATTTTCCTTAGAAATAAGTTTTGATATCACCCAGGTGGGGCAGTAGGACGTCCACGGTAATCGTCCATTGTGATCGGTCTTGAGCTTCGCACTTGATTTCGCTCCACGTCTTGCCGATGTGTTTGGCCTCGTCTGCTACTTCACGCCGCCCCCAGATTTGCTTGGTTCGGTCACATTTGTGTTTTCCTTGGGGATTCCAGCATTGCGGCATTTGATCTGCTGGAGGTCTGACCAAGGTTTTTTCAATTACTAAGCCACAGCGGCTGTTAAATGAGATCAAATTTAACTTTCAATTACTTATGAACCTGCCCGGGTCCCAATAAACAATTTACAAACAGTTTAAAACCACCATAACATGGAAAGCAGAGACCAAAAACTTGTAGATGTTAATATAAATTCTTGATATTTTTGATTTACCATTCTTCATCACAATACAATAATTTAAACAATTATAGAAATTCTGAATTAATGAACTTGATATTAACATAATATTAAAGCGTAACGACCAATATCAAGTGCTAATTTATTAGTATATGTGACAATTATTGTGTGAAAAGAGAATAACGCTTCCAAATTAATTTTTAGATCATGTTTTTAACATTATTGACATTAACATATTTGTGAAATATTAATCACAGTAGCTTATTATGTGATAAACTCGCTTAGTAGGTAGGTATAAGTAAAAACCATTTCGATCATATTTTTATTAATATCAAGAACGTCTGTCAATTTGCCAGCCTTTAATTTTGTTGAAAATCGTTAAGAAAAAAAATACAACTTTGAAAATAAACAACAGCTACTTTTATGCGCATGAATAAAAGTTGAAGTTAGTGACAAAGGGAAAGAGATTTTTTATGGAAAATTGAAGAAAAAGGTCTTTGAAGGGTATACATTTTGGAAGGTCATGTATTATAGATACATTTTTAATAGTCGTGTGCCTTTAAACCCTACCAATACCTGTGAACAAACTTGTGAGTTTAGAGTATTATTTTCGAGCCACTCAACAATTTCGTGAGACTATTCTAGGTTCATCTGCTTGGATTTAAATCAAATTTACTCACCTATGAGAAACATTGCTTGTTTGTAATTTTCGATAACTTTTTTCACTTCAACCATATAATGTAGAGGTATGACGACTATATTCGTTACTTTAATGCAAAATATGTAATTGCAATTTGTTATATCCGAGTTGTATTTTTCAAATTTTTCTGAGTGTAAGTCTTAAAATATGTCATTAGGGTTATGCCATGCAACACTATATTAACTAACGTTACAGTGCGCGTTTACCGTTGCGCAACGGCCAAATATTGAGATACGTCGCGGTTGTCGGCCACCGTAAAATAACATAATTATTCATAATAACGACCGTCTACGACAAACAATCACGAATTTACGACGGGCCATGAACGGTCGGAGCCGAACCGACTCGCTCTGTACCTTGCTTTAGCAAACAAAATCGTTTTAATATATTTCCACGATTAAAGTTAATATCCGCAATAAAAGTTTTATTGCAGAATAAATTTTATAACAATTACGAGATGTCTTTACAATTATTCAGGCGTCCTTAAAGCAGGATAAAAATCCAATTGAAAGAAAAACCAAAACAAAAACGTATTTTAATTTTGAGGTGCTTCAACTTCAGGTATTCTGATCTGAAACGTGTGTGTGATTTCAACAGTATTCAATAGAATCCATTCACAATTCTGATGGATTTCTTTCACTAAGTGCTTTTTTTTTGAAAAGAAGCTAATGAAATACTTTAAAAAATCTAAACCAACACTATGAATAAATTTAAATGTATCTTTACTAACTGCATTATAATATTGATATACAAATAAACACGTTAGCGGAAAGAGGCGAGAATAACTGTCGTTAGCCAATTACGGTGATAAACCGCTTGTAATTAACAGAACCGACTTAATCTTTGTAACGCAAAATATTCAACCGAACGACGTAAACAGATGCGAAGACATCAATTACAAAAAAATCCACTCCCAAAGACGAACAGCAAAAAGTTTCGGAGTAATAACTTTTAAAGCAGCCATTGGGACATTTATATTTTAGAAAAGCACTTATCGTGTTAACGAAGTACCAGTCAAATATTTAAAATAAAGCACTTATCGTGTCAACAAAATACCAGTCTGTTATAAACGGTAACAAGTATGTATACATATATTTTAGACCTCCAGTAACATCTTTTGTGTAATGGCTAAGAAAAATTAAAAAATAACTGAAATTTTACTCAGAATCTGATGAAACAGTAGCTTTACGAAGGTAAGTAGTACATCAATGAGAAAAAACCTTAATTTTTTTTCTACGTCGCTCGGTGCTAAAACCCAATATTAAGCCTTTTACAAGAAGTAAGAAATATTGGGTATCGGTAAGATGTTGGTTAACAATATCACATATACAGACTGATATAACATGTTCTATTCAAAAGAAAGAACTCAGCTAAAAAGGCTACTCACCTACTACATTTCAGAGCCGAATGAATTCAATCAAGTAGATATTTCTCATAATGATTTGTAGCCAAGGCAATTAAGTTGTCATCGGTCTGTTCAGATTTATAACTGTCAATTATGTGACCATAATCTCAGCATGAATATTGAGTAGTGTGACGACATATACAAACTGAGTACCTACCTACAATTCGGTCTTGTTCCAACCGTAACGGTGACGAATATAAAAAAATCGTGGCCGTCTGTCCAAATAGATTAGCAGCGAGCCAGCGTCATTTATCTCTTAAAACTAATTTTACCGTTCCTACTAATTGGGTATGTTGCTTTAATTTTTCAATGTCCGTATTTACATAGTTAACAGATTTCCAATTTGTGTTGTGCTAATTTTTCATTCCAAATTTCTCAGCATTTTTTCACCAATCGACAAAGTATACATTTGTAAAATATTCATTATGAAATATTTTTTTATTATTTATATACACTCAAAAATTACGCTTCGTTTTGTTTTTTAAATATCACTCTAGGTTTAATATATTTTATTGAATTCCCCCTATCCATGACTGCCTTGCCTAAAGTCAAGATGAACGTTGAGGCTGGTTCAGTGCATACATGCACTGTGAGTATCTATAAGCAAGGTGTAATTACTTCTAAGCCAAATTTAATTTAAACTGGTTCAGAAGCTTAGAGACGGAAAGATAACGAACAGTAACAAACTTTGCTTGCAAAAAAAAATTAACAAGCTTTTATTATTGCGCTGTCACGCGATATACATATGCATGCAAAATTTAACCTCAATCGGGAAGTGGGTCTAACTTAGCTTGCGAGATTTCATTACAGACACGGGACAGGTGAAAGTGAATAAAAACTTTGTAAGTAAAATAGGAGTTATTATAAAATCACGATGTTTGTCCGCGATAAACTCTAAAACTATACTTTACCAAATTTGATGAAATTTGGCTTACTGTATGTAATTTGGTCCAACTAAAACGAAAAAGATGGTTTTTATCTCGATTATTGACCTCAATATGTATAATGGCGAATTAAATTGTTTGCAATTATTTGTAAGATTCATAAATTTCTCACAGATGGCGGTGTGAGTTAATTTATCGATACAACACTTAGTTATCTAGGTTGAATATTATTAAACTACGACATCAACTGGATGGTTATTCAATAAATAACCATCCAGTAGATGGCGTTGTGTTTTGATTTCTATAAGCTACAATCTATTCCACGTTATATTGCTGTGTATCTTTTTGAATAAACGTTTTTATTTTTATTATTTTAATATGACTAAGATTAGTATAACATAGGTGGCGCTGTGGACTCGGCACTTGCCTTCCAATCGGGAGGTCCGGGGTTCGAGTCCACCATGTACCAATGTGTTTTTCGAATTTCATGTGTACATTTGTCTGACGCTCCTACGGCGAAGGGAAACATCGTGGGGAACGTGAAAACTTGCATACATTTGCGAGGAAATTTAAAGGTGTATTTGAAGTCGACCAATCCGAACTGGGCCAGCGTGGTTAACTAAGGCCTAAA